>OY856392.1:8293731-9558067 GCA_963693495.1 Malacosoma neustria
GTATATACAAGAAAACAGAATGTCGAATTTGTTGAAAGTGGGGAAAGAAAAATCCCAATGGTAAGGGTCGCATCCAGCACACACACATGGTCAAGAGTGCAAAGCAGGAAAGAAAGAAAAGAGAAAGAGTGAAGCGCCTGCGTGAGAAAGTACATAAGAAGAAAGAAGTAGAAAGCGGATCAGTGCTTTAAGGGCTGCAGTCTTAATAGACGTCGCGTGCTGCGACCCCGGCATTCAGGGCGAAAGAAGGAACACTCAGGCGGTTTTAGTGGATATACCAGCGACGTGTCCCCCAACCTAGAGAAGGGGACATACGTGCGCATTGCATGAGGAGTCCCACTCAACTGAGTCGCTCGTTCCTACATGGCGGGATGTGCGTCAAGCATTTCCACCTCCCAGAAAAAAAAGGAAAGAAATTAAAAACCTTTTTGTTGTTTTTAACGCATGAATTTTAAAATATAATTATATAATTATGCTATAACAATTCACACAGTGCAATATAGTCTCAAAGTAAAGTCAACATTCTTTTATTTTGTACATAAATACATATTATATATGTGTTGAGACTCGGGATGGGAATCGAATCTGTGACCTCGACAGGCGCTCTGACGTGCGAAATCGTTGCGCCACGGAGGTCGTCATAATGTTACTTAGTAATATTACACACATTAGGCGAGAAAATCTACCTGTTTGTCTAGTATCGGGAGGATGAATAATATTTACTAAAGAAGCTTTATTTAATCCTCGATTAGTTTTACGATGAAAAATACAGTACCACGAGGCCTTCGCCATACGCCTATAAACTTGCAACTGTAAGCGCATTCCGTTTTTGGTGATGGTGTCTTGAAATGAAATCTTAAAAACTATTCACCCAATTCTTTTAAAATAAAGCATAGTTAGTCATTTTGCGATGTCATTTAGAACGGATTTTACGGAAATTCAATCTAAAATGTAATTTTATTTATATGGCAATACTTTTGCCGGATCAGCTAGTCATGTTTAAAACCACGACTGCAGGAAGCGACATTACATATGCTATATACTTTAATGATTGGCATATAAATAAATTTTCATGCTAAACTCGTGCATTACAATCAAAAACCCTTTGAACGATGATCGACCTCTGAAAAAGCCTTTTAGCCAAACTTGTAAGCCGGGCCCTCCTGTAAGCCGGGCCCTCATGTAACTCATAATTCCCTTTTTAATAATATTTATAAAGGATAGCTCGCCGAGCCGCAATCTGTTTCCGAAATTGGAATATTTTTTACTTTATCCCAACCGTTTTGGATGTCCCAACTTAGGTTTTTATCTGCACGTCACTAAGTATTCGTCTTTATAACTTGGCAGTAAAGATGCAGTGTACAGAATGTGTAACTTTGTAAGATGAGCCCTAAGGAGTGTAACGTTGCGTTTTATTTTTATAATAACTGATGTAATAGTGACGTCAAGAGCTTAGATGAGGTATGCGGTTTTAAGATTGAAATTTGGAGGATTTGACGCTGGAATTCAACAGTAGGCTGATGAAAATAAAATTATGTAGTTTTGTAGAACCTAAAAGTTTTATTAAGGGTGTAAGTCGAAGCTTCGTCTGAAGAATCCGAAGTACGCTGATAAGAATATCGCAGGGTAAAACTTCTGCATATCACTTTATGTCAGTTCTTTTTGGAAATAATTCCAATTTCCAGGTTTTTTTTTATTGTTATGAAACAACACAGAGTCTGACGGCTCGCTCAATAGGCGTAGCGTAGCTGCTGCCTATGATATATGGTTTTTATATCAAGGGGAACTGCTTATACGTTTTCATTTGCGTAGGGGAACTGGAACCTCATCCCTTATGCCACTTTTTATTATGGCGGCATATGTTCTAAATTGGCGATCGTCCCTGGTTTATATCAGGAGTGGTCACTAACCAGATGCGCTTGGAGCCCTTCCACGTAGCTACGGTTGTTTTGTCACCTTTTACGACACGCCGCCCTTGGCCTCAGAGGTTATTCTCATTTTGCCCTGCACTGAGAGACATACTGCTGGTTTTGTAATGGTGATGAAATGACATAAATCATGACGATTATCCAAATATATTTTATTTTCTTATACTGATTATTATAACACAAGACAAGTAAGAGCACGTATGCAACGGCGACACTTAAATAATGGCATAATGTAATTTATTCCAGAATATTACAATAGTAACTTTATTGTCAGAAATCGTTATTAAGTTTTCGCAAGCTTAAAGACAAATGAGTTCCTAGATAATGCCAACGTACAATTTATAATTTATTTATTTATTACAAGAGTACTTGGTGAACATAGAGTATTAAAAGAGAGTATGAATTTACTTGTATATGTTTTGTGATTGCTGCAAACCGTCGTTACCGTTTTCGTAAGAGCCATTACACAAATTTTGCGTGGACGATTTACGGTGGCCAAAAGGCGTTGTGAGTCGTTTGAACAACGAACGCTCTTTATACACACATAAACATTACACACACAGGAAATTTATGAGGGAATTATAGGCTTAGTCATAATACTCTCGCTATTTTTCGACTCACGCTGTAGCTAAGCTTCAATTAACTTTAGTTAATTTTTTTTATTGTAAAACGACACGTATATTTCGGCCATTTAATGTCATATCAAATCCACTTTCATTTCTTCTCTTAACGACAAGCAACTCGTTTAGTCGCAAACATTTGACTAACTCCTCTGGTATCAGTACTTAATGCTTTAAAAATGTTTTTATGTTTTTGATTTTCGATTTCAAGCAATCGCTTAAATTGATATTGCTTGTAAGGGTTACCCTATTATGTAACAGGGGAGCCCTACTAAATATTATAGACCTAATTCTATTCGAACATTGTTCAAGAACTGTAAACGTTATAAATGGATTTAATTGACTTAAATTAACAATATACTATAAAAATGTATCCACTCCTATTTCGAATATTATTAGCTAGTGTCCAGGATGGATAAAAAATAGTGAATGGTATTTCTGTTCTGTGACAACATTCAACAGGCGGTGTGAAGTGCTTCTGATGCAACCAGGACAACCACGATTTAGAAAACGAGAATGACGTTAATTAAAGAGATTGTAAATATTTGAATACCAGATACAGGTACCAGGTAGCTCAGTGGTATTTATCTCGGATACAAATCTAAGGGTCCCAGGTTCGATTCCCACGGTGGCATGTACTGCTTAGGCAGTTTTCTCGCCTAATGTGTATATTATTGCATAATTGCTATATACCAACAGTGAAGGAAAACGTGAGGAAACCTGCATACTGAAATCACCGATATGCGTAACCCGCCAATCCGCCTTGTACAAGCGTGGCGGGTATACTACCCGTTCCCTCTAGAGGGAGGCTCATGCCCAGCAGTGGAACGTTGCGAGCTGTTATTTATAAATATTTAAATTTATTGTTACGATGATGTTCTGTCTATAACAGCTGTTACATAGGACGCCATCTTTTATGTAAATCACAAGGTATTCCACTAACCACACCGCCAGTGATACTGTAGGGACACGTCCTTCGTTGTTTTATTAAAGAGGCCAGACACATACCGTAAAAACACTCTTACAACAAAGAGCATACATTTGGCGGAGATGAAACTAAAGTGCCATCTATAGGTACACAGTAGTCACTAGTGTGAAATAGCCCAATCCACGCACGTTCTGTTGACGTGTGGTACGTGTTCCTCATAAATTACGGCCAGTCCTTAAGTTTGGTTAAGGTGAAATTGTATTCCAGTAGGTTAACTCCGCCATGTTTTATAATAGCAGTTAGTAGCCTGTTTCTTTATTTAACTAATTTTAAGTATTATTATGAAGTAACGCTAGATTAGACTTGTATTTTCAGAGGTTTGATGATCTTCTTCGTCTTACAAACGATTTGTTTTGTTTGCAGCTCAGAGGCTAATGTGCGTCGTTGAAAATTGGCACAGGATAATTTGCATATTTTGTTTGAGTGAATGCTTTACGTGACACTTATTTTTTTATGTTTAAAGAGACATATGTCCTTAAATTTTTTTACAGAAGCTACTTCATTTGGCTTCACTACCCCGAATTTAAAATAAAATATTGAAAATGTTTTTATTGTTGTCGGACAGCATTAAAAAAACAAATAAGCTGACGGCCCAATTAATAGAAAGAAATTACTACCGCCTATGGAGGTTTGTGACGGCAGAAGCATTACTAACACTCTACCGTCTGTATAGGAGACCTAAAACTTGGGTCACTGTGCCGGTAAACAACACAACAATTATGGTGATATATTTAGAGAACAGGGGTGATTACCATCTAGACGAGCTCGGAGCCCTACCATTAGCTTGGATTGCTTAATCGACTTTTACGACAGACCTCCCCCTGCTGCAGGGGTCTACTGAATTATTTCTTACTCCACTCTTGCACGGAGAAAATGATTGACTTTGATTTATTGCAAATAAATATTTCATTCATTTACAGGGACAATTAAAATTCTTTTTATTTAAAAAGTAAGGATTATTGACTTACTGATTTAAATTCAACCATGGCCTTATAGTTAGTGCTCGTGCTACATACATGTCGAAATTATCTTATACAAAATACCGAAAATGTGAACTATTTTGTGCCTACGTACAAAGTTGTAAGCTTTGGAACATTCAACTTTTAGTAAGTAGTTAAAGTTCTAACAATGTTCTAAAATAAATCGCGAGCAAATCTTTTCAGATTGCCTTACGTTTAGGATTAAGAAAGTTTATGCGTATGGTGTATTATGATCAATAAGTATATTATAATCAATAAGTATTATTATATCATGCTAAATCCACGTTCTGTCCAAAGAAAAAAATTAGTCCGAATAAGATTACAGAATTATTAGATAAGTAATTATACGTTTACTGTATTCGGATGCTGTGTTCTTGAGTTTAGCAGACAGGCAAATGACCCACCCAATTGCACGTTAATACTGACTCCTGCGGCCGGGGTCGGTCTGCCGTAAAAGGCGACAAAACAACCCTAGCTACGTGATAGGCCCCAAGGTCGTCTGGATGAGAATCACCTTTGGTCTATAAGTATGCCGCCATAATAACCTTGTGTTATGTTCTGGCATTGGTAACCCAGGTTCCTGTACCTCTATGGGAGAGCAACGTATTCGTGGTGCCCCTACGGTCGCAAATACCCATAGGCGACGGTAACTGCTTACTATTAAGTGGGCCGTCAGCCTGTCTGTTGCTCCTCAGTAATAAAAAAAGGTGATCACCGTCACCTATGAACGTTTGGAATATTTGAGGCATGATCGACGCACTGTCGACCTCGAAGAAATTATATAACGTCTCTTTTGAAAACCTTCAAATCGCACTGCTATGGGAAAACCATAAACGGAAGCTTATTCCAAATAGTAGTAATAAATAACTGGAACAATTCACACAACGCTATCTATTATAAAGTAAATAAATACAACGCTTAAGTCTTATGGGTACGAGGCAACTGACGACTTATACACAAACTTAAACACAAAAATACACAGACTCGCGATATGTGTTAGCCATTAGCCACGGAGGTTGTCAAAAATGGCAAATAATTTAATAATTGCAAACTAATTATCAAATAATCAAGTAAACCTAGAAGATATTTTCGGTTTTCGTAAATATCTTTAAGTATTGCATATTTTATTTCATTAAATATTTTTAACATCTTTTTCTAGAGAAATCTGGAAACAGTTTTTTATTTAGCTAATTGTTATCCACTGCCAGGCATAGGCTTCCCTAAGTTTGCACCATAAATCACGGTTCCTTTTCTCATCTAGCTCCAACCGGAAGCCTTTCGCAGGTATACCACATATGTCCATCAGACCGGGCGTCCGGCTCTCTGTTTGCCGAGTCGCGCTCACCTCTCCAGGATATTGAAGAGATATATGATTAAAATATTTTCATAAAAATGCCTTCTATTTAATAATAAGATTATATAAGAATAAGATATGGAATCTCTTCAAACCTCTATGAAGTATATGTGGATAAAGTTCAGTGCAAGCGAGAGATTAAATGATTTTTCCGGATCAGCGAATGGGCTTACCATTGCTAAGGTAATTTGAATCCAGTCAGAATGACAGTTGTCGTAGCAGGTGATATATTTGATTTGTGTCTTATTTCATTTTTACCAGAAGCCTCACTAAATTACTTTACAATATTATCATATTAAATAATATGATGCATTGAAGAGTAGATGGATACAGAGATAGTGGACTTTAGAAAAGTTGGATTGTGTAAAAGATGATATGGCAAAATAGTTATCTTATTGTTGATAATTTATAGAGGAGAATAGAAGAAGAGAACATGTTGTGCTGACTCCACATAATGAGGTATAAGAGTTAAAAGAAAAAAGAGAGTTTGACAAGCCCCTGAATGCCATTAGCGAGTAATGGAGGACTCATGTTGCGGACCCCGGGCACCGAAACGAAAGTTTGGGTTGCAACCGGGACATAATGCTCGGATGATGATGGAGGACTCATGTTGGTATGATCATGTTACATCCACTAGCAAGATGGTTAGACCATTTCTAATTTGAACGCGTAAAAATAAATTCATCTCAGATAAAAAGTGTAATATATGGGATGTATAGTAAAACAGTTCAGCTAGTACACATTTGAGTTTTTATTTAAAATATACTACTTACATAGAAAGTACTTAGTAAGTATATATATATATATATATATATATATATATATATATATATATATATATATATATATATATATATATTCGGTATATATATATACCTTATTAAAACATAAATAAACCCTTGCATAAAGTTTGTGTCTATTGTTAAAACCATTTTTTAATTAAACCAATTTTCCTTAAATTTCTGTTTTTTCTTCAAAAAAGTCTTAAGGTCCTTTCGAGTACTTAAACTTAAGGATATGACCCTACGCTGTTTTAAAGTTCACGAACCAATCTAGAGGTTTTAATTTAAATATGTATAGAAAGTTTGCATACTTGGTTAAAATATTTATTTCAAAGTCGTCTATTACTTTGATGCAGTTTATGAGTCCGTCAGTTTATATATATATTTATTATCAATGCGTTCTAATGTAATCTCTACCAGGGATGCCTTAGACTATGCGATGACGACCTCCTTGACAACGGCTTTTACACATGGGGACTCTTATTGGGGTCACGGGTTCGGTTCTCATCTTGAGTCTGGGTGTTGTTGTATGCATTTATTTACAAAAGGAAGGTATATAAATATTATATCAGCTGTTTATCCACAACACAAGTGATTTGTACTGTGTATTTATATGATTCAGTTAAATAGACCCTTGCAAGCGAAGCGGAATACAAATAAGTTATAACGAAGAGAGTTTTAAGCATTATTATAAAAAATTATATATATATATATATATATATATATATATATATATATATATATATATATATATATATATATATATATATATATATATATATATATCTTTAAGAATAATGATTTTAAAATAATATATAGCAGAACAATACGGTATTGAACGTAAAAAAATCTTAAAATGGCTCTCCTATAAAATCACTAAAAGTACATTTAAGACCTTGTACTACCAAAGGTGCAATATATTGGGTCTTTACCTATGAAATTGCCGTATTGTATGAAAAAATTTAAACGAATTTTTTTCATGTATTTTTTATTTGTATAAATCGAAGTAATCACCCATGCAATCAATGCATCTTTGCCAACGCAGTGGTAGTTTATTGGTGCCCTTCTTAAATAAATCAGCTGGACGGGAGGCAACAAATTCTTCAAAGGCATTTTGTACTGCCTCTCGGGTATTGAATTTTTTTCCCGCCAAGAAGTTATCCAAATTCTGGAAAAAGTAGTAGTCTGTAGGCGCAAGGTCTGGTGAGTAGGGCGGATGACGGAGAATTTCCAACCCCAGTTCTTGCAACTTGGAGACCGTCTGCTGTGCAGTATGAGGTCGCGCGTTGTCGTGCAGGAGCAGCGGAGACGAGCGACTGACCAATGCTGGTTGGAGATGTGCCAGCTTCTCCATCATTGTGTTCAGTTCTTCGTAGTACACATCTGCAGTAATGCTCACCTCGTTTGGCAAGAAGTTGTGATGAATTACACCGGCACTAGACCACCAAACAGTGGCCATCACTTTTATAGGGGTAAGTTTTCGTTTAGGGCATTGTTTAGGTGCTGAACCAGGATCCAAACAACTTGCTGAGTGCATGCGGTTATCAAACAGAATCCATTTTTCATCACAGGTAACAATGCGGTTCAAAGTTCCTTCATTTGTGTGTCTGTTGAGCAGTGCAAGGCACGTCTCGACGCGTACTTCGCGCTAGCGATCATTGAGTTCGTGGGGCACCCATTTGTCAAGCTTTTTTACCTTGCCAATTTGACGCAAATGGACCAATATTGTTTTGACGCTAACGTCGAAAGCTGCTGCTAATTCAGCCGTAGATTGTGTATCGTCAGCTTCCACAATCGCCTTTAATTCGTCATTGTCGACCAAAGTCTTCGGACGACCGCGAAGTTCATTTTTCAGGTCGAAATTCCCAGAACGGAAGCGAGCAAACCAATAACAGGCGGTGCGTTGGTTTGTAGTGTTAGCTCCGTAAACGTCGTTGATGTTGCGTGCCGCTTGTGCTGCGTTGCTGCCACGACGGTACTCATATTCCATAATTACTCGAATTTTTAATGTATCCATGATGACGAAAAAGATGAAATACGATGAAAATGTAACACTAATCAATAAACAAATGACTACTTTTGGAAAAAGAATTTCATGTTTTTAAAATAAAATTAATTTAAAATTAGAATTCTTAGCCAAATAAAAATTATTTTGATTTGAAATGGCCAGTACTGCACTGTACAGTAAAGACCTATATACCTAGTCAGGTCATAAGTATTGTCACACAGTAAAAACTTTTCTTTTAGAATGCTGGCCACAAAAAAGTTTATTGAATTCGAATCTCGAATTGTTCATGAAAATAAAAATATATACTTTTAGAATTTTACTCATTTTTTAAATATGGAGTGGACGCTTAAAGAAGACCGTGTTGCAGTTATTGCGTTGCATCGTTGCGGTTACGCGCCAATTCAAATTTTTAACATACTGAAAAATTTGAATATAACCAAAAGATTCATTTATCGTACCATCAAACGATACAATGAAGACTCTAGTGTAGATGACAGGTTAAGAAGTGGTCGCCCTCGGTCTGTTAGGACTCCAGCAGTGATAAAAGCTGTGAAGGCACGAATTCAAAGAAATCCCAAACGTAAGCAGAAACTGTTGGCCCTTCAGATGGGGTTAAGCAGAACCACGGTGAAAAGGGTGTTAAATGAAGACTTAGGGCTTCGGGCATATCGAAGAAAAACAGGACATCGTTTGAATGCTCGTCTAATGGACCTGAGACTGAAGAGATGCCGCGCTTTGTTGAAGCGGTACGCGGGAAAAAAATATCGGGAAATTCTTTTTTCGGATGAAAAAATGTTTACCGTAGAAGAGAGCTACAACAAACAAAATGATAAGGTGTACGCACACAGTAGTGAAGAAGCGAGCAACCGTATTCCGCGTGTCCAACGAGGTCATTTTCCATCGTCGCTCATGGTATTGTTGGGAGTTTCTTATTGGGGCTTAACAGAGGTACATTTTTGTGAGAAAGGTGTAAAAACGAATGCTGTTGTGTATCAAAATACAGTCCTGACGAACCTTGTGGAACCTGTTTCTCATACCATGTTCAATAACAGGCACTGGGTATTCCAACAAGATTCGGCGCCAGCTCATAGAGCGAAGAGCACACAAGACTGGCTGGCGGCGCGTGAAATCGACTTCATCCGGCACGAAGACTGGCCCTCCTCCAGTCCAGATTTGAATCCGTTAGATTACAAGATATGGCAACACTTGGAGGAAAAGGCGTGTTCATAGCCTCATCCCAATTTGGAGTCACTCAAGACATCCTTGATTAAGGCAGCCGCCGATATTGACATGGACCTCGTTCGTGCTGCGATAGAGGACTGGCCGCGCAGATTGAAGGCTTGTATTCAAAATCACGGAGGTCATTTTGAATAAACTTTAATGTCATAAGAATCTATGTTTTGTTAAGTTCATTTTGGTATATAAATGGTTACATAATGAATAAACTTGTTACAATTATTTTACATTAAACATGTGACAGAATTTATGACCTGACTAGGTATAGGTATATGTACTAAAAATATTTTAAAATGTAAAAATATTTATTTCAAGGTAGACAAATTAATTCATCCCAATTTAGAACGAAGAAGAGCAGAACAAACATTATCTAAGGTAGCGAGCGTAGTTATCATATAATTTCCATTAGACGGTTCGTGAATAGATTTTCAAAATTCCAATTTCAAAATAACTTCTTTTTATAGATTTTATCACGTTTTATTCTAATCTTATTTATTAACGATTTTTAATTGCAAATTCTTTTAGTTTAGTCCCGTCGTCCGTGCGACAGAGATGGACTGAAGTCGGGAAAATTCGTAAGGGTTTCAGTGTTTAGGCTACACGCCGCGAGTGTGCACGTCTTGATAACGGTCTTTAGTCGAAAATTCCGATAAACTAACGTATGTGTTGGGTGTAATTATAGTGCTGTAAAATATAATATAATAGTGTTGTATTATAATAGTAGTGTTGTTCTGTGGTTGTGACAATATTAAGTCATTATGTGTAAATATATTTTTTCATGAATAACGAATTGTAAAAAGTTTAATGTTTTGAGTGGTAAAGACATGTGAAATAGTGTGTGTTCGCCGTATTTGATTGGTAAGTTTTGATCTGCAAATAATAATTGTTTATAAAAAGTGTATTTTTACGTAATATTATATCGATAAATCAATCACTGTACACTTAATAGCAAGTAAATAAAATTTTCGATAATGAATTCTTGTTTCAGAATAGTCAGGCATAAGTTATTTTTTATACAACTGATAAAATTTTATAATATAATTATATGTAAATAAAAATCCAAAAGCAAGACGAATAAATTTCTAAAGATCTTATAGAAAAGGATATCTATTTTTCGAGAATATATTTTTGACGTCTCAAAAAGACAATACAAGTAAAAAATTAACTAACATTTACTACGCACATTTTCCGTAATACATAATATTCACCAAAACGACAGTCACGTGAAACGAAAATGGATTTAATCAATAAAATAATGATAGCATAGGTAAGTAGTCTACGACGTAGCGCTACGTATCGCTACGACAATTTTCGTAGTACGTTACGTAGAATATTCACAAATTGTGTAATTATAATTGTTTATTGTATTTTATACGTTTTAAATATTCTAAAAACAACGATCATTTACATTTAGTAAAGCTATGTGATGTAATTATTCACTCAACAAAGATTTGGGCCTTGACAGAATTGGATCCAAACATAAATTCCTATAAGAAATTGTTTTTCTTCTTTTTCTTTTTTACTTCTGGCTCCTGTGCTTTTAGCACTGATTTTGTCAATTTCAGAGTAAAAAGACAGGCCAATTTTATTACTTAGATCAGCAGAATATATGCGTTGTAAATTATTTTTCCAAGCAGTTAGAGCTAACCAAAAATGTGAAAAGAAATTTTTTGCCTTGAATTTATGATGTTAAATTATATTACTGCCCATTTTTAACAAAGATATTAAATGTAATATTAATATAAAAAACTATGTAAAATCTATATATTTCATTGTTTTAGATAAATAATAAGTTCGTAACGAAAATATTTATTACATTATAGTTATTATTAAAAAAACCTTATGCCAGAAGTTTAATTTCCAAACCCAAAAAATTGTTTCATCTCAAAACTGGACAAATAAGAAATATTTAATTAAATGTATGATTTTGTGTAGTGTTAGTTTGTTGCATTCAGATTCCGTTTTGAGTATGTCGATCTCCGTGACATCGCCCTTTGGGCCTATTGGAAGACCAGCGCTGGTTTTTGTATAAAACCAGCATTATACTAAAATAGGTCCAATTTTAGGACTTTACAGTGTACATGCTTATACGAGTATATACTATGTTCTTTATGATTTTTAGTATATCTTTATACTTGTTCTAAATAAATTGTTTTTCTTTCTTTTTTTTCAAATATAAATAATATCCAATTAAGTCCTAATATACATCACCGGTAAAGTTACAAATTAAAATTTTATATTTTTAAACATCACTATTTAAGTACTTTTGCTGCCACGTGAATGTTAATTAATGGTTTTAATTACCAAAGTTGAATGGCAGACTTTTAAGGTTTCCAGCCATTATTTATATAATAATAAATTAGGCCCTTCGTAATACATATAAACGAAATGGTTTTAACATTATATTTATTTTTTATATGTAGCACCGTAATATTAAAAATACGACACAATTTCGACACTTCAGTCTACTTTAATTGATGGATGATCTTTTCATCTTCATCAAACGTTTAGTTCAATCATTTTAATCTATGAGAATAAGTTATAGATGAAAAAATTTTGAGCGTCTTGTTTGGGTAATTACCCTTCTGTGACATTTTCTCTTCCATGCAAATCAGAAATTAGACGTAATAGATGTAGCTAACCAACCACTACTTCAAAACAGAAAACAAGCCACCTCAAACCGTTAGTATCATTATTATTTTGTTTTTGAGGGGCTATATAGCCGTTGTTTGTAAAAAGTAATTTAACATCTCGAGCATTTTTGCACAATATATGGAAGAAAAAGTTTTGTCCTCATGCTTCGTAGTATAATTATTAAATAATCAGGATGATGATGATGATGTCCTCCCAGACGTATCCGTCGACGGCGACACAAATAATCAGGATAGAATGATTATGAAAATAAGGTTTGTTTTAGTGATTTATAATGAATAAACTAAACCCTGTTAATATTTAAGTTTTTTCCGCATTGTATGTATTTAAGTGAATTACTTAAGTTCGTTGACGTTACAAGTTTGCGTGTGATATTATACACACGCGATAAATTACACCGTCACAATCGGAACTTTACGTTTTATTTTTCATATATTCGATTTGAATTCGGTTCGCGTCTTAAGTGTCGGTGACTATGTATCATCATCATTTCAGCCGGAAGACGCCCACTGCTGGACAAAGTCCTCCCCCAAAGATATCCACGATGATCGGTCCTGCGCTGCTCTCATCTAACCTATTCCGGCGATCTTGACTAGATCATCGGTCCATCTTGTGGGAGGGCCTACCAACATTGCGTCTTCCAGTACGCGGTCGCCCTTCGAGGACTTTTCTGCCCCAACGGCCATCAGTCCTTCGAGTTCGTTGTATACTTATATCAGTTGTTCAGCACACCACAAGCGCTCTACTACTTACTTTCTTACCACCATAGATGGCGCTGTGTGGAGTGTCAAAGTATATTCATATATTTCCTATATACTTGGATATATCAAACAGAATAAATAATAAATAAATATACTGGGACAAATCACATATCGCCATCTAGTCCCAAGCCGAGTAGCACTTATGTTATGGGTACTAGAAAACTAATATACTACATATATACTTTTGTAAATAAATACATATTATATATACATAAACACCCAGACGCGAGACGAGAATCGAATCCGTGTCTTCCGAAAGCGTACCGAAGTACGTTATTCGTTACGCCATAGGGGTCGTCAAAAATAGAATATACATATGTGTTATGTTTGTCTGATATTAAAATTTATATAGAATATATTCATTATATATAAAATTTAATATCGTGTAGTTTTTTTCTAGTTTTTTTCTCTTTACTTATTTTTTATTAGTTGGATGCGCGTATTGGTTTTGATTACTTTCATGTTTCAGCCTATGATGATTGGAATGTCATATATTTCAAAATAAACACGCTCTTAAAACGTGTAATACAGTACGTAGTCTTATTATTTCTATTTTTGTAATGGAATTCTTTTACTACTTATTTACGATTAAACTTTTCACTATTATTGTTAGTCAAGGATTCAGGGTGAATTTTTTTAGAATTGATTACTATCAAGTTAGATAGAAAAAGTTAGACGTCTCATCAAAATAAAGCTATTCACGAAAAACTAACTTCATAGTAATTGTTTTAGCAATTTAAAAATGTATGCTGGATCCTGGACCATGTAGTTTGATTGTACAAGTTGAATTTTGAATTTAATCAGAATATTACATAGTTTTATTGCATTATGAAGTACTAATTAAATAAGGATTTTTATCCATATTAATATTATAAATGTGACAGTAACTGTGTATGTTAGTCTCTTATGTTTTCACGCCTAAGCCAATGAACCAATTAACGTATTTCGGTATAAAGATAGATTGGATTTTACTGAAAGACATAAGCTTTTTTTTAATTTATATGACAGACCAACGTTTGACGGGTCATCTAGTATAATATAAAGTCCATAGAAACATTTGCAAATCTGGGGCTTTTTCCAAGAGAGGAACGGATAAGATACCTGCTATATTTGTCCAAGGTCAATAATTGGCAAGTTATACATTAGGGTGGGTCAAAAAAACTATTTTTTTCCTATAAACTCTGAAAAATAGGTTACTAGAAACCTTTAGAAAATTCTCTTCAATCATGAGCTCTTAATTTAAATAGGAAGGTGCCACGCCACGCCTTTCAGTTTCCATTTTTTTTTCAGTATTAGAAAAATAATCATATTTCTCTACCAATAATTGTGCATTAAAAATATCTGTTCTCGTATACTTGTAGGAAATTGAACATTCTATAAAAAATATATTTTATAGTTTATTTTCGCTAACCTCACCGTTTAAGAGATATTAAAGGTTGAAGTTTGATTATTTTAAGACAAAAAAATGTTTTTTTTTGACCCACCCTATTATACACACCGATGATTTCAGTAGCGAGTTTCCTTCCCCATTAGCATATGAGAATTATGTTACATTTTCAATAGGCGAATTAAAGTTATTATGTGAATCGAAACCCCATCTCTAGGTTAGTTATGGCTACTACGTACCTATTTCTATTAATAATGAATTCAGTAGAAATGAGTTGGTATATAAATTTTGACATTTCCCAATAAGTTTCTTTATTTTCTCTCCGTGCAAGGGTAGAGTAAGAATACTAACCCCTGCGGCAGGGAGTGGCATGTCTTAAAAGGCGACAAAACAATTCAGTCTGGATGGCAACCACCCCTGGTCAATAAGTGTGCCGCCATAATAACCTTGTGTTGTGCTCTGGCATTAGGGACCCTGGTGTACTCCTTTGTGGATAGCAGCGTATTTGTCAAACATCCATAGGTGACGGTAACTGCTTACTAGTTGGGGCGTCAGCTTGTCTGCAGTTCTCAGATTAATTTCAAGAAGTTTTTAACAAATTATTTGGATATTTATTTATATTTATCGTGTGAATTACAATAACCAGATTTGTAGGTTTATAGATCAATTAACACAAAGTACAGTCGTGAATATACTGCAAATATCAATAACCAACAAAAGGTAATTATATATAATGAAAACAATCGAGTCGAATGCTAACAAAATGTTTAGAGACGCTCTCGCTACAGTCGACGTCACTCAAATGGGATGTATAATTATTTAGACACACAAACATTATAATTAATTGTGTAGACGAATGTACAACGCGTGAAATATTTTCTGTATCCATTTTAATTATTATTCGCCCCCATGAGCGATGATATTATGCCTTGTAATAATTGATGACAATAAAATACAAGACGTTTTGTTGGAATCGATATATAAATAAATAAAATAAAGAACCGACATTGCTAGTGCCCTTTTTTAAATATCGGCAAACGATCCAGCTGGTCTTCCGACAAAGACCTCTTCTAGAGATTTCTTTTGTCTATTTCTGGCATCGTTCCTCTGCCTGGCGCGCCACCAGATCACCGTAGCATTTGGCTAGCTACGCCAAGGGATTTAATCGTACGCTTGCCGGATCTATCGGTAACTGAGGTCGCGAGATCACCAGGCCACAGAGGCCAATACAAGCCGTTGATGGCCATTGATAACCAAGATTGCTCCACCAAGTCAAGATGGATCAACTTAGAGCTAGAGAGTACACAAACATAGAAGTGCGCTCCCGCAGCTTGAATTACGTCTCCGGAGGGTGGTTGCCCCCTGAGTTTACGCTGGGATAAAGAATTTTAAATTAAGGCCCCAAAACCTCCCAACAACAGAATGTGGTATTTTATCTTTGGCTATATGAGTCCACAATGGCCGCGTTGTTTTTTATATCATCTCTTGGCTTGTCTACCTCAGTTCCATTTAGTGTCTTTTGAATACCATTCTGTTAATATTTTTGATCATTTATCTTTCTTTTCTCTCATCATACGTTTCGGAATCAGTGTACAAGTTAGTAAATATTTTGTATTTATCCGTTTAAGTATAGTCGGGGGTTAAACCGTAAAATTAAATCTAATTATATACATGAATATAATTAAGGGAAGTATGCAGTCTTGACAGCGACACTCTTTGACTTCAGTTCCAAATTAACATTAATAATAGTTGACAGGCGGCATGGTTCTGAGAAAAAGAAATACGACAATCCTGTCACATATATTAAATCATAAAATGTATAAAATAAATATACTGTAACAGTTCACACAACGCTATCTAGTTATATTAGTAGACAACTGATATATTGCTTATATAGTTTTCTTTTGTAAATAAATATTATACATAAACACCCTTATTTGGGTCGAGAATCGTAGTGCTTGGCCAGACTGAACACGCGGGCGCGGGGCGGTCGCGGCGCGGCATACTTAAACATATAAAACCTTATTTGAGTGTCCGTAGTGGGCACGCGGGCGGTTTCATATGTTTAAGTAGCCGCGCCGCGACCGCCTCGCGCCCGCGTGTGCAGTCTGGCCAAGCACGTATGCTTTACGAAGTGTGTAAGCAGTTGTGCCACGGATATCGTCAAAGTTAAAAAGATGATGTATGATTATTACTCTAATAGCTAGTTTACAAACCCTAATACACTTGCTTTTCATACTGGAAGATAAGACGGTAGTCAAATAAATGAAATCCTTGTAATTTATTTATTTTTATTAATATTTATTATTTTATTATTGGTGAGGAATAGTAGACAGGCTGACGGCCCCCTTAACAATAAGCAGTTACCGTTGCTTATGGATGTTTGCGACGCTAGGTGCACGATGTGTGCACGTGTGTGGGTGCACACTACTATCCCATAGGGGTATAGGAACCTAGGTCACTAATGCTAGAACACGACACAAGGTTATTATTGCGGAATACTTATAGACCGAGAGGGGTTGCTATCCAGACGGGCTTAGGGCCCTACCACGTATCTAGAGTTATTTTATCGCCTTTAACGACAGGCCGATCCCGAACACAGAGGTTAGTATTCTTAATTCGCCCCTGCACGAAGAAAAATTTCTTTGTATGTATTGCATCAAATATTTTGTTTTAAAGAATAAAAGTTTTAGGAAGTATAGAAGTGCAAAATGCACGCAGTGAATTTTATTCTGGGACAATATTCAAGAGTAAAGTAGTTGACTCATAGACAGTAGAAAACATCACAGTTTATTTTTTTTTAGTTAGTTTCCACAAACAAACGGAGAGATTTGGAAAGGAATGGGGAATTGTAAGGATAAGGTTAGAAAACTTCGCCACCACGGACGAGAATGATGGAAAAGAGAAGAGTAAAGGTTCTTAAATCCCTATTATATTTGTAGAGAGGAGTACCTCTGAGGGAGAAATGGAATATTCCTGATATTTTTGTTGCTGTAGGATAGCAGACAGGCTGACGGCCCACTTAGAATTTAGCAGTTACCGTCGCCTATGGGTGCTTGCAACGTCAGTGGCATCGCGAACACACTGCTGTCCCATAAGGGTACAGGAACTTGAGTTACTAATGCCAGAAAACAACAGAAAGTTATTCTGGCGGCATGCTTAAGACCAAAGGCGGTCGCCAGCCAGACGGGCTTAGGGTCCTACCACGTAGAAATTTTTTTATTATTAAAAGTACATAGTCTGATAATGTACATTTTTGTATAGTTATTGAAATCTGAAGGATTGTTTATTTTATAATACTTCTCAGATTAATTGTATGAATTGTTAAAGTCGTAGGAATGTATTAATTTAGTGATTTAATTCTGTGATGTCCATTTAAAAAAATAGTTTTAATGTCATAGTGTTGTTTGACTGCATATAAAAAGCGGACATAATAATGCTCGTAATTGAAATTCTTCGATTATAAAAACAATTTCTTAAAAATGGAAACACTGCGTAGCATTAGCTTTACAATTGAAACGTTTTTCTTTTTCTAGAAAAAGTCATTATACACCTTACATATACACCAAAACACACCTTTCAAATAAGTTTTAAGAATACAAGTAACAATAAGTATTATTACATTCATTAAACGGATATTTCTTTACGAATGTGCTTCTACGAACATTCGAGTTTGTTTGAAACAACGGTACTGTTTATTTCCATTAGTTCTAACGAGGAGTCTCATTGTTCAATGAATGTATATTCTCTCATTGTTTGTCAGGAGGCGTGTAGCTACAAGTATTGTAAAACATAATGTAAGTATGTTTGAGAAGTAGCTTTTGAAATCAGGCATAAGTGTGGGGAACTTGTTCGTATTGATGCATGTAAGACCTGAATTAGCCAACATAACGAGACTTTTTATATTATTCGTATATCTACAATCTAAGTTTAGGGACTAGACCTTCTTAGCGATAAGATCGCTAAGTGTTGCTTTGTATTTTTAATTATTTACGAGCATTTTCCCAAGGTTATACGAATCCGAGGAATTTTAAGCATCAAGGTCTATAAATAACGACTATGCAAGGGGTGAAATATTATAAAAAACGGAGTTTTAAAGTGAATATCATTTTATGTTGTCATTCATAAATTTATTTTAACATTAAAATCTCAAAAATGATATTTATTCTCATCATTTTGTTAAAAAAATGTAAGCCTAGACAATTTCAGCAAATATTGAGTGATAAACGACTCTCTTGTGAATATTTTAAGAGATTTCGCTCCATTATGGTTCAAGTTCGATAATAATTAATTTATGAGCTTGTCTGTTCAAAGTTACTTATTGTTTTTAAGTTTAGCTTAAAGATAAATACTTTGTTTAATATGTATACTGAGACAATTCACACAGCGCCATCTAGTCTTAATGTAAACTGTAGTACGCTTGTGTTAGGGGTAATAGATAACCATTATACTACTTATATACCTAGTCAGGTCATAAATTCTGTCACATGTTTAATGTAAAATAATTGTAACAAGTTTATTAATTATGTAACCATTCATATACCAAAATGAACTTAATAAAACATAGATTCTTATGACATTAAAGTTTATTCAAAATGACCTCCGTGATTTTGAATACAAGCCTTCAATCTGCGCGGCCAGTCGTCTATCGCAGCACGAACGAGGTCCATGTCAATATCGGCGGCTGCCTTAATCAAGGATGTCTTGAGTGACTCCAAATTGGGATGAGGCTTTGAGCACGCCTTTTCCTCCAAGTGTTGCCATATCTTGTAATCTAACGGATTCAAATCTGGACTGGAGGAGGGCCAGTCTTCGTGCCGGATGAAGTCGATTTCACGCGCCGCCAGCCAGTCTTGTGTGCTCTTCGCTCTATGAGCTGGCGCCGAATCTTGTTGGAATACCCAGTGCCTGTTATTGAACATGGTATGAGAAACAGGTGACACAAGGTTCGTCAGGACTGTATTTTGATACACAACAGCATTCGTTTTTACACCTTTCTCACAAAAATGTACCTCTGTTAAGCCCCAATAAGAAACTCCCAACCATACCATGAGCGAGGATGGAAAATGACCTCGTTGGACACGCGGAATACGGTTGCTCGCTTCTTCACTACTGTGTGCGTACACCTTATCATTTTGTTTGTTGTAGCTCTCTTCTACGGTAAACATTTTTTCATCCGAAAAAAGAATTTCCCGATATTTTTTTCCCGCGTACCGCTTCAACAAAGCGCGGCATCTCTTCAGTCTCAGGTCCATTAGACGAGCATTCAAACGATGTCCTGTTTTTCTTCGATATGCCCGAAGCCCTAAGTCTTCATTTAACACCCTTTTCACCGTGGTTCTGCTTAACCCCATCTGAAGGGCCAACAGTTTCTGCTTACGTTTGGGATTTCTTTGAATTCGTGCCTTCACAGCTTTTATCACTGCTGGAGTCCTAACAGACCGAGGGCGACCACTTCTTGACCTGTCATCTACACTAGAGTCTTCATTGTATCGTTTGATGGTACGATAAACGAATCTTTTGGTAATATTCAAATTTTTCAGTATGTTAAAAATTTGAATTGGCGCGTAACCGCAACGATGCAACGCAATAACTGCAACATGGTCTTCTTTAAGCATCCACTCCATATTTAAAAATGAGTAAAATTCTAAAAGTTATACATTTTTATTTTCATGAACAATTCGAAATTCGAATTCAATAAACTTTTTTGTGGCCAGCATTCTAAAAGAAAAGTTTTTACTGTGTGACAATACTTATGACCTGACTAGGTACTTGTAAAGAAAATCGCGTAATCCATGCTACAAGAATTTATAGATGTCACATTTGACAGTGACATCTACGAGAACGATGAGATATTTAAGAAAATAATACGCTATAGAAATATCTAAACCTGGTATAAAGGCTTTAAATGTAATTTTTTTTGTCTTTACAGGTGAGTAATTAATTTAGGTACGATAAAACTGGAAAAACTTTTTATTAATAGAATAAAATTTTGTCTTTACAGAAAAACGCAATTGTCTTTATTTCACTTATCAAACTGTAATGTCATTATATACTTTTATCTGTTATTAAATATATATTATAAACAGAGACTCGGGACGGGAATATAACTCATGACTCTCACAAACATCCCGACGTGCGAAACGCTACGAAGATCGTGAAATAATATAAAGTATAAGTAAACGCTTAGATAGTGTACGGTACTAAATGAACGAGGAACGATCTGAACTAAACATTCTCCATCTTCATACTTATGATGTTCTTCTTTATTTTTTAGGAGAGGGCATGTCGCGACTTGTTCGTTTTGCCAATGTCATTTAGGATTGTGATATTTAACACAGTAGAAATTGAAGTGTCATAGATGGATGGATATTGTTACGTCATGGGACAATAATCAAAGAGAGCTCCAAAGTGCTTCATATATTTTGACGATACAGCTGTCTCCGTGGTTATGCTAATGCTCTATTATAGACGCGTACTATATTCAATCCCCACGGAGGACAAACATTTTTTTATAATACAGATAGTTTGTTCTCGTCTTTATGGTGTAAATTGTATATATATGAAAGTGCCCTGCGATGAAGGATTGTGGTACTGTTGTTAAAAAAACTGTGATAATATATTAAAATTAGGGACTTTGATGACGGCTAAGTGTATAATTAGAAATAGAAGCTTAAAAAAATAATAAATATAACTTCGAGAGAGCGACATCGATACGTTATTATATTTCAAAAGCTTTATAATATCGTATTGAAGAAAAAATTTAGACCATGGATGGTTTCCATTCAAACGCGTTTGAAACCCTACCACACAGCAAGAGTTATTTCGTCGCCTTTAACGACAGGCTGACTGGCCTCAGGGGTTAAGACATTATGTTATTGGAGATATACATTTAATTTTAAATGTAATCATTCCTTTACTAATATTTTAAGTAATAAACAAATTATTATGTTTCACAACTTTAAATCATACTTATGAAATACAAACTGACTTCGAAAATCGACTTTCACAGATTTATCAACACATTAATCATACAAACATTAAAACATTAACTTATTGTTATTAATTTATATGTAAGAAAGTGGGAATACTTTATAAAAGTTACCAATAATATTATTGACTTTAATCTACATTGTTAGGATTAAAATTAAATATACGAGTAAATGAAAAACTTTACAAACGGTATACACATAAAAAGCAATGGATTTCAACATCCTTTAAATTCCTTTCCCCTTTGCGTCTGTAAGTAAATACCAGAACTCTCGAAACAAGAGAATATAATCCATGTTTATCTGTATCAAAAGCTTTTTACTTTTTTGAGCGTATACGTGATGTATTGTGGCTGCGGGTGGGGTGGTTTTAATCTGCTGAGTTCGTGAAAACGTGAGGTGGCCACGCTTTTTAATATTAAGGAAGGAAAAACCATAAGTACTTGCTTCAATCAGCGTGAAATAACTTTTAATATGTTTTAATAATAATTTTATAATACTTTTTTATTATTTCATTACGTCATGAATGTAATGTCCTGTTTAAGGCTGTGTTTGCTGTGTGTGCGTCTTAGAAAACTGTTATATTAAAATGGAAGGGCCCAACTGAAAGTTAGTTTTGTACTAAAACACAGCATACGCTGAATTGGTATCCCTGTTGTGTGTACATTGAAACGTTTTGAGTTGCGATTTGCATTGTTTGATTGTTAAAATCCAGTGTCAAACGTGAACGTCAATTTGTAACGCACGGGGGAGCAAGGCCCGATGGGAGATCATTCCTATTCCATTACTGTTCCTATTCTCCGATGAAGAAGTCGAGGTATATACACACATCAAAAAAGTCTAAGCAACATGTACTAATTTAAATTTTAGGATGGTGGATGAGCCGCTGTATGGATGAACTTCCTGAATGCTCCTGAGCCTTTCAGTATTTCCGGGCTGACGGTACACTCGCACCCTTCATAAGAAGGGTAGGGAAGGCCTGATACAAATTAGGCCTAATCCCGAATCGCGACTCATCGGAAAACATAATTTTATCCCATTGTTCCTGGGTCCATGTTTTGCGTTCTCTACACCATTCATTTCAACGAGCGCGATTCCCGTGACGTATCGGTGGGCACCTAATTGGGCGTCGAGCTCGTAGGCCGTATTCATGCAGTCGATTTCGCACAGTTTGGGGACTTACGTTAACACCACTTGAATTTTGTAGCCTCAAACTTATCTCTCGAGCGGTTGACATTGGTTGGCGTCTTGCAGTCAGTTGTATGTACCGGTCTTGCCGAGTGGTTGTACTCCTTTTACGGCCTGGATGCTGTTCAGCAGGTTCCCTTGTATTATTGTAGCGCTGCCAAAGATGACAAATAACACTTCTATGAATGCCAAAATGTCGAGATACCTAAGATTGATTACTTCCCGCTTGCAACATCCCTACAGCTCTTTGCATTTCATTTGCCGTCAAATGACGTCGCATGACGTAAAGGATATCTAACAATTCAATTTTGTCGCTAACTTTATTTAAATGGTTGGTGAAATTATAAAATCAAGACTAAACGTAGCAATAAAAACGCACTTAAATTCAAACATATTCCCTTTCAGTTAATTTTATGAAAAAAACCAAACATAATCGATTTTTTTTACATCCAGCCAGTATGTCATCAATAACAAAAAAGTTTACATACCTAAGCACTTTGAGTGAGTAAAGACTTAGAAATTAATTAGTATAAATGGTAAATTTGTCTTGTATGGTAAATATCATGCATGTTGCTTAGACTTTTTTGATGTGCATATGTTGTGACGAACCTATAACCCAATCTGTCCACAACAACAAAACGGACGTCCTGGATTCTTTAATCCAGCTATAGTTTTCTTATTCGAAGTCATATTAGAAATTAACATTCAAATAGATAAGTTCCGTTAAAACTTATCCGTTACCCGTGACGTAACAGCTAAAGAAAAACGATAGGCTTGCGGACATTACGGATTCGATTCCCGTTTCACGTCTGAGTGTTATATATATATCGCAAGTCATTATACAGTTCTGGACAAAAACATCGATCTACCGGGTAGAATAGTGGGGTAGAATCTACCCCATTATTTTTCTAGCGACCATAAATTTTATTTTTAATTCAGAACATCTCTATTATATGTTTGGCTAGTAAAAATATTATACACATTCGCTAATTGTTGGCCAACTACATTTCTCTACTAAAAGTTCAACAGTTTCAAACTACCCACAGGGTGAAAATGACAGCAAAACTTTGCTATTAATATATACATTTACATTTAGGTGTCGACGCCGAATGGAGTTTGGAAAAAATTGCAAAACAATGTCGTAACAAAGGCTAATTTTATTCTGAGAGCTTACTCCGACCGCGACACTGAGCTGATATGCATATTTTTGAAATTGTAATTCAAGAATATGTTAATTGTATTTTTATTGCATCCTTTTTATATACTGATGCAATTTGTATGTCAATTTCTTTAATGGGAATCCAAAAGATATTTTTATATAAATTACAATATGTAATACATATGTTACTAATACACACACAGTTACAATATATAATACAGTAATAGTATGTAATAAGTCTTCAGTCTTGTTATAAGTAAGGCGCTATAACATAATATTCATGTGAAAAATAAATGAAGTGAACGTGTGTGGTTGGGTAATCGTTCTATTTAGAGGGAGATAGGGGTTCTTATTAAATTATAATATTATTCATATTATTTTCTAGGTGGTAGGGCCCCTAGCCCGTCTGGATGGCGACCACCTTTGGTCTTAAGTATGCCGCCATAATAACCTTGTGTTGTGTTCCGGCATTAGTGACCCAAGTTCCTGTACTCTTATGAGACAGCAGCGTGTTCGCGATGCCATGGCGTTGCAAACAACCATAAGCGATGGTAACTGCTAAATTTTAACAAAGCCGCCAGCCTGTCTGCTGTCATACAACAATAAGAAAAAATTAAATATAAATAATAAATTGTTATAAATTTATGAATCTTAATCCTCATCAAAATTTATCGACATGGCTTCTCGAAGCAAGCTGAAGTGGTTGTGGGCCGGTTATATATGGCGAAGAACCGATAATCGTTTTAGTAAACGTTTTATATAGTGGAGACCACGTCTTGGTAAACAAAGTCTAGGATGCCTCCGGCGAGATGAGGTGATGACCTATGAAAAGCGGCTGGCAGTAAATGCATACAGAGAACCAAAGATCGGGCTAAGAGGTGCACCTTGAGAGAGACCTATGACCAATGACCATGATACTTTTTTTTAGTCTCTGGAAAAAACCCTCTTGACGTGTTCCCACGGCCCGCGGGACTGAGGGATATGTGGGACTCCGGGAAAGATGTTCGGCTATCCGGACAACCCACTAAAAACCTCGCTGTTCTCCTATCGCCTATACCCGGATCCATGGACATGTGGCCTGCCGATCTCGTGGCCAGCGCCGGTGCTGGCCCGTTTTTGTCCTAGGGCGGGCCTCTTCCAAAATATTGGCGCAAGGGGGTCAGGGTTTCGTCCCCCCGGTGCTCTTCTAAATCGACTCAAAGAGTTAAGGGGGCTACGGAATAGCACGCGGCCCTCACCCTCGCGGCAATAGTGCGAGCGGCGGATCCTCCCCCGAGCAGTCGCCCGCTGCCGCAATGACCATGATACCCACGTCAACGCATCATAACATAAACACTCAACTGCTTATGTCTGCTTCATGCTGTTGTGGCAATAGTCACACTATATATATTTATTTGTTTATTATTATTTCTTTGGAGAAGCAGAAAGTCTGACGGCATACTTAATAATCAGCAGTTATTATTGCTTAGAGGCCAGGGATACTTACCATCCCGACGGGTCATTTAATATAATCTTAATAAACATCAACGCACCATAACACAAACGCTCTACTGTTTCCTTCGGGAACTAGATGGTACTGTGTGAATCGTCACATTATATTTATTTATTTGCATTATTATCTACACATGCCTCGATTATACTTGGTATCACTTTTGATTCCACTAATGTAATGTCCTCATATATTATTACTCCTACGTTTTGATACTTCAAAAGGTTTTAGATGTTATTGCGTGGAACATTTTTCGAACGCTTGAATGAAAGTGTTTGGAAAATATAAAAATTCGAGTAACTACGTGGCTTGTATGCTAAAATACTTGGCAAACGTTTCAGGAAAAAAATGTTTTTGCGACAATCTTCGAGGTAGAGCGAGGAAAATGAATTTAATATCAGGGGTACCTGCCTCTATCAGTCAAAAATTGCGTTCGTTTACCGGGTTACAGATAGCTTTATTGCAAGAAAACTCATTCTATGGGATATGATTATTATGTGCCCGTAATATTGTGCATTTATGTCAAGTATATTTTAGACATAAATACAAAAAGTAAGTATAACAAAGTTATGTACAAAATACAAATATATTTTTTGTTATTCTTTCAAAGGTATATATGAAACATTTTAATTATATCCTCGTTACAACATAATTATAAGTAAGTATTATGTTATTTTGCGTTTGTTATTTTGCGGAGAAACAATACCTCTGCAGCCGGGGTCGGCCTGTCGTAAAAAGCGACACTACAACCCACCCCAGTTACGTGGTAGAGCCTCAAGTCTGTCTGAATGGCGACCACCTTTGGTCTTAAGTATGTCGCCATAATAACCTTGTGTTGTGTTCCGGCATTAGTGACCCAAGTTCCTGTACCCTTATGGGACAGCAACGTGTTCGCGATGCCACTGGCGTTGCAAACACCCATAGGCGACGGTAACTGCTAAATTCGAAGCGGGCCGTCAGCCTGTCTGCTGTCTTACAGCAATAAAAAAAATTAGGAATATTCCATTTCCCCCTCAGAGGTACTCCTCGCAACAAAGCTTATAGGGGTGTAAGAACCTATTCTCTTGTCTTTTCCCTTCTCGTCCAAGGCGGCGGAGATTTTCTAACCTTATCTTTACAATTCCCCATTCCTTTCTCAATTTCTCCGCTTGTTTGTGGAAACTAACTATTTTTTTATTGTGTAGAGTTTAAAAATATTGCTTCAAAACAACGCAATGAAATCTCGTCAATTATATTCGATTATCTGTAATTGCGATAGTACATTGAAAACAAGGTAACATCATTAAATTAAAGTAGTAAACGTATCAAATATCAAACCTGGGTCGGGATAATCGAATTAAGTACCTCACACCTCTCGGGTTACTCAGGTAGCTGAAGTGTTCTACTTAAATGAACTATGTTAACATAGAAACTACATTATTGTACAGAAGTAGATTTAAATAATAAATATACTAAGACAATTAACACGTCACTATCTAATTCTGAAGTAGCATAGCATTTGTGTTATGGGTATATATACTACATGCAATTTTTTTTGTATATAAACATATATTATACACAAACACCCAGACGCGACCTCTTTCTATAAACGAACTGCTCGCTATCGGCTGGGTGTTCATCCTCACTATCTAAAGCAGTAGTCTACAGTTATGCGAAGGTTCTCCAGAATGTTTATTTTGCACAGCTTCCAGCTGAAGTTTCAACCGCACTACGAGCACACTGGCAGCGAGTTAGCGGTGCCCCTGGTGTCGTAGACATAGGCAACAGTAAGTACTTATTATTAAGTGAGACATCGGTCATTCTGCTGTTCTACAACAATAAAAGAACGCGAGACAGGCATCGAACCTGTGACCTACACAAGTGTATAGCGTTAACCGTAAAATCTGACATCACGGAGGACGTCATAACTGCCTAAGCGTATGTCATCGCGGGAGTCATACTGAATTCTAGTTATGGAACTCATTTGTAAAATATACTTTTCTGGTTTTCAAATTTAGAAAGGTCCTTTTTTTTACTGAATTGTCAATAATGGTTTTAATGCCGTTTTTCTTTTTTAAATTTTCCAATTGCTCTATTTTAATGTTTAATTATATCATTATTCCAGAGCAATCCTTCTCTTTATTTTCTATATATACTAACTTTTATACAGTCCATTTCGTAACACTCACCATTAGTCGACATTACTCACAATAATACAGTATTAAATGAAAAATGATAGGTCCTACAGGCAAAAGAGCTTTCATAAACAGAATGGAGGCCGACACAAGCGTGGGTTCACCTTAAAAACAAAAAATGGCCCACTTTAATATACACAGATGAAATGTACATTCGTTTTATTCACCTGTCACTTCCAGAGCTTACTTATATAAAATATGTACAGATCCTAGATAATGCTAGACGGTTTGTGTACAAGATAGATTGTTTTAAAATCTTTTGTGAATTGTTCAAAATTTTAAGGATTAGAGGTAATTTAATTTTGGTCATAAATAAAAGTAACTCACGAATTTACAATGTTCTATGAGACTTATTAAGTAACCCAGGTTCCTGTACCTTTATGTAGACAGCAGCGTGTTTGCAGTGCCTCTAGCGTTGAAAACATCCATAGGCAACGGTAACTGCTTACTAAAGTGGGCCTCTATTAAGTTAGCCTGTGTGCTGTTGCTCAGAAATACAAAAAATTTTAAAAGTAAACAGTATTTCATTTTTCCTTTCAAGGTTGACCACATGACGTCTTTTTTGTAGAAACAGTTTTGAGAGGGCTAAGGTTACGGTCGTGTTTCTGGACAAAGTGTTTGTATGATGCAAATAGTTTGTTCTGATCTGGGTGTCCGTTGAATGTTTGTTTGTGAACGTTGTGAAATTGATAGCAGGTTTCCATTTTGTGTAGGAAATGTTTAAAAAATGGTATACGTGTATATTATTTGTAACACTTGAAACAAAAATAAAGAAAAGGCACTGGTGCATAAAGGATCGTAGTAGATTTACCCTGCAATACTACAATAATAGTAAGACATTTCTAGGTAATTTATTTCTATGGAAAAGGAACAGCTGACAGGCTGGCGGCCCACTTAATAATAGATAGACACATAGATAACTCTGTATTGATCCAGAACAATAAAAAAACCACTATATAAATAAATCGGCTACCTTATCGCTTAAAACGATCTCTTTCAATAGTAAGCCGTCGCCTATGGACGTTCGAGATGCCAGGGGCACCGTTAACACGCTATCATCTGTTTAGTGGTACTGGAACTTGATCCCTTAAGTCGAAACCAAATTTATTATAAACTGGGGGTGGTGGCAATCCATATGGGCTTAAGGCTGTACCATGTAGCTAGAGTTGTTTTGTCGCCTTTTACGACATGTTGACCTCGGCCGCAGAGGTCAGTATTCCTACTCCGCTCTTGCATGGATAATTTCGTATATTATTTGTGATATTTGACAAAATAGAAAAAAAGTAGTGTATTTGAGAACTGGCGAATAAAGGAACGCGGTAGATTTTCCTGTGATACAACACACAACACAGTAGGCTTCGAGATGAAATACCTAGTAAATACATTTCTAGTGAATACTACTAGTCCTGACCACTGACTGAATGACGTCACGGAGTCATGTCGTCACGGGTCAGAATCGTGTCCTGAATTTGTATGTATAAGTATTTGTATGTATATGTATTTATTTACAAAATAAAAGTATATATGGAGAATATTAATTGTATTGTACCCATAAGTGCTATGCTGTTTATTTTGTGATTAAATGGCGCTATATGAATTATCATAGTATACTTATATACTATATAAATAGATTTGTAATAATTTTTGATCTATGACACTTTGATGTGGTCAAGGGTCCTGCTTACAAAAGTTATTTACACATGACATGAAAACATCCAAATTGCAAATTCCAATAGAGTGCGTGACGTGAATTTGGGAAAAGGGTTTCCACAAGTTTAGTATTGTACCAAAAGTAGCGAAAATGTAGACAGGTGATGTTCAAAATATTCGTTTGAGAAAAATATTTACTAATAAACATTTTTCTATCTTTCCAGGGTTAAATCGTGGTTTTTTAGGTCAACTTAATTTTGTAGAATAATATTATCATATATAAGATATAATATTATTATATCTTATATATGAATGTAATTGATTTGTGAAGAATATTTTTCATCTCATCTAGGTATATGTGAAGATAAAACGTTATCTTTCTTTTTACAAAAATTACGAGTATGAAATTTGACACAGTTAAAGTTTATATGGAGGAGAAGTGCAGGAAGCTAAGATTATCTCTCCAAATGCAAATATATGTAGTGTACACATAAATACTCTTTTGTCTATGACCAAATTCTGTGATTAGTTAAAAATATACGTCGCAAGTAGAGTTTGATCATTCGACGATTTGGAATGTTATATTTCAAATATAACAGTCAAGGCCATTTAAAGAACGATAAAAGAATTTTACAATAAATATCATTTACATAGAAATTTTGAATCACTAATTGAAATATCTTTTAAAGAATTATGTCAATTAAAAAGACAACATTACCAACAGTTTTTTTCCTAAAAAAATATGAAAGAGTATTCTTTATTGTAGTATTAATTTTTACTGTTTGTTTTTTATATATGTTATATAATTTGTTTGTAGAAGTTAAAGTCCGATCCGTGCTGGGGCGGAATAGGGGCGAAAGAATACTGACCTCTGCGGCCGGGGTCGGCCTTTCGTAAAAAGCGACAAAACCACCCACCCCTAGCTACGTGGTGGGCCGGCCTCATGTCCGTCTGGATGACGACCACCTTTGGTCTTAAATATGCCGCCATAATAACCTTGTGTTATGTTCCGGCATTAGTGACCCAAGTTCCTGCATCCTTATCGGACAGCAGCGTGTTCGCGATGCCACTGGCGTTGCAAACACCCATAGGCGACGGTTATTGCTAAATTCTCGGTGTGCTGTCAGCCAGTTTGCTCTATAGAAATAAAGAAAAGTTAAGCAAATGAACTTTGCAGCCTTGAAGAAATATGTGGATATCTCTGAAATCGTACCTTAATAATGTTCAATCTTAAAACTTAATTAAATTATCGTTGAATTTCGACTACCGGGTTATCACCAGTTAAAATTGAACTGCGGTTACACAAAAGACCTACATGGATCATGTCACAGACAATCATATTTATAAAATTGACCAAACATATAATACCTTACAAGAAACATTTCATAACTTAATATATAACATTTAGTAAATAAATATACTCGCACAAATCACAGCGCCGTCTAATACCAAAGTAAGTAGCATAACACTTGTGTTATGAGTACTAGACAACTGATATACACTTTTCTTTTCTATATAAATACTTATTTTCATAAACACCCAGACGTGAGACGGGAATTGGACCCGTGACCTCCGCAAGCGTACCGAACAGCGTTAGTTACGCCACGGAGGCAGTCATTCATTCCCTAATGCTCCTGTTTACAGTTGTGGGAATACCTTATCTCCGGATTAAGAATATGACCTCTACCACTGAGAATGGTCTGTCGTAAAAAGCGACAAATTAAATACCTACGTGGAACAGGTCCAAGCAAAAACCCTTGGTTTTAAAACATGCCGCCATAATGACCTTATGTTGTGTTCCGGCACTATTAAACCAGCTTCCAGTTCCTCTTCGAAGCCGGCAGCGCGTTGGCGATGCCTCTGGTGTTGCAAACATCTAAAAGCGATGGTGACCACCTATTATCGGTTGGGCCGTTTGCCTTAAGGTATGATTCCGAACTACGCTGCACGCAGCAGTGCTGCCGCGACACTGCTGCCGCGGCACTACCGGTCCCCATACAAACTCTATCGCGCAGCAGTGCTGCCGCTACATTGCTGCCGCTGCATTGCTGCCGCTGCATTGCTGCCGCGTGATTGCTGCCGCGTCATTGCTGCCTAGCTCGGAATGTACTCTCATGTAAGCATATAGAGATTGAATTGGGACTGGTAGTGTCGCGGCAGCACTGCTATGTGCAGCGTAGTTCGGAATCATACCTTTACTGCTGATCTCAGCTATGTATATAAATAATAAGAATGAACGAGCAGTTCGAAAAACTGGCACTGCAAAGTATTTTTACTGGGGTCATAATTGTAGGGAAATAAAAGCATGTTATAATAAATTTGTAGGTTAGTTTTAATATTATTAGTTGGTTATTTATTTCTCATATATTTATTAATGGCAGCCATTTTGTGAGGTAAGGAAATTCAAATTAGGGGATGGGCAGCAATGTGTACTGAAATATTAACCATAATATAACCCGACCAAATAACTTAGTTATACCGTAAGCGTTGGCAGAATAGTTTAATATATGCTCTTTGTTGATGCTGGATAATAAAGGCAGTAAGCATTCAATATGTTTGCAATATCCCTGATGTTGCAAACAGTCGTAGGATATGGGTGTTTTTTCACATGAGCTTTTCCATGAGGGTTTTGTTCTAGCAGTTATAAAATGAAAGCACATAAATTAATTTATAGTAATTAAAATTCAATTTGAGTTGGGTTCAATTTGAGCATTATTGCTACACTTAAAACTGTAAATTATACAATAATATTGGAAAATATTAATATTAATCCTTTTCTCAATTACACACCAAGCTATAAATTCTGTGAGACCTTTATCGAGAGATTTTTAAAATGAAAATACGGTGACAATTCACACAGCGCAATTTATTCCAATCAAGCAGCGGTACACTTATTTTAGGTGCACTACACAGTTGATATACTAATTATATATTTTTATGAATAAATGTATATATTAACATTCAAATTCAGAACGGGAATTAAACCTATCAACCCTGCAGGTGTGACGTACAAAAGTTGTTGAGGCACGGAGATCTACAAATAACCTTTGATTTGTATTGGTATTGCACAGAACCTCATATCTTTATGTTTGTAGCATCGAAAGCTACAAATAGCCCTTTGTATAGCAGCTGGACCACCCACCAATACTGAGTCAGGATAATAGGAAGCAACTTAAATTATCCATCTCCAAACTCTATGTTCCGTCCGGTGGTATAATACTATAATATATCCTGTTCGGCCTCTACCATCGTTGTCACAAATCCATCCGGTTCTAAGATAAGACAATTATCTTAATAATACTCATGCATATTCTTAGGCTTTTTCCTGGCCTTATCTCACATTATATAGAGTCAGCGCAACATGTTATCTAATTCCATTTTCTTTAGCTTTTCTTTAACACACACGCACACACAGAGAGGGAGAGGGAGAGGGAGAGGGAGAGGGAGAGGGAGAGGGAGAGGGAGAGGGAGAGGGAGAGGGAGAGGGAGAGGGAGAGGGAGAGGGAGAGGGAGAGGGAGAGGGAGAGGGAGAGGGAGAGGGAGAGGGAGAGGGAGAGGGAGAGGGAGAGGGAGAGGGAGAGGGAGAGGGAGAGGGAGAGGGAGAGGGAGAGGGAGAGGGAGAGGGAGAGGGAGAGGGAGAGGGAGAGGGAGAGGGAGAGGGAGAGGGAGAGGGAGAGGGAGAGGGAGAGGGAGAGGGAGAGGGAGAGGGAGAGGGAGAGGGAGAGGGAGAGGGAGAGGGAGAGGGAGAGGGAGAGGGAGAGGGAGAGGGAGAGGGAGAGGGAGAGGGAGAGGGAGAGGGAGAGGGAGAGGGAGAGGGAGAGGGAGAGGGAGAGGGAGAGGGAGAGGGAGAGGGAGAGGGAGAGGGAGAGGGAGAGGGAGAGGGAGAGGGAGAGGGAGAGGGAGAGGGAGAGGGAGAGGGAGAGGGAGAGGGAGAGGGAGAGGGAGAGGGAGAGGGAGAGGGAGAGGGAGAGGGAGAGGGAGAGGGAGAGGGAGAGGGAGAGGGAGAGGGAGAGGGAGAGGGAGAGGGAGAGGGAGAGGGAGAGGGAGAGGGAGAGGGAGAGGGAGAGGGAGAGGGAGAGGGAGAGGGAGAGGGAGAGGGAGAGGGAGAGGGAGAGGGAGAGGGAGAGGGAGAGGGAGAGGGAGAGGGAGAGGGAGAGGGAGAGGGAGAGGGAGAGGGAGAGGGAGAGGGAGAGGGAGAGGGAGAGGGAGAGGGAGAGGGAGAGGGAGAGGGAGAGGGAGAGGGAGAGGGAGAGGGAGAGGGAGAGGGAGAGGGAGAGGGAGAGGGAGAGGGAGAGGGAGAATTTTTGTCTGTCTGTCTGTCTGCCTGTTTGTTCCGGCTAATCTCTGAAACGGCTGGACCGATTTTGATGGGACTCTCACTGGTAGATAGCTGATGTAACAAGGAGTAACTTAGGCTACTTTTATTTTAGAAAAAAAATGGTTTTAGTTAAAAGTGATCAGTTTCGGATTTTTGAAAATCCAATTTAAGTTGATCTCAGATTTATATCATCAATCATATAAAATAGAGTTTAACTTAGGCTGGACTTTGTAGGTTCGAACGCAGTTTGTATATTTCATTTATTTATATTTTAGGGTTTATAGGGTTTCTAATCCAAAATAAACCATAAGATATATCCACAATAAATGCTGCCCAAAGTCACTATTCCATGCGGACGGAGTCGCGGGCACAGCTCGTACTATAATAATAATAATAATATATTATTATAGAATTTACGTTAATCATGAATAGGATAAAATATATGTTGAAAACCTTCGTAGCGCAAAGGTTTTGGCACGTCGGAATGCATGCAGGGGTCACTGGCTCGATTCCCGTCTTAAGTTTGGGTTTTTACGAATAGTATTTATTTATAAAATAAAATTGTATGAGTAGTATATTATCCGTGCAGGGGTGGAGAATGAATACTAACCTCTGCGGCCGGGGTAGGCCTGTTGTAAAAGGCAAGACAAAACGACCCACCCTAGCTACGTGGTAGGACCTCAGGCCCGCCTGGATGGCGACCACCTTTAGTTTTAAGTATGCCGACATAATAACTTTGGGTTATGTTTCGGCATTAGTGACCCAAGTTCCTGTACCCTTATGGGACAGCAGCATTTTCACAATGCCACTGGCGTTGCAACACACCCACGACTGTAGCTGCTAAATTCTAAGCAAGCCGTCTGCTTGTTTGCTGTCCAACAGCAATAAAAAAAATTGTTGTCTAGCACATAAAAGCGCTCTGATGTTTACTTTAAAGACTACATGGCGATGTATAAATTGTCTAAATATTTTTATTTATGTACTAATTTTGTAAATTTTTAATTTTTTTTTATTGCAGTGGAATAGCAGACACGCTAACGGCTCACTTAACAGTATTCAGTTACCGTCGCCTATGGATGGTTGCGACGCTGGAGGCACCGCGAATACGCTCCTGTCCCATAGGAGTACAGGAACCTGGGTCACTAATGACAGAACACAACACAAGGTTATTATGGCGGCATACTTATAAACCAAAGATGGTTGCTATTCAGACGGGCTTGGGGCCCTATCAGGTAGCTAGGATTGTTTTGTAGCCTTTTACGACACGCGTTTTACGGTACATTTTAATTTATATTTATACGTTAAAATATAATTACTTTAAATTTGATTTAGCTTCGCATTTTCCTAGTTCAGTGAAGCATTTTTGATAGTTTTGATCATTGATATTTCTTTGTACCTACATTTATAAAACATTTCGAATAATTCTTTCTCTATCCTATTTTGTTCCACCCTAAGTTTCAATTACTTTTAATAACGTCACCTCGCCATTATATATGGTTATTTCCTGCACGTAACGAAAATGTAACAATATCTTCACTGTAACCGGGAAGTAAAAATATTATTTTCCTTGAGAAAATTCCGAAATTGAGTAACTAAATCTTTTTACCTTGCACGACAGTTCTATTTTACCAAAAATATGCTTTGTTTTGCTTGGCGCCACCATAAGTAACAATAAGTATCCAAAACTTGTTTGTTGGGAGAACTTCTCTCATATTTCGTGTGGCACGTGGTTCGGCTCAATAAAGTGGCTCGATGGCTTGAGAATGACGCGGAAAAATATCCTGTGTTCGCTAAAAAATAGAGCGTACAGGCCCCGTGTCTGGGTGCCGATAAATCGGAGTTCAATCTTGTTTTTGATTTGAGTATTTGTTAAGTTTGTTTTTCGGTGTGCAGTCGTGTCCCGGCTAGCAATGAGGGGGAAAAAGAGAGAGAAATGGATTACTCAAGCATTTCCCTATTGGGCTATGGCTTCTCCTACCGTCACCTTTGGCCAAGAGATGCACATTTATGCAGAAAAACTGCCTTAGCAGTGCATATTAGTGTGGGAAACAAACCCATGATTAGGTTAGACCAAGTTTTATTACTTGGCTACGTATTTTAAAATGTAAATTTACCCATCTTTATTTTATTTTGTGCATTAAAGGAATATACCTATATATACCGAGATAATTCACACAATTTAAACAGCAGAGCGAATGTATTATGGGTACTCGACAACTGATATATCACTTGTATCGTTTTTTGTAAATAAATACAGTTTATTGATAAATATCCAAACTGTAATCGAACCGAAATATTTTATTCCTCGTAATTCATACTATTATTTGATAATATTTGTATGGATTATGAAGAATTGAATGTTTCAGTTCTTTACTTTCAAATTGATATGTGAAAGTAACTCTGTCTGTTACGTTTTAACGCCTAAACTGCTTAACCATTTTTGATGATTTGAATTTCGGTATAAAGATAGTTTGGACCTTGGAGATTACTACTTTTTGTCACTAAAATTTTTTCTGGCAGAACAACGTTTGCCGGGTCAGCTAGTATACATATACGTAATAAGTCAACTATCGCCCGTATAATGGACATTTTTTTTATCTTATCGTAAGCTTTTGGACAGTTTCAGCGACTAGATCAATGTTTCCCATTATTCTCGGGTCAAAGACTTGTCGAAAATCACAGACGATAAAACCGAATGAGATTTGTGATTCTGGTGAGTAACCTTGCTTATTTTGGGTCCTACGAGATAGAATTACGTGAGACGCGCTCGAAAAATTTGCTTGTTTTTGGGTGGATGAGAATAGTTCTATTTCTAGTTTCATTTTTAAATCCTTTCAACAGTAAGTTAATTTATCTGTTTGTTAATTTATCATCCAAGGATAACATTATAACGGAGGTTTTGATGATATTTAAAAATAACTCGTGTAAACGGTCCGGCGCCAATCGAGAATCCGGCGCTTGAGCTAACGAGCGAATACAGGAGTGTCTGGATAAATCAACGATGTGTACTCTCTAACCAAGAGACGGGAAGTGCATCACAATGTTGCACGTTCTCAAGAGACGGAGTGTGCAGAAATCATTAACACCTCGAAAAAGACCTGTGTCACACTTCGAACCCAGGACTTTTTATGGAATAGTTGTCAGTACTCTTTGCAAAAAACCATGAATAAAATCTACAGTAAAGCTCATCTTCGTTGCTTAAACGTTGTGTAAAAGACGTTTGTCAAACGTTATAGATAAAAGTATTACCACACCTAATATATATCAACCTAGATGGGTTCGAATTTCTTGATGACTTCACCACTTAGACATTTTTTTCGCCAAATGTGCATACAAGCCCGTCTGGATGGCAACTACCGCTGGTGTATAAGTATGCTGCCGTAATATCCTTTATTCCAGCATTAGTGACCCAGGTTCCTGTACTCCTATCTGAACAGCAGCGTGTTCGCGAAGGTCTTAACGTTGCAAATATCCATAGGCGACGGTAACTGCTTACTATTAAGTGGGCTGTCAACCTTATGTTAGCCTAGCCAGAAAATACCTTGAAGAAACCTACCTCACCGCAGTAACACAGTAATCCGCCTTAGAAAATCGTCGCGGGTATACCGTTGGGTCCTTTTATCGGGATAAACCTAGTAGTGAGACATTATATGTAATTACACTTAATGAATTTCAATATCATTTGAACTAACGCACGAATACACGTAGTACAAAAAGACAATCTTCCATCTGCTCTGAAATTGGTCGTCGTGAGGATAAGCCGCGTGATACGATCTCCTCACTGTGATAAGGGAATTAAATTACCAAGGCGTGCCTGCAATTACAATCTGGATCGGTGTAACGAATGTTAGCAGTAAGTTAGGATGGTTACGTCCCGAAATGATAGGGGTGTAGATTCAAAGCAATTACTTTCAGAGTTGTATTAAGTGGGGCCTGAAGACTTTTTGGATATATTTTATAAGGTGTTACCTATTTTATTTGATTAAAAGTTCTGGATTATGTAATAATAAATATCATTTTGCTTTCACGAATTTTTCTTTTTTAAAGATGTTTTAAAAGACATTAAACTTATATTACAGCTTTTTTTAAGATTCAATTGGCTGATAAATACACTTAGTGCAGAATATATGCTTCGTACATTTTTTTTGTCCTCCTTGGTGATTGAACACGTCGTATCTGTACAGGATTAGACCGCTTTTGTAATCGCTGCACCTTATTCTACACTATGAATTCCGAGGTCTATAAGTACAGCCGAAGCCAGTACGTGTCGACAAAGTTAGTGACAATCCAAAAAAGCGCCTATGCGCTGTTTTCTATAAAACAGGTATGGATCTTTACTGTAGATACTTTCGATCACTTAACCACGAAAAGAAAATTTAGAGTCAAAGCCTCATACGTACAAAGTAAGTAGTTTATCAAGTATAGAGTAGATATTGATCTATGGAGACGTTAGCATCAATATTCGACTGCAAACGCTTGATAGTATCATCATATACTAATAAGATGAATTTCATTCATTCAATATAATTTTGATAGCAGTAAATTTGATACCTAGTAGCTTATTGGTATTATACTTAGCGAATAATCTAGAGATTCCGGTTTCGAATTCCACGGTAGCATGCGCTACTTAGACAATTTTTCTTGCCTAATCTGCATATTATATCATAATTGCCATGCACCGACGCTGAAGGAAAATATAGGAGACCAGCATACGAGATCACCGATATATGTAACCCGCCAATCCGCTGTGGAAAAGTGTGGCGGAAAAACTGTTTATCCCCTCCAGGGGTAGGCTTGAGCCCAGCAGTGGTACGATATGAACTATTATTATAATATAACTTAGAAAATATATTGATCTCAATAACCTAATAAAATCTGTGAATCAAAAAGCTCGACAAAAAAAACTATATATAAGTAAACTACGGACGCCGAGCAGGAAGAATTTCGTACGTTGATCTGTTATTATCTGTCTCTGTCACTCCCGCGTAAATATAATGAGTCCTCGCTCGTACAGAGCAATGACGGACGGCGGTCATTGCTCTGTGCGAGCGAGGACTCATTATATTTACGCGGGAGTGACAGAGACAGATAATAACAGATCAACGTACGAAATTCTTCCTGCTTGGCGTCCGGACTTTAGTAAGTATATCAGTTGTGTAGTACAAACACTGCTACCATCGGAGTAGATGGCGTTGTATCAATTGTCACAGATTACTTATTAATTTGAATAAATACCTGCGAAAATAGTGCAGTTCCAACAATATTCTATAAATACCGGTATTGCAACACTTTCTTTTTCAAGCGTTAAAAATTCATATTATTCACAATTCGTGCTCTTAAATATCGATGTTCCAGGTATTGAAAAAGTAAATCAATAGAGGGCTAAAATACTTTAACAATACCTTACAAATATTAAAGAGGAAATCAATTCACTCTTTGAGGAGCCTTAAAAGCTTTTAGATCGTGGGACTTTGATAAAAGGAAAAATTGATAAAGGCTCTTTACATTTTTGGCCACCAGAGCCATTGGACTTGGTGTCTTATTGATAACACTTTGGAACGTTTTTAATCCTTTTTGTTGCAAGCGTTTTATTCCAGTTGCATTTAGAACTATGTTATAATGTCGATGACTATTGTCAATGAAAACGCGCTTGTTGTGTCAATGACCTACACTAACCATCTTAATCACCTGTATGTGATCTGTGTGATCAGAAAGGCCATTTGCTTTTTTTTGGTTACGGGAAAAACAAACTTAAAGAGCCGTGGGGACCGAGGGATGTGGGATTCTGGGAAAGACGGTCGACATCCGACTACCCACTAAAAAACCCCGCTGTTCTTTTATCGCTTCTGCCTGGGCCCAAAGATAAAGGGTGGGCTGTTTGCCTGTCTGTTAAACTCCAGGTATAATAACTCTAAATATAATCTTTTCTTTAAATTGTGACTAAATACTCGTAGTGTATTCCATGTATTTACATAATGTTGCGTAAACGGATGTTATTGATTTACGTAAAGGATTAACGTTGCTTACGAACTTTTGTGAAACGCATTTCACTTAAGACACTTAAGATTAAGTATAATTCAGCAATTTTCCTCTGTGCAAGGGCGAAGTAAGAGTAGTGACCCCCGCGGCCGGAGGCAACAAAACAACCCCAGCTAGGTCGTAGGACTCCAAGTTCATCTGGATGACAACAATCGCTGTTCTTTTTTTATTGCTGTAGGACAGCAGACAGGCTGATCGCCCACTTAGAATTTATCAGTTACCGTCGCTCATGGGTGTTTGCAACGTCAGTGGCATCGCGAACACGCTGCTGTCCCACTAGGGTCCAGGAATTTGGGTCACTAATGCCGGAACACAACACTCATAGCAACATACTTAAGACCAAAGGTGATTGCCATCCAGACGGGCTTGGGACCCTACCACGTAGGTTGTTTTGTCGCCTTTTACGACAGGCCGACCCTAGCCTAGGTTAGTATACTTACTCCGCCCCTGAATGGAGAGAAATGTTCTCTAAATATACATACCACGATAATAACCTTGTGTTGTGACATAATTGACCTAAAGTTCCCCGTTAGAGGAAGTGAAGTAGAAGTGAAGTTAGTTTAGTATCTATAGCTGCTTAATTACTATTAGGTGGACCGTTAGTCTGTTGTCTGCTGCCCTACAGCAATAAAAAAAACATGCGGGGCAGTCTTTGGGGCTGCCGACAGAAGTGAAAATTAAGTAACTTGTGAATTGTATTGTCGGACTATTAGATTATTATTTTTGGTTTCTAAACAAGTGTTTATGATAGATATTTTTTATTATTTATTTGAAAATTTATATTGAAAGCAAAAAGAAGAATATAACAGTCTGTATAAAAACACGTGCAGGTTTTTATTTGTGCAGGGGAGGAGAAAGAATACTGACCTCTGCAGCTGGGGTCGGCCTGTCGTAAAAGGCGACAAAACAACCCACCGTAGCTTCGTGGTAGGGCCCCAAGCCCGTCTTGATGGCAATCACCTTTAGTCTTAAGTATGCTGCCATAATAACTTTGTGTTGTGTTCTGGCATTGGTGATCCAAGTTCCTGTACCCTAATGTCCTAAGGGTACAGGAACAGGAAGGGTACAGGAGCAGCGTGTTCGCGATGCCACTGGCGTTGCAAACACCCATAGGCGACGGTAACTGCTAAATTCTAAGCGGGCCGTCAGCCTGTTTGCTGTCCTACAGCAATAAAAAAACGTGCTTGTACTTTGTGAATTATGTATATACTATTGAAAAAGTACATGTTTTTTGTTCACCCAAAAAGTGCTCAACGCGCCTAAAAAAGTTTTCACTTTAAAAATTACGTTAGATTCCCCCGAGGATTTAGAGTATTTTATTTTTATTTATTTGGGAAACTTACAATTACAATAAGTCACAATATAAAGATTATATAAAAATTAACAAATCAGTAAAGTTTCCACTTATAACAGTTATTCAGTTATTCTTCGTCATGAACGTGATAGTACAGGATCAATGTGAATGAATGAGTTAAAATATCTTTATTGATTTGAAACAATTCTTAAACCTTAGGTGCCAAATGATGCATAATATTTATTATTAATCATAGCTGTAAAACACACTTAAGCTCAAAGGGATTGAGTGAGAAGAGTTTACCCAAATGTATTCCATTAACGACATCGAATAAGACTGTGGGAATATAATGTGAAATAACCCACATGAGGTCTGCACAACATTTTTTTTTTGGTCTCGGGGAAAAACCACTCTTGACGGGTTCCCCCGGCCCGGGGGGACCGAGGGATATGTGGGACTCCGGGAAAGATGTTCGAACATCCGACTACCCACTAAAAACCCCGTTGTTCTCCTATCGCCTACGCCCAGGTCTACGGTTATATGGCCTGCCGATCTCGTGGCCCGGGTCGGCGCAGGCCCGCCCTTTGCCTTACGGCGGGCCCCGCCAGGGGGTCAGGCTTTCCTTCCCCCGGCGCTCTCCTGTAATAACTCTAGGAGTTGAGGGGGGCCACGGAACAGCACGCAGCCCTCACCCTTGCGGCAATAGTGCGGGCGGCGGATCCTTGCCCGAGGGTTCGCCCGCGGCCGCTTTTTACGGCGGCCGGAGATCGTTAGTTGCCCTCCGACGCCGCCGACGTGGCCTGCGTTGGCGGGAGGGGAGTGTGGTGGTCGACTCCCGCTCCCGCTCCGCCGCCTCCTTTGCGGACATGACTGCCTCGCAGAAGGAGGCGACGGCCGTCCATCCAGGATCAGGTCTGCACAACATGTTCTATCCTTCCAATCTCTTCTGTTAGCCGTCGTCTCAACGTTCGCGCCCTTTTTCATCATATTTTTCATATCATTTTTATTATAATTCCTTGGCCTACCTCTCGTCCTGTGTCCATCCACTCCCATTTCTATCATTTTTCTAGTTATATGGCATTCTTTCCTTTGCCATACTAATCTGTAACTTTCAGTTTTTCAATAACAGACGCTACTTTCACACTTTTTCTGGCTTGAATTGATTTATTGCAGTTTCTTTGTATATTCTATAATGTAATTTTACAATTATCATAAATCTAATTTTAAATAATTTCTTTACATAATTACACTATATTACAATAAAAAAAAATGAAAAAAGAAACAAAAAAACAGGAAAACTATAAATAATAAATTGATTCCATATCGCTTTCGGCCGGAAACGTTCCCAAAACGCTGGCTGCATTACCGCGTTGGATGGCAACACTTATCCTTTGCCCTAAATACAAACCAGCTTTTTGATCCCGTGAGACCTTTATCAAGCGTTTTGACAGGTCTTGATAAAGTCTATGTGCTTGTGAACCCCACGGACCCAGAGTCTCAACACCAAAAGCCACAAATATGAATCCACTGCTAATATTTGCGGCGTTTGCACTTTTGCACTTTCTCATAAGTTCAATTTGATATAAATCTAAAAAAATACCGGGATACGTTAACCATATAGAATTAATGATTATTATTACTATACTAATTAACAATTATTTATTTTGTGTTTAAAGTAAAAGTGACATTAGATGCATTTACCGGTACCACTGTAATGGTTATAGACACATTATAGAATGCATTAAGCTATCTCCACACAACTAACGAGTAATAAAAATAAACTTTTTAATTTGTCCGCGATACGGGTATTTCTGTGTGAACAACATTAGGGAGCTCTTAAGCTACACACCTATATGAGGAGGACAATTTGTTTTAACGAGGCCTGAGGACAATCTACTCAGTGTTATTTACCTGGAGTATTTATAAAGAACCTTTTATGGGACAAATAAAAATAGTTACAGATGTACTATGTACGGAATTTTTATCGGAGGCCTAAATTTGGGACTTAACAGATTAACTCTACTTTGACGATAATCGCTGTAGTGAATCAGCTTTCTCATATCGGAATGTCTGTTAGGATCACGGATTCGATTCCTGTTTATATGTATAATTATTTTGTGCGTGTGTATGTGATTGAACTCCTCATAAACGGTTGAATGATTTTGATGAATTTTGTGTGTTCACTTGGATTCGAGAAGAGTAGATTTATAATTCGGTCCACTACGAGTTGTTTTTTTATTTATATGGCAACTCAACGTTTGTTGTGTCAGTTAATTATATATAATATATATTTATTTACAAAAGAAAAGTATACGAGCAATATCATATATCTAGTATAGAATATCACGTATCTAGTACCCACAAGCGCGCTCTACCGGTTTTTCTTATTGCTAGATGGCGTTGTATGAATTTTCACACTATATTTATTTAATGTTACTCGTGTTCTAATAAATTGTTTAAGTGTAAAAGTAATTGATGTATGATATGTTTAATATTTTTTCTTTTATTGCTGAACAGTAGATATGCTAACGGACCACTTAATAGTAAGTCCTTACAGTTGCCTGGGGATGTTTGCGACGCTAGGGACACTGCTGTCCGCACAGGGGCACAGAAACTGGGTCACTAATGCCGAGACACAACACAAGGTTATTATGGCATACTTATAGACCAAGGGTGGTTGCCGTCCAGATAAGCGTGGGCCCTATCACGTAGTTAGGGTTGTATTGTCGCCTTTTATGACCGACTGACCCCGGCCGTAGAGGTTAATATTCTTGCTCCGCTCTTGCACGGAGATGAATATACATATATCACTATATAATATATTATTATATCATATTTTCTAATGAAATACTAGAATAAATACGTTAAAATGCAAAACGAAGTAGTTAATAACTTCTGTTTGTTCGTTATTAATGTATAAACTTTCGAAGATTAATATTAAACGCGATAGTTCGACTTTGTGCCAGACTTCTTATACATAATTACGATTATATTAATGTCTTTAGGTACGTAAAGGATTAGTTTAATTGTAAGTTTATTCTCTGATTACAGATGAAGATGAAATTATATTTGTGAATATAAAAAAAACCTTAATTGCTGGTGTTTTTTTAAATATCGAAATAAAATTTTAAATATCATCAAACGGTTCAGATTGTCTTCCGACAAAGGCCTCCTCTAAAAACTTCCAATGTATCTTGTCTTTTGCTATACGTGTCCATATTGGCCCCGTTATTTTCCTTATGTCATCTTACTACCTCTTGATTTATGTATCTCTGTTCCTTTTGCTGTCTCTTGGGCACCACTGTTAATATTCTTGACCAGTTATCTTTCTTCAATGAATGAAAACGAATTTTGCGAAAATTTTCTGTTTTTCTTACTTAGTCCGGAAACTTTTTGATCAATGTGTTATTTTAATAAATTGATAAACTTTATGCATTTTAGGCAAAGCCAAGTTTAAATTTTTATTTTATAAGATTTTATTCGTAAATTTCTGAGAAATGGAAAAAAGTTATTTAAAAGTGTTCTGTTAAAAATAATTTATTTTGATACTATTTTATAAAAAGCTGTCATTAAATTAAAAACATTTAAAAAATATGATTTTTTTTAATAAAGTGATAATAATAATAACATCCCACAAGACCTTCTTCTAGAGGGAGTGAATAGTAATGCTACCACGCCTATCCAAGGCGGAATAGCAAGTTCCACATACTGGTGATTTCGATGTAGAAATTTTCTCACAACGCTTTCCTTCACAATGAGTACGTGGTATTTGTGTTGTATGTATATTAAGTGCAAAAATCTGCCTAAACGGTACATGACAGAGTGAGAATCAGACTGGGGACCTCTAAAGTAGTTACTGATGCTATATGCTACTACACAGAAGTCGAATAAAAGTGTAGAGTTAGATACTGCAGTAAAAATTACAATAAAAATATAAAAGATACGATTCATAAAGTCGATTAGATCATGTCACATAAGCTACGGACGGCGGGTCTATATTTCAACGCGTCACAATGCCAAAATATCAAAGCATTTCACTCTGTATTTCGCGAGCATCGGTTGAATTATTTGCATCAAAAAAGGCTTTGATTTCTAGCGCATGTCAAAATGCATGAAACCTTTTTACACGGCATTTACTCAATGTCCACGCGCTTCGCTCCCGAATTCAAGCTTTGCATAAATTAATAATAAGTTTTGTTTTATCCAATTATCTTGATTTTTGCACGAAATCGTCATTCATGCGTTTAGGAGCTCGGAAACTATTTTTGAGGACACTGTTACAAGAATTTTCTACTAGTAGTCTGTTCGTGTTAGTTTTATTAGAATAACTACTGTATGATATTCTAGCATGAAGTTCTTACAGGTTAGGTAGATTTGATGGTGCCCATTGCAAACCTAGCACGTTTAAAATAAAGTTATCTATTTCTATATTTCAATACAGCAAAAATATAGCTTCTAATTTAAGGTTAACTTAAAAATGTTCTCAGTGGGAATTGTAGCCAGTATATGACCAATTTTAATCCGCCTTGTTTGAGTTTAATTGGAGGGGAGCATTTTAGAGGGTAGTTGGACGTTACATATCATTCCCAGAGTCCTACGAATTACTCGAATCACGAGGTCAGGGGTTTCGTCTTAGAAAAAAAAAGGAAGATCTACTTTTTTTTTTTTTTGGTCTCGGGGAAAACCCTCTCTTGACGGATTCCCCCGGCCCGGGGGGACCGAGGGATATGTGGGACTCCGGGAAAGATGATTGGCCATCCGACTACCCACTAAAAAACCCCGCTGTTCTCCTATCGCCTACGCCCGGGCCCACGGATATATGGCCTGCCGATCTCGTGGCCCGGGCCGAAGGAAGATCTACTTGGATTATGACTACCGTAACACAAAATATTTTCGAGATCGGCATGGATAAATATTTAAATATTTATTTATTTATTTTTAAATTTTCGAACACTCAGAATATATATATATATATATATATATATATATATATATATATATATATATATATATATATATATATATATATATATATATATATATATATATATATATATATATATATATATATATATATATATATATATGTTAGTCTTAATGTTTCAGCTACAAATATAATGCCTCGAAGTCGGAAAACATTTCTCTTTATTCATAACGTTATTAAAAACGTGCATTAAGTAAAATTAAAAGCTAACATTGAAGTGTGTGTAATGTGCGCATTCCCAGTTTCATATCCGTTTTTGTTTATTCAACGTCCGGTGCTAAGTCAAAGCGTTTGTTAGTCTACTTCTGAAGTTTGTAGAGGCTTGGAAAGTCGGTTAGAGCACGCCTCGAGATGCCAATTCAACTTCACTGGCCACTAGTTTTCAGTGATAGTTATTTTTTCACTGCATTTAACAGTCTCTTTTGACAGTTTAGACAGAATTTCGGATTCTATAGCTTGAAATGTGATATAATTTATTGCTTTATTAAGCTCTAGCTGACCCGGCAAATGCTGTTTTGCCATATAAATAACAAAATACATTTCGATTAAGATTTCCATAAAGTCAGTTTATAGTGAGCGTCTACATCGCTAGTAACTATGCTAAATTTCAGGTTAACCGGGTGTATATTTTTAGAGATCTGGTGATGAGTGGTATTTCTAACGCTTCCCAGAGATCACGGGTTTGATTCTAATGATATACCTTTATATCTTAAGCTATTTTTCTATGCATAATGGTAACTAATATTAAATAAATAACGTAATTGCCAAGCAACAATGACGAAGGAAAACAATGTTGTCAACTTCTATCTATCTTCAACAAACGTGAGAATATATTGTCATTTTTCTCTATGTAGAAGCCAGAGTCCTGTCATGGGTCCTTATGAAGTGTTTATATTAAGTATTGTGAGTTGATAACATTAAGCACAGCATTAGCGATTACTACAAAGAAAACTGAAATATTATTAATTTCTAATTTATTTCAGTCTTTGTAGAAACTTAACTAACACAAAATTGTACAATGTATAGAACGAGTAATTAATATTTATTAATTTTGCAAATATTTTTTTTGTATGTGCTATCGATAAGGAAAAAATCAATAAGCTACTTAAAAGTAATGGAATCGTCAACAATGAACAAATAAGATATGACGTTAAATTACGTAAAAAGTTTTATTATATTCGTTATTATGATGAATAGCTACTGAAAAAAATATTAAAATATGAGCATATCGTGGTGTACAGTGTGAAACTCTTTATACAAAGGTAGCAGACTAGGTATTTTTACGAATACCTGGCACGACTTTCTTAAAACAAAGGCACGCCGATGGATGAGCACCTTTGTCCCGCTTAGTAATCATACACGAGTCTGACACCGTTTTTTGTGTATCATTTCCTTTAAACTTGTTTTGACAGGTTTTTTTCGTGCTTCTCTAGGGTTTGTGATATTAAGTTAATCTGCATTTTGTGCTTCAAACAATTTCTGTAGTTTTTTACGGTAGTGTATAGTCTTGGTCATAAGAATAGGGTTAACTGTAGTGTAGTAACACTTTATGTCGACCTCACATAGTGTGGGTTACAGACAGTAAAACAAAACGTTAGTTATCTTTCAGTTTTTCAAAAATTCGTCTCGTAGTACCACTCACATCTCATATAAATGTTGTAGGGGCAGTTTTTGCTTAACTTCTGGGGTGATCTTGACGATACCACTCAGGATATTAAGACGATCTTATGAAATCATTATAATGATTATCAAGGACCAATGGACCACGGTCCTTGATAAGCATTTTATATGGGTGAAAATGTTTCAAGATTTTGTAACACATAAATACATGGAGGTCAATCAAAGCGAATAAAAATAATTGATGAGGCTGAAAGACCGTATAAAGAAGGGTGCTGCGGCTTAGGTCTAGAAAGATAGTAGCCGCGGTGCGGAAAATAAGGTACTGCGGGTTTAATAATTAACGTGGAAAGAAAAGGAGACAAAAATACTAGGCCTTTATGACTAGCGGCTCACAAACATATAAACACTCGTGCCGGTTTAATCAAGACTCGACGGTACGTGTCGTCGGCGCGGGCGCTAGCCAAAAAAACGGCGGTGCGGCGGTGGTCGAGTAGTTTTTATTCGAAATCAGCGTCAGGCGCCGCAGCATCTAAACTAACTTGCGGGTAGGCAGGAAAAAAAGGATAGGATGAGGTGCTTAACCAATAAATATTCTCGAAGTGCCAACATGTCAGTGAAAGCTGCGCCACTAAAGTCTTGAGCAGATGTTATTAAATTTAGAAATAAATAATTAGCCTTACCATCTTTCCACGTAAAACATTCAAGCAAGTTACGCCATGACCTGAAGCGGCATTCACTATAAATAATAGAACTTCTTTTTGTACGATCAGTGTACTTTTGTTCGAGGCTGAACTGCAGACAATGAAAGATATCTGGCCATTACTCGTTGTTTACGACGGACAGAATCGTATTTTTCCGCATTGGTTTTTATATGCAAGAGTGAACGAGATTGTGTGCATGATAAAAAGCCAATAAACGTGATCAAAAACTGAATATTGTTTTTTTTAGTAAAGATATTTTCATTTAAAATATATTAACGTGCTTCCAATTTAATGAATTTGTATGTCAACAAGGATTTTGTATTAAAAGTAAATTAAAAGCAATTAAACAATCTCAAATAATATCATTGGACAAATTTTTCGTATGGACAAGATTCGAAATGAGGATATTCGTAAGAGTATTTATTATATGATATTCGTAACTATAAGGTGAGAAGTTATAGTACTTCTGCGCGTTATTTTGTATTTATGCCCAAAGATTCCACTGAATTAGTTATTTAAGGAAGCTTGTGCTTTGCTTTTTGTGAACTAGTAAGGTATCCGTGATCTCATTTATGGGCGAGACTACAAGGCCTTTAGAAGTACCTAATACTTCAATTATGGAAATGATAATGAAAAATATGTGTTATTAATTATCTTTATCTATAGAAGGATTACACTATTGTAATGCTATTATGAACGAATAATATTTTATATCTTTTCAACATTACTAAGGCTGCTTCATTACACGAAACATGCAACTTAAGTACGTGAAATTATTTTTATTGTGTAACTACAATTAAAACATTGTCTATTTTATTATAATAGATTTTATGCCTTCAGACATTGTGTAAATACGTTAGTTAATCTCACAAAAGCCTTTCATTCTAGACCTTTTTTGTATACTGGGGAAAACTGTTACAGTTTCCCCGGAGGCCGGTGGGGAATGCCCGAGGGGGCTGCTTACTCCCCTCGGGTGGACCAGGGGCTAATACCGCTGGTCCTGTCCACTAAAGATCCCGGTCGTCACTCTTGGCTTTAGAGGGGGCTTCGCAGGATTGCTCTTTTGGCATTACTCTGCTAAGAAGCCTTTCATTCTAGATCTTTTTTTTGGTCTCGGGGAAAAACTTTCTCTTGACGGGTTCCACCGGCCCGGGGGGACCGAGGGATATGTAGGACTCCGAGAAAGATGTTCGGCCATCCGACTACCCACTAAAAACCCCGCTGTTCTCTATCGCCTACGCCCGGGCCTACGGATATGTGGCCTGCCGATCTCGAGGCCCTACGGATATGTGGCGCCGGCCCGCCCTTTGTCTCAAGGCGGGGCCTCTTCTAAAGTGTTGGCGCCAGGGGGTTAGGGTTTCATCCCCGCGGCGCTTTCGAGTTGAGGGGGGCTGCGGAACAGCACGCGGCTCTACTCGTATCGTCCCCAGCAGTATAAGCGTAACTATTTTTTTTTATAATTTACACGAAATTTTGTATATAATATTTCGGTAAGCTATACCTTAATAAATCTGAATACCTGAATAATCAATAAAAGGAATGGTTAACCCAGCTTACTCCGAACCAGCAAAAATACTTGGCTTTTTTTTTAAATTTAATTTTAAACAAACCAACAACAACAAACCAACACATGCATATTTACTAACACTAATACACTAGTTATATTAAGTATAGAACTTGATGAACCTTTTTTAAATTATGTATTTTTTAAATTAATCAAAACGGCCGCAGCCGTAAAAAAGTTACCTAAGTAAAAAAAAATTGCTTTATGAAAGTCGTTGTTACATCATGATAATTCAGTAAACCACTTCTTTATCATAAAAATAGATGATGCAGTCTCCATAATATTTATCAAGCTTAGCCTTGGTTTGAGTGATTTTTTTCCACATAAAATAATACTTAATGAGCACACGAAATTCACTTTTTCCATTTTCTTCTCAAAACGCGTGGTAGTCTGATATCAACGGCTGCCAAACACAAACTAAATGACGCAGCTTGTTCAAATTTTGACAGGAGTCAACTGACAGTTGTTTGTTGACAGGAGCAGTGTTGCCATTTCAATTAAGAGGCGGGAAATTTTTGTGACTTTAGTTACGGACTTATTGACCCGCCCTCGTATATTTTACCCTTCGTACTAGTTAAAACCTGTGTTATAGCAAGACAATACTAATACGATATTTACAACTACCCTCACATACATAGGTTAAGACACAAAATTACGTTACAAACAAAAACAGTGCATTGTATAAGCATGGTTTTTAGAAGTTCTTGATTTAGGACAAGTTGCCAATTATGCATATTTATTTTTGTAAATTATAATATAAACCTAGACTATTGTATATATACTGTCAAATATATGGTTTGAAGATCGTGCGGCGGTTATCGCATTCAAAATCTAATTTATATATACATACATTCCCTCTATTATCTCAGTCTCTGCATAAGAAATGTAACATCATGGTCGCAAAGTGGTAGCTGAAGGAGATTAGGAACGGCCCACCTCCTACCACTTTTGCCTGTTTGCTGAACTACAGCTTCAAAAAAAAATCTCCTTTATCCTGCCATAGAAGTCATTGGAAAATTAAATTTTATTTTACAGTAATGAATCATAATATTAATTGAATTGAGTTATAACCAAAAATACATTTTAGCAGAGTAAAAACACGTGTAATTTCAACTGTAATGCGACACTATTATTTTGTTTGGGCAATATACGGATAGCAACCTGTACAGTGTAGTTACGGGTAATTGCGATTTATTGACTGTAAAGTAGCGTTTATATTAATAATAACTAATTGTGACTTTATTTATATATTTTACACCTTATCATTTATTTACACACTATTTTCGACTAATATATGACCGAGAACATTGTTCAGTTTGTTTACCTCTTATCCACTACTAAAATAAATAATCTGTTTGTCACCTTTTGTAACTCTGATGAAAACTGCGAGGGTAGAACTTCCTTATTTTTGGGTAAGATTACTCCAGATATGGACAGCAGCGTGTAAGCGGAATTTCAAACATCCTTAGGCGACAATATCTGCTAACTATTAAGTGTGCCGTCGATCTGTCTGCTATCTTACAGTAATAAAAAAATCTATTACAGCAATTCCACATAAAAGCTTTTATATCATAATAAATAAAATAAAATAAATAAGCGTTTTATTTCGTGTGGTTAATTTGTTATAAAAATTTAGTCGATAGTTTAGATCATTTATGATTAATCCTTTCTTAGTTATATTATTTTTTTATTTTTAATTTGCAAGCATTCCTCTGTAGGCGAAGGCCTCCTCCATCCAGTCCTCTTATATTGGGTTACTTGAATCCAGTTGGGGCCGTCAATTTTTTTGCGCTCATCTTTCCAACTAACTACAGGTCTACCTCTTCTTCTTTTGCCTTGTGAACCTGCCCATGTGGTCACCCTCTTCGTCCATCTCCAGTCTCGTAGCCGTTTTTTTTGTATCGGGGAAAAACCTCTCTTGACGGGTTCCCCCGGACCGGGGGGACCAAAGGATATGTGGGACTCCGGGAAAGATGTTCAGCCATCCGACTACCCACTAAAAAACCCCGCTGTTCTCCTATCGCCTACGCCCGGGCCTACGGATATGTGGCCTGCCGATCTCGTGGCCCCGTCTGGCGCCAGCCCGCCCTTTATTTCAAGGCGGGCCTCTTCAAAAGTGTTGGCGCCAGGGGGTTAGGGTTAAAATACTATTAATATTTAATTTGAAGTGGAGCCTAGAATTAATTAATTGGATAATAATGACTTAAACACAAACTGTTTACATAACACGTTACATATGTATAAACATCGTTATCATATTATAATAACGATTGATTTACGGGCTACGTAATCTGTCTTGTATTGTCGTAAAGCTTTGATACTTAATAATTGCAACTCATAACCCACTTCTAATTTCAGGCCTCTCTCCAGAGAGAACGTTTTACCCGCTACGCTGGCCCAAAGCAAATTGGCGGGATAAACATACAATGATCACGGTATGTGATCACGATTTTCGCTTCACCGTTGTATCAATAATTCAAATATACAATTTCTCTATCGTATTGATACCACTACCACGTACTTCCCCGATTTCGACGAAGGACAAAATATTTTTTTATGATCTGAAAAATAACATTTACAAAAAAAGCTGTAAAAAGCCCATCAATACAGGTTTTGTTTATAGTACATATGATTGTCATTTACATAAAAGCTTAAACGCGGTAAGCGTCGACAGCTTAGGTTTAATTTCAGTATTCAATATACTGATATATAGATATGACGACTTCAGATATAAAATTGAAATGCGAATATTTATGATTTCATTTATATTTATGGTATTTGATACCATAACAAACTGTAAGTGCTGTATCAACTTACTGTGTAGGAGTACAAAATAATGGAGAGCGAAGAAATTAACGTATTTAGTTTATTATTTATACCTACACTTGTTTGGTTCATAAGGGATTGTCAAAATACATTGTACATCTTTGGTTTCCATTCATGAAATACCTTCTAAAACGACACAGATTTTAAATAGTTACACTGGTCACATTGCGCAAGTGCCCTGACAGAACATTCCTCTACATCGTTGTTGACCTCCCTGGCGTAGTATACGGTTATAAATTTTCATAGAATAAACAAAGGCAGTCTAATACAGTTCATATAATTGTGTCGACAAGTTTTCTGAACGAATACATTATCTACCCCTATCCATTCTGAGAAAGTTTCAGTTAATGACAGCTTTACGTTGGAAATAATCTTTCCGATATTCTTTACGTTCTATTTTAGTCATTATTCATTAATATAATTTACATATCTAGAGATTCGCGATGTAATGTGATTGTGTGACAATAAACACATAACTTCCATATGTATTTACTAAAACAAAATATATTTAATTAAATTAAGCACTGATACCAATGATAATGCACGTTTGCATATAAACGCACACGTACTTTAATGTCAATTTAGAATTCAATCATTAGACATAATAATATATAGTACGGTGATTTTTTTTTCTACACCCAAAATATTGTTATGTACTTATATTGATGAGTTGGTACCCATCACCCAAGTAGGTTTTCACCAAAAATTCTAATTTTTTTACTGTTATCACGGAAGCAATCGACTTTACAAAAAAATGCAAATAGCAAATTTGTTGGAGTTTTATAATTATATCTAGTTGCTACTTTTATAAATAGTTTGTTGTCCTTACAATTTTTTATTAAGTTGTTATTTAGTCAATTGTTTAACAACAAAATAAAAATAGCCGAAAAAATATCACCCTAACATTAAAAACATAGAAAAGTAGACCCAATTCCAACTTTGTAGTTAATATCTATGAGCGAGATACTGATTTAAATTTATAATTAAAATTACTTGCTATCATTAAAATCGTGAAGACTTTGAAATATACAGTTAAGTTTCTCTACTTGTGTCTTCTATGATACTTCCGTATGGGTAAGTTAATGTTATGATAGATTTATTGGATATCATCCGCGCTCGTGTACTCATGTCGAGAGGGTATAAGTGTAAAGGTTTTTTTGATAAATGAGTTTGCGAATTGTTGGAAGTAAAAAGTTATAAACTTGCGTTGGCTAAGCGATGTTCTTGTAAACTTTAAACGATAAAACATATTTATTAGTCACTAATAGTCGGATACTTATGTGGAAATCAAATGGATCTTCGGAAGGAGGATATGCGTACTAATGGACTCACTATCAGAGATGCCAAAGATCGTACGAAGAGAAGAAAACATTGGAAATGAGACCCCACTAAAGGGGAAGTTTTGGTTGTTAACGGAATATAACGCTCAGATGATGACGATGAGAGCACTAACAATGGCCAGTTTTGTTTTGCTCAGTAACGTATTCTTTATTTTTTATGACTTTTAAACAATGCACGAAATTTTCTTATTTTACGCTCCGTTATATTCTTTTTGCTTCATGTCTTTAAACAGCTTCATTTAGCTTCAGAACTTGTGATTTGTCTGTTCTGAGTAGTATTGCAGGGTGAATCTAATACGTTGTTGTAAATTCGTAGTTGTAACCATTGCTAACATTTCTTTTCTAGTAACGATATAGTCATCATCAGAATAATTCAAATACATTTTTTTCAAGACTGATACGAAAGTCTGCTAACAAAAAAATAAGCCATAAAGTGTACTAAGAATGTTAATGTAATTCGCTTTAATTGTTCTATTTCAATCATCTATTAAATTGTATGTTGTATTTTGAAAAATTTAAAGCTACCAAACCAAACCAAAGAAATCAATGACTGTATTTGTATTGTAATTATCTGTTAAAATCGGCCATTTTCAGTTCAGTTTCATTATAATTAATATAAGCTCCTCTTGATAACAATATTTGTAAAAATAATCCACAAACAACAACTGAAATGCAACAAAATACATCGAATTTTACCTATATATAATAATAAATTTAATCTTGTGTTGGAGTGGAGCCGTAAGTTTCTTTCATAACTTTTGAATACTACTAGAATGCAAGCCGGTGAAACTAGCAAGGAACTAGCTATCTTAGCAAGTCAGAACAGGAACAAAAGAGGGCGCCAGTAGGAACATAACAATCACTTCAACATTGTTATACATTAAGGTGTACCTTTCAATAAATAATAAATATTTTTATATTACTGTAGAATAGCACACAGGCTGACAGCCCACTTAGAATTTAGGAGTTACCGTCGCTTATGAGTGCCAGTGGCATCGCGAACACACTGCTGCTCATAAGGGTACAGGAACTTGGTCACTAATGCTGGAACACAACACAAAGTTATTATGGCGGCATACTTAGACCAAAAGTGGTCGCCGTCCAGATGGGCTTGGGGCTCTACCATGTAGCTAGGGTGGGTTGTTTTGTCCTTTTTTACGACAGGGCGACCCCGGCCGCCCCTGCACGCATAAATAAAACATGTAAGTTAGCAGAAATTCTGGGTGGAAGCTGACGTTATTTCGAATTCGCTGCCGATAACCTATAACGGCCATGGAAAGCGGACCCCGGGCGGAAGCGAGAGTTTGGGCTGCAACCGGGATGCAACGCAAAGATGATGATGATGAACCTATAACGGCCATCTTTTTCTGTTGCAGGCCTGTGAACGGTAAGTGGCGAGTTTGAAAGAATACCAAAAACCTTGGTCGCTTCCTTGGACCTTATGAGTAGGATCACAAAATCAATTTGTCATTTCTCTGCGATATGTCTGTAGTAATATTATAAGTGTGAAAGTAACTATGTCTCTCTGTTACCTTTTTACGCCTAAACTGCTGAACTAATTTTGATGAATTTCGGTATAGACATAGATTGAACCTTGAAAAAGGATATAAGCTAATTTTTTTCATTTTTTTGAAATTAATATGGCGGAACAAAATTTGCCGGGTCGATTAGTAGTTTAGAACATAGAAAATTCGTAGTTTTATTAGAAAATTCAATAGATAGCGTTGGGAGTATATGTATTACAAAGAAGTATTAAATAAAAATGATTTCGTATTATGGGAAATTAAATATGTTACCCGTATAGTTTAATTTATTATAATACAGATATTGGATTCGCGGGCAATACTAGTATACCTATAAATGTTTCAAAGACATTGACTGATACTTGAAAACGGTCTCCATTTATCAATAAAAGAGTACTCGGATTTAGTCAAAGTTGAAAGGAAGCTAACAAGATAGGAGAGGACTCGTCGATAATGGGCTTTTTGTTGGCAGCCACGCTCTGAATTAAATTGCCGAAAACGCCCGGGGTGCAAATTTTGTTAGCGGATATGGCTACCGCATTTAATAAAAAAATAATACAATTTTTTGGACTTAATCTGGATCTCTTTAGTTCTCGTCTAAGTGCAATAATACTAAACAAGTCTGAGATAGGTATAGTTATAGTTTCTGTCGTTATTCCACTTTATTTGGGGTATACACAGCATGTTCTTTTTTTCCACAATCCTCTGTTGGTCGTTATCTTAACATTCATACCCTTTTCTCCATATCATCTTTTCCTTGGAAACGTCCTTGTTTCTTTCAAACAATACTGAGCTATGGACATTGTTTGTGACAAAAAATATCGGTGTTTTTCGAGTGACGCTGTTGATTACCTATACCTTACATTACTTTTACTTTTAGTGCTAGAGTCCCCAACAACATGGAATAAGTATATCTAAATTTCTATTTTTGAAGTGAAAACTTCTTTAGCGGCGTTGTGCACTTTTTGTAATGGGTAAAAAATGTTAAACTCGCATCAGGTCACGTGTCCTAATCGAAAATTCGTAAGACGGAGTTTTGCTCCAGTAATACCAACCTTATTATAAGTTTTTGAAATGAAAACTTCTTTAGGCGCGTTGAGTACTTTTTGGGTGAACAATTATTGGTTTGTAAAGAAGTGTTAATGACCAATTTAAACATTAATTCTTGATCATAAACACTTCTTTATAAACCGAAAATAATAATGTAAAGGCTCGACGACACAATTCCCAAGTTACTTAGTTTTCACTTCTATCAGCAGTCCTCAAAGACTGCCCCGCATGTTTTTTTTAAAGACAATTGGATGCACTTCATTGTTTCCTGCACTTTAAGAGATGCTGTAACGGAAGAGTTTTTATACAAACCTACAATTAAGAGACATGCATTAGTAAACTAGAAGAAAATATTTTGTATTTAACAAATATTATGTCCTCTGTGTCGTTCAAACCTTAATGTACCAGGAGTGTCTTGAAATAGTATTTTATGGGGGCAACACTAGTTTAACTCTACTTGAAAGGTAAATCAAATGGTGTTTTTTTTTTAATAAAGATAGGCGTACGTTTGACCGCAATCTTGCCTGATGGTAAGCGACGATGCGGTCGACGGTGTAGCACGCTTGCCTTTAAGAAACCTGTTCACTCTCCTCTTGAAGACCCCTAAATTATAATGTTCGGGAAACACAGACGCCGGCAAAGAATTCCACTCTGGTGGTGGTGTCCTTGTTTTAATCCATATGTGTCACATGAGTTAGCATAAGGAGTAATTAGTCTCTTTTGACGTAATTCTATGAATGAGCTCGGAATAAACACTTCTTTGACTTTAACACGGTCCGAAATTATTTGGGACGTTCCTTTTAGCTATGTTAAGAGTTAAGGAAAATACAGTTAGTGTTCCATTTCTTAAAAATCATACCTGGTTATTGAGGGCTGTATCCATCCGATTCTATATCGTGACCGGGAAGACTGAGGGTCTAATCTGGGGACGTAGTGGTGAAGATAAGTATCTCAAACTTGAATTATTATGCGAACGCATAAAAGTTACCTGGGATACACATCACACGTGACCTGCGAATCAAGGGCGTAGAGCTATAGTGGATATTCCGAGCAGATATTGATAACGTGGACTCTTGGACAAGAAGTAAGAATAGCATCTTTATGTTATTTGGAAGTTTTCAAATATGGAATCATTATTTCGAATACACAGCAGTCAAGTTGAGTATACTGACTGAAAATGATTAATTTAGGAACCAAAAAGTATTTAATCATCATGTAAATGAAACAATAAATTAAGGTATGCCATTGCAGCCCCTTCTGACCATCCAATTTTCCCAGCTACACAGACTGTCGCCAAAAGCATTAAAACGGTGAAGCTGAAATGGCAACATTTCCCGTGATTCAGTTTTTTCGGGATACAAAAAAGGTTTTACTATCAAAGAATTATAATCCCTTAAAACTTTAACCACTTCCAAGGAACGAACCAACTAAATATACAAATATTTATAGCTCTCAGAGGAAAATGTAGGTTTATGTTTCCAGGTTTTGATTTGTTGTAGTTTTCTAGATTGGGATTAATGTGCCTCCAGAGGTTGAAATACTTTTGTGATGAGCCTTGTATTATTCGGTTTTATTGTAAAAATATTTGAAATACGAACGTTTTTGTTGCGTACTCTCTGGATCTGAAATAAGATTCCGGGTGAGGTTTTTCCAGCATGGTACGATATGGGGTTATTCAAAATAGACGTTATAAAATCCCTACCAGATAGGTCGCTTGTTGGCATTTTCTCTGGTGTTGCAAACGTCCATAGATGATGGTGACCATCAAGCTAACCAGGTGGGCTATTTTCCAGTTTGCTGAGTTCCAGCTATGAAAACGTGTCATTATTATAATTTAATCTCCACTGCCGTTGAAGCTTCTACTTTTACCATTATTATTATTTTATTAGTATCCTTAAAATTAGCTATTATTATAACTTCTATTTATTCAAATGAAATTAGCTTCAATATCAGAAATGAAAACGCTATTAAAACAGAACATTATAGAAGTGAAATTAGATAAATCATTATCACGATGAATAACTTCTCCCATTATACGAAGAATACAAATTGTCTTCAGCGCCGAATATAGAGAAACAAAACAACAAAAGCGGGTCCGAATAGGCCTTTTGTTAGTCGGGCAAATTGTTACTGGAAACAAACCATTATTGAACATAGATAGGAGTGACTTTTCTCAGGCGATCTTCTCATTATTCGATATTTGAGAAAGTGATTGAAACTTTCTTTATTTTAGTTTTAGTTGTAAGGATTTGACAAGTGTTTCTTTTTTCATAATAATAATTCTAATCACTGCTCGGTTTATGTTTTCTTGTAGAAGAATGTATAATGTTACAAAGACAATTTTTCTTAGAATTTTGGTTAATGACTGGAATGTTATACCACAAGGCTATAATTTATAAAGCATACTTGTTTATCGTGATGTAATCAAAAAGAGATCGCTATGAGGGATAAAGGCCGATCATTTTCAACAATGATCAGATATCGAAAATATGCTTGAAATTGTTAACGATGGTCTATTTAGTAAACCTTACTACTGCAGATAATGTAAACTGTATATTTTCTTATCAAGATTCAGTCATTTAGTAAAAAGTAACATTTAGTCACAGTTTATTACGTTTGTAAAGCAAGCAGAGCCGACGAGTCGATTAGGAGTGAATATTTAGTTCCCAAAATAAATAATTTTGCTTATTCCGAGACAGAATTGTTCCTCGTCACTTTTTACACAATCGCATCTGATTCTTTCGTAAAAGGAACAAAAGCTGTTTCAAAGTTCACTGTTTTTTATAGATGAAAAATTTTTGTCCTCTTTAATTGTATTTATATGAGATGGTAATTTATTTGGTATTAAATTAAGAAAACGTCATAATTGATGTCCATACGGGCCCGATTTATGGCATTTCTATCACTTTTTCCAGAACACAAACGTTAAAGCAGAAATGATATTAGGCAAAATTTCCTTCGCCATTTGCAAAAATTATAGAATATAATTTTTGCAACTGGCGATTATTATAATTACCGTAACCTATGGGTGTTTGCTACGCCAGTGGCATTGTGAACACGCTGCTGTCCCATAAGCGTACAGGAACTTGGGTCACTAATTCCGGAACACAACAGAAAGTTATTATGGCAGCATACTTCAAACCAAAGGTGGTCGCCATCCAGACGAGCTTGAATCCCTACCACTTAGCTAGGGTGGGTTGTTTTACTGCCTTTTACGACAGGCTAACTCCGGCCGCAGCGGTCAGTATTCTTTCTCCGTCCCTGCACGGATAAAAGTGATCTGTGATGGGTGATCAGTTTTGCGATATACGAGTATGTTCGAAACAAGTACGTTATAGAAACAAACGAGTATCTTAGAACTGTGCTAATCTCGATTTTAAATTGAATACATCCAATGATTAGTTGGAGCTCAGTATTTAATTAGTTCTTGCTTATCTAGATTTAGGGATTAATTTAGGGAAAGGGTTCACAAGGAATTGTAATTAAGTTCAATCTTAGTTGATTACCAAGATCTTGATTCGTTTACAGAGTATCTATTTTTATTGCAGTTAACTTTTTCTTTGACAAGGTGAAAATGCTGCGCATTCTTCCAAGTGAGAACGTACACCAGGTTAGTGTTAGACCGCCATCCAATACACTCGTACATACGTCTCTTGGTTAGGAAGCTTATCTAATCACTAAGCCGCCCCGGTTCTACTTCGTTCGCCTTTAGCGCCGGGGCAGACGGACGAGACGTTAGCTCGATCGCGACCCCATCCGGAACCGGCCAGAATTTGCGGGATTTTTTTACTTAATGTACTGCCGTATTCAAACATCTAAAGTTTTAAGGCTCTGTGTTGTCTAATGGTTCATACCATAAAATCTTTGTGGCCTTAGCCTACTTACTATTTGCTAGTTGGTGCAATCTGTTAGACAATAGAGAAAACTGCAATTCAAGGTTTTTCTTTTTGTATTTTTTTTTTTGACAATTCACACAGCGCCATCTAGTCCCAAACTAAGTAGCATAGCATTTGTGTTATGGGTACTAGACAACTGATATACTACTTATATACTTTTTTTTTTGTAAATAAATACATATTATACATAAACACCCAGACGCGAGACAGGAATCGAACCCGTGACCTCCGCAAGCGTACCGAAGTGCGTTATCCGTTACGCCACCGAGGTCGTCGTTTTGTAGATTGTTAGGTTTAATAGCAATCCATCCTTTTAAAGGTAAATAAGGCGCACTAATTTCACCATGGACGATACTCAATAAAAGACGGGTTTGGGCGTAATCTAATTTACCACTTGTATGATAACGGAATGAATGTTGCCTGATCCTACAAAATATTTAGAAAAGGCCATCGCTAGCAACTAATTTTAATTAGGGCCCGAAAAGTCTTCGTGTGGTCCCTTTTCAGCATTGACACTTATTATAGTTGGTATTATTTCTACAGTAAAGCAATTACTGTTTCCAAGAAGTAATTAGTAGAAGTAATTGGTTTGTGTCACAGAGGCTGGGTACATATGGTTGTAATTACGGATGTAAGATCCATGTATTAGGTGTATAACTGAGTTAAGGCATCTTTAATGTTATATACGTTTATGGTCGTGAATATTGCTCTTTAGAATATATTCCTCAAATGAGAAGTTTTACAAATGATTCTTAAAAAATACTTTGTTTTTGACTTTAACATTATGTTACAACTTCTTTGTACTTAAATTATTTAATTAATTACATGTTCTCTTTCATTCTTTTTTGTTAGCTGTAACTTTTTTTCTATTGCTGTTCAACGGCAGACAGGCTGACAGCCCACTCAATAGTAAGCAGTTACCGGCGCCTATAGATGTTTGCGACGCTAGGGTTACCGCGAACACGCTGTTGTCGCACAGGGTTACAGGAACCTGGGTTACTAATGCCGGAACACAACACAAGTTTAATATGGCGGTATACTTAAGACCAAAGGTGGTTGCTATCCAGATGGGCTTGGGGCCCTACCACGAAGCTACAATTATTTTGTTGCCTTTTACGACAAGTCGACCCCAGCCGCAGGGGTTAGTATTCTTACTCTGCTCCTGCATGGAGAATATCAACATATACACTCTTTTTTGCCATATTATATATTTTACGCCATGTGTTTAGGTCGTTAATACTATTAAAGGTTCGCTTGATATATTAAGTAGTCATGCGAGAACGCCTTATACGCCATCTTCCTCACACCTGTACATCCTATGACACTATCCTAATACCCATTTCTCATCAAGAGATGGCGTGCTGCCGTGACGTCTATTAGCAGTGTGTGTGAAAAACCGTGAAGGATCGAATGTGCCTGTGCGCGCGCGCCTTTTCCTATAATTAAAGAACAGTTTTAAGTTATTTGGGATCCGTGTTATTACGGTAATTTTATTGTGTACCACGCTAGTAATAAGAATATAAAGGTGGACAACGGCAGTACAAAAAGAGGACCCTCGAGTTCGGTGAGTCCTTTTCAAATTCTCTATCGTCTCTATCGTCTCTCTATCCGTCCTCTATCAATAGGGGGTTTTCGCATGACTACAGAGTTCAAAAATTACCTGAACCAGCGCCTACACCATGCATCCATCTTTTCTTTGGTTTAACTATCTTTCTGCATTATATGGCCATACTAAACTGTTAGTTAGTTTTTAATTTGTCAATCACTGGCGTTTCTTTCAAATATCCTCTGACATGCTTATTTCCAATATTATCAATTTTCATATTTCCAATCATCCATCTCAGCATTCTCATTTCAGCAGCTAGTTATTTTCTCATCTTTGCCTTTTATGCTGACAATTTAATAAATGCCATGGCATTGATCAAAGAAGATTTTAACTATTATAAATTATGATTACTTTCAAAACGGGTCTATTGCCGGAGCACTACACAAGGTTATAATGGCGGCATACTTAAGACCAAATGTGGTCGCCATCCAGACGGGCTTGAGGCCCGTAGCTAGCTTGGTTTGTTTTGAATACATTACTTTCCCCAGATAGCTTAAATATTCTTTGTAATGGTTGCCTGGAAGAGATCTCTTTAAACGATAAGTTTGCTGATTGTTTTACCAACGTTTTTATATATTGTTATATAGTGTTTATTGTAATATTCTTGTTGATCAATAAAGGGTTTTCTATTTATCTATATTAATGAATAAGTTATGTTTAATATGGGTAGAGAGTTACAGAAGACATTGGCGTTATTGGCTAAAATTGCGCAAATCCATACTAATATTATAAATGCGAAAGTAACTCTGTCTGTCTGTCTGTTCCTCTTTCACGCCTAAACGGCTGAACGGATTTTGATGAAATTTGGTATGGTGATAGATGATAACCTAGAAATGGTCATAGGCTATAAATAATCACGCCATCGTTCTTAGGGGGTAGGCAGTAGGCAGATAACTAAATTGAGTTAGTGATTTTTTGTGCTTATCCGGTATCTATGAGAATCGGCCAACATCTATTTTTCATCCCCCTAAATGTTAGGGGTGACCCACCCCCAAAATTTTTTTTTTAATTTTTTGACATTTTATTATTTATATGGCAGAACAACGTTTGCCGGGTCAGCTAGTTAATTATAAAGAAGCGGACGATGGTAATCATTGGGTCAGCTGGCAGAACAGTCGCTTTATATAATTGAAAGACTTCTTCCGTACCCACACCGACTAAATGTTGAAAACAAGAAATAAACTTTTAAATAAATGAAGAAATTTGATGTTACTGAAATAAAAATCTATGTTCTCGTAACTTTTTACAGAAGTCAGATACTAATTTACACAGTCTAGTAGCGAAGTTATTTTTTCAATACTACACAATAGTAGGGTTCTCCAACAATGGCATTCACTGACAATGTAGCATGAAAGGCGGACCTTTTTTGTGACTTCACTTTAGATTTCACGTCTTGATAACAGGGTATAAAACTGGGAGTGGGATATGACAGCTTTTAAGGTAACTGATATTTTTTGAATTACTTACTGGATATTTTATTTGTATTGCTGTAGGACAGCAGACAGGCTTAGAATTTAGCAGTTACCGTCCCATAAGGGTACAGGAACTTGGGTCTATTGCCGGAGCACTACACAAGGTTATAATGGGGGCATACTTAAGACCAAATGTGGTCGCCATCCAGACGGGCTTGAGGCCCGTAGCTAGCTTGGTTTGTTTTGTCACCTTTTACGACAGGCCGACCCCGGCGGCATAGGTTAATATACTTTCTCCGCCCTTGCACGGAACAAATTTGTCCTTCAAGTTCAATGTTTCGTTTTTGTATCAGATATGTTCGTATACTTGTGTTAAAAATCCCCGTCTTCAATTTATTTATTTTGTAGGTCTTATAAATCATTAGTTTCAGTAATATAAATATTTTGGGACAATTGACAGAGCTATCTGGTCTCAAAGTAAGAAGCAGATCGCTTGTAGTAGACGACTGTTATAATTTCTTACTTAAAAAAAAAACATATTATACATAAATACTAACACGTGTATTCTCACGGGACGCGAATCGAAATTGTAACCCGTGGCATTCCTCACGAAATCCGCTACGCCACGTAGTTGTTGACTTATAGAACATTGACTTACAAAGTCATCTACTTACCGTTGCAAATGTACCTAGTCAGGTCATAAGTATTGTCACACAGTAAAAACTTTTCTTTTAGAATGCTGGCCACAAAAAAGTTTATTGAATTAGAATTTCGAATTGTTCATGAAAATAAAAATGTATAACTTTTAGAATTTTACTCATTTTTAAATATGGAGTGGACGCTTAAAGAAGACCGTGTTGCAGTTATTGCATTGCATCGTTGCGGTTACGCGCCAATTCAAATTTTTAACATACTGAAAAATTTGAATATTACCAAAAGATTCGTTTATCGTACCATCAAACGATACAATGAAGACTCTAGTGTAGATGACAGGTCAAGAAGTGGTCGCCCTCGGTCTGTTAGGACTCCAGCAGTGATAAAAGCTGTGAAGGCACGAATTCAAAGAAATCCCAAACGTAAGCAGAAACTGTTGGCCCTTCAGATGGGGTTAAGCAGAACCACGGTGAAAAGGGTGTTAAATGAAGACTTAGGGCTTCGGGCATATCGAAGAAAAACAGGACATCGTTTGAATGCTCGTCTAATGGACCTGAGACTGAAGAGATGCCGCGCTTTGTTGAAGCGGTACGCGGGAAAAAAATATCGGGAAATTCTTTTTTCGGATGAAAAAATGTTTACCGTAGAAGAGAGCTACAACAAACAAAATGATAAGGTGTACGCACACAGTAGTGAAGAAGCGAGCAACTGTATTCCGCGTGTCCAACGAGGTCATTTTCCATCCTCGCTCATGGTATGGTTGGGAGTTTCTTATTGGGGCTTAACAGAGGTACATTTTTGTGAGAAAGGTGTAAAAACGAATGCTGTTGTGTATCAAAATACAGTCCTGACGAACCTTGTGGAACCTGTTTCTCATACCATGTTCAATAACAGGCACTGGGTATTCCAACAAGATTCGGCGCCAGCTCATAGAGCGAAGAGCACATAAGACTGGCTGGCGGCGCGTGAAATCGACTTCATCCGGCACGAAGACTGGCCCTCCTCCAGTCCAGATTTGAATCCGTTAGATTACAAGATATGGCAACACTTGGAGGAAAAGGCGTGCTCAAAGCCTCATCCCAATTTGGAGTCACTCAAGACATCCTTGATTAAGGCAGCCGCCGATATTGACATGGACCTCGTTCGTGCTGCGATAGACAACTGGCCGCGCAGATTGAAGGCTTGTATTCAAAATCACGGAGGTCATTTTGAATAAACTTTAATGTCATAAGAATCTATGTTTTGTTAAGTTCATTTTGGTATATGAATGGTTACATAATTAATAAACTTGTTACAATTATTTTACATTAAACATGTGACAGAATTTATGACCTGACTAGGTATATAACCATGTATTCTTCTTCTTCTTCCTGTCCTTATCCCAAACTACGAGTATGTAGGGTCGGAACAGTATGTTCTCTACTTCCGATCTCCTCTATTAGCCGTCATCTGAACATTCACACTTTTTTTTACCATAGAATCGACTTAAAATAACTTACAAAGCCATCTACTTACTCGTACACGTTAAAAATGGACATGTATTCATATTATAAAATAATATTATCTTTTATAATCACTCGTACTTCGAAAATAAAATATTTAATAAGTCACATTTATTAATTACCATTCCGGAACCATGGATCCGTGCTAATTGACTTGCTATTGGCAGACAGCGACCGGCACTGACATTGGGTTCACAAAAAGTGATTTCGAGCGTTCATTTCCTCTTAAAGTATTTCCGGTGATCTTATTTAATTACGCTGACATTGCGGGTTTGATACCATTTTTATGTTTTCCTGGTTTTAGCTTTGAAATGTATTAAGGTAACTCTAATTAGATATGATGTAAAAAGTAAATTAGGGTATTTATGAAGAAGATAATATGATCACGCGAGTGAAATTCGGCGAAAGGAAATGTTTGCTTTTTGGATTCAATCAATAGGAGTTATACTCCTATATGCGAGTTCATATACAGTTTAATTGGTTTAAGGGACATTTTGGGGGATATTGAGTTATATACATATTCAAAATCTGCTAAGTATTTTTCCACAAAACTTTAGATGGCTTGCCTGTAAAGTTTACAAAATATTGCTTAAACAATTAGCCTTTCATCCCTTGATATATATTAATAAGATGAATTTTATTATAAAGCTCTAAATATAGTAGCATAAAATTTAAATTCCTATTTTTAATTCGTTAATCATCCTTTGCACGCGCCTTCTTCATACACGTTTGTTAAATTAATGAACTGATGTAGATGATTTTTGTGGATGTGATAATTATTTGGATGATTTGGTTTGTTATGGATTTGATTCACAATTGAATTCGATAGGTGGCGTTCTAGAGGATATTTTATTTCTGACGCTGTAGTCCTATAATTATTATAATTCTCAGAAATAATAGGTACTTTACTAAGAATATTTCAAAAACATATTTCATATTGTTTCAGAAAATATTTGACAACTAGTTGACTCAGCAAACGGTTTTCTACCATCTGAAATTAAAAAGGCTACTTCTATGTCCTTCTCCGAGGTCCAATCTACTACTATATTGAAATTCATCAAAATTGGTTCAGCGGCTTAGGCGTGAAAGACAAACAAACTCACACTCGTATTTAAAATATTAGGATATAAAATATTGAAATATTATTTCGTTATTAGATTGATATTCAAATTTGTAGCGATGTGGGTACAATAATTATTATTTCCGCCATTTTGGTGCCATATAAAAGACATTTTATGTGTAACAAGTATAATAAAGTTCGGTCCCGGGAGAAATTTGTTCGCCCATCCGAAAATGACCGGCTCACATTTACATAATAATTTTCAATGGACTGGGAAGTTATCAAACTAGCTTCTGTTACTTTTGTAGTCGACATTATTGAATTGTATTAGTAGTTTTTTATGTAATAATATTTTGGTGTCAAGAACTTGAATGTAAACTCGTTGTAAAACAGAGGTAATTTTAACATATATCTTCTGTATAAATAAAATGATGAATTTCAATTAAACTTTCTAAGTTTCATTTCGTAGACATTTGACCCTTATCTAAAAAATATAGGAGAAGTGAGGCAAGCGACATAACGCCCATGCGTACGAAAACTTTCTTTGACTTACTTTTTTCTGTTATTTGATCAAAGAAGCGGACGGGAATGGCTAGTTAAATATAAAATTAATTGATTTAATATTAAATCCAAATTAGTTACTTAATGTATTTTTTAAAGAAAATTATTAATTTGAAGCAAAATTATCTTTGAATATATTTTTCCATTGTTTAAATGAGGTTGTCACTCGATTAGTACACTTCGCTTACTGCAATCAAGCGTAAAGAATAATCCATTAGTCATGTGAATGAAAAACCCCATATCGTACTGCAAATCCTTAACCGGAAGTTCATTCTGTCGTTAAATGCGACAAAACAACCCTAGCGAAGCGGTAGGGCATCAAGCCAGTCTAGATGACTTCTTATGGAGGCGTATTTAGATTATTATTAACTTTTATTATTATTAACCCTGTGTTGTGTTCCGGTTTAAGTGACCCAGGTCCCAATACCCACACGCGGATGATAGCGTGTTAGCAGTACCCCTGACGACGAAAACATCCACAGGCAGCGGTAACTGCTTGTTATTAAGCTGTCAGGCTGCTCGCACGCTTAATCATAAACTGACCTAACTCAAAAAACCTGTTTTTTGGGAAATCGCTAAAACGTTTTGTCATTTACGACTTATCCCATATATTGACTTATAACTAAATAGCGGTAACTCAGTGTGGGAAAGAGATATCGAAATAAATCTTAGTTTGGCCGATAGAGGGCGTCAATACAATGCTGCCCGTTATATTGTCTCACTTCAGACCTAAATCGTAATCGGTCAGTTTATGATTAAGCGTGTGTGCTGTTCGAAAACAATAATTTTTAACTGATATTAATTTTAATTTTTATGATATTATGCATCGATCGTAGATATATTATGATTATTATTTTATTAATGTTGATAGTATCTGAATCCCTCAAAAATAACATTGGATCGATCACCTGTCGATCATATCATAATTAAGTAAGGTATATTGAAATGAAAAAATCCTTCACTTCCCAGGGAATATCCGTTCTCACCCTTACCGGTTTAATTGACAGCTCTGATTTATGTTCAAAAAGAATTTATAGGGGATCCGGAATCGGTCATTGTGATTTGAGATTTAGATATGGCTAAAGTCACTTGGTTAAATGATTCGTGAATCTGAGTGATTCATTCGTCACTCTTAAATTTATTAAATTAACTCGATAACGTTCGCAGCGTAACGGATTTCACACGAACGACTGTAGGATGTCCGGGTCGATTTTCGTCCCAAGTCTGCGTTATGTATAATATGTATCTATTTACAAAAGGCATGTATATAAATAGTATGTTGATTGTCTTATGCCCATTTTGTCTTTGCAGTGGTGGGGTACGAATACTAACCTCTACGGCTGGAGTCGGTCTGTCGTAAAAGGCGACAAAACAACCCTAGCTTCGTGGTAGGGCCACAAGCCCGTCTGGATGGTGACCACCCTTGGTCTACAAGTATGCTGCTATAATAACCTTGTGTTGTGTTCGGCATTAATGACCCAGGTTACTGTACCTCTATAGGACAGTATCGTGCACGTAGTGCCTCTAGCGTCGCAAACATCTATAAGTGCTTCTTACTATTAAGTGGGTCGACAGCCTGTCTGCTGTTCTTAAGCAACAAAAAAAAAATCGCGTATTTAAATGGAAAATATTTTCACGCTCAGGGAAAGCAATCAGAGACACTGACTTTCAGAGATTTATTGGGACTGAAATAAAAAGTTTGAAAAAAAATCACCCTATTCATTCATAAACAATTTATTTCGTAGAAGTTTCAGAAGAGTATAGGGACGGTAGCAAGATAATGAAGATATCCCTTGCCAGGTCAACGACTTAAGGGACAATAAGTAATTCTGGAACGAGATAAGTAACGCCCTTGCGTACCCGAAATGTTCCTAGAAATGTCGAACAATGGACAGCCCTAATCCGGAGGGTTCAATTCAAAATGCCTCTACTATTTAATAGGGCTGGCAGTATCGAGTGTTAATTAATTAATGGAGCCTGAGATTATTGCAATTAAGCTAAGATAATTAAAAAAAAAACAGTTCCCTGCCCTAGGTAAAAACCTTCATCGCAGGACTCTTTTATAGACATATAAGTAACTGATATGTTTACTAAAACAGTATAAAGTAATAACCGTCCATAACGTCTCACTATTGGGCTCGGGGATTCCCCTAGAGGGAATGGACAGTATACCCGCTGTTAAGGCGCATCACTAATTTTGACGAAATTAGGGATGCGCCTAAACACCCGCCATGCTTGTCCAAAACTGATTGGCAGGTTGGATGGTTTCCCTTCACCGTCGGTACATGGCATTTAAGTTATAGTATGCTTATTAAGCCAGAAAAACCTAAGCGGCGTATGCCACCGTGGGATTTGAATCCGGGATCTTTAGATTGGTTTCCGAGTATACCACTGAGCTAGCAGGTACCTCAATGGTATAAACAGTAGCTTCTTCTTCTTTAGCCTCGCCTTTTCCCGTTACGTGGGGTCGGCTTTCCTGGTGCTGAGGCGCCACTTATTCCGCTGGTATGCGTCGTCATCTGAAAGCGCCAACTGCTTCATGTCCTTACGGACATTTGTCATCCACGTAGTTGGGGGCCTTCCCCTCCCTCTCCTCTTTGTAGCCATGGAAAGGCACTTCTTCATGACATGGTCATTTGGTCTTCGCTGTATATGACCGTACCATTTCAGCCTAGACTCCGTGATTTTTTCTGCAATTGGTGCAACTCTAAAAGTACCTCTAATGTGTTCATTGCGCACCCTGTCCTTAAGTGTAACTCCGCCCGCCCAGCGCAGCATTCGCATCTCGGTCGTGTGTAGCTTCTGTACATGGCTTTTCTTCGCAGCCTATACCTCGCTGCCAAAGTTATCGGATATTAGTGCTACGTCGTCGGCATATAAAAGGTTCCACGGAGTGGGTTTTTGTATTTTTGCGGTAAGAAAATCCATCACGATGTTGAATATCAAAGAGTTCATGGCGCTTCCTTGATGAACACCCACTCCGATGTCGAAGCTATCTGATAGCCCAGCTGCACTTCGCACATGTGTCTGGATATCTTTATACATATCTGCAAATAGTCTAATGTACATTTCTGGTACATTTTTTGCTCTCAGTGCCTGCCATATTATGGACCTTAGTACTCGGTCAAAGGCTTTTTCGAAATCGATAAAGACTATCCATATGTTTTGCTTATTAACTTTTTATTTTATTTTTATTTTGGGCTTTTTCGATGATAGTACGTACCGCATGGATTGCATCAGTAGTTCCTTTACCAGCCACAAATCCAAACTGATTTTTTGTCACAGTGATATGCTTTAGAAGACGCTCGCTTAAAACCCTTAAAACGCTTAAATGATATAAACAGTATAGTATAAACATATTTTGTTCTCCATGGCAATCGAACCTCGAACTGACGGTTTAAAGTGTAGGTAGGCATCGAGCCAGTAGTATCGTTATTTATGAAAGGGAAATTAAATTCAAATGTTTAATTTTATAGCTGACATCGGCAGACAGGGAAAATACCCACCGATATTAGGTGACGTCGCCGATAGACGTTGTAATACCAGAGAGAGAACTAAAACCTGATTTACTAGTGCATGTTTCGTATTTATACCAACTTAGTATTTTTATTATTTAGTAATCTAAATGAGACGAGCCCAAATCAGTAACAAAACTTTATCGTGAACTCACAATTATACTATTAAAAGTAAAAGAGACGATCCAATGGGGTCTTTTTTAAATGTCACAACCCTATTAGGAAAGGTTTAAGTAAAATAGGTTATAGTGACTACAACACTGAAATCGGGCTCAACTATCGATACAAATGTCATTTGCAGATAAATGCCTATTTGAAATGTTTTACCGATTTGTTGATATCATTGTTTTGAATAATTATTTGAATTGCAAAACCTATATAAAACCGGATTTGTAATATAATAATGATTTTATTTAGTAGCATTGCCGTAAATCATATATAATAATAATCATAGATAGATAGATAGATAGATAACACTTTATTGTAAACCAATTATATAAACACAATGAAACTAATTTACACAATCAATATGTACTTGACTTACAATGGGCGGCCTTATCGCTACAGAGCGATCTCTTCCAGGCAATCCGGGCTATAGAACATTATTGGTGTTATATTGATGTGGAAGGGAGGTATGGTAATAAATAATAATTATATTTTATTTACATAATAAATAGATAATATACATAAAAGTCAATAATACATATAAAATATAATAAATAAATAGATAAGCATACTTAAATATCTATATAACCATACATAGCAGTAAATCGCCCTATATTTATAAAACAAAAAGAACATTAGACAAAAAATGGTGTACTGTGTGAAAAATCTGGATAACAAGGCATGAATGTCAAGATGGCGGCTAACGTCATCTGTTAACCGCTCTTGGGCTTAAAAATCTTGAGCTATAGAGTAGAATAAAATAATGTTTTTTTTTGGTGTTGGAAATACATGACGCACACCTCACCGCGTGGGAACGAGCGGCGAGGTAGTTTGAGACTCCCCATACAATTAGTCTGTACGTCCTCTTATCTACGCTGAGAGACGCACGTCACTGGTATACCCACTAAAACCAGCCTGATGTCCCTTAAACACGCTTTGAGTGCTGAGGCCGTAAGATGCGACATACTAGTCAGACCGTGGCACCGGCCTGCTTTCGCGGGCCTCTTCAAAGCCAGGGGGTGTTGAGGCACGGCATCTTTTTTCTCACACAGGGGTGAGCTGAGGGCACGGAACATCAGCGCGCGCTCCTACTCTACAGCGGCCGGAGGCCTGACGCCTTCTTCCGGTGAAAAGTGGCTCTGCGTGAGCGGGAGGGGAGGATAGCGCGCTCCCTTTCCCTCTGCGCGGCCTCCTTCACCAACATGACTGTCTTTGAGAATGGAGCGAATAAATTAATATATTATTTGAACCCCACGTAAAGTGGATTAAGAGAAGGAAGAAGAAGATACCAAAGCAACACTTTTATCGGAGTCTAATTCAGGTTCCATTAAGCTTTGACTTTGGACTCAAAAGTTCGCTGTAGAGTTATTTTGTCAGTTTTGGAACGGGGTCCTTCTTTGTATAATTCTGTGTTAATCAGCCTCTAATAGTTCTCCTGCTCGCCTCTTCTTAAAGTAAGCATACCTACCACGATTGTTCAAGATTGACTGAAAATTCAGGTCACCCAATTGTAGAAGTTAATAGTATATAAACGCTTTGGTGCTTACTTCGGAACTGAATGGCACTATATGAATTGTTACAGTACTTATTCATAAAATCGATATAACATTAATAACTGAAAGTGAAGCAAATAGTTCGCATTTTTCAAGAATATTATCTTAAAAACATGTTAAAAAGAATATAATAAAAACGTGTTAGAAATTGGTAGCATTTTTTGTGACATCACGTCTCAACGACGGGTGCCTCTGGCTTGTATTGTGACCGGCGTGAAAAGCCGATGTACAAATTTCCATGAGTTTTGATAGTAGGGGGACATTACTTTTCACGATTGTCAGTGTATTTACAGATTTTTTTTTGTTTAGAACTATAATATAAGAATATACCAAAATCTCATTAAACTTAAAATTTGTCCTAAAATGGTCCTACAAGCAAAAATTGATTTATAAAAACCAGCGCTGGTCTTCCATCATAACCAGAAAAAATAATAACAAGACAATCAATCTAAACTCAACTAAATTTACAAATTAAAGAAACAAAACTTAATCATTGGTCGGTATCGGGAATGGAATTTCAACAATACAAATGCACAACCACTTACCTCGGTCTTCGTGCTGCTGGGGCTCTTCGATTATGGCTGTAGGAGGCACTGGCACGAACTACTCTCGATTGCGCTAGTTAATTTCTTGAAATATTGGAATAGAACAACGGAAATCGACGCGACACGTGCGCAGCGTATATTTTGAATGAACGAATCGAGAGATGGCGGCGTCGTCGTAGAATAGGGGTGGCAATGCATTTGATTAGATACGATTAACTCGATACTAGGAAATATTCGCGGTAAATTGTGCCAAATACATAACACTCATGAATATAAGACAGAGTTAAAATGGTGCAAAGGTTAAAAAAAATTTACTTTCTGTCTCTAGCAAAGCAATCATATAAATAAGTACAATTCACACATCGTCATCTAGTCCCAAAGTAAGTAACATAGCACTTGTGTTATGGATACTAGATAAGTAATACGCTACAAATGTATTTTTCTTTTAAATAAATACATATTATACAGAAACACCCAAAACCCGTGACCTCCCCAAGCGTACCGAAGTGCCTGAACCATTACTCTACATAGGTTGGCTATTATCGGATTTTACAACATTAGGAGTTTTAAAGCTTTGGTTTGGAGCCCTTATTCTGATAGGAAAATAACAGAAAATTTTAGGAATAGTCCTAAATTAATAAAAATATAAGGTCACCTCATATAATTTCTATGAGACACGGCCAGTTACCGCTGGTTTTTCAGTGGTGGAAAAATGTTGCAAGTGAAGCGAAATTTAATTGTCTTCAATTTAATTTCAGACACTCGTAAGTCGTTTGACCCTTTTCGGGTTTTTTAGTTAGAAATAACTAATCTATACTACTATTATAAAGAGGAAAGATTTGATTGTTTGTTTGTTTGTTTGTTTGTTTGTTTGTTTGTTTGTTTGTTTGTTTGCTTTGAATAGGCTCCGAAACTACTGACCCGATTTAAAAAATTCTTTCATTGTTGGGAAGCTACACTATCCCCGGGTGACATAGGCTATATTATATTTTCAAAAAAATTAGGGATCCTTACTAAAACTCTAATAATGTAACCCAAAGTGTAAAAAAATTACCTAAAATATTATTTAAATCGCGTGCGTTGCGAAAACTATTGATGATAGAATAAAATAATGTACTACAACTTTGCAGAACACATCATTATTTACAAAAAGTGTCGCGACAGCATATGTCTAACTATTATAGTTATGCCACAATAAGTGTTCTTTTATTTTAAAAAATTAATTGAAATGCCGCCCCTAGAAAAGGCTCTTTATTTGGATCTTGGTATTAATCCTTATCAAAATAAATTACTTCATATTCAAAACTGTTTCAATACCTTTATATAACTTTTTGAATTATTGAATTCGGATATTCCATTCCAAAGATATCACGAGTTTAAAAATGTAAGTATTAGAAAAATGTTGCGCGGTAGCCGCTCACCCTGTTCGGCTAGCTAGGCAGCACCTTATGCAATGCAATGTAGGCGTGCGTCACTGGGGTTTTTACAAAAATTAGAATACTTATTAAAAAATAACGAAAAATAAATAAAAAGTAATAGCAAAAAAAATCATTAAAATAAAAGCTCATAGAAATAATAATATTCAAACTTTCTTTATAATTTTATTTTTTTAGTAACCTGACGCAAATAGAAGGGTTTGCCCCCAGGGGCGCTCGCTCCTCTGTCCGAGGAGTGCACGGGTGTGCGTACCCGAGGTGCCCGAGCATCCGTCGCTTCACTCCCCTCTCCGTTCGAGGCGACAGAGTCCTACCTTTCTTTTCGTCTACCTCTTACATCCTTTCCAACTTAGCTCTCTGTTCGTGGCATGGTCCCCGATGGGATGGTTGCGAATACTGATTGGGGTCCCGGGTTCTACCATGGGACCTGATTTGGTAGTCAAAACCATGCCTATTTCGACTGCGCCTGCACAGAGAGTGTTCCCGGGGCGGGAATTGCATCCTCGCTGTCGGTTGGTCTTGCTGGGCCGGCTACGACGTCAAGCGACTCTGCTTTTTCTGGAGTGTCGTCTGGTAGTCGTACACACGCCTGACTAGCACGCAACGGGGATGCGAGTCCCGTCCGGAATTGGCCGCGGACCTGTCGCTTCCGGCCCTGGTTCTGTCCATGGTCGGGGGCGATCCTGGATGGACGGCCGTCGCCTCCTTTTGTGAGGCAGTAGTGTCTGCAAGGGAGGCGGCGAAACGGGAGCGGGAGTCCGCCACCGCACTCCCCTCCCGCCAACGTAGGCCGCGTCGTCGGCGCCGGAGGGCGGGCAACGATCTCCGGCCGCCGTAGAAAGCGGCCGCGGGCGGCCCCTCGGGGGAGGATCCGCCGCCCGCACTATTGCCGTGAGGGAAAAGGCCGCGTGCTGTTCCGCAGCCCCCCTCAACTCATAGAGTTGTTACAAGAGAGCGCCGGGGGGACGAAAGCCTGACCCCCTGGCGCCAGCACTTTAGAAGGGGCCCGCTTTAAGACAAAGCGTGGGACGGCACTGGCCCAGGCCACGAGATCGGCAGGCCATATATCCGTGGGCCCGGGCGTAGGCGATAGGAGAACAGCGGGGTTTTTTAGTGGGTAGTCGGATGGTTGAACATCTTTTCCGGAGTCCCTTATATCCCTCGGTCCCCCCGGGCCGGGGGAACCCGTCAAGAGAGGTTTTTCCCCGAGACCGAAAAAAAATAGAAGGGTTTAATTTTTTGTTAAATACCCATGCGAAGCTGGGACGGGCTGCTAGTATTAAATATTTTTGTACGGATACTGATTTTGAGGAAATATTGAGTTATAATATTTTTAAACCTTTCTCAATTTTATGCATATGATTTGAATATAAATATTAAAAAAATAATATCAAAAATGTATATACGACTATGGTACGAGTTAGCCAAGTAGCATCATAGACAGATAACTCTTCAAGATATCTGCAAACATTAAAATTCTAATAACTACAGACATACACAATAGGCAGTCTTATTGCTCAAAGTGATCTCTTTTAGGCAATCTTTTATCTAAATATATATAATAAATAAAAATATATAATATCTATAAGTTAATAAATGATTATTAACTTACTGGCGATATAAAATAAGCCATTGCCTAACATCTAAAGGCAGGGCATTCCAAAGTTGGACTGCTTTCACTGTAAAATATTTTTTGACGTAGTGTGTGTACGCGTCTTAGCTTACGATACGTACTCGTACTTATCATCGTACCAGATATTGAGACCAACCTAGAGATATGTAGGTAGACTGATACGATTTCTTGGTTTTATACAAATACTGACAGCGAAAGAAAATAGCGTGAGGAAACCTGCATACCTAGATAAATGGAATGTGTAATCCGGAATTCACCTCGGACAGGTTCCCCTCTAGGGGCAACGCCTAGAGTAGTGGAACTTTATGCAATGTTATTATTATATACGATTATAATATATTTTTCTCGTTTCAGGTTCAAAATATTTGAAAAGGAGAATACAAAAGGTAAGATTTAAAGTAATTATAATGTATTAAGGTTTTATTGAAAAAGGTTGAAAGGCTTTATTATATAAGAAAATGATCCCTCTTTCTTTGAGCATGAAGAAACGAGTCATTACTATTGTGAATATTTAAGATCAATATGAAATTAAGCAACAAGGAAATAAAAGAAAAATAATCTTAAGTGGGTACATTTTTATTATTTCAGTTTTATATGCTTTGATGTTGGAAGGATTCAGAAAGTAATGTTTATTGACACTGCTTAACGTCTTGCTATTGAATATTATATTTTAACTATATTATACATAAAAAGTTATAAAATTTAGACCACCTAGATTATAGTTTGAACTACGCACCATGGGATCGCCAGATATAGACACATGTTTTGTGATTTTTTGTTGAAATTCAGCAAAGGAAATTAGTAGGAGCCAAGATATTTTATGTTGTATTACCCATAGCGTAACCATCATTTCCTTGATTGAGATATGCAACTTAGTCGTCTATGTGTCTATGTGTTTGAGATATGCACACATCTATCTCCGCTCTCCTCTATTAGACGTCATCTCAATATTCACACTTTCTTGGACATATCATCTTTTCTTTGGTCATCCCCTCCTTTTGTATGTGTTTTTTTTATTGCGTAGAACAGCAGACAGGCTGACAGCCCGCTTAAAATTTAGCAGTTACCGTCTCCTATAGGTGTTTACAACGCCAGTGGCATCGCAAACACGCTGCTGTCCCATAAGGGTACAGGAACTTGGGTCACTAATGCCGGAACACAACACAAGGTTATTATGGCGGCATACTTAAGACCAAAGGTGGTCGCCATCCAGACGGGCTTGAGGCCCTACCACGTAGCTAGGTTGGGTTGTTTTGTCGCCTTTTACGACAGGCCGACCCCGGCCACAGAGGTTAGTATTCTTTCTCCGCCCCTGTACGGATAAAAATATAAATAATAAATAAATATACTGTGAGAATTCACACAATGCCATCCGCTCTCTGTCAAGTAAGCAACAGATCTTGTGTTATTGGTTATAATACTGGTATACTTTATTTTGATGTTTGTTACTCAATCACGTCAGAACTGGTGGACGGAATTCTATGATTATTGATACAGATATAGATTATATAGCCTAGAACCTATTTCATTATTTGCCTATTCCATGCATTAACATAGATCATATTTTATGCTACTATTTATACCAGAAAAATAGATTATCCACTTCTATGCAAACGAAGTCGCTTGTGTGAAGGGTTTTTTTTAAGAATTTTGTTATTTTATGAAACACAACGGACCTAGGCCAGCTCATTTTCTTGGGCTCTAAAAATGTACCAACTAGAATATCATTTTAACAGATGTCTGTGTCACAATATTAAAACAATATTAAATGAATATTAACATAACCAACAGCGAAGTTTTGGTTTCCCTGAACTCAACTTAGGTTTCATACATTACTATTAGTAGGCCTTTGGGAGCTGTTTTCACATACTTTACTATGATTTCACCCACCTTAACAACTGTGTGTCACGCAAAGTTCAAAGCCTCTCTAATTCGTACTCTAAAGACTTTCAGCACTTTATCCTTAAGTACGGAATGTCACACAAAGTTATTCTATGCTTAAGTTAAGAGGGTGGGAGCAATAAAGGGAAGCTATTTTCATAGGTACGTGATTCTTTAAATTTTAACTTTTATTCGTACGTATGGAAGCTTCTCGTATAGATATTAATAAATTAACGTATGTTTGATTATCAATACCAAGATAGTAGTTTTAGACTTTAATTATAGTTTTAGTGTTTATTTTAGAATAGTGTAATTTATAATTAATATAGCATAGTTATTTTGTAAATATATACATAATAGTAAAGACTTAATATGAGATATTCAAAATAAAAACACTGGAAATAAAAGTAATAGTAATATTGATGTCGAAAAGAATGTATATTTCTTTAATGTAGTATGTACATTTTTTTAAATCAAATTTATTTTAAAACCATTTTTTTCTTTTACATTATTAATAAAGGTTATAAGCATTAATATTAAGACACAAAGCGGTATGTTTTAGGACTTGATCTGTGTGCAAATAATAACAAAAAACATAATTAAATTAAAATTACAAAAAAAAAACAAATATTTTATCCCTGTAATTATAATCTCAGGAGGGATATAGACAAACCTCAATAAATTTACAATATTTTTTTAATTATCTATATATCACTACATGTCGCTATTTATTAGTGAGACACATAAGCTCTGGCGGACAAGTCATTTTATGATAATAATGAATATTTCCTATGAATTTTTGCAACTTCCTCTAAGTTTCCTTAAGCATCATTAATTCAATCACCATTATAAGAAAGAAAATAAATAAGTTGTGAAAATGGTAGAAAACAAGAGGAAAAAAATGAGGCAATAGGCCTTTTCCAAAGGTAACCGAATTCAGTTGGAGGGTTTTAGCCACTTGCTGCTCTAAATCAGCTGCTTAATTGCAAAACGCAGTAACTGACAAAAAAGAAGCCAGTAAAACATATTTTTCGCACTAAATGAAAAATACTAAACCTTTTGAAATATTTGTCCCTTACTGTGTTTTGAAACTGGACAGCCGAAATGTGTCACTGATATTGCGACTGACGTTAACGTCGGAAATTAATAATTATAGTATACAGATTTTAAGCCATTTAGTGATTTATTACACGGATTTAAGTCTTACTCTTCAGTATAAACCAAATCAATTATTAATACATAACACGTAAAATACACAAGCTATAACTTACTTATTACTTTTTATTTTACTTGCATTTTCATCTTTTTATGTCTTATATACTTATGCTGTAACGTATCGCCAATAGGAACATCTTTGTAAATGTAACTGATAAACCATATTTACTTTCAGTTAGTAATTTAACTGTAAGCTATTTTTAGAATTTATTTTGGCCAATAAAGAATGATCTATGTATTGGTCACATTTCTCGCAAGTCTAATGGATGGCAAAGCACACGAATCAAGTTGAGACTACATTTTGAAAGTGTAGTCCAGCCCGTTGTAACTTGGGTTGAATACATGTAGCAAATTAGATAAATGCTGCAAACTTTGGGCAAGTGTTTCTACAATAAAATATGAAGAACTACTCACGACTATCCTTATTTATTTATCATCCCAAATAGAATGTCCAGTAAACATATCACTTGAAAGCTAATATTTTCCTTGTTACATGTACAAGTCGGTGACAATTTATTATTTAGGTCACCTTTATCAGTAACATGAGCCTATTAACGCGATGTTTCATCAGCTTCTAATAGACTAATTATATTTTCCCTTATTATTAAAAGTACCTTATTATTAAATGTCATTGGTTATTTTATATTGAATTGACTTAGTGCCTACTTTTAGTGTATCTCGGTGATGTTTTGAACTCTGGTGTTATAATTTATTCCACACGTTCATTGGCACGATAAAGTCTAAGAACAGTTTGAATACATGAAATGAAATGGAAATTTATTTATTTATGACATAGTCACTAAATATCGTACAATAATATATCACCATGAGCTTTCTCATAGTGATATGAGATGATTGCAAAACTGAAGTGGCAGTGGGCTGGGCACATAGCTCGAAGGACTGATGGCCGTTGGGGCAGAAAAGTCCTCGAATGGCGACCGCGTACCGGAAGACGCAGTGTTGGTAGGCCCCCTACAAGATGGACCGATGATCTGGTCAAGATCGCCGGAATAGGTTGGATGAGGGCAGCGCAGGACCGATCATCGTGGAGATCTTTGGGGGAGGCCTTTGTCCAGCAGTGGGCGTCTTCCGGCTGAAATGATGAATATATCACCACGATGCTATAATCCTTACTAGGTGTATAAATATTAAATCAAAATGATATATATTTTTTATTAGAATATACTCGCACCATTAACACAGTGCCATCTAGTCACAAAGTTCCTAGCATACCATTTGTGTTATGGGTACTAGAAAATTGATAAATTACTTAAATACTTTTTTAAACATATACATATAAACACCCAGACGCAAGACGGAAATCGAACCCATGACCTCCGCATACGTACCGAAGTGCGTTATCCGTTACGCCATGAGGTCGTCTAAATACACTTTAGTAACATTATTTCGTCTATATTTATGTAGTTTTATTATAAAATTGAGGGCCCATTCCTGAAATACTTTTCCTCAAGAATACTTAGCAGTCGACCCCAGGGCGAAATGCAAATCCGCGGCGACTTGCCGCCAAAATGCGGTTTCGAGGCAAAATTTCTTATTCCTTTTCTTGAACAAGAAAACACAAGAAAAGTATTTTATAAGTAACTGCAGTCTAATCCAAAATGAAGCCAAACAGAAAGAAGAACGAGATATTTATTTAGGACACACATATTAATACAAAACAATTCATACAATAAGAATATTTGTCCTGAATTGGATCTATCACTGTTGCAACAGTGGCCTTCCTATGTGATAAAGGTTTAAATCATGTAACGAGGATAAAAAACGATTTGAATCATTATACTAAAATATCCGGATGACCGAGCTTTGCTCGGTATTTTTATTTTTTTTGGAAATTAACAATCGATTTTCTTAGTCTAACCTCAAAGCAAACACTCATTGACTTCGTGTTACTTAACAACGCCATCTGCTGGAATAGCTTTAGTGTTGTTGTGTCGTTAAAGCAATTTAAAAAAAATAGTATTATTATTCGCCGATAGATGTCAGGAAGAGCCATTTTTCAATTTAAATTGGGACTACTCAAACGCCACCTTTTGACATTTTCTAGAAATGATTCCTAGCTAGATCGATTTATCGCCCCCGAAACCCCCCGTATACTAAATTTAATGAAAATTGTTGGAGCCGATTCCGAGATTCCAATTATATATATATATATATATATATATATATATATATATATATATATATATATATATATATATATATATATATATATATATATATATATATATATATATATATATATATATATATATATATATATATATATATATATACAAGAATTGCTCGTTTAAAGATATAAGACTAGTGCAGTTAACGATTAAAAAATAAAAATTACCTACATCACTATTCTGTTTGGGAAACTAGCAAATCCGGTGATCCATTAGCCATCTTAAGATTCCCCAGAAGAGTGATGGGGGGAATCCGATTCCTAAACTATTCAATTGATGTAATTGTTTATAAATATATATTTTAATTAACAAAGTTCTAGGGGATACAGTTTTTGTTTCCAACAAAAATTACACACAGAAGCCTAACATCAAAAATTATTCTGCACCTACCTATTTAATTAGTGGGCCAGGAGTGTTCATGTCTCAGGTCCGTATCTCATTATGGCTAGGACAAACTGGTTAAAGACTTTTATTTTTCACTTAATAGCTAGTTAATATACATAAAAGTTATTATATTGGGTACTATTCTGTTAGCCGGGCGTAAAGGTTAGGTAATGTTACGTTTTGTTTATTAACAATGGTACTTTTCCGTTAGCCTTGATCTGTTACTCATTAGTTATTATCCGTGCTGAGGCGGAGAAAGAATACTAACCTCTGCAGCCGGGGTCGGCCTGTCGTAAAAGGCCATAAAACAACCCAACCTAACTACGTGGTAGGGCCTCAAACTCGTCTGGATGACGACCACCTTTGGTCTTAAGTATGCCGCCATAACAACTTGTGTTGTGTTCCGGCATTAGTGATCCAAAGTCCTGGACCCTTATGGGACAGCAGTGTGTTCGCGATGCCACTGGCGTTACAAACACCCATAGGCAACGGTAACTGCTAAATTCTAAGCGGGCCGTTAGCCTGTCTGCTGTCCTACAGCAATAAAAAAAGTCAACGGAATACAAATCAAAAACGTTATAGGTAATATTAGCAAATATTAATTAATAGTAAGCAAAACATAACCTAACCTTTGCGCCCAGCTAGCGGAAAAGTAGCCTATATTGTTATTAGCATCTGGTCTGGTTTTGTTCAACAAGATTTTAGAATCTTGATGACGTGAAACCTAACAACAGTTTATTTGGTGAGCTTGTTGTAAAAATCTTTGAAAATATCAATTGAATGAAATTAATTTCTTCAAATAACACTCTTAAAGCTCGTCGAATAATGGTTCCGTTTTAATATGTAACTTTCATTTCCAGTAATTTGAGGAGAATCACCGAGATAAATTATTTGATGTAGAATATCTAGACGTGGCAGATATGTGACTGAAATAAAATAAATATTATCACTTATCTAGAGTCGTATAAGACCTAATGAATTATACATATTACTAGCTCACAGACTGTAAGCAGAAGGGTTCATGCGTTATGTATAATAGATAACTGGTATTATATACATAAACATTCTGACTCGAGACAGGAATCCAACCGGTGAGCCTGACAGGCGTTCTACTATGCGAAAGCCGTTGCTCCAGTATGCCAATCGTGGTTACCACATACCATGTCATAAAGTATAATGTAAATTTTTATAATCGGCGTTTCATATTGTCACCGATGCCATACTTCTACAGTCTTTGGAGAGGCTGCATAACAGGGTACGTTTTGAGAATGTTTAGAATTGTGATTGTGGTGAAAAGAAGTGGCTCCAAGAAATTGAATTTCTTGAAGCCTCTTCTTTTCTATACGAAACAGTTATTAAAAACGTTAATTTTACGTACTATTCGGTTTTGTAACTTCCGGTTGAGGTTTTCCACGACAAGTTATTCAAAAAGGCGGTATAGAATTTCACCAAGGCCGATAGCGCGTTCCTCTGTTATTGCAATACATCGCAACGGTGAGTGATCACTTGATAGGTGGACCGTAATGTCTGCTATATAATCAACCAAAAAATAATCAGTGAATTGTTATTAGTAGTTAATTTATTAAAAGCATTTGATTTGCAGATTGAAAATATTGAATAAATATTATTTACAAATGCATCAAATTAAATATATGTTCAACATTCGTATGCCACATCGCAATTAATGAATGAATAGTGAACGACTGTTAATTAAATTAATTGTTAGTGCCGCAGATACTAAATTAATTGGTCTAATATTAAATTCAGATATTCACGTTAATAACGTTGTTAATCAGTGGCTTCGTTGCATAATTGCGTTTGTATGCGTGAGGCGTCGGTTTGCGATAAAATTCTTTATACAGCTTCCAGGAAGGAATTGTCTGTGGATTCAGTTTCATTTCGCTAACAAAATTATTCAATTGTAAATTCCCTACAAGGTTACGGAAATTGTACATTGGTTAGGATTGAAATCTGTGATCTTTTGGTTGGTAATTCTAAACATGTGCGAGACATATTCGATTCTAACTTATGTTATATCTTTTGGAAAATCTTTTTTCAGTAATAATTCTTAAAACTCAGCGTTAGAGGAAAAAGATAAAGACTCTCATTATGAAATTACTTTCATTACTGAGGACGTATAATGTTTAAAATAAATATATTGTAAAGAGTCATGCAGCATCATCTTTTTTTTTGGTTTCGGGGAAAAACCCTCTCTTGACGGGTTCCTCCGGCCCGGGGGGACCGAGGGATATGTGGGACTCCGGGAAAGATTTTCGGTCATCCGACTACCCACTAAAAATCCCGTTGTTCTCCTATTGCTTACACCCGGGCCTACGGATATGTGGCCTGCGGATCTCGTGGCCCGGGCTGGCTTCGGCCCGCGCTTTGTCTCAAGGCGGGCCTCTTCTAAAGTGTTGGCACCAGGAGGTCAGGATTTCGTCCCTCCGGCGCTTTCCTGTATTGATTCTAGGAATTGAGGGAGGCCGCGGAACAGCACGCGGCCGTCTCCCTCGCGGCAGTAGTGCGGGCGGCGGAAGCCAGAGGTCTTTCCTTGCCCTTCGGTGCCAACTACGCGGCGTGCGTTGGCGGGAGGGGAGTGTGGTGATCGACTTCCGCTTCCGCTCCCGTTCCGCCACCTCCTTTGCGGACATGACTGCCTCGCAAAAGGAGGCGACAGCCGTCCATCCAGGATCACCTCCGACCATGGACAGAACCAGGGTTGGAAGCGATAGGTCCGCGCCGATTTGGGCGACGAGGGCGCAGCGCTCCTCGCACCACTCGGGGCACACGGTGACAGTGTGGTCCACCGTGTCCTCCTCGTCGCCCGCGCGCAGTGGTGGCATCCTGACGTCATCTCCCACCTTATGCGACACAGGTACCTCCCGAAGCAACCGTGCCCCGAGAGGACCTGTGTCAGACGGAAGTTCAGGGTGCCGTGGCGCCTTTTCAACCATTCGACCAGGACGGGCCTCATCGCTTCGATGGTGGCAAAACCCGCGCTGGGGCGCGCGAGGCGCTCCTTCCACTCCACCATGAACACCTCGTCGCGCAGTTCCGCCCGCTAAACAACTTCGCGAGGCGCAGGGCGAGAGCCACGTTCGGCCGCGTCTCGGCGCTACTGGTATAACAGCGCCAGGACTCGGGCCTCGAGGTCCCATGGTGGGGATCCGGCCAGCATGGAGGCCGCTTCGAAGGACACCGTGCGGTATTCCCTTATCGCCCTGATGGCCAGGACGCGCTGCAGCCTGCGCAGCACCCCCGCATTTTGGCCGTCAGGCGATCCGCCCATGCAGCATCATCTAATTCAATAATAAATAGCAGATAGCTTGTGTTGTGGATACTAGGCCGCTAATATATTTTTGTATACCAATTATTTATTTTTCTTGTTTAAACACATACGTATTGTATTTATACAAATTATATTAACATAAACCCTAAGAATTGGGGCTGTAATCGAACTTGTGACTTCGCAGGTGTTCCTACTTGAGTTAGCTGTTGCGCTACGTAGGTCGTCTTTATTAACTTTTAAATAAAACATCTCTAATTTTCACTAGATCTCTATGAATACAAAAATGTTAAAAGTATTGTAAGAAATAAATTTTTTTTTTATTTAATTTTTGATTTATATAATTAATTAGCTGTGCCCGCGACTCCGTCCGCGTGGAATAGTGACTTTAGGCAGCATTTTTTGGATATTTGAGATTAATTTAAATCGGAAATTCAACCTACTACACTCCAGCCTAAGCTGAACCCTATTTCATATGACCGATGATATAAATCTGAGGTCAACTTAAATTGGTATATAAAATTTCCGAAACTTATCATTTTTAACAAAAACTATTTTTTTTCTAAAATAAAAATAGCCTAAGTTACTCCTTGATACATCAGCTATCTGCCAGTGAAAGTTCCGTCAAAATCGGTGCAGCCATTTCAGAGATTAGTCGGAACAAACAGATAGACAGACAGACAGACCGACAAACAGACAGACAGACAAAAATTGTAAAAAATGTGGTTTTGGTATATGTACCGTGTATACGTCCTAATGTACTTAGTAAAAAGCGGTTATTTTAATATTACAAACAGACCCTCTAATTTTATTTATTTGTATAGATTAAGTTTAAACAAATATTTTGATTTAACTTTGCTTTTGACTCAAAAGTTATTGAATTGCTGGCATAAAAATATTATTGATACCACTTCGAGTAAAATTTTTAGGTTCTTTGTATGCGTGCGGCGTCGGTTCGCGATAAAATTCTTTATGCAGCTTCCAGGAGGGAATTGTCTGTGAATTCAGTTTCATTTCGTTAACGAAATTATTCAATTATACTTTAGAAGCGTCTCGGTGCTCGCTTTTAGCACTCAACTTACCATTTAAGGGATTTTCATTCATTCTTCCATCGTTGTATTTTCTGAGAGCAAAAAGGTTTCGACATACGAGGAAGAATATATAAGATATTTAGAAGAAGTTTTATTTGCAGAAACATTTGAAGGCCACTTCATCATCATTCTTATCTTAGTTTCCATGACAGAACATAGGGATTTATTATTTCCCACTTAGTTCGATATCTATACAAATAAATAAAATTGGAGGGTCTGTTTGTAATATTAAAATAACCGCTTTTTACTAAATGCATTCGGACGTATACACGGTACATATACCAAAACAACATTTTTTACAATTTTTGTCTGTCTGTTTGTTCCGGCTAATCTCTGAAATGGCTGCACCGATTTTGACGGGACTTTGACACTGGCAGATAGCTGATGTAACAAGGAGTAACTTAGGCTATTTTTATTTTAGAAAAAAGAAATAGTTTTTGTTAAAAATGATGTTTCGGAAATTTTTAATCCAATTTAAGTTGACCTCAGATTTATATCAACAATCATATGAGATAGGGTTCAGCTTAGGCTGGACATTGTAGGTTTTATATCTAATTTAAGTTGATTTATATCATCAATCATATTATGAAACTAGCTGTGTCCGCGACTCTGTCCGCGTAGAATAGTGACTTTGGGCAGCATTTCTGGATATATCTTATGGTATATTTTGGATTAAAAACCCTGTTAACCCTAAAATATAAATAAATGAAATATGCAAACAGTCAGTGTTATCGAATGCAACTGTTACGCCATGTAAATATTTTTTGTTAAACATGACAAGTTTTGGAAATTTTATGTCCAATTTAAGTTGACCTCAGATTTAGATCATCAATCATATGAAATAGGGTTCAGCTTAGGCTGGACTTTGTAGGTTGAATTTCCAATTTAAGTTAACCTCAGATTTATGTCATCAATCATATGAAATAGGGTTTAGCTTAGGCTGGACTTTGTAGGTGCGAGCGTACGTATTATGGAGGCGCATGGCGTATCAGTTGCATTTGATAATACTGACTCTGCATATTTCATTTATATTTTAGGGTTTATAGAGTTTGTAATCCAAAATAAACCATAAGATATATCCAAAAAATTCCGCCCAAAGTCACTATTCCACGCGGACGGAGTCGCGGGCACAGCTAGTTTCTAATATTTTGGATATTTGTTCGAATTTTTTATTAAGTCATTTATATGACATTAAAAACACTATGTATACATCTAAAGTAATTTATAACTGTATCAGTGTAGTTATTTTTTGTATTTAATATTAGGAATTAAAAATATTTGAATTAAATATAGACTGAATTGAAATTTAATATATCGCTTTCCATAATATGTAAGTATTTGTTATATCAATAGTTAATAGAAATGAGAAGAGAGAAAAAGACAAAAGAAGTTTGCTCATTGGATCTATATCAGTCAGTGAATTCCGGTTGCAAATATGATCTGTAGCCAACAAATCTTTAATGAGCGCATGGTAACCCACAACCTATACAATAAAAGCTTGCGCCAGAATTTTATCATTGGAGTGCTTAGTTCAGAATTTATATTGGTATTTATATTTAAAAATAAAGTTCATTTCAATATCCTTAAGAATATTCTAAATAATTTATTAACAAGTCCACAAAACTTGTATTTTAAGAAATCTTCAACAAAAATATTTCCATATAACTACTCAGACCTAACAATAAACAAATTTTCTTTCATAACTGTTTTTTGAAACTTAACAGAATTGTGTTGTGCAATTTAAAGCGACGAAAAAATATAAATTTCTAAAGAAAATCGATTCTTTGTAAATTTGTGTTTTTCCGTCGCCTTAGTTATGTCATAGATTTATCGATATATCGATGTACAAACTTGATTTTATTTTGTAAAATATTATTGAGTACAAGACACTCTTTCATGTTTAAACTATCTCGAGGCAAAATAATAATTATTGTCTAATGTAATAAAAATTCACAAAGAAAAACATTTTGGCCATTTTTTATTGCTGTACGACAGCAAACAGTCTGATGGCCCGATTAGATTTTATATAGCAGTTACCGTTGCGTATACTGTCCCATAAGGGTACAGGAATTCCGGTCACTAATGCCGGAACAGAACACAAGGTTATTATGGCGGCATACTTAAAATCAAAGGTGGTCGCCATCCAGACGAGCTTGAGGGTCTACCACATAGCCTAGGGTGGGTTGTTTTGTCGCATTTTACAACAGACCGACCCCGGCCGCAGAGGTTAGTATTCTTTCTCCGCCCCTGCACGGATAAAACGCCCCTGCCATGCGATTTCTGTCAAAAAAAATGGTTCAGCTGATATCATTTATACCGAATCATCAAAATTGAGTGAAATAGACTAGTTAGAATTGTTATTTATATCTCTTTTGTGTTAAATGATCCCAGTATTGTTGCAACGTGTAACTCTTCAATTTGATAATATTAGAGTCTTGCATTTAATCAATCAAAGCTTATATTAATATGTTTATTTAAATACAAAATATTCATAAAATATTTTCTTAATTATGAAATTTCGCCGATATACATTTTGACAACCTACAATTATTGTATTTTCTAAGCAATTTATGGATTGTGTTTTATTATATGTATGTTAATTATACGTTAATCAATATTTTTACTCCTTTAAATAAAGTCATACATAAAACTCTTATAGCATAGCGTTTATCCTGAAGTACCCATCTAAACTATAATAACTATGAGTCATTTTATTTTAGCCATTCAATAAAAATTCAATTTTAATAGAGAGCTTCTCTGTATTTGAATCGTAACTTGGTGTTATTTTTATTATCTTCGCTTAGTGATAGTTTATCTTTATTCGTAATGAAATTTTAAAGTATTTGGTAAGTGTATGAGAATAAGGGGGCATTCAATAAAATAGACTACTGTTTTAAATAAATTAATTTTAGCTTAGTACACTTGGCGATTTTATTATCATCAGCAAGCGTATTTTGTACAAAATTAAGAGAAAATCCTTTTCTAAACGGTCGATCCAAAATATTTGTTTCCGAGTCCGAAATATTATTTCCATTTATATCTTCCAGTACTATATATAATGTTCTTAAGTATTCTTAGTGACCATGGTTGCTTTGCTTGAAAAATAATAGCTCGCGTAATTTACTTTTGGCTTGTTTTCTATGTCACGGGTATGAAGGTTTATGTGCGCCAAAAAAGAATAATATGATAATAAGTAATATTAAGTAATATCGACAAATCATCGTAACATCACTATTTGTCCTATTGGTCAAACAAAGTGACGGTAGGTGACCGGAGCGACGTTTGACCTACTTACAGACCAATGGCGGATTTCGGGATCCATTAGTTATGCAGCTCTTAGTATAAAACATTGATGAAGATGAGTGAACCAAAAAAAGACTGCGGTTAAGCTTGATGGATTAATTGTCTTTTGTGCTTTGTTGTGTTTTGAAAATCCATTGTTTGTTTAAACTAAATTGGCAATCAATATTGTTAGTTCACAGCCTTTTTGTTTTTGCAGGTCAGGCGCTATTTTTTTTAAACAGCAGACTTACTATGGCCCCCTTAGCAGTTAACGTTGCCTATAGATACATGTTTGCGACGCTTGGGGCACCGCGAACACGCTGTTTTCCCATAGGAGCACAAGAACCTGGGTCACTAATGCCGGAACACAACACAAGGTTATAATGGCAGCATACTTATAGACCAAGAGTGGTCGACCCGTCGAGACGGGTGTAATAACAGAACGCTATTGGTAAGTCTTATGCGTCAACAGGTTTGACATTTGACATAAGAAATAATTGTCCCATTTGGACATAAGACATAATTGTAAGAGAACATGTAGTTTGTAATATATAATAATAGTTAGACACCTGGAACTCCAATTGGCAAAATTCTTATCACACTACTGGCAGACATTATGGCTATCTGCAACCTCTTATTCCCATTAAACCCTGGCTTTTCTATCACAGAAGGATTCCAAAAAAAAAAACAAATAGCTTCAACTATAATCCGCCTTAGGCTTGGTCACTTCTGCTCCCCCGTTTTCCTCGCAAAAATTAGAGTGCGTGACCATTCAATCTGTGAATGTGGTTTAGATGAGGGAACATCCGAACATATATTTTTTCACTGCCCCAAGATTTCTACTCCACTCTATAGTATTTTGCCCAAAGAATTTCCCCGCCCAGTTGATTTGAATTTCCTTCTCATCCTATCTCACCCTAAATCTATAAAATTTTTATGCAAATTCCTTGCTTTAAATAATATAAATTTGTAACCAGTTTAACTTATGCCACCTTGTCCTTAGGTTTCCGTTGTTCCATCACCTGACAACTCTTACTGGACCTTGGCAAAATCAGTGCCAACAGCATTGGAGCCATATACTAAAAACCAATACCAATCTAAAATAATATTAAGTATTAAAATGTAAATAAAAGTAAAATAAGTATAATAAACACCAATACAACAAACAGTGTTTTAATAAATACATAAGCAACAAATAATACAAGGCTTAGGGCCCTGCCACATAGCTAAGGACGTTTTGAGCCTCTGCACGGAGAAAATTATTTAACAATTTACGAAACCATTTGCTTTCGTAAATGTAAAATAATTTAATTTAATATTCACTTCAAAATCCAAGTCATTAATTAGGTCCGCAAAACAGCCACCAGCAGGCTGAGTCCCGATAAAAGTCTTACGTATGTCGTACGGATAAATATTATGATGGTTTTTTGGACGTGCGTTCTCTAATTAAAAGTAGACGGCATGGACATATTGCATTGCACATTTTCTAAGCAAGGGTGTGTAAAAAACATTCCAACTAGTAATAAACTTAGTCACTAGGTTTCCTTTGGGCTTACAAGTTAGATGAATATTGTTATTAAAAATATCTATTCCATCTATATCTTGTCATATTTAATAATAGAAGTGAGTGTCACATATGGTATCGACTTAACGCGCAAAAATGGCGACCATATTACGATATGATAATTTGCGCAGTACGATAAGAGGTTTTTCAAAAAAGTCTTTATAACACTTCAAGACGGGTAGCACGTTGGCAAGACCCCTGGTATTGCAAACCTGTATGAGTAACGGTGACAACCTGCTATCAGATGGACTGTTTGTCTGTGGGCTTAACTGAATCTATAAAAAGTATTCAACTCAGATAAGTAAAAGCAAAACATACAACCGGGATAAAATATTTATAACTAGAAAAGATTGTAGAAATACAAAGTGAATTATGTCAAACAATGCGTTCACTTACATCTGAAAAGAACAACAACAAAACTATATTTTAAAAATCAAACAAACAACGAATGAAACTTTTACTGTTTAACATTTACATAAAGTTTGTAAAATCCGAATGTAGTGAGGCCTCGCGATATTCGCCTAACTTCTGTTGTACTGACAATCCAAATTTAAACTTATTTTTGTTGTACATTTCAAAGTTCTATGTAGAAGTTTCCCTGCATACCGATTTCAGACAGTTTATCGGAGTTTGGAGCTATTTTAAGCGTAGTTCGAATTGAGTATATATTTATTTATATTTGTAGAAATGAAAATGGTTTAAACTTTATGCAATCCTTATTTTTTTAATGCTGGAACTTGGATCACTAATGCCGGAACACAACACAAGGTTATTAGGACGGCATACTTAAGACCAAAGGTGGTCGCCATCCAGACGGGTTTAAGGCCTTACCATGTAGCTAGGGTGGGTTGTTATACAGAGATATGGAAAAAAGCTTTACTTTAGAGAATGAGGAGAGGGATGTACATTAAAGAGGAAAATTCGATTGTATAATCTTTAAAAATAAAATTAGTTTCATATAAAGAAAGCTATTTAATAGCTAGACTATGTGTACCTCTATATAGTTGTATTTTTTTTATTGCTGTAGGACAGCAGACAGGCTGACGGCTCACTTAGAATTTTGTAGTTACCGTCGCCTATGGGTGTTTGCAATACCAGTAGCTTCGCGAAAACGCTGCTGTCCCATAAGGGTATAGGAACTTGGGTCACTAATGCTGAAACACAACACAAAGTTATTATGACGGCATACCACGGGTGGGTTGTTTTGTCGCCTTGTCGACAGGCTGACCCCGGCCGCGAAGTCAGTATTCTTTCTCCGCACGGATAAAAATGTTACGGATAAAATGTATGCAAATATTTTATACATATTTCACCTAAGTAGAGGATAATAAAATTGAAATAACACTTCAAAAGATATTAAACTTCAACTTTATTTATATGAATGTACTATTTACCCACATGAATGCGTTTTCGACATTTGAGATAAACTTTTGAAAAATTACATTTATACGTATTTTAACGACGAGTACGTGACGCCATTTTGAATTGGAAACATTTTAAAACTTTTTATATGCTTCTTGGAAAAAGGTTTTACTGAAAATAAAAATTGATATACGTAACCATTTCGGTGAAATCGTTTTATATGTGTGATGAGAATATTGACACGTGTAAGTATAAAATCCTTTAAGCGTTAGTTTGTTTGAAATATTTATATCAAAGTTTTTATGTGATTTATACATATTTTGTTTGTAATCTATGCCTTATTAAAACTAATTTAGATTTTGATTAGATTTTAATAGGAAAGTGCTGGACTCTATTGTTATGCCTGTACGTTTCATTATATTAAAACAACGAAATTAAATAGCCCAAAAAATATTGAAATTTTCAACTATTATTAGTTCAACACTTTTATTCATTCCAGGAATGTTATTTTCGAAATTCAATCGTCCTATTTGCTTGTAGATCTATTATTTCATTTTAATCATAATAGATGACAGCTTTTGAACTCCGTTAGGTTTGTTGAATAGGTTGACAGACATGACAATGGTGTCAATGGCACCTATTGTTGTTGTATTATAATAAAATTCAAATCATTGCCAATTTAATTAATGGCTATTTTTTATTTAATATGTACTCACACCTTGTCTCTTAAATAATATTTTTCTAACTTTATTTTGAAGACAAACGACATAGCTTCTTATTGAGTCGTTATATTGTATGTTAAATTATATCAGTGAAGAAAATTTATTTATTCTTGGTGTATGATGCTTGTTCGGTTTAAATCAAATTTAAAAGTAAATATATACTTACATCATCGTTTCAGTGTTATATTCTTTTGTAGCGCCACCTATATATGTAGATCCTAATGGAAATACAATTCAACAAGAAATTGAGTCGATTAAAATAGTGTTGTATAAAAGCCGTGTTGTATTTTTTATAGAAACATTTTTACAAAATTGACGGTACTATGAAAATTCTCTTCATTTAAACGTGGTTCTTAATTGAATTACATTTTTATTTAATTAAAAATTAGACCATAATATTCCGTGCTCTAGGTTCGGGCTTTCCCCTGGAGAGAAAGGATTCAATACCCGGCACGCTTGTCCAAGGATTAGCGGATTACATATATCGGCCATCTCGGTATGCAGGTTTCTTTATGACGTTTTCCTTTAGGATGTGAGAAGTGTAATTGTTTATGAATGAGTAACAAATTTTATGGTTTTGTAGTTGTATAATGTGTATTGTTCATTTACTGTGAAGTGCAGCAAAAAATATTCCATTGCTCAATGACTCATGTCATTCTTAAAAGCCTCTGCGGAAAACCAGCGTTGGTTTCTTATAACCAACTATGCTGAGGAGAAGACCTTTTAGGGCACTTTTATTTGTAATGCGATTTTATTTAATATGTTATTATTTACTTATTTTGTGCTCTAAATAAACATTTTCTCTTTCTTTCTAATATAAATATAGAAGTAAAATGTGTAGACAGTGCATACTATCATGTAATTTGACCCCGGGACCTTTAAATTAGTCCCCGAGTGTGATATTTGGCTACACGTGCCTTATAAAAAAGAAAGCTTAAAAAATTCAGCCAACTTTTAAATTGAAGCTTATTGAGTTCACTTAAAAATATCGAAGCTTACCCAATTCTCCCAAGTCAACAAGGCCCAGCTAAAGGGCCCGAATTACTTAATGCCCTGAACGCACACCCTTTCGCCCTCCCCTTAAGGAATTTCATTCTCTTAGCAGAATTATTTAATTAGATACTAACCACCCCAATTTCAGATTAAGTTACCCCGTTTTCATTTACATTATCGTTTTTCTCAAAATTGATAAGAAAGATCATAAATTTAAATTTTTTTAAATAAAGCTTATTAAGGCTTTCAAGATGAACGTTATTTCACTTAAAAAAATAAATGTTACATTTTACTTAAAGCACGTTGTAGTTGTGTGGTATTTATTGCATCCGTGCGGCAAGTCAAGGTTTTATCCGTGCAGGAGCGGATAAAGAATACTAACCTCTGCGGCCGGGGTTGGCCTGTCGTAAAAGGCGACTAAGCAACCCACCTTAGCTACGTGGTAGGGCCTTAAGCCCGTCTGGACGGCGACCACTTTTGGTCTTAAATATGCCGCCATAATAACCTTGTGTTGTGTTACGGCATTAGTGACCCAAGTTCCTGTACCCTTATGGGACAGCAGCGTGTTCGCGATGCCACTGGCGTTGCAAGCACCTATAGGCGACGGTAACTGCTAAATCTTAAGCAGGCCGTTAGCCTGTCTGCTGTCCTACAGCAATAAAAAAAAAAAAAAAATCCACGCCCTTAAAAAAATTATCGATTGACGTGAATGAAAAAAAATAAGGAAAACTGCAAGAACTATGTGCAGGTTGCATCAAGATCATCGCCCGCCATCTTGGACAAGTGTGGTGGATATGCTATCCGTTCTCTTTAGACGGAGACCCAAGACTAGCGGTGCCACTTTATGGTTTATTATTATTATTCCACTTAATTCTTGTTGAAGGAACTTAATTTTTGTGGATTTATTTACATTCCGGGGATGTACTACCGCTACCGTATCGCTTCAAAAATCATTGTGATATTACAAAGCCTCCGCAAATAAATAACAGTCTCGGAACATATACATCTTTGACTCTCACCTTTGCCCAACTTTGCCCAAGGCCACAACTCTGGTTACATAAACTGGTAATCTTGGGTTAGAAGTTTTCTCACTAAAAATCAAAATAAAATGCGCAGATAATTGTACGAAACAAGGTTCTTTTGGCTAAACTCGGGTAGGATATCTATAACTTGGTAACCATATATGCGGCTATATAGTTTAATTAATATATGTTAATGAAGACATACATATTAGGACTATGCACACAGCGTTATCTACTCTCGAAGTAAGCAACAAAGCCTTTTGGATGTATAAAGAAATACATAGTATACATGTTACCAATTGTAACGTACATCACTACAATATGTTCACATACATAACTAGCGTCGACCAATAGGAGCGAGCTCCGGTGGACGCTATTATAACAATAAGACACCAGCACGCAAAACCTACAAGATAACTCTCTTTGCGTTGCTATTAAAATATAAATTAAGTCTAAAGCAAGTAAATATTGTGTAACCAAGGTTTTTATCATCAGTAAACTCAAGTACACAAGAAGTATCTTTTATTTGTGGCGATCATCCTCAACCTTATTAACATACAAATATTCGGACTTGGAACGGGAATTAAACCCGTGAATCTTGCAAGCATTTTGACTTATATAACATTTGATTTATATTTGCTATAAATATAGGGAGGGGAGCCAGGCATACAAAGGGGAAGTTCGGGTAGCAATCTCTATTGGTTGCAATAAACACTTTACAACAGATTTTTTTGAGGGGGAATCCGAGTATTCTATCGGATTGGCAATCGGGATTTAGAAAAGGATGTGGTACGGTCACGATTCTTTGCGCCGAAAACGACGGTATGTCTACTATGCTTATTTTGCTCGATTTTTCCAGGGCATCCGATTCCATAAACGTACAATTATTATTGCTACTATCAAAACTAAAATTTTATGGTTTCGATAATAAAGCGCTTAAATGGTTCACTAGCTATTTGACTAATCGTCAACAGTACGTAAAACTAAATCAAAGTGATGGTTCTTGCTTATTTTCTGAGAAAGCAAAAGTCAATAGAGGATTCCCTCAGAGTTCTATATTATGTCCGTTATTATTTATACTGTACACCGCTGATGTTATAGAGCAAATTAAGTACTCTAGTTTTCATATTTATGCTGATGATCGACTCTGACATAATCAAAATAAATGACGAACTTTCACGGATAGCTTCATGATCCACAAGAAACTGTCTGCTACTAGATCCAACAAATACTAAATATCTAATCTTCGGTAGTAAAAATAAGCTGAATAATCTAAACCCTATGTTAAATGTATCAATAGCAGGTGATATATTATCATAGGGATAGGGATCTCCTATTTGAGAAACATGAGGCTAAGTCAGTCAGAACTTGCTTTTACAAACTAAAGATATTGTATAATATCAGGTCATATCTTAATCGGAGTCTACCTACGCAAACAACTAGTAGTCTTTAATATTATCACAGCTCAATTACTCAAGACGTAGTCTTTGGACCGCGTCTTTTGGCAAGGACGCAGGTTCTTATCTAGAGGGTCTAAAATGCCTGTGCTCGATACTGCTTTGATATACCGCCTAGATGTCATGTGACGCCATATTTGAACGGTTGCTCAATGCTGAAAATGAAGCACTGCCGTAAGCTTCACCTCGCTTGCTTAGTATTTGGGGTGATTAAATGTAAATCACCCATGTACTTATACAAGAAGCTTTCTTGGGCGCGCTCTAAAAGATCTGCCAGCATTGGTCATTGTTCAATACAGATCGAAACAATACGATATCATACAGTCGCTTTCCAAGGTAGCTTCAGGTACTCCGCAACTAGATGTTGGAATAATACTCCGCCATCCATAAGGAACTTTACATGGTTTTAAATTTAAGTTAGATGTTCCTGTATGAGCACCAGGGAAAGCAGACAGATCTAGCTCTTGGTACGAGTGTGTTTTAATTTGTGCCACAAACGTATCTTTATTATATTAAACAAGGTATTTTTACATATATATTATAAAGGTGACGACAGGTAACTGATGCGTTTTTTGATGAATAAAGATCTGAGACCTTCATTGATTATATTGATTGATGCGTATGTGATTTATTCTACTTTTCTCTTTTATATAGGTTTTTTTTTAACTCAAATTGTACTTACTTTATTTTTTTATTGTTTAATTATGTTTTATTATTTTGTAAAATTAGTATAAAATAGCTCAGTTTTTTTAATATTCTTAAACTAAACCCGCGCTAGTTGTTTAACCAGTCATGTTGAGTTAGAACCTTTCTAGAGCTAAATTTAAGTTTTTTGTTTATATTTAGTTTGTTTTATTTGTAGCTTTAAATAAACGTATTATTCTTCCTTGCTTGCTTAAAAGGCCTCAACAATATTAACCGTTAGATAGGACGTTTTTGAATAAAATTTTGTGTCTAAGAACGAACTAAGCGAATTACTTTATTATTTGGTCGTAAAATAAAAAGATTGTACACAGCGACGTAAAAGGCGCTCCAACGTCCACTTAACGAGCTTAGAATGACAATTGCGAAGTGATTAATTGACATTTTAAATTGTTTACTTTTGTCTACATTTTTAATTGTTTCACCTAGAAAATATTTTACATAATTAAATGTTTTCCATTTAAATATAGGGTTGCACGAAGTTTAGGGTTGATTGATTGGGACATACACGGTATATTATTAGGTCCCAAACTAATAATTAATATTATATCATAAATAATAAAAATAGACAATCTCAGTAATTGGTACTCACACAGAAAAATAGCGGAATGATCGTTTTTCGAACTCTCGGAGCAGAAAATTCTTGGATAAAGAACTTTCCACTTTTAAAATATTTGGCAGTAGTAATAATAATTATTATTGATAAAATTTACATGTTCAATAATATTAATTTTATTCTATTAGTCTACACATACTAACATTTACTAACTATATATACTAACATTTTCGTCCATACAACAGTCAACCAAAATTGTTTCCTGAATTTATGCGTAAATTAATAGTTGCAGGTCTATATAATAAATTTCTTTACACTAACAATTGTTCAGACCGATAATAGAATTACAATATATAACTTTTGCCGTACTGCGGCAAAGTAAGAATAGATGAACATGAATGCGACTTGGGCAGCCTGTCGTAAAAGGCAACAGAACAAACCTATGTAGAGTTAGTAGAGTTACAAACCCGTTACGATAGCAACCATCCTTGATCTGTGAATATGCCGCCATTATAATAGATGGCCATAATAAAAAAGGGCCACAAAGGGCAGGCCGGCGCCGGCCTGGGCCACGAGATCGGCGGGCCACATATCCGTGAGTCCGGGCGTAGGCGATAGGAGAACAGCGTGGATTTTTTAGTGGGTAATCGGAGGCCAAACATCTTTCCAGGAGTGCTACATACTCCTCGGTCCTCCGGGCCGGGGAACCCGTCAAGAATAGGGCTTTCCCCGAAAATAAATAAATAAAAATAAGTGGCTCATGTGCCAATGTTACACCTGTACAAGCGTGTTAGCAGTTTCCTTACGGGAAAAATAAAACATCGAAATGAGCGGTCTTGCACTCGACTTATTGGTAGCTTGTTGTAAATGCGCACACCCGGCCCCTCGAAGGAGTCACCATATGTAAATGTTATCTAGAAGCACATAGTTTATGTTTATTTCTATAATACTATTTAGTATTTCATCCAATTATAACCCATAAATAAATGACGACTGGTTAAACATAATATTTACTCACCATCATCATTTATTTAAGAGCTACCGCTCTTGTCGGTAAACTTGTTGTAAGCATCTTCCAGTCCTCTCTACAAAGCGATTTTTTCTTAACTTCTTGGTACAACCCGACATCCAGTCTTTTCTTTACTTGATCCATAAAGGTCCTTCTTGTACTACCTCTCTTCTGCTTCCCTTCAATTTTCCCTTCTATGATGGCTTTGATTAGATTGACATTTCGTATCAAGTGTCCCGCATCTCTCCTCTTCTGTCTTCAATAATACTCAAGATGTTCTTTTTCCTTCCTTTCTTTCGCGATGTTCAGCACTTTCCCATTGGTCCTTTTCTCGACGGAGAACTCTTTCTTTCTCAGCATTCTTCTGATAGTGTTGGACTACATCTCAAATGCTTCTAGCCTTTCCCTTTTTGTCAGGCTCCGCGTCTCACATCCATACAACGCAATGTTCCGGATGTACAACTCTATTAATTTTTTACGAACATGATTTGATATTTTCTCGCTTAGCAGATGTCTTGTTTTACCCATGCAGGGGCGGAGAAAGAATACTAACTTCTGTGGCCGGGGTCGGCCTGTCTTAAAATGCGACAAAACAACCCACCATGGTAGGGCCTCAATCCCGTCTGGATGGCAACCACCTTTGGTCTTAAGTATGCCGCCATAATAAACTTGTGTTATATTCCGGCATTAGTGACCCAAGTTCCTGTACCCTTATATGACAGCAGCGTGTTCACGATGCCCCTGGCGTTGCCACCTATAGGCGACGGTAACTGATAAATTCTAAGCGGGCCATCAGCCTGTCTGCTATCCTACAGCAATAAAAAAAGTCTCTTGTTGTTAAATGCTTTTTTCGCCATTGCTTTTCTCTCTATAATATCAGGTGTATATACTAGATTAATATTATTAATTAATAGAATAATTGAACGGCCTTTAAAACTAGATCATACTTCTAAATCAAATTTATACAACAAATGTGACCAAATACATTTCACACCTTAGGTCAAACTCGATAATAGGAAAGCAATTACGAAACCCCAGTCCTTTATTCCTTTCTCCATTCAACGGAGAGAAAAAATATTTTCTAATGAATAATTAAATTTATCATTCCCTAGAAATTCACCAATTGTTTATTTTCAATTAAATATGAAATCAAAAGAATAAAACAACTTATTAATCGTAATTTATTTGCTTAACATAATTAAAATTTGAGATATTCAAATTTTAATTATGGTCTGTCTTTAAATTCATCAGTTCGTTTAACACGGCTTTTCTACGTGGTTCGAGAAATGTTAAAGTAATTTAGCAAGCTGGCATTATTAACTTTGAAATCTTATATAATTCAGCTTATAATTGAATAAATTGCGGTGCGGGTAATAGCCACCTATAGCTGGTAGATGAACATTTTCAAGTTTGTTACTAGATACTTCAAGTTTGTTACTAGATATCTAGATACTTCCACAATGAGGCAAAACCGGGTACTGATCTGAATACTAGATATTCTTAGAAACTTTTAATTACAGTTGTATCCGAAGCTTAAAACTGGAGCTCGAGAATAATGAAGAACGTTGCTGACAATTTATTTATTTTGTTTCTTCGTCCAAAAAAGGATGATGCCAAAAAAGAACTAAAAGGTTTTGTCCTGTAAGAGGTTTCAATAGGGGCTCTAAAATACGAGCTTTCGATGGATTTATTGGAATGCCTTATTATATGTTAATAATGAATAAAACATGATCTATAATTACTTTCAATTCACCCCCAATATTACTATTAATAATAATCTACATCTCCTGGTCACGGGTTGTCTGGAAGAAATTGTTAGCAATAAGACCGCTCTTTGTATTTATAATTTTTTTTTTATAGCGAGAGTTCAGCAGACAGGCAAACGGTTCACCCTGGCAGGTGGTCACCGTCGCCTATGGACGTCTGCAACACCAGAGGCATTACTAACGCGCTGCCGGCCTCGAAGAAATTTTATAACGCCTTTTTTGAAGAACCCCATATCGTACCGCGCTGAGAAAACCTCAGCCGGAAGCTCATTCCAGATCCTGAGAGTACGCAACATGAACGTTCTGGAGAACCGTTTCGTACAGGAAAGAAGAGGCTCCAGGAAATGGGGATGAACACCCAGCCGATGGCGGGCAGTGCGGTAGTAGAAAGACGACGAGGGCACCATTCTAAATAGCTCCTCAGAACACTCCCCGTTGTACAGACGGTAGAATACGCAAAGAGACGCAAAGTCTCTCCGAAGTCCAAGCGTGTCTAGACCGTCTGTGAGTATGGGATCGTCGACAACACGAACTGCGCGCCGTTGGATCGAATCTAGGGGATTGAGCTGACAAGCGGGTGCTCCAGCCCATAAATGTGAGCAGTACTCCATATGCGGTCTGACCTGTGCTTTGTATAGCACAAGCCGTTGCCTTGGACTGAAGTACTGCTTGGACCGGTTTAGCACACCTAGCTTTTTGGAGGCAAGCTTAGCTTTACCCTCCAATTGTCCCCTAAACTGCACATCATTCGTGATGTCGACACCAAGGATCCCAATACTGCTTGCGATGGAAAGAGAGGTTCCTTGGAACTGTGGCGCAGGTGCGAACAGGGTTTTCTTGGCAGAGAATACGCAGACTTGCGTCTTCGAGGGGTTGAACTGGACAAGGTTTTGTCGTCCCCATTCAGAGACTCTCTCTAGAGAGTTCTCTACTTCAGACACAAGTCTGACCCGAATTTCTTCCAAAACCGCAGCAGAGAGGTTTACACGACCAGTGTACCGTGCGTCGCCGGTGCTATCATCTGCATAGCAATGAATGCCATCTATGGATAACATGTCATTGATATGCAGAATAAATAGCGTCGGCGACAGCACACAACCCTGGGGCACACCAGCATTGATAGGCTTCACACTGGAGCAGCAACCGTCAACAACGACCTTAATATTGCGCCCAGTGAGAAAGCTGGATAGCCAGGTGCAAAGACTCCCAGGTATCCCGTAAGATGGAAGCTTCGCAAGAAGAGCCCTATGCCAGACCCGATCGAAGGCCTTAGCGATGTCTAGGCCAACCGCCAGGGCTTCTCCCTTGCTCTCAACGGCTTCAGCCCAACGGTGGGTTAGGTAAACCAGGAGATCCCCAGCAGACCGCCCATGTCGAAAACCATATTGGCGATCATTTAGCAGCTGGGAATCCTCCAGGTGACCCAAGAGTTGTGCGTTGATGATCCGCTCCATCACCTTTGAGAGCAAAGAAGTTATCGCTATAGGCCTGTAGTTGGACGGGTCCGTTCTGTCACCCTTTTTGGGAATAGGGTGAACATGGGCCACCTTCCACGAAGCCGGGACACAACAATGCGGTAGGATAAGGTAAAAAGTCGGGAAAGGACTGGAGACAGCTCAGCCGAGCACATTCGCAGCACAATAGCGGGGATACCGTCTGGCCCGGTGGACTTCTTGACATCGAGGGATCGGAGGACACGTCGCACGGCTTTTTGAGAAAACCGTACCTCCGACATTGTTGAGTCTCCACATCTTTTCATCACATCACAAAAAGCCCTAGTCCCAGAGGGATAGCTGGCGAGACGCTTGCCAATCCTGCCGATGTGCTCAAATTTTGCTCCCGCAATCCGTTTTTTGAGGGCCCTGGAGGCAAAGTTGTATTCTTTCTTCAGGTCAGAAGTGTTAGGATTCTGACAGGCCCTTGCTGTAGTCCAGGCCCGATAAGCCTTTTACTTTAGCTTGACAGCCTCAGCACTAAGCTAATTAAAGACAAAATATTATTAAATTGAGATGTTTTACTGTGGTGTAAATTAAAAAAATATCTATCTGTCTATATTTTAATATATAAAAACTTTTTTGGTATTTAATATTAATTTTGGTATTTATTCAAGGATCAATATAATTATAACAAACTTCAAATCTCTTTAAATTGTTAAAACAGATATAATATTTCAAATTTAGATAAATGGCACATTTAAGATCGGATTTGAAACTTAATTTAAATCCAACAATTTACAAAGAAGATCTCTCAGGTGGATAAGCAATAATGAAACGCTGTTTGGAATTTCACGATAGCTTTGATCAAAATGTTTTTTGATTGCGATATAATTTATCATTTATAATTAATTTTCTTGGATATATCAAGATCAAAGAATTAATTATAAGGTACTGACAAATTAATATTTAATTGTCTCTTTTAATTATATAAATCTATGTTTACAAATAAATAAAATTGGAGTGTCTGTTTGTAATATTAAAATAACCGCAAACAGACAGCAGGAAGCGACTTTGTTTTATACTATGTAGTGACGTTAAATAAAACTTTATTGTATTCTATGGCTTATTTTGTCTTTGTGGTGTTTTCATATTGAAAATATTCAGTAAGTTATTTTTTATTGAGGTGCTTTTATTGCTTTTATGCTATGAAGTTTCTTTTATTGTATGTACATATACGGATTTAAATCTAAGATCAGACTAAAAATTACTAGTTATTTTTCAAAGATACATACATACATACATATAATCACGCCTCTTTCCCGTAGGGGTAGGCAGAGACCACTTCTTTCCAATTGCTACGATCCTTCCATACTTGTTTCGCTTCGTCCACTTTCATTATTCCCTTCATACATGCCCTTCGGTTTAGGGTAGGTACTCTTGACCTGGCTTTTCTAAGATAAATAACAATAATTAAAACATCCATAACGTCCTACTGCTGATCTCGGGCCTCCCCATAGAGGGAAAGGACAGTATACACACGCACGTCATGCTGGTCCAAGGTGGATTGGCGGGTTACACATACCGGTGATCTCGGTATCCAAGTTTCGTCACGATATGCGACAAAAACTGCGTATGCGGTGTTTACCATCGTAGGGTTTGAACTGGGGATCTTTAGATTAGTCTCCGAGAGTAATACCACTGAGCTACCAGATACCTAATTGCAGGTAAAAAAATCTTTGAAGCTGTTCCTTGAAAACTCTGCTCAGAATAATCACGGAAGTGTCATAACCATTTACCGTGCCAGTGACAGAATCTGAAACTTTTACTGTGGCATGATATTTTACACACTTTGTCAGTATATATAATATATTTCTAATTAATACTCAATGGTGGTTTGAAATTTTGAGCCTTCCACGATCATCCAAAATTTTTATCAACAACACTGACTTTAAGAACGATGAAACATGAAAGGTCTTACTTAATACGTAATAGCATCATGTACAATGATCATTTGAATTTTAAATGTAAACATGTTCAATGCTATAGCTTTACTATATTGTACTACCGAACTACTACCTAACTTTGCAATCGCATTATATATAATACTAGCTGACCCGGCAAACGTTGTTCTGCCATATAAATAATAAAATGTTAAAAAATTAAAAAAAATTTTTTGGCGGTGGGTCACCCCTAACATTTAGGGGGATGAAAAATAGATGTTGGCCGATTCTCATAGATACCGGATAAGCACAAAAAATCACTAACTCAATTTAGTTATCTGCCTACTGCCTACCCCCTAAGAACGATGGCGTGATTATTTATAGCCTATGACCATTTCTAGGTTATCATCTATCATCATACCAAATTTCATCAAAATCCGTTCAGCCGTTTAGGCGTGAAAGAGGAACAGACAGACAGACAAACAGACAGAGTTACTTTCGCATTTATAATATTAGTATGGATGTATATCCAATACGTATGCAGAGTGATTGTTGTGCCAATGCACCGAAGCGGGCAGGCACGTATTTCTTTGATTGGATATCGCGTTGTGCGATTATTCCTGATTCAATCAACTCCAATGTACCTGGATTTCAGGGCACGTTTTGTTTGGAGCGTTCTAGCAGCACTTTTTGTTTTGTATATCCAACTACTCGGAATATTGGCACTGTGACCTCAGTGCATTTCGAAAAGGTTAGATTTTTCTGATGCTGATTAAATAAAATATCTGAAAATTATATCAGATAAACTACTATAAATGTAAATTTTTTAAACCCATAGTAATATTATAAATGTGAAAGTAACTCTGTGTCTGTTACTTTTTACGCCTAAACAACTGAGCCGATTTCGATGAATTTCGATATAAAGATAGATTGAACCTTAGAGAGGAACTTAGGCTACTTAAAAAAAATGTATATGGTAAAATAACGTTTGCCAGGTCAGCTAGTATAGAATATAATTAAGAAAACGCTTAAGAGAAACTTGAAAGTTTTGCGTTAATTTATTGTGTTACTAGGGCTATTAAAAAGCACCATCTAGTCCCAAGAGATCTAGTTGTAGAGTTATGGGTATACTATATACATTAGACAGTTAATATACTACTTAAATACTAATAAATAACTAATAAATAAATACTAAATCTTTTGTAAACAAATACATATTATAAAAGTCCATATGCGGGACGGGAATCAAACCCATTACGATTATGGGTTAGCGCTATTACGTCGCGGAAGTTGTCAATAATTTTCGAAAATCGAATTAAGTTGATATCAATTGTATAAAACGTTTATACTATAAATTAATATAAATAAATAATTAATATATTTTATATTTTTTATTTATATTATTTATATTTATACTTTTTATTTATCCCGTGAGGCTACATTTAAGTTTTGAAATATTAAAGTAAATTTTCAAAAGTTTTCGCGTTTAAAAGACGGTTGTTTTTAATATTTTACACTGCGAAGATAACGCTGACTAGGTCTTCATTGTATGCATTCCTGTTAGAATTAATTGAGGAGCAATCATAAAGTCTGAGTTTTCATAGACAAGAGTGTACATTGTGAATGATAAAAGCATAGAGAATTTAAGTAGAACGCGCGGAAATCAAGGCGAGGGTATTGTTCGTGCAGTTTCCAGCCAGTAAGTATATTGAATCAGACTTACTTTGAAAAATGAAGGCGTAAAGTCTGCCTTTGTCGATGTAGATGCAAAGACAATTGTCTACCGCGGCTTTGAAGTCTCATGAAATATACAATTTTCACAGGGAACCCTAAGCTTTGATTTTTCTTGTAGAAAAATCTATATATAAATGCTGCAATATTATGCTGATATGCTGCGGATAAGAATATGCTGCGGTGGATGTGTGAAGTGACGCGGAAGGACCGCGTTAGGAACTCCCGCATTCGCAGTAGTCTTCATGTCCGTGACATTGCAGATAAATTGCAGGAGTGTCGGCTCCGTTGGTATGGCCATGTTTAACGGCAACCGGAAACAAATGTCTGGCCATGCCACCTCCGCCGGGCCCCGGCAGGAGGGATAGACCAAAAAAGTGCTGGCTCGACGTCGTAAAGGGTGATATGTATGCCAATGGGCTCACTATCAGGGATGCTGAAGATCGCGCGATGTGGAGTGGAAAAAGTCGGAAAGCGGACCCCGGGCACCGAAACGAAAGTTTGGTTGGCAACCGGTACTAACGCTAGGATGATGTATATATATATATATATATATATATATATATATATATATATATATATATATATATATATATATATATATATATATATATATATATATATATATATATATATATATATATATATATATATATATATATATATATATATATATATATATATATATATATATATATATGGCCATGTTTAACGGCAACCGGAAACAAATGTCTGGCCATGCCACCTCCGCCGGGCCCCGGCAGGAGGGATAGACCAAAAAAGTGCTGGCTCGACGTCGTAAAGGGTGATATGTATGCCAATGGGCTCACTATCAGGGATGCTGAAGATCGCGCGATGTGGAGTGGAAAAAGTCGGAAAGCGGACCCCGGGCACCGAAACGAAAGTTTGGTTGGCAACCGGTACTAACGCTAGGATGATGTATATATATATATATATATATATATATATATATATATATATATATATATATATATATATATATATATATATATATATATATATATATATATATATATATATATATATATATATATATATATATATATATATAAGCTGGCGTTATCTATATCTATACTACTATTATAAAGAGGAAAGATTTGATTGTTTGTTTGTTTGTTTGTTTGTTTGTTTGTTTGTTTGTTTGCTTTGAATAGGCTCCGAAACTACTGACCCGATTTAAAAAATTCTTTCATTGTTGGGAAGCTACACTATCCCCGGGTGACATAGGCTATATTATATTTTCAAAAAAATTAGGGAACCTTACTAAAACTCCAATAATGTAACCCAAAGTGTAAAAAAATTACCTAAAATATTATTTAAATCGCGTGCGTTGCGAAAACTATTGATGATAGAATAAAATAATGTACTACAACTTTGCAGAACACATCATTATTTACAAAAAATGTCGCGACAGCATATGTCTAACTATTATAGTTATGCCACAATAAGTGTTCTTTTATTTTAAAATTTTAATTGAAATGCCGCCCCTAGAAAAGGCTCTTTATTTGGATCTTGGTATTAATCCTTATCAAAATAAATTACTTCATATTCAAAACTGTTTCAATACCTTAATATAAATTTTTGAATTATTCAATTCGGATATTCCATTCGAAAGATATCACGAGTTTAAAAATGTAAGTCTTAGAAAAATGTTGCGTGGTAGCCGCTCACCCTGTTCGGCTAGCTAGGCAGCACCTTATGCAATGTAGGCGTGCGTCACTGTGGTTTTTACAAAAATTAGAATACTTATTAAAAAATAACGAGAAATAAATAAAAAGTAATAACAAAAAAAATCATTAAAATAAAAGCTCATAAAAATAATATTATTCAAACTTTCTTTATAATTTTATTTTTTTAGTAACCTGACGCAAATAGAAGGGTTTGCCCTCAGGGGCGCTCCTCTGTCCGAGGAGTGCACGGGTGTGCGTACCCGAGGTGCCCGAGCATCCGTCGCTTCACTCCCCTCTCCGTTCGAGGCGACAGAGTCCTACCTTTCTTTCCGTCTACCTCTTACATCCTTTCCAACTTAGCTCTGTTCGTGGCGTGGTCCCCGGTGGAATGGTTGCGAATACTGATTGGGGTCCCGGGTTCTACCCTGGAACCTGATTTGGTAGTCGAAACCATGCCTATTTCGACTGCGCCTGCACAGAGAGTGTTCCCGGGGCGGGAATTGCATCCTCGCTGTCGGTTGGTCTTGCTGGGCCGGCTACGACGTCAGGCGACTCTGCTTTTTCTGGAGTGTCGTCTGGTAGTCGTACCGACGCCTGACTAGCACGCGACGGGGATGCCAGTCCCGTCCGGAATTGGCCGTGGACCTGTCGCTCCCGGCCCTGGTTCTGTCCATGGTCGGGGGCGATCCTGGATGGACGGCCGTCGCCTCCTTTTGCGAGGCAGTAGTGTCTGCAAGGGAGGCGGCGGAACGGGAGCGGGAGTCCGCCACCGCACTCCCCTCCCGCCAACGTAGGCCGCGTCGTCGGCGCCGGAGGGCCGGCAACGATCTCCGGCCGCCGTAGAAAGCGGCCGCGGGCGGCCCCTCGGGGGAGGATCCGCCACCCGCACTATTGCCGCGAGGGAGAAGGCCGCGTGCTGTTCCGCAGCCCCCTCAACTCCTAGAGTTGTTACAAGAGAGTGCCGGGGGGACGAAACCCTGACCCCCTGGCGCCAGCACTTTAGAAGGGGCCCGCTTTAAGACAAAGCGTGGGCCGACGCCGGCCCGGGCCACGAGATCGGCAGGCCATATATCCGTGGGCCCGGGCGTAGGCGATAGGAGAACAGCGGGGTTTTTTAGTGGTTGTCGGATGGTCGAACATCTTTTCCGGAGTCCCTTATATCCCTCGGTCCCCCCGGGCCGGGGGAACCCGTCAAGAGAGGTTTAATTTTTAATTTTTTGTTAAATACCCATGCGAAGCTGGGACGGGCTGCTAGTTATTAAATAATTCAAATAAGTTAAATTATTATAAAAGTTTAGTTTGTTCGCAATTTCAAAACAAAAAGTTTGACTAAAACAACAAAAGTACTGTTCTTACACTACTACTGAGATTTTTGGAAAATAACTGTCGTCAGTTGTTTGTTGTTCACTATTGGACGTATAATGTACGTTTTGTTATTATTACAAGCTACGTATAGCGTAAAAACTATAAAGTACGCAAAAAACCCTATCATCATTATCGTCTTAGCGTTGAATCCCAGTTACAGCCCAAACTCTCGCTTCGGCACCCGGGGTCCACTTTCCGACTTTTTCTTCTCTAATTCGGCAAAGGCATATTTGGTGGTCAGCGAAGGCGACACTCCTGCAATTCACCCGCAATGTCACGGATATGAAGGCTGCCGCGAATGCGAGAGTTCCTAACGCAGTCTTCTGCGTTACTCCACACATCCACCGCAGCATATTCATCTCCGTGACTCGCAGTGCCTGCTTGTGTCACTCCAGCACCGGCCAAGCTTTACATCCGTATAAAAGAACAGGCCTAATGATGGTCTTATACATCTGTCCCTTCAATTTAACCAGTATTTTAGGGTCACAGATGACACCAGTCAACTCACACCATTTGGCCCACGTGACAGCAAGCGTGTCTTAACGTCGCTACCAATGTCACCAGCCGCGTGAAATACAGATCCCAGGCATTTCACAAAAAAACCCTATATTATCTCAAGATTTCAATATCTTTAGTCGTTATGTAATAAATAGAAAAATATATTTTATATATCTCTGAGCCATTCATTCAATTAGTTAAAATAAAATAAATAAATATATTGGGCCTTTTCACATAAAGCCAAATAATCCTGCTATTCCAATCTATGTATCCATTCCAAAATAATTATTGTTAGCATGTCATAAATTTTAAGCTTTTCTCGTCCAAATAGTAGTCTTAATTCAGACATAAAGTGGCATTACTCTCAGCAAATATTTAAAATAAAAATGCCTAATTAATAAAATTATTTGTTTATTCAAAATTAGAAATTTACAAGGAAAATGTTGAATCTTATTTCTTCTGAATCTTATTTTCGATTTTCATAAGCAGTTTTAAACAATAAATTTTTATCTTTTCTGTGCATAATAAATAATAAAGAAATGTCGTTCCCTTTTTTAATATTGATTTTGAACTACATACAGGCTGATGGCCGATTAATAGTTAGCAGTTACTGTCGCCTGTTGCCTGTTTGCGACTGAAACTGAAACCTAGGTCACCTATACCTGAACGTAACACAAGGTTATTATGGCGGTCTTTGTAGAGAATAGGAATGGTTGCCTTGATTGGTTGGTTATTTTGTCGCCTTTTATTACAGGTCGCCTCCGGCTGCAAAGGCAATTTTCTTACTGCATCCATACACACAGAAAAATTTAAATGAAAATCCATATCATTTCCAATATATGTCAGTTAGTTTGATTAATGCAAGTTACATTTATATAGTTAATAATATGAGCCTTAATCATTAAGTTGACATTTGAAATCTCCTATGTTTACTTATTAAATAATTAACTTTATTAAATAACAAAAGAATGCATAAAAATATTATGTTTCAGAGACCTACGTAAATAGTTCTCATATTCGTGCACTTGTTTAATTAAACTTAAGAAGGTTAGATATCGGTAAACTGGTACGTGTAATTCCAATTTTGTAACCATTGTATTCGAAATGAACTAAGAAGTGCAATTCGAGTCCGCATCCTCGCGGCGCACGCCCCATTTACGTTGAGAAACTTTGCACTTCCAGTTTGAAGTTTGTTACAGTCGGTATTTCTTATAACCTAGACCATTGACAACGGAATATCTTTGTATTTTATGTTTACAAAGGAAAGTCTTTTGGAGTTCATTTCTTGGCTTTCATTTAGTTTCTTTGAATAACTTTTGAATTATATAGAGCAAGAAGCTAACGAAACATCTTTTATTAATTATAGTTATGGATATTTATAGTATGTTGTTTCACCTTTCGATTTCTATTATCCAGCTTTCAAATCAAATTACGGTATTGGTTATTTTATAGAGCTGACTTGTGTACTTTCATTGAAATAGGTAAATAATATTTAGATTAATATTAAAATTTTTGTTTCTACAGATGCATCTAACCTTCCAACCTTATAAGAAAAAACCAATTGGCTGTTTTCGTTCTCTCTGAAGTAGCAGAAGTACTGTTGCGTACGACAATGGAAATGATATGAGCTGGGCTTTTTCTTCACAAGATAATGAGCTTATGTCCTTCTGTGACCCTTTCATTCAATAAATAGATGGATTTCACCAAATTTGATTGCTACCTAACATTATCTTTCATTATTTAGCACGGTGCAGCAGCTAAAATGTGTTGTTAATCAAAAATATCTTAGTGGTACCGTACACGCTTTACAACTTGCCTACTGTTATACCAGATCTAGTTAATTAATTGAACAATTTCCGGCAAACGTGAAATTCAAATTCTAAATGTAATCTTAGGATGTTCACTGTTCAATCAATCAAACTCCACTCAAGTTTCAGCGATCAATAGAGAAAAGTTTGCACAAAAGTTAGCCAATTATTTGAGATAACGCCCCGCTAACTATCGACAGACGGTTAGCCATCCAAACGCTGATTGGTCTGTAATTATTGTTTCTAATCTCTTAAGTTGTATCTCGTACTTACTGAGACGTTATAATTGAAAAGACTGAATAGTTTTGTTTCATAGTTTTTTTTATTTTGTTTTTCTGGAGTTTGTAAAAATACGTCTCAAAAAGCATTTGCTATATATATAAATATATATAATCAATTGTACTTGTATAGATACAGCTGACAAGTAAACTCAGACCAGAACAAGCTATTTACAGTTTACACACATATTTTGAATGGGATAAAGATTCTCGTCCCGATTTAAGGTGTTTATGCATAATATGTATTTACATACAAAAAAGGTATGGTTTATATTGTAGCCATCGTATAATAGATATACGACACATATAGAAAAAAGGATTAGCTCTGTAAAGAGCTTTTTGGTTATATAAATATCGGCCACGTCGCGCGAATCTGCTATCCACGCCTTGAAGCACCGCCCTCATTCTTCTACACCTGCATTACATTTTTCGGGGGTGGCATTGGGTGACGAGAATAATATCATCAGGGACCTATCGACGGCAGGTAACAAACACGAGCGCTGCGTACGAAAATCGACGGCGCGACCGCATGTACACAGCACGGTGTCATAGCTAGGATGCACCAAAACGGTGACCCTATAATGCCCTATATCAACAAAATATTTTATTACATCAGTTGACTAGTATCCATAATACAAACGCTCTGCTGCTTTCTTTGAAACTAGATGGCATTGTGTGAATTTTTACTATATATTAATTTATTTAAAATATTTATTATTTAATGAATTATTATTAATTAATGAATTCATTTCTATGGCTGAATACAGGCTGAATTCGAAACGCGTAGATCACCTGTATAAAACTATAAAGGTAAAATAGATTTAAAAGACGTGATATCATTGAACTGTTGGTTTTTTATTGCTGAGTAACAGCAGACAGACTGATGGCCCACTTAACAGAAAGCAGTTACTGTCGCCTATGGATGTTTGAAACGCTAGGGGCACCGCGAACACGCTGCTGTCCCATAGGGGTACAGGAACCTGTCGTTAATGCCAGAACACAACGCAAGATTATTATGGCGGCATACTTAAGACCAAGGGTGTTTTCAATCCAGATTGGCTTGAGGCCCTACCATGCAGCTAGGTTTGTTTTGTCGTCTTTTACGACAGGCGGACCCCGGCCGCAGATGTTAGTATTCTTACTCCCTCCACGGAGAAGTTTTGAAATAATACTGTAATACAAACGTGATATCTCGGCTTACACAACAAAATAGGTAGCTATGAATATTCGTTAAAAGTTATAATTTTAAATTTTAATGTTGTTTTGAGGTTAATTAAGAATTCATTAATAATCTGTTTAGGTTGGCAATTAATGTTTGAATGATATAATAGTGTTTAGATTAGAACTAATTTGTTTGTGATATAATAGGTAAAATACTACTACAAATTGATAAATTAAAGTAAATTTGTTGATATTTGAAGATTTCGTCTTCTACCTGGTTTCAATCATAGTGATGGGTTCTTGCCCAGATTTAGGTAGGCAAAATCAAGCTCCGCCAAATTTTTCGACTACCCTTAAGTTTGGGCGAGACGGTGGTCGATGTGGACGGAGAACGCCGGTATAAGTGAGCTAATCTTTGACCAAATAGCAGTTTGTATTCGAAAAACGTTATTGTGCGTTATTCCACTGCAAGTTGCATTTTTTGTAGGAACTACTATAGTTCCTATAAAAAATGGGGCTAGAAGCCTTGGGGATTAATCTTAAATAATTCGTTGGATGCTTAACTCATCTATGGCGGATAGATGTCAGTATCTAGTTTTGTTACTCTGTAGCATTTCCTGTCCCATTTACACATCCCATATACACACTTAAGACTAAGTATGCCGCCATAATCACATCAAAGACGGACTTGGGGTCCTACCACGCAGCTAGGGCGGGTTGCTTTGTCGCCTTTTACGAGAGGCTGACCCTGGCCGCAGAGTACAGTATTCTTTCTCGACCCCTGCGCGGATAAAAAGTTATTAAAGTTATCACCTCCAGATATTCAGTTGAAAGGTTTTTTCTCTGGTTTTTTCTCTGGTGGAGCTGGCGCCGAATATAAATATATATAAATATGACATGTATATATATATATATATACCTAGTCAGGTCATAAGTATTGTCACACAGTAAAAACTTTTCTTTTAGAATGCTGGCCACAAAAAAGTTTATTGAATTAGAATTTCGAATTGTTCATGAAAATAAAAATGTATAACTTTTAGAATTTTACTCATTTTTAAATATGGAGTGGACGCTTAAAGAAGACCGTGTTGCAGTTATTGCGTTACATTGTTGCGGTTACGCGCCAATTCAAATTTTTAACATACTGAAAAATTTGAATATAACCAAAAGATTCGTTTATCGTACCATCAAACGATACAATGAAGACTCTAGTGTAGATGACAGGTCAAGAAGTGGTCGCCCTCGGTCTGTTAGGACTCCAGCAGTGATAAAAGCTGTGAAGGCACGAATTCAAAGAAATCCCAAACGTAAGCAGAAACTGTTGGCCCTTCAGATGGGGTTAAGCAGAACCACGGTGAAAAGGGTGTTAAATGAAGACTTAGGGCTTCGGGCATATCGAAGAAAAACAGGACATCGTTTGAATGCTCGTCTAATGGACCTGAGACTGAAGAGATGCCGCGCTTTGTTGAAGCGGTACGCGGGAAAAAAATATCGGGAAATTCTTTTTTCGGATGAAAAAATGTTTACCGTAGAAGAGAGCTACAACAAACAAAATGATAAGGTGTACGCACACAGTAGTGAAGAAGCGAGCAACCGTATTCCGCGTGTCCAACGAGGTCATTTTTCATCCTCGCTCATGGTATGGTTGGGAGTTTCTTATTGGGGCTTAACAGAGGTACATTTTTGTGAGAAAGGTGTAAAAACGAATGCTGTTGTGTATCAAAATACAGTCCTGACGAACCTTGTGGAACCTGTTTCTCATACCATGTTCAATAACAGGCACTGGGTATTCCAACAAGATTCGGCGCCAGCTCATAGAGCGAAGAGCACACAAGACTGGCTGGCGGCGCGTGAAATTGACTTCATCCGGCACGAAGACTGGCCCTCCTCCAGTCCAGATTTGAATCCGTTAGATTACAAGATATGGCAACACTTGGAGGAAAAGGCGTGCTCAAAGCCTCATCCCAATTTGGAGCCACTCAAGACATCCTTGATTAAGGCAGCCGCCGATATTGACATGGACCTCGTTCGTGCTGCGATAGACGACTGGCCGCGCAGATTGAAGGCTTGTATTCAAAATCACGGAGGTCATTTTGAATAAACTTTAATGTCATAAGAATCTATGTTTTGTTAAGTTCATTTTGGTATATGAATGGTTACATAATGAATAAACTTGTTACAATTATTTTACATTAAACATGTGACAGAATTTATGACCTGACTAGGTATATATATATATATATATATATATATATATATATATATATATATATATAAATCCCTGAAGTAATATTTAAATTTAGTTGATACATAGAGAAAAACCATCAAACTTTTTTCATGCACGAGCGATGATAAAGGTCACAATCGGTCATTGTGACACCCTTCGCAGTGAACGACCATTTTCTGTAAACTTGTCTCTTTGTATGCAGGCAACGGAGCAAAATGATTAATAAAGATAAGAAACGACGGCGTCTACAAAAATTCTGACCATCAATTTAATAAAGGAGCTTAATGATTTTTTCGGTGTTTTGTGAAACCGTGGGACATAGATTATGCAAATTTAATGTAAAAAAGATTATGTCGTTAACGCTAATGTATTGGATTTATGTCTTTCACGACTTTGATGATGAAAAAAAATATTTTTATTGTGTAGTTTATTCTGATCTACGAGAGCTATAACTTCCCACTCCTGGGCTCAGACCTCCCCTTAGGGGGAACGGACGCCGCGTTTGCCCAAGGCGGATTGGCGGGTTGCAGGGTAGTTTCCATTGTCATTTTTAAAAGCTATTTTTAAGCCATTTATGAATTTTAACATACACGATCCATACTCATCCAGCTGCACCTTGATGTAACTCAGCCAAATTTTTCTCCCAATAATAACAGTTTATAACGTCCCGTTACTGGGCTCGGCATATTGACGAGGTACATATACCGGTGATCTTGGTCTGAAGGTTTCCTCGTGATGTTTTACTTCACCGGCAGTCCATGGCAATTATGCTATAGTACGCATATGCGAAAAAAGCTGCCTAAGCGGTGCATGCTAAGGTGGGATTCGAACCCGGGACCTCTAGATTGGTGTCCGAGCGTAATATACCTAAGCTATTATGTACTTTTATTCTGACCTGAGTGTACGTATATATAAATTACATGTTAAAAGTTCTGTAATATACATTTAACCTAGTGGTGGGATCTAAAAAAATCGGATGCTAAAATATTTTTCTTTCTTTCTTGATGACAATTTGTTTCTCTGTAATATTATACCCATTACACCTTATTCTTCTCTATAAAACTGGGCATTTTATCAATAAAACATATCTAAAAATGATATAATGATTTATATTTAAAAAATAAAATAAAAACAAACTGAAAGACAATGAAACTAAATGTGAAGATATTAAATGTTTTCGTAGTAAGCCATGCACAAACAAAAGGACTATCTTATTTGTAAAACCTCTATTATGTTGGAATAAAATTCGTTTTGAATACAGGCTATAAGAGATTAAAGTAGCTTTATTTTTTTAAATAGTAGTCTAGCTGAAGAAGAATTCGTAATATATTAAAGGAAAAATACGTCTTTCTGGCAATACTTATGTGGCAGAACATTCTTTATCAGAGTATAGTACTGTACAGTAATTTTAATAAAATATGTAGCATAATCATCTATCAGGACCTCGAACGTTCCATTTCGTTCCCTACATAACATTCGCGACAAATTATCCGTAAAAATTTACGTTAGCACGAGTTGTTATATCGATAACATGGGTTCTGTATCGTTTTATATAGTTTAATACTAACTAAAATAAATGTAATGTTGCAATCATACATAGTTGAATAAAGAGAGAGCTGAGAGAGTAATAATCAAAGAATTGATAATGAGTATGACAGTCACAGGGCCAAAATTAAGTTTGTTGTGTGAATGAGTAACTTGACTAAAAGGGCGACATAAAAAAGTGTGTTGATGTTTGATATTTGTGGGAAAAGCTGCCGTCTCACTTTTTCCGCATGAAGAAGCCGATGCCCTTCTTTTGCAGTCTTGAGATTGGAAAAAATGTCATTGTTTGAATTTTTTCTATTCTTATTTCTGTTATTGACTACACAAGACCTGAATAAATAAGCAGAGCTACTAGATGAATTTATAAAATTTATGTAAATAATTTTTTCTATTTAAATTAAAATTTTTCTTTAACTCACATTATAATTCACATTAGCTAATGATATACAAAAATTAATTATTTAAATCTTTGTTGTACTATATATTGAAGTTGAATGCTATGGTTACCTGCCATTACAGACGAGATAAGAAACTGTTGCCCAGTGGGAACGAAATCCAATAGCTTTAGGAGCTGAAGGCGTCTTGATTGAAAAACAGGATTATTACTTAATTTATCTTATATATAAAATTCTCGTGTCACAATGTTCATTCCCGTACTCCTCCGAAACGGCTTGACCGATTCTCGTGAAATTTTGTGAGCACATTGAATAGGTCTGAGAATCGGCCAACATCTATTTTTCATACCCCTTAGTGATAAGGTCACTATTCCACGCGGACGGAGTCGCGGGCACAGCTAGTTATAAATAAAATTTATATAAAAATCGATATTGTAATCGTCTTCGTTAAGAAATCGTCAATTCTCCATGCAGGGTCGGAGTAAAAATGTTAAGCTCTGCGGTCAGAGTCAGGCTATTGTAAAAGGCGACAAAACTACCTTAGTAACGTGCTAGGACCACAAGCCCGTCTGGATGGCCAACACCTTCGGTCTATAAGTATGCCACCATAATAAACTTAGTATCCGTATGGAACAACATCGTGTTCGCAGTGCCCTAGTGTAGCAAACATTCACAGCCGACGGTAACTGCTTGCTAATAAGTGAGCCGTCAGCCTGTCCGCTGTTCCTCAGAAATAAAATCACTATGGGACTTGCATTCCCAAGTTTGTACCACACATCCTGATTCCACTTTTCCAATCAGCCCCTATGTAAACTAATTTAGGTTCTAACGGATTGCTCATTATGCACTGGATCAACGAACAGGCCCAATATTGTAATAATATATAATATATCGTGACTATCTCAAATATTGTCATGTAACTTTTGAAAGTAACTTAATCGGGAAACGAGTAAACGCGTATCTTACCTCACCATCCTCTGAGTGTTAAGTTCCGGTTATAAACTAAACTTTGCTTTTTTTATTGCTGTAGGATAGCAGACAGGCTGACGGCACGCTAAGAATTTAGCAGTTACCGTCGCCTATGGATGTTTGCAACGCCAGAGGCATCGCGAACACGCTGATGTTCCATAAAGGTATAGGAACTTGGGTCACTAATGCAGGAACACAACACAAAGTTATTATGGCGGCATACTTAAGACCAAAGGTGATCGCGACCCAGACGGGCTTGGGGCCCTATAACGTAGCTAGGACGTGTTGTTTCTGTCGCCTTTTACGACAGGTCGACCCTGGCCGCAGAGGTCTGTATTCTTTCTCCGCCCCTGCACGGATAATTCGGTATCCGGAGACCTCTTCTGACTGTTTCTTCTTCACTTTGCACGATCTTCGGCATCCCTGGTAATGAGTGTATTGGCACGAATATCACCTCCTTACAACGTAACACCAGCACTTTTTTGCCCTCTCACTGCCGGGGCCTGGCGGAGGCGCCATGGTCAGACATTTGTTCCCCAGGTAGGTAGGGATAAAAGCATATTTTACATGTTAGTATTAAAACGCGGTACACGACAGAAGTAATTTTTTATAGCCTTGCAAAGTGGCGATGGAAATTAGTAAACAAGGAATCAAGCAGATGAAATCCTTGGATATGTATTGTCGGCGGTACACTGAAAATAAAAATATGTGAAAAATATCCGCTTTCTTATGCAATTATGCATACAAATTACCCGCTTATAATGTAAAAAAACGTGTCGTTTGGTGTCAAAAGTGATCAATTACAAATTCATATTTACTAACTTACTCGTATTATAGCTGTGCCCGCGACTCCGTCCGCGTGGAATAGTGACTTTAGGCAGAATTTTTTGGATATATCTTAAGGTTTATTTTGGATTACAAACCCTATAAACCCTAAAACATAAATGAAATATGCAGTCAGTATTATCGAATGAAACGTACGAACCTACAAAGTCCAGTCTAAGCTAAACCCTATTTCATATGATTGATGACATAAATCTGAGTTTACTTAAATTGGAAATTTAACCTACAATGTCCAGCCTAAGCTGATCCCTATTTCATATGATTGTTAATAGAAATCGGAGGTCAACTTAAATTGGAAGTTAAAATTTTTAACAAAATATTTTTTTTTTCTAAAATAAAAATATCCTAAGTTACTCCTTGTTACATCAGCTATCTGCCAGTGAAAGTTCCATCAAAATCAGTGCAGCCATTTCAGAGATTAGGCGGAACAAACAGACAGACAGACAGACAAAAATTGTGAAAATGTTGTTTTGGTATATGTACCGTGTATACGTCCGAATGCACTTAGTAAAAAGCGGTTATTTTAATATTACAAACAGACCCTTCAATTTTATTTATTTGTATAGATGTGAAAGTAACTCTATCTGTATATCAATCTATGCCTTAGCCATTGAATGAATTTTGATGAACTTCGGTATAAACATAGATTTTACCTTGGAGAAGGAAATAGGCTAGGTGAAATAGGAGTGAACGTGATTAAGTTCTGTTTTTTTACACTTATATTACAGAACAACGTTTGCCGGACAGCTAGTATACATAGAAACATGTGTAATTTAATCAAATATAACCTTACTGACTTGAGTATTTAATTATCGTAAGCACCATTCTTATCTCTATACGTTCTCACTTCACGATGAGGGAACCCTAAATGTGCGGATATTTATTTTATGTTACACGTCCGAATAGTCCGTCAGATGCAGACGTTACTCCTTTTATAAATGGTTCGTGACCTCAAACGTTAACTAAGTACTAAAAGCCTAGTTGAATAGAAGTTAATTGAATAATATAAAATACAACCTTATCTACTTATCTTTTAAGTTATACGATCCTTGTATAAAGGGTAATTGAAATCTCGCCTTCTGATTTTTGTTATCTACCCTCATTTTCGGTGAGGTGGATGGTGAGAGCGAGCGTGGGACGAGAGTACTGGCTTCAGTCACTACACATTTACTCTCATTGGCCGAAAATCAAGGTCAGTGCGAGTTCTCTAACCACCGCTCCTCTTCTACTCCCCTCTCATATAGTCCACTGCTCTCGAGCTATCCCTCTCATCTATTATGTGTACTCTTGGCCGACTTGGTCGTCCGAGTCCGTATATATATATATATATATATATATATATATATATATATATATATATATATATATATATATATATATATATATATATATATATATATATATATATATATATATATATATATATATATATATATGTATATTACACATAACATGTTGTATATGTATATTATAGATATTATTATACTTAATGTTCGTGAAGAAAGCGTTAAGAACTCCCATTATACGAGAGTTGTTTTAACCAACTGGGGCCATTCAAGTGGAAGATAGTTGTCTGTCGTCGCTTCCGCTAGGCCCCAGTAATAGGGACAAACTAAAACAATAAGCTAGCGATAGGCGCAATTTTTCGTCTTTTTCCACTTCATAGACATATAATGCGGTTGCTTTCTCGTTCTTACATGTTTCGTAAAAATAATTTTCAGTTTTTTTTAAACACAGTACCCACGATAAACTATAAATAAAACAATATAAATATGATCGATGATCCAGGAACAATGTTTTTTAAGATATATTGTGATTTGATAAAAATGTATGTATTTACCAATGGAATACATTCCCTAAGCCCATTCAAATAATTTTGTAGTCGTAGGAAAAACGCCTGGCCTAAAACATCAAGTATTTAACGAGATTACAGACTTAGTGGCTATGGTCTGACAGTAAAAAAAGTAAAAGTATGAAATTTGCTTTCATTTCCGGATTCACGAAATTTTAAACGAACTTGGATGTCCAGATTTGGTTCTCAAATTAAAATTATAAGATTATTTTATTCCTAACTCTACTACACATTTCATATTGCTTATTGCGCCAAAGTTATTGAATAACTTTACCAAAGTTTTTATACGCCCCTGTTTGCAGGCAATCCATATTGCAATATTTGAAATATAACCAGCTTGAAAGTTTTTATTTGTTTGAATGCGCCTCGATTTATTTTAGCGGGAATATTTCATCAGATGCAATTTAATTTGTATTGTGAAAGTTTTCGTTGAATAACGTATTGTTTCTGTAATGTGAGCCCTTCATACTATTAAAGTTAGTTTGAAATTATTTGTGAAGTTTATTCACGCTAATATTTGATAAAGTCCAATCAAATTAAACTAAATTAAAATCATTTCATGTTTAGCAACTGGCTTGTAGCAGATTCATTATCATCTTAGCGTTGAATTCCGGTTGCAACCTAAACTCTCGCTTCGGCGCCCGGGGTCCGCTTTCCGACTATTTCTTCTCCATTTCGCACGATCTTCGGCATCAATATAAAAATTCTAAAAAATATATTAAAACATTAAGGATGTATCATAATATATTTGAACACAAGGAACTCACAATAAGTTTCTTTTTTTTTAAATATAACATTGAAATAATGGACAGTGTTTCCCCTTGGTTGTGATATTTATTAGTCAGTTATATAGATTGAGTTTTAAAATTGTATATCAAATTACATACATGTATCATACATATCTTTATAGTGCCTATAGAAGGTTTAAAATTTTAAAGCAAATAGTATTTTAATTAATACTGTCATTTCATGAAAAATACAATATGTAAATGCCTTGTTCGTGCTATTATTAAAGAAAAATGGTAATATATAATAATTGAGTACTCATATACTTAACCAAACTTGATATTCATTAAAAAATATAACCCTTGAATAACGACTATTCCATTTGGAATTTCTTTGCAGCCTCGACACCTAATAAAAGGCTTGGCATAATCGGACAGATATCGATTTCACTCGATATCACACGACGATCGCTTTTGGTAGATTAAATTTACCTCGAAAAACTCAGGTCAGGGTTAGCATGACCTTTAGGTATCAAAATACAGTCGTGTCTGTATTGGTATGTCATTTCATTGCGACAGTGAACATTAATTGGGAATATTTGAAGCAAAGCCATTTGGCTTTATGAAAGTCAAATTAAAATATGTTTTTATTTTAATTTATCTGATTGAATTTCATTGTTTGTTTGCTCATTTTCAATAATATATATTCTATAAATATTTATGGCATGAGTGTTAAGCTATATTATGTAATAATTATATATATATATTAGGTGATAGTTGTTATTTATTTTCAGTTAAAGGATTATTAAGGTCAATCTGCAATGTTTCAGGTTATGTCTAGGGTAGATTTAGATTGTATAAAAATCAAAACTTGACCAACACGAACATGGTACGTCAATTATTGACCGCCGTGTGTTCGGTGCTAACTAAAATGTTATTAAAAAATTACATATTAAAACTATATAATATATAGTAATAATTTTCAATAAATTTAAGTTGAAGATAGTGGGATTAACATTGTATTTTATTGTAAAAGGTGTGGGGTCCTATTTGTCAATTATTATAAATATTTTATTGACATAATTATATTGGTAGAAGTTAGTCATTTTGAAAATATCTTAAACAACACGAAAGCGTAGCTTTTTTACTTTAAAATTATTTTTTTTTGTTAATCCCACTATCCTTAATTTAAATTTTTTGAAAATTATTTTTATCTTTTACTTTAATTTTCTATAAAAGCGTGTTTTTTTAATTTTTTTAAACTAATTTATTTTTAACTTTTTAGTTTGAGTATGACTATGAAATAAAAGCGTGATAATATAATTTATTTGTTGTCAATTTCCAATCGGTGAATGTTATTATTAATTTAACGCCATCTTCTGGCAGTGTTATTAATTAAACTCTAGGTGGCATTTCGGCAGAATTTTGAATTTTTTTGATTGTTCAAAGAGACTAAAGATCGAGTCCGATAATTCCGTTACATACAAGTCAAGTTAATATAAAACGTGTAAAAAAGAGCAAAAAGCTACCGTCACGCGGTGTTCCCAGGCGGTCACCCATCCAATTACTGACCGTGCCTGACGCTGCTTAACTTCGGTGATCGGGCGAGAACCGGTCCGAAAATTCATTAATCCTGAGGATCCTGGTAAGGATAATAACAATAATCTTATCAAATTAATGTTTTGTTATCGGTCCTCGATATATCTGCAAAATTTGAACGAAATCTGGCCATTTAAAGTGGGTCAAAATCGCGCCCAAAGGAGTCGGTTACAACAAATAATTACAAACATACAACAAATATACAAACGTACAAGTGAAGCTAATATAATATAAAGCGTGTAAAAAAGGAAATTACAAATAAACATTTGCAATTTTCTATCATTAATTTTAATAATTTCTTATCCTTTCCTAATTTCTTTTATCATTCAAGTCAGAGCTAATTTTATAATTTTAGCACTTGTATTTAAAATTACCTCATTTAATTAATTAATTTATTTAGATTAACTTTAACTTACAACTAACCCTGATCATCGTATACCCAGTATTATTATTATTTAGTTTTATGTATTTGAAAATGTTTATTTTTTTTTTTTTTTTTTTTTTTTTTTTTGGTCTCGGGGAAAAACCTCTCTTGACGGGTTCCCCCGGCCCGGGGGGACCGAGGGATATGTGGGACTCCGGGATTTTTCCGACTACCCACTAAAAAACCCCGCTGTTCTCCTATCGCCTACGCCCGGGCCCACGGATATATGGCCTGCCGATCTCGTGGCCCGGGCCGGCGCCGGCCCGCCCTTTGTCTTGAGGCGGGCCCCTTCTAAAGTGTTGGCGCCAGGGGGTCAGGGTTTCGTCCCCCCGGCGCTCTCCTAACAACTCTAGGAGTTGAGGGGGGCCGCGGAACAGCACGCAGCCCTCACCCTCGCGGTAATAGTGCGGGCGGCGGGTCCTCCCCCGAGGGGCCGCCCGGGGCCGCTTTTTACGGCGGCCGGAGGTCGTTACTGGCCCTCCGGCGCCGCCGGCGTGGCCTGCGTTGGCGGGAGGGGAGTGTGGTGGTTGACTCCCGCTCCCGCTCCGCCGCCTCCTTTGCGGACATGACTGCCTCGCAGAAGGAGGCGACGGCCGTCCATCCAGGATCGCCCCCGACCATGGACAGAACCAGGGCCGGGAGCGACAGGTCCACGCCGATTTGGGCGACGAGGGCGCGGCGCTCCTCGCGCCACGCAGGGCACACGGCGACAGTGTGGTTCACCGTGTCCTCCTCGTCGCCCGCGCCACAGTGGTGGCACCCTGACGTCATCTCCCGCCCTATGCGACACAGGTACCTCCCGAAGCAACCATGCCCCGAGAGGACCTGCGTCAGGCGGAAGGTCAGGGCGCCGTGGCGCCTTTCCAACCATTCAGCCAGGACGGGCCTCACCGCTTCGATGGTGGCGAGGCCCGCGCTGGGGTGCGCGAGGCGCTCCTTCCACTCCACCATGAGCACCACGTCGCGCAGCTCCGCCCGCTTTGCCTCAACTTCGCGAGGCGCGGGGCGAGAGCCACGCTCGGCCGCGTCCCGGCGCCACTGGTACAACAGCGCCAGGACCCGGGCCTCGAGGTCCCATGGTGGGGATCCGGCCAGCAGGGAGGCCGCTTCGAAGGACACCGTGCGGTATCCCCTTATCGCCCTGACGGCCAGGACGCGCTGCGGCCTGCGAAGCAGCGCCGTCGTTTTGGCCGTCAGGCGATCCGCCCAGATCGGGGCCCCGTAAAGGGCCATCGACCGCACGGTTCCCTCAAAGAGCCTGCGGAAGTCCCATCGCCCGTCGAGCACCAGTCCAAGATAATTCATGGACGGCCCGACGGCGATGTGGACATTTGAAAATGTTTATGATTCAACTGAAATTAACATTAAGTTTCAGTTAAAATGTATTATTAATTTATTATTATTATGTATTATAAATTATAATTAATTATAAATTGTTTTATTGTTTAAATGTATTACTTATTAGTGGAAACTTGGTTGATGTATGTATTTTGTATATTTTTGTTTGTTTTGTGAATTATTTTGATCATTTCTTTCTCAAATAAAGAAAATAAGAAAATGATAATAAAATTATTTCATTTCTTTTTATCACCTTACTTGCTATGCTTATAATGTAGTCTAAATATTCTTTCTTAGTTCATTAATTATATAAAATATTTTATATACATATAAATATCTCCTTTATTTTTAACTTCATATTGCTCACGGTCCAAATCTGGGCAAGTAAAAAATCACACGCCCCGCAATTTCTGGCACGCTGGCTTTACATAGGCACGAAAGGTCCTTCTTGAACTTAAACGGATGTATTCTGAAAACCCTCCGTGCCTTTTAAAGATCAAGTTACCAATCCCGTCGCATGTAATTTCCAGATAATATTACCTATATGCTATTGCAGCGTAGGACTACGTTAAACTCTAGTATATTTCTTCGTAATGGGTTGTTGTGAGACTCCTTATTAGATGGAAGATATATATATATATATATATATATATATATATATATATATATATATATATATATATATATATATATATATATATATATACATATATATAACCTAGTAAAATCTATGTGGAACCGATTAGAATCCGCAATAAGGGCACGTGGAGGTAATACACCTTATTAGAACATAAATAAACCCTTGCATAAAGTTTGTGTATATTGTTAAAACCAATTTTTTAATTAAACCAATTTTCCTTAAATTTCCGTTTTTTCTTCAAAAAAGTCTTATGGTCCTTTCCAGTACACAAACTTAAACTTAAGGATATGACCCTACGCTGTTTTAAAGTTCACGAACCAATCTAGATGTTTCAATTTAAATCTGTATAGAAAGTTTGCATACTTATTAAAAAAATCATTTCAAAGTAATCCTGAACTTTGATGCAGTTTATGAGTCCGTCAGTTTATATCCTGGCTGACCCGGCAAATGTTGTTTAGCAGCTTAGGCGTGCAAACGTAACAGACAGACAGCTTAGCTCAACATGCTGCGATATTGTAGAGCTAAACTATTTTTTGTAGTTAGAATGTATGTCATTACTACAATAAAAAGTTTTATTCAATAAGAAGTTTGACGTGCTTAGCATGATGTCATCTCCTATGAAGACTTCGAACATCAGCTCTAGCTGCAACCAAAGCAAACTTACAGTTTAATCTCTTAGAGCTGTTCAAATGCAAGCGTTGCTCAAGGAACGTGAATATGAAACTTACTTTACAAAGGACAAACTTACCTCGCAGATAGCTTAAGTCGGAAAATGTAATAACACACTTTCATGTTATTGCATTTGTCTAAACTTAGAATATTAGTGTCTCGTACGGATATTTAGAGCATAACTACGCTATCTTGGTGTTGGAGACGAATGCTGGGAATATCATGGACAGAATTTCGGACCAATGCCTCCATCCGTGAAGAACTCCGCATTAAGCAGCATCTCTCCGCTTTGGTCCAGTCACGTATTCTCAAATTTTTCGGCCACATTTCAAGGCGAAACAATGACTCCATAGAGCGTCTCGTTGTCCAGGGCAAAGTGGAGGGGACCAGATCACGTGGAAGATCACCCATGCGATGGACCGACCAGATCAAATCGGCTGTGGGCGGGCCTTTGCATGAGTGCACCAGAATGTCTCTGAATCGCGAGAAATGGCATAAAATCATACAGCAAACAATATCTGCCTCTAATAGTACTACCAGTTGATCACGACCGCTCTGTAAAGAGTGAAACGACTAAGAAGAAGACGCTATCTTACGTGTCTATGTATAGTTTTGAAGATGTCACTGTCACTGTCAAGACATGAAAGACACGGGTGAATGTGGGCGACTTAGAGTCATATACAGGCGAGTCGGTATGCTTGCGGAGACCACGGGTTCGATTCCCGTCCAGCGTCTGGGTGTTTATGTATAATATGTATTTATTTTCAAAACAAAAGTACATATGTAGTATATCAGTTATCTAGGACCCATATCAAAAGTGTTATGCAACTGAGTTTTGGACTAGGTGGCGTTGTATGAAATGTCCCAACATATTTAATTCTTTATTTATACATAAGAACAGGGTTATTCGATCACTTACCTAGACAGTCTTAAATGCGACGATAAATTACTCTGTTTGCTATTTTGTAGGCAAGCATCTTAACGAGTGCACTCACTATGAATTTTTTACCTAAATAAGCATCTCAATCTTTTTAATAATTTTTTAAAGATATTTCACACAACGCCATCTAGTCCCAAACTAAGTTGCATAGCACTTGTATTATGGGTACTAGATAATTGATATACTACATATACACTTTTTTTTTGTAAATAAATACATATTATACATAAACACCCAGACGCTGGACGGGAATCGAACCAGTGACCTCCGCAAGCGTACTGACGTGTGTTAGCCGTTACGCCAGGAGTTCGTCAAATTGTTACGTTGTTGTCGTCAAAATAATTGTTATAATAACGTTAGCAAATTCTGTAACGAGGATTACAAAACACATTTTTTAAAGCTGAGGAGTAGCAGAAGGCCTGAGGGTTTACTTAATAATAAGCACTCACCGTCGCCAATGTTTGCGACTCCGGGGGCACCGCAAACACACTGCCGTCTACGTAGGGAAACTAGAACCTGGGTAATTACACACCCAGTTATTTTGGCGGCGTATTTAAAAATCAGGGCTGGTTGTCATCTAGACGGGCTTGGAACCTCACTGGTGACTATTCATACTCCGCCACAGGGCAGAGAATCTGCACGGTCAGTTCCATTACTGTTGAATTTTTGTTGTCTTGTAACGTATGAACGTAACTTAATTTTGGTAAAATATAAGCTGGATCTGGATGAAGTACACGTTGCTCCTGTCAAAATTCTGTTTCGTTTATAAGCACGGGATATGTCAGGGAGCTAAAATTATGTATATAATATATATTTGTGGGCCTAAGGGCAAAAATGCACTGGGAAGAATTTATAAACTGACATCATGTAACTAGGGGGCGTTCATTAATTACGTGAGGCATTTTTGAGAATTTTTCGACCCCCCTTTTTTCTTTAACTCTCTCTCAAGAGTGACTACTGGAATCAACATATCCAAGTGATTTTCAATAAAATCATCTGCTTCTTCAACTTCGCTCTGAATTAGCCACTCTAAACAGTTGTCGCTTGCGCACAGAAGCTCAGTAGCTCGTCTTGTGACAATCCGGGAGGGTCGCAATTTGTGCGTTTGCACAGTACGTGCATGATGGGCCTGGGCATTTACGAGCATAAACAAAACAGGCTAAGAACCTGTCCGTGCGTCGCTATTATTCTGCTCTTTACGCTGTGACGTTCGTCGAGTTGCACTTTTTGAGACAGTTGGTTGATAGCGCTTAAACAATCGAGCGCTATTGCTGCTCTGCGGGGTTCGGACGACTACAACAAGTACTATTGTCAGATTGAGCCATATTTTATTATAGATTTTTTTTATTGTAAATAGGCGTACGTTTGACCGCGATGTCACCTGTAGCACGCTTGCCTATAAGAAACCTGTTCACTCTCCTCTTGAAGACCCCTAAATTATAGTGTTCGGGAAACACAGACGCCGGCAAAGAATTCCATCCACTCTTTGGCGGTTCGCATGATGAAAGTGGAAGCAAAACGCTTAGTGCGGATAGGGGGTAATAATAATAATAATAGCCTTTATTTAACAATCTTACAATATAGTTACATTATTCATAAAATCTATTAATTGTTTGACACCGGTACGTTAAGATTGTCTTGCTGTCCAGCATAGGCCTCCCCTAGAGCCCGCCATTGAATGCGATTCTGCGCTTGCCTTTTCCACGTGTGTCCCGCAATTTTTTTGATATCGTCTTCCCATCTACGACGCTGTCTCCCTTTCCTTCTTTTGTATTGTCTCGGGCACCAATCCGTTACGTCCTTAGACCATTTGTCCTTATCACTCCTAATCATATGTCCTGCCCACCTCCATTTTAGTTTCTTTATACAGTAGGCAACATCTGTGGTTCTAGTTTTCTTCCTTATAGTATCAAGTTTTATTTTATCTTTTAATTTGATGTTAAGAATGCTTCGTTCCATACTGTGTTGGCAAGTTTCTAGTTTATGTATGTTGTGTTTGGTTAAGCTCCAGGTTTGACATCCATATGTCATGACAGGCAGAATACACGAATTAAATATTTAATTCGGATAGGGGGTATGTCGACCATAAATGGGTGGCGCATTGCCGTACGTCTGGTTGTCCTGTGATGGAAGGGAGATGGAGGAATTAAGTTGTGTAATTCCGGCGCACACTCTCCGAATTTAACAAATAAAGATTATGATGATGATGACAATAGTTCATATTTGAACGCAGTGATACTAGGATGAATTTACTTCTATAGTCCCTTACCAAATAATAATAGCTCACAGGTGGCAAAGGGAGAAGACGCTTGTCAAGATGCGGAGACCATAGAATATTAAATTATTTATTTCCTATACAAAACATGGTATGTACCGTATATGTACATGACAGATGATTTTACAATCAATATAGTGTATCACATGTATCACCGACATAAGGTATGTAATATAATCCCAAGAGATCGTATTATGTAGAAATTTGCTCAATAATTATATTATACAACTAATTATATTCGGTTTGAGTTCAGCTTGTATCTTTGAACTTTTTTTTCCAAAAATAAAATCCGAGGTCCCGGTCTATAAGCCCGTAGTTGATGTCCTAGTTTCAGACCAGTTCGATCTCTTTTGATATATCAAAAGTATTTAAAAATAGGACGCATGCAACCAAAGTCTTAATTTGTCAGTCACGTAAATAATCTTTTGAAACTGCACAACTATCAAGATGTTCTGAAGATCGAAACATGGCGGAAACATTTGCAACACTTTCCTGCTCTTTTATAAATCGTAGTTATGTACAATAAGGCGAATACATACTCCCTTGCTGGCATCACAGATAAGTTCAGTGTTGCGGTAGGTTTCCAAGGATCGGTTCTTAGTCCTCATCTGTTTCTCCTAGCGGTAGATGCATTAACATAAGGAATAAAGGCGGAGAAACCTTGGTATATGTTGTTAGCCGATGATATTATACTGGTTGGAGAAAATGCTCACGAGGTCCAGAGCAGATTAGCTAGATAGCAAGAGAGATTAGAGGGTATTGGATTAAAGATAAGTAGAACCAAAACTTAACATCTATTTGACGATTTTGGTGGAATATCCGACTTTACTCCGATTACCTTAGGAGGCGTGGTACTGCCAACTTGCTCCAACTTCCGGTACCTCGGATCATTAATTCCAAGATGTCAAAAATAGAGTGAATGCAGGATGGATGAAATGGCAACTTGTGACCCCTCTTCAACTCAAAGGTAAATTTTATAAGCCCGTAATTAGGCCTGTTGTAATGTATGGATCGGAATGCTGGGCCAAAATGGGAGGGATGAAAGGATGTTACATGCTGTGGAGATGAGAATGCTGAGATGGATGTGTGGAGTTACCAAAATGGATAAAATTGGAAATGAGTATATGAAAGGAAGTGTAAAAGTAGCGCTAGTTATTGAAAACCTTGAAAGTAACATACTAGTGTTTATTTGTGGTTTGGCCATGTAATGCGCAGAGAAGAATGAATGCTAAATAACAAGGAAAATGATAGAAATGAGAGTAGCTAGATACAGGAGTAAAGGTAGACCAAAAAAAGATGGATGGATTGCATAAACGATGATATAGCAAATAGGATGTGAATGTTGAGATGACGGCTAACAAAGGAGAGTGGTAGGAGAGAACATGTTGTGCCGATCCCATATAATGTCCCACATAAAGGCAGGAGAAAGAAGAAGATAAATCGTAGTTGCCTGAGAGGCAAAAGTTTATATGTAACTTAATACGTTCTAGAACTAACTAAACTAGAACAAGTTTAGCACAGGATATTTCTTTAAAATTTTTGTACGATAAATATCATAGTATTTTCTGAGAAGTACTTTATATTCGGCGTATACTGAAACCAAATAATGCAGGTTGTGTCATAGGTTCGCCATATTAGTTTTGTCATTTTCTGTGACTTTTAGATGTCGAAGATTACTCAAACAGACGATAGAGTAATTTATTAATTTTAATATATGATATAATAATACTGGATTTAACGAAGGTTTCGTGTAAATTCAGTGTTAACAGGTTAACATCAATTAGTGGGTGGTAAATTTAATAGGTAATAAAAGGCAATTCCATTTAATCTCGATGTATGTTTATATTCCAAAAAGTATTTTCAAATTTCCGCTTATTCCATAATTTAGGGAATTGGAAATTAGTGGAATAATCTCTAGATTTCGTACATTTTGTAAAGAAAATTTCTGGTATTCTATTAAAAATTCTTTCTAAAGTTTTAAAGGATGTTTAAAGTATTTAATTAAACGGTTATTTGAGTAGGAGATATTGCTTTTTTAACAAATTTCTGGTAATAAATTACCAAGTAAATGTTATTTTATCAGTAAACTGTAACTTGAAGGAATTATAAAATATGAAAATAAACGGTCAGCAAGCATCTTTGATTATCGCTCACTTAACTTAGTGAAAAAATAACAAATATTAAAAATATGGACTGGAAAGGGTTCAATGTGGTTTTCACTATACAAAAAATATAGAGTCAATATATTACGAAAACGCGTGAAAACTACATCCTCTTTTTAAATTGGTTTAGTAGATTATATAAAACCCCTTTTAAGAATATTGATCTAGGTTTATAAATCAATATTTTTAAGAGGATTTTGAATATTACGTATTCATCAATACGTAATATTATTAGTTTGGATTTAAAGCTCTAAGTTCTACAATAAACTTCCTCTATCGTTCAAGTTATGTCGAATTTATGTAACTTATCTTCATAATTCCGCAACTTTTTCTATTATCTCCGTGGCGTAATGGTTTCGCACATCCAAACGCCTGGGGGCGTCGCAGGTTCCATTTCCGTCCCGAACCCGGATGTATCAGACAGTCGTATCTAGCCTTAAAGTAAGAAGAATAGCACCCATGTTACGAAAATTACACAAATAGACTATAGTTTAAATAAATACATATTATACAAAAATACTTAAAAGGCGACCAAACAACCCTATCTACGTGGTAGAGCCCCAAACCCGTCTGGATGGCGACCACCTTTGGTCTTAAATATATTGCTGTATAACCTAGTGTTGTGTTCGGGCATTAGTGATCAAGTTCCCGTACCCTTATGGGACAGCAGCGTGTTCGCGGATACCAGTGGCGTTGCAAACACCTATAGGCGTCGGTAACTGCTAAATTCTAAGCGAGCTGTCAGACATCCTACAGCAATAAAAAAATAAAAGGTGGAGGCCCGAGCCATGCAGTGGGACGTTATGGTCTGTTATTATTATAAATAAGATAATTCATGTTTCATTTGGGACTTAATAAACGTGTATACACTATACAACATTTGAACAGTATATTATGAATATGAACTACCCGTTCCCGCCCGCTTCGCTGGTCGAATAATAGAAAAGAGTAAATAGAAAAAATATGAGAAGTTTGCGTACGCATGCGTGCTACATCGCTTGCCCCACTTCTCCGCGACAAGAAAATAGTTATTTTTTTAAACTTTAATAAATTTATATTAAATGAATAATGTATATTTTTCTTTAGATAATTTGTGTGTCTAAGAAATGTCTGTGTCTAAAGTGTCTAAGAAATAAATCTTGAAAATTTTCTAGAAATCTGGATAGTTCGATTAGTTTTGAAGTGCTGACCTCAATCATTTACTTTATAGATTACTTTATAGATTTTTTTAATTCCAGAAGCTTTTGATTTACCTTTTCATTGCTATGTAATGTAGACTTTTAAATAAAAATATAACTAGGTTATACAGAATTCATGTATCAATTTCACGACTTGCCGCACTAAACTGCCATCGATAGCGTATGCCATTCGAAACGTATGCTCGCTGGAATCGTCGTTTGCATCAGGTGCGACGTGCTTAGCGTTGAAAAGTGTACCCGTTATCTCGATAAAAATGTCGGTTATGGATACTGACAGTGGCATCAAGCTTGGACAACGAATTGCGGAAAATCAAACACAGTTATCATGATTTTTTTTAATAGAACTACTCCAGTCCCTGCAAAATCCCTATCGGGGATAGGGACTTCATTTGCTGATGACTATATACGATTGATATACCGACTTAGATACAGCTATCTTGTTTTGTTACGCTTTACAGCATCTTCCATTATTTTATGCAGTACCGCTTCAGATGCGCCGGTTTTTATTGTCCATTATTTCAGATCAAGTTTGCTAAGAGAAACTCATTTAATAAAGAAAGAAGAAAGAAAGAAATAACTTTATTTTAGAACAAGCAAGGTTACAAAATATAACTTTAAAGATAATAGATACGCTTATAATAAATACTTAATCAATAAAATCGGATTACACAGAGAGTGGTGTCCTAAAAAAGGACCAAGCTCAGCATTATGCTGGTGGTTGAGACCAGCGCTGTTATTCCGCTTGGCCCTTAGTGACGTCACGGAAGACAATACAATAGCACCATCTTCTCGCCAGATATTTTATCCAAATTCCTTTTGAGTACCGTTGCCTGGAAGAGATCGCTGTAAGCGATAAGGCCGCCGATTTTTCACCGTCAATTTATTGTATACTTGTGCTGTAATTTTTTATTTTTATGATAAATAAAGCGTTATCTATCTAAAGCGTTATCTACAATGTACATATAAACTAGCTAAGACGATATGATTACTAGATGACATATAATGTGCAATTTTTAATTAAAACATAACCTACCATTTTGAATTGAAATAATATTTAAAATAGGTTCCCTAAAAATAATTTCAAAAACTTTTAAGCAATAAATTAAAATTATTTAATAGTATTGAAATAGTTTTCAAAAATATATTCGTAGTATTGAGAGACGATATCTAAATTGCGATACGCTGTTGATTTGTCGTTATAGTATAACATAAATAAAAATGTTTTGGCAACAAGCAAAGTAAAAGTTTGGCTCATTGAGGTTCCCGCTTTGCGCATGTAAATATAGTTTATTTTTATTTTAAAGACCTTTGGAAATTTTAAATCAAATTTATATAGAGATTTTATTTGAAAGTCATTGCATTTAGTTAAAAGTCGCTTATTGGATTTTCTACGTATATTTTAGTTTCTGGTGGAGATTTATAGTTAATACATATAATATGTTATCATTATTGCGATACATAAATCTATTTTAAGAATTAATAATGATTAAAATATATTTCTTTATTTAATTAACAGCTACCCTTACGTTTTCAAATACTTTTTATCCTGGAACTACAAAAATATACATGTTAAAATAAATTAATAATACGACGACAAATTTACTAAAAATTACATTATTATTTATATGTTTTATTATTATAGACAAACATAATTATTTTCTATTATTCTAGACAAAATATATTTACTATTACTCCAAATGAGACATATTTTCTATTCTGTTATAAACCTTCTATTGTTATTAAAATTCTAACTTTATAATATTACATTACAGAAAAAAGCATAAGGTAAGAGAAAAAAGTTCTCACAATACATATACAGCATTTTATACATGGATACAAATAAGGTTTTATCCGTGATCCGGATTTTATCCGTGCAGGGGGGGAAGAAAATACTGACCTCTACGGCCGGGGTCGGCTTGTCGTAAAAGGCGACAGCACAACCCACCCTAGCTTCGTTGTAGAGCCCCAAGCCCATCTGGATGGCGACTACCTTTGGTCTTAAGTATGCCGCCATAATAACTTTGTGTTGTGTTTTGGCATTAGTGACCCAAGTTCCTGTCCCCTTATAGGACAGCAGTGATGCGATGCCACTGGCGTTGAAAACCCCCATAGGCGACGGTAACTGCTAAATTTTAAGCGGGCCGTCAGCCTGTCTGCTGTCCTACAGCAATAAAAAAATAAGGACATATTAAATTGAATATTGTATCTAGTCGCTTATATTTCATTTGGGCCGATACGTAAGGAGACAATTTTGTGTTACTAAGGAGATATATTTACTGATTATAAGAACAGAAAACGGTTTTAATTTAATTGCCTGAAAATACACCATCAATAATCAAGTATCCTGAATCACCCACATTAATTGACCGCCCGAAATTGGAACATCCATCTATCGGATGGTAACGTCATTTTATGTTAAAGCTCTCTGAAGGAAATTGATGGATTTAAATTAAACTATGCAAGTTAAGTTTTCTCCATGCAGGGAAGTCAGAATACTGATCCCTGCGGGCGGAAGCTACCTCATGTAAAAGACGACAAAACAACCCTAGCTTAGAGTTGTTAGAGATCTAGCACACCTGGACGGCAACCACCTCTGGTTTCTATCGTACAACCTTGTATTGTGTTCCAGCATAAGTGACCGAAGTGTTTTGTCGACTTTTACGATAGGCCGTCCTCGTCTGCAGGGATCAGTATTCTTACGCCACGCCTGTACGCTGAAAATTTTTAAACTGTTTAAAATTTTTACAATTTATTATTTCACTTCACACTTGAAAAAATATCTGATATAAAATATAGAGATAATAATGAAAACAAAGCAGAGAACATTGCTGCCGGGTTTCAACAAAAGCACTAATTGCTACACAAACCGCAAAACGTTAAAGCCGAGTTAAATTTTAAAACAGTTGGAGGGTATAATCAAAAGTGTCCATTATGACGTGAAAATGTATCGCGGTTATTTCCGTAATGAAAGCTGACCCCTTCAAATCTGGGGAGGTTCGCCGCGTCGGTACTATATTGTGTGAATTACTGACTGCATGGTAGATATGAATCGGCTGTTTTATCCAAGCTGATAAATCTATCTGTAAAATATCACAAATTTCCACAAAAATTAAAGGAAGCAATCATTCCTCTCCTCAACCCTTTTAAATGAAATGGAGGAGTGAGGCCTGGGGCAACTGCTGATCCCTTGGTTCAGCGACTATCTCAGGGCGCGCTCTTACTGTGTGAAAGTCTGCGACAAGTTCAGCGAGGAGAAATAAGTAAACTGCGGCGTCCCCCAGGGTTCCGTGTGTGGGCCCGTGTGCTACCTGATGCACGTAAATAGCCTCTGTGGAGTATTACGTCACTGCTCCGCCCACATGTTTGCCGATGACCTTTGGACTCTGAGCGCTAGTACCGACCCCACGGAAATGTGTCCCTGGGTTCAAGAGGATGTGGATGCGGTAGTTAAATGGTCAAATGATAACGGCATCATATTAAACGTTGACAAAACAAAGATGATAATTATTCATTCCCCGTATTTACGTTCTATTGATAATCCACCTCCTCAGATTGCACACGGCTTTGATTGCTTCCATAATAAGAAAATTAACTGCACGTGTAATCCTATCGAAAAAGTTAATTGTGTAAATTACCTAGGAGTAAAAATAGATACCTCTTTTTCCTGGGATTCCCCCATAGAATACGTATGTGGAAAATTAAGAATATTACTAGAAAAGTTTTATCATTTAAGTATTAAAGTCCCGTTGCCAACACTAACATGTTTATATTTTGCACTAGTGGATTACATAATAAGTTACGCTCTTGATTGCTATGAATTAATATCTAAAACATACATACTTAGATAAAATAAAATCATTGCAAACAAGATTTTTAAAATTACTCATAAATAAAAAGACAATGAATCAAGGTAAAGGAGATATACTCTAAAGTATATAAAATATGTAAAATTTTACCGGCTAGCCTGAAACATAAATATCTTCTACTTGTAAACAATCATAGTAAACAGGATCGTTTCACTAATTTGGTGCAACATAAAACTGGCACAAGGTCAATGTCCAAAAGTAAATTTGAAATACCTATGGTACAAAATTACTATAGAGATAGAACGTTAAAAAAACGAGTTCCACACTTACTCAATAATTTACCCGAGGACATAAGACGTGAGCCTACACTTGCTAAATTTAAAAGTTTATTAAAAAAACACTTTACGTAAACCATTTACGTAAATTAATTGTATTAATATAACCTAATTTAATAATTTATAAGCTATGTTTATATAAAGCGAGTTACCTGCAGTCAAGCTGCGTAAGCAGTTTTGCGGGACATGGTTTATAAATTAAAGTGTAACTTTTTATGAATAAATATATTACATTATATTATTATTATTCTTGTTATTGAAGTGTATAAGATAAGGCAATTTTTCTGGACGTTACGACTACCTATTTCCAAATTTGCAGATAGATTTACGTGAAAAGCAATTTTCCGACAATGAAGGACTTAGCAACAATACTCATTTGAGAAGAAGTCGAAAGAATAATTTTAAAAGGATTAGAGAAACTTATTTCTCGATCTAACAAGTGTATTAAGGTTCTAAACGATTAGATTGGAAAAAAGTTTTTTTTTTTAATTTTCCGGGTTTTCTTATACGCCTATACCGAGAATACATCGAAAGCCCTCTCGTACATTTAAATGAACTGTATAAATCGAAAAGAGTAAGGAAGCGAAGTAAATAAATATACGTAACGTAATCGGGGTCTGATTATAGAACTCACAATGCTCATCGAACGTAACCATAAAAGCTTAACGGAAGATCATCGTTGATTCTTAAGAACTAACATCATATTGAGTTAGGTTTTCCTATATAGGACAATTTAAATGTAATTTGTGGTAAGATTCTAATGTAAACTAACTGTATCAATTGTCCTAATAAACAATTTCTTTCTTCTTTCTTTATTGGGTAAATTACGTCTAGCAAAGTAGATGTAGCACGGTGTTTTCTGCAGCGAGTTGTAACTCCTGCAGCTTACACACAGTGCGTCTCAGTTGTAAATAGCGGCGGGTCGAGATTTGTGGTTGGGTTGGTTCTATGGGTCAAGTAAATCCTAATTCAAACAAACAATATTATACTGGTATCAGTTTTTTCGCAATAAATATTGGAAAGTTTTAGTAGTCTGTGTGATTATCTCATCATTGTGATCGTAATGGCGTAATGTGCGGGTGTTGTTCAAATTTCTTCACTCAGAGGTCTTAGGAATGGTTTACGAGTGAATGGAACGTTATTGCATTATACAATAACCTCTTATGATCGTTTAAAACATTGAAGAAGTTTAATGACAATTAAAACAGGAAAATCTTAGAAGTTTATCTAAAGTTTCTACACACGAGAGCATACAATTGCAAATTCGAGGAAACTGTTAAATCTAGAAGAGGTTCTATAGAATATGCGGTAAATATATAATCAATGTTATACTTTGGAGTAGTCTCCATCATATAGACTCACTAAAATTTAAATAAAAGCAAAATTCATTCGGTTACTAGGAGAGCAATGCCAAAAAGGCGATACTGCGAAGCCGCTCCTAAGGTCAAGAGTGATGAACGCTGTTTTTAGTGCGTAGGATCAGCGGCCTTTTCCCCCGATCCATCTGAGGAGAGTAGGCAGCCCTCTCGGGAGGTAATCCCACACACCCCATCGACCTTTCACCGGAGGCCGGTAGAAATTGTTACATATTTCCCCGGTATACAAAAAGAAGGTTATGTTTTGCTTATGTGTATGTAGATTTTCGTTAGCCTTGCTTTGTTAGTCAACGGAATAAAAGTCGAAAACGTTCAAATTTAAACAAAAATATTAATTAATAGCAAGCAAAACATAAATTAACCTAACTTTTGCGCACGGCTAACGGAAAAGTACCGAAAAATTTATTTCGTCTTTTGAATGGCTTCATCTTACATACTTTACGTCTGTATTAACCACTACAATCTAAACAATATTAAGTAAACAAAATAATAGTATAGACCATTATTACAAAAAAAAAATACTCACAAAGCAAATAATTATAATCGTTCACATTTAAATTGAAACAATTTACCAAAGCAAAAAGTTAATTATAATACTTTAAATAAACAATGGAGGCTTGTTTATGAAGCACACAGTGTTCAATCTATTTAAAATTCAATTAAGTCAATATATTCGGGGAAAAAAAATTAACGGAGCCTAATTGGAGTTTTCCATTTATTGCGAAAATGTACACGCATTGACGTTCGTGGTACTTTCGATTGACGTTGATTGGATGGCATATATTTCGTATTTTCTTTTTCGCTATATATGTACATATTATATACTTAATTACGTTAATGAAGAGTTCCGGTGATGTATTTCCTGCCTTCTTCCATCTTTTTTTTCTAAGCCCATTTATTCTCTCCTGTCCTAGGTTTATTATTGTAGTTATTTTCTTAAGCTTATTTTTTTTTGTCGAGGTGACAATGCGTTTCGTATATCCCGCGGCTTATTTCGTGTATATATAACGTGTGGCAATATGACAACCCGCAATGACGACCTGTGAGATGCAACGGTAAACTCATGTCAGAACGCTTGCGGAGGTTTTCGTCTACCGTTCAGAGTCTGGGGTTTATATGTAATATATAAGTTGTCAGTAAATTAAAAAAAAAAGTGTCTGTATGCCTTTGATATGGGGCCGCACGTCACTGGTATACTAAACTTACTCCGGTGTTCCTTCATACGCCTGGAGCGACAGGACCGGGACGCAATGTGTACGATCGTGGTCTTGATAGGTGCCGGCTCGCTTTAGCGAGTCCCTTCAAAGGCGCAAGTGATGGGCATCTCACTTTCACGTAGTTTGAGTAGTGCTCGTAGCGCGGCACTCTCCCCACTGTCATATCCATTTACATAACTTACTATATTTCCTCTATTAATAAACTGATAGTGTGTTGACAACGCTTCTTGATTTTTTAAATATTTGGAATATATATTTTGTACTCATTTTTCGGGCCTGGGATCGCAACAACCGTTTTCCGTTCTTGTTATGTGTATTATTTATCATTATTAATTATTTTAGTCCAATTTATACAAAAACAACACTTCAGTCCCTAAGCCTTTATAATTTTTTAATTAATTATCGATTCTAACTATTAAATTGGATCAGAATTCCTGATTATTGAAAATACAGACAGGAAAGGCAGGCCCAAAAAGTGCTGGCTCATAAAGGGTGGTACGTGCCCATAGACTCACTAGCAGGGATGTCGAAGAAAGGGGATGAAGTGCGAAATGCGAACGTGCGAAATGGGAAAGGAAGCGTCGGAAAGCGACTAGGGCACCAAAGCGGAGGCTTTTTTTTATTGCTGTAGGACAGCAGACAGGCTGACGGCCCGCTTAGAATTTAGCAGTTACCCTCGCATATGGGTGTTTGCAATGCCAGTGGCATCGCGAACACGCTGCTGTCCCATAAGGGTACAGGAACTTGGGTCACTAATGCCGGAACACAACACAAGGTTATTATAGCGGCATACTTAAGACCAAATGCAGTTGTAATCCAGACGGGCTTGGGGCCGCGGAGGTTAGTATTCTTTCCAGGATTTAACCCTAAGATGATGATGGTGAAAAATCTTTTTCTGTGTCCCTTTGACTACGAGTCAGTCCAGGGATATATGAAGGACGCTAGTCGCCTACTCATTAAAAATCACGTTCCCCTATACAAAGAACATACACATATAACATTGCCATCCATAACGCGTACCATCTGGAACCTCTCCAAATAACTTAAAGGCTAGATGATAATTATCCACGGATCATATTTTCGATAGAGTAGATATAGAGTGCTCCAACTTTTTGGTAGAGATCGCGAACTTTTACCCATGATCAAGAAAAGTAAAGTGACGTACCTAGGCCGCGTGTTGAGACATGGGCGATACCAGCTGTTCCAGCTCATTATGATGGGTAAAGTTTGCGGTAAACGGCGAGTTGGACGGAGGAAAAGGTCTTGGCTCCGCAACATGAGTGAACAAATATCTCAAGCGTAGAAGAACTGTTTCGCTTGGCCCAAGACAGGAAAAGATTCTCAGAGCTGACAGCTAACCTCCTGTAGGAGAGGCACTGACAACAACAAAAACAATATTTTCAATACCATTATATTCAATAACCAACAATTATAAATTATATTTTGTGGCACATAGTTATAATGAGGTCATAAGATACTCGAGTTAAAAAAGTTTACCCAACAAAGATATATGCCACACCACAAAGGTGACTTTGTTGTTAAGACGATAAATCTCATATCCCGTCCATGCCGTAAATAAAATTCTACACTCGGCAAACCGACATAATTACGTAGTACAGACGTTCTTACCAATATATGGCGTACTGTAGCTCCACTTAAACTGTAAGGTTAGTACCATCCTATAAATTTCGGAATACGTAACTTAATTTAGTGTTTGGGGAGTAATGCTTTACTACAGTGTAAAGTTTTCATCGAAGCCTGGAAGATATCGTGTCGAAGTTTTTAGAATTAGATGCGACGTAAAATACGTTGTGTTGTTTCACCTATTGATGTGTTATTTTGAAATAGATTTCATCGTTTCTGGTAATGATTGCCATCATAAAATAAACATGTAAAAATATGTGGGTGTGTTATGTGTGAATAAAATATAATAGTATTTTTATAATACGAGATATATAGTTTTTAAATAAACAGTTAAACACCAACCGCGGTGAATTACGCGGTGATTTAAACACCACTTTGAAAGTGATCTGTAAAAGTAATCATTTATCGTGTTATCGTCGTATAAAATTGATTATTGCTTGGAGAATTAATATTAGATGGTGGGCCAATGAACAGACTTCTTAAATAAATGGTTAAACAAAAAAGCTTTTTTGATGGCGTCTGGATTTTATAAAGCTGAAATAAAAATCAGATTAGAAGGTTAAAGGTAGGTTTAAGTCATAAAATCAATGATCAAAAGTAAGACCTCATTGTTAGGCTCATGAAGCAAATTTTCAATGAGATTGGAGAGGAGTGATTGCTATCTAGGGGAACACAAAAGATCCCATTGGGTCGAAGTGTCCGAGATATTTCTCGGCCCCAAAAATAAGATAAGATAAGAAGACACAATATGTATGTTATTTATTGTTTAAGTAGTTAGCATGAACTTGAACGATGACATTTTACGATCGTCTCTGAAAGGATCCTGTGTTATATGAAAAGACAAGCAAAACATTATAGTAAACAACAAAAATAACCCTTTTATTAGATTAGATTAGATTACTCTTTATTGTACACATTATAATTGCACTATACATTTTAATTTAAAACGATGTTAAGGTACAATGGGCGGCCTTATTGCTAAAAGCAATCTCTTCCAGGCAACCTTTGGATGGACAAGATTTTAAGTTTGATAAGGCGTGTATTGTACACACATAACAATTTAAAAAAAAATAAAAAAAAAGGAAACAAAAAATTATCTATAAGTATTAAAGATAAAAAAAACATTATACATATATAAGATAACCTTTTTATCTAGATTATATGAAAGAAAAAACAAATTTTTTGTACAAAAAAAGAGTTTATTTGCCAAAAAGTAATTAATAATCCACATAAATAGATAATAAGATCACATACAAGTATACAAACTGAATGTTTTTAAGAAATGAGGCTGCATTTCATTGTTTTGTTAGTATTGCGAGCAAGAGCAGGCTGGCTGATGACCTATTTAATAGCAGGTACCGTCACCTGTATATGTTTGCGACTCTAGGGACATCGCGAACATGCTGCTGTCCGAATATAGGTACAGGCGCCAGCGTCACTAATGCCGGATCACACGCAACGTTATAATGGTAGCATACTTATATACCATGGGTGGTTGCCAACTAGACGAGCTTGGAGCCCTACTATCTAGCTAGGGTTGTTTTGTCGCCGTTTACGACAGGACGACCAGGCTGCAGGCTGGTTTCTTATTTCGCCTCTGTACGGAGAAACAGTGTCGGGATTCTCAATACAGCGCCGGTTTTCTGTGACAACCTGCTAATGCTAATCGATCCTAACATTTTATTTTGCAGTCGTTGTTTTATTATTAGATGACATTTCCTCTAACGAGCAACTTTGTTTATCCTATGGCAAAATATGATATAGGAATAACAGTATCGAGTGCTTTATTAACAATATATTATTTATATACGCATATGCCTTGATTAAAATGTTCTTATAATACGTAAAATTAATTGATAAATAGTTATAAAAAATCCCTCAACTTCCAGAACTTCCTCGTCCTTGCACATTATCCTTTATAATTCGTAAGATAAACAAGCCATATCAACAGTAAAGTAACTTTTGCCCAATTATTTTGGGCCCAGCTTTATGGGCAGGCCGAGATAGGAACACGCGTTTGGCGGTTTAATGTGTAAAGCCTCCTTTATACGAGATGATGGTGATGACGAAACGTAATTGATGGTAACTGCTTACTTCGATAAAAGTGATACGAGCTACCTTTTTTGTTATGTTGGCTTGTGCGGACGTGGAAAATCATTTTCACAATTTGCCGCGGGTTTGCAACAGATTTGTGTGGGACACCAAACATGATGGACTCTCCTGTTCAAGGAAGCATGTCATATATTCACTAAAATCCACCGCAGGCTTTTATCTCATTTCCTGCACCACCGGTACCGTCAGCAATTATAGCATAGACATCGTGTCACTTTATAAAGTATTCATATAAATTTAGGTGTCTTAGACCACGCATGAGTGAACTCTTAAATTTTTCACCAAATATTCTTTTTAACTTATTCATGCCTCGGAATAACGTCCAATGGTGTAATCTATCTCATTCTGCCGTAAGTCAGAAACCGGTGTTGTGAGTGAATTTTTTTACAGTACGCTTTCAACGTTCGCCCGATTAGCACGCATATTTCTTAATGTATTATTTATTTATTGCATGTTATATACGTCTACTTATCGTCTGCAGTGAGCATCTTAATTTCCAGGACTGGAAACTCGATACGATTATATACAAAACTACTACTGAATCCAAGATTTCGTAAGACTTTTCTAGTTCCTTAATAATGCTGTCTGTGAAATAAATATTAATATGTTGATCGCATCTAAGATGCTTAAAACGCTTAAATACAGGAAAGCCATGCGGATCGATTGTGGCTTACACCAGAAAAGTTTGCACGCAATGTGTGATGGTGATGACTTTTTGTGTTGACTGTATGTTGTTTGACTATAAAATCAGTTTCTAGTACGTGCAGTATTTGTGGTCGGTGAGGGACTGGTGACCAGTTGGCTTGACTCTACGTCCCAAACGTGAATCCATGAGTCCAAAGAAAGTTCCACTATTTGCATTTCATCAAACTATGTGGACGTACAGACACTCTCCAGTATACTACCGTTACTCGATACTTAAACAAGATTATCATGATAAATAGCCGGATACGACCAACTTCTTACATTGTTACTATACCGAGAACTGGTGCAGTTGGAACGTCTATAACTAATTATTGTTATTTGAGTGCGCACGAATTACGTCGACAATAAGAAATCAGCTAAAATGATGGAGAGAGTTCATATTGAATCCTATGTTTTAAAACTATGTACGACCTAAAAAGTTCTGCTTCATCTGGGTTCTGCTGTAAAAAGAAAAACAGTAATAAGTGCTATAAATATCAATAAAATAAGGTTTGTGCCTCCATTTTATTATAACCTCTGTAGAACAAAATATGTAACCGGGATTCAATGCTAAGATGTATGGTGTATGATAATACGCATGTATTATCATGCATTACTACTTAATTTGAGTATATCTTTACTGTGTGAATTGTCTCAGTATTTTTTAATATTATTGATAAAAAGAACCACTTAAAACTTCTTTAAGCAGTACATACATGTAATATTAAGAAAATAATGAAAATTTATTTTTCTTGTTGATGGATAAAATTATTTTACTGAAACAAGTCCACTAAAATTTGATCATCAGAAATTGTGTTAAAATATTATGATTAACCGCTAGGGTCGTTTGATACTTTAGTAATATGCAGGATCAAAAATTCCGAATTACAATCTGTGAAGCGACCGCTCCACTGGTCGAAATTCCTATCATTGTTACCAGTACCCAGGCTTATCGTACAATCCTCGGAATTTGTAGGTGAAGCGATATAGACTAATTTAGTTATATCGTTACCTACAAACAGTGGATGAACTAATCTAAATAAAGTTTGCGTTCGGTATTCGTTTTCCAATCTGTGTTGAAATTGAAGCTTCCAATTGCTTTTTGTTTGGATACAAAGCCGATAAAATAAAGATTTTTTTATATTCCGTTTGGAGATCTCTACATTCTGATTTTATGCGTGAACTTGAATGATTTCACGATTTTTCCTCGTCATCGTTTATTTGTTTGATCAATATCATTTAAACAATTTCTTGTACACGTATCTATTAATATTCTGTTTATAAATGGAATTGAAAAATATTATATTTAATTAGCATTGCCACAAAATAATTTATATTTTTTAGCTTGAAATATTTATTTTATATAAGATAATAATAATAATATGCTATTACAATTTATATTTGTGAATTCATGTGGTTGGTGTTGGTGTACTTAGCGCGAATCTCACTATAATCGAGATTATGTCAGTGTGCCCATCCTAACCTAGTGAATAGAAATGGCATGGCAAAATGATCATCATCATAGCACTGAACTTTTGTCCGACGCAGGTCTTCTCGAGTTATGGCTGCTTCGAATAGTAGTTGTCATATAATCGATAGAAAACTACAAGACACCACTATTGCGCGTGTCTAGCGCGGCGTAATAAGCGCTGGGTCCTCGTCACCCACAATGGATTGAATCTTTCGCTTACGACCTCGTTTATGGTCATGGTCGGAAGCAACACTGAATGGACCGTCCACGTTTACATTTGAGAGGTAGCGGTCCACACCTTTTTTTTTTATTGCGTAGGATAGCAGACAGGCTGACAGCCTGCTTAGAATTTAGCAGTTACCGTCGCCTATAGATGTTAGCAACACCAGTGGCATCGCGAACACGCTGCTGTCCCATAAGGGTACAGGAACTTGGGTCACTAATGCCGGAACACAACACAAGGTTATTATGGCGGCATACTTAAGACCAAAGGTGGTCGCCATCCAGACGGGCTTGAGGCCGCTACCACGTAGCTAGGGTGGGTTGTTTTGTTGCCTTTTACGACAGGCCGACCCCGGCCGCAGAGGTTAGTATTCTTTCTCCGCCCCTGCATGGATAACTACAGCTAACACCTACGCTTTCGTGCTTAAAATTACTACGTTCATTTTAAAATAACACAAAATTATTAATGAGACATGTTCGATCTTTACCGTTTTATTAGCTACAAAATTTTTTTTAAGGAATATAAAATTTTACTTAGGGTTCCATCCTGTAAACGTTCCAAAAAAATATATATTATGCTTAAAAGTAAATTTTGCTTGGGAGTAGATTAAACTAGTTTAGTATATTTCAGTGAGCTGTTGAAAACAGCCCTTAAAAGTCTCCGAAACGTGAACAATGATCAACATAAGCACATTAAAAACTATAAAACATCTTTTTCAGCTACAAATTATAACAATACAAAAATTTATCGTAGTAGTAAGTTGTAAAATAGTAACAATTATAATATTACGTATTTATTACTCTAATTTCAAAGCATAAAATAACTATCAAATACGCCAGATTATAATATTGATCATTAAACTCATTGTTATTACTAACAGTAAAATTACTATAGGCTGAGGAACTTGTAGGTAAATTGGAAATCCTTCATTTGATTTTATTTTCTCCTTTATTGGTACCATTCGTTGTTCTTTTTTACGGTTGGAGAGAATTCCTAAGTGTTTTCTAGATCATTTCCTTTGGGATTGTAGAAATTATATCCGCTTCTAAAAATGAAAAAATCTGAATGCAGTGAAAATCAATTTTTCTTATTGGATTTCTTCAACATTTAAATGTAATGTAGTAATTAATGTAGAATATAATAAAGACGGTAATTAATATTGGGTAAAATTCATAATATTTTGCATTGCAAAACCTGCATTGCAAATCCAAGTCGTAACCATATATTCACATTTTGTAATCACTACACTCACAAACAAGAAATGTAAATTAATTCAGATTATACACTTATATTTATTTTCTACATCAGTTTGAGTAGCATCACTGTAAAACTTCAAAATGTTTCGTATTTCAAAACTTGCATTGTAAATCCGTTTCATAACCATATAATATGTAATTCGCATTTCGTAAAAAATATGCCCACAAATAGGAAAGAGTAAATCAATTCAGATTACTTAGACACCGGTTTCTTTATGCTTGAGCAAGATATAATTTCACAAATTATAAATAACTATACAAATAAAAACAATTCCAAAGTTTCATTCCTGGTTATTGTAAATTTTGACATTCAATAAGACCAAAGAGAATAAATATTTACTGAAGCCTATTAATGTTAATTTATTAAATATATATTAATCATAATTATATAATTTTTTAATCAATATTATATAATAAAAATTATTATTTGTATATTATTATTATTTAATAGCTAAAATCCGCGACTTCGTCCGCGTTGCTTTATAATTATATTAACAAAGTTTTCGTTATGATGCAGAGGTAGAAGAGAATTCCCTCTCCTACGCATGCGCGCTACACCGCTTGCTCTATTTTCCGCGGCAAGAAAACACATATCACTAAACATATAGTGCCTATAAAATTGTTGTTTCTTAAAACTTTAATAACTTTATATTAAATGAATATATCGGAATATTTTTTTAGATAAGGGACAAGTGTCTAGGAAATAAAACTTAGAAAATTTAATTGAAATTTATCCAGTACTTTTGCCGTGATGCGCGCACAACTGCAGACCTCTATTATTTTATTTATATATTAGATTAATTAATTTTTTAAGTATTTACTGATGTATATTATGAATTTAAATATTATTTTATTATAAAATTAACCTTAGTGGTCTTGTTACCAGGCCATAAACACTTATAAAAAAACAAAAGAGTATTTAAGATATGTACCATAAGTGTATGTTGTGTATCATTCGAGCATTAGTGTGTTTATTTTAATTACTTTGTTTATTTCTTATGGATTTTAGGCAAAAAATAGCTTTCTGCACTTTTCCTCTATATAAACTTTAACTGTATAAAAGTTTAACTCCTCCGTTAGCGCAATTTTCGCAAAAAGGGGTACAAAGTTTTCGTTTCACGTATTAATATATATAATAAATGTAAATCAGTTAAATTTTTTAAGACTTTATCTTGCAATAGAGGTTTCATCTGGAGGACTCATCTGTCATGTGTCGAATGTTCGACTGCGCTGACCATGGCCCCTACACATGTCTCCACGGTATCGCCCCTCTGCACGAACACCAGATTACCGTGACATTTGGCTACCGACCCCAAGGGACTTAATAGACGTTTGTCGTACCTGGGCGATAACCAACTGAGGTCACGAGATCATCAAGCCACAAATAGACCAACACAAGCCGCTGTTGGCCACCGATAACCAAGATGGGCCAACGTAGAGCTGCGATGACGCCACAACAACATGGACGTGAGCTCCCGTAGCTCGTAGTGCTACGTCACTCGGGAAGTCATTGCCCCCTGACTTTACGCCGGCGTAAACAGTGTTAACTCGAGGCCCCAAAACCTCCCCCAATAACGGACTGTAGGAAGAAGACCCGGATGATCATCTGTTATCTGAATGTGCGTAGATTTAGGATAGCATCGTACAAACAACAAAGTAGTTTTACTTTTAATTTATTCAGACAATGTAATAACTATGAAATAATAAAAAATACTAGGATCAGGAACTAACAGTACAAAACATACAAAATAAATTTTGGAAAAATAATAAACAGTGTTGTATATAATTCTTAATTTTTTTATTATTCAAACCATTTCCCAAATCTCTAAAAAACTGTTAAAGTCATCGTGCTTCCGAAACTAGATAAGGACCGTCCTCTAGTCTTCTAGTTCTCTAGTACTTATGACACTATTTCCGCACGTCACCATGCTTAGATGGAGCGAAGAAAAGGCATGGTTACAGTCTTCCTGAATATGGGAGAGATCTTCAATCGGAGTTGCAGAATTCAGCCGAGGCCCTTGAAGCTTCAGTACCTCTCAATATTGAGCTGAAAACTTGGGTGAAGTATGAGAATCAGGTGAAGTATGAAAGAATGAAAGTCAGGGCTAATTTCTAACTTGTCTTCACTCTCAACATGTTTCCGAGGACAAAGATTAGAGTCTACAAGACCTATTCCCGCTCGGAAAGCTGATCAAGAAGATTGAGGCCCAATGGAAAATCTTCCTGCGAGTATATACAGGCGTTGGTTGGTAATTTATGAATGACGTCATCCGCCGTGGGCATCCCTCCTGTGAGAGGTCGTGGCCACGTCAGCGCATCAATACATCGACCGTGCCGACAATGGCCCACAACTACTTTCGCGGTATTGCTATGGTACACGCTCGACTAGCGGACCATCTTGGACTTAAAACTATACTCTTTACACACCTCTACACAACTCTAGATACCTCGTTGTATCTGATATAAGTCTGACTGAGACTGAAAAGAAAATGCTTTTTATTCGAGTTATAAGTGTTTTTAGCTCACGTATCTTGTGGAAACGCACAGCCCCTCCATTTAGTGCGCCCGTACGCTCCGGTCTTAAAAACGGAGATGTACTTCGTACTAGAATATCCACTAAAACCACCCCGGTCGTCCTTCGTACGCCGTGGCTGATAAGGGGATTTTTGTTCTAAGCGTATTATGTATAATAACATTTTCCATAGGAAAAACTCATATAACTACAATTTTATAACACATTGTTATAATATCATAAATAAGGAATGATCGCGTTTTATATTCTCGCGTGGATCTATTATATTGTTTCCTTATAAAACATGTAGGTTAGCTTTTACGATCGTCTCTAGTGATAAAGTTTTCAGTGTAACATAAAACTGAAAGTATAAGGGATGAATGTTACGAAGTAAAACTTTTCTTATTTATCGTTGCTGTTTCTTGTATCGATTTGTCTTCATTTGGGGTTTTATTGTAATAATTGTATGAGATAGTACTTAAGACCTTGCACGAAACCATGGCGGACTTCATAGAACAGATGATGTTTTGTGATATATATGCGATATGATGAAAGATTTTCCTTTTGATATTAAGACGATTAAGCGGCAATCCGGTGAAAAACTAAACCAATTCTGTTTTTCTGCATTTGTGTATTATAAATAAATAAATATATTGGAGCAATTTACACAACGCCATCTAGTCTCAAAATAAGTAGTATAGTACATGTGTTATGGGTACTACACAACTACAATAATGTACTAGGTATATATTTTTTTCTTTTTAAATAAATAAATATTATACTAAAACACCCAGACGCGTGAAAGGGATCGAACCCGTGACTTCCGCAGGCGTACTGATGTACGTTAGCTATTACACCACAGAAGTCATCATATTATGCATATAATGCAATATATGAAGCATTTTAAATACGACTTCTTAAGAAATTATTGCTAGAAAACGTTTAATTAATTTTTAAGTACGACGTGCTACGTACCAATATGTGCACTCCGTCCATCCGCCTTGAATAAGCGTGGCGGGTATAGTCTCCGTTTCCTTTAGGAGAAAGCCGAAGCAGCATAACAATGAGACATATGGGATGTATTTATCGTTATTGAACGTAATTTTAATATTTATTAGTTATTCGTATATTTGACATAACTAAATCCTCTAAAATATAGATTATATGGTCTTTGAGTATGAATATATTATAGTTATGTTTATTTTCACACACAAAACCCTCTACAAAATGTTCAGTGATATTAAAAGGGACACAACCCCACTTTATGTTCCTAATGCCTTGTAATAATTATTCTGTTTGTACAGCGTTGTTAATGTGAATAAGCCATAACATAAACTTTTTGTCTAAGTTGGGTTATAAAACATGGGTAAGAAGGTCTCACCCTAAAATTATGTGAAATTTTGAAAATAGTTTGAATGCATATTTAGAAAAATATAAGTAGTTAAAACTGAAAACCTATAACCCAGGGCTAGAAACATATTTTTTTGTTCATCAAACACACACTGTGTATTAATTGCTTAGACTTGCAAGAAATTGTTTAATATAAAATATTTTGTCCATGCAGGGGTGGAGTAAATATACTGACCCCTGCGTCGGGGGCGTCGTAAAAGGTGACAAAACAACCTCAGGTATGCAAATATGCCGCCATAATAATCTTTTGTTGTGTTCTGGTATAAGTGACCCAGGTTCTAATTCCCATACGCGGAGGGTGTGTTAGCGGCCTCCCTGACATCAGTATCTATCTGACATCCATAGGCGATGGTAATTGATCGATTAAGTCAACTGTCAGTCTGTCATTAAAAAGTGGTGTAACTATTTGTATATTACTACAAGTAAGACAGTGAAGGAGAATTCTATTTCGCCTATATTTATCACTTGTATACTCATAATGTGCATGAATTTAGCTAAATGTATTAAATGGAGTTTGTTAATGCCTTTATGTGTCACCTACGATATTATTGCGGGGGTGGTCCATAGAGATGTCGCCTAACTGAGATTTATACGAGCTCTACATCAACAGAACTCTGTTGTAGCTAAACTGCTGTGTTGGTAATTATTTTGTACGTGTTACATCATGCGTACGTGAGGTAAAATTGATGTCAGGAGAATTCTTTATTTTGAGCTAATATATTTTGGGCATTGGAAAATTTTAATATTAGCATTTAGCTTAATTTCTGTTTACTAAATAACTTTTAACTTGAATAAAAATCATTTATCAAAGGTATATTGAATAATATTCTATTCTCAATTTAAACATTATATAGTATACACGAATACGAAGCAATTTGGTATGGTAAAAATATTTTTTTTAATTTTAAAATATTAAATTTGTATGTAAAACCTTAAATATATTAAATGCATATTTGTTCTCTTTAAAACATTTAGTTCAGAATGTGTGTTTGTTTGTTAATTGTTACTTGAATTTGAAAATATTAAAAATTAAAAGTTAGACTGATAAGAGTTAGGTTCAAGAATAGCCCATTAATTTGGATTAGATTTAAAAATAAAACGAACCGTTTATAAATCGAAGATAAGAAACCGATAACTTTTTATATAAGTAGTTAACAAATAAAAATATAGAGCATCGTTTTCTGTTTACTTTCGGTTTTGGGGGAGGGGTTCAGATGGCTGGCTTGACAGGCGTCATGGCACTCTATGGCTTCACTTGATCCAGGTACTCTCAGGGCACGACTCCTTCAGGCGGTACCTGTTTCGCATCGCACTCAAAAGGAACAAACGACAGAGTGCCTGCCACCACTGGGATGTCGGTGATGAGAGCACGGTGCTTCACACCCTCACACCCCACACCCATGTGTCCCACATGGGCATTGGAGTGTCGAAACCTCGTCGCCACCTGTCGCTTCCAGCCATCCCCCTAGCGAAGGTCGGGAGTCAAGCTGGATGTGACGCCGATGCCTCCTTCTGCGAGACAGTCATATCTGCGAAGGAGGCGGCGGAGAGAGAGAGAGAGCGCGCTAGGTTCCCTTCCCGCTCACGCAGTGCTACTTGTCACCGAAGGGTGGCGATAGACATCCGGCCACCGTAGTGACCGGTTGCGGGCACGGCCCCCTGGGAAAGCCGGCCATGTGTGTGTACACATGGCCGAGAAAAAGATGGGTCTGGGTGTTCCGCGTGCTCAGCTCACCCCTGTGTGAGAAAGAAGATGCCGGGGCTCCGCAGACGGGGTCACGCCTAGACTAATACGTCACGTTCCGTGGCTTGGGCACTAAAGCCATTTGAAGGAACACTGGGGTAGTTTTAGTGGATATACCAGCGATGTACGTCCTCCAACTTAGAGAATAGGATGTACGGGCTCATTACACGGGGAGTCTCACACTACCTCGCCGTCGGTTCCCATGCGGTAGGGTGTGCGTCATGCATTTCCACCTCTCAAAAAAGGGGTTCAGAAGGTAGTCGCTGCATCACTTACACTTGCACCCAGCTCTGAATTAGAATGTAGGTGCTAGAGGCATTTAGCCACTCTGCATGGATAAGATACATGAAAATGGACCAGCTCCAGCTGGGATCGCCGTCAGACTAAAGTCACGTCTCGAATAAAAGAACACCGGGCTAGTTTTAGTGGGAGTTTGAATGATGTGCATTTACTTGCTAAGAGACGGGTCCAATACTACGTTGCTACTGTCCGAAACAATCAATCCCCAAATACGAGCGGTATTCAATAAATAGTGATAATGCGATACATTCTCCTTAGAAAGAAAAAAACAAATAGTAACAGGTATAGCCCAGACATATAGATATAATAATAATAAAAAAACAAAAATTTCTCTTTTGTTTTTTGAAAATAGAAGTCATTTGTTTTCGTCGTGTCTGAACGTGTTCTTAAAAATGGATAAAATTGAAGTTTGCGGGGTTATAAAATATCTCTGTTTAAAATTTTTTACTACGGAGCTGGTATCAAGACTTGAAAGCAACATTAGGAGTTCATGCTCCTCCATATTCTACGGTTGCGCGTTGGTGTGCTGAGTTCAATCGAGGAAGAACTTCCATTAACGACGACCCCCGCACGGGATGCCCTACATCGGTAGTAATTGAACAAATGATTAAAAAAGTTGAAAACATTGTCTTGGCGAATCGTTATGTTATTTGTTTTATAGCAGAAGAAATGAAAATTTATATAGGAAGTGTGCATAATATTATACACAACCATTTGGGTATGAAAAAAGTGTCAGCGCGCTGGGTGCCCAGAATGCTTTCTGACGCGCAGAAACAAACGAGCCTGAAACCTGAAAGGTGACTACGTCAAAAAATAAAATGACACTTAATAAAAGATATTTGTGTCATATTCATTATTACTTTTTATTGAACATCCCTAGTAATACATGTATTCATACATTATTTATTTTATTCTTGTTTTAGTAAATTGAATTTTATTATCTTGTGATAACTGCTTAAATATTCACCTTTTTATTATTAAGTAGTTTTGTTATAATTGTATAACCAATTAATTACTATAGTTTAGCTGTCCATGAGTTGACCCAAATGGATGGACCATTTGGGTGGAAGATCAGCACTGGTCTTAGTCGGCTAACAACACGTTGAGTCTGGATCTGGAGTTTAGAACAATGATGCTTATTTTATTTATTAGAGAGTTTGTTTAATTTGTTTCTAAATAAATATTTCTTTCTTTCTTTCAACTTTAGTCACATATATTTGATTTTTGTCGCTCTTTGTTCAATAACAATATCTATCGTGAAAGGACTCGTAGCAAACAGATACGTAGAAGTTAACTTCTTAAAACATCGTAGCGTAGTGAACTACCGAAGAGTAGCACTTCAAATATAACCAACATGAAAATGGAAACAATGTTCACAGCTTCCATTCCAAATAGTAAAACTTACATTCCTATAGAGGCAAAAAGAAGCAATCACTACAAAAATATTACTCTCAAAGTACAGGCCACAATAATACAGAAGCGTCGGTGATTTAAAAAGTTGATTTAACTGCACCTCGCTCACTTCCGTATAATTAAAAAATCCCGACGCAAACTAACGAGCCCTCGCCTTACCATACTCGATTGAGAATTTCAAGTTGCTTTTTTAAATAGACTTTTTATTTTTTTAGGTAGTGGACTAAGGAGTTTATAGTTTATAAGTTCGAATTTTCTTTGCTGAGGCATATCATATGAATTTTGAGTAAAATAATTTCATCTTTTTGTGATTTTAGGATATTTGATTCTGCCCTTAACCTAACTATGCGGGGACGGCACAATATGCCCTCTCTTACCACTCTCTTCTATTAGTTGTCATATGAACATTCACACCTTTTTTGCCATATCATCTTTTACATAATCTATCCATCTTTTCTTTGAACTACCTCTCTTTTTGCATCCATCCGCTCTCATTTCTAGTAGTTTCCTTGTTCTATGGCATTCTACTCTTCGCATTATATGGTCACCTTAATGTTTCCTTCGCCGTCAGTATGTAGCATTTATGCATTTAATTTTGCAAAATAACACAGCTATTATTTTTGTTTCTGCATGGGCGGATCAAGTCCGTGTGGATGGCGACCATGCCCGGTTTTTAAATAAGCCGCCATAATAACTCAGTGTTGTGTTCCGGCATAAGTGACCAAGGTTCCAGTTTCCTTCCGTGGATAGCAGCGTATTTGCAGTGCCCATGGTGGTGCAAACATTCAAAGGCGATGGTAACTGCTTACTATTAAGTTGACCATCAACCTGTCTACTGTTCCTCTGACCACTAAAAAAACGAAACTAAGAAAACCCGGCAGGAGGGGTAGACCCAAAAACTGCTGGCTTGACGTCGTAGGGGTTGATATACGTGCCAATGGATTGACCACCAGAGATGCCGAAGATCGTGCGAAGTGGAGAAGAAAAAGTCGGTAGGCGGACCCCGGGCGCCGAAGCCAGAGTTAAAGCGAGAGGGCTGCAACCAGGATTCAATGCTAAGATGATGATGATGATGATGATAAGGCAAGAAAACTAATTAAGCGTTGCATATCACTGTGGGAATCGCACCTGTGACCTCTAGATTATTCTTCGAGTGTGATAACATTTACCTACTACATACCTATTTCTTGGTATAATAAGAAATACCATTTTATGTCAATTTTAGACATTTGAAGCAACTTTAAATAATTTAAATGAGTAAATGATGAGTCCTTAATTTATAGTATTTTAACAAAGCAACTATAGAATTTGAAGTACTCCTGATGATCATGAAAAATTTGAAGACATTCAAAGTTCAAGGATATCTCGAAGTGCTCACCATGATTAATTAGATGAAGCATCAACGTGCCCTTTACGAAAAAGTTTTGATAATACAAAAAATTAAGCATGATTTGGCAGTTTTAACATTTTCAAGGCAAAATCTCAGCTAGGCTTAATCTTAATTTGTTCATCGGAGCTTGAAGGTTTGACAAATTTAGTTACTTCGTGTTCGATGGGATAAAAATAATTTCCTTTAATTAGAAATTCTCTTATAATTTTAAGGAAAAATCACTGGTTCCGTTTCTCTGTTTTGATAAAGATTTATTTTGTGGTTCATTTTGTTTTATTATTTACATAAAGTAGTCTTATTGGCGAATTTATGAAGTATATATACACACACATAAAATATTGCATATTTTCTTATTTTGCGATATCAACGCTTACTAAGGACGAATTATACGGAAATCTTATCCAAAATGTATTTTTTATTAATTTATACGGGCGAACGACGTTTGCTGGGTCAGATAGTTATAAAATAAATGAAATAGGTTCCAATATAATATTTATACATTCCCTCAAGGCACATCTGTCTAAACATTTAGTATATACGCAAGAAATACATATACGGCTGAAAGCTAGCGCTTGGCGAGCACAGATCACCACTGTAAGCCTCTTATAAATACTTGGAAGCACCGACGCTCCAAAAGAGTGGAAAATCCAAGATAATCTGTTGACGACATGATTCTGAAATTAGGCCCTGCTGAGTTTTACATTTAAATGAATTTTTGTTCGCAATCCCCTTTTAACATTGGTTATGTACTTGCGATGTTTTTATCAACCATCGGCTCATTATGAATTATTTACGCCATTTTTTACATTAGTTTTGTTTTTTATGCATTACCAGTAAATGTATTTCGAGTTTTCTTGTAAAATTCTATTTATGTATGAGTTTCTTTTAAGTATTTTGATGTCTATTTTCTCGAGGAAAATCTCCCGACTGCGAGGGAGTAGGGAGCTATATGGGACTTCGTTAGACTACCGAATAAAAACCCCGCTATTTTTCTATCGTCTAGTACTTGGGCCGATGGACAAATAACCGGCTGATTCCGTAGTCCAGGCCAGCACCAGCCAGCCCATTATGTCAGAGCGGGCCTCATCCAGTATGCAGTGTGTGCCAGAAGGTCAGAATTCAGGAAGGTCAGGTTCAGAATTGATAACGTATAATAATAATTAATGCATTTTTAAAACATGTCAAACACCGGTCGTGTCTGGTGTATCTAGTTAAGGCAGCTATATGCTTATTGAGCAAAGGGCCCCCAAATAGTACAGTTTAGGCCGGATTACAAAAAAGTGGATACAGTGTCATAAATTCAATAGTTAGGTCTATGTTTAAATTGGAAAGTTTCAGACACATTGAGTGTATACGTCTGCCTAGACACACTGTATGCATTTATTTACAAAATAAAAATGTATAAGTAGTATATTAATTTTCTAGTACCCATTCCAAGTGCGCTCTATTGTTTACTTTGGAACTAGATGGCGCTGAGTTAATTGTTATAGTATATTTATATACTTAGTTTGTTATATTCATTTTAATTCGCCAAATTTAATTTTATGTAAAAATTTAATCTAATGCGGCAATTGTCAGCCAGTATTTGGTGCGTAGTTGTTACACAATTAGTAATCGATTCCTACAGTCGATGTCTATATTCCCGAGCTATCAAAGTCAGTCTCCGTTCATTAATAACTGCACAGAACAATACAGCTAATAACTAGATTCTAAGGCGCTTCGAATTAACCGGTCCAATGCTTTCCGTGTTCAATCGACTACGAACTTGTAAGCCAGCTTTGGTTTCACACCACTTGCTCTTAATTAAGCCTGTATCAAGCCTAGATGAACTTTAAGCCAGTTCAGGCCGGTATTAGTTGTAGCTAAGATATAGTATGAGCTATAGAGATCTCTTATTATATTTTCCTTAATCAGAAGGTATGAAAAAGTATGTTTCACAATAATCGATACAAATACTGTCAGCTCAGCTCAAAGTCTCGACCAATAGTGCCGCCGTGATTTTTTTTTGTTTGTGTTAAGCCTGTTGTTTTCTCAGATGAATCAACAGCAACTACGGACGGCAAAGGCATTCCAACCCCGTGGGAGCGAGGTCGATCAGCCGTGGCAGTGTGCTCAGGGTCACTACTCTTGTGAAGTGTGTTCCCGGCTCGACCGCTGCATAGGGAACAATTGAGAACAGGCACGAATGGCAAGAGTTTTTATTGGGGTCATTTCAACTTCACCGGTGAAGCCGCTCCTATTCTAATCTACTACCGTTTCGGAATTTGTATAGCTGGGGGAGAAGAAATTATGAAAGAAACTCCCCGCAACACATCTAGAGTCTATAGGATATGGGGGGCGGTAGTCACCCCTAAACCTATTTCGTCGGAGTGGTCCATGCCGGACTGGGGAGAATTACGTCCGTGAGAACATTTGCTTTAGCGTCCTAGTGATGGGGTCGGGTCTATCCGTGAGCACGTTTCGCGGGCGACGACGCAAGGGAGCGGCGGTTGGCCGTGTAATTGACTGTCTCCATCATCAGCGGACTGGGGTGGTGGGGAGCGAGGCCGAGCGGAAATCGTGACAGGGAGACCATGTACTTAAGACGTAACATGTACTCATCATGGGAAGGAGTTCTAGGTCGCAGTGTAGATCCGCGTTACGCATATGAAGTGGTGCTTTGATTGCTATGCGCAAAACTTGTTTTGTAGTCTCTACATCGAGTTGATGTAGCATTTGCCGGCATGGGCGACACTCACGTAAGTCATGATGGGGCGGACGCAGACTTTGTAGTGTCACCATATTCCTAAGGGACAATTTACTCTTCCTGCGTATCATAGGATAGAGACGGCCGAGCACGAAGCGTGCTTTGTCTCTCATCGTCTTGATGTGTTTAGCGAAGTACAGGCCTTTATCGAGGGTGACTCCTAGGTATTTCATCTCATCAACCCATGGGATGATGCGGTCATATAGTTTGATAAGATAGAGAGAGTGCCGATTCGGGCGAGCCGGCCGTCTCTAGTTTTGGGAGGATTTACCGCGAGCGAACATCGAACATGTTCGCTGTGCTCTTTCTTATCAGGATTTAACTCGATCCGCTATTTGCGGGACCAGTTGCTCAGTGTCTCAACCGCCGTGTTGAGATGGCTGAAGATCCGATACTGATTAATATCGGAGGTGAAGAGGTTTCATCCGCGTATAAGGAGAGATGTACCTGCGGGGCATATCGCTGGTGTACAGCGAGAAGAGTAAGGGGGACAGGGCCGAGCCTGGGGGACACCGGCCCTGATGGAGTGAGAGGATGAGTGCATGCCCTCCACTCTGAAGCGGAAGCTTCTTCTCACCATTTTCCTTGCGTTTTTCGTGAGTGCCAATCGGCCGTCCTCGTACGGGACTTGCCGTGTGGACTCTCGAACGACAGTTCGGAGGTGGCTGGTGAGAGCTTCGATCGCCCCTTCCATGTCCTGAACTGACCTAATGGGGTCTGGGGCCTGCTCAAGGCCAGAGGATCCTCCTTGTTGGAATGCACCCTTGAGCTTGGACCAGTCGACGATTGACTTAGTCTGAGGGTGCCACCGCGTAGCTTGTGCCTCGCCTTTTACGATATTACCTACACTATATCTACCCTTTTAATAATATATTTACGAAAGAAAAGAATGTATGTACTATTTCAGTTGCCTAGTACTCATAATACATGTGCTATGCTACTTAATTTAAGTCTAGCGAATGTGAATTGTGCCAATATATTTAAAAAAAACATATTGTGTCAAATCTTTTGAAAAATCTTTGTGAACCCTCTCTTTTATTAGATTTGAGATTTATTGCTGGTTTTGAATATCATATTACTGTTAAATTCAGGTTCCACCTTAACAGGGATTGCCAAAAGATTATTTTAACATTACATTTTTTTCTAAAATTCTAATAACTTACAACTAATAACTTTTCAATCAAGCTTCATTTCCTAGCTTGATAATCTCTATGAACAAAAAGGGATTATCACTGAAGAGTATCCACATAAAAATTTTAAACTGTGATAGCGAAGGTTTTAGGTATCAAATAAGAGGAAGCAGAAGAAGATAAAGCGTTCATACGTTAGATAAAGATAATATACACAAATTGAATTACTAGTTTCTATGTTATTAATGATTATTATGATGCAAATGCTCAGTAGTATTACATTAGCGACCAATCTGGTATCGGTTTTGAATCTTACGCTGACTAGCACCGCTTAGGCAGTTAGTTTTTCTTGCCTAATGTACAATTTATATTTCGATTGCCTTGTAACGAAAGGAAAATATTGGGAGCAAATCTGCATATCAAGATCACTGGTATATATAGCATAACCCGCCAATCCACCGTGGACAAGCGTAGCGGGTTATCGTTTCTACCCTCTATAGGGGGAGGTCTAACCCTGTTAAATATACCATATATTACCATATCTTATCCGTGCAGGGGCGGAGAAAGAATACTAACCTCTGCGGCCGGGGTCGGCCTGTCGTAAAAGGCGACAAAACAACCCACCCTAGCTACGTGGTAGGGCCTCAAGCCCGTCTGGATGGCGACCACCTTCGGTCTTAAGTATGCCGCCATAATAACCATGTGTTGTGTTCCGGCATTAGTGACCCAAGTTCCTGTACCCTTATGGCATAGCAGCGTGTTTGTGATACCACTGGCGTTGCAAACATCCATAGGCGACGGTAACTGCTAAATTCTAAGCAGGCCATCAGCCTGTCTGCTGTCCTACAGCATAAAAAAAAGGGATATATATACGAAACTTACTACGAGGGATGTGTTTATATATAATTTATAGTTATTTATAAAATAATATATCCGCATGGAATCCCAAATGACAGTTAAAAAAGAAAGAATAATTCTATTAATATATCAATCGAATTGAGAATTATTCTTTCTTTACATTGCAGCACATTTATATTATGCACAGCAAATATGTTTTTTTTTTCATTTCATAAATTGTGTGAATGTATATTCACTTACATGGAGCTTTTTATACAAACTTGATTGATAAATGTAAACAATACGTCTATTTTTTATTCGGAAATAATGTTTCACGAGTGTATCGTTATCCGTGAATGCATTGTTGTCCAACAATATGGGAAAAACAAAGATGTTTTTTCGTATTGGAAACATGGTCCTCAACATGAGTTATGTTCGTAGTAAATGACAACGGAACAAAACAAATGTTTACTGCCTGTAAGTGAACAGTCTTTTAATGATCTATTGTTTCTAAATATACAAATTCTTTTTAATTCATTTTTGTATTATAATTACAAGCTTCGTTCCAGCTTAGAGAATTATCTATCCCTATCTCTTTTGAGGAATGATGGATTATTAAAAAGGCGTTTAATTTATTAAAGGAGATTTATTAATTATAAACCACACAACACACGTGATAGGCACAAACGACAAGAGACTGACATATCTAATTATCTATCTGTTAAAATATCAAAGAGTAAAAATCTATATTTTATTTTTTATACATTACGGATGCGTTTATTTACAACAGAGAAGGAACGCCCGCAAAGGTTTACGAGCTGAAGTCGTCGCAGAGCAATAGACTATTCCATCCTGGAACCATAGTACAAAGGCTTAGGTGAAAATCAGTTTTTTTGGAGCGGTTCCTTAGCTTATACTGAACAGAAGGAATTAGTATACATATAAATGTATAAATAATGTAAAATAATTTAGCTAAAAATATTTTATGATACTATTTATATCTTTGTTTTAGAAGTGGACTCACATCAGTTCAATATTTATATATTGTTAAAGCAATTTATTTAATTTTTTAAACATCCAATTAAGAGACTGATATACCTATGTCAAAACAGTAGGGTAATTACAGTTTAATATTACATATTCTATATATATTCTACAATAATCATGACTGCACAAGATCACTTTTTTTTTTACTTCGCGGACGACTTTCTTGTCGTAATTATTATTATTATTATTTATTTATTTCAGACAGTTACAAAATCATGTCCATAGTGGGTTAGTAAATTATAAGTAAACTTAAAAATCTATTGTTAGTAAACACAAATATAAAATGATCAAAATGTCCATGTCGCGACTGGTGCGTGCAGCTGTACCCAGTGGCGAATCATTGGGCTATCCCACCGATTGCATAAAATTGCCACCATACTGTGAGGGCTATCACGGAACCTAGCTGAGGTAGCTGCGCAACGTTTACGCATGAGGGCCTGAAAGCTGTCAATAGCATTTTCTGCAAACATAATCGATGCACTACAAAAACGAGGCAACCCCAACAAAATCCTGAGGGCGTCGTTATACTGCACTCGCAGGGCATCGATTGCCGCCCGCGTGTACCTCAGCCACAGACTACAGGTGTAGAAGGTTTGGCAATAGGCCTTGAACAAAACCAGCTTGACATCCCGTCCACACCTTGCAAATCTGCGAGCCAACATATTGCATCGGAAAGCTAAAGCCCTACGTTCTCTCTCAATATCTAGGTTATCACTTAGATCCTCGGTCAGCCAGTGGCCCAGATACTTAAACTTGGTTGAATTGAGATAATATTTTCTCAAAATTTTCTCAATTAAATATTATATTGACAACGGAACAGCCTGGGCATAATTATATTGTCAATATGATAACTACTAATTTTTTTAATCCAATTGAATTATAATTTTGTAATACTATTTATTCAGACTATAAATACATAGATATAAAACAAGACTGAAAAAATTGGTCATTAACACTTCTTTACAAACCAAAAATTGTTCACTCAAAAAGTGCTCAACACGCCTAAAGAAGTTTTCACTTAAAAAAATTATAGTTTAAAAAAAACTAAAATACATGCTTTTATAAAAAATCAAACTAAAAAATAAAAAATAATTTTCACTAAATATAAATTAAGGATAGTGGGATTAACAAAAAAAAAATTAATTTTATTGTAAACAAGTGTGGGGTGCTTGTTGTCAATTGTTATTTTGAAAATATCTTAAAAAATGCTGCCCAAAGTCACTATTCCACGCGGACGGAGTCGCGGGCACAGCTAGTAAAAAATAATATATATAATAAATATTTTGAGAATTACTCCGATGTAAATCAAGTTTGAAAATGAAACCAACACAAATCCAAACAACAACAAGTTTTTGCGTCGTGCCACACGATTCTTCGATCTTATGTCATTATTACTGATTATTACTATAGTTCTTTATTGAACGGTATTATGTTATATTCAGCTTCTTAACTTCTTGACCTCTCATCTTAAGGGATCACATAAATTAAAAAGTTCACGTTACAATGGCTTAGTCACTATTGTAACATGGCAAAATTTAGATGGATTCCCTTGCGAACCTCTTTCTTTTCCTGTACAGAGGGAAAAAGGAAATAGATGAATTAGTTATGACTAAATTTACTTTTTGTTCTCTATCCCCAATAATAACAGGAAATTGTGCCTAATTTCCAATTTAAATTTTTATTACTCTGTAGGAAATAGGCAACAACACATAAGGTTCCACAGCGGAGTTTTTTTGTAGCGAAAACTTGTTTAGCGGCATAGTGCACTTATTTTGTGATGAGTAAAATTTTTTAAACTCCCGTCAGGTCTCGTGTCCTGATCGAAAATTCGTAAGATTTGTAAGACGGAGTTTTGCTCCAGTAATACCAATCTTATTAATAATGATTTAAGGTTTACTTTATAATGTAACTTTTAAATCATTGCAGTGCATTACTTATACATATCTATTCGAATTGCGATTTTATTACAATGAAATACAGTTGAGTTTTGAAGTGAAAACTTTCTTAGGCGCGTTGCGCACTTTTTGGATGAACAATTTTTGGTTTGTAAAAAGTGTTAATGACTAATTTAAACTTTAGTGCTTGATCATAAACAATTTTTGAAAATAATAATCTAATAGTAGTATCGACGATACAATTCACAATTTATTTAGGTTTCACTTCTATCGGCAGTCCCCAAAGACTGCCCTGCATGTTTTTTTTTTTTGATAAAAAGGAACATGACGTTCTTGATCCACAAAATACTCTCTAGATACTATTAATATCTTACCATGTTTTACTACAAAAGCTCTGATAAGAATTTGATACTTCGCTATGGGTGTCGTAGACTGCATTCAATGAATCCCCGCTCGAGGCGTATCCTGGAAGGACAATTGCTGAATACATTTGTATGAAGAAATAGTAGCCATACATAAGATTTTCATACATAAAGATTTTATTTGTTAAAATATTATTTAATTTGTTGAAAAGGTAGTTAAAAGTTACATGATATTTTAGTTTATACATTTTCTTATTTAATTTTTGCTATTAGAGGTACAAATATTATTTTCTTTCTTCCTACCTTTGTCCCACATTATATGGGGTCGGCACAACATGTTCCCTTCTTTCACTCTCCTTTGTTAGCCGTCATCTCAATATTCATACCCTTTTTCCATCCATCTTTTTTGATCTACCTCTCCTTCTTTATCCATTCACTCTCATTACTATAATTTTCTTAATTTTATGGCACTCTTCCCTTCGCAATACAAATTTTATTGTTATGAAAATTAATTCGTCACAATAAATGTTAAATAAATTCGAACTATTTATATATAGTGTCTATATTCGGTTTCATATTTTAAAAGAAGAATGATAAATTTTAAAGTACAAGAGCAGGGGTAGACCTAAAATGCGATGGAAATAATGTATGATGCATGATATGAGGGTTTTTGAAGTGACAGATAAAGCAGCGCTAGTTCCAAATATTTGGGGTAAACATACCTGTATATAAATTAACATAACTTATAAGTAGCTGAAATATGGGTGAACCCCAGATATAAATTAAGAAGTTCTACCAGGTTAATACTCATATATTACTAAAATATTTTTCGTTATTGAGGTTGAGATCGAATTAGCTCACTGATTTCTTCTACAGCACGGTGAGCCAATCTGTGTCAAGTTATAAGGCCTAGGAACTTGATAACTGTTTCAAAATTTGACGAATAATGTAATAAGTGTACGAGACGGCGAACGGAAATAGTTTTAAGCTTTGTTTGTAATTTATTTAGGGTATTGCAATTTGCTTTATGATTATTAGTGTGTAAAGTTTGAATGGGGTAATGGGATTCTGGACACCAAATGTTTTACCACCTCAGGATGTTTAAAGAACCCGAACTTCAGACAATGGTTGTTAACGTTGTCCTTTGACTATTGTCCATTGTAAAATTTATTTATTTTCTAAAAGGATCAAAAGAGCAATTCCGCGCCTTTGGAAATTCGAACTAATGGTCGCTCTTTTGTCTATAGAAGTATTGTTTATGGAAACAATTATAGAATTAGAAAAGTAATTCCGCTCCGTGGGAACTCGTCTAAATGACCGGCTACTATCAAAAAGAAACGGTCATCTATTGTATGAGGTTCTAAAAGGTTCCAGACTCCCCACCCATATTTTTACTATAAAAGCTGCATAGTTTTGCTTTCGTTATTCAGTTCAGTTCAGTTCAGTTCAGCTCAGCTTATAGTAAGCTACAGTCGAGCTCAGACACAGCAGCCCTAGCAATAAAGGAGGAAAAATAGAAACAAGAAGCCTTTCATTTATTCAGGCTCTCCAATCCCAGCAATAGCAAATGTACACCCGTACATTTAATGGTCCTTCGAGCCGGATAGAAGCCTGAAGATCTGAAGATCATCTGAAGTATAGAATAAATTGAAGATTCAAGCCTTCCTCATCAATCCACCATGCTGGTCACACGCTCCGTGGGAAAAGCAAGCGCTCAGCGCACACAGTCGTCGGCTGAGAACCCATCTTCGTCCGAAGGAACTACAGAAACAACTGGGACCTCCGGGACCGAGACTACGGTAGAAATCTCCGCAACTAGGACATTGGCGGAAACCTCTACAATAGAAGACACAGCGACGACGATGACCACGGCCACCACGGAGACAGAAACCTCTAAAGTGGCGGGAACATTTCCCGAACCCACCGTCATAGAAAAGGGAAGCGCCATGACGAGGACAGCTGCTAGGGACACTGCCACGACATCTTCGCCTGCCCCTCTCGCGCCCGCGACGCGAATAGTACCTATGGAGAAGGGCACGAAGCACAAATCTGTACTGAATCCATGCGAGGAACGCATGTCACAGCCGGACCCGCCGCCACGAAGTGCAGTTGGGTCCCCGCGTTCCAAATTGAAGGCGTGGAAGATAGCTAGAGCGAAAGAAGAACTTCTGCGCATTCAAGCCCAGCTAGCTGCTGCCACGCTAGCTCGAATAGAAGCCGAGGACACTGACGATGAAGACGACAATGGAGACACCTCCATCTTCGAGTCTGAGGTCAACATTAGAGTTACAGAGCCCGTAATAGACCCGGTCGCTGCAAATGAAGATAATAGTGCCCCGCCGAGACATATAGAGGAACCACTGCTGCAGTCTGCAGTGCCTACACCGGCGGGAGTCAACCTGGAGAAGGATAACAGCGCCCCGTCGAAGCCTATAGTCCAAGCACTGCTGCAGCCTGCAGTGTCCACACCGGCGGGAGTCACCTTAGAACAAACCCTCTCCAGCCTATCAGCAGCGATCACCAGCGCCATCAAAGCGGGACAGAAGCAAAATTTCATAGAGTTGCCTGAATTCAGCGGATATCACAAGGAATGGCTGCCGTTCCGAGCAGCCTACAAGGAGACTGAAGATGTCTACACGAAGGTTGAGAACGTCAACCGACTACGGAAGATCTTGAAGGGGAAAGCCAAAGAAGCCGTGCAGAATCTACTCATCAATGACGCGCACCCAACGAAGATCATGGAGACTCTGGAAACTAGATTCGGAAGACCGGAAGCAATAGCCAAGCTGGAGATGGACACACTTCGGGCCCTGCCGCGCCTGAATGACTCACCGAGGGAGACATGCGTGTTCTCTACTCACGTGACGAACGCCGTGTCCACTCTGGAAACTTTAGACTGCGTCCATTACCTTCACAATCCAGAAGTCTTCACGGTCCTGCTGGAGAAGCTCACCCCATCGATGCGCCTCAAGTTCTACGACTTTGCAGACACTCAGCCGAAGAAAGATCCAGCCTTACAAAAGTTTGAGAAATTTATGAAAAGGCAAGCTGAAATATGCACACCCTATGCACTACCTGAGAATATAGCGTCACAGAATCAAGCAACTCAGCTGAAACGCCTACAGAAGATCCACAATGTAGCAGAAAAGCAGCCAACGATGATCAAGTGCCCAGTTTGTGAAGAAACGGGACACACTACCAAAGATTGTGATAAATTCAAGCAAGGAACTACAAGCGAAAGATGGGACATCGCTAAGGAACGACGCCTATGTTTTCAGTGCTTGCGGCACAGAGCACGCACTCACAACTGCCAGCCGAGACCATGCGGCATCAACAAGTGTAAATACATGCACAACAGGATGCTGCACAGCGACAAACAGAAAGGAGCAGTTGAACAGGATGAAGAAGACAAGGCAACCGAGTCCATCAACTCTGCTTGGACTATGAGCAAACAATGCTATTTGAAGATCATCCCGATACGAGCTACAGGACCGAAGGGGAATATAGACACCTTCGCACTACTAGACGATGGGTCTACAGTGACACTAATCGATGAGAAGGTTGCTGATAATATCGGAGCCAAAGGACCCATCGATCCATTACAGATAGAAGCAATCAACGAAATGAAGACTGCAGAATCAAAGTCCAGAAGAGTCAACTTCACCATTCAGGGACCTAACGAGATCCCACAAAGAATTCAAGCCAGAACGGTGAAGAATCTGAAGGTATCGTCACAAGAGGTTTCAAGACTTCGAATAAATGAATGCAAGCATCTGCAAGACATCAGCGAAGACCTTTGCTACGAAAACGCGAAGCCACGTATTCTGATCGGGCAAGACAACTGGCATCTTCTTCTGTCAAAGAAGGTTCGAAGAGGGAGAGCAGACCAACCTGTAGCCTCACTTACACCTCTAGGTTGGGTACTGCATGGGAGTCACCGCCGCACTCTCAACCGCCACATCCACTTCGTATCGCACATGACAGAGACGTCGACCGAGGAAGGAAGCCTGGAAGAAATGATGAAAGAATACTTCGCTATGGACGCACTCTGTATTAAGCCAAAGAAACCGAAGTCAGACCCAGAAGAGCAAGCCTTACGTATCCTAGAAACAAATACAGTCCAAAAAGAAGGAGGATACGAAACATCGCTCTTATGGCGCAAGCAAGACGTGACCCTTCCCGACAACTACGAGAGCTCGTTGAGACGACTCTTTAACATAGAAATGGAAACGTCAATCTCCAGAGAGTCAACGGGGGAACAAAAGGTTCATCCCGTCAGAGCCGGAACCAAACAACAGTTAACAGAAAGTCTACCTGAAGTCTCCAGATTCTCCAACTGGGAACGACTTCGATATACGACTGCCAGGGTATTACAGTTTATTGAACTCTGTAGAGTAACTAAACATCAAGTCAACTACAGCCAGAATAAGAAGAACAAGCTCAAAGATCCAGACTGGAAGAAAATTAATGACAAGAAACCAGTAATGAAGAAGCCAAAACTCATTACGAAGGAAAGCCGAAAAGCACTTTCAGTCACCGCAGAACAATTGAGAAAAGCAGAAGAGCTCCTGATGAAAGCTTCACAGGAAGAGTCCTTCGGAAATGAGATCGAAGCAATCAAGAAAGAAAAGCTGGTCAGCAAGGAAAGCCGCCTTCATCAATTGAGCGTCGAATACAAAGACGGCGCCCTGAGACTGAGAAGCCGAATACACGCCACACAACTCGTACCTGAAAGCTTTAAATCTCCAATGGTGCTAGATGGAAGCCACCCTACGGTGAGACTTTGGATCACAGCCATTCATCGACGACGACACCATGCCGGAGTTGAAGCCACGGTGAACGAATGCCGCCAGCACTACTGGATTTCACGTCTGCGACCAGTAACACGTACTCTTCTACGACGCTGTCTACATTGCCGGATGAGGACGGAAAGGCCACCGAACCCGAGAACCGGAGACCTACCTTCGTGTCGCCTGGAACATCACAAGCGACCATTCACATACACCGGGGTCGACTATTTCGGTCCATTGACTGTAGCAGTCAGTCGAACGAGCCAGAAGAGATACGTAGCAATATTTACGTGTCTGACAATGAGAGCTATTCACTTGGAAGTAGCAGCATCACTGAGCACAGACTCAGCAATAATGGCACTGCGACGAATGATAGCGCGACGTGGCTGCCCAAGTGAAATATGGTCAGACAACGGGACAAATCTGAAGGGAGCGGATAAAGAATTACGGCGAGCAATTGATGAGGCTACAGCAGAAGAAGCGGCCAAGAAGACGATCGCTTGGAGGTTTATTCCCCCGGGAGCGCCGTTCATGGGAGGTGCTTGGGAGAGGATGGTTCGCTCAGTTAAAACCGCACTGAACGCGACTCTACACGAGCGAAAGCCCACCGAAGAGACTCTGACGACCCTGCTAGCAGAAGTGGAATATACAGTTAATAGCAGATCGCTGACTCACGTATCGGTCAGTGAAGAGGATCCTGAAGCCCTAACGTCCAACCACTTCTTGCTCGGAGGACCCGGACACGTACCAACACCTGGTACATTTAATGAAAAAGATGCCATTTCTGGGAATAGTTGGCGTGCCGCTCAACGATTGGCTGATATCTTCTGGACGAGATGGCTACGTGAATACCTACCAGAACTCCAAAAGCGACGAGACCCGCATGGGAACGGTCCCGTCGTAAAGGTCGGCGACCTTGTTCAGCTGACCGATAATAACCTACCACGTAACGTTTGGGTACGAGGGAAAGTCGTCGCTACGTATCCGGGACCTGATGGCACAGTTCGAGCAGTCGACGTTGCCACGAAAGGAGGAGTTCTGCGAAGACCAGTCAAGAAGATGGTGATCCTGCCATTAGAAGAGGCCGTCTCTTCGCCACAAGAGGATGCAACACGATTGCACGGCGGGAGAAATGTACGAGACGGCGAACGGAAATAGTTTTAAGCTTTGTTTGTAATTTATTTAGGGTATTGCAATTTGCTTTATGATTATTAGTGTGTAAAGTTTGAATGGGGTAATGGGATTCTGGACACCAAATGTTTTACCACCTCAGGATGTTTAAAGAACCCGAACTTCAGACAATGGTTGTTAACGTTGTCCTTTGACTATTGTCCATTGTAAAATTTATTTATTTTCTAAAAGGATCAAAAGAGCAATTCCGCGCCTTTGGAAATTCGAACTAATGGTCGCTCTTTTGTCTATAGAAGTATTGTTTATGGAAACAATTATAGAATTAGAAAAGTAATTCCGCTCCGTGGGAACTCGTCTAAATGACCGGCTACTATCAAAAAGAAACGGTCATCTATTGTATGAGGTTCTAAAAGGTTCCAGACTCCCCACCCATATTTTTACTATAAAAGCTGCATAGTTTTGCTTTCGTTATTCAGTTCAGTTCAGTTCAGTTCAGCTCAGCTTATAGTAAGCTACAGTCGAGCTCAGACACAGCAGCCCTAGCAATAAAGGAGGAAAAATAGAAACAAGAAGCCTTTCATTTATTCAGGCTCTCCAATCCCAGCAATAGCAAATGTACACCCGTACAATAAGCTTAGGAGTATTTATTTTACCTAAAACTGCCTTGTAAGAGAAAAAAAAAACAAAAAAATAATTAAAATTACTTTGTTGAATGTAAATTATTCCCGTACCAGAGAGAGAGAGAAACGAGTTATGCAAGCCACCTTTGAGTCTCTCTTGAGGCAGATTTGAACCCTAACCACAGAGAACATCTTAAGTCACCTAGAAACGAGCTAGGGTGTTTTCTTCAGTAGTCTTCAATATTAATCGATTAATTTAGACGAAGATAAATTGTCCCATAACGAAAATTGAAACGAAAAAAGAAAGTTTAAATTGAGAATTATCTGTGTCCGCGGGTCATATAAACATAAAAGATTTGAGTGTAGAAGTAAAAGTTTGTGTGTTTTTGATATTTTGGAGCGTTAAACGAAACACTAAAAGGAAGCTAATGCTGACGCTCATATTTTCGATCTTCATGTACGCGTCTGAAACCTGGACTCTAAAAGCTCGTGTGCGATCGAGGATTGATGCGTTCGAAATGTGGTGCTGGCGACGTATGCCGGGAATCTCCTGGACAGAACGCCGTATAAACGAATCAACCCGCAACTGAATGTAGAAACCAGACTCTCGGCAATATGCAGGCAGAGAGTTCTCAAGTTATTCGGACACACAGTCAGGCGAGACCCAGACAGTCTTGAGAGGTTGATTATTACCGGCTGTGTTGGAGGCAAGAGGGGCAGAGCGCGCTCCTACATGTTGGACACGCACGATTCAGGACGCTATGTAAGCTACCCTCCAAACCGCCATCTGGATGGCGCAAGACAGAAGTGTCTGAAGGGAGCTGGTGGCGAGGACTACGCACCACAGTCACGTCCCTCAGTCATGAGGTTACGACAGAGAAGAAGATATTTTAAACCAATTGGTCACGATTTTTGAAAATTACTCATTCTACGGCCAGAGACTGACTTATTGATGATACTAGTGAATGATTAAAAAATATTTTTATATATTAACATTTTAGATTATTTAGTGTATTTTTTTAATAAATTGGAACAAAATATGATACAAAAGCATTAGCACAAGGCAGCTTACAGTGTACCTGAAGTTTGAGTGAAATGTGTCTTGAAATTTAATTAGTATTCAATTGCGAAAGATTATGTTATATTATACATTATGCTGTACATATAAAGGCGATGAATTAAAATTCATGCAATAATCATTGCTCCATATTGACTCTTAACGTCGCGAAAACTATAATAGTTTAAACTAGAAGTACGAGTATAGATTTTGCTTCTATACCAGAAATACGAACATATCATATAATTATAAATAGTTAACTTATATGAATATTTTCAAGATTATTTCACATTTCGTCTCAATTTCTGTACGTGTATGTTTTGTGATGTGTTCCATACAGTTCAAAGTTTTGTCCGGTCGAGGTGCCGGCGACCGGGATTGTGTTGTTCCTATTTCAAATGGAATGGAACTGAGCGAACTAGTTCACGTGTTGGTGTTTGAATAATCTTTGTTTGATAGTCTGTATACGCCATCTTTGATTATTTTCCCGTTCCGAATAAATACGGTTTTAGCCGAAAATATTCTGTGCTCTGAAAAACAATTTCTCACGTTAGCTTTAACATTGGTTAACCGGCAGGATATTGATCCTAGATAACTTCGTTCACTCACATTTTAGCTGCAAAAGTTATACACTACAATGTCTTACCTATTTTTGTTTAACAAAAGTACACCTTGCAACTAAAATAAGCTATATACTTTTCAAATTATATCAAACTGGTGATAACACTCATTGCCTGTGATAAGCTTTCTTTATGATATATCTGGTTGTTTTCGTATTGTATTTAAAAAACTCTAACAATTATCTCATTTAAATTTTATTCTGATCGCTAAAACTTCACGTTGATGTATTTCATTATAACAAATACCCTTAAATTATTAAATCCTCATAATTCAATGAAAATTTAATTTAGTATATTTTTTATATTTGGGCTGAAGCTCTAAAAAATATATTCTTTGAGTTGCAAAATTATGACATTTTTACAGAAGTATCTCTTAAGCAAATTTAGTGCTCAAAGTGAGTTATTGAAGTATAAAAGCGTATTTACCCACCGAGTGTTCCGCTCGAAAGGTCTGTCCACAGTTTGTCTTTTATTTACACAGTAACAAGATTTACCACTCAGTTTTGCCATTCCATACTATTCAAGGAAACTCAAAATAAACTTTCAACATAAGTCGCAATTTTCCTATATAGAGTCCAAAAATATTTGTCATATATTTTACAATATGAAATAAATTCTGATGGTCAAAATAACTCGATTTTAATCGTAAAAATAACTTAAATAATAATTTTTAATATAGTAAATAAAATTTGCTGTGAATACATAGAAAACAGCTTTAAGCGGTTCATTTAATGAAAGATTTGAAATTACTATTCATTTCGCTTTTAAACTTCTTAGTATGTAAATTGATTTCTGCAATAAAAGCAGCTGCATTCCCATAAAGAGAATACTTGTCTATGCTAATCACGCCTTTGAGCTCACAGCTCCAACTTCAAGCAAACGCCCCGGAAAAGCTTAACACAACATTTTCGAGAACAACTATTGACTGCAAATGTTTGGATTGTAACCAAACACACTGTTTACTTAAACGTTACACAATTGTCAAGTTGTTCTGAATACGTTTGTGGAGTGAGAAGGGTGAAGAGTTATTTTAGATTGAGCGTTGTGGCGTTCTGCACTTGGAAAAGAAAATCATTTTTATTGAAATAATATACTATTGGTAAATGGGTATTTAATTAAATATTTACGAACTATCGAGATGGGGCATCTGAAGCGGGTCTAGCCAAAAATAGTCCGTTTTCCATGACAGCAGTCAACTAACTGAGAATCTGACATTGTGTAATGCTACATAACTATTCGGTGTAGCTTTCGATTATTTACGATTTATAAAATACCCTCAATTCTCAACTAAGTAAGCATTAAAATTATTTTATGACTATTTTAACAAGATCGCCACTATTTTTAAATAATAATGAATAAATATATAACCGATATCAAAATTCAATATTTTCTGCAACTGTTGCATTGAATGACGGTTTGGTTCATTCGAAGCATAGCAGAAAGACCAGAAGGTAGTTTAAAAACATACACTACTGATGACCATTATTATTCAAATTTAACGAATTAAATTTCCTACGTACCACAGGGTACATTTTAGCCATATTGATTATCCAAAGAGAGTTTACTCTTCATTACATCCAGAAGGAGGCTTCAGTGCAATTCCTTAATAGGAATTAGGTTTTGTGCGCAATCGATATTGACGCTTAAATAATAATTATAAATATATATTTAAAAAGAATTTTAGTGTTAAGTTACAAATAAAATATTCAATATAATTAAATATTTAAATTTACGAGATAAAAAATAAAATTAGCTCCATTACACTTAACGGTTAAGTTGAAGTGGCGTTTCTGTTTTATTTTCGCAGTAAAGTAGAACGAAATTCAACGAAGCGACAACGGTTGCTCTTTAGATATTTAGTAGACTGTACTTAATTAAAAATGGTAAGTAGTCCCTGTTTCAGCAGGTTCCACTGTTATTTTTTCACGAACGAATTTCTTAATTTTCCTTTCGCAATTTCCGGGTTGGAAGAAAGTTTTCGTGTTGTTGCAAATAAAAATTGACGTGTCAAAGAATATTGGCATTAGTATAATCATGTATAGTCATTTATAAATATATACTAGAAACAATTTGAACTAATTTAGTTCTTTAGGGACATTGGAGGAACGCGAGGGTGAGGGCGACGCGTGGTATTCCGTGCTCCCCCTTGCTAAATCCTGGACTGACGCAGGAGAGTGCCGGGAGGACGAATCCCTGAACACATGTAAAAGGCCCACTCCAACACAAGGGGCAGGCTAGTTTATCCGTAGGCGATAGAAGGACAGTGTGGTTTCAAAGTGGGCAATCGAATGTCGACCATCTTTATCGAAATCCCATATACTCCCCGATCCGCCGGGTTAGGGGAACTAGTCAAATAATCGTCAAAAAAAAAAATTCAAATAATAAGGAAGCAGTCTTGGAAGTACGCCTTACTAGAAATATCGTTTTGTTTGAGTATATAATGATGGAGGGATCCATCATTATATACTCAAACAAAACGATATTTCTAGAGTTTGTATTTAAAAATGTAATTCACTTAGTTGTTGAGGAATCTCACAACCTATTTTGTTGATGGAAAAGTTTAGTGTTGTGTTTATTGGTGCTAAACACTGGATTCGTTCTCAGATTTTCTCATTGCGAGCTATTGTTATGTTCCAAGGGGATTAAAACAAAACATTAATAAAAAATACACTTAAATTTTGTAGGCTTTTATTTTGTAAAGTGTTTACTTATACAAAAAATATTAAGTATTTAATCTGAAACTGATTTTGTAATATTGGTTAGAAAATCTATAGGTTGATTTCTGTGGTGTTAAATTTGAATAATTGCGGGTTCAATATATATCATGGGGCCATGCAAGTATTATTTAAGCACTACAGGGGGGCGGGGGATTTGATCGGATACATGTATATACCTAGTCAGGTCATAAGTATTGTCACACAGTAAAAACTTTTCTTTTAGAATGCTGGCCACAAAAAAGTTTATTGAATTAGAATTTCGAATTGTTCATGAAAATAAAAATGTATAACTTTTAGAATTTTACTCATTTTTAAATATGGAGTGGACGCTTAAAGAAGACCGTGTTGCAGTTATTGCGTTGCATCGTTGCGGTTACGCGCCAATTCAAATTTTTAACATACTGAAAAATTTGAATATTACCAAAAGATTCGTTTATCGTACCATCAAACGATACAATGAAGACTCTAGTGTAGATGACAGGTCAAGAAGTGGTCGCCCTCGGTCTGTTAGGACTCCAGCAGTGATAAAAGCTGTGAAGGCACGAATTCAAAGAAATCCCAAACGTAAGCAGAAACTGTTGGCCCTTCAGATGGGGTTAAGCAGAACCACGGTGAAAAGGGTGTTAAATGAAGACTTAGGGCTTCGGGCATATCGAAGAAAAACAGGACATCGTTTGAATGCTCGTCTAATGGACCTGAGACTGAAGAGATGCCGCGCTTTGTTGAAGCGGTATGCGGGAAAAAAATATCGGGAAATTCTTTTTTCGGATGAAAAAATGTTTACCGTAGAAGAGAGCTACAACAAACAAAATGATAAGGTGTACGCACACAGTAGTGAAGAAGCGAGCAACCGTATTCCGCGTGTCCAACGAGGTCATTTTCCATCCTCGCTCATGGTATGGTTGGGAGTTTCTTATTGGGGCTTAACAGAGGTACATTTTTGTGAGAAAGGTGTAAAAACGAATGCTGTTGTGTATCAAAATACAGTCCTGACGAACCTTGTGGAACCTGTTTCTCATACCATGTTCAATAACAGGCACTGGGTATTCCAACAAGATTCGGCGCCAGCTCATAGAGCGAAGAGCACACAAGACTGGCTGGCGGCGCGTGAAATCGACTTCATCCGGCACGAAGACTGGCCCTCCTCCAGTCCAGATTTGAATCCGTTAGATTACAAGATATGGCAACACTTGGAGGAAAAGGCGTGCTCAAAGCCTCATCCCAATTTGGAGTCACTCAAGACATCCTTGATTAAGGCAGCCGCCGATATTGACATGGACCTCGTTCGTGCTGCGATAGACAACTGGCCGCGCAGATTGAAGGCTTGTATTCAAAATCACGGAGGTCATTTTGAATAAACTTTAATGTCATAAGAATCTATGTTTTGTTAAGTTCATTTTGGTATATGAATGGTTACATAATGAATAAACTTGTTACAATTATTTTACATTAAACATGTGACAGAGTTTATGACCTGACTAGGTATATATAACTGCGGATTTCTTTTCGCCATGTTAAAGTAACTTAAAGATATAAAATGTACTTTTACTACTTAAAGATATAACACCTTTTTGTCACACCTTTATGTTTTTGTAGCTTAATAAGAGAATTATTAGCAGTACCTACAGAATGTTTTAAGTTCTAGGCAACGAATACTTGAAAGCCGGCAGAAAAAAAAAACAAATTATACAGCCAGATTCAAATTCTAAAGAACAGGAAAAGAACGAAATAAAACCCGGAACCAGTGGAATCACAACAGCAATGCGTAAACACATAAAATACAGATAAACAGCTGAGAGCAAAGCTTTCTAAAGAAGCTTTGAAAAGTAAGATTGCTCTACTCGAAAAAAATCTGCATGCTTTGTATTCTGCCAGAGATACTATTACAAGCCATGTTGAAAACTCAAAAACTTCACGACGCGAAGAATATACTGAGGAGGAACTTCTTCAGTCAGGACCATCAAAATGACAAAAAATATATAAAAAATCGTCAATATAAAAAAGGATTGCTCTTAATTATTATATTTTATACAAAAAACAATATTTTTTTTTACTATATTTCATGTTTGTTTCATAATTTGTCTGGTTCATTTATTTATTTTATATTATATCTCAGTAATTTTCTGAACAATCTTACATCCGTTTTAACGGGTGTGCATACAACTGTACGAGCGGTTAAATCGAAACGGGGCACGGAATTGGCGACTTTGCGGCTCGCCAGAGGTCGTAATTTATGTTAAACATAAAAAATAAAAAAACTAAATTGTAGGTCTGAACACGCTCTACAAGTTTGAAACTGACAAATTTTTCGATATTTATCACGAGAAAAGAGAAAATAGCAAAAAACAAATTTAACTACCTAAATTTTTGAATTTTTGATCGACATCTCAATAACGATAAACGATAGGTAAAAAAAGTGAAAACTTAATTGTAGAGCGTGTAAAATAAATGTAAAATAAAGCAACAAAAAAGTATTGAATCAAAATTTTCGTATCTCAACGGAGAACCGAGTTAATGTAAAAAAACTGAATGCAACCCTTTTTTCAAGATGGCGGAAAATGCACATAGGAAATCTTGGTCGACAATTTGAAGTTAAGCTTTTCTAGCCCCCCCCCCCACGTCATATTCAAGATTCAGCTTTCTCGGTTCATTTTCATTTTTAAATATATATAATGACTGGACTAAACATAGCATCCATACTTGGACCAGATCATATATTTTTTATATCTCAAGATAATAAAGTTCGGGCCCCTATTACTGCGGCAAGTAAGCAAGCGCCTCTTCTAATGCACATGGAATATAGAATCAGATTGCTTGATTTCGACTATTATGCCAGTATTCAGTCGTAATTATAAATTAATACCTTCAGTTTATGCTGGTATCAAAATCACTTCCAGTATGTTAGGACAACCGCAAGCCGTTGGATATTTTGGACCAACTACATCGCTATTCGAAGTGGAAAGCATAGTTCATCAATATTCATGATCAGAATTTCAAGACGCTTCTCGAGCTTGAAAAGTTTCAAGGATTAGCTGTAACTGACTATGGATTGGTAAAACCAGTGGTAATCATCACAGTTGATGGCGGGCCAGATGAAAATCCGCGTTATCAAAAAGTTACAGGTTTTGCTATGTCATGTCACTTTAATCGTCATGATCTCGATGCCTTGTTTATAGCTACCAATGCTCCTGGCAGAAGTGCGTATAACAGAGTAGATCGCAGAATGACTCCTCTTAGTCAGAAACTAGCTGGTTTGATATTGCCTCGTGACTACTTTGGGTGTCATTGGATGAACGTGGCGTTGTAATTTATTGCACCTTTTTGATCCAGAAAAGAAAAGGCAACGAACAAATGTTGTATTGTGACCGCTCTCGACAGTGAACTGATCCAGTGAGAATAATTATTAGTGAACGTTTCTTAGATATATTACTTACATGATACCGGATAGAAGATTCTCGGCACCGATGGATTCTGATCTTGCTTATTGAACTTTTTTGTGATTTGTCTCTTTCTCTTTTTCACAAATTTCAATAGTCAGTCGTATTTTCCCCTTAGTTTTGTTATTCATTATCACACAAAATTTAGAAATATCCGATTTCGAGTTTGCAGGAAATGTTTTAGCTGAGGTATGGAGTTCAATGAAAATTGATGGCTATCATGTTACTGTAAAATATGTTGGGTCGGGCGGTAATTTGCCAGACATGATATGGTATTGAATACCATGTTCTGAAGAACATGTGCGTAAAAGCCAATACTTGCTTTAAATTGTAAAATGTAGAAACATAGAATGCTGTCGTCCAAGAAGTGGTCTATTTAGATTACTAGACAACAGGTTTCTTCCACCATCAGTAAAAGTAAAACAAACAGTTGATGACTTGGTTTTGGATGACGGAAAGCAATTTCTCAATCTTCCAGTCAACTGACTGGAAGATTGAGAAATTGCTTGAAATGAAATTGGCAATGAATTGAGATCTGCTCTACGCTTGAATTCTTCACTCAAAGATGTGCCCTACGAATATTTTTGTCCGGCGGTAAAATTGAAGCTATTAAATCGAACACGCAAAACGTGTAGTCTGTATTATGCTTCCGTCAAGTCATTAAATCGTTGCATCGAGAAGATCCATAAAATAATAAACACGCACACTGATATGAAATTTAGGCCTATAATAGTGGCTGCTTGTCGTGCTGCAAGCATCCAATATCTTAGAAAACTTAAAACATGGATTCGGGTGTCATGGACTGAAGATCGTTTACTATATATAATTGGAATTAATATATATACGAAAAATTTAATAGAAGTTTCTTTTCTTCGTAATATACTTAAGATTATAATATTTATACCTTACTCTATGTTGAATACTATGTTAAGTTTGTTGAAATAAATATTACGTGCGTTAAAGTCCTCTATTCTAAGCATAATTTCTTATTTCTAGAATTCTAACTGCTGCTCATGAATAAAAAAAAAACCAGAATACAATAAATGAAAAATGCATATACCAATGTTTACGTAGGCATGGAATGGGGGGGGTAAGAGCTTTGTTTACTCTTGCTGACAGGGGGGGGGGTAAAAATAATAATTGTAACAAATCTCTTTACGTAATACTTGAACGACCCTCATGGCACGCACTTCTTAGGCTTTTTATTCTACTAATATGCGGATTAACTAATGCGGATTAATTACTTATTAACTACAGAAAATCTGTCCGATCTCTCCAGAAGTAGTCCAGCGGTGGAACATAATGGGGGGTTATTATGATGATAATATCATTTATAACAGTTCACTCTTAGTAAAGAGCATTTTGATAACTAGAAAAATATGTCCAAGTAACGTTTGTATATTAAAACGATCTGGCAAGTTCCATAAAAAATTGTATATCAAAAATTTTATAGCCAATTCCACCAGTGTCTTGCAATTTTTTTTCCAGGTAGAAGCTGTTAGTTTTATTAATAAGTCATTAATTATTCATAATTTAATATTAACTTTCATTTACAATTACTTTACATATAAATAAATTTAGATAAGAAATGTTTTCGAAGGTAGTTTTGTTATTTAAAAGATCAAGGACGTAGCTGTCATAATATTTTACCTTCAAGTAATGTTTGGCACTGATTTCAATATATATTATATAGCACCACTTAGAGGATTGATAGCCGTTGGAGCACCTACAGAGTGCTCACTAGTGCTTAGTGACATATTTTTTGCTTCTTAAAATTGTTTTCGCTCCGGTGTTAACTAATATCCTTATCCTGACTATCATAAGTTTATATTTATTAAAATGAAGGTAGTTACAGGTAAATTATGTTATAAATAAAAAAATTCTCATCGCATTTTTCTGTTTGACGTACAAACATTACTTGTGGGGAAATCAATTTCAAAATCAATTTACATTATTACTATTTATATTCTGCTAATTTATTATTTAATAATCGCCATCTAAAACATACAATATAATAACGTTTCGGAATCAATAACTTTTTTAAATTTACGTTTAAAAAATAAAATGTCAATATTTTAAAATTTTGGTAATTTGTATTTTTGTACCAAATATGCTGAATAGGGATGTGTTCATTGGCCTTTATTGTTTATGTTATATGTCCTTCACTGTAGAATATTATTGTAGATGTACCAATTTTGGAAAACTCTTATAAATAATGCTAAATTATATAAATATATGCTAGTTAAAGTTCCCGAGTATATATGTATATTTTTTTCCGTATTTAGTACTGTCTTTAATATTCCTTATAGGGAAACCATTAGCTTGTATGTTATAGTTTATGATATTAAGCCTACAATTTCCGGATGTTATCATTATCTTAATCTTAGCGTTGAATTCCGGTTGCACTCCAAACTCTAGCTTCAGCGCCCGGGGTCCGCTTTCCGACTTTTTTTCTCCACTTCGCACGATCTTTGGCATCTCTGGTGTCAGTCCATTGGTACGTATATCAATCAACCCTTACGACGTTAAGCCAGCACTTTTTGGATCCACCCCTCTTGTCAAGGTTGCCAGGCCCCACTTGGAACTTGGAAATTTGTTTCCCACGTAAGTATACAGTAAAATTTCTAGACATTTATGTCAGATACTTAGTAATAGTATCCTTTTAATAATTTGCATTTAAAATATTACGTTCCAACATTTTAATTATGTAATATATCTTTTTCGTTCGTATCTTTCCTTTTATGCTCTTGCCTAGTCTACATTCAAACTACATTTTATACAAATTCGATTCCACAGAGAAACAATTTCGCAATAAATCAAATGGATTCAATGCTATCTTTTTTCAAATCTGTTTGTGAATAAAGCATTGCCGATTATTCGGTCGATCGTTCCGGAATTTCTCTCTTCACACGAACGAGGCTTGCATCCTATGAATTTCGTTTATGTAGCCCAACATTTATTGGGGAGAGGTTCCGCCGATTGCTTACTGTAATCGCTCATGGGTCTGAACTCGCAAGTGCTGGCTGTATATCGAGGTTTCAATACTGTTTTCAAGCCTAATCTTTTCAAAAACAAATAATCGAGTTTTGACAGGGAGAAATGTTTTAGCCAATGTAATGCAAAATAATGTACTTGTTATGATGATTTCTAGTGTTCTTCCAAGTGCATCTTAATTTTGATCAAACTCTATCAATTTAGGGCATAGAGTTCACCACAACATTCAGCGTGTCCTTTTTAAGTCGACTCTTATGTGACACATCCTTTGCTCTTTCAAAAGACAAAATAATAAAGAATTATATAAAGGGTTATAAATGGTGTAAGTTGTGAGTTAATAGATGGTATACCCACTGAAATACCAGTGTTCCTTCGTACGCCTGGAGCCTGCGGTCAGACTCACGTTAAGCCCTGCAACTTCGATTTGAACTGACCCTCTATAAAGATGGGATATTGCTCCCAGTATCTTATTTCTCATGTAGGTACGTGAAATATTGACACGCCCTTATTAGGTTATGTCTGCGAAAGAGTGGCCTTATATGAGCTAGCCCAGTGGCAAAATGTTATATGTTAATGAAGTATGGTATAATATTTACAGTATACAATCATACAAATAGTATATTATTATTATAATCCAACGTCCGTAATAAGACATGTCATTAGAAATGAATATATCAGCTGAAGTTTGAAAGTAGAGATAGTAATTGAGAAGCTGAAAAGTAATTAACTAGCCTGGTAGGACCCAATAATACGAAGTGTAGAGTGTCATATAACAAGAAAAATACTAGAAATGAGCGTACACAGATAGTATATATACAAAATATAGTATAGACGAAAGAAAAGATGGAGAGATTGATCGGAAATGACAATTAATCGAGGAGAGTGAAAGAAAAGAACATATTGTGCCGACCCCACATAGTTTAGGACAAGGGAAAAGGGAAGAATTTATATAAATAAGCTGACTTCTAAGCTATCTCGAATGGTCTCGAGTTTACATCACTATAACCGATATTCTTTCAGGATTTGTATTCAGTTCGATGTTTTACTGTTATACAAAAAGTCACGCACACATAGTACGTGAGTTGAGGTTGGTTGTTTGTGTTTTTTTTTTGTTTTAAAGGGATGACGTGCTAGGATATGAATGTTTAGTTTAGTTTGCGGTTGCCTCTAACGCACCTGAATATAAATCGGTCACTCAAATATTCAAATTTTCGAAGAAAGACCTAAAGCGTACCAGTATATTTTATATATTTTTTTGAATATGTGAACCTGGGTGGTATTAAGAATTGGGCTACCTCTTCACTTCTAATGGATAACCCTTGTTGTAAACTAGCAATGAGATGCACAGAGGGATAACAAGGAAAAGAACTGTTTGATTTGAACCTTACAAAGAGTTTTTAAATGACAATTTCTTCTATAATAATCGAATTAATAAATATACTGAGACAATAAGGTTCATTTATGCCATTTTTGCACTTAATAAAGGCTTTAAATGCTTCCGAGATTAATAACCATTTCAATGATTATATCCATGGCGCAACAGTTTTTACACGTTTCAGCGCCTGCGGGACTTACGGGATTCGTTATCCCACCTGAGTCTATACAAATATGTTTATCTATACAAATAAATAAAATTGGAGGGTCTATTTGTAATATTAAAATAACCGCTTTTTACTAAGTACATTCGGACGTATACACGGTACATGTACCAAGACAACATATTTTACAATTTTTGCCTGTCTGTCTGTTTGTTCCGGCTAATCTCTGAAATGGCTGCACCGATTTTGACGGGACTTTCACTTGCAGATAGCTGATGGAGTAAGTTAGGGTATTTTTATTAAAAAAAAATAGTTTTTGTTAAAAATGATAAGTTTCGGAAATTTAAATTCCAATTTAAGATGATCTCACATTTATAGAGAGAAAAACATGCAAGCGCACTGCTGGCTATATTTATTTATCTATTATGGAAATTAGTACTTTAAACACAAATTTAACATCAACTATGTTATAGTTGAAGATAACATACTATACAAAGAATAAGGATTTTCTAACCTTATTGTTCAGTCTTCTAGTGATATTACTACTTATTAGTGATATTATTGCATTGAAACTGCGTTATTATTAAAGTGAAAGCAAAAATATTCTCCGTGCAGGAGCTGAGAACCTTTGGTTTTAAGTATGCCGCCATACTAACTTTGTGTTGTGTTCCGGCATTAGTGACCCAAGTTTCTGTACCCTTATGGGGCGGCATTTGCGATTTCGTACAGCATATCCTAGGTTTCACAAAATGTAATAAACCATTGAGATTATTGTTAATAAAAACATTATTTGCCTAAATGTTTACCGGTAAACATGGCAACATCTTCGTCGTCACGTCAGTCGTCACTCCAACGAGCCCCGAGGGAGCAATTCGCTCCTGAATATGATTGCGTATATTAATGAATTGCGTGAACCCTGACACTGCATTACAGTTTGGAATAATTTTCAGATAATATTTTTTTAGTATAAAATTTATTTATTTTTATCAGTTTAATCTATATAATTAAATTTGGCACAGTTAAGTTTATAAGGAGGAGAAGTGCAGAAAGTAATTTTTTACCCTAAAATCCATTAGAGAACCATTTAATTAATTAAAATATACATAATGCACACTACTGCTCGAATCATACAATTACTAATAATATTATATGTTTAATAAATTAACATTAATTGTCTATAGACAATATATAGGATGCTTAAGTGATTATATGGATGTCAAAATAACAAGGAATGACAATTTGAAATTGTTTTTATTTGTAGTTATAATTTGTGAAATACATCTTGCAAAAGATGCATTAAGCATAATTTCAAGCATAAAGAAAATAGTGTATACTTATACATTACTTAATCTGAATTGATTTCTCTTGCCTATTTGTAAGAATATTGTTTACAAAATGCGATATGGTTATGAAACGGATTTACAATGCAAATTTTGCAATGCGAAACCTTTTGAAGTTTTATAGTGCTTCTATTCAAACTGATGTAGAAGAATGACGAATAAATTAATTGAGTAGTTATGATGAAATCTTGGATTATAGAGTATATATAATATGTCATTATTTAAATATGGCTAATAGATGTACGAGTAGTTGCGCGCAATATTCTTCATTTTATTAATATCCAAATGACCCGCGTGTATTTCATCCAACACTTGCTTTTGCATTGATGCTGGAGTAATAATAATTGTATACATATAAATTAAGAAACTCAGTTCAACAGCCATGTGCTATGTTCTATCGAAAAAACATTTCCTTTCTTCCCTCTGAACAGACGACGGCCAACCAAACATAACGTTGCTTTTTATCCTACTTATTACGTTAATACTTTAGCTTAATCTTACTAACTTATCTTAACTTAATATGCGTTATCCTCGAGCTGACTATATTTACGTTTGGCCGCGCTTAGTGTTCGCGATATATAGCTGACGGGCCGCTCGCTGTTGTCCGGGTATTTGTGAGCGAGCCTTTCACCTAGTCCATAAGCACTGCTGTCTACAGAGAGGACGAGTGGGCGCCCCTCTTCATAATGTGCAAGTGGGCGGTCACTCAGGAGAATATGCTTCGCTTCCTCGAAAGAACTTACGCAATCAGAGTCCCACTGCCAGCTCTCACCCCGTTTCAACAAGCTATGTAACGGATATAACAAAGTGCTCAAATTGCATATAAACTTCCCATAGTAATTTAATATTCCTAAAAAAACTTTTCAACTCAGTTACGTTTTGGGGCCTAGAGACCTTTGCCTCCAATTTAACTGGGTCGGGTCGTATTCCCTCTTTACTAATAATAAAACCTAAATACTTTAAACAATATCTTGAAAAAACTACATTTACTTAATTTAATAGTTAGTTCCGTGTTACGTAGGCACTCGAGCACAGTCCTCAAATTTCTTAAATTATTTTCTATCGTGGATCCGCTTACACAAATATCGTCTAAAAATACGACGCACCCTTGTACCCCGCGTAGGGTTTCTTCCATTTTTTTTTTTTAACTTTTCGGGTAAACATGATAGACCGTACGGGGTACGACGATAAGCAAACGTACCGATATGCGTGGTAATAGCTGTATATGGCTTTGTTTATTGACTCTTCAGTCAATAAACATTATTCAAATGCATGAGTAAGATCGATTTTTGCAAACTTGACATCGCAAACAGCTCCTCGATTCGATATAAGGGGTAGAAATCTCTCTTTAATTTAGGATTAATGGTAATTTTGTAATCACCGCAAATACGTATCTCGCCATTTGATTTAATCACTGGAACTATTGGGGTGATGAGTAATTACCGCGGTGAGTGGTGCCATCAGCCTGCAAGCAATCCAATTCGGCTTCAACGCGCCTGCGCCAAGCTAAAGGGACTGATCGTGCGCATACGTAAATGGGTTCATTGTTTGTTAACTGCAAACGAATAGTTTGTTTGCAGGTGCCTAACTTATTTGAAAACACGTCTGGAAATTTGAAACACAATTGGTTTATGTATCTATCCTCACAGATTTTATTTATGTTTATTTGAGAGATGTTAAAAGCCCGCAATCAGTTTCTTACTAGCAAAGGGCGTGCCCCGTCTTTTATAATGAACAAATGTAAGCAATTTATTTTTAGACTCCTAATCTCACATCTACATTTATGTAACCTTGGGCCTCCATACATGAACCCGAACAGCTGCGTAATATTGAGTTATGTATCCAACTTAATAGACATGTTAGAAAAATAGCGTTTGTACATATGGTCACTAATAGCAGAAATATGATTCCCCGTGTTGATTTCGCATTCCAAATAAATGTTATTAATGCAAAATTTAATATAATACGGCTTTGTGCCGTCTGCCGCAACTACAATATTACACAGATCATCCAAATCATCATTATTATAGTCATCATTTACAAAATTCTGTCGTTTATCCCTAAATACTTCGGTGTTTTTCACCATTTTGCACATATAAATGACCTCTTTGTTTACACTCATCACAATTATAATTTTTATAACGACACCGGTCCGCACGATGTGCCATATCACATTGTCAACAGAGCTGCGCTGGCATCGCGGCTGATCGCGCCATATCCGCCGACCGTGCCCCTTGCGCCGTTTGCGCCGCTTGCACCCTGTGCTCATGCTGCCACGCGCTGTGCGGCCCCGTCTCGGCCGCGCGAAATGTAGGTCCTCGCCTGCTTCGCCCCTACACCTGACGTCATCCCTGGCCCCGTGCTACCGCTCACCTCCGCGTGCCTTTCTGCGGCTTCCAAAGCCAGAGCCAGCTCAATCGCCTCATATATATTGAATTTTTTTCTCGGCGTATATTCTAGATCTCATCGCCTCGCTACATAATTCGGAGACAAACTAGTTTCGTAAGTTCTCCTCAAGTGATGAACACGATTGACAACTGCCGATATTGCACGTGGTAACCAGGTGTTTAAGGACCTATAGGTATTCCGACAACGTAATCTAAAAACGTGCCGCTCCGCAATTTTGAATCTTTGCGGTTCCATATGATTGGACACTATGGTCACCAATACATCGTACTCGTTGTCTTTGTGCTCCCACGTTCCCCGGAATACTAAAATATATTGATTCACACGCCTGATATATGGGGGCCCTTGTTTTGAATGTAAGTTAAACGGTTCTAACTTTCCAATAGGCATTATTTAAATCCAAAAATAATATTCTAATGCGTGGTAATTAATAATCACGGCACTCATCACCAGTGGAACGTCAATAAAACACAGCGTGCTGAGCTGACTGGTTTATTAAGTTACTGCAGGTAACAACATATCGAAAAAAAAAATTGCAGCTGAACAACACTACAGGTTTCTCCAAGATTTCCTTCGCATTTAATACTGGGCAATAACGTTTTAATACATATGGCGAGAAAAGTTCCCTAACCCGTGGTCACTAAGTTGGTTTTTGAATTTGAAACCACTTGACTACTACGTGCCTAGTTTGGTATTTGGTAAAATTACAAAAATATCATAAGACTCTAAATATCCTCTCCGTGCAGGGGCGGAGTAAGAATACTAACCTCTGCAGCTGAGATCAGCCTATTGTAAAAGATGGCAAAACAACCCTAGCTCATCTAGACATTAAATCAAACTAAATTTTATTTGCACGAAACATGAAAGGAAAAGACATATTTTGCCGACCCCATATAATTAGGACAAGGTCAAACTAATTATGAATATAAAGTAGCCTTGGTCTATAAGTATGCCGCCATAATAACCTTGTGTCCCGGCATTAATGACCCAGGTTCCTGTACCCCTATGGGACAGCAGCGTGTTTTTTTTTTATTGCGTAGGACATCAGACAGGCTGACAGCCCGATTAGAATTTAGCAGTTACCGTTGTCTATAGGTGTTTGCAACGCCAGTGGCATTGCGAACACGCTGCTGTCCCATAAGGGCACAGGAACTTGGGTCACTAATGCCGGAACACAACACAAGGTTATTATGGCGGCATACTTAAGACCAAAGGTGGTCGCCATCCAAACGGGCTTGAGGCCCTACCACGTAGCTAGAGTGGGTTGTTTTGTCGTCTTTTACGACAGGCCGACCCCGGCCACAGAGGTTAGTATTCTTTCTCCGCCCCTGCACGGATAAAATGCTAGCGATGTTAGCGGTGCCACAAGCATCTGGAATTGTAAACATCACAAACAACGCTGTTCCTCAGCAATAACAAAGACAACATATGTTATTGATTTGTTACGTATTTGAACATATCATTTAAAACCGCTTTACCTAAATAAACATCAATGAAACCTTTAAAGGCTTCTTATGTACGTTTTGAATGTTCTTATAAAAATTCAACTCCGTAGTAATGCAAACACTTTGAAAGGAAACGACGAAACCTTATCAACTTAAGCTTTATATTTGAAAAGGATCCTTTTAAAAGCCATATATTTAAGACGATCGCATTTCTGTAAGGCTTCGATTAAATTTGTAATATGATTCAGATGTACGAATAATTTGATAGGTTTTTATAATGAACTAGCTGTGCTAGTGACTCCGTCCGCGTGTGACTTTGGGCAGCATTTTTTGGATATGTGAGGTCAACTAAAATTAGAAATAAAACCTACACTGTCCAACCTAAGCAAAACCCTATTTCAACCCTATTTCGTATATACGGTACATATGTACCGTATATACGTCCGAATGCACTTAGTAAAAGCGGTTATTTTAATATTACAAACAAACCCTCCAATTTTATTTATTTATATAGATGGGTATTACTCGTTTTGGCCTGTGGGTCTTTCTAACGAGAATACGGAAACCCTCAATTGAGAGTCTTGTAAGGTCAGTTTCAAGATTAAGGTCGCAAAAGAGCATCAATCAGAGCAATGCTCGATAACAATAAACAGGCTCATGTCCCACTTATTAGTAAACAATAATATTCGCTTATAGGTTCCGTCGGACAACTGGTACATGGGTATGCCGGAACAAGACAAGCATCTTATTGTATTATCTTTTTAAAAGATTATTATTTTTAGTATTTTATAATTTTATTTATACTTCTTATTTATTATTTAGTATTATAATTAGTACAACAATGATGTGCTTGCGTTGTAATGGAGGACGGCCATTGCACAAGTGGCAGCTGTCATTCTAGTTGATGTTTGACACGTATCTGTGACAGCTAGTGGTGTGCAACATGGCATATTTAAAGACCTGAAGTTGCTTTCATCTAGTTTGAAGACTACCTAGCTAGGGTTGGTGTGTCGTCTTTTTTGACAGGCCGGACTTGGCCGCAATGGTCAGTATTCTTGCTCCGCCTCTGCACGGAGATGTTACGTAAATAGGTGCATAATAATATTCTGAATAAATGACTTAATATACGTTAATTTGTAAGTAGCGCCAAGCCTTACCTAGGGCTCTTCGTATCTTAAGCAGAATCTACGAGGATTGTCCAAACTTGGATATATTTACTTGTTGAAATGCATTACTACGTTTAAATTCGTATATATTGTATCAATAAGTTACAGCGTTGACATGTTTAATAACTGCAACGACATTGTAAAATATTTAACTACTACGAAACTAGTTAAAATGTTGTGATAATGCACACAGCGTTATCTAGTCCCAAAGTGAGCTACAGAGTGATAGTGTTGTAGGTACTAGACAACTGATACTTATACATGTTTTTAAACTAAATACATGTTTTAAATGACCACACTTGGGACATAATTCAACTATGATCCCCACAGATGTTCAGGACATGCGACAGCCGTTACGCCACGGAGGTCATCTTAAATGTTAAGTTTAACTTTGACACAAAATTTAACAATCCCGGACTCTGAAGTATATTTTTGCAATGCAATCGGTATTAAACGCTGGTTAGAATAAGTATATAATTATGACTACCAAAAAAAATCCTATTATTTCTCTCTGCTAGGTATGGCTCTCTTAGAAGTAACGGACTGTATACATCCAACGCTTATCTAAAGCGTATTACAGGATATACATATCGGTGAATTTAGTATAAAGGTCCCTTCATGATGCTTTCCTTTATTGTCAGTATGTGAAAGTTAAAGATAATATGTTACTTGACTAGATAATTTTTTTTGTTGCTGGAGTCCAGAAGACAGGTAAACGGCTCACCCGGTAGCAAGTGATTACCGTCGCTTATGAACGTTTGCAACAGAACATTGTCTGCGCGCAGGTGGCTTCTAAGAAATTCTATAGGAAAACTTTAGCCTGAATTTCATTTCATATCCGGCTAGTACGCAACATGAACGTTCTTTGAGAACCGTCTCGTGCAAGATAGAAGAGGCCTCAGGAAATGGGGATGAAAGCCCAGTCAATGGCAAGCAGTGTGGTGTTTAAAAGACGACAACGGCATCATTCAAAACAGTTCTTTAGAACACTCACCGTTGTAGATAGATAGATAATTATTTATTATCTACCACACAATTTTATAGAAAAAAAGATAAAAAAGAAGTAATAGTACAATATAGTGAACAAACGGCGGTCTTATCACTAAATAGCGATTTCTTCCAGCCAACCTATCAGAAATATTTATTTAACAGAATACGTATAGACGCAGTCTCTCCGTAGGCCAAGCGTATCTACACCGTTTGTAAGTATAGAGTCGTCTGTTGTTGAACCGGTGCATGCCATCGCAGGAATTACACCCGTGATATCCAGTTTGCTTGCCGAGTATGATACCAATTAGCTACCATGTATTTTGTATATAACAAATATAATATACATAAAAGGGGGTAAATTGTCCGAAGATACAGTATATAGCGAATTAAATAATAAAGTTTGAATAGCTCATCAACTTTAGAACAAGTTTAAAAGAGCTAAAGGTTATTCGTAGAAATTTTCTTTGAAGCAAAGGTTGTTATAAAATGTTTCTCATTTAGAATACCTGATGAAAGGATCAAAGAGATAATTAAAATTATATATAAATATATTAAGAGTAAGATAATATTTATTTTTCTACAAACCATCCTTCCAGTTTTCGCTTGCGTGGATGGATAAAAATAATCAAACGCTTGGAAAATCCATTATTTTTTATTGTTGCATAGAGGATAAAATAAATTTTACCTCCTGATTTTATTTACTACCTTTACAGATGAATGAGTGAAGTTATGAAAATGGATAAAACTAGAAATAAAATATATCAGAAGGAGTGTAAGAGTAATGCCAGTGATTGAGAAGCTGTAAAGTAACAGACTATCGTGTTATGGTCATACTATATAATGCGAAAAAAACTACATGTGACAAAAATAATTCTAGAATCATCATCATCTTAGCGTTGAATCCCGGTTGCAGCCCAAACTCTCGCTTCGGTGCCCGGGGTCCGCTATCCGACTTTTTCTTCTCCACTTCGCACGGTCTTCAGCATCCCTGGTAGTGAGCCCATTGGCACGCATATCACCCTTTACGACGTCAAGCCAGCACTTTTTGGGTCTACCCCTCCTGCCGGGACCCGGCGAAGGCAGCATGGCCAGACATTTGTTTCCCACGTAAGCATCTGGTTGCCATAAAACGTGGTCATAACAGCGGAGCCGACACTCTTGTAATTTATCCGCAATGTCACGGACATGAAGACTGCCCCGAATGCGGGAGTTTCTAACGCGAAGATAATTCTAGAATGGGACGGGATAAATACAAAATAAGGAATATACCAAAGAAAAATGGATGGTTTGTAAAAGATGATATGGCGAAAAAAGGTGTAAATGAGATGACCACTAATACAGAGTGGAAGGAGAGAGCATGTTTGGTATAAAGACCCATAGAATTTGGGATAAAAACAAAAAGACCTGCATTAGCTTTAATAATAAAAATCTCTTGTGCTTTTCTTGTATTTAAAGCTGCTAGATACACATTCGAACACATCCTTACTTATGTAATGTATTTAGTTAAAAGTATTCGTTTACCGACATCCATCAATACCATTAGTCGATTATTCATCAGTTGAATGTGGGCAACACTAATAAAAAAAGATTAAGACAAGTACTGAAAAATAAGATTAATTGTTCACGAAAACATAGATGTATTATTAGATACCTAATTAAGCAACTGTCTTATAAAAATCTAACACTTATATGTGTGTCCGTGAGTAGTCACAGCCAGCGGTTATTGTAAACACATTCTACACATCCACATATTTTTATGAAAGAATATTTCAGAATTTTTCAGAACGGTACGGATCAAATTTTCTGTTCATGTAGAACATAAAATTTGAAAAATTCGAAACGCGGGTAGGTACAACACATTCTATTCAATGCTTATCATTTTACACTTGCTTAGGTTTGCAGAGCATAACATGATTTTCAAGCTGGCTTTAGATTTTCAAGTCAAATAAATATCAGTACTGATATGTAATGTACATCAAAATATTTCTTTCTTTCTAAATACCTTAATATATAAATTAAGAGTAAAGACATAATTGAATTGTGACAATATTCAAACATTGCCATCAAGACCCAAAGTAAGCAACACAGTGCTTTTGTTATGGGTACATTGCGAAATACTTTTTTTTTTGTAAATCTTATATATAAAATTCTCGTGTCACAATGTTCGTTCCCGTACTCTTTCGAAACGGCTTGACCGATTCTCATGAAATTTTGTGAGCATATTGAGTAGGTCTGAGAATCGGCCAACATCTATTTTTCATACCCCTTAGTGATAAGGTCACTATTCCACGCGAACGGAGTCGCGGGAACAGCTAGTAACTATATATTATTGTACATAAAGCTTGGGACAGATCCGAATTAGTGACCCTCGTAGACAGACGTCCATCATGCGAAAGCCGTTGCGTTACGGAGATTGTCAATATATAATACAATTCTCCCCATTTGATAAAAGATGGCTCCACCAGAAGGATATTTTGAAATTATCAGATGTAACACGTAAAATAGTACGTTTAATCATTCGTTAACAATATAATTTACACAGTAATAACATCACATATTATTCTTCCAAAAATCACAAATATTGTGCCCAATAAGCGTCATTTGCAGAAAATTTTAATCTACTTCTTTAATTTGAAGAAATTTGCAGCTGGCGCCTTGTGAATTTTCATAATATACTTATTTATTTAATATATCAAACCAAACATACATTATATTAAATAAATCCATGTGATACATGAATTGATATCAACATAATTAGCGGAACTGCACATGAAATATTGGCCTTGTTTAAGCGGCTGAATTAAAATATTCAAAACTCTTTAAGCCTGCACCAAACGAACCGTATAAGGCGCGAGTTTAGTGGAGACAAATAAGCGGAATTACAAAACAAGTAACATGAGGGTAGATCTTACAGTGGGTGGAATTACGAGGATCAGGAGGTTTAAGCTTTCAAATTCCTTGGATTAGACAAATTATTAATCTTTATGTAAAATGACTAATGTATTAAAAATATATAATTATATACTAACAGTCAATTACAGCTGCTGCCGGCTGGACTTGAAGCATTTCTAAAATAAAAATCACGCTTACCACATGTAAAGTTAGTTTTAATTGTTCACAAATGTAACGCGTTAGTTAATATATATTGATTAACTGATATGGAAATTAATAATAAACAAAATAGCAAATTTCCGAATTTTATAGTATTTTCTTGACTTTATTATATTAAAATCGTATATGTCATTATATCGGTGCATAAACACTGGATTGGTAAAACGAACCTTTTTATGTAATCACAATAAATTTACTGGCTAGAATATACTCCTGTACTTGGAATCGAAATTCTTCAAGAAATGCGACATAGCAGTGTTGATCTACGGAGTTGAGATACGGAGGACTTCCTACCCTGCCTTGCCATCTAGGGTTATTTTGTCGACTCTTACGACAGACCGGCCCCGGTCACAGGGGCTAGTATTCTTAGTCCACCGATGCCCGGAGAGAGATTAAGTATTATAAATTTATAAACGGTTTCTTCTACAATTCGTAACAAAAACGCTCTCCTAAATAACAAATTTTCGTCTCGCAAGTCGTTCCCACTTTGATCCCCAACGGTCCAGATTAAAATACAAATTTACTCATTGGAAACGTTTTACAGCCAGATTGCCCCCGTATTTATCCTTCTACCTGTGTTTGTATCGCTACGTTTTAAGCTTTTCCAGATATATTTATGTTATTTACATAGATGAAACTCCGTAAAGATAATTCTCCCTTCATTCGGTGTGTTTAGATATAATTTTTGTTGATACTGTTGTTATTGCTGATATTTAATTAGAACAGATAACTAATTAAATTTTTTTGGTTTTCATTCAATTATCATTCTTATTTCAGGCAAAGAAAGAATACAGACCCCTATGGCCGAGGAGACCTGTCCTAAAAGCTATTAAAACAACTCCAGCTCCCAGAGATAGTAGGATACCAAAGTCATTTGCTGCCTTGTTTTGTTTGACTTGACAGCATTAGCAGTTCACTTGGCATCGCAAACTGCTTGCTGTTAAGTCAGCTATAAGCCTGTCTGCTATCCCACAGTAATAAAAAAAATGTACCTACTTAATAATTTATTGCTTTGTATAAAAAATTCAGTATATTTGCTTTTTTTTATTGCTGTAGGACAGCAGATAGGCTGACGGTCCATTTAGAATTTAGCAGTTACCGTCGCATATGTGAGTTTGTAACGCCAGTGGCATCGCGACCATGCTGATGTCCCATAAGAGTAAGGAACTTGGGTCACATAAAGTTATTATGGCGGCATACTCAAGACCAAAGGTGGTCGCCATGCAGACGGGCTTGAGGCCTTACCGCGTAGCTAGGGTGGGTTGTTTTGTCGCTTTTTACGACTGGCCAACCCCGGCCGTAGAGGTCAATATTCTTTCTCCGCCCCTGCATGGATAAAAACTTTATCTGATATCGAATAGATACAGTTTGGTTCCGATTTTATAAAGAGCTAAGGCTTCGGTCCGCAGTTTCTGCAATAAAACGCGAATTCTATTGTACATGAAGTACCTATATTTACCGACAGACCTGACCTGATTACTGACCTGACTACCGTCCTTTTGTGCACCTTTTCTCTAGAAAATTCAATTTTGGCCACGTTTAAGCTCGCGATGCTAGTAACGCCACCCAATGGAGGAAATTCAATAAAACAGGGCTCTTCCGGGGGTGGTAAGTTTTTAAATTTTTGTATTATTATAAGGAAGCCGTCTGTCTTATGTAAATGATAATCGTGATGATTAAAATAAAGAACCTATACCTATGAAATGCTGCTTACATCACCGACTCAGAACTAAGTTGGGTGTAATTACCAGCTGAATACAATATTGCTAAGCTTATTGTAAACAAGATGGTTTTCTCTTGTTTTCTTCTGTGCAGGGGCGGAATACTGGTACCTGCGGCTGGGACTCGCATGTCATAAGCGACTAAACAACTCTAGGGGGTAGATAAGAGGGCTATGGGCCCGTCTGGATGGCAACTATCTTTGAATTCTAAATATACCGCCATAATAACCTTTTGTTGTATTCAGGCATGAGTGGCCAGGTTACAGTTCCCTTACGTAGATGGTAGTATGTTGGCAATACCCCTGGTGCTGCTAACATTCATAGGGAACGGTAACTGCTTAATATTATGTGGACCGTCAGCATTACTGTCCCACAGCAATAAGAAAAGTTTTTGAAACAGTAATATAATAGTGACAGTGACTTTAACCAAATCCCGGTGATTGGTTAAATCCAATTTGAAGCCAAGAGCAATGCATGCAAAATAAACACTTGTTTGGGCATATACAAGGATATGTCGCGATGCAATAACCCAGGGTATAGACCCCGTTGTTTATCGGGCATGTACATTTAACCCACATCGCTTGCCAACGCGCGTTGGCAACATTTCAAATTCGTGGATTATCAATACGTGTAGTATAATATATCAAATTACATCGAATACTGTTTTTGTTGTTATCGGCTAATCATAGTTCACAGCTAAACCTAGGTTTTATTTTTTGATGAGGAGCAGAAGACAAACTGACGACCCATTTAAGAGAACCTGCGTCACTAATGCTAGAATGTAACAAGAGGTTATTATGGCGGCATACTCATCACGATATACATACGACATATCACGATATTGTTATCCCGACGAACTTGGGGCCCTGCCACCTGAATTGTTTTGTCGCCTTTTACGACAGGCCGATCCCAGCTGCAGGGGTTAGTATTCTTACTCCGCCCCTGCATGGAGAAAAGTCGTTCTTTCCGAAGTTCTCTGTCGTGGTCGATGTCCGGAGTCACCACGCTTGGCATGCCAAATATTTGCATTAGAGTAGCTGCTTCTTGTCTCAAACCACAAGTATATGTCAGCTTAATCCGAATTGTTATTGTAATACAAATCAGTTCAACAATCGTCTCTACTAATCATGTCTTTGAATATTTTATTTCTTTCGTATATATCGATGTTGTATAAATTTATGTAATATATGGAAATATTGATATGGAAGGCGATTTTTATAGTTGAGGAATAGCAGACAGGCTGATGGTTTACTTAATAATATGTAGTTATCGCCATCTCAGGATGTTTGCGATGATAGTGGCACCAGAAACACTCTACTGTCAACATAGCTGTACTAGACCTGGGAATATTTAAATTTTAAACAATATATTTATATATAACAATATATTATAACAATATATTTATTAACTTATACGATTATATGTCAACAATTACAATTAAATATGTTTCAAAAAGTAATTTTCTGCAGAAATGCAACATTACGAGTAGTTTATTAAAACAGAACAAATTAGCATACTTGCATTCCTCCTTTGTAAGTTTACAAAAGCTCCATCTAAGTTCTAAGTTTTGTTGAAGTAATTTCTTGAACAATGTCACATTGTTTTATACGAAAGTGCATGCTACGTTGTTGTTAAGGTGAAGATTTATAAGCTGTATAAAATATAATAATAACACAGCTTAAAATGTTTTAAAATATTATTGGTTTGTTTAAAGTATAACAATATATGAGTAGTTATTATTACATAAAATAAATTCAACATTATTGTATATACACATACATACAATGTAATTCTAGATGTAATGTGTTTTCTGTAATGCACTTACAAAACGATTTCTGTAAGTTGCATCAAATTTATAATTCGGTAATAAAGATACGATACTGGTTGTGAAAAAAGACTAATCTGAGAGTAATAATCTATTATTTTCAGTAACACTTATATTTTGTTATTAGGTTTCTTAAATTTTCTTTGCTGAATTGGAGATTTTTTGCAGGAGTGACTACCCTCTGACTAGTGCCAAATGTAATTAATTTTTTACGACTATCTAAGTGTTTCTTACACTAAGTGATATTCATTTTACAATGGTGGGACTATAATATGACTTAATAACAATTATAATTTAATAATTGCCCGTAATTTTGTTTTACAAAATCAATACGCATGTAATATTATCAAAAAACTTGGAGAAAATTTTTCCTCATTAAAATTACTTTTTAACAATTTTAAGCGTGGTTTTTATATTTATCGTAAACGTTTTTGGTATTTTTATTAAACGTTTTGACCAACACGTCAAACTCATAAAATCACTAATATAGCACGCAACTATGAATACATCCATACTGAAATGGAACACTCAAGCACCCCCTGGCAGGAATGATACTCGAGATATCAAATATGTAATACAAATAAAATAGTGGAGATATATCAATTTTATATCCGCCGTATTTGGTCTCAGATTCAATATTACGACGCTTAATATAATTTTGGTTACGGATAGTATAATGTTACAAAGCTTCCTTGATAGATGTCGCGTTTATAAAATATTTTAATTATTTGTATGTATAATTCTTTATATTGTGTTCATGATTCATTTTAACTTGTGAAATATAACGTCCGGCGTACGTCGTGTACATGCAAAATAATTAAAGTCAATAAAGAGATACATGCCGACTCTATTACTAGGATGGTAAAGTGCGTGAATCCACTGATGCGCCTGACCTCAGGCCATCGTGGTTTTATTATCATCAAATGCTCGACCTATAGCATAGTCTTCCGTCACTAATAATACACTCAAATTAGGTGTGTTTACGGAGCCTTGTTTTGCCGTGTCTTTTCTCCCAGATAAAACACGTTGTGAAATGGTAATACGAGTAGGATGGATTTTGAACGCTTTGGCCTGTGATGTTACGATGGTACCTCGCTTCCTGCCTTAACAGCCATATCTTATATTGCTCTTATGCTGCAGTCAAGTCAAGGTCGTATCTGACAGGCCAACTTGTCCAGTAATGTATTGCGTCGTTGAAAGACAGCTTTTAGAAAGCAATAAATTTGACAGAGATACAATACATTCACAAGGCATCAATTTTTTATTTATCATAATTTGTTGTTGAAATATAAATCCAATTTTCTAACGTCATTCATAATGTGGTGTGTCAAGTACTTTTTACTACTCATCACCCTTAACTATTGGTAACACTATAAACCACTAATACTACCACCATAAATAAATAATATTAATGCGATTAAATCAATAACAAAGGTATTTTAGCGACTTTTCGGCACTTTACGCCACATAATTGTGACTTTTAGGTAAAAATGGTCACTTGGTGGTTACGTAACGTTTTACTAGGGGGGAGGGGTACAGAAAAACGTTACGGCGCGTTACATGGTTCAAAAGTCTCCAAAAATTGCGTTAGGAAATACTTGAACGCTCTCTTACCGTCGCCTATAGGTGTTTGCAACGCCAGTGGCATCGCAAACACGCTGCTGTCCCAAAGGGTACAGGAATTTGGGTCACTAAAGCCAGAACGCAACACAAAGTTATTACGGCGGCATACTTAAGACCAAAGGTGGTCGCCATCCAGTCGGGCTTGGAGCCCTACTACGTGGAAAAGTAAATATGAAATATGTTTCATATACCGTTAATTAAGTGGCCTTGATATGACATCACTTATACTAATTGCTCCAAACCCTTTCAATTTTCCAGACACATCTTCGCCTTAAAAGCGTTCCACATACAGCGTGCTCGGAAGCATTTAATTTTAATGACCACTAAAAGGGTGCGCCCTCAACTTAATTAGTTAAGGCTTATCTACCGGGCAAGTTCGTACTGGCCATGTAAATTATACATAGTCTTAAATTATTATATCACAAGTTTTCTCAATCGATATCTTGTGAATATTTTCTAGATTCGATTCAATTGGTAACCTTATTTATTGATGACGCTACCCTTTTGTAAATAATGGTAAATTAATAATAACAAATTATGTTACACACAACGCCATCTAGTCCCAAACTAAGTTGCACTGCACTTGTGTTATGGGTACTAGACAATTTATATACTAAATATATACTTTTCTTTAGTAAATAAATTAATATTATACATAAACACCGAGACGCGAGACGAATCCGTCATCTCCACAAGCGTACCGACATGCATTAGCCGATATGCCAGGCAGTCGTCAATAAATAATTTCTTCAAAAAATTCGCTGCGCACGCGTCTTCTAGTCTATTCTCTTGGTTTTCGCGATTGACTTCTATAATAATTTGAAGAATACACTAATACGCTCTATATTCGACATCGAGTTTCAGCAGCACAAGGTTTAAATTGGTTTGCATTTCTTAAATTTGATTCTCCAATGTTATTTTTCGGAATCTTGCCTAAAGGGACTCCTTTCAATAATATATTTTAGTTATTTTATTATGTTTTTTAAGGTTTTTAATTTTAGGTTCGTAGTTCTAGTATATATTTCATATTATGTATATTTTATTTATTTGTATAGATTTAATCTGAATGTATTTATAATGAAATTATATTTATTTTTACATCTACATCTGTCAATTCAAGAACATCAGGACATACTACAATATTTGCAATTCCAAACTCTATCTTCTCTATTACATTGAGTTTGGTTACATAAATTATATGATCTGACATCTACCATTTTAGTAGGGAAAACTGAGATTTCGAGGCGAATCTTTTCATCCCGGCTTCGACTCGGGGAGCGATTAGCCCCGCCCGTAATGTGGAGTGGCCCACAGAAGTACACCTATGTGATTAAAGGAGCATCACATCGTCTTTGACTAATCCTCGCCCTGGAGGTCCAATCTTTCCTAAGAATCGTCTGGAACCTTGACAGCCAAAACAAATCAATTTGGTTTGGTCGTGGCCTTCGTTTTTCGACTCCTATGTTCGAAAAGGTGTCTGAGGGTAGCAAAGTCACTGGAATAGCCACTGAACCAACCAAAGATTAAATTTATTTAACAAAAAAATAATGGAAGGACTGTCATGCGTTTACATTTTTAATCGTACCTTTTTAGTAGTATATTTTTTGTGCGCGTTATAATACCTTCATCAAGAATGAACCGAGCTTCTACGTGCCTGTAAAAATTCAGCCACGGTTGTGTAATTTTGTTTCTTATCATCAAGAAAAATATATTTAGCTGAGAAAGAAATGTATATAGCCATGTTTATTTGTGTTAATTATATTCAAGTGACTTGCCAACTATTTTAAAGATGTTCTGAGATTATTTTTGAGAACACTTCCGGCATGTACTCCATATTTGAAAATGTTTATAGATGGCGTTAACCGCATCTGTATCCGTGCAGGGGCGCAGAAAAAATACTGACCTCTGCGACCGGGGTCGGCCTGTCAAAGCTCTTATGTATCTTTTTTTATTAATATTCTTTGTCACTATATTTACTATGATGGTGACTTCTGCTGACTATTATAACCATATGAATTATTGCACGTTAAATATACATTTCAAAAAATGCATTTTGACTGTCGTCATTGTTTATTTTTACCATCTATATAAATAAAATGATAGAGGTCTGCAGTTGTGCGCGCATCACAGCAAAACTACTGGATAGATTTCAATTAAATTTTGTAAGTTTTATTAAAAGAAAAAATATTGCTATATCTTCATTTAATATAAATTTATTAAAGTTATAAGAAACAACGATTTTTATAAGCACTACGTGTTCAGTCATGTGTGTTTTCTTTCCGTGAAGTGAGACAAGCGGTTTCTTGCGCATGCGTAGGAGAGGTAAGGTCTCTTCTACTTCTGCCTAGTGACAAAAACTTTGTTAATATACGAAGGAACGCTGACAAAGTCGCGGGTGTCAGCTAGTATTTAATATATTTTAAGGCTATTGACGAAATATAATATCTATCAACAGTTACGTGCAGGGGCGCAGAAAAAATACTGACCTCTGCAGCCGGGGTCGACCTGTCCTGAAAGGCGACAAGACAACCCACCTAGCTACGTGGTAGGGCCTTAAGCCCGTCTGCATGGCTACTACCTTTGGTCTTAAGTATACCGCCATAATAACCTTGTGTTGTGTTCCGGCATTAGTGACCCAAGTTCCTGTGTCCTCGGGACAGGAGCGTGTTCGCGATGTCACTGGCGTTGCAAACACCCATCGGCGACGGTAACTGCTGAATTCTATGCGGGACATCAACCTGTCTGCTGTCCTACAGCACTAAAAAAGGCCAACCCTGGCCGCAGAGGTAGCATTCTTATTCCGCCCCTTTTCGGAGAAAAATCTTCTTCCAAATTATTTCATATTGTGACAATAGACAGGGGCGTTTAAGCACACCTATTAACCCAAAATAAGGGTGTCTCTGGATACTCCTGAGTGCTAACGTAAGTACGTTTCGTAATAACACTAGAATAAAATTTTATAATCTCCTTAGTAGCACCGGTGACCCTGTGTATTCTAGACAATACGAGTTAGACAATATAAGATTCTTGGAGCAATAATTGCTTTGTAGCAGTAACCGCGAGCAAACCGTAGAACTAATATTCTATAATATAGAACCCTTTATTGTATGCGTGCAATTAAATGTGAATATGATTTGATTAAAAGACATGTATTGAAGGATTTCGTCATTTTAACGAAATATTTTCATTTTATATATATGCATATATATTTTTGGGTTACCTACATTGTTTATATGTATGTCAATTCTTTTATTTCTTTTAAACTAAGATAACGTGAGAGGCGAAAAGTAAAGAAACAGAAAGATAGAGAGAAGGAAAGTAGACGGTGCTATATGTATAAATAATAGAACCATAAGAACTTTATAAAACGTACTTCAGAGAGAATAGGCATTAAATTTAATGTTAAAAAAGGGCTCGATAAACGGGAGAAGATAAAGGTTGACAAAAAACTAATGTTCTGTATGTAGTCTGTAAGTCAGTGCAGTGCAAAACTAGTCTGGAAGGAAATTTGAAATGTAAACACTTTTCTACGACCATAGTAAATTAAACCAACGCTTGAGTGTAAAAATGAGAAAACTAGCGACTAAGATAATGTTATCTAACGATGATCTAAATATATATCATTGTAGGCTTAATATTGTTTGTTTCACGCTTTTCACGTTTAATTTGTTTTATTTAACATTCAAATGTTTACTGGAACTGTTATTCTTTGTTATTCATTTGGCTTAATACTGGATGACCGAGCTTTGCTCCGTATTTTTTTTATAAATTGTGATTTTTGGAAATTAACAATTGATTTTCTTAGTCTAACCTCAAAGCAAACACTCATTGACTTCGTGTAACTTAACAACGCCATCTGTTGGAATAGCTTTAAGTGTTGTTGTGTCGTTAAAGCAATTTAAAAAAAAATAGTATTATTTTTCGCCGATAGATGTCAGGAAGAGTCACCTTTTTGTTATTTTACTTCCAATAAAAAAAAGCTAATAAAATGACATTTTCTAGAAATGGTTCCTAGCTAGATCGATTTATCGCCCCCGAAACCCCCCGTATACTAAATTTCATGAAAATTGTTGGAGCCGATTCCGAGATTCCAATTATATATGTATATATATATATATACAAGAATTGCTCGTTTAAAGATATAGGATTTAGTTGTTCGCTGTTAAAGATGGTCACATAGTAAAATTGATACATATTTTCTCCGTGCAGAGGCGTAGTAAGAATACTAACCTCTGTGGCGGAGATGGCCTGTCGTAAAAGGCGACAAAACAACCCTATCTTCGTGTTAGGGCCACAAGCGCGTCGGAATGGCAATCACACTTGATCTATAAGTATGCCGCCATAATAACCTTGTGTTGTGTTCCGGCATTAGTGACTCAGGTTCCTGTACCCCTATGGGACAGCAGCGTGTTCGTGGTGCCCCTAGTGTCACAAACATCTATAGAAGACGGTTGCTATTCCTTAGCAATAAAAAAAATTATAAATAATTTTTCCTCAGTAGTAGTTTCTTCAGTCGACATAATATAATAAATTGACTCGTCACAATCACATACTTAATCCAAAGTTTTCTCTTTCCAGCCTGGAGTTTACTATTCAGCACTGTATATACCATCGTTTGTGTCACTGCAAAAATTCGTGATACTTTATTTTTATATGAGATTTTTTTTATAGGATTGATATGGGCCAACTAACTACCGACTCTGAAAGGAGATCGTGAATGTGGGCCGCTTTTTGTATGTTTTAAATAAGGATTCGCCTGTGAAAGGCGTACTGAAATAACTCAGACCTTAGCATTATATTCAATTTTAAGCCTCACATACTCGTATATAAACTTAAACGTAGCTCGAAATATTTGAACATATGAGATTGTCGTGTAAGTATAAACCGCAGGCAAGTCGTCGTCATTACGTCGGGTAACACACGCTTCGGAGATAGGAGTGAATTTATCTAGCCGATTTAATTAAAGGTGAGGGGGCCATAATTAGAACGAACGGTTACGACGAAGCGGGGTGTTAGTATGCGAAAATTAAACCCAGTGCAGCGGGTTGGAGGGCATTTATTTCTGCCTTGTATTTATGAATTCGTACTTTGTAGTGTATTTTTGTAACGTTTTTCTATTCGTGCAGGGATGGAGGAATATTGACCTACAGAGGTCGACTCCGGCTACAGAGCCGGAGTCGACCTTTTTTTTTTATTGCTGTAGGACAGCAGATAGGCCGACGGCCCGCCTAGAATTTAGCAGTTACCGTGGCCTATGGGTGTTTGTGACGCCAGTGGCATCGCGAACACGCTGCTGTCCCACAAGGGTACAGGAACTAATTCCGGAACACAACACAAGGTTATTATGGCGGCATACTTAAGACCTAAGGTGGTCGCCATCCAGACGGGCTTGAGGCCCTACCACGTAGTTAGGGTGGGTTGTTTTGTCGGCTTTTATGACAGGCCGACCCCGGCCGCAGAGGTTAGTATTCTTTCTCCGCCCCTGCACGGATAAAAAAACCTGTCGTAATAGGCGACAAAACAAGTCGCCCTAGCTACTACGTGGTAGGGCCCCAAGGCCGTCTGGATGGCGACCACCTTTGGTCTTAAGTATGCCGCCATAATAATTTTGCCTTGTGTTCTGGCATTAGTGACTCTAGCTCCGGTACCCTTAAGGGACGGCAGCGTGTTCGCCATGCCACTGGCGTTGCAAATATCCATAGACGACGGTAACTGCTAAATTCTAAGCGGGTCGTCACCCTGTATGCTGTCTGACAGCAATAAAAAAAAACGTCCTATTCTCAAAAATAATAGGACTACATATCAGATTAGCTATTTGTTTCAATATAGAATCATATAGAATACTTATGAAAGAGCCGAAGTTACCACCAGCTTCGCCTATAATAGTTCTCATAGATAAAAAATAATTAGCGAGAGGAAAAACGGTGAAACAAACTCTCCGGCGATTTCGTACGTATTATTTTATGTATATATCAGATATCTGATATCAAATCAGATTAAAAAGAAAATGACAGTCCATAGAAAAAATTAAGGACATCGAGTCTAGGACAAACTATTGTCAGATAATGTATATAACATGTTTTCTAAAATGTTCTGAGAAGTGACAGTCAAAATATTAATTACTTTCAACTCATCTCTTAAGAAAACACATATCTGTCCATGTATATGTAAAAACTAGCCAATGTGTAATCGCTTCTTTTCATATTATATAGTCATACACACAATTTATATTTTCGAGTTTTGGGAGTCAAGAGGTTGGCCCTGTAAAAATTTAATTTAGCTACTTAGCGCCATATCGAAATTTCAATACGGCATAATGCTGTGTGCAAACTTTATTGGTTGAGGGGCGGCACATATTGACGAAAATATGTTCTCAGCTTGTCAATTATTATATTCGATTGTGTTTTATGATATTTTTATTGTATTCGTCATTCTTGGTCACCAATAAAAATTTTTTACATCTAGTTCATCTATTTTATCGCAAATAGGCATGCAAAAAAATTACTTTGTGAGTATTAACTCGGTAAGAGACAATAGTACATATACTGTATACCAAACAAAATTTGAAATCAAGATAATTAGCTCAAAAGTCAGCAGATTCAGCCTTTGCGGACATGTTTCCTGAAATCTAGATTTAGGTCAGTGGGATTACTTTAATGCATCTTCCAGTTCTTGTTGTGGTTTTATTTCGTACTGTAACTTTCATAATTTTTTTTAAATATTATATAAAATCTAATTCTGTTTAATATAACACATTTTATTTTGTTTTTAAACCGCATTATTTAACTAATTATGATTAATTTCGATTGTGTCTAAGCTGCTCTTTGGAATTTGGTTTCCACTTGTAATTTCGTTGAAATATGCCTTATTATATATATCCTTAAACCATTTGGTAGGCGTCCAATTTTGTTGAAATTTAAATATGTAAATTTTTTTTACACAATTGAAAGTAAATAACTAAATATTTTATTGAATTTGCAAAAATATTTACCTAAATAACAAAGAAAGTCAGAGACCTTTTTAATTTTTGACTAACATCTCTCCTTTGTTTACAAAACATTCTGAAAATTTAACGAGGACTTTGTGGCAGAATATAATACCAGTGGTCCCTTTACGCTGCCGTTTGAAAGTGGATCAACCACCTCTTATATTATAAGGACTCATAGTAAGAATTTAATTTAGTCGTATAGCAACATGGTGAAGAAGTACTTGTGTGAAATTTCATATTACGTTTACAGTTCTAAATTGGGGATGTGATTACTGCCAGATTTACGAGTATATTAAAAAGAAATAATAAAACTTTATATTCTAAGTCTGTTGTTCTCCGCTGATAATAGACCTCCCTGATTTTGAGTCACATATCTTGGCCCTTGACTTCTCCATCAAGCCTTAATCAGCAATAATGTGTAAGCCGTCAATCGGATTATACATTAAGCTTGTTGAGACTCGGTCTCCACAATAATACTTATTTGATCATTGGCTATCGGTCGTAATGAAAGTTGTGATCAGCCCATCTCAGCTTTCGTCTATGTTAATTACTTTAGTTCTCTAAAAGATGTCGCATCCATCCGCCTTAGAACTCAACGCGTGTAAAGGAACATCGGGGTTGGGCTGGTTTTAGTAGGTATAATACCAACAACGTGCGTCTCTTAGCCCAGAGAAGGGGAAGTACGGCCGCATTGCACGGGAGCCCCGTGCTACGACGCCGCTCGTTTCCACGCGGCAAGTGTGCGTCATGCTTGCATTCTAAACGAATAAAGAAAATAAAGTAATATATGAGGAACTAAGCTAAATTTACTAGAAAAGAATCTTGTGCATCTTGCTCTGAAAAAAAGATTACTCGAAGGATAGCGTGGGACTTCTCTGTAATGCGCTCGTCCCCACTTGCTCTTGGTAAGGAGACGCACATTGCTGGTATACCTACTACAGGCATTGTGGTGTTCTTCTATACTTCTAGAGTATAGATAGATAGATAGATAACACTTTATTGTACATTGTATAAAAGTAATTTACATTGGAATTTTGTGGTTAACAATATTGCACAAAGGGAGTATAATATCACACCTTTGGTAGTACAAGGTGTTAAATGTACTTTTAGTGATTTTACAGGAGAGCCATTTTAAGATTTTTTTACGTTCAATACCGTATTCTTCTGCTATATATTATTTTGAAATCATTAAGAATAATAATTAAGAATAATTATTTCAAAATAATATATAGCAGAAGAATACGGTATTGAACGTAAAAAAAATCTTAAAATGGCTCTCCTGTAAAATCACTAAAAGTACATTTAACACCTTGTACTACCAAAGGTGCAATATATTGCACAAGAGTATCATCATTGCGAGTCTGATTAACATATTCAAAGTACTTTTTAACGTGTTTTTAAAAAAAAATTGGGGAGTTAAAATTTCGGCTGAAATGCTTGCAAAATTAAGAAATAGGTATAATAATAGACCAGCTAAAGTGGAACGAGCTTTTCATTATGTTAACATCATTTAATAATTGATATAACTCTGACTGAGTTTTCTCTGACTGAGTCTAGTCTAGTTTCTAAACTCGAACTTTATACTATACTATTTTATATTGCTCTTGAAAATCTAAGAAATATCAACCTTTTATTACCATTATGGAAACGACATCTCAGTTGAAAGTAAATATGGTGAATAATATAGCAGTGGTAATAATTCTTCTGTAAAGAAGTCAAAGTAAATTATTTTATGAATCGTGGTTCCGTATCCTAAAATGAATGTAATATTTTTTTACAATATTTATTAACCGAAATATGAACATTGAAGCGAATAGATTCCAATTTCAAATCTACAAAAAAAGTATCAATTATATTACGGATGATAGTCGTCAAAATTTGAAAAATGCATATGAAGCATCTATCATCATAATATAATGATGAAGATGTGCTGTGATGTACTGCAGGCTCTAAAGTGGAAAGATCCTACTGTCATTTCCTTTATTCTTCTTATATTAGTTCAAAGTTCGTATTTTTCATTTCTCTGATCATTGATACTGTGAATGCAATAATAATATATTATTGCTTTTACAGATTTTATGAAGAAAAATGAGTAAAGAGGAACACAGGGATAATATAGTTAAGTTTTGTACGTAGAAATATCTGTATATCCTATTCAGAAAAATAATATACAGATTTTATAACTAATGTCTAATACTAATGAGGTCGCTATTTTAATCATTATGAGAGTCAAAAAAATAAGAAAAAAATGTAACCTAAATCTGCTAATCGGCTTGTAGGGGTTGTACCAGTGAACTGATGAGGTATTCACAATGATACAAATTATTAATTATCCGTACAATTTTTATTAAAGCAATCAGAAGGATTAAATATATAATATCACGTAGATAACAACAGAATTGCACGCATTATCAGGACTCGTAAACAAACTCGATAACTTGAACGCTGGCCACAACCAAGTGCTGAATATTATCAAAATGACCACCACATAATTATTACAGTGATTACTATTACCAAAGGCGCCATCTAGTGGTTGTGGATTTGATTATTAAATACTGAATAAATAGATAACTTTATAATAGTATATTACGTGCACCACAAGCGTTGCAATTAAATGGTGATTGGAGTTTTTAGTAGGGCTAATTGATCCACTGTAGTGATGTAAAGATGAGACCCTATACATAATACTTGTAATAACGTCGGTTTTACCCTCAAATTTGGCACCCATAAGGCACTGTTTCCTCCGGAATAACAAAAGTATTTGTGTCAAAATTAAACGCAATACCGAGTTATTTAACTTATTTAACATGCCTCAATAAATGTTGATTTAATTTTCGCTTGAAAAATTATTGATGTATTTCAGACAATATTCAGTCGTACGATACCCTAAAAGCGTAAAGATAGGATTTTGTTTAATGGAGTATAAAAGCAAATTTCAAACGTATAACGACGTCTCGTAAAGGCGTAATCAAACAACATTTTCCATTATTCCTAATTTATTGTTATTCTAAATGATGAGGAAAATGTCATAATTTTAAAGACAGAATGTTGTGTTGTGAAATGTAACCGGCGAAGTGTAGTTTTGCCATTATAATTGAGTATTTGTTATTTTGTACATCGTTTAACTTAAGAAGGGGTTATTCGGCTGGTATGTTAATTCGGCCAAAAATAAGTGATTTTTTGAGAATTTTTTTTAGAGCATGTGGTTAATACACAATAAAGTGACATTTGAAGTATATAAATATAATAATTAAGCCACTGACAGCAAATCTACGGCGACACGTCGAAAAAAAATTAGGTTGCGGTGTCCTCTCTATCTCATGAAATGAAAAAAAATCAAAGTTTTTTTATTGGGTTATCACGTTGCCGAGGTAACCCTATCGAGGTTTTCTTTTATTTATTTAATTTTTTAATTATTTATTTTGTAATAACAAATAGATGATTCGATAATTAAGTAGGTACAGAAAGTGTAAGCGAAATTTTAGGCGGATCGGTCGAGTAGATTTTGAGTTCTGAGTGGCACAGACTTCAAAAACGTTGTATTCCAGAAAATGGTTTTAAAGTTTTTGATAGTAAAAAATCATGAATAAAACATTAATAAGCTAGTAATTTTTAGCTATACTCAAACTGAGTCATCAATGCCAGGTCTAGTAAGTACAGAAGTTTCAACCAGGTTGTCTAAAGCACCTCTTTGCTCAAGTCTGCGACGAATTCCATCTTCTTTGGTCTGCTTTCGCGCTCGTTTATCCGCTCGGTTCATGCGTGTCTCGTCCACTGTAGTAAAGTGTTTCCGAACGTAGTAAAGTATTTTGTGTAATTGACTCATGTCCCGCTGGGTTGCCCCGACGCCGCGGTGACCGTTAAAAAATTGACGTCATATTGCCCCGACCATTGTTTACACTTCCGCCGCGGCGGTCCCTTTCACAAAACTATTAATTGTGCCTCAAGTGGCTCTTGAAACACAAACATGTGTTATGTTTTTATGTTTCTTATGAATGGAGCTATTTATTTAAGTGTTTTGTTTATAATTATTCAACTATGGTATAGAATTACGATACGCTGAACACAGAGGTAGCGCGTATTTGAGCACCACTTGTGTTTATACGCTCATAATTCAAAAATTAAATCGATGACATAGGGTTTTTTATTGTTTATTACAAAGATTATTATATATACATTAGGATAAAAAATAAAACAGTACAACTCTTCATACAAAATAATTTATTTAATTTTTTACACAAAATGGCGACGCGAGCCGTAATTCTAGAAAAACTTTACATGTCCCAGATGCGCAAATACTACAGTTAGGCCTACAATTATAGTAATACAATACATATGTAGACTAATATTCTCACAAAATAAGCAAAAATCATAGCTATATCATTTACTATTACTGAGAAAAGTAAACATTATTGCAACAGTTCTCATTCACACAGTGAAATCACTTTCGTTTTACACATTTTGTTTTTTGTTTCACTTAACATACAAAACATTACTATTAACATAGTATTTTTAAAGCCCTTTCTATAAAGGTATCACACTTGTATATTGGATCGTAAATTAGTTCAGTTCAGTTCAGTTCTTAAGGTTATGGCTCCAATGCCTCTAGCATCGATTTTGCCAGTATCGGAGTTACAAAAGTGACAGGTTGTAATAAAATAAACTGTAATTTAAAACGCGGGAGTTTCGAAAGCTAACGTTATCTGGAATCCTGAGGACAACACAGTTTCTATTTGTTATAAATTGTATTAACATACTTATAAGTAAATACTATTTTTAATCAAAAACTTACATAAAACTAGAATATATTTAGTATGGACAAGAGTTAACATGTAATTTACATTAATAGGGCGAGGGATATCTGTAGGAAGAATTTCATAAATGGGAGTAGAGATTTTTGGGCAATGGAAAAAAATGTGATCAATAGTACCCTCGTCAAGTCCACACTCGCATAAAGAATGGTCCCGTACCCTTATTTTAGCCAGAAAAACTGGAGAACCAACATGACCTAAACGTAAACGAATAATGGAGGAAGTGACATTTTTAGGCAGAAACTTATGGCGGTAAAACCAAGGTTTCGAGAAATTAATATCAGGTTCCAGGGAACCAAAATGTTTTACACCAGTGATTCTAATCCTATGCCAAATATCATTCCATGACCTATACATATCCAACACCACAAGAGATCTTAAGTCCCTACTGAAACACTTGTTATATGTTGTAAGACCCACCCTAGTTGCACTTCTGGCACACTGATCAGCCGTCTCATTTCCTTTTATTCCGCTATGACTAGGAATCCAGGCTAGAACAATTTCAGAGCCCGAGGTGTGACACTTTAGTAGAGCCTCCTTGATTTTTAGAGTAATTGGGAAGTTTTCTTTTGACCGAAAAGGAAGTTTATCTAGGTCTTGTAAACAACTAAGGGAATCCGAGAAAATGACAGCTTTACTGATGTGGTGGGATTCAATAAATAATACTGCCTCAAGAATTGCTATAGCTTCTCCTGTAAAGATTGAGCTTTGAGGGGGAAGTTTATAACTAAGAACAATACGATACTTAGGTATCCAAACTGCAGAGCCTACAGGAATATCCTTATTTAACTTGGAAGCATCTGTAAATATGGACAAGTAGTCTGGCCATCTTTCATATAAAATTTTATTGAAATATGAGTTTGTGTCTATTGAGTACTTATCAAGGCCAAGGTTCAGATAAATTTTTGGTCTAAAAATTAAACTATCATAAGAAGATTCAAACAAAGGGTTGCAGAGAGTTTTGGAGATCTTATAAGGTAATGAAGCATATTTTTTAAAAGAATTTACTAATAGTGGAGGGAGTTTATGTTTCCAGTATGGTGAGGAGGTAGTAAGATCTGCAAGGGAATTTAAAGATTCTAAGAGAGGGTGACTGTAAGTGGCTATTACTTTACAGAAGAACCTATCTGCAAGGAACTGTCTGCGGAGATGAAGCGGTGATTCCAAACATTCCACCTGGAGCGCAGAGGTAGGAGATGACTTCATAGCCCCTGTTATTATTCTCAGGCATTTAGCCTGGATTCTATCTAACTTAGCTAGAGCAAGTTTATTACATGGTTCAAGCAGGAAGCAGCCATAGTCAAAGTGACTGCGCACAATAGCATTATACAATAGCCTTTGGTTATAGGGATGGGACCCCCACTTCACCCCAGACAGAGCCCGTAGGACATTAATGTTTTTCTCTGCTTTACCACATATATAATTTAAGTGATACACGCCAGATAATTTTGGATCTAATATTATACCTAAAAATTTAACACAATCTCTGAAGTGTATTGATTGATTATTAAGAGAAATGTTTAAGTTAGGGATGGACTTTTTCCTAGTGAAAGCTACAGCTGAACATTTTGGGATAGAAATGGAGAGTCCATGTTCAGACATCCAGATGTTCAAATAATGTAAAGCATGATTAAGACGGGAGCAAGAGTCAAGGAGGGAAGAAGAGGGGGCATATAATGCAATATCATCAGCATACTGTAAAATTCTGCAGAAGCAGTTAACTGATGTGTCCAAATCTGACGTATATATGTTGTATAGGAGGGGACTCAATACTGACCCCTGTGGGAGGCCCTTCCATATACGGCGGGGTGGGAGGGAGACACCAGGAGCACGGATTGTAATGGAGCGATCCATCAACAAATTACTGATGAAGTTTGTAATTCTCACAGGGATATCGAGTTGCAGCATTTTCTGTCTGAGTAGACCAAGGTCTACATTATCGTATGCAGTTGCGATGTCTAGGAATACACCAACCACATGCTCATTTTTAGAGAAAGCAACACGAATATCTGATATAAGGATGCTCAAACTATCCATAGTACCCATTCCTTTGCGGAATCCAAATTGAGTTTTAGGCAACAGATTGCGGTTCTCTATCAGCCATTCAAGCCTGTTCTTAATGAGATATTCCATGATTTTACACAATACGGATGAGAGAGCAATGGGTCTGTAAGAATCCGAATCAGAAGGGCTTTTGCCTGGTTTCAAAATAGGGATTATTACTTGCATTTTCCATGGGTCTGGAATTAAGTTATTAGCAAAGAACATATTAACTAAACTAAGGAAGAATGATTTGACAGGCTGTGAGGATTTTTTAATAAAAGAATATAGGATTCCATCTGCCCCAGGAGTTGAATCCTGAAGGTGGTCAAGAGCACAGAGTAGCTCCGCATAAGAAAAGGAGCAGTTCATTTTATCCGTATTTATTATGGACTCTGGTGGGATAGGACTAAAGAGCTGGGCTGTAGGAACAAAGGGAGGGGCTAATTTGGAGAAAAAATTTGGCAGCCAAAGAGATGTATCATTAGAAATAATATTGTTGTCAATCTGTGATTTTCTAAAGGATTTTATCTTTTTCCATATTAAGTGTACAGGAGATCTTGGTGAGAGGGACTCACAAAAGTTACGCCATCCTTTAGTTTTTTTATGGCGTAGCATCCTTTTGGCTTTAGCAGAAATTTTTTGATGGGCAAGATAATTTTCCATAGACAGATTTTTTGTGAATTCCTGTTCGGCCCGTTGTCTTTCCTTTACTATGGATGAACATTCGCAATCCCACCAGGCTGGCGAGGGGATTTTGCCAATTGATAAATTTTTTAGCGGGATGCAAGATTCCGCGGAGGTAGAGAGAATGGAACAAAAATCGTTGTACAAAGAAAGTGCATTATCGACAGAAATTTCAGGAAGTGAGTTTAGCTTAGTTTCAATCAAGTCCGAGAACTGAGGCCAATCTGCATCTCTAATTCTGAATTTAAAAAGCGGATGGGGGGCAATAGGTGGGAGGGAAGAGTCAACAAATGTACATAGAATTGGTAGATGGTCACTCCCATAAGAATTGGGGAGGACATTCCATGACATGGTACTAACAAGGGAGGGGGATGCTAGTGAGAGGTCAGGAATGCTGGGGTTTTGGGAGGGAGAAACTCTTCGAGTGGGTGAGCCATCATTTAAAATACATAAGTTTAATGAATCTAGGACATCAAGAAAGATATTAGAAATAGAGTCACAGGAATTACAGCCCCAAATGTAGTGATGAATATTAAAATCTCCTAATATGAGGAGGGGGGTAGGGAGTGATGACAAAATGTTAGATAGCTCAGAAATTAAATCATAGTTAGGGTAAGGTATATAAACAGAAACATAACAAATATTAAATGATCTGACAGCAACAATGTTAATGCCAGAGGAGTGAGTTGGAATGGGAAGGGAATTAAAAGTAAATTTTCTATTCACAAAGAGGGCACAGCCTGCCCATCCATCTTGTCTGTCATCCCTAATGCATGAATAACCAGGCAGCTTGTATAGGGAGCCAGGTTTAAGCCAAGTTTCAGATATAGCTAATATAGAAGGATTATACTTATTAATGAGGTATATTAATTCGTGTTTTTTATTCTTGATATTCCTAGTATTCCACTGTAGTACTTTTTGGATCATTATTGTTTTGAGAAGAAGAAAGAAGATTTGTTATTAAGCTTTTAATTAGTTGAAGAGCATTGTTCGGTATATTGATGTTTAACTTAGATAGTATATTAATTACAGATGTTATAAGAAATTCCCCAACATCATCTAAGTTTGGAAGGGGGGATGAGCATAAATTTGGGTTTAACGCACTACCATTAGGGAGGGTAAAACATGGAGGCGAAGTAATTTTACTGTGTGCATATTTATCATAAGAGATGCCTGGTTCAGGCCTGGATTTTTGCTGAATGAACACAGTTTTTTTATATGAGGATCTAGGGTTAGCATCTAACATGGGGGAAGGAGTGATAGAAGAAGGACTAAAGTTAACAGTATTAAATCTTGGAGCAGATGTAGAAGCCGTTTCTGAATATAGTGAGCGCACTGGACGGAATTGTCTAGAAGCTTCTAGGTAGCCAATATTTTCCTCTGACATCATTAGTTTAATTGATTTCTGTCTGGAGAATTCGGGGCATTTGGGGTCTGTCGCTTGGTGGCGACCAGAGCAGAAAATGCAACTAACATTATCATCGGGAGTTTTACATGTTTGAGCATCGTGGGGTCCTGCACAACGGGAACAGCGTGGAGATGAACGACATTGATTACGCACATGTCCAAAACGACAGCAATTGTTACATTGAATTGTTGGAAGGTTGTATCTATCGACTGGTAATGACATATTGCAGCAGTATACATAGTCTGGTAGTATTTGTCCCAAAAAAGTTAACACTACAGTTCCTGTAGGCTCCCAGGTCGTTTTTCCATCAATTATTCGTTTCCTATTAAGCCGACGAGCCTTTATGACCTTAACAGATCTAGAGCGACAATCAGTCATCTCTACCAAATCCTCTAAAGACCAGTCTAAAGGAATTTTTCTAACTACCCCCATCCTTGTAATATGAAATCTTGGAATCACGGCAGTTAATTTGTTCCGAAGTAGAATAGGCGAGGAGAGAAAGTCATTGGCATCCGAATATGTTCTAAAATGTACTGAGATCTTATTTCTTCCTAAACTTTTTATATCCTGAATTCCCGAAACCTTGGCTTTATAAATAATTTGAGCTAATTTGAGAGCACTAGTAAGGGAAGACGATATATCAGTTTCCGTACGAGCAACATGCACAAGGAAAGGACCACTGTCAAGCTCAGAGTACTTTAGCTCAGAGTTTGACTCGTATCCGGGTATTGTGAACGAGTGCTGCGAAGATGAATAAGGGGGTACTATTCTTTTTTCTGGTGGACCTGAAGAAGAATCTCTAATGCGTTTTAAATTTGTTTTATCTGAGAGATTTATACTTTCTGCCCTTTCCCCCATATTTATATTCCCATCTTTATCTGGCGGTACTTTTTCTCCAATCGAGATCGACATAATAATATAATAATATAACTAAACAAAATATATTTACACGTAATTACGAACCACCACCAACACAAAAACAAACCCAAATTTGTCCTAGAATTGCAGAGTAACTAAAATATAAAATTAAATTTCGCGGATACGTGAGCGTCGTTAAAAGACACCTGTCACCTTTTCAATCGTAAATTAACAATACTAAAAACCAAAACAAAGCCGCTCACAACAATCATTCAACAATGTCCGAACTTCAACTTCAAAATTTTTTCTCATTTTATTTTTGTATGGCATGGCTATAAAATTTTGACATAATTCGATGAAAATTTGACAGTTAAATATAATCGTTATTTCCTAGGGAACAACTGTCAAGTTTTTTTCTTAAATTTTTAGGGAGAGACACAAAGCCACTGTGCTTGGCTCGGGCAATTTGGCGTTCGAAATTTGAGCCACTGTACTTGGCTCGGGCAATTCAAGGTGGTTTAGCGGGTAAGAAGATAACTGGCATAGTTTCTAGAACATAATTTGTATTTAATTTTTCTTTTAAAAAGGGGATGATGTAGTAAAGTGTTTCCGAACGTAGCTCACGTCACTTTGACAGCTGGCCTGCCCCCTCGTACTCACTTGTCAACTAACATAAAATGGTGTAACATTGTCTAATAAACTAATAAGTAAATGTTAAATAGAATACATAAATAAACATATGAAGACTTCAAGAATATCTTTTATTTGACAACAATACATCCACAAACTGCACCCATGAGTTAGAAATCGGCCTCATACTGAGCCTATATCCTCCACAAAAGTAAGGTAAGCATTGGTACCTTCGTTGAACGTGCTGGCGGTCACGTACGAGTAAGCTGCAATTTCAACAATATTTGTCGAGCCACTCTCGGTTTTTGGAGCGATTTTCCAGATGAGCTGGTTGATGCTCTCATTGCGGTTTTGAGTGAATCCATCACCACTTTCATAGATCGGCTTTATGGCTTTAAGAACATCATAATCGGGTTCCAATGTGCTTTTGAAAATATTTAAATACTTGCCGAGCGCTCGAACACAGCAGGTAGCACGGTCGGAGCGGCGAACGCTTTAGTGCTCTATGATTTTTGCTCCGATTGACTCTAAATTTTGACACAATATTATTCGTATTGAAATGTTGTACATTTATTTTATAAAATAAAAAATTGCTTTTTCTACCCTAAAAACCATACTAAATTTTACCAAGTTTTTATATTAAAAAATCACAATATTTTCTCCGTGGCAGAGTAAGAATACGAACCTCTGCGGTCGGGGTCGGCCTGTCGTAAAAGGCGACAAAACAACCCTAACTGCGTAGTAGAGACTCAAGCCCGTCTGGATGGTAGCCACTCTTGGTCTATTAGTATGCCGTCATAATAACCTTATGTTGTGTTCAAGCATTAGTGACCCTGGTTCTAGTAACCCTGTGAGACAGCAGCTGTTCGCGACACTAATCGCAAACATCCATAGGCGACGGTAACTGCTAAATTATAAGTCAGCCTATTTGCTGTCCTACAGCTTTAAAAAAATCCCTGCCGTGACATATTGAGAACATATTGAGGCGGCTAACGTCTATCGGTAAATTAGACGGTGTGGGCAGTTGACAAAATATCGTGATTTTTGTTTTAAACTTGTATTATGAAAATTGCAAATTAAGTTAAATATAATTGACAAGTTAAAAAAATACTTTGTCGTTTCTTTATTTTGAAGTAGGGTATACCCTAAAGTTTAAATAAATATAGTCAGACAATTCACACAGCACCATCTAGTCTCAAAGTAGCATATCACTTGTGTTATGGGTGCTAAATAATTGATATAATATTTATAGGCTTTCTTTTCGTAAATAAATACATATTATACATACCAGGCCCGAGACTGGAATCGAATCCCTGACCTCCGCAAGCGTACCTAAGTGTGTTAGCCGTTAAGCCACAGTGGTCGCCAATAATAATAAATAATTTTTTATTATTGTCGCGTAATGTGTAAATAAGTACTGAAATAAAACTTTATTTTCAGAGCAAAGAAATTGTTTATTTAAAATTTGCCAGTCCAAAAATATATGTCAGTATCGTGTGAATATACTTCTATTAATATAAATCTTGAGAATATACTTTTTTTTTAAGATTACTTAATCTATACTTATAACTCTGGCTTCCCTATCTTTGTTTGTGGATTGTGATGGATCAGGTCATCCGTAACTATCTTGTGTAATCAGTTCCATCACTCTGTCGGTACCAGCAAAACCAGTACTCATAGACCTATCGAAGACAATTGCGATTTTTTTTGAATTAGTTTGTACATTTCTTAAAAATAAATTTACTTTTATTGTGCTATCTGCCAGTAATCCCTATGAAAAGGCTTTTTACTAACATCCAAGTGACAAATATACACTTTGGCGTAACGGCTAACGCATGTCGGAAAGCTTGCGGAGGTCACGTAGCCTTAGTTGTCTAGTACCCTTACCAAAAGTATTCTAATATTTTTTTAGTGCTGTAGGACAGCAGACAGGCTGACTGCTCGCTTAGAATTTAGCAGTTACTGTCGTCTATGGTGTTTGAAACGCCAGTGGCATCGCGAACACTCTGCTGTCCCATAAGGGTACAGGAACTTGGGTCACTAATGACGGAACACAACACAAGGTTATTATGGCGGCATACTTAAGACCAAAGGTTGTCGCCATCCAGACGGGCTTGAGATCCTACCATGTAGCTACTAGGGTGGATTGTTTTGTCGCCTTTTACGACATGCCGACCCCGGCCGCAGAGGTTACCTAGTATTCTTTCTCCGCCCCTGCACGGATAAAGAAAAAAAAAACTTTCGAACTGGCTGGCGCTGTCTAAAATGTCCCAATATTTTTAATATTTATTTATTATCTCTAAGTAAGCTTAGGTTTTTCAAACGTGGAATACTTGTGTTTAGTTATTATTTAAGCTTTTACACCAGAATATTTTTGTTTGTCATTGTTACATTTTATTATTTTATATTTTGTTACTTTCTGTAAATCTATCTATCTGTAAATCTATCATTTATAAAATGATTTTCTGAAAGTGTATGTGGTAGCCACAAAAGTTTTAGCTTCCTGTTTATTAGCAACACTGTTTGTTTTATATGAAAAGGTCGGTACGGGTCAACGAAAACCGCTGTCATGATGAAGTATTTTACTATGTATGCCACGCGGAAAAAGGTCATGCTTTTAGGCGAAAATTTCATTTATGATTTTTTTATTTACGTATAAATAATGTTTGGAGAAAACCAACTTTGGACATAAGTCAATCTTACCTGTCAGATGTTATTCTGTTACAAGACCGACGTTGTTGTGTAGACTTACTTTTTGTAAAAACATTTATTTGCTTATATATCTGAATTCGTATATTGCTGAAGTATGAGGATTCCTCCTCCTCATGTGCCTCTCCAACTAGTGAAGGTTGGCAGTCAGCTCTGCATATTTCACCCGGTCCCTGGCGAGGTTGAAAAGCTCCGCGACACTTGTGATTCCGGTCCATTCCCGGATATTGCGTAGCCACGACTTCTTCCTACGTCCAACAGCTCTTCTTCCGGCCACTTTGCCCATCATTATCAATTGAAGAAGCTCGTATCTGGAGTGCCTAAGTACATGACCGAGGTAGGCAACCTTTCTTCTTTTGATGGTCTGCATCAGTTCGCGTTTCTTCCCAGCTCTACGAAGGACCTCAACATTCGTCACCCGATGCGTCCAACTTATGGCCAACATGCGTCTATATGCCCACATTTCAAATGCTTCTACACGTTTCCGGAGTTGCTCTTTAAGGGTCCAGGCCTCACATCCGTATAGAAGTATGGGCCATATATAGCATTGGAGTAGACGAGTGCGCAAAGATATTTTGAGGCTGCGACTGCAAAGTACCTTTTTCATGTTGTTAAAGGCACTACGGGCGATTTCAATGCGGGTTTTTATTTCAGTGTCACTGTCCCAGTTTTCATCTACCCACGTGCCCAGATACTTATATTTACGTACCCGTTCCAACACCTTGCCCTCCACAGAAATCACAGGGTTTATAGCCTCTTTCTTTGTGACAACCATGATTTTCGTCTTGGAGACATTCATACGCAGTCCCGCCCTCAAACTACACTCATTAACACGGTCAACAATTTGTTGCAATTCAGCCTCTGTGGGAGCTATCAGGACTGTGTCGTCCGCATATCTGAGATTGTTGACTATACGCCCGTTAATCTTGATGCCACAGTCAAGCCCTTCCAGTGCTTCAGCGATAATTGTCTCCGAATACAGATTGAAGAGTGTTGGTGAGAGCACACACCCCTGCCGAACGCCTCTTCTGATCTCCACTTCATCAGTTTCTTCACCATCCACACGGACAGTCGCTGTCTGGTTCCAGTACAGGTTTTGGATGATACGTACATCTTTGCCATCTAATCCAATGTCGTTCAAGATTGCTATAAGACGATCGTGGAGCACTCGATCAAACGCTTTTTCGTAATCGATGAAACAAAGGAAAACATCCTGCTGCATATCTTTGCATTTTTGGACCAAAACCTGTACAGCAAACAAAGCCTCTCTTGTTCCTACTCCAGCTCTAAATCCAAATTGGCCGTCCCCCAGCTGTTCATCACACCGAACTCTTATGCGTGCATGAATAATGTTAAGAAACAGTTTTAATACTTGGCTCATAAGGCTTATCGTTCTGAACTCTTCACATCTCTTTGCGTTCTTCTTCTTAGGCAGTGTGATAAAAGCCGACCTCAACCAATCGGCTGGTAACTGTCCCGAGTTGTAAATAAGGTTGAAAAGGTTCGTGAGCCCCTCCAAATGGTCGTCCTCAACGAGTTTGAGTACCTCGACATAAATGTCGTCAGGTCCTGCAGCTTTTCCTATCTTGGAATTACGCAGCGCTTTTCTGACTTCAGTTTTCAGTATCGGAGGACCGTCCTCAGAATGAACCATTCCTCTTTCACTTCTGGAGTCATCAGCAAACATTCTCTTAATGTACTCTTCCCAGGTATTCTTTTTCTTCATTAGGTCTAATATTGGGTGGTTACTGTCATCCAGTAGCTGGTGCGTCAAGGTCTTGCGTCCTACCATTGATTTAATCTCCTTGTGCAGGTTGAAGGCATCATGTTTGGCATGAAGTTCCTCCACGTATTCACATTTATCTCGGTACCATTTTTCCCGGGTATAGCGTACCTCTCTACGTATCGTTTTATTCAGGTTGTCATATTTGGTACTATCTGTGCTCTTACACTTCCTGCGTTCTTCCATAAGGCGATAAATCTTCTCAGTCATCCAGACTTGTTTAGGCACCCATTTTCCAGGTTTGAAGTAGTCTTTGTTAACAGTAACCATCTTGTCTTTCAGTTGTCTCCAACTTTCCTCGACCGATTCAAGACGATCAACCCGCTTCGAATTTACGGCCCACTCATTTATGTCATTCGAAACTTTTGCTCTTATTTGCAGGTCTTTGATTTTCCTTATGTCTACCTTACTCCTTGGGGCCCTTTTCTTTAAATGTTTCAGGGTACATGTCAACTTGGCGACAACAGGGTTATGGTCAGAACCTATATCTGCCCCTGGGTAGGTTTTGACGCTCTTAATACAGTTCCTGAAGCGGCTATTAATCATCAAGTAATCAATCTGGTTACGTACTATGTTTTGAGGGGTGTGTCGCGGTGATGTCCAAGTATACAGTCTTCTGGCAGGTAGTCGAAAGTATGTATTAGTAACCACCATTTCCTTTTCATGACAAAATTGGACTAAGAGGTCACCCCTGTCATTCCTTTCTCCTAGCCCGTACTTTCCAACAACTCCTTGAACCTCCCCCTCTCCAATCTTAGCATTCAAGTCGCCCATCACTATATTGATCTCATGATTTTGTGTAGTTTCTAGCAGCTGCTCCACCTCCCTGAAGAATTCTTCGATTTCCTGGTCCGGTTTGTCAGCCGTTGGAGCGTATACCTGTAGTATATTGATGTTTCTCGGTTTTGCTTCAACTCGAATCAGCATAGTGCGATTGGATTTAGGCACAAAGCTTACATTGCCTTTTACCGTTTTGGTGTTAGTGATCACCCCTACCCCGTACAAATTCGATGATACGTCAGAGCCAGAGTAATGCATAACATGGTCCGCATCTATTCGGTGTCTGCCACTCCCTTTCCACCTCACATCACTCAATCCCAGTATGTCAATCTTCAGACGCTTCATCTCCATGATGACATTGTAAGGTTTTTCTGGACGCAAAAGGCTGCGCACATTCCAAGTAGCAACCTTTAAAGTATTCTTATATCTACGCTCGGGGATTCTTCGCACCCCTGTCCCATTTAAGGGACGCCGAGCACTCGGGGCCGTGGCTTTATTGGACTTTTCCATGGTTTTTATGTGTCGCTGACGACTAGGGAATATAAGTGCAGTGGTTTCCCGTTGCCTTCTGCACCAGACTTTTAGGAGATATTTCGTCCCCAAGGTCACTGAAGCCTCTTCCGACCAGAGAGCTACCTCTGGCCAGGTGTATGGTTATACCGCCATTGTTCGGTCGCCAGAGCCTCGTTTGTTATCTAGCAGGGGATACCACGACAGTCACAGTGGTCGTCGTCGACTGTCGCCGCTTTCGAGCGCGAGCAGGTGAGGTTGACTTTTGGGGTCAGCTAGATGTTGTTGCCGTTCTCCCCCTTACCCCCCTATGAGGATTATATTTACAAAATGCTCTATTAGAATATTTTTTGGAAACTCGTAAATTTAACTAAACTGATGATTTAGTGGGTTTTGATTCATAACGCAAATTAAAAGGTTTAATACAATATAAGAATATATAGAATATAGAGGCATTTGCGTGTTGATAACTATGTAGATAGTTTAGTGTATTCTAACGATATATCGTCATTAACAATAACCGTTCAAATGGGTTTTACAACTACACGTTTTATATATGTAACACAATGGACGGACAGCTGATCAACATATTAGGTACTAATCCATTAAAGCAACAGTTGCCGGTTCTATCAGGTGAATCTTAAATAATAATCCATACGGGTCTATAAAGAAATACACTTATTGTGTTCCTAAGGGTGCCTTACTGGCTCAGCAATGTCCGCGCAGGGGCGGAGAAAGAATACGAACCTTTGCAGCTACGTGGTAGGGCCACAAGCCCGTCTGGATGGCGACCACCTTTGGTCTTATGTATGCCGCCATAATAACCTTGTATTGTGTTCCGGCATTGGTGATCCAAATTCCTATACCCTTATGGGACAACAGTGTGTTTGCGATGCCACTGGCGTTGCAAATAACCATAGGCGATGGTAACTGCTAAATCCTAAGCGGGCCGTCAGCCTGTCTGCTGACCCACAGCAATAAAAAAAATGTCCACGAATACCACTCGCCGATATATATGTTGTCGGCACTCGATCGTCGCTTCTGTGGCTTGACAGTGACAGTGACATCTTCACAACTGACAGTGACATACATGGACACACGAGTTAACGTAGGTATGCTATAAATGCCATACCATAGACTAAATCGCATACACTACATTGAATTATCATAATTTATTGTATAAAAATAAACTCAATTGAAAGGGTTAAATGTTCACTTTGCAAATAATAATGGGATCGTTATTATGTTATGCGAAAGCAAATATAATAGAATTTTAGAAACTACCCATATAATATATACGTAAAGTTATTGTTATAAAAGCTCCGAACTATATTAAGTTTCGAGTAGAAGTTCACTTAGCAGGGTCCATTGCACTTCTGGCAGGACATTAGTATGAAAATGTAGTTACCTGTTTGGCACGGAACATTAACTAAGTAACAAATATGATATTGAACGAAATTCTGCTGGGGGTAAAACGAAGTATATTTTATATTTAAACCTTGTTCATGCGAATGTATGTTTTATTAAAAGTAGCTTTATCTTAGCTACCTTCATCATTCTAGCTTTGAATTTCAATTGCAATTCTAACTTCAGCTTCAGTGCTCGTGGTCTGCTTTCGACATGGGGTACATTTACACTAACTTCAGTATTTATGGTAATTTTTTTATTGTTGTGGAACAGCGGATAGGCTGAGACCCACTTCAGGCATCGCTAACTCGCTCTCATCTGTTTAAGGGAACTGGAATTTGGATTACTTATGCCGGAACACAACACAATGTTATAATGGTGGCGTCTTAGGACCAGAGGGAGGGTAGCCTTTCAGAAGGACTTGGAGCCCTGCCACTTAGCTAGGGTTATTTTGCCGCCAGTGCTGTCAGTATTCTATCTCCGCACTTACACTGAGAAAAAAGAAAAGTGATAAACGTAGTAAAGTGGTATTGAAATAGCATATTGCCGCTTACAATTTCAAGCCATCTCTTTTTCTTTTGTCTTTGTTTCCGTCGTAACAAGCTTTTTAATTTAAAACGTGAGCATTCTTACAACACTAGCATTTTGTCCGCAATATTATAGTTATGAAGGTTACTGAAGTTGGGAGAGCAGTCTCTCCGATGCACAAAATATACTCACAACCGTATTCATATTCGTTGTCCAAACTATATAACCTAAAATAATAATTTTTAAAATAGAAATTTCTAGATTTTCACTTTAATTAAATTACTCACATCTACTTCATTTTTTATCTTCCTGGCCGAGAAGCATTGACACAGCAAGGTGCACTCAAGTTTTGCCCTATGACAGTTACATCTGGACCACGATGCAAGCGGAATTAAAAACTTGGATGGTGATAAAAGTATATAAAGTATAACTTTCATAACAACTATTTTTTAAATGTTTAGTAGCATCTATTTTTACGAGCTGAGTTCCTGTTTTGATATTAGCCTTTTATTGGTACACAGATGATGTTGTAAAAAGGAAGAATTGATTTGTAATTTAAGTAGTATTGGGGACGAGCAAATTTGCTGTATTTACTTCATCGCCGTGTATCTAAATCTTCCCATGCGATTAATCATTGAATATTTTTGAGTCTATGTTGTTTATTATGATATTTTGTTCTGTATCTACTCTGAAATTTGACAGTTATTTTATTTTTTTAATAAATATTTTCAAATTTGATTTTCGTCTGTTTTACTTAATATGATCTAAATAAAGGAGATCAAAATTTATACATATATTATATGTCCTTGAAGTAACAGCTTGCGAAGGTCACGGATTCCATTTAAGTTCCGAGTCTGGGTTTTTGTATAATATATACAAAATAATTATAAGTATGTAGTATATCAATTATTTATTGAAAGATGATGAATTGAGGTTGAATAACTCAGAGGCGTATTGGCTAACACTTCAATTCGTTTGTGGAGGTCATGGGTTCGATTCCCGACTCGCGTTTGGAAGTTTATGTATATATTTACAAAAGAAAAAATATACAAGTCGTATGTCAGTTGTCTAGTACCCATAACATAAGTGCTATGCTGCTTACTTTGGCACTAGGTGGCGCTGTATGAATTGTTCCAATATATTTATTTATATTTATAAATAAATTGTTCCCTTCGAATCAATTATTATATCGATAGTTTATAATCTTATCCCAAGTATAACTTCCGCTAGGAAATTAATGCCTTCAAGAACCTGTGTATATGTCACTTAACGTCTTGCTTATCTCAATCTTAATAAGCGACCTAATAACATGACTTGATTACCTTGTCATATATCAATAATGCTACCTTATTACGAGAGTCGATATTGACTTCATTTACTCGAGCGAGTAATCTTATATTAAAGCAAAGTCATAATACAGAAAATACGTTCGTAAAATTATAGTAATATCGTCATTATAATCAGTAATTGTGTTAATGACATTTTCTTTTCTTGTCCAGAAATAATTACTAGCTGAAATCTGCGGCTGGGCGTGGTCTACTGTAAAGGGCGACAAAACCACCCTAGCTAGGTGGTAGAGCCCCAATTGTCTTTGGATGACACACATTTTTAGTCTTTAAATATGCCGTTATAATAACCTTGTGTTGTGTTCTGGCATAAGTCACTCAGACTCAAGTTTGCCTTCACAGACGGCAGCGTGTTAGCGGTGTCTCTGGCATCGCAAACATCTATAGGCGACAGTAACTGCTTACTATATAAAGGCCGTCAATCTCTCTGCTCTCCTAGAGCAATAAACACAGTTTTGGTGCTTACGGGTTTACTCTCAAAACTTTTACTGATTTTTAATTGATCAATTAAAAATTTAATATAGACACTAAAATAAATTCTGAGCATATTGTAATTTATTACCATGTCGCATTTTTTTCACGCGTTAAATATACGAAAATATGTAAACGTGTCGAATAATTTTTACATGATAATTAAAATGCCCTAGATTTATTTTCAGGCAATTCTCTAATACCTGTATCTCAGGGCTTCCATCCCAGGCCCATCGTTCCACGATTTTTTTTTACGTTTTTCTGATTTTCTCTTACTTCATATGGTGAACCATAAAGAGTTTCATTCAATCATTGATGAACAAATGAAATACAAACCAGAACGAACTATTTGCACAATACAACACGACGTTATTTACGCATACATTCACTCAGCAGTGTTGGCAATCTCAGTTCACTTTTTACGAGTTTAACAGATCATTTAACATTTTATCAGTAATTATGAGCTGTTAAATACATTAGATGACCTTTGTGTCGTAACGGCTAATGTACTTTGGCATGCCTACAGAGGTCACGGTTTCAATTCGTAACTCATGTCTGGGTATTAAACGTATAATATAATATTTATTTGCAAAGAAAAGTATACGTGTAATATATTAGTTATCTAGTAGCCATAATACAAGTGCTATAAATGCTACTTTGGGACTAGATGCCGCTATGTGAATTGTCAAGTTATATTTATTTATTCAATCATATATATAATTATTAATCTTTAAGATCCAAATAGTCACTCGCATTTGCATCTAAAGATTACACTTTGAAATTGCCAACACACTGTTGAATACACAATGATAAGATCATGCCATTAGTCTTGGTATCCATCCAATATGGATGGATAGGACTATTTTCTTGTCGAAATAGAAAATAGATGGATAGGACGTGCCATTTTCTTATAGAACTTACTTAATTTCCAATCCTGAGAGCAACATTTTTCATCAAACCTTCGTTCCATGTATTGATGAAATGTGGTAAGCCGTAGTGCCTGAAATTTTTCATGTCTAGACAATATTTGCATTTTATTCACTTGTATTGCAGTGAAATGTGACAGAAAAATGTACAGACAGAAAAATGTACAGAAATAGTAAAATTCGAGTTTTTTTTAAATCAAATTAATATTGTATAAAGGTTAACGTAAATTAGCCATCTTAGCCATCTGGCTAGATAAATATGTACAATTAATAATAAAACAAAATCGTAATAAAATTAAGACAACAAAATGTAAAATTAAGATACAGTACAAGAATATTTAAATAAATAGTTAATAACGTAAATAAAAATTTACAATAAATAACATTGTAGAGAAAATAAGCAAAAGAAAGAAGAAACAGAAAAATTTATTAATATAAGTTAATTGTATATCAAAGACGAAAGAAAATATAAAAGAAAAGAAAATAAAATAAAAAGCCGGAAAAGAACAACAGTAGGACCTAAAATGATAAGAGCGGAAAAGAGAGCTGGTAAAGACAAATAAAGATTATTAAACTACTAGCCACGTTAGTTAAAACAAGACGTCCAAAAAAAATGTTTAGTAGGATGTATCAGGTTCTTATTAGAAATCCTAAATATGTCAACATATTAGTTCCTTTTCATCGTGTAAACACGAAACATAAAAACACTTTATCTCTTATTATGGCGCCAGAACGTTTCCGATGTCGGGTTTACGGTTGACAGAAAAACAGGTATCAATCAATGTTTTTGTGTAGGAAACGTATTCATCCATCATACCGTTTATGGTGTGATCGCACTTTTCGATTTAAACGATTTTATGGTGCGAGAAAAGTTGATTTGATTCTGAAACGAGTATTCGTTTTTATCACAATCGATTTAATATATTAAAAAAATATATACAGATGATGATGGTAACATGCACAGGTCAGACCGCATATGAGTACTGCTCACATTTATGGGCTAGAGCACCCGCCTGTCAGATCAATCCCCTAGACTCCATCCAAAGGCGCGCAGTTCGTGTTGTCGGCGATCCCATACTCATATAGACGGTCTAGAAACGCTTGGACTTTCTACCACCGCACTGCCCGCCAACGACTGGGTGTTCATCCCCATTTCTTGGAACCTCTTCTTTCTTGTACGAAACGGTTCTCAAAAGCGTTCATGTTGCGTACTCTCAGGATCTGGAATGAGCTTCCAGCTAAAGTTTTCTCAGCACGGTACGATATGGGGTTCTTCAAGAAAGGCATTATGAAATTTCTTTGAAGCCGGCAGCGCGTTGGTAATGCCTCTGGTATTGCAAACGTCCATAGGCGACTGTGACCACCTGCCAGGGTGGGGCGTTTGCCTATCTGCTGAATTTAAGCTATAAAAAAATATGCTAATAAACTTTTGATCAGTATTTTGTCTGCCAACTTGTAATGATAAAATCCACATATTCTACATATAAACCTAACTAATATTATACATAAATGCGAAAGTGAGTTTGTTTGATTGTTTGTTACGCTTACCTGCCTATAGGTAGGTAGGTAGGTAGGTATACCGCTGAACCAATTTTGATGAATTTCGGTATAGTCATAGATTGGACCTTGAAGAAGTACACATAGGCTCCTTTTTACTTAACTAGTCTAATATAAAATATATGGACTGATTCACTATGACAAAAATATTTTAAATAAATATATACATTGAATTACATAGGTTGCCCGGAAGAGATCACTATGAGCAATAAGGCAACCTATTATTTAACATTGTTTTAGATTTTTAAATATAATAAAGAGTTGTCAATCTACATTGCGACGCCACTATGACATAGTTATTAAACTGTTACTGTTTAAATGTTACTTCCATGTCACCGTAATGGTGACCAGTCACAAAGTTGTATTGGACTGGCCATCATTATATATGACAGCTGACTGTATATATTTAAGATGACAGATTATCACACCGTCTAGTGTCAAATACTAAGTACTCAAAGCGACTTGTGTTATGGGTACTAGAAAACTAATAATAATAATTTTTATTATATTCAGTGTGTTATACAATTATACACAAATTATTAATTGGACGAGCTTTAGTGCTCAAAGTAAGAATTACATGGAGTTTTGAGCATCAAAACTCTCTAACTAATACGGAACTTATATTTTTAAAGCAAAAACTTCTATAGCGTCGTTGTGATATGAATATCGATGAAATGGAAAAGTGACAGTATTTTTTTGTTCCAGTAATATCAACCTTATTAATAATGGCTTAAGGCTTATTCTATAATGTAATTTTTAAATGATTGCATTGCATTACTTGTACATATCTATTCGAATTGCGAGTTTATTACAATGAAATACAGTTGAGTTTTTTCTTCTTTTTTCTTTTTCGTTATAAAGTGTTCGAATCCTGACTTGCATAACTCCAAAAACTTTTCCTTTTTCTGTTTATGTTTTTAATTTAATACAAATTTATAATAAATTTTTGAAAAGATTTTCAACATCAAACTTAATAACTTGGATAATTTCAAAGGGTAAATTGAAGCGGATTCTGGCTCTTAGACTTGGTCTTTAGTAACGGATCCGCCTTAATTCGAATCCTGACTTATTGACGTTTTTCTTCTTTATATTGAAGTTTACGTTTTTCAAGCTTTTTGTAAATAAATACATGTTATATTATAAAAATATAATAATAACGAATGGAACCTTGACCTTCGCAAGCGTTTCGATGTGCGAAAGCCGTAACACCGTGGAGGTCGTCAGTTATAAAATGTTTGGCTTGGTGTAAATTCATATTCAAACTAGCTGTGCCCGCGACTCCGTCCGCGTGGAATAGTGACTTTAGGCAGCATTTTTTGGATATGAGGTCAAATTAAATTGGAAATTCAACTTACTAAGTCCAGCCTAAGCTGAACCCTATTTCATATGATTGATGCTATAAATCTGAGGTCAACTTAAATTGGATTATTAAATTTCCGAAACTTATCATTTTTAACAAAAACTATTTTTTTTTCCTAAAATAAAAATAGCCTAAGTTACTCCTTGGAACATCAGCTATCTGCCAGTGAAAGTCCCGTCAAAATCGGTGCAGCCATTTCAAAGATTAGCCGGAACAAACAGACAGACAGACAGACAAAAATTGTAAAAAATGTTGTTTTGGTATATGTAGCGTGTATACGCCCGAATGCACTTAGTAAAAAGCGGTTATTTTAATATTACAAACAGACCCTCCAATTTTATTTATTTGTATAGATGTTTGTTTGCACATCTGTTTAAACAATAAAATTTTAATCCTGATATACAACACTTAAAACTCAAAATAACCCTTTGAGGTTAAAATATATACAAAATTGTGTATCCACTTTACTGCCATTTTTCACAGATAGTCAACGGATTTTCTACACAAAATTTAGTGAGTCATGGAAGACCATTACACATTTATATTAATTAAAAACAATAATAAACATTGACACAGTTCAAAATGTTAATACAGTGCCATCTAGACCCCAGTAAGGAGCAAAACACTTATGTTATGGTTTAAATAAATACATATTATATATACGACTTATCGGATCAAGTTAAAACCTTCCATATAAATTTATTATCAAGTGTATTTAGTATAAAAAAATTACGATTGCATACGTGTATAATGGCATGGTACAATAAATAATAATTAAAAAATAATATATTAAAGTAATAAATAATGTAAAATCAAACCAAAATGTAAGTGTATTCTAAAATATTCTATATTTCTACTTATTAATTAATTAAAAAATTAAAATAAACAATGAAGCGGTAAACTCTTTGTTAACTTCTGCTGTTACTGGCTAGAATAGAATACAAGTTAATGTCATGTTTCTCCGTGCAGGGGAGGTGTAAGAATACCAACTCCTTTGGCAGGGGGCGGCCTGTCGTAGAAGGCAACAACTCTATACGTGATTAGGACACCATAGTCGACTCGATGGTAATCACCCTTGATTTCTAAGTATGCCGCCATAATAAATTTGTGTTGTGTTGAGACATAAGCAAGCCAGGTTCCAGTTTGCTACACTTTCGGCAGCGTAGAAGCGGTGCCTCTGGCGTTACGTAGGCGACAGTAACTACTTACATTACGTATAAAAAATCTAAAGCGTGTAAAAAGGCTAGTTTTTAGCTCTTGTCCATTTTGTCCGAGTCACTAAGCCTAATTATTACGAATCCATCTGTTCCAAAGACATGACGTATGCACGTCGAAAAAAGAATCCGGCCCTTTTTGTCGTATGCATCAATCATAGAGGCAAAGTAGGACGCGCATCTATCAGAGATCGCAACGCAGACTTAATGACCTTTGTTTTACAGGGTTGTCATAGCTATGACAACCTATTAAATTTAATAGCTATTAAAAATTATAAATATATTTAGAAAATATAAAATAATTTCACTGCAATGAAAAATTATAAGATACTTGCCAAAATAAAATTTAAAATCAAATATTTTTAAGTTGTAAGTTATCTTCTGCGGGGTACGCATATGTGTGCAGGAACAACGGATGGGAGTAGTCTTTTTTCCTGTCAAGGTTGGTAAGTCAAATTTTATACATCCTTGCGTAATTTATATAAAACCAAATTTGTGACATTAGTTTCCGTATGCACACGAGAAAAAAAAATCAAATGCAAAATCAATCAAGAAAATATTAACAACAATGCATAATAACTTCATTGTGAGTTTCGCAGCGGATCCATAGCTTCAAAATAAAAGTAAAATTCATTTGGTTGGATTTAAATAATTTACTTCGGAGCCAGAACTAAATTGTTAACATTTTTTATTATTTGATTGATAGTGTTTCTTGTCGTCCTAGTACCACGTCATTAATCGTAAACTGTTGTTTGTGATTGCATTGACCCCGGGTACCGAAAAGAAAGTTTAGGTTGCAAACTACGCTTAGATGATGATGATGATGTTGTTTGTGATTGCAAACATAAAACTTATTGACAAAGTTTGTGGTGCTAATTTAGCAAGCACATGATGAATACCTTGACAAAAGCAACGCGTAATTTATCTGATTTTCACATATGTTTTGGCTAAATAAAACTATGTTTATGCATTGAAGGATGAAATAGCATAACAGAGGGTGAGGTGCTGTCCTCTGTCTTTGCGATTTTAAGGTGTTTATTTTAACAGTAATAAATACAATTAGGTATTACTTAGAGTAACTTAGAGTAGATGGATAATATTAGAGGACGAAATTTCTGTGGAAACATTAGTTAAATAGTAATAGTGAAAGTAATAATACTTACACCATAAGAGGTGCTAAAAGTCACGATTGAATCTGAAAGCTTCCGTTCTCTTTTTTGTTTTTCAGAGCAATAATTGTTTTGGATGTGTTATTTTACAGTAAACGAAATAAACATAATTCAAATATATTCAATATGAATAAAAATATTTAACTGTTATCCATAAATATCAGTTTAATTAATTTTAGATAGCTGTATCAGCCCTAGTGTTGACGTCACGTTGTTTCTATGTGACAGCAACGGTACTCGCTATGCTTTTTAATGTATTTGGCACACAAGTTCGTGGAAATGCAAAACGCGCCGTTTAATATGTGTCAGACGCTTTTTGAAATACAACATGAATTATTTCATATATAATATTATTCATTGGTCACGCCCTTTACGGTTTTTGGAACGTTATTTATTTTTAAAGCCAAGCCTAATTATTATGCCATTATGTTTTAAACCTTAAATCCGTGCAGGAGGGGAGAAAGAATACTCAACTCTATGGCCGGGATTGGCTTGTCGTAAAAGGCGACAAAACAACTCACACTAGCCACGTGATAGAGCCCCAAGCCCGTCTGGATAGTGAGTGACCACCTTTGGGCTTAAGTATGCCGCCATAATAACCTTGTGTTGTGTTCCGGCATTAGTGACCCAAATTCCTGTACCCTTTAAGGGACAGGAGCGTGTTTGCGATGCCATTGGCGTTGCAAACACCCATAGATGACGGTAAATGCTAAATTCTAAGCGGGCCGTCAGTCTTTCTGCTGTCCTACAGCAATAAAAAAAAATACACAGCTGTATATGACGTTTCTGTGAGTCCAGTTCATCCAGTGTGGGAATGGACATGCCTGGGTCTTCTTTGAAGATGCACTCTAAAATGGACTGGTGTTAATCGGGCTCACGGGCACACTAACATGTCCCGCAGTCCTGGCGTTCACGGCGAATAATTTTAAATACCGTTCATCATTAAAACTATACACTCAGTTGACTTGAAATTTTGTATAGTTATTCATTTAGCGATGTAAACGGTCGCTACAAACGAAATCCTATCTTAAATTTAATTTAGTTTATATGGCGGAACAACGTTTGCTGGGTCAGCTAGTAATTGTATATTTCCCAAATAAATATGAAGGGACCAAAGTAAGATGTCATCCATGATAATGTACGACCTTCAACAGAGAAGCATCGAAGCGAATGTTGGAACTTTATTGAAAACGGGCTTCCTTTGTGCACTTCGTAGCTCTAATGTAACAGAAACTTGGAAATTCGGCACGTGACAATAGCGCACAATGGGACGTCTTGTAAACAGTGCGAGCCTTGCATTTGTATTCTGGGTTTGTGTCGAGAAAAGGAAAATGAGCTACTAAGTATTTTGTTGTCCTAGTATATTGGAGTGGTAATTTCAGACATAGGCTCTTTCCTTCGAATTTCAAATATTTGATATTATTTTGGGTATTTTGAGAGCCAGCAAAAATTCTAGTAACAAAAACTAATATAAAAACTAATCAGGAAGAAGAAGTATTTTCTTTGAAACTAGCTAACACGCACCTAACCTCTTTATCTGTCTATATATCACAGAAAAAGAAGTATTTATTTATATAATCATAGTAGTTTGGGGAATCCCCAAACTAAGGTGTTATGATAACATTGAGAATATTAAGTTACAGAGAACTTCCGAGACCGAATCTTTGTAGACTCAGAAAGAGGAGAGGATCTCCTATTGACTATTTTATTATCATATTTTACGAGTATATCTCCGTCTTCTTCTTCCTGCCCTTGTACACAACTATGTGGGCTCGGCACAACATGTTCTCTCCTTCCACTCTCCTCTGCTAGCCGTCATCTCCACATTCACACCCTCTTTTGCCATATCATCTTTTACGCAATCCATCTATCTTTTCTTTGGCTACCTATGCTTCTGTATCCATCTACTCTCATTTCTTTAGTTGTATGTAATGTTGTGTGTTGTAGTTGTATGTTCTTTAGTTGTGTGTTTAATTGTATGGTATTCTTCCTTTCGCAGTACATGGTCAAACCACACTAGTATGTTTTTTTTTTTGGTCTCGGGGAAAACCTCTCTTGACGGGTTCCCTCGGACCGGGGGGACCGAGAGATATGTGGGATTTCGGGAAAGATGTTCAATGTGGCCTGCGTTGGCAGGAGGGGAGTGTGGTGGTCGATTCCCGCTCCCGCTCCACCGCCTCCTTTGCGGACATGACTGTCTCGCAGAAGGAGGCGACGGCCGTCCATCCAGGATCGCCCCCGACCATGGACAGAACCAGGGCCGGGAGCGACAGGTCCGCGCCGATTTGGGCGACGAGGGCGTGGCGCTCCTCGCGCCACCCAAGGCACACGGCTACAGTATGATCCACCGTGTCTTCCTCGTCGCCCGCGCCACAGTGGTGGCACCCCGACGTCATCTCCCGCCCTAAGCGACACAGGTACCTCCCGAAGCAACCGTGCCCCGAGAGGACCTGCGTCAGGCGGAAGGTTAGGGCGCCGTACACTAGTATGTTACCTTTAAGTTTGTCAACCACTATAACTTTTCCACTTACTTTCACACTCTAATAGACTCATTTCTAATTTTATCCATTCTGGTAACCCCAAACAACCATCTCAGCATTCACATCTCCACAGCATGTAACACCCGTTCGTCCCTCTCCTTTGTGGCCCAGCATTCCGATCAATACAATACGACAGGCCTTATTACGTACTTGTAAATTTTACTTTTGAGTTTAAGTGGTACTCGTGGGTCACAAATTGTTCCCGAGACTTATCGCCATTTCATCCATCCTGAATTCACTCTATTTTTCACATCTCTTTTATCCATGCAGGGGCGGAGAAAGAATACTAACCTCTGTGGCTGGGGTCGGCCTGTCGTAAAAGACAACAAAACAACCCACCCTAGCTACGTGGTAGGGCCCCAAGCCCGTCTGGATGGTGACCACCTTTGGTCTTAAGTATGCCGCCATAATAACCTTGTGTTGTGTTCCGGTATTAGTGAACTAAGTTCCTACACCCTTATGGAACAGCAGCGTGTTCGCGATGCCACTGGCGTTTCACACCCATAGGTGACGGTAACTGCTAAATTCTAAGCAGGCCGTCAGCTTGTCTGCAGTCTTAAAGCAAAAAAAATCTTGGCCTATCTCACCGTCGTTCTGGATGAATGATCCGAGATACCGGAAGTTGCAGAGACACGCCTCCTAAGGTAATCGGGGTTCAGTTTTGGTTCTACTTATCATCAACCCAATGCACTCCAACAATTTATAAGGGCAAGAATACAGGCCCTGAGGCCGGGGACAGCCTGTCGAAAAAGCGACAAAACCACCCTAACTTAATGATAGGGCTCCAAACCCGGCTGGATGCAACCATTCGTAGTTTTCGAAAATGCCACCAAAATGACCTTGTGTTGTATTCCTGCAGTAGTAAAGCAGATTACAGGCTGGCAGCGCCTTGGCAATGCCTCTGGTATTGCGAACGTCTATAGAAGACGATGACCACCTGCTATCGAGTGAGGTTCTTGCTTGTCTGATGGTCTGAGCTATAAAAAATAGCTGGGAAGGTAAAGAAATATATATAATTTCATTAAAAACCGAGACCTCAACGCTGAATAGCGCAAATCTATTCCACAATGCAATGTTTTAAGTACTCGACTAAAGAGATCAATCAAATGAAATGAAATAAAAATAATTACATTATGTAATAAAATGTAAAAAAGTATCTCAAGTGGAAAATCAGAAGGATTACTTCGATATCAAAAGCAGCATTCAAAAAGGGTCACGTAAATCATATGACAAACAGCTATATGCACAGTACGAGTATTAGAGTTACGAGTAAAGTTTTCGCTGAAAATTTGCTTTGACTAGGTTATTTGATTAGGAGCCAGCAAATAATAGCACTGCTAATACCCGTAAATCAACAAATTTGTATGCAATGCTAGGTGCTAATGTTAATTTACAGTTGATTGTGAGTAATATCGATGTGACGATGCCTCGCTTAAATAAATTGATTTAAGCGCTTTAATTATTACTTGCTAAATATTCAATTTAGTAGTTATATTCTTTTATACTACAGTAATGGTAAGTTTAATTAGCACATTCTAAGTACCCATCAGTCCCAGATGAGTTTTGTAATGAACAAAGCATATTTGAAATTGAAAAAAACGTTTAAAACAAGCTTAATTCTTTCAGTTTTCAATTCAACTTTTTAACCAAACATCATTGTATAAATGTGAAATTGCTGCGAAATTGCTTAGGTATATTTACATTAGTTAAATAACTTAATTATTAAGGTTAATAAAAAGGCGGTTTATTATTTTTTGTTAAAAAGTTATTTTATTGTTGAGAAACAGTAGACAGGCGGACGGTCACTTATAGTATGAGTTAGGGCCCTATCACGTAGCTAGGGATGTTTTGATGCCTTTTACGACAAGTACGCTGCACGGAGAATTTATAATATAATATATTTATATAATTGGATTAAAACATAAAAATTATGTTACAATGCGATACAAAATATATTTTAAGATCCCGCTTAATTTGATAAGCATTTACAAAACCGTTTAATAAACACGATTGACAGTCAGTAGCGAACATTTTTCCATATGGCAGACAAGTTTTAATTGTGTCCGTGCAGGGACGGAGAAAGAATACTAACCTCTGCTGCCGGTCGTAAAAGTCGACAAAACAACCCACCTTAGTTACGTGGTATGGCCCCAAGTCAGTCTGGATGCCGACCACCTTTGGTCTTAAGTATGCCGCCATAGTAACCTTGTGTTGGGGCATTAGTGACCTAAGTTCCTGTACCCTTATGGTACAGCAGGGTGTGCGTGATGCCACTGGGTTGCAAACACCCATAGGCGACGGTAATAAGCGGGCCGTCAGCGTGTCTACTGTTCTATAGCAATAAAAAAAGTAACGAGTTAATAATACCTATATGACAAAATCACAGTATTTAATAGACATTAAAATCGTTTCAATAGTAAACGTTTAAAATATTGCACCTATGAGTACTTACAGAACAAAATAAATATTTTCTGTTACAGGTAAAGTTACTTTGGCGTGCTGCCAACTCACGAATTCAGGTCTGCTTTAATAACTGAGTAAGTTCACCATTGTGACGACTTGAATTACTTTTCTTTGTGATATGCGGAAGAATTTTAGGTTTATTTCAATGCATGATAATTGAATTGAATGAAGACAGGTAAAGCTTTTATAATATTGCGTACACGGCTGATTTAGTGAGAATGTGAACTTATGTGGAACGATGTCAAGTTGTTTGTATATGAGACTGACAGCTACAAAAACATCGTCAGGACAACTTCACACATAATAATAAAAAAAGAAAAACTAAATATATATAGAATACAAACTAGAATAAGTTACAGTGGTACAATTGTTAAAAGCGATCTTTTCCAGACAACCCTATTATGAATTGGAATACATTGTAAAACGATGAATATATAATTCCTGTACGATGCAGGTTACGAACCGAGAGTGTACTATACAACAGATGAGTGGGATAGTTCAAGAGCAGTGAACTATATAAAAAGAGAGCGGTAAAGGAGCGGTAGTTAGAAATATGCGATGTTTTGCAGTGGGCAAAGAAATTCGCATTGACTTTGATTCTACCCCTTCCCAGTTCGGTTCAGGTCCGCTCGCGGAGGAACTGTTGCACGGTACCAGCTAAATGTCACAAACTAGACATTGAACACACAATGTTATGGCACGGCCAATGGGAGTTAGTAAGCAGTAACTGAAGCCATTTGCGTACGGCGCAGAGAGTGGTCTACGTCGACTATCCCGCGCGTTTAGACGTTCACGCGATACTACTCTCGGCCCACTCTCGCTTTTACCATTAACTTCACCGAGAGTGAAGGTAGATAACAAAATCAGGAGGCGAGATCTCAACTAGCCTTTATGCAAAGATCGAACAATTCCTTTAATGAAAATAAAAATCCCGGCCTGTTCTATGCATTTGCGACACACGTTGTCAAAGAAATATGGTTACTATACAAAAGTACTTCTGTTAAATTACATGTAATGTAGCTAAAAATTTAGCTAATAAAACTACCTGCCTGCGAAGGGTCCTGGAGTACTTTGGCCACAATGCTCGGAAGGCAGGACATAATCTTGAGCAACTGATTGTTACTGGCAAAGTGGATGGCAGAAGGCCGAGGGGTCGTAGCCCGGTGAGATGGTCTGACCAAATCCGCTCAACGCTGAACACCAAGCTGCATGATGCACTCCACCACGCCAAGGACAGGCACAGGTGGAGGAACATTATAAAAGAGAAACTGGTTTCTCATAAGGGGAATCACGACCCTCAGTAATAAGGTACACGACTCAAGGAGGAGGAAGCTAATAAAAACTCATAACGTCTCACTGCTGGGCTCGGACCTACCCCTAAAGGGAACCGACAGTATACCCGCCACGCTTTCTCCGTGGAGGGCTGGAGATACTTACCTCTGTGGCTGTGGTCGACCTATCGTAAAAGGCGACGAAACAACCCTTGTTACGTGGTAGGGCTCCAAGCCCATCTGGATGGCAACCTCTTTTGGTCTATAAGTATGCCTCTATAATATCCTTGTGCTGTTTTCCGGCATTAGTGACCCAGGTTCCTATACCCGGAAGGCACAGCAGCGTGTTTGTCTGAAGGCAACGGTAACTGCTTGCTGAGTGGGCCGTCAGCTGTTGTCTGCTGTACCTATATTAAGTAACAAAAAATCGTTTGTCCAAAGCCAATTGCCGGGTTACACATACCAGTGTTCTGGATACCTATATAGGTTTCCTCACAATAATATGCACATTAAGCGTGACAAATTTCCTAAGCGGTACATACCACTGTGGGAATCTAACTCTGGATTTCTAGAATGGTCGCTGCAAGTAATGCCGCTAACAAGTACCATAAAATCACATGTATTTTTTTAAATACTTTGTTTAACTCATGTTAAAGAATGCAAGTTCGTGATAATTTACAACGCAAAGGTTCACGAAGCCGTTGTTTTCGTCTGATTTATTTAAAGTGATGACCATAGCGGTGACAGCATGCAAATTTAACGAAGCGCAATGAAACTTGGTCGAAACGTGCATTATTAAGTTGGTAGCATTGTGTAACGTAATTGTGTTAACGGACACATTTTGAAGTTGTTTGTGAAACGTGCTATTGCTAGCGATAACAGGTATTAATGTTAGATCACACGGAATAATAGTGGCGCTATTTAATATTATACTCGTCGATCATAATATCGTGGAATCCATTTAAAATATTTTTCAATGAAGGAAACAAGTCTCATTTACGAATTTAGCCTGAAAAATAACCGTTTATTATTACTATTTTTTTAATGTCGAGGAACAGCAGACAGACTGACGGTCCACTTAATAGTAAGCAGATACCGTCGCCTATGGATATTTGCAACGCCAGGGGCACTGGGAACACGCTGCTGTCTCATAGGGGTACAGGAATCTGGGTCATTAATGCCGGAACACAACACAAGGTTATTAAGGCGCCATACTTCTATAAGTGTCTATACTTGTTTTTAGTGTTATTTTGTCGTTTTTACGACCGGTCCCGAACGCCGGGACGTATTCTTACTCCGCCCCTGTGCCGAGGAAAAGGTTTTTTTAATGCTAGAGTTCAGCATACAGGCAAACGGCTCACCCTGACAGGTGGTCACCGTCGCCTATGGACGTTTGAAACACAAAAGGCATTACCAACGTGCTGCCAGCTTCAAACAAATATTATAACGCCTATTTTGAAGAACCCTATATCGTACAGCGCTGAGAAAACCTCAGCCAAATTACGCGAGTGTAATGTCAGATTACATTGATCCAGTTTTACATTACAATTTTAAGAAATAAAATACTATAATATATTATAATACTATAAACGATAAACTTTAGTTCAAAAACCGTCTAGAATAGTATTAGTAACAAATAGACGACATTGACATAATTGTAGAGAGTGAAGTATGCTGCGTTCCAAATTTAAAAGACAGAGGCATGAAACCCTTCATATTCGAATTGTTAGTTAAGTTAACGGAACTTGAAGTGGTTGTTAAGTGTAGCCAGTACATAGGAGTTGTGTGTTACTTGAGGGATGTGACTTAACGCTGAGCAAAACGTGTTACTCTCAAATACGCTATATACGAGTATGTATATTCCTTTAAAGAATATTTTATTTATTAAATCCTGCAACTTTCACAGTGAAAACTTCTTTTGGTGGAGAAGTAGATCCGCAAAAAGACCTTAAAATTTAATTAAGGCCTTAAAATTGTGTGATAGTGACGATCTTAAATTCGTGTGCCTAAATGAAATCTGGGTTCTCTATAAAAATGTAGAACTTCCCACGGTTTTCTTAAATTGCTATAATATCGCTGATAAAAAAAAGCTTAAGAAACACGCTTTAATGATAAATCGAACTAAAAAATGAAAAATAATTGTTAAAATAGGAATAAAATAATGAACAAAAAATCTAGTATTATTGTGAAAAAAGCGTGGAGCGCTTTGGGCCATATCTTTCGTACCATTTTTTTGTACACACGGGGGAACACCCCTCTTTTGACGAGTTCCCCGTCCCGGGGGAACCGAGGCATATGTGGAACTTTGGGAAAGATGTTCGGCCATCCGACTACCCACTAAAAACCCCGCTGTTCTCCTATGCCTACGCCCGGGCCCACGGATCTCGTGGCCCGGGCTGGCGTCGGCCCGCCCGTTTGTCGGGGCGAGCCTCTTCTATAGTGTTGGTGCCAAGGGGTCAAGATTTCGTCCCCCGACGTTCTCCTTTATCAGCGTCGTCTTAAGGAGTTGAGGGGGGCCGCGACACAGCACGCGGCCCTCACATTCGCGGCAATAGTACGGGCGGCGGATCCTCCCACGAGGAGCCGCCCGCGGCCGCATCCGGTGGCTGGAGGTCATTTGATGTGTGGTGGTCGACTCCCGCTCCCGCTCCGCCGCCTCCTTTGCGGACATGACTGCCTCGCAAAAGGAGGCGACGGCCGACCATCCAGTATCGCTCCCGACTATAGACAGAACCAGGGCTGGGAGCGACAGATCAGCGCCGATCTGGGCGACGAGAACGTGACGCTCCTCGCGTCACGCAGTACACACGGCGACAGTGTGAGTAGCCGTGTCTTCCTCGTCGCCCGATTCACAATGGTGGTACCCCGACGTCATCTCCCGTCCTATGCGACACAGGTACCTCCGGAAAGAATCGTGCCCCGAGAGGACCTGCATCAGGCGGAAGGTCAGGGCACCGTGGTACCTCTCCAGTTCGTACCATTTTTAGAATATTCAATACCGATTGAATAATTTTGAGAACTGATTTAACAATAATACTAATATTTTTCGTTCATTATTTTATTCGTCTATCAAAAATTATTTTAGATTTTATAGTTCGATTTATTAATAAAACGTGTTTTTTAGTTTGTTAAATTATATTTATTTTTACTCTACAGTTCAATGTGTCACGAAAACGTGTTCTTTTCTTTGTTTAAACTATATTTCTTCTAAATAAAAATTTGCTATAAAGATTTAAACAAGTGTAATATTATGTCATCATTTTTTTTAATCCTGGCGATTTTAATCAGGATAATAAGATAATTTTATTGAATTCTTGTATTGTCACCCGTCATTTATAAGTATGAAATCTGACCATTTAAAGTGGGTCAAAATCGAGTTCAAAGGAGTCGGTTACAAACAAACCAACAAGCAAACCAGCATACAGGTGAAACTAATAAAAGCGTGTTAAAAATACGTTGTGTAGAAAGCCCCCAGCCCGATGGAGCGATGACCTAAGTTAGGGACCGGGATTTTTGGAGCAAACTTGGGGAGGTATACGGCCAGCTGTGGACAACGGACAGCTGACGACGAATTAGAATCTTTATTAAATATTTACTGTTTGACAACCTCTGCGGTGCAACGGCTTGTCAGAACGCTTACGGTGGTCACAGGCTTGAATTCTGTATGTGTTGTATATGTATAACATGTATTTATTTACAAAATAAGTATATAAATTACTATTTATATCAGTTGTCTACTACCTATAACACAAACGCTCAGCTCCTTTAAAACTACACTTATTGGCGCTGTTAATTGTCGATGAATACAATATTTATTAAATTAAAATAGTATTTTTGTTACAAGTCTGACATATAAAAAAGCTTACAATGTTGTTATTCAAATTGCTCCCAAGCGGCTCTAAGCTTATTTAATTTGACAAAAAGTCCATTGAAGTGAAATTAAAGTGAACCAGTACTAAAATATTCAACAAAGATTGAAATTCCGAATTGTGATACCGTTTGTTGTAAAATTAAATAACTCAATTTGAGTTTTCATTTCAACAGGCGACAGATAATATCGACATGACATTTATTAGCTTCTCTTTGATTTATTTAAAGTTTGTAATATTTAATTAGAAACTTAAGACTAATTAAATACAGTCAAACCTGGATAAGTGAGAGCTCAAGGGACCGTGATCTCTTTTTCTCTTATAGAGATTTCTCACTAACCCGAGTGTCTAGCTTACAGAGTTACAGAAGGGGTCTGTCTCACTTATAGAGGTCTATAAAAATACGGTATATATGACGTAGTTAGAAACAAAATACGTGTATGTATGCGTATATATGTTTATTGAAACGTACTATTAATTTAAAAAATCTGTTAATTTCTTTGCGATTCTGTTTTTAAATTTTGTGTCTGTTTTTCAAGTTGATTTTGTAATTTCTCAGATTCAAAAGCATTCACAATTTTTAGTTTATCACTTAAATACAACACACTGAGTTTTCGTTTAGACATTATGAGTAAGTACAGGAACTTTCTTCGCAACTGCTGTTTATGAACTGACTGTAATACACAATATACATTAGGCGAGGAAAACTGCTTAAGTGGTGCATACCACCGTGGAATTCGAACCCAGGACTTTTAGATTGATCTTGGCCTTAGAGTGTAATAACACTGAGCTATCAGATTCCTAAGGAAAGTTACTTTTAAATCGTGAATGATGATTATTGCTATTTTTGGTAATTAAAAGGCAGCAAGCAATAAAGTGCATCGTTCCAGCGATCAGATAATAGTGACATCTTTAAAACTAACTATTTAATGGGAAGTGGAGCATAGTTTACTAATAAACAAAGGATTCCGGATTCTATAAATTTTAAGTCCAAGGTCCAAACTCATATGAAACCAGGTTGAAGCTCTTAAAAGCAGAGGACACAAAAACAGACATCTATAAATTCTTTGAATTCATTTCAATATTTAATATCCAATAACTACATTCATAGAAATTTCCATTAGTAGTGAATACAAATTCAGGGCCGAGCCAACATCAAGGAAAAAGGGACATAGAACAATTTCGCTTAATGGCGTGTTTTTATTCGTAAGTATTATTTATGTATAAGGGAGTCTATTCGATTGACTTCTTGAAACCGCAAATATAATATAATGAATAGCTGAAAAGTCTAGAAAGGCTGTAATGAACACGAATGCTTTGTAAGTCACGTTACTTACTTGACTCAATGTCGTTTGACCCCTAGATAGGGCAGAGGGTGTCTACAGCACTCTGCCATCACGTTCTATCATAGGCTACGCATTTTGCCTCAGACCACGTAATTTCGATTTGATTTACTTCCGCTGCCAACAAGCGCTTCCAGGTATGCGTAGATCGGCAGACATAGCATTTTGTAATATAAACGAACGAAAGTCTTATTTTGTATGATTTAATTTTAAATTGTTAATTTCTAGTGATTACTTTTTTAATGCTGTAGGACAGCAGACAAGCTGAACGACCCGCTTAGAATTGAGCAGTTACCGTCGCCTATGGGTTTTTGCAACGCTAGTGGCATCGCGAACTCGCTGCTGTCCCTTAAGGGTAGAGGAACTTGGGTCACTAATGCCAGAACACAACACAAGGTTACTATAGCGGCATACTTAAGACCAAAGGTGGTCGCAATCTCGACGGGCTTGAGGCCCTACCACGTATCTAGGGTAGGTTGTTTTGTCGCCTTTTACAACAGGCCGAGCCCGGCCGCAGAGGTTAGTTTTCTTTATCCGCCCCTGCACGGATTAATTTATTTATCGACATCTAATTGTCGCCTACGGACGTAACAAAATGTTCAGTTTTTTTTTATCCCAACAGCCCCGTTTATATTATTATTCATTTTTCATTGCTAAGGAACAGCAGGTAGGCTAAGGGTCCACTTAATAATAAGCAGTTACCCTCGTCTACGGATATTTGCAACACTTGAGGGGCATTGAGAAACTGTATCAGAGAAATAGAACCTGGGTCAGCTATGCCGTAACACAACACAAAGTTATGGCGGCGAATTTAGAGACCTGAGATGAATGCCATCTAGATGTAATTACAGTCCTAGCACATAGCAAGTATTGTCTTGTCGCCTTATACGACAGGCCGCCCTCGGCGCAAGGGTCAGTATTTTTTTCTCCGCATTTGCACGGAGAAAATTGAAAATATTTTAACAATGCACTATTTGGCGAGTGAATAATAATAATAAATATACGGTGATGCGTGCTTCTGACCGAGCAGATATATGAAAAAGCAAGGAGTGGCGTGATAGGTTCTATAAGTAGAACCTATCACGCCATTGTTAAAATATTTTCAATTTTCTCCGTGCAAATGCGGAGAAAAAAATACTTACCCTTGCGCCGAGGGCGGCCTGTCATATAAGGCGACAAGACAATACTTGCTAAGTGCTAGAACTGTAATTACATCTACAGGCCTTACAGGCCTTAGCCTTAAATGGGCCTGATGTGAACCAACTAGCGCCGGTAGATTGCTTACGCTTCGGAAACCTATTTGGGGAAACCGAAGGTTTTTTCTGTGCAATCTATGAAGTTTTCAAGACGAACAACTACAGGTAGTACATTCTGAAGGACGCTTGACATTTGTCGACCGTGTTTAACTTCCCTGGTGAACCCATCAAACATGTACTACTTGCACAGACACGACCTGGTAGCCAGGATTATCCATCAACAACTAGCTTTGAAATATAATCTTGTAACCTTGGAGGTGCCCTATTACCAATATGTCAGTTCTTGATAATGGCTCATGTTTGCTCTACTGGGATCGATCCGTCTACAGGTGTATTGTTGCTAATAAGCCTGACATTGTGTTAGGACCTATCTGCGAGACGTGCTATGATTGTAAATGTCGCAATCCCACATGATAGTAATCTCGTTGGTGCCTAAAAAGAAAAATAATTGAAATATATTGAGCTCCGCACGAGATTACTGCTACGTGGAATATATAGTTCCGATTGTAGTGTCCATGAAGAGTCTTGATCGACACCTTGAAAGGCTCTCGCTTGGTCCCTGGCTGAAGAGTCGGATACAGAAGGTAACTCTTGGATCGGCACGTATTTTGAGGAGAGTATTTACTCTGTTGCCTTGACCACCAGTAGTTTGGAACCGCAAGGACCCACTGCTGTTGTAAGACGATTTTTTATATTTTTATAACATGTAAGGTATTCTAAAAAATGTAAAATAAAGAAATAAAGGATAATAAATTTAATATACTGGGACAATTAACACAACATGTGAACTCAGAACGCGTATCAAAGTGCGTTAGCCGTTACATCCCGGTGGTCCTCAATCTGCCGTGGATCGAAGTTCATGCCCTCCCTTGTTGAAGTCGGATACATACCAAAACTTCCCCAAGACTCCTCTGCGTCATTAAGAATACAAGAAAATAGTGCAAGTATTTCATAATTAAGAATTTCTTTAGATAATTAATAGATTTATTTTTAAAAGTACATGTTATACTATATTATTATTTGATTTGATTTGTGAGAGAATATAATTTTTGTGTTTCTCATTTCAATTCTAACAAATTACTAAAAATGAAATATTCAAAGAGCAAAGGCAAAGATTCTAAAGCGTATTAAGTAGTAAGAAGTGGGCGAAACAAGTAACCCTTGAGTGCCTCTATGTACATATATCAAGCATATATTGACCTCCATCCCCTCAGCCTAATGAACCTACGTCATTTAACCGCACTCAGAAGCCTCAAATATGGTTGCTGTAATTGAATTAGGTTACAAAATAAATTTTGCTTTACTTATACGAAATTTGGTCAAATTTTGGTACAAACATTACAATTAGAAATCTAACCAATCTAAATACATAACCTTGTCCATTTATTTCATTTATTGAATAATTATACGTTACATATGGGGTCGGTATAGCATGATCTCGTTTTACATTTTTCTCTGTTAGTCCTCATTTTAGTATACATTTTTTTTTATTCACCTCCATTATTTACGGGATCCATCGTTTCTTTGGTCTAGAACCGGCTTTCTGTATTCGACTTTACATTTTCTTGTCAAATAGTATTCTTTTATTTCCAATAAAATAATTAATATACTATAAATTTAATATACTAGTTTGTGCTTTGTAATATATCTTATTTCAAACTACCCCTGTCATAATAATAGCTTTGATTTTTTTTTAATAATATAATTCTGCATTAATAAAGATGCAACACAATAAAATGTAAATAGTTATTATTTAAATTAAAGGAATATAGTCTACAAAATTGTTGTTGATGAAACTGTAACCGATCACTGCCAGTGGGGTGGATAACTACAAAATTTGCATCATTGCTACGCTATGGCGCAAACTCTGCAAAAAAATCTCTTAAAAAATTCCTTACGAGACGCTTATTATATGCTCTATGCAATCATAAAAATCAAAGCTATTTTAGGTATACAATACTAATATTATATTTTAACTAATTAGTTAGCTAATTAAAGTGACTAAACTTGTTGAAGATTAAAGAAACGGAAAATAAATACAAATTCAAATTACAATCTTTGCTTTCATTCCAAAAAGTTTTAACAAATAAGTTGTTAAAAGTGATAAATCCATAAAGTGTAGATATTACATTATTTTATTTGCAATCAATATTGAAATTGTGTCATAATAACATTCAATTAATGCTACATTATAAAATTAATTGAAAATCGGAATGTATAAGTTCGTAAAATTAGAAAAGTTTTCCAATGCCTGCCTCATTCCAGGTGCCTCAGAAATGAAAGCTATGGCCAACTTTCAAGATGAACGGAATGAAATCTAGTGATGTATAAAGTTTTAAGAAATATCAACGTAACTATAACAAAGGTCTATAGACTTAATCTTATACTTTAAACGAATAAATATGGGTATTTTTACGTAAGGGTCAATTTTTGCAGTATAATTAATTTTTTACGGCCGTATTTATCTTAATAGTAAGCAGTTACCGTCGCTTACAGATATTTGCGATGCCAAGGGCATTGCTAACACGCTGCTGTCCGCGTAGGGGAACTGAAACCTGGGTTACTGCTGAGGAATAGAGGCCGGGGGTAGCCCTACCACCTAGCTAGGGTTATTTTGTTGTCTTGTATGACAAGCCCTTATTGCGTTCCTGCTCGGAGAGCTACATATTATAAATATACTTCTTCTTAATGACGGTTAAGAGAAATACATCATGAATAATGATGTATGCAAAGATCACTAGTGTGTGCTCTTAGTGAGCCAGCGTGGTGGGTAAACTATGCGTACCTTCTCTGGGGAGACCCAGTTGGGAATTGTTATTATGTACACGCTTATTATAAGAATTAAGAACCTTAGAAGGGGGCATTATCAACATAATTAACAAAATATTGTTTATATTCTTTTCGAAACTAGTAATGCATAGTAAAGCACACAAATGTTCTCCCTTTAATTACGTACCACGTCCTTTATTCGTATAAACATCTCAGGGCTGGTATTCAGATGTTTATGATATATAAAAATGCTGCTCACTGTAAGAAAAATGTATAAATTTTACGACACGTCTGATATACTACAGGATACACAGGTAGTTCAAAATATTTATACGTTCGTTACGAAACGTATGGTAGGCAATTGGAATGTACGGGTCAAGCAAATGTAAGTTGTAAAATAACTTCCTTTTTCTTTACTATTTGATATTGTTGGTTTCATTTAATTTGATTGGATTTAAACCCTTGAATGGTGGTAAGTAAAAAATATCATACCGCCTCTGACGGGCTTCGGCAGAAAGGGTATATCCAGGCGTCAAGCCAGCACTTGCTGGCTTGACGTCGTGACCTACGAGTACGTGCCAAAATGAACATTGCAACTAGCATTTAATGCTGAGATGATCATTATCAACAATTTGTAGTATAGTATCAATCAGATATAAAAATAAGCATAATATCAGATAATACTTGAAAGCCTAAACTAAAGAAATATTTATTTATCTGTGCACAATGCCCAACAAAAAGGCACCAGGTAAAGAAAATTCCTTTCGAAGTTAGAAACCCAGTAGTTTCCCTAAGTAAAACGTAAAAAAAAATTACAAATCATACTTTAGTAATATTATTTTAATACATTCTTAATTATATCGCTATATAATAACTAAATCTCGTATTATACGGGCTCCTATTACTTTTTCTTTTTACGAGTGATTGAAAAAGTATAATAACATATTTTCTTAGAAAACATTATATGAAATGTTACTGGAAATATATTACATATAGGTTGTCGGAAATGATATTTTGATTGAACAAATGAGAATTTGATTAACTTCAAAGAGTTTGCTGAAACATTTGTTTTTGGCGTAAAATTTGTTATACTTTTTATCATTAAAACTTTTGTTATAATATTTTTTACATGTCTTGTTATAATAAAATTAATCGACCGTTTATCTTAAACGGGCATTGCATTTAGGTTTTATATTTAAGCCAAGCGTCATATTATGCGAATTAATTTTTAAGAGTAGGTTAGGGTAAATTAAGATTAATTTAACATTATATCTTGAAATTAGGATCACGATTTGAACATTTACGATGCGATTGCAGTTTGTCATTAACGCATCGCTAAATAAAATAGTTATTGAAATAAAATTTGGATGCCAGCTTAGTTTATTCAATGTCATTTTTATATATTTAGAGTTCAGTAGACAGGCAAACGACTCATCCGATAGCAGGTGGTCACCGTCTCCTATGGCCATTTGCATCACGAGAGGCATTGCCAACGCTGTGCCAGCCTCTAAGAAATTGTATAACGACTTTTCTGAAAGTCCTGCGATGGGAAAACCTTAACCGCAAATTAATTCTCAATCCGGTGAGTACGCAACATGAACGTTCTTGAGAACCGTCGCGTACAAGAGAGAAGAGGCTCCAGGAAATGCGGATGAACACCCAGTCGACGGCAGGCAGTGCGGTGGTAGATAGACGAGGAAAGCATAAAAAAGAAATTGCTAGAAAAAGAAATGTTAAACGGATCCGTCGTAGTCAGTTGATATGCATACATCTTCGCTAGTCGTTATCCCATGTGGGCTATTAAATTAATAGCTATTGAAAATTTTGGTATGTTTGCTAAGAAGTATATATAACACTCGGAGATGAATTTAAAGATCACGGTACTGACAATAAAGAATGACTATAAAAAAGGTTTATATTTTGAAGCTCATTCTACATACTCAGTGTGCATAAAATAAATGTTCTATATTTGTGTGCACGTTCATTTACTTTTAATATTAAATAAATTACAATTATTAAATATTTTTCAACTATCCTAGTAAATAAAACGTAAATAATGTTATACTAAATATATATTTGTAATCAATGAAAAAGATTAAGGAGATATAAATTATAGAGAACCGAGAGCATCCGCGTTATGAATCTAATAAAGCAATTTTCTAATACCGTTGTAAGATGGCGATGAGATGAGTTTGAGTTTGAAAATAAAACAGATTAATTATATTTTAAAAAGTAAATGATTATTACAAGTTTTACAGATTTAATTAGTTTTTAATTTTAATAAACCAATACTGTTTGTAAATGAAAGTGTGAAAGTTGTAATTATTACAAGGTATATATACATTTTTCACGGAATTATAACGAACTGATAATAGTCTGGTGGTCGAATTTCGACCATAATTCAAATAAATTCTGGCTTGAAAAGTTTATAGTCACAGATTTCTGCAAGGTTACACTGTTAATTTGCCTATCTTTTGAAACAATTAATATAACATTTAAATAACACAAACAATATCTTTTGAAAGTAACATATGTTTGATGAATGAATGATTAAAATTCCTATGTAGACTATAACTCTTTTATTGTATGCTAAATATCATGCTTGATATTTGAAATCTAAATTTTCAAACCGTTGAATGATCGAACTTTAATTACTACGTATAATTGTCGCAGACTGATTTTTGCTCTTTTTAACAAAAAGGTATTTGTGTATAGACCTACATATGTATTTATACAGTGTGTGAGAATGTATCAAACGTATGGTAGTGTGCGTAGAATGATATTATTAATTTACATTTAAGCATAATTATAAAAAATATTGCCTTTGTGCACTTCTTCTCCATATAAACTTTAACAGCGCCCAGTTTTTGTTTTCTTCTGTTCTCGCAATATTCGTAGAAAAGGAATACAAAGTTTTACCTGCTCAATATATATTGAGCAGGTAAAACCTAGTAATAGTTTATAGATATAATAAAATTATATTTGCATATAATTACCATTTGAGTAATTACATCACATAACAGCTGAGTGTGAGGTCCTAGATAGAAATTACAGTAAAACCGCTACACTTGTTCGAGTCGGATTGGCGGTTTACACATACTACTGATCACGGCAAACATGTTTCTTCGTGATGTTTTTCTTTGTCGTCGGTACGTAGCAATCATAATATGCAAAATTCGGAAGAAAACTGCCTAATATGTATTAAAATTAATATTAAAATCTCTGGCCAACCTAGAGGATGTTGGTTTTTGAGTATAAAAGCACTTTTCTCGTACCTACACGAGCAACTTATCAAGCGGTTAAAATCCGTAAAAAGTAGTTTTCATGGAGAAACTGTCATGAAACACATGTGAAAAAAATTTAATTAAAAAAGAAGCAATTTAGCAACGGAACGGGTATTTCATTTGTACTTCAGTGCTGCCTCTATAAACCTTTATTTCGTACTGTTTTACGGATTTCAGTCCATTTTCTTTCGTTTAAATCCAGGGTATTTTCCAATACCCGTGGCTTTGGGATTTGTCTGTGTTTTATTTATGAGCTCAGTATAAGGATTTTCCCACAGTAGTTTCGTTCGTTCTTGATTATGAATGTTAATTCTATTTGTACGTCGTTTAAATTCTCCCTCAAAAATTTTTGGAGCATTTTAATATGATAATATTATTGTGCCACTAGATTATATGTTGTTGAAGAAATTATACTGTCAATGATTTTGAAGATCTAACTCATTTTATCTGTTACCATTAAAACTTTTAAAACCAATGCGTTAGATTTTTTTTTAAATATAGTATTTTAAGAGTTATTGTTTTTTATATATTTAAATTTTTGCTTTTATCTGATTTTTTTCGTATTTTTATATAAGGAATTTGGTAAAAAATATCGTGTCTTCATTATCTTTTGTTGATTAAATGTTATATATGGTATATTTAAATATTAATTTGTATATTTTTTTTTTATTATGAGTTAGTTGTGGAACTCATCGCTGCACGTCTATAAAAGCTTTAGTTAATTAAGGCTTTATTCATAAAAAAAACATGTAATATACCTCAAAATGAATCCTTGTGAGAAGTTGATTTGTTTTCTTAAGACAACATATATTATAATATATATTTGTACCTAATATAAAAGCACAAACATATGAAAGTTTATGTCATTTCCTGAAAAATTTTTAAAGCATAATAATACTTATATATGTAGTATTCAGATAAATCTTAGAACACTTAAAAAACTAAACCAATGGCTTTGCAGATGTGTACTGACTACAATTATATATTCAACTAAACGTACTTGTAGCTGAGATAAATGTATTGCGACAATACATACAGCTCCTTCTAGTCCCAAAGCAGCAAATCGCTTGTTTTGTTACTCGACAACTGATATACAATTCTTTTGTAAATAAAACGATACTATACATATACAACCAGGCTTAGGATGAGAATTAATCCCGTGACCCCCTTAGGCGTGTGCCATGCAAGTCATTGTGCTACAGAGGTCGTACTGGCAATGATGGAAAGACGTTGGACACGCAATTAAGGTCTATTTCAAACAGCCGTGACCTATACAAAATAACGAACCAAAACTTTCAGAAAGCCATTCAAAGTAAGTGTCAAACTTACAAATATACTTTTATTGACATTTAAACTTTTAATGATATTTGCTAATCCAAATATACATTTTGTAATAATGTACGAAATTTACAATTTCATACTGAATTAGAAATGTTTGAATATAAACTACCTACAAATTTTATCTTCGTATATAAAAATAGAATTGTAATAATGTACTTTTTATTTACTATGTAGTTTAGTGGTATTAATACTCTCACAGACTAACCAAGAATTGAAGAGTTTAATTCTCATTATGGCATATACAGCCTAGGCAGTTTTTTCGCCTAACCTACGTATTATAACACAATTTTCACGTGTCATCTGCGTAAAAAAGAATCGACAGATCGGAAATCTGCACACCTAGAACACATAAATCAGCCTCACAGTGAGATGTTATGGCCTGGTAATTAATATCGTATAGCCATACTAATATTATAAATAAATGTGAAATTAATTCTGTCTGTTTGTTTGTTACGTTTTCACACCTAAACCACTGAACTAATTTTTATCATTTTCGGTATAGAGAGACTGGACACTGGAGAAAAATAGTTTACTTTTTTAAATTTATATAGCAGGACAACGTTTTCCGTGTCAGAAAGTGTTTATATATGTTTTTATTTTAGTTTGTTTTAATCCCTTATCATAGTTATGTTTTATGCGAATATAAAAAATATTTCCACAGTTAATTTACATGGACAGCATTTAGCAGCAAAATACGACGTGGTATACGTTTACGTAAACCATATGTTTGTCGAATTTTCTTTCAATTTTTCTTCTAGTCTTTTCACTAAACGCAGTAAAACTAACGCATAAGACTAATACAGGCCTTCATCATGACTCCACATTGTGGATGCAGTCGTTCTTGAATCGCTATAGTATTCAGTCTATTGATAGTGAGACTTGATTTCTAGATCATGAATAACACCAGTCAGCTTACGCCGTTTCGCTCATTAGCTAGTTATTAGCGATAGAAATACCTACTTTGACGTCGTAACTAATGTCATCAGATAAAATATAGATCCTAAGTACGCTTTCTATACTCATCCTCACAAATTCAATAAAAAATTGGGAATAACGTTCATTTTATGGAGGATGGAAGAATGGTATGTGGGAGAGCTAAGCTACAATAATATCTAGCTGTTCGCTATAAATTATACGAGTAGTTCCAAACCCGCCAGAGATCGGCGCAAGCGCAGCTACAGTGTATGCTGTGAATGTAGCTGTAGATGACGATTTGAAGTACATATGCCTAGTTAATTATCTATCCCACTCTAACTACTATAGGCATTTTGCTCTAAAATTTACACTGATGAGATTGGAGCGCCACCTTCATTTAATTTATTTTGACGGACACTTCAAACACAGAAATGATTCACCTTACCTCTTCCCTCCACAGTTCAACTTACTATTCTGTCACTAAATCAATGTTTGTAATGTAATTTATACCAATAACTGGTACCAAAAAAAGTTACAAGAAAAGAATATTTTTCCCTTTGTGTTCAGTGTTATTTTTTAAACGAAAGACTATAAAATAGTCAACTTAATAGACTGAAGATAGCTTCCAGACGACATGCTTTAATATGCAAAATAATCTCATTTGTCTATCATAGGAAACTAGGAGCACGTAGTTAGTTGCCAACATTTGTATGAGATTAATTTCAAACTTGGCTGAAGTATTTTTGGCCGTTTTATATCAACTTTGGAAAATACTGGAAACGTTAATAACCCTCTAAGTATATTTATCTTTATGGTTTTTGAATAAATGTTTCAATTTGATTTTACTATAACGAATTGATTTTGATTTTATAAGGAATCACCGAAAATTTTGAATATATTTACTACCTTAATTTTTGTGAGAAGTATAATTTAAAGCGAGATAACGTTTTATGTTTAATGACGTCGTATGATGTGAACTTGAACGACGCCAAGGCACACGCTGCTGACGGGTGGCCCTAATGGCGTAACTGGTGCCATTTGTGACCCTAAAATGCCGGTTAAGTTGAAAAATCGTTAAGCCTGATTTTTATACGGCTGTAAAACTTGGCCGATACTAAAGGGAAATAATAGACTGGAACTGCATTTTGCGGATATGGACATTATATGGTGGATACGTAAAGTGACTCCACAGTAAAGGTGACTCCACATTTGAGACAACTTTCATGTCGCTGGTGTAACCATGTTGAAGCAGCTACTTATTTGGGGAAGAACTAATATGCTAGATCCGGTAAGGGCCAGCAGTGCAGAACCATACAGTGGTTAGAAAAACTAGCAAAAGGGATTTTTAGTTGAAACTCATTTTTTATCACTGAAGAACAAGAGAAAGACACAGAACACTCACTTAATAGTAAGTTACCGTCGTCAATGGATATTTGCGACGCTAGGAGCATCGCGTTGTCCGCATAAAGGTACTTGATGCTGTACTAATGCCGGAACACAACAAAACGTTCTTATTTAAGTACATTTAGAAAGGTGGTTGCCATTTTGCGGCTTGGGGTCTTAGGCGCTTCCATGTAGCAAAATTATTACTTATCTTTTTATTTATCGCTAAGTTGATGATGAGAAATATTTTACAAAAATAAAAGCGGAGTGCAGAAACACCATTGTTTAACTTTGCTCTTGTCAACTGAATAAAAGTTGTGGGGACAAAGCGCTATATTTTTATTCCCCTCACACTTTCAAAGTTTGCAGTTCTTTTATCTTATAACTGAATTTAACTTTACAAAGCAAAAAGACCAATCTCTTTAGTCCAAAATATATAACGGAAATTTTATTCCGTTTGCTACTCTGAAAACTGTTGTTTTTATTCGGATATTAAAATCGTCTACTCATATTCAAATATAGCAATTTTGCATCTTTATTCAATGACAACACCATTATTTAATTGTAACTCCTCTCAGAATCTGAAGTTTACAATTAGCTTACTATTGTAATATGAAATTTTCGCGTTTGCGATGGTGAATTCCGCCAAATCAATCAACACTAAGCGTTAAAAGTAAAGAGCGACGACATCCATATCGCAAATGTTCTCGTACGTCGGGCCATTTGCGACAGTCTATTTATTATATGCATTATTTACAAAAGATTATTTACGTAAGTGCAGGTAGTTTTAGAATGGACAAAACATTTAAGCCACTAGCTGGGTGGAACAAATACGTTGGAATCGCTCATGGCAAGGCTCGGATGGCATATCAAGTGTGGAAACTATATGGCCACCCACGTTCAGGAAATATTTATGATAATATGTGTAATACTAGAAAAGATTTTAAGTCCAAATTAAAGTGGTGTCGTAATAAACAAGAACAAATAAAAATGGACATTATTGCTGAAAATTACAGATTAAAAGACTTTAAAAGTTTTTGGAAACACACAAATAACCTGAATCCCAAGCCGAGCCTACCTGTGAGTGTTGCTAATGAGTGCAACCCATTGAGGGTGGCTAATATTTTTGTAAATCAGTTTAATATTGAACCTATGCTACCCTGTAAAATATCTGAACCGCTGCATGTGTTCGGGGCACGGGCCGTGGCCCAGGAGATTAAACTGAATTTCACGAGTAAAGATGTAGCTAACGTCATCAAGAAGATGGTATCCGGAAAATCTCCGGGGCATGACGGCTTGAGCGTTGAACACATTAAGCATGCAGGTGGGCAACTACCAAAAATTTTGGCACATATTTTTAATTTATGTTTGAGCCACTCTCACTTGCCACATGAACTTATGAAAACTGTTGTAGTTCCTATAGTAAAGAATAGTACAGGTGACATATCGGACCCTAGTAATTACAGGCCCATTTCTCTAGCTACTATTATGGCCAAAGTGCTGGATACCTTGATTGACATACATTTGGCCAAATGTATAAACCTACACGATGCTCAATTTGGCTTTAAACCAGGACTTTCGACGGAGGCTGCCATTATGTGTGTCAAGCAGGCTGTTCAATACTACACACAAAGAAAAACGCCTATATATGCGTGTTTTCTAGATTTATCTAGGGCTTTTGATTTGGTATCCTATGATATATTATGGGAGAAACTAAAAAATGAAACAAAAGTAGATAGTGCTGTCACAAAATTATTAAGATATTGGTACCAAAATCAGATGAACTTTGTTAAATGGGCTGGTGCGACGTCTGATTTGTATAGGCTAAAGTGTGGAGTAAGACAAGGGGGGATCAGCTCACCATGTCTTTTCAACTTGTACGTCAACGCGTTGATTGAGGAGCTCAGCAGTGCCTACATTGGCTGTCACATCGACGGAGTTTGCGTCAATAATATTAGCTACGCTGATGATATGGTGCTGCTGAGCCCATCGATCGGTGCACTGAGGCAACTCATAAGTATTTGTGAACGCTACGCAGAATCTCATGGGCTCAGGTATAATGCCAAAAAGAGCGAGTTGCTGGTTTTCAAGGCTGGCTCCAAGATATGCACTTCTGTGCCAATAGTTTATGTTGGTAATACTCCTCTTAAACGTACTTCCCAGTTTAAGTATCTGGGCCACTGGCTGACCGAGGATCTAAGTGATAACCTAGATATTGAGAGAGAACGTAGGGCTTTAGCTGTCCGATGCAATATGTTGGCTCGCAGATTTGCAAGGTGTGGACGGGATGTCAAGCTGGTTTTGTTCAAGGCCTATTGCCAAACCTTCTACACCTGTAGTCTGTGGCTGAGGTACACACGGGCGGCAATCGATGCCCTGCGAGTGCAGTATAACGACGCCCTCAGGATTTTGTTGGGGTTGCCTCGTTTTTGTAGTGCATCGATTATGTTTGCAGAAAATGCTATTGACAGCTTTCAGGCCCTCATGCGTAAACGTTGCGCAGCTACCTCAACTAGGTTCCGTGATAGCCCTCACAGTATGGTGGCAATTTTATGCAATCGGTGGGATAGCCCAATGATTCGCCACTGGGTACAGCTGCACGCACCAGTCGCGACATGGACATTTTGATCATTTTATATTTGTGTTTACTAACAATAGATTTTTAAGTTTACTTATAATTTACTAACCCACTATGGACATGATTTTGTAACTGTCTGAAATAAATAAATAAAATAAAATAAAAATAAGTGTAGTATATTATCGATATCTTAATGAAAACTCTCTAATGATTGCTAAAATATGGCGCTGTGGTAATTGTACCAGTAAGGTGATTTATCATAGACGACAGGTTTAAAATGAAAATAAAAACAAGTTAGTTATTTCACTGTCCAAATCCGACAATGCATACAGGGTTATTGGTAATTTGATGATTTCCCGTTAGAAGGTGATAGGGGTGACTATTTGCGATAATTTTAACCCCCATATGTACGTATTTTACATAATGTAAAAGTGAACCATTTTTGAGTTATCGTGTTTTTAAGCTTTTTTTAAAGTAAGCCAATAATGCAACAACAACAATTATTTTTAATAAAAGTATCTATTTCAATCACTGTTGTTTTAATGTTGATAAATAACGAATTTTTAATGTATATTTTGTCATCACACGAATGAGGCGGTTAAAAAGCTTGTTTTTTAATTTAAGCAAATTTAATTTATCAATAATAATAAACTGTGGCAAAAGAATTTGGACTTAAAATGTTGCGAATAATTAATAAATAATAATTTAAAAAAATTAAATATTTTCTTCAAATTTTAAAATTTTGATAAGTTGCTCCAAAATTAAAACCTTAATTTATATATTAAACACAGTTATGCTGAACATATACTAATATTGTTAATGTAAAATTATGAATGGATGGATGTATGTACGGAAATAGTTTTTGTTTAATGCTCAAAAATGCTCATTTCAGATCAAAATTTCACACAAATAAAGACCTCGGTAACATCAGAACATTTTGTATCAGTACATTTAAAGTTTACGGCTGATATGCTTTGTATTTAAAAGTTCAAATATTTCAAAGCTTGTAAACAGCAACAACGCCCATATAAACAACGTTAAACACTGCAATAATGTCCGTACACAACCCTCTAACGCGCAAATTGTTTGTTATAAAGCGAGTTGGAATTTGGCCAAGCATAAAGAAGAGTGCCCACGGCATCATACTATGCTATAATATAATCTTATTCAGCACGTACTAGTATTAGAGTTTCATACAAATGTTTTGCTCGGTCATAATAATAGTATAGTGATATATTAGTATACGTACATATATGCTGAAAAACAGCAGACAGCGCATCCTATAGATGTTTATGACGCCAGGTGCATCGCTAACACGCTATCTACGTTAAGGAACTGGGACCTTGGTTACTTATGTCGAAACACAACACAAGATATTATCGCGACATATTAAGAGACCAGGGGTGTTGTCATTTAGACGGTCTTGGAGTCCTACCACCTGGGATTGTTTTGTCGCCTTTTACGTCAGGCTGTCCCTGGCCACAGGACTTAGTATTATTAATGTGGACTGCACGGCGAAAAAATAGATATCATAATAATATGTACCTATCACGGTTGTTCAAAACAAAATGGCAAATTACGATCACGATTTTCTCATTCACTGTCTGGACGTGGCAATTATATTATTCATATTAGAAAAGCCTTACATACCTTATATTATAGAAGTGATATTTTTAATAAATGATAACAGCCAGGATTTTTTGTTTATATTGAATCCCCTAAACTTAAAGGAGAGATTTTCTACGGTCCTATGACCCAGTCAGTAATTTTCCACTCTTATGAGTGGAAAATTACTGACGCTTCACGCATAGCTTAGGTTGATAGTAAGCAATGGTGTGCTGGCTACTCGGAAGGCTCAGTGGCTATTCAAGTAGCCTAACACGGTTGTGTTGACCCCTACGGTGGACAACATATTTGCATGATTCAAATAGTTTGTTATTGTCTGATGGTATGAGTCCGTTTATTGTAAATTTGTTAAAAACCTTACTCATTTTCACCCAATGCAAGAACCATTTTTTAAGTGGATAAACTGTGAATTTTTGATATTTTATAATTTTAATTTAAACTATTTGTATTTTTGTTTTGTTGATAATGTATATCGTACAGTGGAGTGGGTAAGCGCCTTTAAGTTAATTCTTACCGCGACGCTTTAGGGACAGCTTTAGAATTGAGAACATATGAAATGTGTTATGGGTATCAGGAAACCGGAAAGCGTTTCATTACCGTTCTTGCATGCGCTTTATCTCAGTTTTATCCATTCTAAAACTCAAAATAGCACAAGCTATACTGTTGAGTTTCAATGTTATTTTTGTACACGCTTCGACGCTTGTGCTATTTTTTAACCGAAGACACGTGGAATGATGTGTTTAATAGTTGTTTCATAGAAGCTGCCTTCTGAGGTAAAAATTATAATGTTGAAACCTAATACTTTCTTTACTTCCTGTGACATGAAAGAAGGAGTCATTATAAAGAGAAACAATATGGATGGGCACTAACTATTCTTAAAACCACACGGACATTGTAATATTAATATATCGCTTAACTATCGTTTTATATTGTGTCTATTTATTTCAAAGTAATGCTTGATAAAGAAGCATAGTTTTTTATTCAGACTCAAACTCATTTGCTAACTGGTGAAGTTAATTATAACGGTCTGGTTATTTTTAAATTTCAGTATCACAAAACATTGCGCGCACTTTTTTACTGAATGAAATGAAATGCTTCTTTTCCGCGCAAAAGCGGAATACTGTCGTAAAAGGCGAAAAAACAACCCCCAAGCTACGTAGTAGGACACTTTACACCTATGCCTGGATGGCTACCACCCAATGTTGCGTTCCGGCATTAGTCGATCAGGTTCTAGTTCCCCTTCTTCGAAGCCAGCAGCGCATTGGTAATGCCCCCGTGTTGCCAACGTCCATAGACGATGGTAACCAGCTGCTATCAGGTGGGCAGTTTGCTTGTCTGCTAAACTTCAGCCATTCATATTTCAATGAACGCTACTCAACTGAATGATTCGTGTTCATTCATCCTCGTATTTTTGATGAACGCTACTCAACTGAATGATTTCTAGATGGTTCGATTCCCGGCCGCTGCATGACCATATATGGTCTGGTTAATTTATTTCATATTACCTACATTTTAAGGTGCGTGCGATCGAAATAATTACTTGGTTTGTTTACATTTAAATACCCTCAATATTAAATATTGAAATTAATTAGAAATGATTATTAGATATTAGGGATTAATTATTTTACTCTTGTTACCACGTAACACGGTACTACAAATATCTCAGAACCACGCTCGGTAACGCTCAATCAAGAATTAATTTCAATAATGATATAGCTCAACCTTTTAAGGTACCAGGTAGCTCAGTAGTATTAAATTTGGAGATAAATCTAGAGGTACCGGGTTCGAATGCGACGATTGCAAGCACCGCTTAGGCAGTATTTCTCGTGGATATTATAGCATAATTGCCATCTACAGACGATGAAGTAAAACATCGTGATGAAACCTGTAAACCGAGATCACCGGTATGTGTAATCCGCCAATCCACCTTGGCGCGTATACTGTCTGTTTCCTTTAGGAGGCCTAAGCCCAGCGGTGGAACTTTTAAAGGCTGTTATTAATAACGACGTCAACTTAATCATGACTTAAAAAGTACTCACCAGACATTTCTTTTTATCTATCTTTGATTTTAACAACCTTCGAAGCGTTTTGCTATCTTAAAAATAAATATATATTATAATTTATCATTAGTATTATATCACAGTGTTGACTTGACTAATATTCTTAAATTTAAAAGAGCGATACATTATTATCATATTAAATAACTAATATAATAATTTTCGAAATCCAAACATAGATCATAATTAAAAAGATTAAAGAAACTTAGTCTTTGAAATGGTCTCAAATTACAATACAGACGATTAAATACAAAAGTTTTACCACAACTTAATAGATCAGAAAAAGCATTATAACGAAACTTGACTCAGGACCGCACAATGCGGTCAATCGCCTGGAAATTGATAAAACTTGTCAGTACGTACTTTGGTTTTATTAAATTTTCACTTTTGATTGGATCCAAACTGTTCACGTAACTAGTTAATTGATTGTTCGATAGTTATTATTGCATGCTCTCAGAATATTCGTGAATTTCATATTGACAATTTTATATGGAAATTTCCTGTTTGTTGATTGCAAAATATTTTCAAAAGTCAGTAGTGTAATAAATGAATAAAATATAAATTTGAATTAAATATAGTACTAGTATTATACTCGTATATCCTCAAGTAAGAAAGTTTTCCTAATAATATAGTAAATTATTTTTTGATTATTTTAAATATTTTTTTTGAATAAACATTTTAAGTTGTTATTAAGTTAACGATTTATAACAAGTTGTGTTAATATATTAGAACTGAAACGTATTCTTTTTTATTGCTGAGGAACAGTAGACAGGCCCACTTAATAGTAAGCAGTTACCGTCGCCTATAGATGTTTGCAACGTTAGAGCCACCGCGAACAAGCTGCTGTCCCATAGACGTATGCAATTTATTTTGACCCATGAAATCTTTTGATATGTACAATACTAATATTTCATTCGATAAAAATTAAGGATTGCTAAGGGTTAGGTTTTAGAACAAAAATATAAATGTGATGTTTGCAATTTTTCTAGAAATATATATATAAATGTACGTATATTATAGACGAGGTTATCAAGACGAACAACTACAGGAAGTACATTCTGAAGGACGGTACGCTTGATATTTGTCGAGCGTGTCACCTCCCTGGTGAATCCATCAGACATGTTACTTCCTGTTGTTCTCGTCTTGCTAACAGCGAATACTTGCACAGGCACAACCTAGTAGCCAGGATTATCCACCAACAACTAGCTTTGAAATATAATCTTGTAACCTTGGAGGTGCCCTATTACCAATATAGGTCTGGGTCAGTTCTCGATAATGGTTCATATTTGCTCTACTGGAATCGGTCGATAATCACGGACAGGTGTATTGTTGCTAATAAAGCCGACATCGTGATAGTGGACCGATCTGCGAGACGTGCTATGATTGTAGATATCGCGGTTCCACATGATGGTAATCTCGTCGGTGCTGAAAAAGAAAAGCAATTGAAATATATTGATCTCGCACACGAGATTACTGCTATGTGGAAATTGGATAGTACAATCATAATTCCGATAGTAGTGTCAGTGAATAGTTTGATAGCGAAGAGTCTTGATCGACACCTTGGAAGGCTCTCGCTTGGTCCCTGGCTGAAGAGTCGAATACAGAAGGCAGCTCTCTTAGATACGGCACGTATTGTGAGGAGGTTCCTTACTCTGTAGCCTGATCACCGGTAGTTTGGAACTGCAAGGACCCGCTGCTGTTGGAAGACGATTCTTTATATTTTTTAGGATATTTTATTATTGATTTTTGTATAAAAGTAATACTATGGTACTGTTTTTATAAAAAAAATTTAAGGTATTGTAAAAAATATAAAAAAAATTGTGAAATAAAGAAATATAGTGAATAAATTGGTACGTAGTAGTTAAGTGGTGTCACACTTGAAGAACGCCCTAAAAGTTACCGGTTCGGTTTCCATGATAACGTTTTTTTTATTGCTGTAGGACAGCAGACAAACGGACGGCTTAAAATTTAGCAGTTACCGTCGCCTATAGGTGTTTGCAGCGCCAGTGGCATCGCGAACACGCTGCTGTCACATAAGGGTATAACGTGCAGTTCAAAATTTTTTCCCTCCTAATTAGTATATTATAACATAATAGTTACATCCGACGATGATGGAAAATTTCGCTAGGAAATCGAGAGTCAATCTAGAAATCTGCGTACCGAGAGGACTGGTGTAACGTATCAAGCCTTAGACAAGCGTGGTGGGCATGGCCATACCTTCTAGGGAGAGACCCGAGCCCAACGATGGGTCGTTATGGTCTGTCATTTATTAACTGGCATACGTCAACATTATGATTTAAAGCATCGACGTAAATATAAATTTCAACAAAAATTGTATTTATTCCCTATCGAGCAAATGCTAGCTCAGTAAAGTAACAAATAACAACTGGTGAAATAAGCCAATGAAACGGGCAAAATTACGAGTAAAACATTTTCTGTTATTCTTTTCTTTTTGTTACGTTTTACTGTATAATCAAATATTTTACTGACTTATTTTTTATGTACTGTTTATATCATAATTTATTTGACTTGTGAAATGGATACAAGATTAGAGCTACCATACTTAACTAGAAAGTCGTAATGCTGACAAACTTACTTGAACTTACTTGAACCATTACAAGGGGGCCGCTTCCGCTACGGATTACTACGGGAGCCGTCATACTCAGGCCCTGCGTTAGTGGAAGAGGAGCGTAAAGTGTTCCCGTTAGACCATAGCATATAGCTCACATAGGTTGTGTATACTTTTGTGATAAATTTTGTGATTATGATTTTAAAGAGATTAGGCAAAATCCGGGGAGGCATACGCCCAGGGGCGACTACATAATATAAATAATATACATTCAACTCATAGTATAAACTAGCTGTGCCCGCGACTCCGTCCGCTTGGAATAGACTTTGGGCAGAATTTTTTGGATATATCTTATGGTAAATAAACCCTAAAATATAAATGAAATGTGCAAACAGTCGGTGTTATCAAATGCAACTGTTACGCCATGCACCTTCGGAATACGTGCGTTCGAACCTACAAAGTCTAGCCTAAGCTAAACCCTATTTCATATGATTGATGACATAAATCTGAGGTTAACTTAAATTTGAAATTCAACCTACAAGGTCCAGCCTAAGCTGAACCCTATTTCATATGATTGATGATATAAATCTGAGGTCAACTCAAATTGTAATATAAAATTTCCGAAACTTATCATTTTTAACAAAAACTATTTTTTTTTTTAATAAAAATAGCCTAAGTTACTCCTTGATACAACAGCTATCTGCCAGTGGAAGTTCCGTCAAATCAGTGCAGCCATTTCAGAGATTAGCCGGCGCAAACAGACAGACAGACAGACAGACAAAAATTGTAAAAAATGTTGTTTTGGTATATGTACCGTGTATACGTCCGAATGCACTTAGTAAAAATCGGTTATTTTAATATTACAAACAGACCTTCCAATTTTATTTATTTGTATAGATAATGTACATTTTAGAATAAATTTTAAACAAAATGGTAGAGTTTTTATTGTTCTATTTTATAAATAAAATTAGTAAGTAATTTATTAAACTATCCTTCGCAACTGAGTGAACGTTCCAAGCTCTGAATTCCGCGCTTTGATGATGATGAAGTTGGTTTGAGGTACTAAAGATTATTATAATTGAGGTAATAATAGTAAATATATGATTGAGGTGTTAGTATAATCAGGTTCGACGTATTAACAAATAATTTGATACTTGCACTAATATTAACGTATTTTAATTTGGTAATATAATTTGTACTCGTTTCCTTTAAAACATTTAACTTGGTGTATGCGCAGTGGCTGTAAAATTTTAATTGGCACTGACTCTGGAAGGCCTGATTATTAAATATGATAAAGATGCGAACACATGTTTACGAATGCGGTTACAATTTATGAGTATATGTTATGTAGCACTGTCCCTACTTCAAAACTGCTAGAGAAGTATAATTAGTATTAACTAAGTTCTAATTTGTGTTTTTTTTTATTGCTGTAGGACAGAAAACAGGCTGACGGACAGCTTAGAATTTACCAGTTACCGTCGCCTATAGGTATTTGCAACGCCGGTGACATCGTGAATACGCTCCTGTCCCGAGGATACAGGAACTTGGGTCACTAATGCCGGAACACAACACAAGGTTATTATGGTGGCATACTTAAGACCAAAGGTGGTCACCATCCAGACGGGTTGAGGCCCTACCACGTAGCTAGGGTGGGTTGTTTTGTCGCCTTTTACGACAGACCGACCCCGGCCGGCCGGTTAGTATTCTTTCCCCGCCCCTGCACGTATAAAAATTAAATTATACTAATACTATTTAGATAACGGAAACGTCCGCTAAGAAGATGGGAAGATGATCTTCGCCTGGCCCTGGAACCGTACTGGACAAGAGTCCCGGCAGACAGAGAGCAATGGAAGCAGTTGGAGGAGGCCTATGTCAAGCGACACACCGAGCTAAGAGACATTCTATAAACTATGGTATTAATTTAAAGAGGAAATAGCTCGGAACAAAAGGCTATTAATAATAAAAAAAAAAATAAAAAATACTATTTATTATAAATGAAGTCAAAAGTGTACGTTTTCTTGGTTTAACCATCGATAAAAAAATGGAAAAATTATATTGAAACTGTATGTAAACATAGATACATTAAGTAAATTTGTGGTAAAAAGTTAGTAGTCAAGTATATTTTATGCTTTACACCAAATTACCCCAATTCTTAATATTGACACAGTGATAGTAAGTAGCATATCATGATTTATTTAAATCTACTGTAAGATATGGAATTATTTTTGTGAGTAGTTCAACTAACAAAGAAAATATGTCTTTTTAAAACAGAAGCGTTATGGCTATGTTTAAAATTAAAGCGATTGAAATCTGTTAACCACTATTCATTAAACATAAAATTCTCATAGTCCATTTTCTTTAAATATTCGAAGTAGCGGTCCTTATGAAGAGTAAACCACAGTTGCTTCCTCGGTTAGTATATAAAGCTATCCCAAACAGACGTGATTGAAATAAATTATACACATGTCCTGGCAAAAACAACCTCTTAAGAAAAAAGCATTTTAGGAATGGGCCCTTTAATCTATAATAAATTACTTAATAACATAAAACTCTTAAATTTATCATCATTTAAATTTCAATTGAAAAACTGCTGACGAAAATGTGCTATTATAATGTAACTAACATTATTAATAAAAAAGTATTTGGTTGAGTGAATAATTTAATTTTCTTAACTTTTAAATAAAAGAACATGTAATTAATCGTATTTGAATAAATTTATTGAATTAGAATTATAAAACCTAAACTGAATTATTTAATTTATTTTAGTGTTAAAATTTAGATTAAAGCTTTTCTTATTATTATATAACACTAGTTAACCCGTCAAATGATGTTCTGATATATTAATTAAAAAAAAGTAGCCTATTTCCTTCTCCAAGGTCCAATCTATGACTATACCGAAATTCATTAAAATTAGTTCAGCGGCTTAGGCGTGAAAGCGTAACAAACAAAGAAACTTACTTTCACATTTACAATATTAGTTATGATTTGTACACCTGATAAGGTATATGACACAGATTTAATTAAAAACAAGTTTAATATAATTTGTATAACGTGATTTAATACAAAACGACAACTGCAAACCAGAATCACAACAGCCAATTAACGAGTTGCCATGATCTTAATTCCCAACGAGACTATTGCGGTGAGTGGCGACCGTATCAATTACGATACAACTGTGCGAGTACGTGGTTTTATTATTCGTATCTTCTTTTCAACCGATTTCAGACGAACAAGAGAATAGATCCGTTTTTACCTCGCTTTTATTAACTTGACTTGGCAGTCTTCATGTCCGTGACATTGCAGTTAAATTGCAGGAGTGTCGGCTCCGTTGGTACGGCCATGTTTTACGGCAACCGGATACTTACGTGGGAAATAAATGTCTGGCCATGCCGCCTCCGCCGGGCCCCGGCAGAAGGGGTAGACCCAAAAAGTGTTGGCTTGACGTCGTAAAGGGTGATATGCGTGCCAATGGGCTCACTACTAGGGATGCTGAAGATCGCGCGAAGTGGAGTAGAGAAAGTCGGAAAGCAGATCCCGGGCACCGAAACGAAAGTTTAGGTTGCAACCGGGACATAACGCTGGGATGATGATGATATTAACTTGACCTATATGTATCTATGTAACGGAATTTTCGAACTCAATTTTTACTCACTTTGAACAACCTAAAAAATTCAAAATTTTGCACACTTGTCAAGATCTGGTGACAATACACAAATTTAATAATTTTGTCCCATAGTCATAAAGACCAGAATCAACGCTTTTCCTTCTACCAGAAAATAGCATTAATTTAATAAAAACATTTACCGGAAATTAGGAATTAACAACAAATAAATTTTAGTTTTAAAAAACTAAACAAAAATATTATAGTTAAATAAACTAAATATTAAAAAAAATATTTCGTAATATAAGAATAAATTACAGAAAACGAACGAAAACGTTTGAAGATGCGAAACTGGAGGAGTTATTGGATGAAGACCCAACCTAAACTCTAAAACAATTAGCAGAAGCCTTAAATGTGCTAAGAAACGATTAGCGACCGATTACAAGCAACGGGAAAAATCCAAAAGATGGGAAGATGGGTCCACATCAATTGAATTACAGGCAAATGGAAAATTGAAAAATCGTCTGTGCTGCTTCAAATGTATAATCGGAAGTCATTTCTGCATCGAATAGTGACGAGTGATGAAAAATGAATTTATTTTGTAAACTCTATGCGCAAAAAATCATGGTTATCAGTTAATAGTGATCGCGACTGATAAAACATTATCAATTTGAATTTGAAGCCCGAAGACACGGTAAAGTGCAGGTACAGCACGACAACGCGCTGCCTTGTAAAGCAAAAGTAGTCAAGGGAGTGTTGAAAGCACTTAGATGGGACATATTATGGCACCCGCCGTATTCTCCAGATCTTGCCCCGTCCGATTATCAAGTTTTTGCATCAATAGGACACACGCTTGCAGAGCAGCACTTCGCCAATTTCGAAGAAGTTAGAAAACGACTCGATGAATTGTTTTGCTATAAATATAAATTGCCTGAAAGATGGGCAAGATGTATATAATCAAATGGTGGTGGTAGTGGTGGATATGTATAATTCAAATCCATACTTTGAATAAATAAACTTTTCTATTTTCTTGAAAATTACGTAGTTTTTTCCAAAAAAAAACCGGTAACGACTTTCCGGTACACCTGGTACAGATAAATTTCTTTCAAAATAAGTATCATCTAAACCAAACCTAAAGTTGAAACAATCATCATTTATTTTGTAGTCCAGTCAAAAAGACGAAATGAAAAATTTCGAGACCTTATTTTTTAAACATTTTCTACTTAAAATAATAACATCCCATAACGTTGCACTACTGGGCTTGATATTCTCTTAAAGGAAACGGGCAGTATATCCGCTGCGTTTGTCTAAATCAGATTGACGGGTTACTCATAATAGTAATCTCATGTTTCATCACGTTTTACTTTACCGTCAGTACGTGGTTTATTATAAAGTAAATAGTAAATTGCGAAGGTAAATAATAAGAGAGATGACATAAAAAATATGTATGTTGGTTAATTTATTTATGTATGTTTGCAAGCCGAAATGGTATAACTTAATGTACACTTTTATTATAATATCTATTGTAACTATGTTTTGAGCAATTAAATGATTTTGATTTGATTTAAAAGAATTGATGTTTTTTATTGTACACCATACAATTATAAAATACAAAATATGAAACGATCGACGGTTTTATCGATAGGAAGCGATCTCTTCCAGACAACCTAATACAAATTACATTTAGAAAACGCTATTTATTTTTTTATTTATTGTTGAACAGCAGGTAGGTTTACGGTCCACTTATCCGTAAGCAGTTACCATCTCCTATGGATGTTTGCGACATTAGAGGCATCACGAACGCGCTACTAGTAGTCCCATAGGACTACTGAAAACTGGATCACTAATGCTTACTTATACGCCAGGGGTTGCCATCCAAACTTGCTTGGGGCTCTACCACGTAGCTAGGGTTGTTTTGTCGCCTTTTACGACAGTCCGACCCCAACCGCAGAGGTTAGTATTCTTACGTCGCCCCTGCACGGATCTCCATGATTGAATTTTTGAATTGAATAGAACCATGATTCTCTATGAGGATGGATATACACTTTTATATATAATTATGAATATAGTCATTATGAGAAGAAAAACTGCGTAAGTGATGCATACTATCATGGCATTTAAACGGGTAGATTTGACTACCATGTATAACTTTAATAAATATATTTACGAAAAAGGATGCTTTACTTAATCCACAAAGTTTCAAGTAAATGGACTTTTATAAAGTGTCGGTATTAATTTCAGACAAATTTCTCAGGGTTCCGGGATCAGTATGAACTATTAATCAACATCAAAGGGGTCTTTTATCTTAAATTAAAAACACCCAGAGCATTTTTAGAGGAGGCAATTTATTTACAAGTATATTTTTATCTACGCGATCTTCCTCGAAGTTAAAGGGTAAAATAACATCAATTTATTTTGTTAATTACATCTCGGTATTCCCTTCAAATCAAATATAAATGGCTTTTGAATGATAAACTTTATAAAAGATTTAAATTGTAAATAAGAAATCTAATAACTTCTATTTTTAAATAATAAATTGAAAAAAAAAACAAGTCTCGAAAATCACTATTTCACTACCTTCTGTGCTATTATTTGGTAAAATTCGTAATTGTTGCATTTTTTCCGTTTGAATGTTGTAAAAGGTAGTATCAAAGTTGTGTTAATTTTTTTTAATATTTATTCATTTTTATTACTTCATAACATGGACATTACGTTAATGAAGAAATAGACCAAAGAGAAAACGAATTGCGTAAAACAGAAGAGGACTTTCATGTACATCCCACACAATTTCTCAAATTGAGGTAGGAAAAAGATGTAAATTATTTTTAAGCCGAAGTTAGGCTAATCTTGGCTTTCGGTGGCTATCAGTGCTTGTGTTGGCCTGTGTGTGGATTAGTCATTTCGCGACCTCACTTGCCTACCTTCCAGATCCAACGAGCATACGTATGTCTCTGGAGGTCAGTAGTTAAATGCCGCTGTGGTCCAGTGACCGGGCGTACAGAGGGACGATGCCGTGGAGGTATGACGAGCGCGTTCGATCGCCAGGAAGTCCTCAACAAGAGGGTTAACTACTTCAATTCAGAAGCTAATCAAGTTCATATAATTAATTGATTTTAAAATCTTATGTATCACTTAGATTTCTTATTGTTTTTCAATTTCATAATTGTACGTACTCCATAAAGCTTTGTCTATTCTCTAATCGCTTTAACGTCACCATGCGCGTTATTAAAATCTATTTTAATAATATGAATACGTATTATCAATCGTGCTCCTGATACTTCCTTCATCATTTTCAAGTAAACATATTAAAGGGATCTTAAATTACTCCCGTTTATGTTGAGTACATCTTTATTACATCCGTTCAGCGCTTCTTGAAATGTGATACATGCATTTACTTGTTTACGTAACTCATTTATATATATTATTATAATCTCTTTATTATCTGGAAAAGGAACCAGGGTGTACTTCGTTCGTTATGTGGTACAAATATAGTTAGCTTTGTTTGAGTATACCGATACTGGTTTGATTGTAGGCTGATTATTGTTTATTATTAAACCGCAAACTTCGTGAAAAAGGGAGAGCATACAATTTATATTAAGATCCAAGCCAACCTCACCTTCCATCTTGTATTTCCTGTGAAACATCATATAATAGAACCCTGATTCTTTTTTTTATTTCTGTAGGACAGCAGACAGACTGACGGCCTACTTAGAATTTAGCAGTTACCGTTGCCTATGGGTGTTTGCAATGCCAGTGGTCTCTCCAACACGCTGCTGTTCCATAAGGATACAGAAAATTGGGTCACTAATGCTGGAACGCAACACAAAGTTATTATGGCGACATACTTAAGACCAAAGGTGATCGCCATCCAGACGGGCTTGGAGCCCTACCACGTAGCTAGGGTGGGTTGTTTTGTCACCTTTTACGACAGGCCGACCCCGGTCGCAGAGGTCAGTATTCTTTCTCCGCGCCTGCACGGATAAAGATTCATTCACATTCATGGCTTTCCTATCAATTTTGAGGGTTTCGATAGCAATAAGTCATGTAAAACTAGTTTGTTGATTATTTAGCACAAAATAAATTCAAAGACAGGTACAATGTGAACTAAATGATGCTTACTAGTTTTATTCTATGACAAAACTACAGTACACCACATACTTTTAATTTAAGTGGACTTAAACGCAGTCTAAAGAATTTGCCATTCAATTATTATCAGGCATTTTATTATTTTTTATACGAGTATTTATGTAATGTTGGGTATAAATCGATCTCTTCTCCTTGTACCACGATACAAGTAGCACGACGTGCGTGAATAGATAATTATTTTTACCAGTTTATTAGTTAATTTATCATAAATCGTACCAATACATCTGTCTTCGTATCACTTGAAGGTCTAGTAAGAGGTATACACAGTCGAAGACAGAATAAGGTCCAATAGGCTAAGTTTTCAAGAATTTCAATACTGATTTGCTTTGTTACTTAAATATACTCTTAATGTTCAATACGCAAGAATTTACAGAACGTGCTGTGTTCGTACAATGAGGGTAACCAATCCAAAATGGTGGCGCTACGTGACTATCCAACCATGTCTCAGATTAACTCAATGGATTCTTTACCTTGTATTTCAAGAAACAATCGACTTTGTATAGTTAATATACGGCTTAAATCACATTAATCTGCTTGTCTTGACCCACTTTCGCCTCCTGTCTAAGGCGGACTGGTAACACGCACTGGTAGTAACTGTTGCCATTTTCTCATAATTTTCTCAACAGGATCAGTGACTAGATGGCCTAGACCGAGTACTTGGCCTGTAACTCCACAGATCCCACACCCGTGCGCATAGGCGACGCAGTCAAGCGCACGGAACAGGTAAAATACCTGGGATCTGTATTTCACGCGTCTGGTGACATTGACTCCGACGTTAAGGCACGCGTTGCTGTCACGTGAGCCTAATGGCGTGAGGTGACTAGTGTAATTTGTGACCCTAAAATACCGGTTAAATTGAAGGGACAAGTCTATAAGACTAGGCCTGTCCTTTTATACGGATGTGAAGCGTGGCCGGTGCTGGAGCGACATAAGCAGGCACTGCTAGTCACGGAGATGAATATGCTGCGTTGGATATGTGGAATAATGCGGAAGGACCGCGTTAGGAACTCTCACATTCACGGCAGCCTTCCTGTCCGTGACATTGCGGATAAATTTTAGGAGTGTCGCCCGGCTGGAGGGGTAGACCCAAAAAGTGCTGGCTTGACGTCGTAGGGGTTGATATGCGTGCCAATGGACTGACCACCAGAGATGCTGAAAATCGTGCGAAGTGGAGAAGAAAACGTCAGAAAGCGGACCCCGGGCGTCGAAGTGAGAGTTTGGGCTGCAACCGGGATTCAACGCTAAGACGATGATGATGGGATTGTTTAGGTCATGGTTGATATGGCATTTGAAGAAGTGTATGTTTTTAAAAAAATCTAATTAAAAACACGCTTTTATAGTTTATCAAACTAAAAAAGTAAATAATAATAATTCTTAACATGAGATTAAAAGTACTGACGAGAAAATTTATGTTCTAAAAGCGTGGAGTGCTTTGTACAATATTTTTAAACTAACTCTGCATTTTGGAATAAAACTAGTAAAAAATTAATTATACCGGTAATTGTTTTTATTAGTTAAACGCGATTTTCCGGCAGAAGGAAAAGAAAACGTTAATCCTGATGATCCTGATTAGAAATATGGGACAAAATTATTAAATTTGTTTATTGTCATCAAGTCTTGACAAGTGTGCAAACTTTTGAAGTTTTTTAATCGTTCAAAGTGGGTAAATATCGACTCCGAAAATTCCGTTACATAAGTCATGTAGGTACATGTTTTAACCTGGTATAGTAAATATTGTATAGGAGGTGTGTGTACAGGAACTTGAGTCACTAATGCCGGAACACAACACAAGGTTATTATGGAGGCATACTTAAGACCAAAGGTGGTCGCCATCCAGACGGGCTTGGGGCCCTACCACGTAGCTAGAGTTGTTTTGTCGTCTTTTACGACAGGCCGACTCCGGCCGCAAAGGTCAGTATTCTTTCTCCATCCCTGCACGGATAAACTTCATGTTACACTTACCACATGTTGGATTTCGTTAAATGTCGAAGAAGTAGAACCTTCTGCCTTAAGGTATTCCTTACGGAGATGATGTCAAATGGCAGTCACTGTTGTAATACTGAAATCTTCATATGGATATTGACAGTAGGCCACGTTGACTCCTGGACTAATCCACTTATACACTGGGATAATGACAAAACCATATCCGAATTTGTATGAAACTTTTTTTTTCTACATTACTTTTATTCGCTGTTGTATATAAAGACATGAAGAAATCTCATAGACGATTGGCAAGTTTAGAATCCCCGTCGACTTGCAAACTACGTCTACGTAATAACTCCCTGGAGTACGCAACTTTCAGCGAAATTAACAAAGTTGGGCCCTCAACGCGCCACGGGATCCAGGCCAACATAAATTGTGATGAAATTTCAAAATAAAAATAGACCTCCGCGAAATTTAAGGCTTAACCGACCTTGTTTAGAGGCTGATGTGCCCGGTTTAATTCAGTTTACGTTTTTATTAAACAAATGTGAAAAATATTGGATTGTGAATAACAATACAAGGGATGCAGAAGAATATATGTTTACTTTAGAATATATATGTCTTAGTCTTTTGAAGTGAAACTTCCTTATCTCCTTATGTGTGTGTGATATACAGTTTGTTATTTTTATTGGTCCCGTTTGTGAGGACACTATTTTCCCAGACTCCGACAAATATGTAGTTCAGCAACTATGCCTTATTAAATTAGTTTAACGATCTTTTGTAATAATAATAATTAGAATTGGTCTCAGTGAACGGGTCTAAAGCGAATAGCCTCGAGAAACACCTAGAGAGGCGTTCACTAGGTAAATGGGTGAGGAGTCGAATACAGAAGGTAGCTTTTCTGAGCACAGCACGTATAGTGAGGATGTTCTTGTCTTTGGAGCACTAACCACCGGTAGCTTGGGCTCTTGGCCTCGCTTCCAGCCGTTCAATTGTTTATATTTTTTAATATAATTTATTATTATTATATATTATTTGTGGGTTTCCTTTTTATAAAATAATGCATTTTTAATGTTAATATTTTGTAAAAAGATCTTTATTGAAATTAAAAAATGTAAAATATTAGAAAAAAATTAAGATTAAAATAAAATATTTTTATCTAAATAAATAACCAAAACTACGCACTATTTTTAGCCAAGACTGCATTCCTGCATTCCTATATCATTTAGACCTACTTGTAATAATGTGAAACTCATTAATCCCTAGATCGTTATGTCGAGTAGCGAACATCAGGCTATTTACCCTAAATGGATTCTAAGCGCCCATTATCATGTGTCCCCTTAATCAGTTTAATGGATAACGGATCACCAAAGTTCGTGAGGCAACCGCACGCCGATTAAACCTACTTCGACATCTAGACCGAATTACTACTATTATAAATATAACCTTATCTTGAACTACCCGGTATCTCAGTGGTATTAAGCTCGGTGACCATTCTAGAGGTCCCAGGTTCGAATCCCACGATGGCATGCATTGCTTAGGCAGTTTTTCTCGCCCGGTGTGCATCTTCTCTTCTTGGTCGAATTGTTCATTGCTGAAGGTCGTGTTCTTGAAAATTAACTGAAACCTGTCTCGTAAGCTGTTTCCACTTTGCCCGGTCCTGAGCTTCTCGAATAGCGGTTGCTATTGGGAGTCCAGTGAAGGCGGTTACTTGGTCACACCAGCGGCTAAGTAATCGGCCACGGGGTCGCTTTTCTTCCACCTTACCCGTCACGATCAGCTTATCTAAGGCTATCGTTGGACAATGTGACTAAGTATTCAAGAATCTTCCGATAACAGAGCCTGACTTTAACGCGAAGCTGGTCCAGAATAGATTTATTTGTTCTTTTGGCTATCCAGGGTATGCGGAGCATTCGTCTCCAATACCACATTTCGAGTGCATCTATTTTTTGCGCTCTGATGCCCTAATTGTCCATGATTCTGCCCCGTAGAGAAAAATTGAAAAGAATGTTCGGACTAGTCTCATTTTGGTCACGTTGGAGACCTTTCGATTTTGCCACATGCATGTCAGCTTGATGTCAGATTCGCAGGAGAACCAAAGTAACCGACATAGCCCGGATGATTGCAAAACTGAAGTGGCAGTGGGCTGGGCACATAGCTCGAAGGACTGATGGCCGTTGGGGCAGAAGAGTCCTCGAATGGCGACCGCGTACCGGAAGACGCAGTGTTGGTAGGCCCCCCACAAGATGGACCGATGATCTGGTCAAGATCGCCGGAATAGGTTGGATGAGGGCAGCGCAGGACCGATCATCGTGGAGATCTTTGGGGGAGGCCTTTGTCCAGCAGTGGGCGTCTTCCGGCTGAAATGATGATGTCAGCTTGGTCATTGCAGCTTTGGCCTGATATGCATATTACAGCATAATTGCCATTGCCATGTACTGATGGTGAAGGAAAACATCGTGAGGAAACCTGCATACCGAGATCACCGGTATGTGTAACCGGCCAATCTGACTTGGACAAGCATGGCTGGTATACTGTCCGTTCCGAGAGCCGCGCTCAGCAGTGAGACGTATATGGGCTATTATTTATTTGTTTATTTATAATCTTGAACTTAGTAGCAATTCCAATTAAAACAAATGGGACATGTTTTATTTTTTTTATTTGGCCTTAAAAAAGAAACAGAATATAATATGGTTTAATTTAATATTAACTAATACTGCTATTTAAATAAATACATTGTAACATAGTGCCATCTAGTCGCAAAAATGTAGCATAGCGCTTGTGTTATGAATATTAGACAACTGGTATACTACTTAGCAAACGATTAAGAGTCACTCCTTTTGATCCCAGGATTTATTTTTTATTGCTGTAGGACAGCAGACAAACTGACAGTCCGCTTAGAATTTACCGTCACCTATGGGTGTTTGCAACGCCAATGGCATCGCGAACACGCTGCTGTCCCAAAAAGGGTACAGGAACTTGGGTGACTAATACTGGCAGCATACTTAAGACCAAAGGCGGTCGCCATCCAGGCTTGCGGCCCTACCACGTAACTAGGGTGGATTATTTGTCGCCTTTTACGACAGACAAACCCCTGCCGCAGAGGTCAGTATTCTTTATCCGCCCCTGCATGGATAGTGCCGTCGTAATTACTTTCGATTTCTGTTCTTGTTAACTAAAGATAGTATTAGAAGTGCATTATTACGTATTTTTTTGCGGGTCCAGGGAGTCAACCTAGTTACGTGACGCAACGGCTCCCGCACGGTTGCGGGGATCTTGGCTTCGATTTCTGTGCCGAAGTCTGGGTGTTTACGTATTTATAATTTACAAAAGTATATACGTAGTATTTCAGTGGTTTGGTAATTAAACACAAGTGCTCTTTTGCTTATTTTGGAACTAGGTGACGCTGTGTCAAAGTAACCATACTAATATTATAAACTACCTGTGCCCACGACTCCGTCCGCGTGGAATAGTGACTTTGGGCAGAATTTTTTGGATATATCTTATGGTTTATTTTAGATCACAAACCCTATAAACGCTAAAATATAAATGAAATATGCAAACAGTCAGTATTATCGAATGCAATTGTTACGCCTCCGGAATACGTACGTTCGAACCTACTAGGTCCAGCCTAAGCTGAACCCAATTTCGTATGAATGATGATATAAATCTGAGGTCAACTTAAATTGGAAATTAAATTTCCGAAACTTATCATTTTTAACAAAAACTATTATTTATTTCTAAAATAAAAATATCTCAAGTTACTCCCTGGTACATCAGCTATCTGCCAGTGAAAGTCCCGTCGAAATCGGTGAAACCATTTCAGAGATTAGCCGGAACAAACAGACAGACAGACAGACAAAAATTGTAAAAAATGTTGTTTTGGTATATGTACCGTATATATGTCCAAGTGAACTTAGTAAAAAGCGGTTATTTTAATATTACAAACAGACCCTCCAATTTTATTTATTTGTGTAGATAAGCCGTTCCCGCCCCGCTTCGCTAGTCGATAAACAGAAAAAAGTAAATCGAAAAATATGAGTTTTTGTACGCATGGGCGCTACATCGCTTGCCCCACTTCTCCGTGGTAAGAAAACACATCACTGAACACGTAAAAATCTTTATTTTTTAAAACATTAATAACTTTATATTAAATGATTTTTTTTTAGATAAGCACCAAGTCTCTAAGAAATAAAACTCAGAAAATTTCATTGAAATCTATATAGTTATTTTGCCGTGATGCGCGCACCATTGCAGAACTCGATCATTTTATTTGTACCAGCTGGATGAACGAGCTTTGCTCGGTATTTTTTTTTATAAATTGTGTTTTTTGGAAATTAACAATTGATTTTCTTAGTCTAACCTCAAAGCAAACACTCATTGACTTCGTGTTACTTAACAACGCCATCTGCTGGAATAGCTTTAGTGTTGTTGTGTTGTTAAAGCAATTTAAAAAAAATAGTATTATTATTCGCCGATAGATGTCAGGAAGAGTCACCTTTTTGTTATTTTACTTCCAATAAAAAAAAGCGAATAAAATGACATTTTCTAGAAATGATTCCTAGCTAGATCGATTTATCGCCCCCGAAACCCCCCGTATACTAAATTTCATGAAAATTGTTGGAGCCGATTCCGAGATTCCAATTATTTATATATATATATATATATATATATATATATATATATATATATATATATATATATATATATATATATATATATATATATATATATATATATATATATATATATATATATATATATATATATATATATATATATATATATACAAGAATTGCTCGTTTAAAGATATAGGATAGATGTGAAAGTAAATCTGCTTGTCTGTTACGTTTTTACGCTTATTAAATCACTGAATAAGTTTTAATGAATTTCGATATAGAGGTAGATTGGATTACGGAGAAGGACATAGGTTTTTTTTAAAATTAATATTGGAGAAAGACGGTTGCTGGGTCAACGAGCATTTAATATTTTTTAAATCGATTGGATATTAGGTTTAATTTCAAAAACCGTAAAAACTTATTAAGCCGTAGTCTCAATTATTTTAAAATTAAATTGTAAATAACATTCCTGTTCTTCCAAAATTTCCTAATTAAGAATTGTAAGACAGGTAACTATCTAACGAACCCTGTTAGCTGAAAAGTTTTAGTACATGTTAAGTTTGAGACAAAAGAGTACTTCTTATAACTAACTATATAGTATTTCTACTTGGAGTAACTGGTTTCTTGATTACTATTTAAAATGAATGTAAATGCAGGCTAATATGAATGCCACCAGCATTATGCGATCTGGAAATGTTAGACCTTCATGTTTATTCAAAAGGATATTTATATAATTTTTTCTCTACGTTATACTTTTGTCTCGTATATTCTTTACTATCAATGTATACATTTCATATATTAATATTTCTGCTATGAGCACTCGTATTGTAGTGTTATTTATCTTCCAAATCCTCCTCAAAATCACCGCACTTGATATAGGTTTTTGACACGTTACACAACATGTGTCAGAAATGCATTTTTAACACTGCTTCTGATTAAAATAGCATATTTTTTTAAACTTAGCTTAAAAATAGCATATTGTTTAAACGTCAAATTTTTGTTTAATGGGCCCTTGCAGCAATTTTAAAATAAAATTTACATCAAATATTTTTTAAACTTGTGTATGACGTTTGATAATAATAATAATAAATTTATTGGGACATTTCACAAAACGTCTCTAGCGCCAAAGTATGTAGCTTAGCATATGTCTTATGGGTACTAGACTAATATATTACATGTACGCTTTTCTTTTTTTTTAAAATACATATTACATAAACACCCAGACGCGGGATGTGGATCGAACCTGTGACTTTCGCAAGCGTGCTGAGATATGCAAGCCATTAAGTAACGTAGGTTGTCAATTATAGGCGACTTATATATTTTTTTATGGCTGAAGTTAAGGCAAACGCCTCACCTGATAGCTGATGGTCACAGTTGCTTATGGATGTTTGCAACAACAGAGGCATTGCTGACGCACTGCCGGCGTCTCAGTAATTCTACAACGCTTTTTTTAAAATCCCATATCATACTGATAGAAAACCTTAGCCGGAAGTTCATTCCATCATATAAACATATCGTATAAAATAACTTTTAAAAGTTTTTATTGGTTTATCAATAACTACAGTAATAAAAAAATCGAATCGTAAATATGGTATTTGAGATTGTACGTATAAAAAAACTGAAAAGCAAAAAATAATAAACCTTCTTTTTTTTCATTAACCTTAATAACTAAGTTCTTAAACTAATGTAAGCATACCTAAATAATTTTGGATCGGCGCCAGTGCCCTCACGTGTGTGCCCGTTCAGATTGCTGTCTCGCTGACATTAACTTCGTAAAAGCTCTGCATTTTCTGGCGAAGGGGCCTGTCACGCTGCGCCGCCGTCGCGCATCACGCTTTACGTAATTAATTAATTTGCTTGTTTGGCGCCGATGTAAAATTACCTAGGTATACTTACATTAGTTTAAGAACTTAGTTATTAAGGTTAATGAAAAAAGAAGGTTTATTATTTTTTGCTTTTCAGTTTTTTGGCGGTATAATTTTTTTGATAAAAACTTTTTATTTCATAATTTTATGTGGTTATATTATACTAATTACTACATGCTTAAATAAATCAATTCTGTCAAAAGTTATACTTAGTCATGGTCATAGATATAATCAGTGAGTGAATAATCATTCTCTGTTTTCGTACCCTTAGGGTTGGAATTTTGTTGCAAAATATTTTCTTCCAACTTCGGGGTATACCCTTTCCAATAAAAAAGTTTTTTTTTTAATTCAGACTACTCTGTAAAAAGTTATGCGTGGTCATATATAAAACAAAATACACGTCGAATTGATAACCTCCTCCGTTTTTCGTCGGTTAATAAAATAGTTATGTCCTCAACATCAACAGACAGCCATTTCCATTTAAATAAGTCAGAACGTGTAAATTTCCAAGTGTCCTGTAAACAAAAACTTTTTGGAACATGAAACGGGCTCGAGTGACGAACTATTCCCATCCATCAATCCGAAGCGACGGTTTTGTACCTACATTGAGACCGGTTCTTACAAAATAGCTAAATAAACAGCTTGAATAGTATATAAAAGTTATGTCAGTAAGTTGATGAGTGATTTGAAATATTTTGAACTTCAATTACTTCTTAATAAAACTTGAGAGGAATTTCGCCGTCATGACATTTATGTCGCATTGGTTAAAGTTTTATTACTTTAAGAACTCTCGAAATTTATTCAACAATTTTTATTAATTAAAGACATTTTTAGTATAAAGAAATATTCAGTTCCGTTCAGTTTTTGAAGGTTTGGCTCCAACGCCTTTGGCATTGATTTTGCCAATGTCCGAGTAGAATATAAAAGTGACAAGTTTAATAGCGAACAAAAAGGCGAGGTTGAACGCGGTGATCGGTTCTAAAGAAATATTAGTTTATAGAAAAAAATCTTTTGACGTGTTACTTGTACAACTATTTTGCATTGTCTGACAGCTTTATAGTTATATAAAATATATATTACGGGCATATTTTTGTATTATATATATTAGTGAATAAATTATTTAAAAGTACTATTTTACTACTTAAGTGTTGTATATACAACAATAATTATATAACAACTTTCTTTTACCCGAAACTATTTAGTTTTAATGGTTTTTATTCATCATTTATCGATTTCAAATTTTTAAATATAACAACTTTCTTTTACCCGAAACTATTTAGTTTTAATGGTTTTTATTCATCATTTATCGATTTCAAAATTTACCGAAACATTAGTAATAGAAAAAATATATGCTTAGTATGATAAAAATATTAAAATTTTATCTTAATGTCAAATGTGATAAGAAACTGTACTGGACTCGTTTATTTTCTCTGTTAAACTATATCTCTGATAAACTACCAATTCAAACTTTGTATATGGTTTTTGGTAGTATTATGTCGGCTCTGGAAATATATTAATAAAGTAAATATTAAAAAAAATTGGCTCCACTTCTTACAAGCAATTATTTATTTCCAAAAACGATTCCACCCCACCTCCACTTATATTTAGAGGAAGTAACCTTTCGTTTTCCCGTTACGTCCAGCGCATTAGCGTTGATTTACCGATGGCATTAATCAAAAGGCATGTGCCAGACCTTTCATGAATGATGCAGGGCCTTTATTAAAGAGTTGGCTTCTTAATGCCATTTATCTTGTGCGGTATCATTATTGCGGCGTTGGATGAGTCGTCCCAACATTTTCTCGGATTGATTGAGACGACGTATTAGTATATTACATTTTTCGTTTAGCTTTTTTATTTAGGTTGATTTTGTTGCATTATTATAATGCTCAAAGTTAAACTTATAAAAATATTTATATATGCAATTTGTAATATGAAAACTCTGATATCTAAATTTAATTTTTTTAATATTAAAACGAAAAAGTTAATATTAATTGATTAAAAAACAGAAACTACTTTTTCATTAGAAACTAGAAATGTACTAACCAACAGTCTCTACCCTATTATTGTGGTTTAAGCGGATCAACTCGCTAAAACTTCGGACCTAAGGCCATCAAGGGCCTAAGTATCGTCGATGGCTCGACCTTCAAAGCCATAGTCTTCTATCACTAACAACACACTTGGTAGGCACGTTTTTGGTAGTTTGTTTCGTCGTTTGTTAACTTCCAACAATACATTGTGAAGGTAGTTCGCTAGATTATGATGAACTTCACCGATGAAGTTGACATAACATCCTGCTTCCAGCTTTAACGGCTCACTTCCCCCATGCAAGAGTCGTGCCAAAGTCGTATCTCACAGAAGTTGCCTCTTGTGAGGATGTTGCTAAGCCTAAATCGTCCAAATTCCTATTGCGTCAATGAGACAAACGAGACGTCAAATAAACAGAAAAAGTTTTATATAGTAAAGAAACCATCGGTAAAATTAGAAATTATAACATAATCCTTCTTCGTAAACAATCTGGTACGTCTGGTACATAAATACTTATGGCACAAATAAGCTATCCTATATTGTTTTTGAAACTTATGTTTAATTTTATATAATACCACAAATGTAAATTTTTTTGTGTAGTATGTAAAGCACAGATAATTCTCCCAGCAAACAGATATAAGCTTGAGAATTTAGCCCAAATCAAAATTGCTTTTAAGGAAACATTAAACTGGGCTGGGCTGGATTTTGTTTCCAATATAAAGAATTTATGCACTAAAAGTCATTTAAAGTCAATGGTTAATTTAAAAAAAAAACTTTTCTTTGTTAATTTCTACCCTCTTTTTATGATATCTTTCCCAACGACATCTAGCATCCTGTAAATATATTTAATATACTATGTATTTCTCTCGTATAAAATTGTATCACTCTACTTTTAAATTCTTAGATAATAAATGTTTCACTTTTAAACTATCATTTTCTCCTGATTCGCAGCAAGCTAGTAAAAATAACCATATAAATTTCTTGATCTTTGTTTTGTTAAGCAGTTTCGCCACCTGCCTTTTCTACTCTTTTATTTTACATTACATTATGTATTAATTTTATGTTACATTAAAAGGAAAAAAAAATTAAATTAACTATTCAGTCATTTTAATAAGAATTTATTCATTATTTTACAATACGTAGACCGAAAAAGTTTCGTGTGTTCGATTAAAAACCTTTTCCTGAATTTTAAAGATAACTCAAATTCAAATGAAATAAAGCCTTTCTCCTAAACAGTCTCCTTTGAAAACACTCGAACACCTTTTGTAGATAGACAATAAGAAATAACTGAAGTGAATCAAGCCTTGATGGCTCAAATGATAAATGAAATTGAGGGACTGAATCACGTTTTAATGGCCTTTATATAGCTCGATTGTTATTTATTTAAAGATATAACCTATTGTAGACATACATAGAGTAATTAATACTCATTGGTCATTTTTGTCATTTTGGAGGATTAACCGGACCTCCTATTAAGTACATTCCTAAGTAAGAGATTTAATCAAACAAATATAATTTCACTGACTCACTATTTTTAATCATGTTGTTGAGTATTGTATGTCACTTATTAAACATTACAGAACATATCTAATTATCAATCGTTTACTAGCAGACTCAGACATTAAAACAGCTGTATGGATTTATTCATAGCTTCCCGACTAGTTCATAGAGTACATATATAAAAGGATACATTTCTTAAACTGAATCAGTGTTGCCACGCTAAATATAAATAAAATGGCGAATGAGGCGCCACATCATGCTACTGCCGGATAAGAAAATTCGTATCAAATCAATTGATATAACAGCATGTTATAACAAGAACCTTTCTAGCTAGCATTAGATAATAGTTGGCATACAAGCAATAACATAAGTAACAATATTATACCTGACAACACTGTGAGTATCCCTTACACAGCTCATGTGCGATCGTCTCTTAGCACTAAAAGCAGGCCAACTCTACAGCCACTTCACGAGGCCCTAGGGACCCTCCACGTCGAATTCAACGTTCATACTTCCTTCAAACTTAGTACTTAATTTAAGATATACACTTGAACTATATTTATATAAATATATACCTTACCTGGTACCTTATGTAGGTATAACATTCGGAGACAATCTGTCTACGTACGTGAGTGTATGTGTGTTTGTGTAGTGTGAGCAGTCCTATTGGACTAATGTGCATTTGTTACGGTAGTGAAGGAAAATACATATTATTAGGAAACCATGGATATCGAGGTCATCAGAAAGTATACCTGCCAAACCATGACCGTGCTAGGACCGTATCAGACACAAAAGCAACACGCTGGTCGGTTACGGAACGGTCTAGTGGGCATAGTCATATACTTTTTAATACAAAGAATATTTTTTTGCCTGGCACGTTCCTAGCACGGTCATGGTATGGAACGGTAAGTGAGAAGACCCCGTTAGTCTTCTTGTGTATCAAATAAGCCACTTCCATTTGATTAAATTTTATTATTTTTAACTTTAGCGAAATTCGTAAAAGGCGACAAAACAACCCACCTTAGCTACGTGGTAGGGCCTCAAGCCCGTCTGGATGGCGACCACCTTTGGTCTTAAGTATGCGCCATAATAACCTTGTGTTGTGTTCTGGCATTAGTGACCCAAGTTCCTGTACCCTTATGGGACAGCAGCGTGTTCGCGATGCCACTAGTGTTGCTAACACCTATAGGCGACAGTAACTGCTAAATTCTAAGCGGGCTGTCAGCCTGTCTGCTGTCCTACGCAATAAAAAAAAATTAATGTTTTGGTTGGTTTGTAAATATTATGTTTATATAATAAACACTCTGTTTTATGTCTTATTTACATTGAATATACAATAAATACAAGAGTGGGCTTACATTTCAACTTGGATTTATCACAAAGATTTTTAATCGAAAAATTATTCGTAGACAATATCAATTGATTATTTCTTATTTAACGTGCCGGGATATAAAAAATGACTATTTAACTACCTAGATCGTTACATTTTTATTGCTGAAAAACGGCATACAGGCTGTCGGCTCACTTACAAGTGATCAGTTACCGTCACCTATGGATGTTTACGGCACCGCTAACACGCTGCCGTCCACATACGGGCACTGGAAACTTGGTTAATAATACAGGAACACAACACAAGGTTATTCTGGCGGCATACTTATAGACCAGAGGTGGTTGCTATCCACCTACCTAGGGCAGTTTTATCGCCTTTCGACAACAGGCCTCGACCCAGGTAATTAAACAAACCTAAAGATTTAACGAAATAACGAGGATGGTTATTACTTTGTACCAAAAATATAAACAGTATTTCTCAGCATTTGTTTTTCACTTCATTATATCAGTTACAAGTTATAACTATTACGAACAACTTTCTTAACTAATCACGATTCCACAGAGAAAACTTAAAAGCTATGTCAAAAGAGTACGAAATCCGAGGCAGCATTTATGCTAATGACAACTCATTTTAACTCGTTTCAGACTCAAAAACTGCCGCACTGCACCCCCGACTAGTTAAGCGTTCAATAGAGTCAAATGTCGAATGATTCTTTCTTTTGCTTTATAAGGATATCTAGAATAAGGATTATCATATGGCGACTGAAACCATCACTGCCGATAGCGTTTGATGTGATAAATTTTACTGCACTCCCAACATTAGATTCAGACAATGGACTGAGAAAGAAACATGTATGCGAAGGAGCTGGAAATAAAGAAAGAGTCTTAAGCGTTCTTGACCTAGTTACTTGGTCAAGAAGCGTTATGGTCGTGTAGTGCTGATTTAAGTTATCAATGTTGAAGTTATGTAGATAGGGAGTTATGTACAGGTTTTTCAACTCCTAGTGTTTTTAGAAATTTGCAAATTTTTGATGGATTACCTTTTCAATGGAATAGTGAATATATCGGCATTGTGCGTCCTTACGCACTCTATCACAGCGATTACGTAATACTTTTAAATTCAGTTTGTTTTCCTCTGTTGGTTTGAGTTTATACATATTTGGATATAGCTCGGGTTTTAGCAAGCATTTTTTTTTGATGTCCTCGGTAAGCCATGGAGCTGGAAGATGTTTAATTTTCACATTTCTTAAAGGAGCATGAGAATCGTAAAGATTTTTTTTTATTAAATGGGCACACTATTTCATAAATAGTAGTCGTGTTGAAGATATCAGACCAATCTAGGCTTTGAGCATCATTGACCAATAAAGACGCGTAAATTCCACTAAAATTACGCTGTAGTATGATTTTAAATTTAGATTTTGGCGGGCGAACTTTTACGAGAGAAAAATCAAATCATAATACGAAATAAATAATAATAAAAAAAAAATCTATCTACCTACTTGATAGCACCTTTCAAAACAATTCACACCATCTAGTCCCAAACTAAGTACCATATCACTTGTGTTATGGGTACTAAATAACTAATATAATTACATAATTTTCATACATAAACACTCAGACGCGAGATGGGAATCAAATTCGTGACCTCCGCAAGCGTACTAAGGTGTGTAAGTCCTTACGCCACGGAGTTAAATATGTTATATTTACAACGTAATTTTTAGTTTACACGGGCCCTCATAATTCATTAAATTTTTTCTCGTTTTAAGCGCGTGTTTATTTACACAATAATCAATCATTTTTTACGAATTTTTTTTCGAAAATTTCAAAATAAATCCACTCTTATGTACTTACGTAAAAATAATTAACAGATTGTAAAAATTAAAATCTGTAGAGAATTTTATTTCTTTAGTATGCTGAATAGATTTCAAACTAAGCTATAATAAAAAGTATACAAGTTTTACCTCAATGAATATTATATTATTAATAATATTTTTCTTATTTAATAAATATTATTAATATTTATATATTCATAGTTAAATCTTAATCTACAGCAAATGTTCTAAAATATCCAGCGACTCCCATGTCATCATCAACATCTTGCCGTTTAATACGGGTTGCAACCCAAACTCTCGCTTCGGCGCCCGCGGTCCACTTTCCAACTTTTTTTCTCCACTTCGCACGATCTTCGGCATCTCTGGTGGTCAGTCCATTGGCATGCATACCAATCCTTACGACGTCAAGCCAGCACTTTTTGGGTCTACCCCTCCTGCCGGGGCCTTCAATTAATTCACCCGTTGGCCTGTGCTTTTCATCAATTAATTTTTATTAGGTCTTCTATTAAAGAAACATTTTTGTCTGAACTCAAAAATTGACCCAATCAGCTGAAAATAATGTGCTATCTTAAATGTTTTCTCTTTGTGTACATTATAGTACTTCATACATTATAGTTAGGTACAGTCGCCTTCATGGTATGACCATGTTTTGCAGCAAACAGCTACTTACGCACAGAACATAAATGTGTAGCCATGTCACTTCCGCTAGGCCCCGACGCGGTGGGGTAGATACAAAAAGTGTTAGCTTGACTTCTTAGAGGGTGATATACGGATATCATTCCAAGCATGCCGAAGACCGTGCGAAGTGAAGAAGAAAAAATCTAAGCGAAAGTGTGCGTTGTGTTGTCGCCTTCATCGCGACACAAACAAAATAGAGTTTAAAATATTTAAGTCGTATAAATTTGTGCATATATATAGATCTTCCTGTTTGAATTAGTACAAACATTGTATGTTAGTTCTAAATAGAGGGCGCTGGCGTGGCACCGTCCTCATCCAATCATGGGACAGCTTACCAATTACCGAAAAAAACCTTAAAAAAAACATGCGGGGCAGTCTTTAGGACTGCCGATAGAAGTGAAAACTAAGTAATTTGTGAATTGTATCGTCGAGCTATTAGATTATTATTTTCGGTATCTAAAGAAGTATTTATGATGAAGGATTAAAGTTTAAATTGGTCATTAACACTTCTTTACAAACCAAAAATTGTTCACTCAAAAAGTGTTTAACGCGCCTAAAGAAGTTTTCACTTCAAAAAAACTCAACTGTATTTGATTGTAATGAAGTCGCAATTCGAATAGATATGTATAAGTAATGCAATGCAATCATTTAAAAAGTATATTATAAAATAAACCTTAAGTCATTATTTATAAGGTTGGTATTACTGGAGTAAAACACCGTCTCACGTCTTACGAGTTCTTACTTTTTGAGGCGAGGTGAGGTTTGAGGTGCTTTAGCAAGATTTGTAGGATATAAGTCAACTAATGTGTGGTGCTTCTTGATAGACAACCGATGAGGCTCTGATACAAGGATTATTTCAGATCTGGAGGGTCATACGGCAGTTATGTCTATTTTAACAGGAGAAAACGTCTAATAACATCTAACGGATTGGCATCACAATCAATGAACTGCACTGGTTTCGCCCGCTGATAATACTCTCCTGGCTTAATTTTAAAATTTGAAATTTGCATTTACAATCCAACCAATTAGGCATTGAAGAAACGACCTTTATTCATGATTTTGTTCACATCAACCATTTTTTCAACATTTTACAGTCCCTCTTTTTGTTAAGAAATAAAAAGTGTCACTGAATGCCATCGGTGCAAAATTTATGCACATTTTGAAAATACTCAACAGCCTTATAATGTGTGGTATGATTGTGTATAGATTATGTATGACATTGCGTATGCCAGTTATTAAACGAGCTATTTAATAAAGTAAAAGCAAATTTTTCATATAAAAATATTAATAAACAAGTAACGAAGTTATTTAAAATTTACAATAATGATAAAACTGGAAATATCCACTGAGTTAAAATAACATGTACATACGTCATTGTACTTCATATAATTATCATTTGCGTCATTTAATTTGCGTGTGATCAAGATAATAACTAACAAAAACATTTGAGGACTTAATTTAATATTAAAATTATACATATAATATAATTATTAGTGGTAGCCCATTGTTCCTAATTAAAGTATTATTCCCAATGACTACATGTTTATAACATATAATTAATATAGTCACAAATTTAGCCAAGCTTACACAAATAGCTTGGCGATGTTTTTAAAAAAATATAATAAAAATTTTTTCTCGGTACAGGGGCGGATTAAGAATGAGTCTTGCAGCTGGGAGTGGCTTTTCGTAAAAGGCGACAAAACAACTCAAGCTAGGTGGTAGAGCTCTAAGCTCGACTGAATATGCCTCCGTAATAACCTTGTGTTGTGTTCCGGCATAAGTAAACCAGGTTGTAATGTCCCTACGCGGACTGTCGAGCGTCGATAATAAATGCTTTTCTAATATTTTTTTCTAAATCTGCTATTGAACTTGACTTGAATCCACCTATCGGCAATTCCGATGTTGATGCTCCAAGGGGTAACTTTTTCGATGCGTGCCGATGACGTCATATAGAATGCTGATCAGTAGACGGACTGCTCCGCATCGTCCGGTTTCCTCCATTATCTTGCACATTCCACCGAACACTGCGCTAACTCTCACTACGAAAATCCGAATGAAAGTGACGTCGGCAATCCGAATGCTGGTAGTTTCGATGGCAAATCCGATCGCAGCTGGTACTGTGGACGCATTGTAAAAAATAATCTGATTTGATGCGATGCGTTCGATATTTACGATGCGAAAATATCGGATGACACCTACTTTGAAGCTGAATGCGAGCATTAGACTGCTGTCTACAGTCAGAGGACCATCATCTAGATCTTGTACCCTGGATTTTGTTGGTTGGGACCAAGGGGATTAAGGGGACAATATAACATCACATATGATATAACACAGACTATATCTATATATTATCCATACTAATATTTATTATAAATGTCCAAAGTAACTTTGACTCTTTGTCTATCTATTACGTTTTCATACCTAAAATTTGGAACCAATTTCGATGAATTTAGATATATATAGAGATAAAAAATAATAATAATAAAAAATCTTTACTGACACTTCTTTTTACATAATAAACTTACGCTAGTACTGACCTAAACTAGGCATAGCCTGTCTCTTAGGCATAAGTCCCTTTCAGTGACTTCAACATCATTGTTATTGTTACTTTTTGTTGCGAAAATTAAAAACCTTGAAGACAGTGTAATAGGAGGGAATAAACAAAGCACCTGTTACAATATCAATTCTATTAAATTTCCAATAACGGATGAGACGATTCACTGCAAAATCTTTTCTTTTTAAATATATGGCAGGATAACGTTTTCCGGATCATATAGTATGTATATATTAGCTGCGTTAATTTCCATACAAGAAATCAACAGAGAATATTCTAGGAGCCCCATTGTTGTTTGAAACCTTTTAACCCCTCACAACATAATTTTTTTAACAATTTAGGATAGTATTTTATTTAAACAATCTAATAGTAACTTTATTATATTTATTGTATTCTTACAAATTTTGGATACTATTATTAGTACTAAACTACAAACAAACTATGCATTGTAACGATGAATATTATTAACAAGTATTTTAATTTATTATTTTTATAACATTTATACAATTACATTTTAATCAACGGTCAAAGTTCTAAAAGATCCAGCCATGCCCATGTAATATTCATTAAATTCATCTGTTAACCGATTCTTTTCATCACTCTTCATTTTTCTTAGATCTTCTATTAAGAGCATATTTTTTTCTGAGCTCAAAATATCGACCCATTCAGCTGAAATGAAAAATGAATTTACTATTTTTGTAGATTTGATGATTTTTTTCATTGTATAATTTGGCTTTTCATTGTTGCATTGTAAATTTTTATTTATTAGACCTGCCGTGATCAGGTCAGTGCCAGTTGAACAGGTCGGAACAGATCATAACTTATTCATTGAAGAATTATTTAACTTTTATTATGAATAACCATAATATAGACTTTGTTACTTTTATATTACACATGACTCGAATCAAACTTACCACATAACTCTTCCATAGGTTTTTCATGTCCCCCGAAATCAGCTGGCAACATTTCCTTGGGTATATATTCATGTAATTCCTCCATCGATTTATGAACATAAATTCTTTCAGCTGTCTTCTTTGATAATATTTTTTTAAGGAACTTCACGAGCAAATCTATCGTGCTGGATGGCGATATTAAATGCGTTGCCTTCAATCTTACCTTAAAACAATCCTAAAACAAAATTTTATTTGGAATCTTTTAATTACTACAATCAGCATAATTTTTTTTATTGCTTTAGGACAGCAGACCGGCTGACGGCCCGCTTAAAATTTAGCAGTTACCGTCGACTATGGGTTTTCGCAACGCCAGTGGCATCGCGAACACGCTGCTGTCCTATAAGGGTACAGGAACTTGGGTCAATAATGCCGGAACACAACACAAGGTTACTATGACGGCATACTTAAGACCAAAGGTGGTCGCCATCCAGACGGGCTTGAGGCCCTACCACGTAGCTAGGGTGGGTTGTTTTGTCGGCTTTTACGACAGGCCGACCCCGGCCGCAGATGTTAGTATTCTCTCTCCGCCCCTGCACGGATATATTTCTCATTTGTATCTTTAAAACACACTGATTTTAGATAAATTTCCACCAAGTGAATGGAAAATACCACAAATGGGTTTATGATGTTTGAGAAGCTGTTTTCAGTCCCTCAAGGATATCATTTATCAGTATCAGAATTCGATGATATAATTAAAGAATATAATAAAATCCAGTTTAATTTTTATTTTTATAGCCTAATTCTAAAAACCTTTTAGTTTAAAACTTTAATGAACTCAATTTAACAATGGATTTTAGACCAAATTATTTTTTAATTCTAAGTAAAGCACGTTTTTATTTAGAGTTATAGTATTTATAAAGTAATAATTTGTATTTTAGTCACTCCGTAATTAAGTAATTGTTTATTAAGCTAGATATAAGACCACTAAAACATAAAAAAATTCTTATTTTATTTCAAAATCAGGCGTCTCAATAGCTGGTAATTTTATATCTCCTTCAGCTAACAAACATACAGCGAAGGGTAAAGACCGGGTAATTACATTCGAAAGGAAAGCCTTTCGAATGTAATTTTTTCATATGAGTATTGGAGATCACACAGCAGTGCCATCTGTCTCCCCAAAAAATGTAGATAACTATCTATAATATAACTATATTTAACTATAAATAACTTAATAAAACTAGCCCTAAAGATAGTTTAATAACTATGTCAGAAAAATGTATTGTGTTTATTAAAACATAATAATTTACGAATTATCCGTCCACAGCGAATTTTAATTTATTTACAATACAAATTAAACACAAACAAATATTATGAAGACCAATTTTACCTCAACATACACACAACCTCGCTCATAAAAGAACGTAAATCACAATCATATTATTTTTAAAAGTTGTATGATGTTCAGGAACGTTAATGTAAATTTTTTTACGAATTTTATAGCTTTACATACTTATAACTTTTACCACAGTGAATTTTCGTAAAGCTGAATTTAAACATGAGAATTTTGGAGATGATGACTGCTCTGGACGTCCAAAAACTACTAACGATAACATCGCTAAAGTTCACCAAATAATGCTAGAAGGGCGTCAAACTAAAGTTAAAGAGATGGCTGATGAGGCTACTAAAATGTCCAGAGAACGTGTTTGTCACATATTAAATCAAGATTGAGCAATAAAAACAGCTCGTTGGGCGCCACTTTTGCTCACGTTAGACCCAAAACGTGTTCGAATGAATATTTCCAACAGTCTATTGGCACAGTTTAGGTGCAATAAATATAAGCAGATGAAACGTGGATGCACAAAATAGTGGACTGCAAACCTCAGCGGTTGTCGGGACGAAAATACACGAATTGCGGTTTGAACTGCTTGACTATCTGCTCTACTAACCTATCTCACTCACCTATCTATCTAGTCCCAAGTGACTTAATTGTGTTCATGTAAAAATTGGTATCGGAGACTCCAATACCAATACCAATTTCGGATTCCGATACCAATTTCGGATAGGAGTATCGGATTTTTAAATCAAATGAAGAAGCAATCATCTTCGTGAACAATTATTTTGCAGAGAAAAACACCGAGTACTATGTAGAAAAATAAATTTTAAAATAAAATGTCTCATATCTTAATTAGGTCAAAAACTTTTCAGACCACCCTCGTATAAGATTAATTATGAGAAAGAATGGCCCTAATTTAGGTAAAAATTTAGACATTTTGAACTGTCATGCCTACTAGTACATGCCTTACTACAAGTACTATCTCATATGGGAAAGAAGTTGAAAGAGTATCCTGCTGCAATTTGTAAATTACTGTTCAAAACCCGTTAGAATGGCTCTAGATCCCACTCTACCCTTATGGGACAGCAGCGTGTTCGCGATGCCACTGGCGTTGTAAACACCTATGTATGTATAGGAGACGGTAACTGCTAAATTCTAAGCGGGCCGTTAGCCTGTCTGCTGTCCTACAGCAATAAGAAAAAAACTCTAGTAACTTTTGGTGCTTTACCTTATATTAATTTTTTTATTTTTATCCGTGCAAGGGCTGAGAAAAAATACTGACCTCTATGGCCGGGGTCGGCTTGTTGTAAAAGGTGACAAACAACCTACCTTAGCTACATGATGGCCCCAAGCGTCTAGTTGGCGACCACTTCTGGTCTTAAGTATGCCACCATAATAACTTTATGTTGTGTTCCGGCATTAGTGATTCAAGTTCCTGTACCCTTATGGAACAGTAGCGTGTTTTCGATGCCACTGGCGTTGCAAACACCCATAGGCGACGGTAACTGCTAAATTCTAAGTGGTCCGTCAGCAATAAAAAAATACAATAATGCTATTGTAACGCCTCCTTAATCTAATGAATTTCTACAGACACTTTCAAAGACAGAAACAATTCCCTTAAATGTGCCCTCTATAGTTACCTATTGAAGAATTAAAATAAAATGTCGTTAAATATTATTTTGTTAAATTTTTATATTATTTGGAATTATATAGATGCGATGACTATGTTTCTGACAAAAAATGTACTTTTTGTATAAAATTGGGTACTTACCAGAAATATGGATATCACTTGACAAACTTCAACGACGTTAAAAGATGTAATGCCATGGGTTATATCGATATTAGTGAAGTCACTTATCAAGATTATCCCGTCACTATAATCTACAGCTTTGTAGTAGTCACAAAACTGAAAAAGAATTATATTGTTGTAATAAATTTTAGGTGAAGTTGTGTGCTTGAGAACTAAGGGGCAAATACTCAATTCAATCTACCAAACCGAGTATGACCGCTGAAGCGTCTCTGGCGCAAACATTTTCACGCTCGCTTTTACCATTTACCTGACCGACCGTAAGGATAGATAACAAAAATCAGGAGGCGATAAATAATAGTTGATATCCACTATATTCTTATCATTTAGTCATCATTTACTATTTTCATCTACGAGGAGGAGAAAATCCTTTACACATCCTAAGAATACAATTGACTCAAGTGGGATTTATAATTAATTAGTTGAACTGATTTATCGAATTTTTATCTTGATTTGTATTTACCAATACACTAAGTTGCAGAGCCGAGAAAAAGTTTTTTGCCGTAAATCCATTTTTCATAATTTGTGGCACATAAATCCTGTAATGCTCTTTTGTTTGTTTAGGAAGAAATGCTTGAGCACTGTAAACAAAAGAAACATAAAGAAATAAAATAAGAAAACAAAGACATTCCATTTTTTTATTACTATAAAAAGTAAAAGACCGATAGATATGTTTCGGATACGTATATGACATTACTTCGAATTATCCGTTAGTTTCGCATAGTTTCAATTACGTATATTACATTTTGAAGAAATCGTAAAGTAAAATGATAGTCAAATATATAATGATTATTGGCTTTATTTTAAGGTTTTTTTATTTCGGGTATCCGATAGTTTCAGTTACGGTTATTATCAGAAAAAAGGTAAAAAGGGCGATAATTGAAGTCAATAATAATGTTAGTAGTGATAGATTTTTAGCAAAAAGGTTTCAAAACTTACGTCCTGAATATTTCTTAAGGCTTTGAAAAACTTTAATTAAAATTGGAATAATAAATAAGTAATTTTCATTTTAGTTAGTAAAAAATAAGTTGAAAAAAAATGCACTTACAACATTTTGTTAAAACTTTCGGCAATTTCCCGGGCATTATTTATCTCAAAGAATCTAGGTAGCAAAGTCCTTGCAGTACATAACCGGTCTATTGCAGTTTTTGCTCGTTCTATTGAACCTTTTTGAGTTATGATCGCTCGTTCCAGGTACTCCCTGCCTAAATAAAAAATACAATACTACACAATTATTAAACATAACATTATTTGCACCGTTTACAGTTAATTAGATAAGATGAGTAACTGGAATCCATACTAATATTATAAATGCGAAAGTAACTCTGTCTGTCTGTCTGTCTGTCTGTTCCTCTTTCACGCCTAAACGGCTGAACGGATTTTGATGAAATTTGGTATGGTGATAGATGATAACCTAGAAATGGTCATAGGCTATAAATAATCACGCCATCGTTCTTAGGGGGTAGGCAGTAGGCAGATAACTAAATTGAGTTAGTGATTTTTTGTGCTTATCCGGTATCTATGAGAATCGGCCAACATCTATTTTTCATCCCCCTAAATGTTAGGGGTGACCCACCCCCAAAAAATTTTTTTTAATTTTTTGACATTTTATTATTTATATGGCAGAACAACGTTTGCCGGGTCAGCTAGTAATTAAATATACTTTGCATTTGACACTGCGTTTTCTAGTCCCAAAGTAAGAAACAGAACACTTGTGTTATGTGTACTAGACAACAGACATACTACATATACTTATAGTTTGTAAATAAATACATATTACATTTGATACCGTAATTCTCGCAGAGAATACGACTTGCGTAGGTCGTTGTGCCTCGGAGGTTGACATGAATTAACAAAGTAAATATGAAAACCCGGGGTTCTTAGAAACCTTTCTATAACTTACTGTATATACTTCTATACCGTAATAATCGTTAATGAAATTGGGAGTAACAAATAAAAAATATTGCCACATTCAAAAAACTAAAAAAATACAATTAAATTTAATGATAAATAAGTTACATATTTGTTATTTTTTTCAAAATTATTTGAATATACATTGTTTTTTTATTGATGTGGGCGTAGCATGCAGGCTGAAATTCAACTTAATAATAAGCAGTTAGGCATTGTTAACAGGCTGCCGTCCACGTATAAGAGGGAGCTGGAATCTGGGTCACTTATGCCGAAACACAACGCAAGGTTGTTTTGCTGCGGGATATTTAGAGACCATATAGGCGGGCTTGGGTTCCATCACCTTGCTTGAGTTGTTTTGTCGCCTTTTATGACAGACCGCCTCCGGCCGCAGGGGTCAATATTCTCACTCAACCCCCGCATGAAGAAAAACTGCTGCATTGTTCCATAATTACAAATGATGAAGAAAATCATCTCGATGACCCAGCAGTGCATAATTAAAATATTTGGTACTTACTGAATACGTTTTTATTGATAATATGATTTTGTTGCTTGATCCAATCTTCTAGAATATTAATAGCCTTGTCCATATCTCCAGGTTTATCTAAATTATAAATTCTTCTAATTTCATTTAGTAAATCAGGATTGAATTCAAGAATCGGATGTGTTGGCAAAATCTCCATCTTAAAGGGACGGTTTTTTAAATATGTTGGTTTAAAAATTTACAATATTCAAACACAAGTGTCGCAGCCAGAATATCGACGCAATTAATGCTCAATGCGCACTGACAGCTGATAATATACTCGTATAATCAAGGAACAAAATACATGAAGGCTTTTATATTTATATGTAAATACATATCTTTGTGTATCTCTTTTTTTAATTATCGCTTATTATTGTATTGTGATATTCCCACAATTTTCATTATTTATTTGTAAAACATGTTTTTTTTATTGCTATAGGACAGCAGACAGGCTGACGGCCTACATAGAATTTAGCAGTTACCGTCGCCTATGTGTTTTAGCAACGCCAGTGGCATCGCGAACAAGCTGTTGTCTCATAAGGGTACAGAAACTTGGGTCATTAATGCCAGAACACAACACAAAATTATTATGGCTGCCAAAGGTAAGACCAAAGGTGTTGCCATCCAGACGGGTTTGGGGCCCTACCACGTAGGTAGGATAGATTGATTTGTCGCCTTTTATGACAGGCCGACCCGGCCACAGAGGTCAGTATTCTTTCTCCGCCCCTGCACGGATAATACATATGTTTGAGTGTTCTGTATTACATTGAAATTCTCATGTATTTACAAATCTTTCAAGTCAACCTGCGGCTGAGACAACGGCTGTCATTATCTCCGTGCAGAAGCGGAATAAGAATAGTGAACCCTGCGGCTTATGGCCCTGTGATAGGGCTCCAAGCCCGTCTGAAGGGAAACCAACCCTGGTCCCTAAGTATGGCGGCAGCCATAATAAGGCTTCGTTACTTTTACGCAGAAGGCAACATGTAGCAGAGCTTATGGTATCGCAAATATTCATACGTAACGGAAACTGCTTACTAAGTGGATCGTCAATCTGTGTGCCAAAACTACAGCATTAAAAAATGATCTGAATTTTAGCGCAGGAAAGCAAAATCTCACTAAATAGCATCGCCATAATTTTTACGAATTGTATTTACTGGTTTACCTTGATGGGTTGTTGAACTTGGTTGTTAAAATATAACATTATTATTCTTTAATAAATTAATTTATACATACATTTATTAAATTTATCCTACCTAATTTTATAAAGGCGAAATTGAGTTTGTTTGTTACTCTTTCATGCCTAAACAGCTGAACCACTTTTGATGAATTTCGGTATGCTCATAGATTGAACAAAAAATTTAAGAAAAACATAGGCATTTTTTTATTCATGTAGGAATGTGTATTGATATATATAAAGCTTGACAAGATGAACACAGTTAATAAATGGTAAGAATTAATACTTGATAATATTAGAAATAATATAAATATTAGATTTGACGACTTCCAACCTCCCGAACAAGCCGGATTCCGAAAAGGTTTTAGCACCATAGACCACATACATACGCTGCGGCAGGTTATACAGAAGACGGAGGAGTATAACCAGCCACTATGCTTGGCGTTCGTGGACTATGAGAAAGCCTTTGATTCGATCGAGACCTGGGCGGTGCTTCAGTCTCTCCAGAGGTGCCACATTGATTATCGATACATCAAAGCGTTGAAGTGTTTGTATGAAAACGCCACCATGTCAGTCCGTCTCCAGGATCAGAACTCGAAGCCTATCCGACTGCAGCGGGGAGTCAGACAAGGCGATGTCATATCGCCGATGCTGTTCACTGCTGCGTTGGAAGATGTCTTCAAGCTTCTGGACTGGAACGGACTGGGCATCAACATTAACGGTGAGTACATCACTCACCTTAGATTCGCAGATGATATCGTAATCATGGCTGAAACCATGGAAGACTTAAGCCATATGCTTGATGGCCTCAATACAGCTTCCCAAGGAGTAGGTCTCAAAATGAACATGGACAAGACGAAGATCATGTCTAATGTCCATGTCGCACCTACCTCCGTAACAGTTGGGAACTGTACTTTCGAAATTGTTGACGAATACGTCTACTTGGGTCAAACGATCCAGTTAGGCAGGTCCAATTTCGCGAAAGAGGTCACTCGTCGAATCCAACTCGGATGGGCAGCGTTCGGGAAGCTCCGTAAAATCTTTTCGTCCCAAATACCGCAGTGTCTCAAGACGAAGGTTTTTAACCAATGTGTGTTGCCAGTGATGACATACGGAACGCAGACGTGGTCGCTAACTATGGGCCTTATGAGAAAGCTCATGGTCGCTCAAAGAGCAATGGAGAGGGCTATGCTCGGAGTTTCCCTGCGAGATCGAATTAGAAATGAGGAGATTCGCAGGAGAACCAAAGTAACCGACATAGCCCGGATGATTGCAAAACTGAAGTGTCAGTGGGCTGGGCACATAGCTCGAAGGACTGATGGCCGTTGGGGCAGAAAAGTCCTCGAATGGCGACCGCGTACCGGAAGACGCAGTGTTGGTAGGCCCCCCACAAGATGGACCGATGATCTGGTCAAGATCGCCGGGATAGGTTGGATGAGGGCAGCGCAGGACCGATCATCGTGGAGATCTTTGGGGGAGGCCTTTGTCCAGCAGTGGGCGTCTTCCGGCTGAAATGATGATGAATATTAGAAAATACTGTAAATAGCACAGCGACATGCATACGGCGCGGGAGTTTGCGTGTACTGCCGCGGTGACCGGTCGTATACGGCGAGCGCGCAATCCGCACCATCATTTAAAATATGTATGTAGGTTCGCCTTTGCCACATCCATATGGCTGAACAACTTCTGTTGGGTCAACTATACTCGTATTTTATAAATATAATAAATCAACGCCTTATCAATTCCAATCAGTATAACCGATAAAGTACTAGAATTGTGAGCAGGCTTAACATTCAAGGTATCACTGATGGAGAATATGAAAGTTAATTTATACCAACTACTATAAATATATAATTTAACCTCTATAATTTAACCAGTAAGAACTCTTGCTGGTTCACAGATAGCATAGGAAAGGCATTATTCTGTTTTTCCTTGAGGGTTGGAGGGCAGACGGCAATCGCCCCTTTAAAAGCTAAGATTGACACTACTTTTTTATCATAAATTACAATGATTATTTTGGGCTCACCATTTTAACCAGATAACCTTTGTACTGCTGGTCAGAGATATTAAGGCCAGTGGCCGCGGCAAAAGCATACTGACTAAGGCCTCGGTCGGCAACTTAAGTCATAACGCTTAGGTTGACCTCCACATAAGTAAGAGGGCATCGATTAATTGACATTTTTTCATGGTTCTGTCTGTATCAACATTTTCTTGACGCTTAAGTAGGTTAAAAAAGTTTATATCTGTTCAGGGGCAGTAAAAGAATACTGATCTCTGCTGCCGGGTGGGTTTGTCGTAAAAGGCAACTAAACAGCCCAAGCCAGGAGGTAGGGCTTCAATCCCGTCTGGATGACAACCACCCTTGGTTTTCAAATATGCCGCCATACCTACCGCCTGCCCTATGTTGCGTTCCGACATAAGTTCCAGTACTACTATGTGGAGGGCAGCGTTTTAACGGTGCCTGCTGTCCTACAGCATTAAAAAACTTCTTGTATAACCCTCTCAGTTTGCACGTTCGCAGCCATGATGACGACGACAGTACTTCAGATCCACTCCGCACGACCGTCCGTCGAGTACTGAACAACAACATTACGAGCAATAGGCGTCCGCGCGCGGACATCCACGGCGCGAACATCCGCGGTGCGGACATCCGCGGCGCGGACGAGTAGCGCGGACAGGGATTGCGTCCGCGCGCGGAGCTATCCGCGTCGCGGAGAGCTCCGTATAGCACTGAACGCGCTTTATAGGCATAATACATTGTGCCGTCCGTCGCAGACATCCGCATAGGTCATCCGCGTCGCACTGAATAGGCCCTAAATCAAGTCAAATTACATATACACTATTTTCTTTATGGATTAGAAAAATGTATTTCACAAATTGTAAATAACTATACTAAAAAACAATTCTTAAGTTTCATTCCTTGTTTTTGTCAATTTTGACATTCAATAAGACCAGAAAGAATATAATCACTTAAGCCTATAAACAATTAATGTTAATTTACTAAATATACATATATCATTAATAATTGTATATTATTATTATTAATATATAAATAAAATTAATATACTCTTATTATTAATTAATTAATTGTTTAAGTATTTATTAATGTATATTATGAATTTAAATATTATATATTATATTATAATATTACAAAATTAATCTTAATGTTAGAGACCAAGCCATAAAAAACACTTAAGTAAGGTATGTATGTACGTACATTATGTTTGTGTTTGTCGAGCAGTAGTGTGTGTAATGTTTATTTTAATTAATTTAATGTCCTTCCAGTGGATTTTAGGCAAATAATTTACTGCAATTCTCCTACATATAAACTTTAACTGTGCCAAATTTCAAACTTCTCAAGGGCACGAAGTTTTCACGAAGTGTTCTACGGAGCAACTCTAAAACACATCCATCTCACTACGCAGTTAGCGCTGGGGGAGGGATAGTCAAATTTAACGGTTAATTTGATCCAAAATAATACTATCGTCATGTTAGTGTTAAACCAATTTGATTATGAAGCGTGGTTATGCTCTCCTGTTGCAATATATGGTAAAACATATAAAAATTACCTTGAATACAGAAGTTTCGTAAGTCAGATTAACATCGCAATTTAAGAGAACAAGTAAAATTATATTATATGGGTGCGCTCGAGTAGTATTGAGTAGCTCGAGAACGAGCACTTTGCCTGCATAACTGAGTCATTCACGGGTACCAATGTAACGAAAGCCGGTAAATTGATTTATAATATTTGACAAGTTCTTGTTCGGGACTTATTTTTGTGTTTAAACATTTCGATTGCTTGTTTATGCTCACTCGCTTGTTTATCCTTTGGGTCTATGCACTGATCTTTCATATCTAATCGATGGTAGTTCGGGTGCTAGTGTAAAAATATGTTGTCAAATTTTAATAAAAGATTTAAAAATACTAAAAGTGCAGTGATTACTATAAAAATACATACATTTAAACGATTATCCTATAAATAAAGTATATTAGTGTTATCTGAACTTAATATTTGTGTTAAACGAAATTACAACGAAAAATATATATCAGTTTAAAATTTTGTGTCAATACCAGTGCAAAGAATCAAATAAAACATATTACCGTGAAGAAAACGCTATTTGTTAGTGTAAATGATATTGCTTTGCATAAACGAAATATTTATTGTTAAAACAAGTGGGCTGGAGACGGGTTCGAACCATCGTCGCTCGGTGAGCGACCCCCGGTCCTTACCAGTTACGCCAAACGATCAATGCGCTTGCGCTTCGATCTTTCCACCTGTACCTGCTTTGCAGTACATTTATACAAATAGTCGCTTATGCATCATACCTGCTTTTTTACTGCTACCTACTTATTATAGAGCAAGAGCCCGTGAACCCCAGACCTTCGTCATTTTATAAAGGCTGAAAGTTTGTCAGCGCGTGTTCCCAACACATGTAAGAGCGATGGACCATTATGAAGTTTAGGTTACCGTGACTTTGACAGGTGAATAATAAAATACTAAAGGTGTGTAAAATACCGATCCAAATTCATTCAGATCAAATTATAAAGGCTGATTTTTTGGTATTACCTTCAGAATATCATTGAAAATCACGTTATTCATTGCCAGATACTTCACATCGTGGCAACCCCTTGCCAGATACCCTTAGGCTACGTCCGCACAGACAGGCGGCTTGCTTAGCTCCTAGAGCCTAGCGAGTCACCTAGCGAGTAACTTAGTATAACGAACGTTCTAGCACGTTTGCGAACGGCCGCATTGCGCGCTTGACGCCTAACTAGTCGCTTAGCGTGTATCGACGTAAACAAACGTGTTGGTTTTTTGTCAAGAGGCGCGAGGCATTTTAGAAGAAACAAATGGATGAAATATTAATTACATCAGTTTTTAAAAGAGAACCTCGGGAATCCAGCTAATGAACTCTATAAAAATGCGGTTGTCCTAAAGAGACTATAGGAAGAGGTAGCAGTCGAAGTAGAAAAATATGGTTAGTACTAAAAAAGTAAAAAAAAAAAAAAAAAAATATTTATTTATTTTTGATGCGATAATAATAAACTGACGGACTCATAAACTGCATCAAAGTTCAGGATTACTTTGAAATGATTTTTTTAAATAGGTATGCCAACTTTTTAGATTAAATTATATAAATATAGAGAGACTGGCTCTTAATCTCAAAAAAAAAGGAAAATTTAAAAATAGAACTGCAGTAAAACAAATGAATATAGCCGGGAAAAGAAAATTTACTCGTAGTATCAGATTTGCGTGTTATTTATAGCAAAGTTTTAAATTGATTCTCATTGATTTTCTATTCTTTTCTCAATTGAATTATTGTTACCAGCAGAATTGTTGGGTTAGTTTTTTAACTCATCGAGAGCTTTTGAACCATAATATGGATACTTCGTTCGAACAAGCGGCTCAAATTGTAGCATTGGTGCGGGAGGGCTTGGATCAACGAACGATTGGTAGAAATTTGAATTTAAACCAGTCTACGGTTTCTAGAATATACACAAGGTTTGTGGAGACAGGTTCTTACAGAAGGAGACGTGGTACAGGCAGGACTCGAGCAACCACTGGTCGTGATGACCGATTTATTGTTACAACTTAACTGCGAAATCGTTTCCTCACGTCAGTTAACATTAAAACAGAGCTTAATGAAGTGCATGGAGGAAATGTGAGTGCACGAACAATAAGAAGAAGGTTAAAGGAAGCGGATATCACCCCTTTTAGACCAGCAAATGGCCCAAAGTTGTCTGTAGCTTACATACAAGCTCGCTTAAGATTTGCGCGTGATCATCTGAATTGGACAGAAGAGCAATGGGCCTCCGTATTGTTCACGGACGAGTGTAGGACATGTTTATATAGTGCAGATGGTCGCAGAAGAGTCTATCGTCGACGTGGGGAGCGATATGCTCAAAGTTGCATTGAGGAGCGTGTTCCTTTTGGAGGCGGTTCGTGTATGGTCTGGGGTGGCATATCGATGAACGGGTGAACAGAACTTGTGTTCATAGACATGGTCCGTGAAAACGGTAATAGAGGGGGTTTGACTGTATACTTTGTATACAGGCACTTTGTACATTTGTATATCATTCACCCTTGAATATTTTCTTTTTCAAAACAAAAAAAAATATGGCTGGGTGATCAAAAATATATTAACGAAAAGTTAGTTTAGTTGGAACAGCCAAACAATTCCTATCTAAATCACGATCTAAAAGTTATTTAACAATACTAGAAAAATAATTAGAGCTGAAAGAAATCTTCTTTGTAAATTATATTGCTTTTTTTATGAGTCGATTACTCCGGAAAACTGAATATGTAACTAGCAATAAAATCAATAAAATATATCTTGAAGTAACATTTGAGTCAAAGCTTATGTTTGAAATATATTTATATAACATCAAAATAATTATTAAAATGACCCTGTAATAATTAAATTCAAAGTGTCACGGCCGAAGTTAATGAAAAAATACGGAGTTTATTATAATTTCACAAAAAATATAATAAATAGATTAATTAGGTGATTTAAAAAATGTTTATAACAAGGAATCTAAATTCTTTTTTTTTTAATTCACCAGATCACGGAGATCTGTACCAGAGCATACAGAACGTGGTGGACTCCCCACTCTAGAGTGGGGAGTAAGAACCGCGCGCGCATCGCACACACTATGTAAGCGACCATGTCGGTATGTTTCACTACTTCAGTAGTGCTTTTAATAATGTAGACTTTGATATTCTCATAGGAATTCTTCGTACTTTCAACATGTCTCCAACAGTTATTGATTGGTTTCAGAGTTACCTGTTTGGACGCCGGCAACGGGTACGCTTAGATGATACATTTTCATCTTGGCAGGACCTCACTGCTGGAGTCCCGCAGGGCGGCGTTTTATCTCCTCTTTTATTTTCCATTTTCATAAATTCAATCTCTTGTAACCTATCTTCTTCCTATCATCTCTATGCAGACGACTTGCAAATTTATACTCAGGTACCTAGGGATAAATTACATGACGCCATCAGAACTACCAATGAAGATTTACGTAAAATTCTTGAATGGAGTATTTCCTATGGCTTAAATATAAATCCCTTAAAAACACAGTCTATCATCATTGGTAGTTCACGGCTGATTTCTAAATTAGATGCATCTCTTCTTCCCAATATCACATTTGATGGTATGCAGATTGCTATTAGTGATAAGATAAAAAACCTTGGTGTAACTTTTGACAAAGAACTATGTTGGCAGCCGCACATAACAGAATTAAGTCGTAGAATTTTTGCTTCTTATAATTCTCTTAAAAAGCTCAAAAACTTTCTTCCATTTGCCACTAAGATAAAACTTGTTCAATCTCTATTACTCCCTATCCTTGACTACGCCGATGTCTGCTATCTTAATCTTACCCAAGAGCAACTATTGAAGCTGGAACGTCTTCAAAATGTTGGTATTAGGTTCATATTTGGTTTAAGAAAATATGACCATATTTCTGAATATCGCCAAAAGCTCAAGTGGTTGCCCATCTCGCTTCGCCGGAATGCTCACATTCTCTATTTACTCTATAGAATATTGTTTATTCCTTCTTCACCTCCTTACCTTAAGGATTGTTTTAAATTTCTTTATACAACTCACTCCCGCTCTCTGCGCTCTAATGAAAACTTGCTCTTACAGACCCCTGTACACTCTTCGACATTCTTTTCTAATTCCTTTGCAGTACAGGCTGTCCAAATTTGGAACTCCCTCCCTCTGGATATTAGAAAAGCAAAATCACTTGCCATTTTTAAAAACTTGGTTAATGACCATTACCTAAAGTCATAAACTGCATCGTCATGTGTATGCTTCATTGTATTGCTATTGTATGTTAGATTAATTTAGTTTTTTTTTTTGTATAATATTTACTATCTTGATTTCTATGTCTATTGTGCACCGCCTTGTACTACTACTTTAAATATTTCTGATAGGTTGTCTGGAAGAAATCGCTATTTAGTGATAAGACCGCCGTTTGCTCACTATGTTGTACTATTACCTACTTCTTTTTATGTCTTTTTTTCTGTAAAATTGTGTGGTGAACAATAAAGAATTATCTATCTATCTATCTATCTATGTTGAGAAGCCGAGAGTACCCGAGGAAAACCGAAGTTAGAAGTAAATTGCTCTCTAATTGAACTAACATTCAAAAAAGAAGTAGACAGGTTGGTACTTAATAGTGGACTTGAATATTTATTTCATTGAAGTTATTATAATAACATAATAAGAAAAACTGCCAAATTGACAGTTAGTAGATAGCATTTAGCTTGCTTAACTAAGTTACAAAAATAATTCACATTATTAAAAACCATCAAACTCTGCCGAGTATAAGAGGCAGAGGTTCAGGTCTTAACGACTACTTGGCTGAGAATTTAATTGTCCAACTTTCTAGCTTAATGCAGTTTCTTAATGGCCGTCGGGTTACCCTCAAACGCTGGGGAGGGTCATGAAGGCGAAAAGCATCTGGGAAATATGCAAAATGCGATGTTTTAAAAGTTATGAAACGTCTGCTACTGAACTGCCTTAAGACTGGATATTCCGATGTAAACTAAAGTTGTGCTTACATTGATAACATGTTCAATAAAAATATGGTTTTATCTGTTTATAACGCGAAACAATGCATATTAAATTTAATATTATTGTATTTTATAAATGGTCGGTAATAGCGTTGTAGCTTTCCCGGTATTTTTCGTGATTTCATGTTCTTGAACACTGCATTTGTGTATAATACTGAGATATTGAGTTTTTACGGGTACTGAGTTTCGCTTTTATATATAGATCGGATAAAATTAATTATTTTAAAACGTAAAATATATTATTATCATTTCCTTTTGTTATAATATAGTGCCATATTCCAAGATTTCAAGCGGTGTTTTAGTTATAAGCGCTTCTATATTATTCGAGTTTTACTTGTAACGTCTATCATTCCTTCCAAATGAAGTTTTTCCCTCCAGCAAATGGGAAAGTATGTATGTTAATTTTTTATAAATAAAATTAGTTATTAAAAAATAAGAATCAAAAGCATAAAATTATCTAAGTATTTGTTTGTAATATTTTTAGCTAATTCTGAGCAGGTATGGATGTGTGGTGTATAGATAATCATATCCAAGGTTCGTTGTTGATTTTATAGAACTTTATAAATATATTTTTATTGATTCAAATTTAGAAACAATAGGACGATATTAATTACACTTCACTGCATGGAGTCATTCATATTTTAAATTCTCAAGGTTCTCAAGGTATTTAATATACAGTTACTTACTGTTTACTTACCTTCTTTAACTAAATTAAATAATTTAATTAAAGAAGGTAAGCTTTTGACAGGAGCAACACACACCTCATCCGCTTCCAAAATATGCTTTCCTAGAGGGTGATGTTTATGAATCAAATTACAAACAACATTACAAACAGACCCTCCAATTTTATTTATTTGTGTATAGTATATAGATAATGAAGACCGCGCGCCTCGCACGAGAAACGCGACAAATTCAAAACTATACTTTCATTAATAATTTTTCATTTCTACAGATTGAAGTAAAGAATACTCTTTAATTTGTTTTTAAAAGTATACAGTATAACTGTACATACACTATAAATACAAACTAAGGATATAAAAATGTATTGCATACAATAATAGTACAACATTATCAGCTATAAAAATACTGCCACCTAAACTAGCCCGAGCTGTAGGTGTACTTTCCTTATTGAATCCATGCAGGAGTGGAGAAAGAATACTGACTTGCGGCCGGGGTCAGCCTTTTTTTTATTGCTGTAGGACAGCAGACAGGCTGACGGCCCGCTTAGAATTTACGTTTTAGTATTTCAATCCCTGGTTTTACTTTAATTATCAAATAATATAAATAACGACAATATATGCTATTTTACAAAGAAAACTGAAAGGATTGAGGTAAAACGGCATTTGTTCCTCTTGTCAGCTTTAGATAACATACGAAATTTTTTGGCACCTTGTCTCTGTGTGACAAAACAGTGGGCCAAAATATTGCATTATGACAATAATCAATAGATAATATTACTAAAAGTAACTAGCACATGAAAATAAAGGAGGACAAAATAAAATTGAAAATGCTCGCTTGTATAAAATTTTAAATTAATCGGAACCATGGACTTAGTGAGATGGCAAAGTGCATTTTATAAATAGAACCTCACTTCTGTATTAAAATGCCTCGAAGTAAATCAGAAACAAAGCTCTTAAGATTACTAGGGCTACAACAATATCCTTTCTGTTTTTCTATTTTATCCGATGTAAAATTAAATCGAAGACTTGTTGTATAGAGCTAGGGTTTGTTTTTGTGTATGCATACTAAACAATTGTTTACTCCTATTTATTTATATCTCCAAAACAACATTATTTACATATACACTACATAGATAGATAACTCTTTATTGTTTATATTTGGAAAATAAATCTTATAACTAGGACTACACACTAAAAACTAGACAATAATTACAAGTATTAACACTAAAATGACATAGTAAAACAAAAGGCGATCTTATCGCTTAAACCGATCTCTTCCAGATAACCTAATTAGAAGGAACTGTAATAAAGAATATTGCGGTATCTGGCGTTGCAAACACCCATAGGCAATGGTAACTGCTAAATTCGACAGTCAGTCTATCTACTGTCCTACAGCAGTAAAAAAAGTCTGCAAAATAAGAATTATATTTAATTGCAGTTGTTTTGCTTAATTTCAATACCTTAAATGGATGCCGGTGACTGCTCTTAAGCACGAGTAATTTTTGTATATGATTTCTACAGGTGTACCTGGGTTTGTGCACTTTCCGCTCACTCGGGCACTCCTATGGTACTCGCTGCGACAAGAATACCAACGACCTTAGGTCGTATGGTCACAGGTGGATACGATTAAGGTATCTGGATTTGTTCTTCCGGCTTAATGAGGTTGATAGATCAAACTTGCACAGCAAAATTCTGGATAGATTACATACTGGTCATAATCAATAGAAGTTATTTGACCTTAAATTGTGAAAGGTATAAAATATATCCATTGAATTGAGAAGAGATAATAAACTTTTTTGACAGTCATTCTAAAACAGATTTAAAACAAACCTGCTCCAGTACAATTAACTCTAACAAAACAGAAATGGAAACTTATATAAGCTTTCTACCGCTATTTGAAACCTATTTGTTGAAATCTTGCCTTTTGCCAGCCAATACGAGTTCCGGAGTTTTCTCATATCGAAACTTCCAATATTGGCATCGAAAACGATATTTTGATGGTTTTACAGGTGTAATAGGTTTCGACGAACGTTACATTGAAAAAGTTTCTTACAAGATTTTCAAATATATTGCTGTTGTTCAGTAATCGTTGAAGATACAGGGGCGGAATAAGAATACCCCAAACAATAAAAGGCGAGAAAACAAATCTAGCTAGGCGGTAGGGATCAACGCTCGACTGAATGGCAGTCACCTCTGAGAGCCATCCAGTCAGCTTCAATTGTGAAAACATCAGGTATTTGCATTGCGTGTGGGGATGGATCACTTGTATTTACAAAGAGACAATCTTAGGCCGTAAGCTATTGAACATATTACAATAATTTAACCACTGTTCACAGTATTCTCTCAGTGTTGAGTCGAAGTAAGAATACTAACCCCTGCAGCCGAGCTTGGGCTGTAGTAAAACGTAACTTAACCTTAGCAGTATTCCTGGCATTGCAAACGCCCGTAAGCAACAATAACTGCTACTTAGTGGGCAGTCAGCATGTCCACTGTTCTACACTAATAAAAATAGTTGATCAAGAATTTCTGCATTTGTGACTCCGAAAGACTAAATTTAACTAACATATTTCTTACTCTTGAACTCAGATCTCACTATTGAGGATACGTACAGTATGCCTGTTACGCTTTTCCTGTATGGATTGGTGGATTATGAATTCTGGTGTTCTCGATATGCGGTTTACCTCATGATATTTCCACAACTTTGATAACATTTCTCTGTAAGATAACAGGGTGTGTCATTCGATCAACAGTTTGCTCTGGTCAGTTAAAAAACACTGCGATATAAGTTTTCATCTATTTCAAGGAATAGACTTATATGAACAGAATCTGCAGCTTAATCACGAGTATTCTATACTAGGTCAAATCGTGAGACATTACAAAGATAGATTTCTGTTTGGAATATCATTACAGTCCATACGACCATTTCTGCGAAGTTTAGTAACATACAATACAACAAACCATCCAACTGTTTCATAGTAGGTTTCATGGTCGATATTTTAAGTATTCACTGAGCCTTAAGTTTAATGTTGAGAAATTCGATCCTTTTAACTTAGCGTTAATTATAAATTTCTTAGGTATCGAATTGCTAATTGAATTTAATTTATTGGATTCTGGAGTCAAACTCAAACAAGAATTGTATTACTGGATTGTCTTCGAATATAGTATTACTTGGTGTTATTTAATAAAAATTAAGAATTGATTACGTATTGTACAATTATTTTATAGAAAGAAAGAAATTAAAGTAAATGTATACTTAGGACCTTAAATTGTTTTAACAATTTATATAATTATATGTAATGTTCGAATTCCTATTGGTCCCAGCTCAACATCATCATCATTATCATAATCATTGCAACATCAAATTCTGGTTGCAACCTAGACTTTCGCTTCGGTGCCCGGGGTCCGCATTCCAACTTTTTCTTCTCCACTTCGCACGATCTTCAGCATCCCTGATAGTGAGCCCATAGGCTCGCACTTTACCCTTTACAACTGCTAAGTTTAGCATTTGCTCGACGTCTAAGTCAGGGCTCTTGTGTCTCAATATATTGAAGCCCATCAGAAAGCTGGTAGTCAATCCATTGGCACACACATCACCCCGTACAACGTCAAGCCAGAACTTTTTGGGTCTAGCCCTCCTGCCGGGGCCCAGTGGAGGCGGTATGGCCAGACGTTTACTTCCCACGTAGTTAGCCGGTTGCCGTAAAACGTGGCCGTATCAGCTAAGGCGACACTCTTGCAGTTTGTCCGCAATGTCACGGACATGAAGGCTGCCGCGAATGCGGGAGATCCTAACGCGGTCCTTCCGCGTCACTCCACACATCTACCGCAGCATATTTATGTCCGTGACACGCAGTTCCTGCTTGTGTCGTTCTAGCACCGGCCATGCTTCACAGCCATATAAAAGGACAGGCCTAATGATGATCTTATAAACCTGTCTCTTCAACTTAACCGGCATTTTAGGGTCACAAATAACACCAGTCACTTCACATTATTTGGTCCACGCGGCAGCGATGCGTGCCTTGACGTCGCAATCAATGTCACCAAACGCATAATATACAGATCCCAGGTATTTCACTTGGTCCGTGCGCTCGACCGTGTTGCCGCCTATGTGTACGGGTGTGGGATTGCACGGTTAGCGTGCCAATGTTCCATGTTGCGAAGTAGAGTTTGGATTGGGCTAACGGTTTTATTCGTGCTCGATCTCGGTACGGTAGCCCTTGTCCACTTGTCACAGAAGTCGGGTGAAGCACCTGCGTGTCGATTTACGGTGATACCCTATCCGTGACTGAACCTTTTCTTGTACGTACCATTTGTGATTTGGCTAGTTTTGGCTTTTGCGGGAGCTACTGCTGTCCGACCTCGCAACCCCTAGAGGAAAACCAAGAAGTGCACTTCCTTTGCCGCATACAAGCTGGCAAAGAAGTAGTCCATCACTCGCCTTTTACGACTCCCATGGAATGACCTGGGGTGACCCTATTCTTTTCACTGATCTGGACCACACGCCATGGTCCCAGCTCAGCATTTGCTGGTAATATTCACCAGCGCTGATCTTCCGCAGGGGCTATTAAGTGACACCATTAACATTTAATAAATCAAATTTTATGATACGATTCCAAAAACACAGAAACAACAATAATAATAAAGAAATCAAAAAGAAATCATAACTTTTCTCCAACACAAAAGCAATGAACAATTATAAATATTACACACATAAAACTACTAATATATTATATAATATACATTCATATATATAACTGCTCACCCCACAACTAGTAGACCTCACTAGAATATGTCTGTAGATTCAATACCCACAGAGAACAAAATATTTGTAACATGCCCATATGTTCTAATCAGGATGAATTTTTCATCGATCGAATGTTCGTAGAAAAGCCCCGATACAATTTATACTTAAGCAGAGAACTTTTGAAAACATCATGATAAAGAACTTACTTAAATTTCCAATCCTTGAATAACATCTACAAATACATGTATTGTTTTTTTGTTCAATATTTTCTCAATGTAGGGGCGGAGTAAGAATACTAACCTCTGAGGTCGGGGTCGGCCTGTTGTAAAAGGCGACAAGACAACCCTACGTGGTAGGGCTTCAAGCCCGCACGGATGGCAACCACCTTTAGTCTATAAGTATGCCGCTATAATAACCTTGTGTTATGTTCCGGTATTAGTATACCCCTATGGGACAGCAGCGTTTTTGCGGAGACCCTAGCGTCGCTAATATCCATAGGTGATGGTAACAGCTTACTACGAGTATTAAGTGGGCCGCCAGCCTGTCTGCTGTTCCTACGTACAGCTGGTGACCGCCTGGCTCATGGTGTCAAAGATAAAGCCGATCTTCTAGGCGAAATTTTTGCAGCTAATTTAACTCTTGATGACTTTCTATTAAAAGGAGTGGAGATTCCACAATGTTGGAGGTACAGATTTCATAAAAAGTTGTGGGACGTGTCCTCTGATCCTTCGACCTCAAGAAGTCCACCGGGCCAGATGGAATCCCCGCTATTGTGCTGCGGATGTGCTCGGCTGAGCTGTTTCCAGTCCTTACCCGACTTTTCACCTTATATTACCGAAAAGGTTGTGTCCCAGCTTCGTGAAAAGTAACCCATGTTCATCCTATTCCCAAAAAGGGTGACCGGACGGATTCGTCCAACTACAGACCTATAGCGATAACTTATTTGCTCTCAAAGGTGATGGAGCAGATTATCAACGCAAAACTCTTGGACTACCTGGAGAATTCCCAGCTGTTATATGACCGCCAATACGGTTTTCTGCATGGTCGGTCTGCTGGACATCTCCTGGCTTACCTAACGCACCGATAGGCTGAATCCGTTGAGAGCAAAGGAGAAGCCCTGGCTGTTAGCCTAGACATCGCTAAGGTCTACGATCGGGTCTGACATAGGGCTCTTCTTGCGAAGCTTCCATCTTACGGAATACCTTTCGGGAGTCTTTGCACCTGGCTATCCAGCTTTCTCACTGGGCGCAGTATTAAGGTCGTTGTTGACGGTTGTTGCTCCAGTGTGAAGCCTATGAATGCTGGTGTGCCCCAGGGTTGTGTGCTGTCGCGACGTTATTTATTCTGCATATCAATGACATGTTATCCATAGATGGCATTCATTGATATGCGGATGATAGCACCGGCGATGCACGGTACACTGGTCGTGTAAACCTCTCTCCTGCGGTTTTGGAAGAAAGTCGGGTCAGACTTGTGTCTGAAGTAGAGAACTCTCTAGTCTCTGTAAGTTTCTGAATGGGGACGACAAAACCTTGTCCAGTTCAACCCCTCGAAGACGCAAGTCTGCGTATTCTCTGCCAAGAAAACCCCGTTCACACCTGCGTCACAGTTCCAAGGAACCCCTCTTTCCATCTCAAACATTACTGGGATCCTTGGTGTCGATATCACAAATGATGTGTAATTTAGGGGACAATTCGAGGGCAAAGCTGAGCGTGCTTCCAAAAAGCTGGGTGTGCTAAACCGGTCCAAGCAGTATTTCAGTCCAAGGCAACGGCTTGTGCTATACAAAGCATAGGTCAGACCGCATATGGAGTACTGCTCACATTTATGGACTGGAGCTATAGGTGTAGATCAGTCAGAAATTAATACGGTGTGTTTACTAGACAACAATAATTAAGGGTTCACACGCTGTTTCAGAAAGGTTGCTGTAAACATTTTCATATTTGATAAGAAAAATCAACGACAAAATGTTAAGATGTAACTTTGTTTACGTTATAACATTTTCTCGCCTTATAATCAAGACTTAACAAACAACGTGCCTATATATTTCAAAATATATAAACAACCTATTTCATATTTAAAGATACGTCATATTAGGTTACGTATGTAACGTAATATCTTGTACCCGTCTAAGGCTTTGTTAGAATTATGTACGTCGGTTTTCATCTATACACGACTAGTTGATGCGGCAAACAATGTTCTGTCAAATAAATTATTGACATTTTTAAAATTTAAATTTTTTTTTATTGCCAAGTGGTTAGGTGCCTCATCCTATCCTTTTTTCTCTGCCTACCTGCAAGTTAGTTTAGATGCTACGGCGCCTGATGGTGATTTCGAAAAACTACTCAACCACCGCCGCGCCGCCCTCTTCTTGGATAGCCCCCGCCCCGACGACACTTTTTATCGAGTCTTAGTTAAACCCGCACGAGTTTTTATATGTTTGTGATTGTTAATTATAAAGGCCTAAGCTCCAAATAGCAGAACCAGCCGTGGAAAGTAACAAATCAGAGAACCTCAAGTGAGTCGTCGCTCTTTCTGACTTGCTGGGTATTTCCGTCTCCTTTTCCTTTCCACGTTAATTATCGAACCAACACACAACACAAGGTTATTATGGCGACATACTTTAGACCAAGGGTGGTTACCGACGGGCTCGGGGCACTATGACGTAGTTAGGGTTGTTTTGTCGTCTTTTATGACAGACTTACCCCGGCCGCAGGGGTTAATATTCTTCCTCCGTCCCTACACGGAGAAAATTACATTTTATATTATATAATTATACAATAAATATAACCAGCATTTCCATAATATCTGTTCAGGAGCGTCTAAACCGCGAAATAAGTAACTACGGTAGATTTCAAGTCAATCGGTGTAAAGTTTTAGAGATTTAGCGAGGATTGGTATTTTGTCATCAGCCGTTCGTTGTCCATTGATGGACGTAGGTCTCGGTCCCTTACTTTTCCCATCCAGCCCCGACCAATTTTATGCAGATCAATCGAGCTGGGGGGCGTCCTACAAACATAGGTTCGCTGAGAGTTGTTTGACTTATATGTAAATTAAAACCGACGATCAAGAATGTGATGCAGTCGTAATAAAAACGTTATAAACGGTTTTTATGAAAAAAGTCTCCAGACCTTGGTAACCCGCCAATCCGCTTTGGACAAGTGTGGCTGGAATACTGTCCGTTCCTTCTAAGGGGAGGCCCGAGTTCAGCAGAGGGATGTTAAGGGCTGTTATTATTCAAAATCCTTTGTGACGGTACCAAGTTAATACAACTATTCTTATATAATGTTACTTAATCGACACTATAACATTAAGGAAGACGTAGTTTGTTGTTGAACAAGCTTGTTAGAAGGCAGAAAGCTTTAGGGATCTCCTCTTTGTTTACTCACATATATTACAATTTTAATCTCTCAACAGTACTAGAGAGTATTGAACGTGTGCTTGTTGTTGTAAGACACAGTTTAATAGAGAAACAGTATAGTAACTTCCTGTAGAAGGATGGGGCGACGATTCTGCAAGCCTAGAGCTTCGTTGAAGTCTAAGTCGTATTAAATGTGTATGTGTCTTTATCAACTCTTGACGTTGGACAATGTAGTCATTATTTATTTAGTTTTTTTTAATAGAAATAATAATGTTGACATACTATAATAGGATTTTACTGTGGCTCGTACCGCAATGTTTAACAATTTTTTGCTATGGTGAGTGGATGAAATTTGAAATATAGTTAAGGGATTGTATTGGGCGAAGCATATAAGGAATGAGGTCAGAATAGTGGGATGAATCTGAGTTGGGACGCCGCGAAGACCAGATCAGGGAAATCACGTTTCGAGGAGAGTTACAACAGCCGGAGACTAACTCCAGGCTTCGCGTCGCGTGATTTTTTATTTCTATTTAAAGGATTGATTTTGGTAGTTTACATTGTATTGGATATGAATAAGGCCAGATCTTATCTTTCATAGTGTGGATTGCTCGGTCTATTTTCTATCCCGCGATTCGGGATATTTTAAATTCCGTGGAACTTCAATGTAGGGATTTATTAAAGTCAGTGTTGTTTCTTATTTCGCGATTTAATTTAATAATAATTTACGGGTATGCCCTTTGCTTGTTATTTTCTTAAACTTGGGCCCAGTCGAGTCAGTGTTGTATTAGGTTAGCTATTACGCGAGTAAGTCTAGATGGTTCAATTATTATTTTATGTAATAATTCCGAAATAGGGTTTAGCTTAGAGTCAGTGAGGCTCAGTCCATAACGGAGCTTTTGGACTGCCAAGTAAGTCGATTAGGTTTAATAATGTATCAACTTCATGGTTATCCGATTCCTTTGTTCCATTTTATACGAAATATTCGATTCGAAGTTAATACTGCTATAGATGTAGGTGATAATTATTATATATTAGAACTTATGTTAAAAATACTGGCCCACTGAGATACAGTATTCACTAGTTCAGGGGCCAGTGTGATTTTCTCTAGTCAAATTAGTTGTTGTACATGAACTGCTGTGCTATGTATCTTTTATTTTTAAAATTTGTATCTCATGTATAAATAAATAAATATATTTCTTATAGTTACATATAATGAAATTTCAAGTTATACTTAAACTTTATACAAGTGTAAGTCAGATATAATATATCCCGTTTAACTATGTTTATGTTCCATATATATTTATATTATATTCAATATAATTATAAATCATTACACATCACACAATCACTTACATAGACTCAGAATACCTATTTGTTTCGACACTAATTTAGTTTTAAGATATTAATTTAGAACATAAAGAATATCAACTGACCTAATTCTATCTACATGAGGTTTACGCTTTCTGATTGGCTTCATTATGTTGTAACGGGGATTTAACGCTAAGATGTTGATGCAACGCTGTTATGATGTTATTTCATGGGATTTAGATTCTTGTAAGGTTCCTTGAATACTTCTGGTAGAATCAGAATTAAACAAGGAGTTGTTGCCTACCAAGCTGAGGTCTCATCTATTACTTAATAGTGCATAAACGTGTACCTGAGTCTTCTCTTCGACATGACGCAAGATGCTATTTACTTGCTATACTTTAATGAGTTGGCCAGAGTCCTTTGTAACAATTGCATTCGATAACACTGACTGTTTGCATATTTCATTTATTTATATTTTAGGGTTAATAGGGTTTGTAATCCAAAATATATCCAAAAATGCTGCCCAAAGTCACTATTCCACGCGGACAGAGTCGCGGGCACAGCTAGTTTCATAATATGGTTGATGATATAAATCAACTTAAATTAGAAAGAAAACCTACAAGATCCAGCCTAAACTGAACCCTATTTCATATGATTCTAGATATAAATCTGAGGTCAACTTAAATTGGAATTAAATTTCCGAAACTTATTATTTTTAACAAAAACTATTTTTATTTTCTAAAATAAAAATAGAGAGAAAAATCGAGAAGCTCAGTCCATTTACTCCTTCAAGAAGCTTCTGCATGAACACTTTTTAAAATCAAGTATTTAATTTCTTACTTTACTCCCATTCTGTTTCACTTTTTTTTTTCTTATTTATTTATGTATAGAATTGTGTATTTATGTATACTTCTTTATACTATCTACATGTACCTATAGATATTTGCAAACCTTCCCACACATTACATTTTTATTTATTTTATTAATCACTCCTGTCCATCCAAAGGTTGCCTGGAAGAGATCGCTTCAAGCGATAAGGCCGCCACTTGTACAATGTACTATTTTAAAATATTTATATTATGTAATCTGTAATTTTTTTTTGTACAATAAAGAATAAATAATAATAAAAATAGCCTAAGTTACTCCTCGATACATCTGCTATCTGCTAGTGAAAGTCCAGTCAAAATCGGTGTAGCCATTTCAGAGATTAGCCGGAACAAACAGACAGACAGACAGACAAAAATTGTAAAAATGTTGTTTTGGTATATGTACCGTGTATACGTCCGAATGCACTTAGTAAAAAGCGATTATTTTAATGTTACAAACAGACCCTCCAATTTTATTTATTTGTATAGATAAGCATCGCGGTGGGCGAACGTTACACCCTAAACCTGCTACCAAAGGTTGTAAAGGGCTTATGACGCTTTTTTAAGCTGTCTGTATTAATGTTGTAAGAATACCACCGTTAGAAGTAGCTCATTCACTACCTTTACATGAATTATTAGACAGTTATTAAAAACTGTACAAAAATACGGTCTATTTTGGGAATAATTTATTTATTCTTGAAATAATTAATTAAATTAATTACTTAATAGCTATAAATTTATCATTTAAATTCTAGTGGAAAATTATGACTAACGAAGTAGCCGTTATCTGATTTTCATTAAAAATAAATTATTTTAAATAGATCTGTTATTAAGTTTTGCAATATTTGGTTTAAAATAATGATGTTTTTGATACCAACTTTTGCAAACCAGAAGTCTGATCAAAATATCTTTTTATCCACCAAACGGAATGATGGTTTTGTAATGAGAGGTAAATAAAAAAAATATTAAAAATATAAATTTATTTTATTGCTATCGGACAGCACAGGATGACGACTCAATAATTAGCAATTACCGCCCCGCCACCTATGGATGTTTCCGAAGCCGGAGGCACCGCTAACATGTTGCCGCCCTCATAGGGGTACTGGAATTACTTACACCGATACATAAGATTATTATGGCGGCATATTCAGAAGCGTGTCTGCTTGCTACCCAGATGGTCTTCGAACCCTAACTATCTATGGTTGTTTAGTTTACAGGTCGTTCCCGGATGCAGGGAAACGTATGTTTACTCCGCCCCGCATGGAAATAATGTCATGAGTATTGGTGGAAATATTGTTATACGTTCTATAGTTTACAGGCAGTCTTATCTTATATGAATCGCTTGTAATTATAGAAGTTTTTTTTTTTTTTTTCCTTATCTTTTGTCCAACCCCATCTACTGTACGAGTACTGAACTAAACCGGTTCCTAAATAAACTAAATGATTTGCTTTCGACGACGAAGAGAAGGCCGAATATCTCGCCGAGAGTCTAGAAGAGATTGCTGCATTGCTCCCCAATCACCAATAACGCCGACCCGGCCCACCTAATCGAGCTGGGCACCGAGGTCGAACGCAGATTCTCCCTTTCTGCGGAAGACTCACTCGAGCCGGTCACGGTTAAAGAAGTACAGGACCTGATAAAAGGCCTGATCAAGTCCCGAGAATCTCCCGGAGCCGACGGCATTCCCAACCAGCTGCTCAAGATTCTACCGATGCACTTTTTGCTGGTTCTTGTGAGCAATTTCAATGCCACTATGGAAAACTGCTCGTTCCTATCTACTTGGAAGGAAGCAGACGTCATCGGCATCCGAAAATCAGGCACGCCTGTTGCGAAGCCCAGCAGCTACCGTCCGATCAGTTTGCACAGCGTGCTCGTCAAAATGTACGAACGTCTCAACTTAAGCAGACTAAAAGACTTTACTTATGAAAATACTCGTGCCCCCAGCAAGTGCTCCGCATCACGGAGCACATGCTCGCGAACTTTAGTTGAACCTCCAAACCCTGGAGGACGGGCACCGACTTCTTCGATGTGGGGAAAATCTTCGACAAGGTCTAGTACAAGGGCTTGATTTCAAGCTGTACAAACTAGGTCTGCCGGACAGACTCGTGCTCATCTTGCGAGACTTTCTATTTGATCGAAGCTTTCGCTTCAGAGTGGAGGGCACGCGCTCATCCTCCCACCCCATCTGGGCCATTTTCTCCCAGGGCTCGGCCCTTTCTCGCTTACTCTTCTCGCTGTACACCAGCGACATGCCCTGCACCCCACAGGTACATCTCGCCTTATACACGGCTGATATCACCCTCGTCACGTCCGATATTATTCAGTATCGAATCTGCAGTTTACCCAGCGTCTGCAAACTGCAAAATAAGTTCTTACACATAGTGTCCAAGCACCACTTTATATGCGTAACGCGGATCTTCAGTGCGACCTAGAACCCCTTCCCGTGAAGGAGTACATGTCCCGATTCTTCTTCAGCCTCGCTCACCACTACCCCAATCTGCTGGTGGTGGAGACAGTCAACTATACATCCAACCGCCGAGCCAATCCCGCGAGACATCGCCCGCAAAACGTGCTCACGGACAGACCCGACCCCATCACCAGGACGCTAAAGAGAATGTTCTCGCGGGCGCAATTCTTACACAATTCACACAATACAAAATTACACGTAGAATAGATGTGTTGCGGGGAAGTTTCTTTCGTCGTTTCTTCTCCCCCAGCTTCTCCCCCAATGTGTTTAACATTCCGAAGCGGTAGTAGATTAGAATACGATCGGCTTCACCATTGAAATTGACAGTCCCTAATAAAAATAAAAAATATTCTTGGTCCCCATGCAGTGATCCTCACAAGAGGCGTATCTCCGAGCACGCTGCCACGGCTGATCAATCATCACACGGGGTCAGAATGTCTTTTCCGCCCGTAGTCGATGTCGAGTCGTCTGAGACAATAACAGCTTTACACTTACTCAAAACACTAATGGTCGAGACTTTGAGCTGAGCGGAGGCATTTTTTTTTATTTAACCTATGTTAAATATTTATTACGTGTTTTGTAAAATTGTTTCAGTTTCGATTGTTGTGAAATATACTTCATAAAAACGAAATTACCTTCAGATAATGGCTAATAGACCAGAGTAGGAGGAGAGAACATGTTGTGCCGACCCCACATAGTTTGGAATAAGGGCAGGAAGAAGAAAGAATAAAAACTAAATTACCTTTTATTTGCTAAATATATATCTAATACTTTTCTTTCGCAAATAAATACATATAATATATAAACACCAAGTCGCGAGACAGGAATCAAACCCGTGAATGAATACCCTGGACTCACAAGTGAGTGAATTTGTCGATTTTTGATGGCAAAATTGTTGGCATAACATTAGAGACTGGCATGACATATACTCTCAGATCAAGCCATGCAGGGACGGAGTAAGATACTAACCCCTGTAGTCGGGGTCGGCCTGTCGTAAAAGGCAACCAAACAACCAAGCTACGTGGTAGGGCCCCAAGTTCGTTTGTATGGCACCTTTGGTCTGTAAGTATGCCGCAATAATAATCCTTGTGTTGTGCTCTAGCTTTAGTGACCCAGGTTCCTTTCCTAAGCGGATAGCAGTATGTTTGCGGTGCCTTTAGCGTCGCAAACATCCATAGGTGACGGTATCTGCTTACTATTAAGTGGGCCGTTATCCTGTATATTGTTTCTCAGCAATAAAAAAGTCGGGTTATACCATAATAGAACCTTTAAGTAGGTAATGGAATTAATGTCATAATATTGGTCTTATATTAAAATAATTATTAGGATCTTGAAAAGACCTTTGACAGAATATATGTAATGAAATGAATAATGAAAGCTCTAAATCTTATATTACATTTATTACGATCTGTAAGGGTATTGAAAAAGAAAAAGAAACCTTATTGTTGTAATCTTGGTTATTTACTTTGTTATGGTTTCGTTGAATCAATATTGCTGAAATTAATTACGTGTCGAAATTAAGTATTAACAATACAATATTTCTTATTATTATAACAATATACGTATATTTTACTATTACTATTATGTGAGAAAAGTTATACTGGTACTCGTTCGATTATGTTATTGAAGTGAAAACATCTTTAGCCGCGTTGAGCACTTTTTGGTAGGGGAAAAATGTTATGGATTCGCGTCACTGACATGAACACTAAACTTCCACGTTTGTAACTTTATCCGCCCAGCTGATGCGAAGCATGCGACGGTAACACCACATTTCAAAAGCTTCTACCTTTTTACGAAGCTTTGCTTTCATGGTACACGCTTCACACCCGTACAGAATATATATGTATATATATATGTGATTTTCACAAACCCGTCCAAATTTTTTTTACGCACTAAACATCATTTAAGGAACCCATTTTTGCAAAAAAATTGTATGTAAAATTTTCAAAATAAAATATTTCATCCCAAGGAAAATGTTTAGCAATGCGGTCGCTAATTCAATCGTACATAATAATCATATGTTCCAAGGTTCATTGACCGTTTGTACATTGACCTGTTATTACCTGTCTCTGTCATTCCCACGTAATGCTCGCACAGATGCAATGACCACCGTCCTCGGTATTGTAAACGAGAAGAAATGTACCTTAAGTACGCGTACAAAGAGTCGAGACTGTGTTGCCCGCCGTGCAGGACACGTGTCAACACGTCTTTGTAAGAATGCACTAGGGTTGTACCTATGATGATTATTGTAATAAAACGAATGTTGCCATTCAACCATATTTTTTATTAATTAATCAAACATGTTTCAGTTTTATCCGTGCAGGGGCGCGGAAAGAATACTAACCTCTGTGGCCGGGGTCGGCCTGTCGTAAAAGGCGACAAAACAACCCACCCTAGCTACGTGGTAGGGCCTCAAGCCCGTCTGGATGGCGACCACCTTTGGTCTTAAGTATGCCGCCATAATAACCTTATGTTGTGTTCCGGCATTAGTGACCCAAGTTTTTTAGTGGGTAGTCGGATGTTCGAACATTTTCCCGGAGTCCGACATATCCCTCGGTCCCCCCGGGCCGGGGCAACCTGTCAAGAGAGGTTTTCCCTGAGACCAAAAAAAAAAGAAAATGGTGCTACCAGGCCGATTCATTAAGACGTTGTCAAAATTATTTAATAATACTTTTTCTAACTCCTCAATATAATTATTAAACGTTTCAGGTGGGACTTTTAGACCGCCATAAAAAGATGAATCTTTATTATAGGCTTTAAAATGAGTATACAGTGTAGTTTCGTCAACATTCGGTTTCTAATGTAACAAAGCATTGAAGCTAGTGCAGTTATGTTTTTACTACATTTATAATAAATACCCTGATATATTTTTTTAGTTTGGCAGCCCTATGTCGGTTGTAGCGTATCGCGTGGCCTTGAGCGAGTAATGGAGGCCTATCGGGGTGAGCGAAACACCGCTGCCGGCCGACAAAAGGATTAAATTTTTAATTAATATATCAGTCGGCCGCGTGCCGCGTCTTGACGCGTTGGTGCATCCTTTGTGTTTAAACAAATCTGTTTAAAAAAATAGTGCGAGCGTTTGAAGATGTGCGTAATGACACTCTAGTGCTTAGAAAGTTAAAAGAAAATGTTCAAAAGCAAGCTAGATTTTGCTTAGAGACAAACGGCCTGCTTTTTGAACATTTATTTAAATACGTGTAAAGCAGTAGTGGTAAGTTAACCTCTAATTGATTTTTTTATTAATTATTGTACATATCACTAAAGATTTACGTTTTTTATTATTTATTACAAACGCGCCCTTTAATTGAAATTTTTGTATTTCGACATTATGTTAGGTACTGTATTAAAATTTATCAATGAAATGTAGCGAATTATGCGGTACTGATAGAGTGGTCATTGATACTTTTCGAGTGTAGTGTCGAGTATAAATTGCGAGTTCTTGTGATAACGCACTACTCTTTTACGCGGGAGAGACAGAGACAGGTAATAACAGGTTAACGTACGAAGGTTGCACCATAGCACTATTCTGTACGATTGAATTAATGATCATATATGAAATATTTTATGGTGAAAATTTTACATACATTTTTTTTTTGCAAAAATGGGTTCCTTAAATGATGTTCAGTGCGTAAAAAATCTGGACGGTTTTGGCAAAGTCACCCTGTATATATATATATATATATATATATATATATATATATATATATATATATATATATATATATATATATATATATATATATATACCTAGTCAGGTCATAAGTATTGTCACACAGTAAAAACTTTTCTTTTAGAATGCTGGCCACAAAAAAGTTTATTGATTTCGAATTTCGAATTGTTCATGAAAATAAAAATGTATACTTTTAGAATTTTACTCATTTTTAAATATGGAGTGGACGCTTAAAGAATACCGTGTTGCAGTTATTGCGTTGCATCGTTGCGGTTACGCGCCAATTCAAATTTTTAACATACTGAAAAATTTGAATATAACCAAAAGATTCGTTTATCGTACCATCAAACGATACAATGAAGACTCTAGTGTAGATGACAGGTCAAGAAGTGGTCGCCCTCGGTCTGTTAGGACTCCAGCAGTGATAAAAGCTGTGAAGGCACGAATTCAAAGAAATCCCAAACGTAAGCAGAAACTGTTGGCCCTTCAGATGGGGTTAAGCAGAACCACGGTGAAAAGGGTGTTAAATGAAGACTTAGGGCTTCGGGCATATCGAAGAAAAACAGGACATCGTTTGAATGCTCGTCTAATGGACCTGAGACTGAAGAGATGCCGCGCTTTGTTGAAGCGGTACGCGGGAAAAAAATATCGGGAAATTCTTTTTTCGGATGAAAAAATGTTTACCGTAGAAGAGAGCTACAACAAACAAAATGATAAGGTGTACGCACACAGTAGTGAAGAAGCGAGCAACCGTATTCCGCGTGTCCAACGAGGTCATTTTCCATCCTCGCTCATGGTATGGTTGGGAGTTTCTTATTGGGGTTTAACAGAGGTACATTTTTGTGAGAAAGGTGTAAAAACGAATGCTGTTGTGTATCAAAATACAGTCCTGATGAACCTTGTGGAACCTGTTTCTCATACCATGTTCAATAACAGGCACTGGGTATTCCAACAAGATTCGGCGCCAGCTCATAGAGCGAAGAGCACACAAGACTGGCTGGCGGCGCGTGAAATCGACTTCATTCGGCACGAAGACTGGCCCTCCTCCAGTCCAGATTTGAATCCGTTAGATTACAAGATATGGCAACACTTGGAGGAAAAGGCGTGCTCAAAGCCTCATCCCAATTTGGAGTCACTCAAGACATCCTTGATTAAGGCAGCCGCCGATATTGACATGGATCTCGTTCGTGCTGCGATAGACGACTGGCCGCGCAGATTGAAGGCTTGTATTCAAAATCACGGAGGTCATTTTGAATAAACTTTAATGTCATAAGAATCTATGTTTTCTTTGTTCGTTTTTGAATCTATATATATATATATATGTGTGTGTGTGTGTGTGTGTGTGTGTGTGTGTGTGTGTGTGTGTGTGTGTGTGTGTGTATGTGTGTAAATATTTTGGGTCGTCTTGACATCAAGCTAAAAGGAAGGGTTGCACTGAAAATGAGCGTTGTGTCAGATATAATTCCGGCACAGCAATAAGCTGAGTGCAATCCTTGTTTGTTGAAAATGCGGCGCACAAATTCTCTAATCATGTTGTTATTTTTATTTTCTTGTGAGTAATGTAAGTACGTCGCTATTTTTGCAAATAATATTTTCTTTCTTTCTTTTAGATGGGCTAGTGGCTCTACCACGTAGCTAGGATCATTTTGTCGTCGTTTACCACAGGCTGACCCCAGGGCCGAAGGGGTTAGTATTCTTACTCCACTCCTACACGGAGAAAAGAATACGCATTTCAAATAGTATCAAATATCCCGCCAAACTGTACTACCTGATATATGTTTTTGTTTTATTTTATATACTGTTAATCTCTTTAAATTAGACCAGTGCTCAAATTATCTTACAATAAGATGTTATTGATGTAAAAAGTTACAGTTCTAGTGATGATCTGTAAATTACTGTTTTCAATACAGAAATATAAATTATGGAGAATAAAAACCGGAAAACAAAGAAAACTTCCGATAATACCACTTCGTAATTTATTTCTTTTGTTACTTTTAATATTTTTTCCAAGTAAAACAAAAGAGCCATTACGAGCGAGCGTAAGAAATAAATACAAGAACAAATAAAATTATATAAAGAATATTCGTTTTGTAGATAATTATGTCATATTTTCACAATGACCTCCGCAGTCCAACAGATTTCACACGGCGGGACGTCTGTGTGGGTCACGTATTAGAATTCCGTCCCAAGTGTGGGTCTTTATTTATTACATGTATTTACTAACACTAACACACACACACACACACACACATATATATAGTTATTTAGATCCCATAAAACAACCGCTCCGCTGCTTATTTTGGGACTAGATGATGCTGTGTAAATTGTAACAATATATTTATTTACTTGGTATACTTGTAAATGGTTTCTTGATGTGAGAGACTCAGAAGAACCATCTTACCAAGAACCGATAGTCTTCAGAAGACGTTCAGGTAAGAGCGTTGCAGAGCAATAAAAAAGTCTATTCCGCTACCCCACAAAGACGACCGGGGTTTTTTGTGGGTACATTGCCACGACCACCCTGGCTATCTCATGCTAGCCAGTTGAGTGGTCACAGTAGCAGGGTGGAGAATCCCACATATCCACGTCGGCTTCCCCCGGAGTTCCTGAGGTGTAGTTTTCCGCAGGAAAAAGTCTTTAAAATGTGTAAGTATGAGATTCGCTTGCGTTATGATCAAGTTTCACGGAAACCGGCTATGTTTGTGGGAAGCAGATATTTTCCGCCCGGGCAATAACAGTAGACTAAAAAGTATTGCTCTCACGTCGGAAAGGGTTATATGCGTACTAATTTACTACCAGACGGCGAACCTGTGAAAAAAAGTAACAATCTGATTGCAGAACTGGTATAAATTGGTTTTTTCATCTATTATTTGTCTTCTTCTTGCTGCCCTTATCCCAACTATGTGGTAGGCACAACATGTTATCTTCTTCCACACATAGTCATTATTTCAACATTCACACCTTCTTTTTCCACATCTTTTACATAATCCATCTATATTTTGTTTGGTCTACCCTTCCTTATTATCCATCCACTCTCGTTCCTAGTAACCTAGTATAAAGTTCCTTATTGTATGACATTATTTTCTTCGCATTATATGGCCATAATAGGCTAGTCTCACTTTTCAGCTTCTCAATTACTGGCGCTACTTCCAAACTTCCCCTGATAATTATTATTATTAATTAGTACTAATTTTTTTCGTATTCATTTCTGTAAAAGTCAGGCCATGAAAATATACACAATATTAATGAAAGGTTATTTTAAGACACAAAGAAATAAAAAAATAATCGCAGTATTGTGAATTTCAATGAATTCTATGTTATAATGCGTTACGAAAAAGCCTGCTTGTGCATACATTATCTGATAACAACCACACCGTCACAGTTTTACGATGATGTCGATAGTATACCATATTTTTTACTGAGATCATAAATTTCTGTTTTATACGACTTATATAAGTTAGATAATACGGATTTAGCGTTACTGCTTTTTTACGTGGAATATAAACAGCCTTCTAGAGGTCCCGGTAAGTTCCATTTAGGCAATGTTTACACCTAATATGTACGTATTATAATTGTTATATTACGAAAATGAAGGAAAGCATCGTGAGGAGAGAAATTCAAAGTGATACGTGTCAGTCACCAATTCCCTTCGTATGGTGACTATACTCGAATAATTTGTTCGCTCTGAGAAGGGAGCCCGAGCCTAGCAGCTGTTTGTAGGTTTTTATTATATATACTACTAGCTGTGCCCGCGACTCCCTCCGCGTGGAATAGTGACTTTGGGCAGCATTATTTGGATATATCTTATGGTTTATTTTGGATTACAAACCCTATAAACCCTAAAATATAAATAAATGAAATATACAAACGCGTTCGAACCTACAAATTCCAGCCTAAGCTGAACCCTATTTTATATGATTGATGATATAAATCTGAGGCCAACTTAAATTGGGTATTAATTTCCAATACTTATCATTTTTAACAATTTTTTTTTTCTAAAATAAAAGTAGCCTAAGTTACTCCTCCTTGTTACATCAGCTATCTGCCAGTGAAAGTCCCGTCAAAATCGGTCCAGCCGTTTCAGAGATTAGCCGGATCAAACAGACAGACAGACAGACAAAAGTTGTAAAAAATATTGTTTTGGTATATGCACCGTGTATACATCCAAATGCACTTAGTAAAAAGCGGTTATTTTAATATTACAAACAGACCCTCCAATTTTATTTATTTGTATAGATTATATTTTTGCATAATTTCCACAAAAATTTTATTCAAAATAAAATGACGGACACATTAAATAAAAATAGATCTATGCCAACATAGCCAGAATACTTTTAACAACTTTTATCTTTACAACGATGTTTTCCTCTGAGGTTTATCCAGCAGCTACACCTGCGCGTTGAGTTGAACCCGAAGTCAATGTAAAAATTGTTTGTGTTATACCTGCTTAAAAAATTAAATAAGAAAAACTCATTGTGTTTATATCGTATATTGTATCATAAACGTGCGCTATATCACATTTTTCATAAATTATGACATAATACAACTTTATTGTCTTGTTTCCTGATTTTCTCGTTTAGTGGAAGCTATTTCCCAAAATATACGACAGAATGAAAGAAATTTTTTACATTCATTTTCCCCTCGTAATTATGCCATTAAGTTTGTTAAATTTGCTTCTTTTGACATAAAATAAGGGAAATTTTGACATGATTATTAGAATATTTTTATTATGTTGATATATATTACACATTTTAATTTCATTTGAAATTTTGTAGGTTTCGTTATTAAAGATTATTCGATTTCTAGATTATCTTTCTATGTAAATATATTTATATTCTAGATTTCAGAATCTTATCTGGTACTGGATCCAGGTTTCTTGGTTCCGCTTTCGCATAACTTTAAAGAAATGCCATTTTTCCGATGTGTCAGGCATAACGCGATTGTAGGATAAAGTGGGTAGACTCAAAGAGTCTACAAAACGCTTGACTCCCCGTACTCGATATGCGAAAATGAAAATTTCTTTTAAAAGAAGGAGAATTTTAGTTTATTGCTGTGTCCTACAGACACAGACAGATTTTATAATTTAGCCTAATTAAAGTTCTTGCTCGAAGTGATCCTCTATTAAAAATTAAATAAATACAAAATAAAACTTAGAACCAGTAACAGTTTAGTAGTAATAACAATTAATAATAAGTAACAACTAAGACATTTTGTAATTTAGCCTAATTAAAGTTCTTGCTCGAAGTAATCCCCTATTTATGTAGGTATGCAAAGTCAGATTCTTTTTCTGAGTTGTGACCTAACTACCGAATTAGTCAAATTATTCCGCATCGCATTTGCTGCGTTTATAATTCTTGATTTGAGTTCTTCCGCGGATGACACAGGCAAGACGTCGTAAACTAAGGATTTTATGTGATCCCAGACATAGAAATCAACCAGCGTTAAGTCCAGACTCCTCGCAGGCCATGGAATGGGTCTTCCTCATCCTAACCAACGATTAGGAAAATGGTTATCGAGCCATCGTCTAACAATGACACCAAAATGTGCAGGAAATTCGTCTTGCTGGTATATCATGTTTTGCCTTGTAGCCAAAGCCACGTCTTCGAGGAGGTCAAATATTTCATTTGTCAAAAAAATGTGCAGTAAAAAAGTATAACAAAATTGTTGAATTTGGGACGATACTAATCCACATAAGATCCAAGAGCGTCTAATGCATCCCGAAAAGTCACTGTTTGGTGTGGATTTTGGGCTGGCGGCGTCATCGGTTCATATTTCTTTGAGAACGACGTTGGCCTGGCTATCACTGTCAACAGAATTGAATAATCTAGACACCAAAATGAGTTTTCAACAGGACGGCGCTACGTGCCATACAACTCATGCCACATGGGATATTCTGCACGAGCGATTTAAGTGAACATGCCGGTCATCTCACGTGGAGGTGATGTGAACTAGCCACCGAGATCGTACGATTTGATCCCGCTAGACCTTTTCTTATGGGGTTTTATTAAGTCGCAGATGTATGCAAATAAAACACAAATCACAGCGGTCCTTAAAGCCAACCCATAACCCATGCCATCGGTTAAATTCAGCCTGATATATTTGCGCCAGAATCATGGAAATTTGGACATTTCGGATGCGCTTCACCCAGAGAAGCCGCGCCGGACATTTGAACCATGTTATATTCCACACATAATGGCATCAATAGGTCTTTCAAATGAATAAAAAATTTCAATGATATCTAACACTCACTTTGTTTAATTTAAATTTAAACTTAGAAAGCGCTTAATGAAAGACCCTTTAGTCAAATAGAACCTTGTATATAAGTTTTTGTCCGTCCAAAAATAGGTTCGACGTTCTCTTAGATAAATAATGATCCCGAACTTCAAACTTCCACTGGCGGTAGACATTTCAACGCATTGCTGCCGGCGTGTCCCTTAATAAAGTGAAAGGACTGTTTTTCTACGGTCCCTTGTTAATTTAGCCCTTTAGCATAAACATATTTGACATGTTATGTTTTTAGAACAGCACTTCAAATATCGCAAAAACAAGTAGCATATATATATATATATATATATATATATATATATATATATATATATATATATATATATATATATATATATATATATATATATATATATATATATATATATATATATATATATATAGAAATGACATTGTTATTACCAGGGTTGTTTGAAATAACAATCTTGGCGACTTCAGAAAAGGGCGAAACCAATATCCTTCATACGACCTCCGTTAGGACTTTTTCTAGATAACTTGTAACTGCTATATATCACGTACATATGGGTGAATGACTTTGGTACGGAGTAGTTTGCGATAACCCCTGACCTCGGTGTGAGACAACAAGTTTTTGTAAAAATACCCTTTCACACGAACTTATTTTCTCACGACTATTAGATGAATATAAATAATCATTTTGACATTTTGAAAATATTTGTCTATTTTACTCTTAAAATATTACTCTATATAAATTTATAGAAGTTCTAGAGCAATATTTTGAAAATGATTTTTTTATTTTCATAGTTCGTGAAGTAAGAAAACTTATTGACTATTTTCTTTTGTTCTACTTATATTGATATACAGTAATTATATTTTCCAAAAAAGTTCTTTCAAAGCGTTTTACAAGCGCATAACAAATAATCCTACTATAGAAATAATTAAAAAAATAAAATCACTACATCAATCACAGCCAACGATATACGTATACTCGTAAAAGGATAAAATATTAAAATCATTCATATAACGAAATTAAAATGAAAAGAAATCTGTATGATATTTTCACTAGTAACTGTTTCGTGTGTAAAAACTCTTAGGTCAAGTACAAAGGGTCTCATCGCGGTTAAGCCCCTAGGATATAGATCTTATGCTAGATAGTTTGGTGTTCTGAATGCAAAAAGTTTGTAGATTGTCACTGTGGGGGATAATATTCTCAACCAAATCTATAAAATATTTTGTTAATATACTTAAATATTACATACATAATATACAGTATTTTACTTTTTTATTTTTTAATGTACCTGACTCTCGGACGAAAAGTACAAATCATAAGCGTTAAACTGACTTGAACCTTTCTAACAAAGCATTTGAAACTAATTAGATACTATAAAAATTACAGGCCACGGTTGCTTTTCAAGGACATGACCTTCAGCAATGAAGAATTCGACTAAGAAGAAGATACTACAATTATTAAAACACCATAAATATGTATCAAAAGGTGTAATTTTAGCATTATATATGCAAAAATGTTTAGGATTTTAAAAATATACTAGTAGGTTTTTAAAATGAAATTCGCATTAGTGTTCGATTGTTAACTCATTAAACTAAAACTAATAAAACTTGTGCTTAAGCGTGTTACGACAACCTGACGGTCGTCGACAAATATAGATAAGAAATTAAACAATTTTAAATTGAATACAAGTTTATTACTAATATAACGTACTGAATGAATTAACAAAATAGAGTTCGGTCTACCATATATAACCGGGACGTGGGTACAAGCACTAAGAGGTTTATATCGGGCGTTAAATCGTAAGGGTGTAGGGTGACTTAGCTTAGGCCTCGTCCTGCGCGTGGAGGGTCATCAACGTCCTTTCCTTTCACGGGGCCTGACGTGCCCTGCCGTTGGAAGTGGTCTGCAGCTCCAGCCCGTACTGAGGGTGGCTGCCTCGAGACCGCTGCGAGGGATGGCAGCTACGGGTTGTTGTTCCGAAGGACCCGTTCTGGGGCGTCTGCTCTCAGCCCGTACGGTGGACCCTCTCCTCTGAAATGCGTCGAAGATGTTTCTGTAGCGCGAAAGACCCGGCACCCTGACACCCTGGACGACCAGGAGTGGTGTCGGTATCCTTCGCGTTACATTGTAAAAACACGAAAGTGGAGTGGTGATAGCTTATGTCCGTCTTTATAATAACAAGCAAAATACGGAATGAAAATTAAATAATAAAAAAATATAAAAATGAAAATTGTCTAACCAGGAATCAACTAACTACTATTACTCGGACTATCACCATTCCACCACACCATAAACACAAAGAAAAGTTTAAATATAAATTTGAACAGAGATAGGTAGTTTCAGCACATCAAAATAAATAAAAAATAATACAATGAAATGACCTTCGATATATGAATCGTCGGCTTCCAAAGGAAAATCCGTTTTAATACGGTATTACAAAATAACTTACGTTTACAGATTACTAGATCTAATTAGCGACATTAATTTTTATACATATTTAAGATTTATGACGATACGTCGGTGGCATCAACATTAAAAGCTTATTACAACTACATTAGGTTTACAGTAAAAAAACAGATATAACTAAGAATACATACAAGCCACGACGTTAACCATTTCGCGAGTATAATTACATTTTTTATATATTTTTAAAGAATTTAAAACAATAACGCGGCGAGCACGTTCGCCTAACTCAAAATAATTAGGTTATGATTTATATTTACACCCACGTGACTATTCTATTCCCGGTAGCTTCTTGTTGATATTAACTTGCAATATATAAATATAAAAAAAAAAAAAAATTATTTTGGATTAATTTTTAGGCACAAAACTAGGCAATAGCGACCGGCCCTAATGGACTTAAATTTTATGAGCTCACCTGAGGGTTATGCACTAAAACTTTATATTACAACTTTATAATATGTTTACAACACGCGCACGTTAAAAAAAACTTAACTGTTGAAGGACGGTTACTTTCAGGCGTCTTTCCCGGTGTGCGAATCTTGGCGTCCATCGCAGCTTCGCCTTTTTATACTGGCCGTCAGGGCACCGCCCACTTTTTCGAAGGTTCCAGATTTGGCTTCTAATGGTTTGGCATGGAAAAGTACTGGGTAGCACCTGTACTTTGGACCCGCTACTCGTTTAGACAATGACAGAGCTATAGGCCAGAGGGGCAAAGAATTATTTGTGACGTAAGCCCTGACGACACTTGGTTCCCGTTCTTCGTTCATTTGTAGTATTTTCGATGACCGGTAACCGATTGAATGATTCGCGTTCATTCATCTTTTTACTTATCGATGGACGCTATTCAACTGAACGATTTCTCGAAGATTCTTCCCAGCCGTCGTTTAATTCTTATCTACCTACTTTTAAGGTGCGCGATCGAAATTATTATCTGGTTCGTTCCGTTTAAATACCCTCAAGATTAATTATTATATATTGTTGAGATAAATTCGAAATTTTTATTAAGTATTTAAGGATTAAATATTATATAAAGAAAATTAATTATCCTACTCTTGTTACAACGTAACAATACCCCCTCTCCCAGAGAAAGGATTTTACGTAGTAAAATCCGCTGCGGTAAGCGCCTAATAGGAATAGAACCGCCCAGTATCTGTCTTACTTACATACATCCACTATCAAATACCTATCATACGTCCTAACACACGACCTGTCATAATTTGTCTGAAGAAATTTCTATATCTACAGACTGCCATACAACCAGAGTACGAATCTATAATAAAGATTGGACTCAAGAACAGCACTGCATAACAAAGAGCGTCTAAGGGATAGAAATACTGTAACGTGAAACTTCTGTACGAATCGGTACTGTGTAATACGTTTGTCTTTGCTGGATTTGTTACAGTCACGACCCGCTGTAACTAGTAGATTAGTGTAGGCTTATTTAAAGAGTCACAACCCGCTCTGACGAAGAAATTAGTGTAGGCTTATTTAAAGAGTCACAACCCGCTCTAAACGCGCATAACGCAAAACAATAAACAGCAGACGAGCAGACCTATACCAAGAAACTGTCATACTCCGCTTAAAAAAATTGCACAAAGCAATTAACATAACGTGTGTAGACTTATATAAAAGTCTTACAACACAAAACTCCCAAACTAAAACATCAAAAATTCGTGTAGGCTTATTTAAATCCAACAAAGGCAACGCAGACAGAGACCGAAACGCAACAACTATTAAAATTAAAATTATTGTAAACGAGAAAGAAAAAAAAAATTAAAAATTTTAAACTAATATTCTGAACATTACTGAACTAACAAGAATCGAACCGGTAACTATGACAGCGTTGTATATGCTAATGATTGCTTAACAAAATTAAATAACTAAATGGCATTATGAGTATGTTTAGTCTTTAGCGAATTTGTTACAGTCACGACCCGCTGTAACGAGAAAAAACAGCAGACGAGTAGACCTATATCAAGAAACTGTCATACTCCGCTAAAAAAAATTGCTAATAAATAAAAAGCAATTATAACAAACCATGTGCAGACATATATAAGTCATACAACAGTAATATTTAGAACTCCCTATCAAAACATCAAAATTCGTGTAGGCTTGTTATAATTCGCTAAAAACAACATAATTAATTATTTAACGATATAAAATTAAATTGATGCTAACATTTATTAGCAACTTAAAAGAAAATTTATGGGTCGAACCCACACAAATAATAAGATAATCCTACAAGTACGTGACTATTAGGATCAGACACTATAAGAGTGTGTAACATACTACAAAAAAAAATATTTACGAAGGAGAGGAGTGCAGCTTAAAATCCTTGATGTGCCAGTTTCCTAAGTTATTCCCAGACATGTCTTCAACGGTGTAAACTAATGGGGAGCGCTTGGCTATTATTTTGCATTTTACGAATTTTGGAGCTAGTTTTTTCGCGAAGTGGGCATCCTTATCGCTTTGGAAGTAACACCGTTTCCAAACTATGTCTCCTACATTAAAGTCTACCGGCTTCCTGCGTAGGTTATAATGTCGCGAGCTTTTGACGTGGCTGTTATACAAAGATAGTTGAACTTTGTCGAAAATTTTTGCTAAGCAACCTAGGTTTTCCGCGTATTCGTCGCGTGGCGAGAGGACCAGATCACTTGGGTCTACATTTGAGGAATAATGCGACCCGCATGGTACTAGTTCCCTTCCGTATACTAAAAACGCTGGCGTGAATTTTGTTACCTCGTTAACGGCACTATTCATGGCAAATTGTATCTTTGGTAAGTTCACGTCCCAAGTCCTGTGGTCATCTTCTACAAAGGTTGAAATGGAGGTGATTAATGTTCTGTTGTAACGTTCCACGGTGTTTACCTGGGGCGTATATTTAGGCGTGAATTGAACTTTTGGTATCTTATAATTTTCATACAATTTGGTTAATTCCCGGCTAATAAATTGCACTCCGTTATCCTGTAAAACCACTTGTGGAATGCCATGTACAAGGAAAACACCTTCTTCTAAGCATTTTGCGACATTTGTAGCCGTAGCTCTTTTTAAAGGGAAAAGTAAACAATACTTAGAGAAACAACAGCAAACTACTAATATGTAAGCATTTTGATTACGGGAAACTGGAAGGGGGCCTACAAGGTCAATAGAAATCATTTGAAAAGGCCTGCTACACTCCTTAGGCCTACCTAGTGGGCCAAGGGTAGTATGGATAGGAGCTTTATGCGCAGTACAAGTATCGCAAGCAGTTACAAATTTAGCTGTGTCACCGTACATACCTGGCCAATAATAACGTAACTTAAGCCTTTGGTAAGTTTTAAAAATTCCCATATGTCCCGCCGTGGGTTCGGAATGGTTATTTTTAAGTATCGATTCTCGGTGTTCCTTAGGGATAACTTCCTTCCATTCGAAATCAGATGTGAGTGGAGTGTTACCCTTCGAGAAACGATACAGTTTCCCATTCGTTACCACATAGTTCGGGAAACTAGTAGGTGAACTTACAACCGTTGAGGATGTTAAGGTACCAGTCGTCCTTGGTGATGTAGCTGTTATTGTTTGTGGTAATTATTTCTGCCACCGGTACTGCTCTAGATAATGCATCTGGAATTACATTATCCTTACCTCTGCGGTGTTTAATAATAAAATTAAAGGCAGATAGCCTTAGACCCCAACGGGCGAGACGACCCGTAGGGTTGGACAAGGTTAAAAACCATTTTAAGGCTGAATGGTCAGTGTACACCGTAAAACACTTACCATTTTCCAAATAACAGCGCCAGTGTTCGAGAGCGTCCAGCACAGCCAGAGTTTCTCTTTCTGTTACGCTATAATTGCGTTCAGGACCCGTTAACGAGCGGCTCCTGAATGCTATAGGGCGGTCAACGCCATCTATGTTTTGAGTGAGCATTGCGCCCAACCCGAAATTACTGGCGTCCGTGTGAACCTCGAAAGGAAGGTCGTAGTTAGGGCAGCACAAAACCGGCGCTGTAACTAAACAAGTTTTGAGTGTTGTGAAGGCCTCTTCCGCTTCCGCTGACCATCTGAAGGGTGGAGCACACTTTTTGGTGGATGTTAGAGAGTTCAGAGGGCCCGCAATGGTGCTGAAATTAGGTATAAAACGTCTGTACCAAGACGCGGTCCCTAAGAATCTCTTTACATCTTTTTTGGTGGTTGGTGTTGGGAAGTTGAGAATGGCTTCCACCTTCAGGGGATCTGTACGGAGACCTTCAGCGTCGACTACATAGCCCAAATATTTTAAGCTATCCCTAAAAAGTTGACATTTTTCGAAGTTAACAGATAAGTTGGCATTTTTAAGTTTATTAATTACGCGCAGCAAGAGGGATACGTGGTCTTGGAACGACTCGCTTATTACTATAATGTCATCTAGATAACAAAAGACTTTGTGCTCGAATTCTGGTCCAAATAAGGTATCCACTAGTCTTTGTTGTGTAGCTGGCGCATTGGTTAACCCAAAAGGCATTACGTTGAAAACGAAAGTACCACGACCTGGAACGTAAAAACTAGTCTTCTCTTTGTCCTTTTCCTCTAATGGAATCTGCCAGAAGGATTTTGACAGGTCAATTGATGACAGGAAACGTGCGTCCCTAAGGTTGTCTAAGATCTCCGAGATGTATGGTAGGCTGTAGGCGTCTTTTTTGGTGACCGAATTAAGCTTCCGGCTGTCTAAGCATACCCGTGGTTTGCCTTCTTTTTTCTCGACTACTATGACAGGGGAAGACCATGGACTCTCGCCTGGTGAAATTACGCCGAGCTTTAACATTTCGTCTACCTGTTCCGACACGATTTTTTGTTTTTCCGGCGACAACCTATACGAGCGCTGCCTAATAGGGAGTGCATCTCCTGTATCGATTTTATGTTTAATTAGGGATGTTCTACCTAGACCTATACGTTCAAAGGATATATTTTTAAATTGATCAATTATATTATTCGCGATGATTTTCTCCGATGGTTCCAATGTGTCATAAGAATGGAGACCTAATAAGGAAGTAGAAGACGTGGTAGTATTATGAATTTTAGGGTCTGTGTTACTAATAAAATTTAAGTTAGGTAAATATTTAGGACAGATATTAAATTTTTTCCAAAAATCAATGCCAAGAATTAAATAAGAATCTATATCTGGTATTACATGAACGTTTAAGATTTTAATTATATTTTCAAAAACTATAGGTAATAAAATATTACCGATTGAATGACAACGCTGACCGCCTGCAGTCGTAACTGTTAAAATATTAGCAGTGTTCAATATGAACCCTGCCTTTAAAAGTTGTAAATGGGAATTATTCCCTAAAATGGTAATAGCTGAACCCGAGTCTAAAAGACCTAAATATTTTAATTTAGGATAATTTGCAATTGAAACCGTAACATAAGGACGAGGATCGTTAAGAGGTAATTTATTAAAAATAGTAGCAATTTTAAATGTGCGGAAAAAATTTTTTATTGTTGCTAGCCAGTTGGCCCAGTCTTGCTGGTCTAAGCGAAGCTGGCTGCAACCTTCTTTAACTAGTTTTTTGAATCGGTTTTATTATTTTTATTATTAGTCTGAAGGACTTTAGAAGGTGGACTATATTTGTCCTTACATTTTGGGCAATCCGTTACCTTGTAACCGCGTTCGCCGCATTTATAACATTGGTAAGGGCTTATAAAAGGTTTTTTCTTCGAATTACACCTAGGGCAAGTAACAGTAGTGTGGTCCCGAAGTCCACATTTAAAACAATATTTTTTATTTACGTTTAAAGAGGCCAACTTATTGAAATTATATTTATTTTTATTTGTTTTTAGGGAAAGGTAGTTAAACTCTGGTGCCAACGAGCAACCAGGATTACACGAAGGTTCTTTGAAATTGGAATACCGAGCGTTAATTTTTTCGTAATTTCTGCAGACATCTCTAAGTTCTGAAATACTGGTAATATTTGTATTTGTGGCTAATACTCCCGCGTAACACGGCCTAATATTGTGAAGTATTATTTCTAACTTCTCCGCCTCCGGCACCGGTCCGGAAAGGCGTGAAAACATACCGTGCATAATTGCTAAGTAGATGGTTATGCTTTCTTCTTCCCCCTGGCTTCGCGAACGGATTTCGCTCATCATACGATAGTCGAAGTCAAAGGTGTCGAAGTCAGTTTTTAATAAAGATATTAGTTCCTGCCACGAATAGATACCGTCCCTTACACTTCTGAGCCAATGCAAGGCTTGCCCGGTGAAGATTTCCGGAGCCAATCTCATCATACGCTCGTCCGAAATGTTACGCGCTAGTTTAAGCTCCTCCAAGCGAGCGATAAAAGCGCGAACGCAGGATTTACCATCGTATTTTGTTTTTAATATTTCCGAAAAAGAAGCTCTATCGCAAACTACTTCTGTATTTAAATATGTTGGTTCTTTTCTTTCGCACGGACTATTAGGTAATTTTAAATTATCTTGTATTGAGGTTTTTACTACTAAGTGTTTATTAATAATTTTATTATATCTAGACTGGAGGTCATTGAATTGTTCAATGATTTCCTCAAAAGTTTCAATTAAATTTTCTTCTGTCGGTTTTTCTATCCTTTTTAGCCGAAAATAAATGTGATTAATTAGAGAGCGAGTACGTTCCGAAACTGGTTTATTATCTGGATTATTGTTTAAGATATCTAGATTTGTTATTATTTTGCTAAAAGTTGCATTGATTTCTTCTAAGTCCGTTTCCACGTCATAACAAGAATCGAAAATCGCGTCTGCCGGATATTCAGAAATAATTTTATTTATTTGAACTCTAAGATCCTCTACTCTGTCCTTGGGTTCTAAACCGCGTATGGCTACTTCATACGTGAGCTCTGGTTTAGTTAGATGTAGGTATTTTATGGTACGGTCCATTTTAAAAGAAATATAAAAAAAATGTGCCAAGTTAAAAAAATAATTAAATAATAAATTTATTAAATACTGAAATTAAGTTATAACGGGACAGCTATATTGAATTAAATTAAAGAAAAAAATAATACGCGACGAGATGAGACACGTGGGTGAAAATATAAAATAAAAAAATTAAGAATGATGTAAAATAAAAATATTGCACGTAATTGCTATTAAATTTTCAGACCAAAATTAAATTAAGAAATAATATAAAAACCACTAAATAAATGCAATATATGCACCAATAATAATATTAATATCTCTGAAATAAATTACAATTACGCACAACACATATAAACACAATTGAAAAAAAACATTAATTAAAATTAAAAATTATCTGCAATTGAGAGAAATTAAAAAAAAATCAAAGTTATTATAAAAATTAAATCTACACAAAAATGTTGTAGACAAAAGAAAATTTATTAATTTATCCCACTGTGCAGTTCTCGCGCAAGTGTGGGCAATCTGGGATGTTAGTCGATTACCCTGCGGAGCCAGACGACAAAAATCGGCTATCCGTTCTCTTAAGGAGAAACGGATCGGTGGTACTACCCCGTTCAGCCTCGTCCGCAAAGACTTATCACCTGGATGAAGAATACGGACACCACAAAAGTACAAAAAATATAAACCTCTCTGTGCTATGCTTTAATTGTTGGGCGCCACTTTGTTACGACAACCTGACGGTCGTCGACAAATATAGATAAGAAATTAAACAATTTTAAATTGAATACAAGTTTATTACTAATATAACGTACTGAATGAATTAACAAAATAGAGTTCGGTCTACCATATATAACCGGGACGTGGGTACAAGCACTAAGAGGTTTATATCGGGCGTTAAATCGTAAGGGTGTAGGGTGACTTAGCTTAGGCCTCGTCCTGCGCGTGGAGGGTCATCAACGTCCTTTCCTTTCACGGGGCCTGACGTGCCCTGCCGTTGGAAGTGGTCTGCAGCTCCAGCCCGTACTGAGGGTGGCTGCCTCGAGACCGCTGCGAGGGATGGCAGCTACGGGTTGTTGTTCCGAAGGACCCGTTCTGGGGCGTCTGCTCTCAGCCCGTACGGTGGACCCTCTCCTCTGAAATGCGTCGAAGATGTTTCTGTAGCGCGAAAGACCCGGCACCCTGACACCCTGGACGACCAGGAGTGGTGTCGGTATCCTTCGCGTTACATTGTAAAAACACGAAAGTGGAGTGGTGATAGCTTATGTCCGTCTTTATAATAACAAGCAAAATACGGAATGAAAATTAAATAATAAAAAAATATAAAAATGAAAATTGTCTAACCAGGAATCAACTAACTACTATTACTCGGACTATCACCATTCCACCACACCATAAACACAAAGAAAAGTTTAAATATAAATTTGAACAGAGATAGGTAGTTTCAGCACATCAAAATAAATAAAAAATAATACAATGAAATGACCTTCGATATATGAATCGTCGGCTTCCAAAGGAAAATCCGTTTTAATACGGTATTACAAAATAACTTACGTTTACAGATTACTAGATCTAATTAGCGACATTAATTTTTATACATATTTAAGATTTATGACGATACGTCGGTGGCATCAACATTAAAAGCTTATTACAACTACATTAGGTTTACAGTAAAAAAACAGATATAACTAAGAATACATACAAGCCACGACGTTAACCATTTCGCGAGTATAATTACATTTTTTATATATTTTTAAAGAATTTAAAACAATAACGCGGCGAGCACGTTCGCCTAACTCAAAATAATTAGGTTATGATTTATATTTACACCCACGTGACTATTCTATTCCCGGTAGCTTCTTGTTGATATTAACTTGCAATATATAAATATAAAAAAAAAAAAATTATTTAGGATTAATTTTTAGGCACAAAACTAGGCAATAGCGACCGGCCCTAATGGACTTAAATTTTATGAGCTCACCTGAGGGTTATGCACTAAAACTTTATATTACAACTTTATAATATGTTTACAACACGCGCACGTTAAAAAAAACTTAACTGTTGAAGGACGGTTACTTTCAGGCGTCTTTCCCGGTGTGCGAATCTTGGCGTCCATCGCAGCTTCGCCTTTTTATACTGGCCGTCAGGGCACCGCCCACTTTTTCGAAGGTTCCAGATTTGGCTTCTAATGGTTTGGCATGGAAAAGTACTGGGTAGCACCTGTACTTTGGACCCGCTACTCGTTTAGACAATGACAGAGCTATAGGCCAGAGGGGCAAAGAATTATTTGTGACGTAAGCCCTGACGACACTTGGTTCCCGTTCTTCGTTCATTTGTAGTATTTTCGATGACCGGTAACCGATCGAATGATTCGCGTTCATTCATCTTTTTACTTATCGATGGACGCTATTCAACTGAACGATTTCTCGAAGATTCTTCCCAGCCGTCGTTTAATTCTTATCTACCTACTTTTAAGGTGCGCGATCGAAATTATTATCTGGTTCGTTCCGTTTAAATACCCTCAAGATTAATTATTATATATTGTTGAGATAAATTCGAAATTTTTATTAAGTATTTAAGGATTAAATATTATATAAAGAAAATTAATTATCCTACTCTTGTTACAACGTAACAATAGCTCTTGTGTCTATATCGGAGCGAGATAGAGATTTTAAAACCTTCAAAGGAATTATTTATTTAAATCCGTATTGTGATGATTTGAAAGTTGTTTTTTAACAATAAAGTCATTGGCCACGCGCAGAAAAGGATGCAAAACCATAATTATGTAAAAAATGTAACTCGACCTTGAAAAACTATAAAGACAATTTATAAAACAAATAAAGAGGTAAAGTTACTGAAGCAATTACGGCAACGTCCTATCATATGTGCTCCACAGATAAAGAACCGAAACATAAGTTCGGTCCGTCAGGTCGTAGCTGATGTAAGTGGCGCAAAACTGAAGCTTCTGGAGAAAATCCTTAACTGAAAAACATCCTTCTCCATTACGTCTTGATGTCCAAATTTATGTCAAGCATATTTTTGACGATTTATCGCGGAATGATTTACGCCAAAAATGTTTAGGTGGCCACACGCAGAATCCAAACGAGAGTATTAACTCTATGATCTGACGTCTCTATCCAAAGCATTTGAATTCTGGGTTGAAAATCATATAAATAAGCGCGCTCATATCAGATGGACTGTTCAACAATAGATACACATATCTCTTACGAGTTATTAACTTATAGTTTGATAGTTATTGGCGGTCTAGGCATGTCATATAAAGACAAAATTGATGACGAATGTCGATTTTCTTGAGTCACCCGCTCAAGAAAATCGACACACCTACACACCTCTTTTACGACCAAAAATTCATCAAGCACACCAAGAAGAACTTACGAAAGGAAGGAGAACGAGTTCTATGAAATTACTGAATGACTGGACTGTAGGCCCTGGTATCGCTTTCTAATCGGTAACTTGTTGTAATCATAGAGTTTCTGTGTATCATAACTTAGAACGCGTTTTTATCAAAACAATTTTGTTTATATAATTATTTTCAAAAAATTATCAACTGATGCTTATAGGATTTGGCACAAACTCAAAAATGTAAAAGAAACAAAAATTACCATTTTTGACCCATAAACCATCGAAAAAAGGGTGAAAATTGGACTTTTACGGTAAGGCACGCCAATTTACGTTTTTTTAAACTTTTTTTTATTGGGTCGTCTAAAGATATATATTTTATAAGCACACTCAAACCAAATTTTTCGATTTAAGATCGCTGTAATATAAGCTAAAAATCCCGCCGATTGATGCCTTTTCCCACGAGTGATAAGTCAGAGATTAGTTATTACGGCGGCAATTTTGAAAAAATATATGAAAATACTAATCCGATTCTTGTATATTAATATATAATGAATAAACATACAGAATTTAAAAACGATTCATTTATTCCTTCTCCTTTAAATAAGCATTTGAAAAACTTAAGGCGATTACAATAAGACATGTATCTTACCCCTAAGTGACAAGTGACGTTATAATTTACTAGTAAAAAATACAATAGTGAAATTTATCCATGTCATAAAAAATGTAAACATTATCTCTGACCTCCGTGGCGTAATAGCTAATGCACGCCAGTACGCTTGCAGAGGTCGCGGGCTCGATTCCCGTACCGCGTAGATGTTTATGAATAATATCCATTTATTATTTATGCAAAAGAAAAGTATTTTATTATATAATACCCATAACGCAAGTGCTTATTTACTTGTTTTATTGCTGAGGATCAGCTGACAAGCCGACAGACCACTGAATTATAAGCAGTAACCTTCGCTTATGGATGTTTGCAGCACTAGGGGCACCATGAATACGCTGCTGTCCCATAGGGATGCAGGAACCAGGGTCATTAATGCCGGAATACAACACAAGATTATTATGGTGGCATACTTATAGACCAAGGACGGTTGCCATCAAGAGAGGCTAGTGGCTCTACCACGTAGATAAGGTTTTGTCGCCTTTTACGACAGGCCGACCCCGGCCGCAGAGATTGGTATTCCTCTGCATGGAGAAAATGGACCAGTTTGGGACTAGATAGCGTTGTATGAAATGTCCTAATAAAAATATTATTATTTATTATCTGACCTAGATTATAAATAGCCTATATAAATAAAACCTTCATAAAATGTATAAAAATAAAATTCTTAAAACCAAAGTGTTAATAAAAGTATCCCAAGGAGAAGGGTCGTGATTGATCACGAATGCAGGGTATTGGGGACCTCAGTACGATTTATACCACATCGGTGGAGAATAATTACACGCATGACCCGACACCAATATATTGGCGACCTGTGAAATAATTCGTATTCAATACTACACTTAATGTATCTGTCGGTCTTTCTCATCACCATGGGCATCGTTCATCTATTTCAGGGATTCTCAGTGATCAATATCGATCGCTTGGTGTCGAAATCGGTTTCCCTGAGGTCGAGATATTTTTTTTCTTTGACCTAGTTTGTTGTTTTTTAAGAAACTATTTTTGTGATTGTGTAGCCAGTTCTGAAATAAAATATTTCTTTCTTTCTTTACATAAACGAAAACTGATTTTGGAGATTTAACACAAGTTGTTATTTGAAACTTTTCAGATATTTTATAAGTTGCGTTACGTGTTACAACTCGTTACAAGAATGACTAATATTTTAATAATAATAATAAATTTATTTCTAAAAAGTAACATATACATATCTAGTTTAATTCTCCTGGCCCCTGAACTAGTTTACACTGTATCTCGGGGGCCAGGTTCCTCTTTTGTGATCAATAATATAATGCATATGATCATAAAATTACAAAAAAGGCAGAAAACAGAAACCAAACTATACTAAGCATAACAAACTAATGAGCTCGCTTGTGTTTGTGTATGTATGTGTATGTGTATGTGTAAGTGTGTGCGTGCGCCTGCATATATATGTGTGTGCGTGCATGTATATGTGTGTAAGAGAGAGAGAGAGAGAGAGAGAGAGAGAGAGAGAAAGAGAGAGAGACAGAGTGTGATATTACATTTCAATTCCCTATTTTTAGTAGATTTTCCACATCATCATAGTTAAGTGTTTTTATCCAGCTTATTATATAATGTTTAAAATAATTATTAGATTCACTTTTTATTGGTTTATTTTAACAGGGACTAATATTTTGTATCAATAGAAAAAAACTAAAGACATAATTTTAAAGTTATTTAATTTTAGCTATGGAGGTCCGGGGAGGGGTGGGGTATAAGTAGATTTCGGAAAAAGGGTCGCTGGTCCAAAATAGTTTGGGGATCCCTGATCTACATCATTATTTTTTCCCCTGTTGCATTCAAAGCTTACTTTGATCGTTTTGGAGCACACAAGGAAAAACTTTAGCGCATCTTTCTACTTCTTTTTTTTATTGCTATAGGACAGCAGACAGGCTGACGGCCCGCTTATAATTTAGCAGTTACCGTCACCTATGGGTGTTTGCAACGCCATTGGCATCGCGAGCAGGCTGCTGTCTCATATAGGAACTAGGGTTACTAATACCGGAACACAATAGAAGGTTATTATAGCGGCATACTTAAGACCAAAGCTGGTCGCCTTCCAAATGGGCTTGGGGCTCTATCACGTAGCTAGGGTGGGTTGTTTTGTCGCCTTTTACGACAGGCCGACCCCAGCCGCAGAGGTTAGTTTTCTTTCTACGCCTCTTCATGGATAAAAAAACTTCGAGGCATACTACTTCTGAAATAGAATGAAATAAATTTAGTATTGATGATAAGATAAAATAAATACTCCATCTCTGATTTGGATATATTTTTTTTTAGCAGACAGGCTGTGACGACCCACTTAACTTTAAGCAGTTACCGTTGCTTATTAATGTTGGTGACCCTAGGACCACCGCGAACACGCTGCTGTCCCATAGGGGTACAGGAACCCGGGTCACTAATACCGGAACATAACACAAGGTTATTATGGCAGCATACTTTAAACCAAGGGTGGTTGCCATTCAGACGGGCTTGGGTCTTACCACATAGCGGTTGTTTGTCGCCTTTTACGACACACAGATCTCGGCCTCAGAGGTTACTATTCTTACTCCGCCCTCGTGATCACTTATAAATACCCTAAAATGACCTTTTTTTTTTATACCGAGGAAAACTGTTACAGTTTCCACCGGCCTCCGGGGGAGGGCCAGTGGGGTATGTGGGATTACCTCCCGAGGGGGCTGCCTACTCCCCTCGGGCGGACCGGGGGTCAAGGCCGCCGGTCCTACCCACTAAAAACCCCGGTCATCACTCTTGGCCTTAGAGGGGGCTTTGCAGGATCGCCTTTTGGCATTACTCTGCTAGGCCCCCACCCTAAAATGACCTGGTTTAGATAATAATCGAATCACAAGCCAGTATTATCGTAGCAATTATAGAAATATTAAAAAAAATACTAACTCCATTTATTTGTATACAAAAGTTTCCTACAAAATAAAGGACAAAGGGCCTTTAGAAATTCGGTGACATGTGGGACCACAAGGGTTTTAACATGTCCTTTAGAAGAGGGTCCAGTAATTAGTAACCGGTTGGTATCGGAGTCCGAGTTGCTTAAGTTCTCATGCCAGTTATATTTTTATCTTACTGCCACTTCAGCTTAATATGAGCAATGATTTCGATAATAATTATCACGAAAAGTAATAACAACAGCCCACACCGTACTATTGCTGAGTGAACCTCCCCGTAGACGGAACGGACAGTATATCCGCTACGTTGGAACCTAAATCACTTAGGTCAGTACTACAATACATGGTTATATTGTGTGATTTATATTATACTTTATATATATGTAGATTCCTTTATATACGCTCAAAATTGTTTTCACAAAAATATTTTTAATATCTCAATTTACATGAAATTACACCAAGTAAACATATTTTATTCCATATTAATACTTCCAACGAGCCTGCAAATATTAATGAAAACAAGTTTACTTTACGTGTATTCTATTAGTTACGTGTTCATACTTGCTCAAAAGTATGTCAGGTAATCCAGTCAGTGTTTCTATAAGAAACTAGCTGACCCGGCAAACGTTGTTCTGCCATATAAATAATAAAATGTCAAAAAATTAAAAAAAATTTTTGGGGGTGGGTCACCCCTAACATTTAGGGGGATGAAAAATAGATGTTGGCCGATTCTCAGACCTACTCAATATGCTCACAAAATTTCATGAGAATCGGTCAAGCCGTTTCGGAGGAGTATGGCAACGAAAACTGAGACACGAGAATTTTATATATTAGATTAATCTTGTAAACTCACCCTGTGGTACCATCGGTAGTACTGGTTTTCTAAAGCCTAAGATGGAGCCAATTTATATACAAATATGTTTCCGACGTTTAAAAAAGACGGAAGAAAGATACTTTGAAAGTATCAGATGTAAATTGTAATATAGAACTACTTTAGACTACAAAATTATGTTAAAACTATTTGACTAAATTATGTGACTAAATGTTAAAAATGCATGTGATGTGTACAAAGTATTAATTTACTCATTTTCTATTTATTCTTCAATATCCATATTTATTTTAAACTATTTAATTTATAACTATATAATAATAAAATTTGTTGCTGTTTCAATTTATATCTATTAGTAATTTACTTTTGTATAATATAATATGAATGGGGTATTTATCGTATATACTATATAGCATATATCATATCAAATATTAAAGGAAATCTTTGTTTAATGAACACTTCAAAATTATAAAATGTTAATTGTACATAAAATTTTTATTTGCTTAAGTCCTCACTTTATGTAACCAAACCATATCGATCGTGTCTTACTCTTTTAATTTTATATAAGAAGGTAGTTGTAAAAATTTATAATCTATTATTATAACAATAATGTTGAAGTCACTGGAAGGAACTAATACCTAAGGGACAGGCCATGCCTAGGTTAGGTGTTAGTGCTAGAATTAGTTTATAATTATGTAAAACATGTGTCAATAAAGAAATTTTTATTTTTATTTTTATTTTATTTATTGTCTTACATGACAATGTCCATTCAGATGTTAGGGTGCCAGTCAAATACTTAGAGACAATTAAAAAGGTCCTGTCCGACCCTCAATATTCTCCATACATTGTCCTATTCAATTACTACTAGTTTTGTAGTTATTGCGGTTAGTGGCACATGCTTTATCTGAGCAGCACTTTGTATCATATGAAGAAGCATCATACCAAAGATTGGGTTGATTCGTGGATCTCTTTAAAAGTTTTATTAGTGATGTAGATAATCAGATGAACAATTGCCTTCGTGTATGGTTTGCGACGCTAACGCGCTGCTGTATGCATGAGAAAACTGGAACCTGGTTCACTAATGCCGGAACACAACTCAAAGTTATTATGGCGGCATACTTACGGACCGGGATGGTTGGCAAGAGTATTCCGACGTGGTATCCGAATGATATCAGAAAAATGGGAAAAGACAGTATCTACCGATGGAGAAAACTTTGAATGTAACACACCGTTCTTATACAATACATTTTTTATTGCTGTAGGATAGCAGACAGGCTGATGGCTCATTTAGAATTTAACAGTTTCCGTCGCCTATGGGTGTTTGCAACGCCATTGGCATCACAAACACGCTGCAGTCCCATAAAGGTACAGGAACTTGGGTCACTAATGCCGGATCACAACACAGGCTTGAGGCCCTACCACGTAACTAGGGTGGATTGTTTTGTCGCCTCTTACGACAGGCTGACCCCAGCCGCAGAGAATAGTATTCTTCCTCCGTCCTTGCACGAATGATAAGTTTACGCAAATGATGTTAACATGGCATTATGTTGCAACGGTTTGTTGAATTTCAATGACAACCCCCATCGTGCCAATTTATTGTGGACTATAAAAAAATACACTAAACAAAATAATTGACGATACTGTTTGAAATAATTTTAAATTTTACATGTTCAATTTGCCGAGTTTGGCTTAAGCAACCTCAGCATCATTGATAATAATATTAAAGCGTTGTTTGCTCGTTGGAAAATTCTAACCCCGTGGCTTCCTCCGAAATCCTATTATGCAAATATGTCAGAGCTTGTATTGATCGCGGGCCGATATTGCCCTTTGATTTGCAAACAAATACCGTCGTCTGTTTTTAAACGAGGATTAAATGAACGTTGAGATCTTTTTATTGAAATGGCATTATTCATTTATCCCTTTGTATTTTTATTAAAGAAGGACAAAGAACCTGAATAGTGTATATATATAACATGCATAAGTAGAATTTTGATACATATTTGCTTTTTTATTGTTGAGAAACAGCAGACAGGCTTCAGACCTATGATGTTTGCGACACCAGGAGCACCACGAACACGCTGCTGTCCTATAGGGGTACAGGAACCTGGGTCACTAATGCCGGAACACAACATAGGTTACTGTGGCAGCATTGACCAAGACTTATTGACCAAGGGTGGTTGCTATTTAGACGAATTTGGAGTTCTACCACGTAGCTAGGATTATTTTGTCGACTTTTACGACAGACCGACCTCGGCTGCAGGTGTTAGTATTGTTACTCCACCCCTGCATGGAGGAAGTAACATACTTAAAGCAAAATAACAATGTCAGAATTCAAAGTCCCTATATACGTCACCCTGATACCTTCGCTCGCTAACTTAATTTTTAAATATTATTACGATTTAATAACTTCGCTGCATCATCACCAAATTTTTGTGTAGATTTTGAATAGGCGACCACCTTTGGTCTTAAGTATGCCGCCATAATAACTATGTGTGTTCCGGCATTAGTGACCCAAGTTCCTGTACCCTTATGGGACAGCAGCGTGTTTGTGATGCCACTGGCCTTGCAAATACCGATGGGCGACGGTAACTGCTAAATTTTAAGCGGGCCGTCAGCCTGTCTGCTGTCCTACAGCAATAAAAATGATAAATAAATTTTTAAGGACCTATTTCAATTCTATAAAGCTATCAACGAGAATAAATATTTTACAAGAAAGTTGACACGACAAGTCACATTTCATGAAAAAAAACAACACAAATTATATTTTTTGAGAGCTTTCGAAAAATTTCTCACCATCTAATATCGCTCAGCAATAATGCCGTCCTCTCGACAATCTAGTAAATTTATTTTCGTAGAAACAAATAACGCAATATTAAAATATGGGACTGTAACCGAATTTTATTATATTTTAGTTGACAGAGGAAATAAAATGTCATCGCCACACGTTCCCGTCGCTGGTTTGCGGCTAACGGCTAAACAATAGGTGGATTTTCTGCCTAACATAAATTTTGTTTAATATTCTGGGTATATACTTTTCTGAAAATTATCAATATTATAAACTTATATGCCTGGCTCTACAGTTTTAATTTATTGAAAAGACGTATTTGCATGCGCATACATGAGTGAAAGCGTCCGTGCGCACACGCATGTATGCAGGTATGCGTGCGTGTGAGTGTTACTTTATATTTACTATCCAAACTTTATTAATCTAGTATTATGAAACGTTTTTTTTTTTCAATTTCAAACTCCAAAAGCCATAGCTTTTCTCATCATTTTACGTACCTAAAACCTTACAAAGTGGAGATAAGAGACATTTTTTTCTCCTCGTTAGAAATAAAATATTATAACTTGCAATTTCAAACTTGAATAAATATCAAATGTAACGTGCGATCAAATTATTGTACCACATTAATAAAAGAAAATTAAAGAGATAACTATTTAATGAGAATTCTCGCAAACATTTTAATAATACTTGCAGGAACATAAAGTGTAATCCGAATTGCTCATTCCAGCCCATTAATACCCATACGAGTGTAAGCACTCAGATGTTAAAATCCAACGACTGTGAAAATGTTATCATATAAATCAGTTCACGAAATCTTTGTTTGCCACATGACAGATCTGTATTTTTCTTTGCTATTTACTTAGTCGAGCCAGCGTGTCATTTGCCACAATGCCTGCTTATTAGTGAGTTTTGGCTAAGGAGGCGTAAAATAAGGAACAAATGTGACTAAATATGCTTTTGAAAAAGCTTTTGCTGACATTTTAACGACGAAGTTTCAGATTATTTTTTTCAGAGGTTTGGAATATGTCTAGCGGTCCCTGTAAAACCCAAATTTAGTTACATCTTTAGAACAAGAAGAGCAGTCATACATATTCCGGGTGGGATACAGGCGGAGCCAGCCTAAGTCACTATGACTCAGTAAGTCTAAGCCGGAAGTGCAGGCAAAAGCTATGCCTTCGCCTAGGCGTTAGGCAGTAAGGAACATTGGAGTGGGTTTGGTGGGTATAAAATGACACGAGTTCCCATGTAAACTCCGGGGTTGCATTGCACGGGAGTTCAAACTACTCCGCAGTGAATCCCAATCATCAAGTATTTCCATCTCAATAAAAAATTACAGGCACCAGTGTAAATAGACTCTCAGAAGTTTAGTCTTTCTCTCTTTTATAAGTAGAAGAGAAAGAAAAGTAGCAGCAATGTGATTAAAGTATCGGATAAAAGCCAGTCGTGTATAAAACAAACAAAAAACCTCAACCACAATTCTACTTCAAAACGTGCCTAGCAGATATCATTTTACTGTAGTATTTAAGATTTCTTTCGCGTCATGTTGAGAATTTCATTTCTCTACTTGGCTGGTTCTGTAACGGACATTTTTGTCCATTTTTCCTTTTAACATGAAGCAATTGTTTGGTTTCTTGTTGTTTTTGTGTATTGTGAGGAAACAAGACAAAGATGGCGGTGAATTCTAATTGAAACCTTAGCGTTGGTGAACGTCCGGTAACTTTAGTGATTATATTGATAGAGGCAAGTTCAGTTATTCTTATCGGAGTTAGGAGGTGAGGCGGCTGTTGTTTCAGTAATGTAAAAAAGCAAACTTAGTAAATTTTATTTCAATTGTTGAATGTTCAAGAAAATTTTAAAATAATTTGATGAATGATGTTTACTTACGTACGGCCATTCTAGATAGTGTGCGTTTTTATCCGTGCAGAAGATAAGGGGGGACACTGCCTGTCGTAAAAGGTGACAAAACAGCCCTAGCTAGGGGGAAGGGCTCTAAGCTAAGCCCATCTGGATGGCAACCACCCCTGGATATGTTGCATTCCGGTATAAGTGTCTTACATAGACAGCAGCGTGTTAACAGTGCCCCTGCTCAATCATGCTTAGGTGACGGTAAGTGCTTAATATTAAGTGGACCTTTAGCCTATCTGCCGTTCAGAATATAGTTTAAATTTATTTACATTCTTTGTGTCCTAATGACTTTTCAAATAAATATCTTGCTCCCAGACTGATGTCACTTATTCGTTAGGGTATCCGGATTCATTATACTATCAATTAGAGAAAAATAAGAGTTACTGAATGACACCATCACAAAAAAGCGCATTGATATTTTTTCCAGTGAGATATATCACGGATATTTTATATTTATCCGTGCAGGGGCGGAGAAAGAATACTGACCTCTGCGACCGGAGTCGGCCTGTCGTAAAAGGCGACTAAACAACTTGCCCCAGCTACGTGGTAGAGCCCCAAGCCCGTATGGATGGCAACCACCTTTGGTCTTAAGTATGCCGCCATAATAACTCTGTGTTGTGTTCCGGCATTAGTGACTCAAGTTCCTGTACAGTAAGTACAGTAAGTATGGGACAGCAGTGTTTTTGCGATGCCACTGGCGTTACAAACACCCATAAGCGACGGTAACTGCTAAATTCTAAGTGGGCCGCCAGCCTGCCTGCTGTCCTACAGTAATAAAAAAACAGTAATAAAATTAAATATGATACAACTGATACAAATAGTTTGAAAGAATAAAAACACGTATTATATTTTATAGGTTTTGTTACGTTACATGCATCCATCCCAGTAAAAACACTGAAAGAATTACGAATATAAGCTTACCAAATCACAGAACTAATGTTCAGCTCTCGGTCATAACTAATAATCGAATCGGCTTAACCAATACCGCAGTCACGATAGCAATTAATTCCCTAATCACGATGCAAGCTGTTGTTCACCTACAAGAATTTCACTAATATCGATATGAATTTATCAAAGATTTCCTTTCGGACTATGATTAGAGAAACAGAAGCCTATGAACATAAACAGAAACAGAGCCTGCTGTCAAGAAAGGACAAATATTTGATAGATTACTTTTATTGTCCATCAAAATATATTTACAATTTAGCTTAGACTTACACTTTCAACTTAAGCCGGACAGTAGGAATTTCACGAATTTTCACTAACTTTCAGAACACTTTAAATTCAACAACTAATTTTAAAAATCAAAAAGTGCCTCTTCTAAAAACAAAATATAGTTGAAAAAAAATAGAATTTAAATATTAAATATATTTAAATCTTTCAAATGCACTTTATAACAAATTGAAGTGGTAAGATATGTTTTCAAATCAGTCTGTATCCATCCAAAAAATGTTAAGAAATTGCAAAAACAAATTCAAATAATTTTATAAACAAGAAACAGATCTACTATGTTTATTTTCAAGCGAAAATAAGATTAATTTGTTAAAACGTAAATTGTAATTAAAGTTAATAATTAAAGATTAAGCCGTAATATGTATTTACGTCGCAGGTAAGCGTAAAGTGTATATATACCTTAAACGAGAATATTTCAGAAAACATTTAAATTTGATGTAAAAAGTTTGAGATGTTAATTAGGTAATTAAAACTCGTTTTGACATTATATGTACACTATTGCTTGCTAGCAAATGTAGTTCTGTCATAGAAATAAAAAAATTGTAGTGGACCGAATTGCAAATTTAAACCCTAGTCAAATACACAAAAAAATCATCAAAATCGGTCCAGCCGTTTAGGAGGAATTCAATCACATACACACATATGCACACACGCACATGCGCACACGCGCGCACGCGCTCGTTCATGCACATACAGAATAATTATATAGGTATTTATAAAGATAATAGGGATAATGCGTAGAACAATGTCGTAAAACTGAACTTATAGGGAGTTTTATCATCCATACACGGAAATGAGTGATTTCCGATATTTTTTGTCCTTTTTCATATATATTTTCTTTTGTTTGACATTTTATTCCGGTTGCAACTTGTTTATTTCATAGCTTGGGTCTGCTATGTAGTATTATTATAAGATAGATAAATACTGTGACAATTCACATAGCGTCATCTAGTCACAAACTAAGCTGAGAGCGTTTGTGTTATGGGTACTAGAGAAATGATATTCAACATATAAAATTTTCTTTTATACTAAATAAATATATATTTCTTTAGAATTTTATATTCTATTTTTAATTTTAAAAAGGAGCAAGCAATTTATTTAATTTTATACGATACTGTAGATATAAAAATAAACTACGTTTAAAAAACCGACTTCAAAAACTAAAAAGTATAAAATAAGAACAAAATACTATTATTTGTATGTGCTACCTATAGATATGGGTTTGAAGCGGTGCCAAGCCCTAAACAAAATAAAACTTATAAACAGTTTACTTATTGTAACTCAGTCACGCGCGGCGAGTGTGGGTACCACCTACATTTGGCTTGGCACCGACTTCACACCTATCAATAGGTAGCAGATGCATTTAATAGTATTTTATTATTATTTATACTTTTTGTTTTTGAAGTCGGTTTTTAAACATAGATTTTTTTTTACTTTTTAGTGTCTTATTTTTTTATCCGTGCAGGAGTGGAGAAAGAATACTAACCTCTGTGGCCGGAGTCGGCCTGTCGTAAGAGGCGACAAAACAACCCACCCTAGCTACGTGGTAGGGCCCCAAGACCGTCTAGATGGCGACCACCTTTGGTCATAAGTATGCCGCCATAATAATCTTGTGTTGTGTTCCGGCATTAGTGACACAAGTTCCTGTACCCTTATGGGACAGCAGCGTGTTCGCGATGCCACTGCTGTTGTAAACACCCATAGGCGACGATAACTACTAAAATATAAGCGGACTCAGCTTGTCTGTTGTCCTACAGCAAAAAAAAGTGTCTGTAGATTCAAGAACGTTTTGCCAAAGAGACGTCGACGACGAAAAAATAATACCATTCGAATGTTAATAATAACTCTTTCTTCAAAACGTCTTTAGTAAAATAATTTCTGTCCGTGTTCATGAAATTTTAAAGCGTCTGATTTAATTTAATAGCAAAAAGTTACTAATTAGAGTAAAATCCAAGTATTTAAGTGGGCGCTCGCCAAAAATTTAAAACTAAAAAAAATGTTCATAAAATGAAAACTATTAGGCCAAACTATGTTAATTTTTTATGGAACCAAATGGCAACTATTCTGCACCGAACTAAAGAAACACGTAAATTGGATCATAAATATCAGCACAATTAAATGAGGTCCTAAGAACAACATAAGAGATGAATATCTCTTAAGTCGAATCCATACTAATGAAAGGCTTGAGTGTTATGCTACTAAATGTTACTGTTTTATTTGCCTATTTGGTTAAATTTGTTTTTATCGTCTTATAAATTGGGATAATATTTGCAGTTTTTGAAGTTGTAACTTCTTATGGGAGGGTCAACCGCTTCGTTACGTAAAGTGTTACAGCGCCAGTATGTCTGGCTCCCCTTTCTCTCACGCATACGGCAGCGGTAGGCAGGCTCCTTCTCTCTCACTCTAACTCACAACGCTAGATCTATTCTTATTGTGACTTTATTACAATGAAATACATCTACATTAGGGAATAATTTAATATAATTTTGAAACAGTTTTTGGAAAAATTGGAAATTCGTAAACTTTAGTTATTTTTTAATTATTTTTAGTTTTTTTAATAACCTTTCCTTACATTATCATATTAATATTATACATAAAATTTTAGTAATAACCTAAGCTTTTATCAAGTTAAACAATTTCAATATTAAATAGTTCAACTTAGATTGTTTTAAGTTATCACTTCAGCCGGGCGTCCCGAGACGCACACGTTTTTTTACATTGCCTTATTATTAAGGACCAAAAAAAACTGTTAACTCTTTATCCGATAGATTTCGGTTAAAAAACAATATATTAATTTAGTTAAAAAACAATTAATATTTGACGGTCACGACATAACATGACCGAGAGAAATACAGACAGTTATTTGCGCTAAAATATTGCGTGTCAGCCCTAAATTAAACCACATAATGTCACCTACCTAAAATGGGATTAAAATTCCCCCCTGTAGTGTGGACAGGACCGGTCCCTCGGGGTAACTCAAACAAAGTTTAATCGGGTTAATTCTTTATTAAACGTTTGCACAACTCTTTTCGAGTGACGTAACAATATCTACGTTTTAATCCAGAGTTGTTAGGTTTATTAAAGTTAGGTTATAGTATTATTTATAAAATATTTGTTTTAGGAGAGCTATTCGTTACTTTTTATTTATTTTGTTTTTTACATTACATTATTTTTATACTACATTTTTTTCTGTTAACATAAAATTGATTATTTGTTTAAATTTTGTGTGTAGTGTGTAAAGTTATTCTGTTAGGTTATAATTATTTAAATTTCTATTTGCTAGGCGAAAGATGCATGCTAGATGAAAGATGATTTAGATGCATCCATTTCTAAATATGTTGCCATAATAACCTTGTGTTGTCTTCCGGAATAAGTGACCAAGGTTAGAGTTACGTTAAGTGGACTACAGCAAGTTGGCGAAGCCCCTCGCAAACGTTCATAGACGTACTATAGGTACTCATAGTTAGTAAATCAGCCCGCATATTTATCCGTGCAGGGGCGGAGAAAAAATACTAACCTCTTCGGCCGGAGTCGGCCTGTCGTAAAAGGCGACAAAACAATCCACCCTAGCTAACGGGGCTCAAGCCCGTCTGGATGGTGACCACCTTTGGTCTTAAGTATGCCGCCATAATAACCTTGTGTTGTGTTCCGGCATTAGTGACCCAAGTTCCTGTACTCTTATGGGACAGCAGCGTGTTCGGGATGCATCTGGCGTTCACAAACACCCATAGGCGACGGTTACTGCTAAATTCTAAGTGGGCCGTCAGCCTGTCTGCTGTCCTACAGCAAGAAAAAAAATATTTTCTGCTGTTCCACAGCAATAAACAAATGTATTTTTCGTATATATGTATTGTAAGTAGTACAAATACATTTGTTAACTTTAATTCATTCTAAGATGTCCTATAAGTAATCACTATGCAAATTAAAGATTTTTTTAAATAAACACCAACACTCACAATGCGACCTAAAACAGGACACAAGTGGTATTTAATTGTAATACCTCTTTTTATGTTTATGTAATGTTAATTTATTTATTTCTCTTAATTGCAACACTTGTATATTCATTAATATTACTATTAGTTATTGCATTTATATTTATCATATATTTACAGTTTTATACCATATACTACATATATATATTTATATAAGATTATATTATTTTGACGACCTCGGTGGCGTAACGGATAACGCACTTCGGTACACTTGCGGAGGTCACGGGTTCGATTCCCGTCTCGCGTCTGGGTGTTTATGTATAATATGTATTTATTTACAAAAAAAAAGTATATAAGTAGTATATCAGTTGTCTAGTACCCATAACACAAGTGCTTATGCTACTTAGATTGGGACTAGATGGCGCTGTGTGAATTGTCACAAAATATTATTATTATTATTATTATTCCTCTTTATTTATTTTCTTTTCTAGTTATTTACATTTTTCAAAATAATTTACATTTCATTTTATAAAATACTTATTAATATTAAAAAAATAATTTATTTTATAAAACGATATTTACAAAGAAATTAAATTAAAAAATATAAAAAACTGTCCGTCGCTGGGAGCGAGGCCTAGGGCCCAAGCTACCGGTGGTTAGGGCTCCAGAGACAGGAATCTCCTCACTATGCGTGCCGTGCTTAGGAGAACCGCCTTCTGTATCCGACCCTTCACCCATTTACCTAGCGAAAGCCTCTCTAGGTGTTTATCGAAGCTCTTCGCTATAAGCCCGTTCACTGACACCACTATCGGTACGATGCTCGTTGATTCCATGTGCCACATGGCGGCAACCTCGTGAGCGAGATCTAAATATTTTGTAATCTTGTCAGTTTCTGCTTTCACGAGGTTACCATCATGTGGGACACTAATATCAATGATCATCGTATGTCTCGCAGATCGATCTATTATCACAATATCAGGCTTATTGGCAACAATAGTCCTGTCTGTGATAATAGATCGATCCCAGTAGAGCGTGATATGGCCACTATCAAGAACTGACTCAGGCGTGTATTTATAATAGGGCACTTCTGAAGATATAAGCTTGTATCGAAGGGCAAGTTGCTGATGGATGATTCTGGCCACTAAGTTGTGTCTGTGCAAATACTCAGAGTTAGCAAGACGAGAACAACCAGAAGTAACATGCCTAATCGACTCACCAGGACAGTGACAGGCTCTACACGTGTCGATCGTGCCGTCTTTTAGGATGTACCTCCGGTAGTTGTTCGTCTTAATAACCTCGTCCATAATTGCACAGACAAAACCTTCGGTTTCCCCAAAGAGGTCACCGAATCGAAGCCAGTTCACCGATGCCAGCAGATCTATATCGGGCCCATATAGTGCTCGATAAAATCTACCGTGCAGCTCCTTGCTCTTCCACACATCCATACGCTCAGCAGTACTCATTACTTCAGGCCTGCTCCAGCTCTCTTTTGCAAGAGAGAGCGGGGTGAGTCCCTTGTCTACTGCCTTCATATCCCGATGCATCCCCACGTTGGTTTTGAGAAAGTATTCCCGGAGCTTGCATATCTCACGGTTGTGCAGATTTTTGGCATTTAGCAGACCTCGCCCTCCGCACTTCCGTGGGATATACAATCTCATAACCGATGATCGTGGGTGATGAATCCGATATGAAGTCATCATGCAACGAACCCTTCGATCCAAGGCATCCAGCTCTGTCTGAGTCCACCTTAGTATACCAAAGGAGTAGGTCAGCGATGGCATAACCCAGCTGTTAATGGCGCGAATCTTGTTACCACCTGAGAGGAAGGAGTTCAACACTTTTCTCAGGCGGCTAAAAAATTTCTCCTTTACCAGCTGTTTTATGTCTACGTCATCGATACCTAATGATTGTGATATACCAAGGTATTTGTAGGTGTCACCTTCAGAGAGAGATCTGAAGGACATATTTACAGAGAGTTGTAATTCGTTTGAATTGACAACTCGCCCCCGCTGTACATGCATAACCGCACACTTGTCCACGCCGAACTCCATTCCTATAGAACTACTGAACCTTTCAGTTAGTTTTAATAGTTCTAGTAGGTCCGTTTTTTTTGACGCGAACAGTTTGAGGTCATCCATGTATAGTAGGTGAGATATGACTTCACCCCCTCTGCGAAGTTGAAAACCTAGTCTTGAATCCTCAAGCAGTGCGCTCAAAGGGTTCAATGCTAGGCAAAACCACAATGGGCTCAAGCTGTCACCTTGAAAAATCCCACGCTCTATTCTTAATAGTCCGTCTAAAAACCGTCCTCTTCCTGGGAGGCTAAGTCTTGTGACCCACTGTCGCATGCACGAACCTAGGAAGGTGCGTAGAGTAGCATCAATTTTATACAACTCCAACACCCTCATAAGCCATGAATGCGGCACTGAATCATAAGCCTTTTTATAATCAACCCAAGCAGTGCAGAGGTTTTTTCTATTTCGACGGACTTGTTTATTGATAGCCATATCTACGAGGAGGAGCTCTTTCGTACCACGGGACCCCGGCCTACATCCATTTTGAGTATCAGCCAAAATTTTGTTGTCTAAGAGATGTTTCATTAATTTTGTTCTCAAAATGGATGTAAGCAACTTGTAGATGGTAGGTAAGCAAGTTATGGGTCTATAATTTCTAGGATCCATGGTACTACCAGATTTGTGTATAAGGTGCGTGACCCCCGTGGTCATAAAGGATGGGAGGCAGCACGAGTTTATAGCATCTTGGAATTGAGTTGCCAAACAGGAGTGCGAAATCTTAAACCATTTGATCCAAAAGTTGTGTAAGCCGTCCGGTCCAGGACTTTTCCAGTTTTGGCACGAACGGATTGCACAACTTACGTCTGATGGAACCACTATGACTTGTTCCATCTCTGGAATAAGTTCACACCTCTGTTCAACAGCCCCTTTCCATTCGTTCTCAGTGTGACTTCCCGGAACAGACCAGATGCCACGCCAGAATTCCAGCGTTGCATCGTTATTTGGCAACTGTCCGTCAGCCACTAATACCTTCGAATGTTCCCAGCCTTTATACACACCTTTCTGGTTTCTTTGGAAGCGACAATTAAGGAAATATCTTTCTGTGCGTTCTTTATACCTGCGAATCCGGTTTGCCCAGGCATAGACTCTCTGTTTCAAGAAGTCTATGCGCTCCGTGACTCTAAGCATATAGTCACTAGATCCAATATCGGTTCCAGCAAATGCCTGAGTCACGAAACGCATCACCCTTGGTCGAGTATTTCCCGATCGAAAACAAATTAGTTTAGCTATTAGAGTTCGTGTTGCATTAATTCTACGTTCTATTCTGTACTGCCAGGCTGGTTTGTCATATGTTTTTTTTTCATATTGGGGAATATTATTAAATTTCACACCAACAGTACGACACACGGCGACAGCCCCACAGTACAAAATAGAATGTGTCTCATCCAGATCTTTACTTGTTAATATATACGGTTCTAAAAGCTGGTTAAAATTACCCAAAATAGACAAACTATGTCTATGTATGGGTAGACGAGGTAGCTGTGGTCTATTTAGGGTAGGTATGTCTTTATACTCCTTAATTGCCTCCTCCAAAGTCCTCCTCATACGCTCTAAATCCTGGCTACTTACGGAATCAGTCCTATGAATATCCAAATCCGTATTAGATGGTGATGTTGAGGATACTTCCATCACAACATCACTATGTTGTAGAATTGGATATTGTGCATTTTCATTTATCCTAAGACTGTTCCGTACTTCAGTGCGTAGACGATCAAGTACAGGTTCGTCCAGCAGTTTTAACCGCTGAATGGCCCGCACCTGATCCGACAAGCGCTGTGCCGTGACAGTGGTATTTGGGTGAAGAACCTGAAACAGAGACAGCATCCGATCACGATACGCCGTGAGGTAGGTTCCCATCTTTGTAGCCTCAAAGTACGCGCGCATGACACTCTCATTCATCTCCCTAGTCCATCTCATGCGGCGCACTACACCACCAGTAGCGGGAGTCGGGCGCGGGGCGCTCCCCGCAGGCTCCAAGCGTGCTGATGGTGGTCGTCCACGTCCCCGCGACTTTCTAAACAGGAAGAATACTAACCTCTGTGGCCGGGGTCGGCCTGTCGTAAAAGGCGACAAAACAACCCACCCTAGCTACGTGGTAGGGCCTCAAGCCCGTCTGGATGGCGACCACCTTTGGTCTTAAGTATGCCGCCATAATAACCTTGTGTTGTGTTCCGGCATTAATGACCCAAGTTCCTGTACCCTTATGGGACAGCAGCGTGTTCGCGATGCGACTGGCGTTGCAAACACCTATAGGCGACGGTAACTGCTAAATTCTAAGCGGGCTGTCAGCCTGTCTGCTGTCCTACGCAATAAAAAAAAAAAAAAAAAAACGAGTTAGACGACGCTGTCCCATCCTCGTTGTTATGGCTCGACATCCCTCTGGCCAAATCTTCTGTGTTAGAGGTTGGTCGGGTGGAGCTTGGTGAAGTGGGTACAGCAGGTGGAAGGCGTGCGCGATTACGGCTGGCTATCTTGTCTGTTCATGTGACTTGTTTTATTTATACATATTAAATTTTACAACACTTCGAAAGCATATTTTCATTTTGACGTGAGTTGTCATTTTGAACTAATTTATGAGATTTTAGTTTTCAATAGTTTATTTCTTATTTTTATGATATATATATACACTTGAAGGATTTATTTTCACTATTTATTCGTAATTGCAATGGCAAATATGTAAAAAGAAATCAGAAAACTATTTTTTAAATAAAATTTTTCAGACAGCCATGTGTCAGCATTCACAGACTTGACAGTTTTTTTATTATTATTATTGTTTTTTGTCTTATGTGCTAAGTAAAGGTAATGTCTGCCGTGCCGTTGCCTTATGGGCCTTATGTGCCTTATGGGCTCAGCGGAAGATCAGCGCTGGTCAACTGACCAGCATTATGCTGACACTGATGCCCATTTTAGGACAAGTTTTGTTTGAAGTTTAATATTATTAACACTTAGTTTTATATTAGTTTAGTTTAACTGTCCTAAATAAAAATTATTTTCTTTCTTTCTTACAATTAACGATATAATTCTTACTACCATTTGCTAAAAAAAATCATATATGCTGTCTTTATTTCATACCTGTACTTATGATTATTATTTAATCTATTAGGTACATTAATTCTAAATACCTTTACATCACATTTATATCAACAATACGTATTTGTGACTCTTTTACGTTATTTAAGATTTATTTACTTAAAAATTTGTCTATAGTTCAGCGTTTAAAGAGATTTATTGGAACACCTTAAGTTTAATTCACAATGAACCTCCTTCCAAGAATGGACTTGTTTACAAGAATACTTCAGCAAAATTCTTACTTTGCTTCGTGGAGTAAGTAAAAATACGTGTTTGTCTTCCTTGGTGGAGAAAGGAAAAATTAGGGAAGCCTGTGACGCAAACAGAGTGCGAATAAATTTTCCGCGAAAATTTAATAATGGATTTTGAAATACAAATTTACAGTCTGTGTTTGAACTGATTTGAATAGTTGTGAAAAGTTTAACAACCCAAAAAGGTTTAAAGCAATATTATATAATATCGGTAAATACTAAGGTATAATTAAATTTATTTAGACTATCATTTTCTCTCTCATCGCATTACACAAAAAAGATGTGCTAAAAAACTAGATAGATAATATTTTTAGTCATAAACTTAACCTAGTAATAAAAGTAAAACAGAATATTTTAAATGTTAAAGACAATGGGCGGCCTTATCGTTTTAAGCGATTTCTTTCCGGAAACCAATATGCATATAAATTTCTTATGAAGGATAGATACTATTACTAAAATATCATGCGGTGTACAAAGAGAAAAAAACTACATAAAAGAAATATGATTTAAATCTAGGAAATATTCAACCGATCTCTTGAACATTCCTAACGATTTAGCCTCTCTAATAGTGACGGGAGGAGAATTCTACAATAGAGTGACTTGATAATTAAAGGATTTACGACAGTAGGAAGAACGGTGTCCTGTTTAGAAAGTTTTAGAAATCGGTTGTAGTTAGAGCGCAAATTACGCGAACAAGAGGAGCGGAGGAAGTAAAAACATTATTTTAAGAAGTTGGAAAAAGAGGATTGAAAAGAATATTATAGAGGAGAGTTAGCAAATGAGTATTCCGGTGCAGTGGGAAGTAAGAAGACGGTAGAAAATTCGGATATGTGGTTATATTTGCGCAAGCCAAATATGAACCGGATATAAAAATTCTGAAGACGTTCTAGCTTATTTAGTTGCTGTTCGGTTAAATGAAGAAAACTAGCATCAGCATAATCCAATAAAGGGAGCGTAAGAATAACTTTAGTGGCCGTCGGAAAAAAGTTTTTAAACCTTCTGAGAGATGAAGATGCTGCGAAAACTCTTCTGCCAGGTGAGGATGCTATGGCAGCTTGTCCATAACATTGTTCATGATGACACCAAGAACCTTCAATTTTTCTCTATATTCAATTATTGCGCGAGCTACCTATGATTGTAACTTTCTAGTCTAGATAGTTTTAAAGTAAAAAGAAATCAATAACGCATTTATTATTGTAGATTTACAAACATTTGAAATATAACAATATTAAAGTGCGATCAAAAACAATGAAACAGCCAAATTAAAATAATTTTACGGCTAATAAAATTCAAAGTCCCCAGCGACAGTTAATAGGGTTCACGGTGGTTTCAGACTAAATAACATTTAAGAGGCATTCCTTTGTAATTTGTATCGGTATTAAACGGTATAGCGTTTTTATTGCTTGTGATTCGTAGTCTATTAATTTTGAAGGAGTTTAAATTTAATGTGAATTGTTGGAAATTGTTTTAAGATATCGAAGTTCATTTTAACTGTACGTTCATTAAAAAGTTTAGAATAAGGAAAGCATCAACACGTATCTTGTTAGTTCTTTGACTCAATTACATTCAATCAACAAACTTTAAGCACATTACACATCTGGAACATCCTCATCCTCGCAGCGATACGTGTACCAAACAAATTAAAGGTTTCACATAACGAACGAATTTGAAAGGGTTACCTGCCCCACCTGTTTAATCAACTTACCATCTTGCCAAGGGATTGTGCTCGAATCAATTGTCTCGAATCAATCCGCACAATCAATGGGACCATAGACTTATCTTATATCTTTAAACGAACAATTCTTGTATATACATATATAATTGGAGTCTCGGAATCGGCTCCTACAATTTTCATGAAATTTAGTATACGGGGGGTTTCGGGGGCGATAAATCGATCTAGCTAGAAATCATTTCTAGAAAATGTCAAAAGGTGGCGTTTGAGTAGTCCCAATTTAAACTGAAAAATGACTCTTCCTGACATCTATCGGCGAATAATAATACTATTTTTTTTAAATTGCTTTAACGACACAACAACACTAAAGCTATTCCAGCAGATGGCGTTGTTAAGTAACACGAAGTCAATGAGTGTTTGCTTTGATGTTAGACTAAGAAAAACAATTGTTAATTTCTAAAAAACACAATTTATAAAAAAAAATACCGAGCAAAGCTCGGTCATCCGGATACTTACAAATAATACATTAGAATGCTCAAATATTATGCCGTCTGGTGATGACTCGAAATTAAGATTAGCACGAATAGCAGGAATAACTGGAATGCTACGGGCATATAATAAGGAGGGATATGGATCAGATTACCAGGAGAATAATAAAATTGAAAGTAAGCTGGCACAAGGACCTCAAAGCGGTGGAAAGAAAAGAAAAAAGAAAGAAAAAGAAAATAAAGAAAGCCATCGCCTATATGAAACGGTTCTCGAGATCGTTCATGTTATATATTCTTCAAATTTGGAATGCTCTTTCGGTTCTAGCCTGTAGTGCTGGATCTGCATCAAAGCGTTTCAATTAACCTAACAGTGTTTTTTATTTGGAGCTGTTTTTAACTTTATTACGCACTGGGGTATTTCTTGTTAACGAGTCGTATGAAAGAACTAATATGATATCTTCTAATTTCAAAACTATGTTATAATTTACTATAGTTTTGTTCTGGTTTAGCTTATTTCTGACCTCTATGGTTATTTTGACCTTGTTATGTTTTAACATTTAACTATCTAGTATTAAATTAATTTGCAAATATGTTAAGACTTTAAGCTTAATAAGAGGTCTTTTTAATCTTATGCCGATATATATATATATATATATATATATATATATATATATATATATATATATATATATATATATATATATATATATATGTATGTGTGTGTGTGTGTGTGTGTGAAATTATTTGCGGTGTGATAATACATCAGCTTCTTCCATGTGTCAAATTTTGGTCGTATCCTGCCTTTTTTATTGGAACCGGGGGCCTTGAGTTTATCATAGGTTGATACGTAACCATTTTGTAGTTTTTTCAACGTCATGGTCTTTTCAAGTAGATAAATTTGTCTATATGGCCATCGGGATGCACCAAGTGGCAGTTGGTCTCAATTGTGCAAATTTCTTTGTGTCCTGACTTACTAAATGATTATCTTAATCAAAAATTATTCTTACCGTTTTTGTTTTTAAAACAATAAAATTATGACAATAACATTAATTTCTCGAAGTACATAAATAAACAACATTAAAAAACATTCCACTCATCAATCTTACAGTGCGGAGCCATTGTCCTCCGGTGGTTAGCGGCTTTGCAATCGACGAGGAAAAATCCTCCACGTTGGTAAATCTTTTTACGGTTTCCCGAATTTCTTTTACAAAAATATGAAGCCATTGTGGGATTAAAATCCTTTTGTTTGAGCATATTCAATTTCCATTACGTCAGTAAGTATTTTGATCCCTTTATATTTGCCTGAAACATATTCAAAACATTGTTAATAATATATTATTTAATTTTTGTGAAAAAATGAAAAGCAATTTATTACACTAAACACTTACAAATATTTAACACTAACTTGAAATATGAAATTCAACATGAAGAGTTCTTTTGATTTTAAGCGGGTATAGCCTTAGGCAGTTTATTCAGCAGCCGTTTACAATGTTTTAAAGTTTTGTGTTCTCTTTTTTAGACGCACTTAGGTATGCCGCCCTTGAATTATATAAAATGTACAAAAAATCTAATAAGGACGAGAAAATTCGAACAACATTCTAAAGTGTTAAACGAGCCGGCAATTTGCCAAATTGCTAAAAAAAATATTAAAACATCTGTGCTCAAATTGGAACAACCAAGTTTCGTAGCTGCGATCTCCCCTAATCGGAATAGTGCCGTAAGATCCGGGTTAACGAGTATAGGGATTGTTTACACTGACACATTAGCCCCCGTTCTCGTAACTTTCAAACTCTAATATTTGGCTTGAAATATTTTTTTATTCTTTTCCCGTTAAATTTCAATTTACTATTGCGTCACGATATATTGAACTGTTTTTATATCCTAAGATTTAATGAATTACCCTTATTATATCGAGATATTATATTTTCCACATTTCACTAGGTGGTAGGGCTTCAAGCCTGGATGGCAACTACCCCTGATTTCAAAACATACCACCATATTAACCTTGTGTTGTGTTTTTTTACTAATTACTAATTGTAGCCTTTCCATCAACCCAAAAGGAAAAGGTCTTACCTGAATCTTATATAATATTTATCACGGTGTACAACCTAGCCACTCATGTAATACGTTAAATATAAAAATCTATCAGGATAACATATACAAAACTCATTCTCATTCAGTCGGATTAGTGTAGCCACTCCCTAAGGTCAGAGTTAATGAGTCCTAGGCATTTCAACCTAAAGCTGACTTGATTAAAACACGACAAAATTGAGATGTTTCCCGTGAGATTACTGTGATTATGTCTGCAATAACAAACAAAATGAAAATGTATCAGTTTTTTCGCTCTCCGTGTTTGGACCGGGTTGGCGTGTTTAGCGTTATGGGTATGTAGTAATTAATTTTCATGATACCATCGTGAGGGTGTGATATTCATTGCACTCGTGCATGAATAGGCAAAAACAATATTACCTCTCTCCTTGGAACTGTTTCAGCCCGATTGCTTCCGGGTTTTACGTTAGAGACTTATTTTGCGTGAAGCTGATTGCGCGCCTGTTTATTATCATATATTCATACATGTAGGGGTATGTAAGTAGGAGCCGAGGAGGAGGAGGAGTAAGTAGGAGGAGAGGACCGCGCCTGGTCTCTAAATATGCCTAATAATGTTGTGTTGTGTTCCGGCATAAGTGACTCGAGTTCCAATTCCCCTTTGCGAACGGAAGTGCTTCTGGCATCGCCAACATCCATAGGCGACGGTAACTGCTTACTATTAAGTGGGCCCTCAGCCTGTTTACTGTTCCATATTAAGGATAAACAATTAGCGAACTCTTATTCCCCAGTGCTAATATTATTATATATTTCTTCTTCGTCGTGTTCTTCATTTCTGAAGGTCGTGCCCGTCTTGATAAGCCTTTACGGAGACGCTGACGAACTGCCTCCACACTACTCTGTCCTCGGCCTGTTTCAGAGCTGCAGGCAAAGTGAGCCCCGTGATAGCCTTAATTTGATCCGAGCATCGGGTTGGTGACTGTCCTCTGGGCCTTTTCCCCTCTATTTTGCCTAGCACTATCAGTTTTTCGAGGTTGTCTGACTCCTTTCGAGCGATATGGCCAAAATAGCCGAGTACTCGCTTGTAGCAGGTCGTGGACAATCTGGTTCTGACATTCAGCAGTTCATTATTATATATACAAAATTGTATATATAAAATAATTTAAATACAATACAAAAATAATTTCTATCCTTACAGAGGCGGAGAAAGAATACTAACCTCTGCGGCCGGGGTCGGCCTATCGTAAAAGGCGACAAAACAACCCACACTAGCTACGTGGTAGGGCCCCAAGCCCGTCTGGATGGCGACCACCTTTGGTCTTTAGTATGCCGCCATAATAACCTTGTGTTGTGTTCCGGCATTATCGACCCAAGTTCCTGTACACTTATGGGATACTAGCGTGTTCGCGATGCCACTGGCGTTGCAAACACCCATAGGCGACGGTAACTGCTAAATTCTAAGCGGGCCGTCAGCCTGTCTGTTCTCCTACAGCAATAAAAAAATATGAGTAAACTTTCTGAATTCCTGAAGAATATTTTACAGATCTTCGAAGCTACATGCTACTAATAAATTTTGCATTTATATAAGACATATCAAAGCATTTGTTCAGCCGATGGACTTTGGCCCATTTCCTCCAATCGTTTCATTTGGGGCCATTTCCGGTGATTCCTTTATAAAGGCGTCTAGATAATTCCGCTACTGGGATGAAAGTGTACGAAAAGTTATATGCTACTTATAACTTTGAGAAATGTCCCTCAAATACATCAAAGGAGTTTTTGAAAGAAATATTGCTCAATTCCTGTTGGGGGATCTTTAATTCATTCAATTTAGTCATTAAATTTAATATTTTGTGAAATAATATATTTCCTTAAATGCAAAAATGTTAAATACTCGATAATTTAAATTTTCAGTCCCTATTTTCTTAATGAATTTTTCGTTAAATATACGACAAACCAAACGTTAACCGCATATTAATTGTGAATCTGTTTCTGAAACATCCTCCGTACTAGTTAAACTACATGAATTTAAGAGAGAACATACATTTTTATTTATTAAAATTAGATAAAAATTAAACTTGATTCACAATGCTCAAGAATAGATTTTTTTATAGCTGAGGTACGCAGACCGACGGGTCACCCAAGCTTCTACTTTTACTGTGGTTGGCGACGGTATAGACGCTTGCAATACTAAAGACATACCCAAAGCCCTGCCGGCCGCTAAGAGGACCTAGAACCTGGTTTACTACAGCCGGAATACACAAGGTTGTTATGGCAGCATGTTTTAAACATACGTTACGTTTTAAAACCAGGGCTAGTTTTTTTATTGCTGTAGGACAGCAGACAGGCTGACGGCCCACTTAGAATTTAGTAGTTACCGTCGCCTATGGGTGTTTGCAACGTCAGTGGCTTCGCTAACACGCTGCTGTTCCATAAGTGTACAGGAACTTGGGTCACTAATACCGGAACACAACACAAAGTTATTATGAAGGCATACTTAATACCAAAGGTGGGCTCCATCCAGACGGGCTTGAGGCCCTACCACGTAGCTAAGATGGGTTGTTTTATTGCCTTTTACGACAAACCGACCCCGGCCGTTGAGGTCAGTATTCTTTCTCCGCCTCTGCACGGATAGTTGCCAATTAAGCTTGGATCTCTTTTACCTAGCTAGGTTTTTGTCGCCTTTTACAACAGGTCACCCGGCTGCAGTATTCTTACTCCACTCCTGGCCGGAGAGAATTGAACTAAATCTAAAAAAAAGTTGCTTGGTTAGGAATGGCTACAACGTTGAAGCAACCCTGACTCCGGCTCACTCGACGCCGTCCCGTAAATCCCCACGAACCCAGTAAGGTCAAAATGAAGCACTTACCGCTATTGGAGCTGAGGCAGGGATTGGCTAGGACTCGGCCTTGGTGCTTCCACCGGTTGGTGCGTACACGAGGAACGGTCGGTAGAAAAGTTGTTTTAGATTTCCAACGTTTTTTTCTGTAGCAGACGTGCGTGGTTCCGCGTCGATGCTCAGGCAGCCATTGATTTTGAATATATTTGAAATGCACTCAGCAGGTTGGCTGCGCGCGTGCTAGCGCACAAGAGCCGAGATTGACGGGGGGAGAGCAAAATGATACCAGGAAAGGGATACTTTACCGGAATATAGTGGCATGTCGCAATATTGCTCGTAATTATTTTTCTATACACTATCTGGAATCTGTATTGTGCTCCTATAAAGATGTCCTATAGAACTGTGACAGACATCTATTGTGAGCATACAGTACTAAAATACAACACCGCAACACTGGTAACAGGATAAGAAACAGTCAAAGTTTTAATAGGTGCGTCCTCGGTTAATACTACGTTATCTCAACTTAAGTCTAAGCGCCAAAGACTTTGAATAACATAGAATGGAGTACCATTTTCTCGGATTCACCTATACACTCAACTATTATTTTTCCTCTCTCATTTTTAAATTTGAACAGTTAATTATTATTTTAATATTGATAAATAATCAGTGTTTAATCGTTCTTATAAATCAGAAGAAACTATGAGATTTAAAATGATACTTTTTAAAAATAAATTTCTGATATTATATTTTAGACTTATTTTGAAAAAACTATAAAACATGATAGCTCAAAAATGGTTCACTTTTGTAAAATGCTTAAGGGGTTAAAATTATCACAAATAGTCACCCCTATCACCTCCTAACGGGAATACGTCAAATTACTAATAACGCTGTATATATAGTTTATCAGTTGTCTAGTACCCATAACACAAGTCCTATGCTACTTACTTCGGCACTTCTCCAAGGTCCAATTTATCTCTTAACCGAAATTCATCAAAATTGGTTCAGTGGCGTATCAACGTAACAGACAGACATACTTACTTTCACATTTATAATATAAGTAACGATTTAATTAAATACTCCGTGTTCTGTAAAACATATTCAAGAGATTTCAAGCGAGTTATTTAGCATCCAAATGTATAAAGATTTACCACCAGTTTTTGGAGTACATGAAGTGTACACCATATCGAAATGACGAATCCACTCCACATAGCGCGAAGTCAAGCGCGAAGGGTACATTCAGTTACAAACTTTGTTAAAATTTCTTGTTATAATTAACTGTTTGATTGCGCGACGAAAACTATTAATTTGAGGTCTCAATGATTACAAAGGGAACTTCAATTTTATCTGGTTATAAACAGGAAACATTTGTTTTTATTCGCGTACCATACAGCTGGTAATTATTGTCAGTATAATATTATTATTTGAATTTAGTTACTAAGCTTTTATAATGTAATGTTTACAAATGTTTCACAGCCACAGTGTGTGTAACAGCCCTAAAATGGAATATAAATGAGTATATTAGAGGAAGTGTGAAAGTAGCACCAGAGACTGGTACAAGATGATATGGTGAAAAAGGGTGTGAATATTGAGTAGCGGCTAACAGAGGAGAGTGGAAGAAGAGAATATGTTGTACCGACCCCATATAATGTGTGACAAGGGCAGGAAGAAGAATGAAGATGGAGCGTATGCCCGTCATGTCCAGAAATTGGCATGTACATCACGATTTTATTCACTGTCAGTGCATGCCAATTATGTTACAATTTGAAAAGTAATGCATTTTGCGACATAATCTAGCTAAGAGCTATCTAAATTCGAATCCATGACCATTGGCTTTAGATTTTAGTATATACAACTAGGCTATGATGTACAAGCCTGTATATTCAAATGACTTACATATCGTATCAAAACTTATTTCATATGCAATATTAGTTAAGAGATAAGTTAATAAACTCTAAGCTGAGAAAACTACATTGTTGCTTGAAGTGAATATTTCACCTTTATAACATCAGACCCTTCAAATTTACATTAATTAAGCATTAGCATGTAGAATAACGTAATTAAGCGGTAACACAGACTTGCGTTTCAACCGCTCGATAGCTAAAACTTTGATAATGACAGTTGTGTATGTAAATATTCCAAATTTAATATCTCTTTCATAGTTAATGTTATTTGCTATCCGAGTTAATGTCCGTTTGATAGCTATAAAGTTTGCTGTTCGAGTAAACTGCTGTGAAGTTGTCTAGTAAGTATACAGGGTGACTGACAACACCGTCCAAATTCACACAGAAGAATCTTTAGTAAAAGTTATGAGAAACATGTATTTTAGTTTAGTATCACATAGTACAAAAATGTTGAGTGATCAGCATCACAAAGTTATACCAAGAACTCGCAATTTATACATACTACGGCGCGCAAGTGTCAATGACCTCTCCATCGGTACCGCAAAAAACCGAAGAATTTTGTACAATGACCTAGTACGAGGCCGAGGCGGTCATTGTATCTGTGCGAGTGAGTACTCATTATATTTACGCGGGAGTGACAGAGACAGGTAATAACAGGTTAACGTATGAAATTTGCAGCATATGACTATTTTGTACGATTGAATTAGTGACCGCGCTGCTAAATATTTTCCTTGGGATGAAATACTTTATGGTGAAAATTTTACATACACTTTTTTTGCAAAAATGGGTTCCGTAAATGATGTTTAGTGTGTAAAAAAAATTGGACGGTTTTGTCAAAGTCACCCTGTATACATTTCTAACGGGATCTCTTTTAGGTATGTACATCTATAAAGGTATGAAGGTGCAGCAAATAAGAAGCATAGAACTTCTTTAATTCTTAAAGCATCGCAAATGGAGGCAAATAGTTTTAATTCAATTTTCCTTTCAGGTTTTGGAAGCTCTAATTTTTTTATTACATCCTTTTTTTTATTTAGGTAGTGTCGCCAAGGGGCATTAATGGTAAAAGATGTATTGAAGAAGTTTACCCTGTGACAATACTCAACAATGTACTTTGGACTTCCAGATTAAAACTCCGAACGCAACACCCCTAAAACGCTCAAAAAGGCTAAAAAGAGAAGACATAAATTTATTAAGGTTGACTTTATCGTGTAAGTAGAGTAACTTATGCTATTTCAATAAATTGATTGCAAGAGAAGTTTACTATGCCGAACAATAATAAAATCCTGTTGATGAAGTTAGCATAGATCTTTTTTTAAAAAGAAGCAATATAGCGGTTGAAACGCGGCTTTTAAAACGCTAAGTTAGAACTGGTTTTTCGAGCACACCTTTCTGAGTTGTGGATTTAGACATCACAGGGGACACCCGCCTCATTTAGCCCTATCTCTCAAAACAATGTGTACCGTGACCTATGCCATACGTTACGGAAGGTGACCAAACATCCATTTTTTGATCAATTTTGTATAAATCATTTACTATCTTAAAGAAAACTTCATAACGCATTTTTAAATCATTGTTTCCTGCGCTAAATTCACCTTTATTAATTTTAGTTTTAAGTATTCTATTTCTCTTTATATTACTATTTAAGCTTGTTTTTATTAAAGAAAAATAGGATCGATTCTTTAAAGTGTCGTGTAAGGCAACAAGTGCATTAAACTTAAGTAGTAAAGTATGGTATAATTTACTACAGTTACCTTTTACCTTTCGTGGTATGGAATCCAGCCGATATTCGACTCAGTTAACACCTAATTTATCATATATGTGTTATGTATATATGTGTACATACAATAAATACATATCTAAACACAACTCCGCTGTAAAAAGCGTATGGATGTTTTATGTTGATATAATAAATTGAACATACAATTAAAATTTTATTCCTACCCTAAATCAAAATGTAAGAACATTGTTTCAAACTGGTTGCAAAAACTTAATTATGATGACACTGAAAATCTAATCAAACCAATGACATGATATTTTTCATAATATTTTATTTCCCAGTATGTCTTTATATAAAATACTCTTCTTATTTGTATAGTATTGTATATACACTTATGTAATGTATTCATACACAACATTTAATTTCCCTCTCATATACACACACCCACACCGCACGGATTATGCAATGGAAATTTTTTGCCTCGGCCTCCAAGACACAGATACTTTTCTAGTTTGGGGGCAGTGGCTGATGTTTTTGTTATTTTTGTTAATTAAATAATGTGTTTTAAATAATGTGTATAAAAATAAATTTGTATTGTATTGTATTGTATGGGACTTGTTTCTGAAATAAATTATTATTATTATTTCTTTCTTCGATCTCTTTGACGAAATAAAAAATGTTTTTATTGAAAAATATTCGAAATGCTTTAGTGACAACCCTGGTAAAAACATTTGTCCTCGTTTAATCATTTTTATTCATACAAAAGCCATTTGAGGTATTGATATTATGAATGAAATTCGTGCTCAATCTGAATATTGTACCAATATTACTCGAAATTACTAACTGGGAAGGATTTTCCAAATAAACATGGATGGTTGTATTGGAAACAATTCAACATTTGTCAATATTGTAATTCCTTTGGATGGATTCTAAAAAAGTATTACGTAGCTCGAAAGACTTAGACATTTCAATATTTCTTACAAGGGTTTCAAATGCATCCAAACCGATATTGACGACTTCTGTGGAGCAACGGCTTTCGGATGTCGGAACGTTCAAGTGGATCACAATTTTGATTCCCATCCTGAGCCTGGGACATGCAATATCTATTTATATACAATAGAAATATAAGAAGTATATTCGTTGTCTAGTATCATAAAATTAGTGTGTGCTATTTAATTTGAAACTAGATGGCACTGTGTGAGTTGTCACAGTACTTATTTATTTTGCCATTGGCGCGCTTTTTTGCTTCGATTCTTCTCAGTTTCATTCTTTTCTTGGTACTAGAAAAAACATATGCCGCTGATTTTATATTGTATATATTTATTTAGAGTCACTGACGCGCCTTTTTACATCGATGTCTCTCCGTCTCTATTCTTTGCCTTTGGCAGTTGTAATCAAAACCTGAGAGGAAAAGCCAAATTATGTTCTTTGCAAATTGATTCATTATTACTACTTCCTACAATAATAATGAGATTTTCATAAGAATTGCTATCCAGAGAGGCATGCGGCCAATATTTTGGGAACGTTTCAGCAAACTGACAATGGTTTGGGGCTAATTTTTTTATTGTACGAGTATTTGTAATTATTTAAAGTTTTTATTAGTAGTATTTTTTCTTTAATTTATCAACAATAAAGAATTATAATGCTACCTCCATAAAAATTATAAATATTTGTTAAAAATAATATTAGGGACTCCATCATAGAGAAAACGTAATCATTCTTAACGAATGCATTATACCTAAGTGAGTTTATCCAACTTTTATGTCCGGGAAACATTGTAGGGTTCTGACAAAGTTGGGTATTTAGGTTATGGTTGTGTCACATTTTGCCTTAAAAGGACCATTTGTTAAGCAAAGAGCTTATGGCCCTTAAAGTCTATGGAACGGTAACCAGTCTACCTATTTAACAAAATAAGCTTGAAGGTTATAGAGGTTCTGTATAAATAAGGCATAATATATATAAATATGGTTATGCGTTCTGTATTAAGGTTTAGTTTTTATCACTTGCCGTGTGTTTGTGCTAGTATTTGTTTAGGCTAGGCAAAAACTACTTGTGACTGTCTCGTTTCCATTATTGACTGGATTTATTTTGAGCCTACTAATTGCATTCTCTTTAATCTCCAAATAAAGCTACATGCACTTTTATCTAGTTCTAATTAAATTATTTAGATTTGATAATCAATACATATCTATAAGCGAAGCACCACTCATCACGATATCTCTAAAACTATACCATCCGATTGACTTGAAATTTAATTACTTATATTGCGATGTTGACGCTTACTAAGAACGGATTTTATGGAAATCCTATCCATTTTTTTTAATTTATATAACAGAACAACGTTTGCCGGGTCAACAAGTAAAAATATGTGCGAAAGTGACGATGTATATAAAAAGTGATAATGAGAGTGACGCAATTATTATCTTTTATTAAATGTCATTTTATTTTTCGACGTAATCACTTCCACACTTATAAATTTTGTATGTATTTTTTCTAAAACTAAAATTCCCTTAAAATTTTTTTTCCTGATCCCTTATAAAATCCTGTACTGCGGCGACTACTGTGTAATCATATTCAAATTTATGGCCCCTGAGATGTTCCTTTAACCGCGGAAATAGGTAAAAATCACTAAGAGGTCCAGTGAATATGGAGGATGTTCCGTCCATCCGAAGCCAGCTTCTTGAATGGCAGCCATCGCAACTCTGGACTTGTGCGTCAAGATAACGTATTTCCTCACGCAACTTTGTTATTTGTCCTGCGTACAAAGTCCCCGTAATAGTGGCTCCATGTTTAAGGTATTCGATTATTACTACCCCTTGACTGTCCCAGAAAAATTACGGCGTGTTAAATGTCTGAAATTGAAAATGTAATATCAGGTCTATTATTGTGTATAGATTTATATGTTAGTATGGTTCTGTCGAAGTATAACTTGTGGATAGAGCCATTCAGTACGGGTTAGGGTATGTATTGGTAGATAGGTTTCATAGGACAGTCAGTGAGTCTATGTTTTATGGCGAGCTTTTGATGAATAATGTTCGTAACTTGGTTATGTCTATGTGTATAATCAGTTTGTGTGAGCGTCGGGCAAGCACCTGTGATGTGTTGTATTGTTTCTGAGTGTATGCGGCATTTTCTGCATTTATCATTTTGAGTGTCATGGTTTCGTATAATATATTTACTGTAATTTCTAGTATTCATAACCTGATCTTTTACAGTAATTATGAAGCCTTCTGTTTCGGGAAATAGATATCCTAACTTCAACCATTTATTAGAAGTATCTAGATCTACATAAGATTGTTTTAGATCGTGAATATGCCTTCCATGTAGTTGTGTAGTATATACATATTGTAATATGTAATTATTATTCTTCACCTGATTTTTATTTATATTTATATCAGTCAATGTTGAAAAACAATCGCTTTATTAATGAAGTACTTCGTATGGAAGTAGTTAAATTTTTCAATCCTGATATATATCTGGATTGAAATATTGTGGATCTAAATACAAGTAATGTAAGTGTACCTATATTACTGTGGAAATATCCATATGACTTCACAATTCTGTTCAAGTTTCACAGTAATAAAAAATTGCCATGGTTTTGGCAGCTTTAATAGCTCAGATAAAATATATCGCTAAAATAAAATACACCCATATCAATTCACTGCGGGGTTTTCGTGCTATAAACAACAAATAAATTTATTACATTTATTTATGACATACATAACGTATGTGAATTTGAAGTGTGTTATGGGAATCGAAATGAGCTATTATTTATTGTAATGGATATATAATAAGGGAAAAAATTCTCGTTTTTACATCAAATTCATAGATAAGGTAATAGACGTAGGCTACTCTGAAGATTTCATTAAAATTTTCAAATTTAGAAACGTTAGAATTTAATAGGCAAGTCATACTACACTTTCAATAAATTTTACAAGAACTACTCATTCGAAAGGCAGATTTTCATGGAAAACAAGCAATTAAGTCCAGGTTTGCTAAGTATAGATATAATCAAATTATATTTAATAAAGTCAAAATTTAAGAAGAAGAAGATTTTTTTATATCTAGATATTCAGATATGTTGTAGTTGTCTTTTTAAGTTAATTCACTTGGTTATATTATGTCAATTTGCAAGACGTTGCTTCACTCTTCTGAAAGGTCTCAAAATGAGGAAATGTTTAATATATAGTCTCAACAAAATATACTCTGCTACCGGACTTTATAAGAAGGCATTCAATTTAGTTATTTTAAAATCGATATTGGTGACTTTCTTCTTACAATCCTTCATTGGAACGGAGGCATCCCAAACTTTGAGCATATTCATACATCTTGATCGTTAACCAATAGCTTTAGAAGGCGAGAAGGTAATAATTAAACAAAACCAAAAAAGTTCTCCAAGCAGCGGTGGAGTTAATCTTGTGTTATGTTCTATCGTTAGTGACCTAGGTTCCTGTACTATATCATCGGCTTATTGCAAGAAGTAAGTGACATTTCATTATTTTAGGAAAACAGCATTTTAGTTGGAATTGTTAGTGGTTATGTTGATTAGCCAAAGACGTAACGGCTAAATTGGCCACGTAGAAATTAGTGTGTTTTTGCATTTTGTAGAATATGTAAAAATGAGCCCATTAAAGATAAAAACGCATGTAGTGATTTTTTGCAGTTAATGAGTTCTTGCAATAAGCCGACGATATATGATAGCTGCGTGTTTGCGGTGAGCCTAGCGTCGCAAACAACCATAGGCGACGGTAACAGTCGGTAACTGCTTATTATTATTATAGTATTAAGTGGACCAATAACCTGTCTATGTTCCACAAAAACACAAAATAAGTTACATTCACAATGATACAGAAATATAATATTTTAAGTAAATCAAGAGTATTTTAATGTGGGATTACTTACGTCATAATACATACACCACTTTGGTGAAAACATACAACATAAACACTAAATATAGCTGAGATGCTTATATAAATTAGTAAAAAGTATGTCTAGCTGACCTGACAAATGTTGTTTTGCTATATAAAGTTAAAAAAAAGTAGCCTATGTCCTTCTCCAAGGTGCAATCTATCTCTATACCGAAATTCTTTAAAATTGGTTCAGCGGCGCGTAGGCGTGAACACGTAACAGACAGAGTTATTATTCCATTTATAATGTTAGTATGAATGATAAAAAATGAAAACAAAAATTATTTATGATAGCACACAAATGCTCGAATATTTCATTCTTGTTTTGTTTATAAGGTCCTTCTTTCCCCGGAACGACTTTTTTACGATAGAGATCGAGTGTGAATTTGACACGTGTGATGAGAATTGAAACTGTTCTATTGTTTTTTCTAATGGATACATGGTAAAAGCTTTTAAGTGGTGTTCGTGTTCAATTAAATTGCTGATTGATTTTCAATTTAGTTCTCGATGAATTAATATTTTAATTGAAAATGTTGCATGTGGAGATCATAGGTTCGATTCCATTTGACATCTGGGTGTTTATGTATTTATTTACAATTTTTTTAAAGCTAGAGTTCAGAAGACAGGCAAACGGCCCACCCTGGCAGGTGGTCACCGTCGCCTATGGACGTTTGCAGCACAAGAAGCACTACCAACGCTCTGCCAGTCTCGAAGAAATTTTATAAAGCCTTTTTTGAAGAACCCCATATCATACCGCCCTGAGAAAACCTCAGCCGGAAGCTCATTCCAGATCCTGAGAGTACGCAACATGAACGTTCTGGAGAACCGTTTCGTACAAGAAAGAAGAGGCTCCAAGAAATGGGGATGAACACCCAACCGATGGCGGGCAGTGCGGTGGTAGAAAAACGACGAATTGAAACGTAATTAAATACACACACACACACACACACACACACACACACACACACACACACACACATACACACACACACACACACACACACACACACACACACACACACATATATATATATATATATATATATATATATACCTATATATACATATATATATATATATATATATATATATATATATATATATATATATATATATATATATATATATATATATATATATATATATATATATATATATATATATATATATATATATATATATATTGGACGGTGAAGGAAAGACAGCGGCAGCGTATTGACGCCTTGGAAATGTGGTGTTGGAGGAGACTGCTTAATGTCTCCTGGACACAGCACCGCTCCAATGTCAACATCTTGAAGGAGCTTAACATCGGCGAGAGACTGTCAACGGTGGTGCAATCCCGAATACTACAGTTCTTTGGACATATGACGCAACGCGGGGGGAGACTCCGTGGAGCGGCTCGTTGTGCAGGGCCGGTTAAATGGCAGCAGATCGCGAGGGCGTTCGCCTTTGCGATGGACGGACCAAATTAAGTTGATGACACACACATCCCTAAACGACTGCGCAAGACAGTCTTCAGCTAGGGACAAATGGCGCGCGGTGGTGAAGCGCTGCCGGGCGTCTTGCGTGACCACGACTGCTCTGTCAAGAGTATCCGACTGACAAGAAAAGAATAAGAATCCTGAAAAATTATATATTCCTACAACTCTTAAAGAAAACAATGATACACAAACAGACAATAAAACATTAAAATAAACACAAAGCGTTTTCTTTTTTCTTTACAAAATTTATTTTTCTATGAAACTTTGGCAATTAACCTATTCTGAGGTTGGGTTTTTTCCGGAGTTTCGTTTATCATATTTTCAGCGTCCAATAGAAGTTTTGCGTCCAAGTTTTGATTTCTTGGCAAAGTTGTGTTGTTGGGCCAGACATCGGTAGTTTTGGCTATATCCAGTATTCATTAAGAATTTGCGAAATGTTAATGGCAATCATAATTTTAGTTTATGGGATAATATTTTTTAATAAATTGAATTATTTATTTTACTTTATTTTCATTCCGTGCATATGTAGAGTAAGATTACTGATCCCTGCGCATATGGAAAGCCTGTAGTGAAAGGTGACAAAACAACCCTAGTTAGGTGGCAAGGCTCCAAGTGTGTCACCAACCACCAAGGATGGCACCAACTTATAAATAATAATAATAATAATAAAAATAAAAGCCTCTTTATTTCCATGACATTAGAAAAATATATATAAAAAAACTGTGATTAGCAAGTAAGTAGGTATTTCAGATCGATATATATATGTCACGGCCCCTTTCGAGGATAGGCCTCCTCCAGTTACCCCCATTTTTTCCTGTCAGCTGTTTTCACTGGATGAAAATAGACTGGATCTCTTCCTGCCAATTGAAATGTATCGTTTATACAGCGAGCTTTTGGTTTGCCCCTCTGTGTTTTGCCTTCCGGACCTGTCCATTTTGTTACTCGTTTAGACCATCTTTCTCAGAAGAACGGGCAATGTGTCTGACCTATTTCCACTTCAGACTCTATGCGTGTTGTAATGCGTCTATCGCTTTGGTTTTGTGTCTGATTTTTTACTACTGACTGTTGATGGTCTTGATGCCAAGGATGCTCCATTCCATAGCCGTTGGCAGGTACCGTTTTTATCCGTGCAGGGGCGGAGAAAGAATACTAACCTCTGAGGCCGGGGTCGGCCTGTCGTAAAAGGCGACAAAACAACCCACCCTAGCTACGTGGTAGGGCCTCAAGCCCGTCTGGATGGCGACCACCTTTGGTCTTAAGTATGCCACCATAATAACCTTGTGTTGTGTTCCGGCCTTAGTGACCCAAGTTCCTGTACCCTTATAGGACAGCAGCGTGTTCGCGATGCCACTAGCGTTGCAAACACCCATAGGCGACGGTAACTGCTAAATTCTAAGCGGGCCGTCAGCCTGTCTGCTGTCCTAGAGCATTAAAAAAAAAAGGTACGTATTTTTGGCAAGGTGTTTTTGTTAAAGATTTAGGTTTGGGTGCCGTACGATAAACAGGGTAATAGACTCCAATCTATCACTTTTTTCTTTAGTTTAATTGAAAGTTTTGATTTTAATATTTCTTTGTAGCTCCAGTATTTTTTCCAGGTCATGGGCGTCTGTAACTGCTTAGTATCAAGTGGGCCGTTAGTCTTTCTGTTATACTAAAGCAAAAAAAAAAATGATTTGGCCACTATCAAAATTTTTTTGGCCATAGTCAGCCATATATGACACCTGGCAGAGGTTCTCACGCAGTTTTACTTTCCGAGCTCGGAGGTTCCACCTTGTCAAAGCTAAATAGTCATAAGCCTTTATTCTATCTCTACTATTTATTGCATAAAAAAGGGAGTGGGCACTAATGGAAATTATAGGTATTATTTTCATGTGATCTATTACATAAGCTGAGTATCGGCTTAAGATTAGACCTCAGGCCAAACTCTACTGAATTAATAGCTTTCATTGCATATAATATGTCAGTTATGAAGTACTCATATCAAAAACCCAGTGTTTACTTTGGGACTAAATGACGCTGTGTGAATTGTCACAGTTTATTTATTTATGTAGAAGGATTTCTGTCTCACGCCCTAACACACAAGGTAAAACTAACCTGTATCCTTCCTTTTTCATATGTAAACTAGCTAAAGCGAGACTACTTAACATAATCATTAGCTACATAATATTGTAATATTAACTCATAATTTAATAAAACAAAAATACGATTATCAAATAAAGCAATAGAAATTTGCATGTAAATTATTTCGGTAAATCAATCTACTAGTCTGTCAAACAGCTTTTGAATATTGTTACATGAACAAAGTTTATTTATTTATTCATAAACAATTTAAAGAACAAGTCCAACTTCTAAAGTACACGCTTACAATTTCGATTGTTGAACTTTAACTAGTTTGAGTAAGGGTTGATTAATTTGAATGATTGATCAGCACTCAAACGAGAACTTTATATTGTCAAAACTCACTTGAAGTTTCATTTGTGAGCTGTTAACGAAATGTGCGAGTTATGTTTTATTGTAATTGTATTGTTGATTTTACGATCACATCGTCCTATAACTGTAAAACTTATCATAAGTATATTTAATAATAAGCATTAAAAACCATTAAGCACTCATTGAAACTACAAATGAATACTGAATTATTCTCACATATTAAGTCATGAAAACTTTCAAGCTAAAGGGAAGTACTAAGAAACTTTCGGGTCGGGTACAAGTTCTAAATATTTAATTACTTACATGCAAACTGGCAACGAGTATATAACTTTTATAAATACTTTTACTTCTCTGTTCATAAATATGCAAAAAACATAAAATTTTAATGTATATATATTGCAAAATAATTCCTTTTAGTAGCTCCGGTGGTAAGGGTCACTGATCCCTACTTCATTGCGTCCGTATGTGCTGTTGACGAGTTGTGGTATATGTCAGCAACATAGCAATTGAACCCCAGCTATCCCGAGCCGTATGTGCGAGATCTTTTTGATTACTGCTATGGGACACACCCGGCTTGTATACATATCTCAGGTAACATTTTTCTCGACCATGCGATAGCATGCGACGCCGTGTTCTCTAAATAAATTATGAATATATATTGTTAATATACAAAAAATATATTTGAACACGAATTCCAGATCACCCAGACTAGAGAATACCTGAAAGATTGTTTTCAAACCTTAACCGAGCACCCGTTTAGTGGCTTAGAGCAAATAATAGCTGTTATATTTTATATGAGTATTTCAAATTTGTGAATTGTTATTATGTATTGTAATTTATCACTTGGTGCTTGAAATTTCATCAGCAGGTTTTTGCACATACAATATATGTTAGCTTGTATTCTTAAATTGTCCTTTCTTTCTTCAAGTGCCTCTCCATCACTGAAGGTTGGCAGTCAGCTCCTTGAATCTCCTCCTGTCAAGCGCCAATCTGAACAGTTGCTTAAATTGTCCAATCGTAGGCTATCACGAAAACGCCTCAGTTTTTTTAAAATGTCAATTTCAAATGATTATACATTTTCATAATGTTCTTGGCCTAATATATTTGGTTATAAAATGGATTCCCTCTCATTCTTTAATAATATATCGAAAACGCCTTTCGATTCATTCGTTATTTGTTGCCGGGTTAGCAACCCAACCCTTTTCCATGCCATTTGTTCACAAAACCTATTCCAAAGATCGTAACGATATATTAAGTCAGGGATTAACTGCGTTATTTGTTTACAAACACTTCAATTTGTGCTTAACTATAATCAAAATTTAGCTATACTGAATTTTCTCTCTTATCGACTTTATCCTCCTTTTCCTGGCGTCCTTCACCACCTGAATGCAGAATGTTACCAGCCACGGCCTGGTTTGCTTCCCCGTAAATATCTCACACAATGTTGCTTCACTCAATGTGATACTTGTTGAAGATTCCAGGTCATGTTTGTCCGCACTATATTTAAGGTATTCTAGAAGCAGATGCTGATTGCTTTTTGCCACCGTCCTGGCGCATATACACCCTGGATCGTCTTTGCATTTAAATTGATGAAGGTATGCCAAAAATCCCCCATGCCCCCTCATCGCTTGTGTTAACTCTGGAGTCAGTGAGATCTTTCTAATCACAGAATACGCTGTTATAGCATTTGACAAAAACAATTCTGTGACCTCTCCAGTGGTCCCATTTGCATACTTTTGCACCCATTTAAGCACGCTTTCTTTTCTTATTTCCGATTTTATATACGATAAAGGACATTCTACATACGCTGCTGCTGTTTCAACCTTTTGGACTGTGACCTTGGCCAATTCATCCATCCTCTCATTCCCAGGAACCCCAACATGTGCCCTTAGCCAGTACAGCTGGGTGATACACCTTTTTCTCTGTAACTCCTTGATATTACTACGAATACGGGTAGCAAGGGGAAGGGTCTTATCAGGATTGGAAACCAAGTTCAAAGATGACTTGGAGTCACCCAGTACGGCTACTTTATTATGCGATAATGTTAAAAGATATTTTGTAGCCTGACACAGCGCATAAGGCTCTGCTTGAAAAACGTACAAAATGACCCAAGCCTCATAAGCTCAGATCTAACCTCGACCCCGTCATCCCAGCTTTAATAATATTTACTAATAAAAATTGTATCTTAATATTTACCCGTGTCATGTACTCGTAGTCCCTCAATAAGCAATAGAGCGTTTGTATTACGAGTACTAGATAAATTATATCCTAATTTTATACTTTTCTTTTGTAAATAAATACATGTTATACATAAATGCACAGAATAGATACAGTAATCGATGTGGTACAGAGTTGATATCGACGAATGTCAATGTAATATAGCGATGTTAACTTAGGCCGGTCTCTCCTGCCCCAGCCTCCCCTGCGACCCCTCGGGGAGGCATGGACGGTGGTGGCCCGCAAAAAGGGGAAGAAAAAGAAGGGCAACAGTGCCACGGCGCCTCCGGCCCTCTCTGCTTCTCCCCCCAAAACCCAGCAGGGGGGGAAAAAGAAAAAGGTAAGGGTAGATCCCCCTAAGGTGGCAGTAATCCAACTCTCGCTGCCACCGGCCGCCTCAGAGAGGGGGATTTCTCTCCCACAATTGGCCCTGATAGCGGAGACCCAGGTGGAAATTAAGGACCTGGGTTTCCAAAGGGGCCTTAGGAGTCGCCGAGCTGCCGATGGCAGCATCTTATATGAGGTTGAGGGGGAGGGCAAGGAGGAGAAGGCGGACCTCCTTGCCTCTCGTATGAAGGTGGTCCTTGGGGACAGAGGGCTCGTGTCGAGGCCAGCCAAAAGAACTGGCCTCTACATACACGGGCTATCTGTCTCCGTCACGGAGGAGCGCCTTCTGTCGGCGCTGGCGGAGGCAGCACAGGTCCCTGCTGATTCCCTCAAGGTTTCGGAGATCAGGCAGGGACCAGGGGGATTGGGCTCATCAATTGCCCAGTGCCCCATCGAGGGAGCTCTTCGGCTCACTCGTACCGGGGAGTTCAGCATCGGCTGGGGGGCGGCCCAAGTGAGGCTCCTCGAGCCGCTCCCCAGGCGGTGCTATAAGTGTTTCTCGATGGGGCACACCAAAGCGATGTGCCCCTCGCAAGTGGATAGGTCGGACCTATGTTTCCGGTGTGGGAAGCCGGGACATGGGTCCAACAAATGCAACGAGCCCCCGCGGTGCGCCGTCTGCGCCGATGCGGGCAAAACGGCGACCCACGTGATGGGGGGCAAAGAATGCCGCCCCCCCAACGTTAAGGGTATCTGGCGCTCCCTGCCACGACAGGGAGCGTCAGAACCGACGGTTATGGAGGTTGTGGATGCCCCTGTCAATGGATAGCGTAGGGGGCATGCGCATCCTCCAGGGGAACGTTAACCACTCCGCGGGGGCGCAGGACCTCTTCCTGCAGTCCCTCGCGGAGTGGGGTGGTGATGTTGGAGTTATTGCAGAGCCCTACCTCGTCCCGGTCCGTGACATTTGGATCGGTGACTGGGACGGCACGGTGGCAGTGACCGCCCGGGCAGGTGAAAGCCTCCCTCTCCAACTCCTGGAGAATGGGTCGGGATATGCGGCGGCAGGTTGGGGTGATTTCGCCATTATTGGCGTGTACTTCTCCCCCAACCGCCCCCTGGTGGAGTTCGAGTCATTTCTCGACTCCGTCGGGGCCGCCGTCGGCCGGATGCCGCCGAGGAAGACCTTGGTCCTCGGTGACTTCAATGCCAAATCCCGAGCCTGGGGCGGTCCTACCACCAATGCAAGAGGTAGGGCCGTAGAAGAGTGGGCGCTGCGGAGTGGCCTCGTCCTTCTGAACAGGGGGGCGGTTCCCACTTGCGTGCGACCACAGGGCAGTTCAATTGTGGATCTCTCGTTCGCCACTCCTGTGGTCGCATGCAGGGTGGTGGACTGGCACGTCGAGGAGGAGGTAGAGACGCTATCTGACCATCTGTACATCAGATTCAGCGTCTCCCCCCTCCGCAGCATTCCGCAGCCGCAAAGAGGTGAAAATTTCCCTCGCTGGGCACTCGGCCGTCTCGACAAAGAGATGGCTGAGGTCCAGGCGATTGCCGAGCGCTGGGTTTACAACGCATACCCAGCGCCCGCGGGGGAAACAGCAGAGGAGGCGGCCGGTCGCCTTCGCACGGCCCTCACAAGGGTCTGCGAGGCGGCTATGCCACGGGTCCGACGGCGTCCGGCTCGGAGGCAGGTGTACTGGTGGTCAGCCGAAATAGCGGAGCTGCGCAACGCTGCGCAGCGCGCCCGCAGAGCCGTCCACCGGTACCGACACCGGAATCCGCAGCCGGACGAGGAAGAACTCCGGAGGATTAAGGGGGAGCAAAATGCTGCCAAGAAAGCCCTTCAGCGGGCAATTAGCCAAGCGAAGGCCCGGGCTTACGAGGAGCTCCTCGAGGGCCTTGACAGGGATCCTTGGGGGCGTCCGTACAAGTCAGCGCGCAGAGTAGGCAGCCCCCTCGGGAGGTAATCCCACATACCCCACCGGCCTTCCCCCGGAGGCTGGTGGAAACTGTAACAGTTTTCCTCGGTATAAAAAAAAAAAAAAAAAAAGGCCGGTCTCTCCTGTGTGTTAGTAGGGGTGTGTATTGCTTACCGCGGCTGCCAGACCGCGTGCCATTCTTAACCCTGACTAGCACTAAGTCTCTCTGCTTACTCTCTTGGGGAATGAAAATAAAAGAAATATATTACATTAAAGAAAGAAAAAACGATAAATTACTATTTTGCTAGTTCAGGAACATTTTTCCATTTGCTTTATCTTTCAGAGTTGGGCGCAAGCGACAGTCGCTATAGAAACCGAATTAGGTTTTTTGCGTGTGTGTTGATAGAGAGAAGTGCAATACAGCTAAGACAAAACTAAATTTAAACATGCAAAAGCTATTTTAATAAAAAATAAATATTGTTGGCCAGGACATGGACAAAATAAATCACCAGTATTGATCAAGTCAGGAAAATAAAACTCCAGGAGGACAGATCATAATGAATTCATAATTGATGATAGAAAGAATATCTTTTTTTTTTTTATTGCGTAGGACAGCAGACAAGCTGACAGCCCGCTTAGAATTTAGCAGTTACCGTCGCCTATAGGTGTTTGCAACGCCAGTGGCATCGCGAACACGCTGCTGTCCCATAAGGGTACAGGAACTTGGGTCACTAATGCCGGAACACAACACAAGGTTATTATGGCGGCATACTTAAGACCAAAGGTGGTCGCCATCCAGACAGGCTTGAGGCCTTACCACGTAGCTAGGGTGGGTTGTTTTGTCGCCTTTTACGACAGGCCGACCCCGGCCACAGAGGTTAGTATTCTTTCTCCGCCCCTGCACGGATAAAAATAGAGTGTATCTAAATAGAGTGTAGGATCAATGTAAATCAAAAAACTAAGAACAGTGTTTTATATTTTATAATAGGAAGAGAAGTTGGTATAACGGTTGTTAGTTATTTAATATAAACTCATGGCCATACTTAAATGTTTTACTGAAATACTTTTTATTCAGTTAAAATGACATAGAGACACTATTGCTTCCAAAGAAACTGATTATTAAAGAACCAAGTAATATTAAAAAAATATACATTGAGTTTCTCTTTCTCAATATTTCTCATTAATTATTTTTATAAAACCATGTTTTCTTGCGGTTATTTGTTCCATGATAATACAAAACAGGGTACACTGTTTCATTTTGATGGAAATAATAGACTTGTTTTTACTAATATTCTATTAAAATAAAGTTTAAAATAAATCTAAAAACGTAAAGTACGACTACGTCTCCTTAAACAACTGGCAGATTCTAGTTAAATCTCCTATTTATTTGTTATAATTAAATATATGTGTATGTAAGTTTATGTATGTAAGTATGTGTAGTATATAGCTTGTAATATGTAATCTTGTTTGATTAACGAATTCCATTTCAATTGTGCACCTACCATGAAACTATCTGCTCACCCCAAGGTAGACTGGCAGAAAATGCCTCTAGGCATTAACTTCACCTTGTACATTATCTGCTAAAGGTTAAATAAATAAATAAAATCAACATCCACACATATTAATCATTTAAATCAAAGAATAATGTATTTTTACTCTCTAAAATGCCTCTAAAGTAAAACCTGACCTTATACGTTTTACGATTGGAAGATAAGTGCAATAAAACGAATGGAAACTATAAAAACAGGCTCCATCATCATCCAGAAAGTTAATTCCCGTGGTACGTTTAAAAAGTTGCTTACAAATACAAGATGGTGTACAAGATGGCGGCGGAAATTGACCTTTTCCCTAAGAGGCTATTATGACAAAATAATAAATTATATTTAAATATATGTGTTTTATAAATTGTTATTTTTTCAATATAATGGCTTTCATTGCCACACAACCAGTGTTCCGGCGATGCACGGTACACTGCTCGTGCGAACCTCTCCGCTGCAGTTTTGGAAGATAGTTGGGTCAGACTTGTGTCTGAAGTAGAGAACTCTCTAGAGAGAATTTCTGAGTGTAGACGACAAAATCTTGTACAATTCGACCCCTTTAAGACTCAAATCTGCGTCTTCTTTGCCAAGAAAATTCCATTCGCACCTGCACCACAGTTCCAAGAAACTCATCTTACCATTTCAGAGAGTATTGGGATCCTTGGTATTCACATTACGAACGATGTGCTATTTAGGGGAAAATGAAAGGGTACAGCTAAGCTTGCCTTCAAAAAGCTGGGTGTGTTAAACCGGTCCAAACAGTATTTCACTCTAAAGCAACGGTTTGTGCTATACAAAGCACAGGTCAGGCCACACATGGAGTACTGCTCACATTTATGGTCTGGAGCAGGCCGCTCAGCTAAATCCTCTAGACTCCATCCAACGGCGTGCAGTTCGTCTTGTCACCGATCCCATACTCACAGACGGCTCAAAAAGATTTTGCGGCTTTTGCCTATTCTACCGTCTGTACATCAGGGAGTGTTCTGAGAAACTATTCAGAACGGTACCTTTTTCGGCTTTCTACCACCACACTGCCCACCATCGGCTGGGTGTTCATCTCCATTTCCTGGAGCCTCTTCTTTCTTGTACGAAACTGTTCTCAAGAACGTTCTTATGTTGCGAACTCTCCGGATTTGACAGCGTGGTAATGCCTCTGGGATTGCAAACGTCCATAGGCGGTGGTGACCACCTGCTTTAGGGACGGCCGCTTACCTGTATGCTGAAAACCTGCCAGCTATAAAAATATATATATTTCTGTTGAGCCGAAGTCTTTAAATATTTAAAAATCATTTAGATCATAAAATAATGTAAACATTCAAAAAGGACATGACAAACATGTAAATAAGTTACAATAGAAAAGTCACTAGCATATTTTAAGTTACACTTCTTAAAAAAATTACAGTGCTTTGATTTAATAAATAATAAAAACGCAGGTTTGAAGAATTTCAAAATTATAATTTTGATTTTATAAACAACAAATTTTAGTGAATAATAAATAAGTCAATTAACAAAAAAATATTATTCAGTTTTACTAAATATTATGTATTTGTCATTAATAAAATTATTACGTTATAAACTTTAGTTTTTTTTTTATATTAGATTAACTTATTAGTGTATACTTTGTATAATACTTTGATTGATTAAAGATACCAAATAATCAAAAATCAATTATCCATTAAAAGCTGCCATTTTCTGTCTTTATGTACAGATTAGGGCCATAAATTAATGTAGCATGACAACAATCGTTTTTGACTGCACGGAACTGCGATTTACGATATACATGTGTGAGTTATTTTAATTACATTGGCAAGATTGTAGAAGAGAAATAATCATTATATCGCACTCTTTCTAAATAGATAGTGATAAAAGAAAGCGATATACGAGATTGTGATTTTATCCGTGCAGGGGCGGAGAAAGAATACTAACTCCTGTGGCCGGGGTCGGCCTGTCGTAAAAGGCGACAAAACAACCCACCCTAACTACGTGGTAGGGCCCCAAGCCCATCTGGATGGCGACCACCTTTGGTCTTAAGTATGCCGCCATAATAACCTTGTGTTGTGCTCCGACATTAGTGACCCAAGTTCCTGTACCCTTATGGGACAGCAGAGTGTTCGCGATGCCACTGACGTTGCAATCTCCTATAGGCGACGGTAACTGCTAAATCCTAAGCAGGTCGTTAGCCTGTCTGCTGTCCTACGGCAATAAAGAAAAAAAATTGTGTATATAATCAAAACGTTTGTACTAGAAATATAATTGGCAGTCCGACGGAATAGGTTTAGGGACATTTTCCGCCACCCATAGCCTATGACTTACACACCAGTCCGTACATAAACTACACGTAGAATAGGTGTGTGCGTTTCTTTCACTGTTTATTTCCGAAACAGTAGTAGATTAGAATAGGATCGGCTTCACCGGTGAAGGAGATGTGAAGCTTAATTTCCAGCTGTACACGGCTTGCTCTCCATGCAGGGATTGAGCCAAGGTTACACTTCACAGGAGTTGCGTCTCCGAGCACGCTGCCACGGCTGATCACCTCCACTTCCACGGGGTCGGAATGGGTTGTACGTTATGTGGCGAACAACTTCAGAACAGAAAAATATAAAAAATAATAAAAAATTGTTTTGATGCGATAGATATATACGAGACTGCTACTGAACTTATGACCGCTACTATACCTACTTAGAAACCCGGGAATAGTCTCATTACAAACTGGTAAAATTTGGAAAAACTTGGCACTATATTGGACTAAGGGAATATTTATAACCTTTTCAGGCCGAAGCGAGAATTTTAAACTAAGCGAAATACTCGCTATCACTGGCACTAATGTTCTCTGGAGATGAGCCAAATCGGCTAGCGTAAACTGTAGGTTGCTTTTGTTTCGATTTGACCCCGTAATATGGGTGATACCAATGCTTAACAGAACTTTTTTTTGAAGTGAAACTTCTTTAGAATCGTTGTGATTTCAAACCGGATGCAACGAAAAAACGACAGGTAAGAGACACAAATACAAAAATGTGTAGGATGAAGCCAGCAAAGAATGAGACAGAAATATGTATATTTCGGTCTCTCCTATAGTCGCCTGTAATTAGTGAGCCAGAGCGAGAGAGTAAATGTCGGTGTGTATTTATTTTGAAGTATTTCGACATTGTGAGTACAGTTTCCGTGGTGTAGCGGTTATCACATCTGCCTAACACGCAGAAGGCCCCCGGTTCGATCCCGGGCGGAAACAATACTTTTTAAAAAAAATCTTTAAATGTGAGTTTTTAATTATAATCGCCTGTAATTAGTGAGCCAGAGCGAGAGAGTAAATGTCGGTGTGTATTTAATACTTGCTTGTATTTTTGTCGATTTACTGAAGTTTTTTAATGCTGTAGGACAGCAGACAGGCTGACGGCCCGCTTAGAATTCAGCAGTTACCGTTGCCTATAGATGTCCGCAACGCCAGTGGCATCACAAACACGCTGCTGTCCCATAAGGGCACAGGAAATCGGGTCACCAATGCCGGAACACAACACATGGTTATTATGGCGGCATACTTAAGACCGAAGGTGGTTGCCATCCAGACGGGCCTGAGGCCCTACCACGTAGCTAGGGTGGGTTGTTTTGTCGCCTTTTACGACAGCCCGACCCCGGCCGCAGAGGTCAGTATTTGTACGGATAAAAACTTTTTAATAAAAACGGATCGGTTCAGCCTTTTTTTATTGTAGGAAGTCGTGATATATCGCCGATAGGGAGTAGTCAATATACAAACTACATCCATGGCCCAAAAACCCGTGGCTTTCCACGACTGGGATTGCAAATGTGATCCGTCCTGAGCCTGTGTACTTATCTATCTATCTATAACCCACACTAATAATATTATAAATGTGAAAATAACTCTCTGTCCTTTTCACGCCTAAACCGGTGTACCAATTTTGATAAATTTTGGTATAGGTATAGATTGGACCTTGGAGAAGGACATGGGCGACTTATTGTCGTGAAAATGAAACTTGACGGGGGTAAAATAGGGGTGAACCTATTTAAGTTTCTTTTTAAATTTATATGGCAAAAGAATATTTATCGGCACACATATATTTATAAAAAAGTAGTAAAACAATTGCAGTGTATTTAAATTTATTTATAATATAACACGTAAGCAAAAAGTCAAAACTTTGGTACTGTTGTGGGTTATTATGACCAGAAATATGGCGAATATTATTTTCGTTAATGATGACATATATTCAGTTTATATAAGTTCAGTTAATTTCAATTATGAAATCGGTCGGATTTTACTGACAAAATTCTTTGAATTTTTTTCCAATATAAGTTTTATCTAGAGGCAGATGAAAATATAGAAATATTCTGGTGACTTACATATTCAAGGTCTGTGCAAATCAAGATGAGTATAAAATTATTTCATTAAATTATTTTATTATTATTATTTTATCCATCATAATGGAATAATTTTATTTCCACCAATATTAACCTCAGTAATACATTGAAGACTAGCATGCATAAATCCCTATAAGTAAGCACACGCAATTGTAAGTTATGATAAAGTAAAACATATTTCAAAATAAGGTTAAATTGATTGCTAAATTCTCCGTGCAGGGGCGGCTTGTCGTAAAAGGCGACAAATGAACCCTAAGTGGTAGAGCTCCAAGCACGTCTAGATGGCAACCACTGCTGGTATCTAAACATGCCGACATAACATGTACAAGGTTATTGTGTTCTGAATTAAGTGATCTAGGTTCCAGTTCCTGGTATCATGGACATCCATAGGCGACTATGGTAATAGTAATTGCTTTAATGGGCCGTCAGCTTATCCGCTGTTCCACAATATAAAAAATAAATTAACATTGAATACTTCAATTGGACACCGATATGGAAATAGGTAGATAAATTTTGAGCGAATCATGCTCTTTTCTTTTTAAGACTTACAATAGCCGGCCGTATTGCGATTATTCAGCATTGAGGAATAAATATTCGTTATTCATCCTTACCGACTTCCTATTCTTAAATTTAGAAATATTGGGTGCTGTGAGAAATATAGAAATGTTTCATTGTTTACTTTATATGCATATATTGCAATAAATATATTAGGCACATAAAATAGATATTATTCTAACTTAACAATTAATGCTCCGAGATACCGGAAGTTGGAGCAACTTGGCAGAGACACGCCACCGTCGGGAGCGGGAGTCGACCACCACACTCCCCTCCCGCCAACGCAGGCCACGTCGGCGGCGCCGGAGGTCAAATAACGACCTCCGGCCGCCGTAAAAAGCGGCCGCGGGTGGCCCCTCGGGGGAGGATCCACCGCCCGCACCATTGCCGCGAGGGTGAGGGCTGCGTGCTGTTCCGCGACCCCCCTCAACTCCTAGAGTTGTTAGGAGAGCGCCGGGGGGACGAAATCCTGACCCCCTGGCGCCAACACTTTAGAAGGGGCCTGCCGCAAGACAAAGGGCGGGCCGGCGCCAGCCCGGGCCACGAGATCGGCTGGCCATATATCCGTAGGCCCGGGCGTAGGTGATAGGAGAACAGCGTGGTTTTTTAGTGGGTAGTCGGATGGCCAAACATCTTTCCCGGAGTCCCACATATCCCCCGGGCCGGGGGAACCCGTCAAGAGAGGTTTTCCCCGACACCAAAAAAAAAAAAAAAAAAAAAAAAAAAAAAAAAAAAAAAAAAAAAAAAAAAAAGACACGCCACCTAGCGCGGGCGACGAGGAGGACACGGTGAAACACACTGTCGCCGTGTGCCCTGCATGGTGCGAGGAGCGCTGCGCCCTCGTCGCTCAAATCGGCGCGGACCTATCGCTCCCGGCCCTGGTTCTGTCCCTGATCGGGGGTGATCCTGGATTCTCGTGTCACCTCCTTTTGCGAGACAGTTATGTCCGGAAAGCAGGCGGTGGAGCGGGAGCGGGAGTTGACCACTACACTCCCCTTCCGCTAACGCAGGCCACGTCGTCGGCGCCAGAGGGCATACAACGACCTCCGACTGCCGTAGAATGCGGCCCCTCGGGGCCGCGGGCGGCCCCTCGGGGGAGTATCCGCTGCCCGCACAAACCAAACCAAAAGAGGTGATTATGTACTTTTCGTAATTAAAATTACATTATGTATTTAATGTAATTTATAAATGTATACCTATATAATTTAATACTACATTTACGAAATTAGAACACAATCTATACAAATAAATAAAATTAGAGTGTATGTTTGTAATATTAAAATAACCGCTTTTTACTAAGTGCATTTGGATGTATACACGGTACATATACCAAAACAAATTTTTTTACAATTTTTGTCTGTCTGTCTATTTGTTCCAGCTAATCTCTGAAACGACTAGATCGATTTTAACGGGACTTTAACGGGCAGATATCTGATGTAACAATTTTATTTTAGAAATAAAAAATAGTTTTAGCTAAAAATGATCAGTTTCGGAAATTTATAGTGACCAATTTAACTTAACCTCCAATTTATATCATCAACCATATGAAATAGGGGTTAGCTTAGGCTGGACTTTGTAGGTTGTTATTCAATTTATGTGGACTTCAGATTTATATCATCAATCATATGAAATAGGGTTTAGCTATTCCGGAGGCACATGGAGTAACAGTTTCATTCGATAACACTGTTTGTATACTTCATCATTTCAGCCGGAAGACGTCCACTGCTGGACAAAGGCCTCCCCCAAAGATCTCCACGATGATCGGTCCTGCGCTGCCCTCATCCAACCTATTCCGGCGATCTTGACCTTTGTATACTTCATTTATTTATATTTTAGGGTTTATAGGGTTTGTAATCCAAAATAAACCAAAAAATATATCCAAAAAGTTCTGCCCAAAGTCACTATTCCACGCGGACGAAGTCGCGGGCACAGCTAGTTCTAAATAAATTCTCATCATATGTTAGTATAATGAATGAAGCCTACATGATAGTAGATGTTTATCAAAGATGTTCTATTAAGTGGAAATCTTGCACGATATGTCAGACATCTTTGAAACAGGAAGTGAAAACTTTACTCAGGAACTCGAGGGATTAAATCTTAGAACAATGTTTATAGACAATAAACATAATCTATGGTTAAAGTTTTGTGTGGTATGTCTGCATTAATATGGGTAAGTTACATTACAACACTTCTATTAGGAAATGGTATTTAGAGTTACTAATAAATAACAACTTGTGATAAAGTGGACGAAGCGAAACAAGTATGTGAGGATCGTAGCAAGTGGAAAGAAGTGGTCTCTGCCTACCCCTACGGGAAAGAGGCGTGATTATATGTATGTATGTATAAATAACATAAACACAATTACATACAGATATATTATTTAAACAACGTTTAATGGATTTTAAGAACGTATTTTTTTTTTAGTAAAGTCGACCTTTCTGTCACAAAAAAATATTAATTTTCATTGAGAAATATTCTATTTAATTTTATACAAGAAGATTTGTGCAAGTTTTTTGCTCATAATTTTTTTATGCTTTAATTATGCATGCGTTGTATTTATTGCTTATATGTAATGATTTTAAAAGAGCTGAATTTATATTTAGGTAAAACCTATTATTAGATAAAACCTATTAGGCCTTAGGTAAGGCCTATCTTATCCGTGCAGGGCGGAGAAAGAATACTAAACTCTGTGGCCGGGGTCGGCCTGTCGTAAAAGGCGACAAAAGAACCCACCCTAGCTACGTGGTAGGGCCTCAAGCCCGTCTGGATGGCGACCACCTTTGGTCTTAAGTATGTCGCCATAATAACCTTGTGTTGTGTTCCGACATTAGTGACCCAAGTTCCTGTACCCTTATGGGACAGCAGCGTGTTCGCGATGCCATTAGCGTTGCAAATACCTATAGGCGATGGTAACTGCTAAATTCTAAGCGGGCCGTCAGCCTGTCTGCTGTCCTACAGGAATAAAAAAAAAAACACATTTTAACAATGATTAAAAATGACTTAAAACAAATTGCAATTTAAAATATTAGTATAGCCTACATATTACACTTTTTGTATCTAGAAACTGAATTACTAATACCATGCCAGCATATGGGTAAAATAGCATTCGCCTAGTTGGCTTTTTATAATTTGTTTCTTTTACTATAAAGTAAATAATTTTATAATGTATGTAGACTTAAATTGTTTGACTAATCAATTATTATTATAGTCATCGGCAGCCAGGCTACCCCCTTTGACACCAAAACTATATGAAACATAGCGCTGACTTTGGATTTTTCCAATGAAATTATTTACGGGCTACCCGAGACTAAAAGTTTTATTACTTCTGATGAACAGACAGTTCTATCCGTGCAGGGGCGGAAAAAGAATACTAACTTCTGCGGCCGGGGTTGGTCTGTCGTAAAAGGCGACAAAACAACCCACCCTAGCTACGTGGTAGAGCTAAGCCAGTCTGGATGGCGACCACCTTTGGTTTTAAGTATGCCGCCATAATAACCTTGTGTTGTGTTCTGGCATTAGTAACCCAAGTTCCAGTACCCTTATGGGACAGCAGCATGTTCGCGATGCCACTGGCGTTGCAAACACCCATGGGCCACGGCAACTGCTAAATTCTAAGCGGGCCGTCAGCCTGTCTGCTATCCTACAGCATTATCAATAAAAACATCTTAATCTGTTTATGATTATTAACAGAAATATAAACAAAAACTCTTTGTTTGTATGTATTGCATTATTATTTTCAACTAGCTCAGCCCACGACTCCGTCCGCGTGGAATAGTGATTTTGGGCAGCATTTTTTGTGGATATATCTTATGTCATCACTGGCAACACACATTGGTTAAAAACCTTCGTCTTGAGACACTGTGGTATTTGGGACGAAAAGATTTTACGGAGCTTCCCGAACGCTGCCCATCCGAGTTGGATTCGACGAGTGACCTCTTTCGCGAAATTGGACCTGCCTAACTGGATCGTTTGACCCAAGTAGACGTATTCGTCAACAATTTCGAAAGTACAGTTCCCAACTGTTACGGGGGTAGGTGCGACATGGACATTAGACATGATCTTCGTCTTGTCCATGTTCATTTTGAGACCTACTCCTTGGGAAGCTGTATTGAGGCCATCAAGCATATGGCTTAAGTCTTCCATGGTTTCAGCCATGATTACGATATCATCTGCGAATCTAAGGTGAGTGATGTACTCACCGTTAATGTTGATGCCCAGTCCGTTCCAGTCCAGAAGCTTGAAGACATCTTCCAACGCAGCAGTGAACAGCATCGGCGATATGACATCGCCTTGTCTGACTCCCCGCTGCAGTCGGATAGGCTTCGAGTTCTGATCCTGGAGACGGACTGACAGGGTGGCGTTTTCATACAAACACTTCAACGCTTTGATGTATCGATAATCAATGTGGCACCTCTGGAGAGACTGAAGCACCGCCCAGGTCTCGATCGAATCAAAGGCTTTCTCATAGTCCACGAACGCCAAGCATAGTGGCTGGTTATACTCCTCCGTCTTCTGTATAACCTGCCGCAGCGTATGTATGTGGTCTATGGTGCTAAAACCTTTTCGGAATCCGGCTTGTTCGGGAGGCTGGAAGTCGTCAAATCTGCGCGCGAGACGATTCGTGATGACCCTTGAAAACAGCTTGTAAACATGGCTCAGAAGTGATATCGGTCTAAAGTTCTTCAAAAGGGTTTTGTCGCCCTTTTTGAAGAACAGCACCACTATACTTCCGTGCCAGGCCTGCGGCGTTTTGCCATCGAGGATGACGGAATTAAATAGCTTCTGGAGGATTTTAAGCACAGGAGTACCACCAGCTCTCAGAAGCTCGGCTGTAATTCCATCATTACCCGGCGCCTTGTTGTTTTTAAGCTGTTTAAGGGCCACACTAATCTCGTACAGACTGACGTCTGGGATATCTACGGTGTAGTGTCGGGTTAATTTGGCTCTTGGGTCTTTAGCCTTGTTGTTAACAGGTGCCCGTGTGGTCGTGTATAGCTGTCCGTAGAACTTCTCGACTTCCCTCAAAAGTTCGGGTTTAGACGAAACGACCCTGCCGTCGTCGGTCTTCAGCTTCGTCAGTTGGCTCTGCCCAATAGACAAGTCTCGTGCGAATACTTTAGAGCCCTTGTTACGCTCTATAGCCGCCTTTACACAGTCTGTGTTATGGCGGCGGATATCGCGAGTCAAGGACTTGGAGATCTGTCTATTTAGCTGCCTATACTGGGAAGCATCGTCCGGGGACTGAAGGGTCATTTGACGTCTCACATCCATCAATTTGAGAGTAGAATCTGAGATTTTTCCGGTTCTTTTTGAACGGCTGGCCTTGAAGAATTTAGACCCGGCCGTTTGAACAGCTTCCACGAACCTGTTATTATACTCGTCCACGTCAACGCAGTCACCGAGGCATTCGAAGCGGTTTTGCAATTCGAGTTGAAAGTTTACCGGGTTTTGGATCTGTATGGGTGCAGGTCGGAGCGTAGACTTCACCAGTCGAGACCTCTCCAATTTTGGATTGATATTCAATGTGCCTCTTACTAAGCGGTGATCACTCCCAGTTTTCACCGAATTGATCACAGAGACATCATTGAATATCTGTCTTTTGGTCGACATAATGAAGTCAATCTCATTTTTGGTGGCACCATCGGGACTAATCCAAGTCCATTTGCGTTGTTCTGGCTTCAGCCTAAGCTGAACCCTATTTCATATGATTGATGATATAAATCTGAAGTCAACTTAAATTGGAATATAAAATTTCCGAAACTTATCATTTTTAACAAAAACTATTTTTTTTTAATAAAAGTAGCCTAAGTTACTCCTTGTTACATCAGCTATCTGCCAGTGTAAGTCCCGTCAAAATCGGTGCAGCCATTTCAGAGATTAGCCGGAACAAACAGACAGACAGACAGACGAAAATTATAAAAAATGTTGTTTTGGTATATGTACCGTGTCTGAATGCACTAGTAAAAAGCGATTATTTTAATATTACAAACAGACACTCAAATTTTATTTATTTGTATAGATGTATAGATATCAGAATCAGATGAAAATATAAAATAGTATCCCGACGTTAATTAAAGCGGTGTATAAATTGTGTTCGGAGTATGGGGTGCACTTAATCTGGTATTCCATCGTTCGCGGGTGATTAGCAATTAAATTCAACGAGATGAGGGTACGACCTGGTTTTGTAACGAGTCCATTACGTGTTTCGCTTCCTGAATAGCGATTTGAATTGGAGCTATTTGAGTGTTTTATTCGATCATAGGTTTTAGTTTACTAGTTCTACTATCTACTACTATCGATCATATCGGATGTTATTTTTTTCTCATTTTAGACTGTTATACTACGAACTCAGGCTTAGCTTTTACTGTTTTACATCTACACTTTGAATGTTGAATTTTTTTGCATACAAATATTCATATATGAGTTTATACGCAGTTATGCTACAATGTAGCATAACTGCGTATAAACTCTTCTGTTACGTTTGTGATTGTATCTTATTATTGCAATACCAATACCAATTTTCGAAAATCGGCTTCAAAATTCAACTAATAATATTTTGTATGAAGAGGGTGTAACGTGCTGTTTTATTTCGTCTCCCTCGTATAGTATTATAATTATGTATATTTAAGTATTAATTCGTATGCCCAAATTTCATACTTATTTTGTGTTCTTTTTTAATATGCCTACCGGGAATTGGACCGTTTATTTGTCTGTTGTGTTTCGCATATTGGCTTCTTGAATTAAATATTGGTTTTAACTAATATATCCAAGTTGAATATTGAAAAGAATACTTGAAATGAAAACGAGACTAGCAAAGTGAAATGTAGGTACGATGACTGGAAGAGAAAGAGAGATAGCAGTGGTATTAGAAAGGAGACGAATAAATACAGCTTGCTTGCAAGAGACGAAATGGAAGGGTTCGATAGCTAGAGAGATTGGGGCGGGGTATAAATTTTGCTATTGTGGAAGTGAAGGTAATAGGAATGGTGTGGGTATAGTATTAAACAGCGAATTAAAAAAATGTGTGACGGATGTTAAGGGGGTAAATAAAGTGGTAAAATTATTGATGGGCAAATGTACGTTAAACATAGTGAGTGCTTATGCCCCGCAGGCTGTATGTGACGACAGAGTGAAAGAAAGATTTTGGGGAGATTTTGAAACAGTCATGATCAACATAGCAGATAACGAAGACGTATATGTGGGTGGTGATTTTAATGGACTGTGGGAAGAATGAATGGGGAATATGAAAGAGTTCATATGGGACTGGGATTTGGGAATAAAAACGAGAAAGGGGAAGCTTTGGCATTCGATATGACCATAGTGAATACATTTTTCCAAGAAAGGGATCAGTGTAGGAATGAAATCCGCTAACACAAATACCGCTCTTGCCTATGCATTGTGCCACGTGAAATCACGCCGCCGATCATTCGCTCGTGACGTCAGCCAGCAAAGACCACCAGCAAAGATCACCAGCAAAGATTGTAAGCCATGCTTAACACAAGATGGCTGCCAACGCGCATCGTTCATAGATGCGCGCGCAACATGGCCGCCGTAAGTCTATGGATCCAAGCTCCGCATAATCCATCGCTCCGTCAAGTGCGCCAGTTTCACGATAAAAACTGCGAGGAGTGGTCGTTTTTATAGTTTAATTATTACTAAACGCATTCTGCTCTCAACTGTGTACCATTAAAGTTGACATATTTAATTGCTACCGTACAGCAATCTTTGACACTACGTAACCTTTATACGCAAGTGGACAGGATTACCAGCCCTGCCAATCAACCAACATTTGATCACGTCTAAGAGCGGAAACTACAATAATAAATCGACTATTTTCTTATAACAAGAAATAAAATTATATCAGTTAAAGATTTCATAGTGATCCCCTGTGAACATGTGGTTGCTCAACACTGACTCCTTATTTTAGAAGTAACCATAAAGAAAACTTTAAAACGTAAAAAAGTCACCCCCAAAATTAAATGGCATTTTTTGAAAAAGGAAGAGTATGCAAGTAAATTTGTGGTAGACAAAATGGTATAGATGGATAATATATTTGGAAAATCTGTAAATAAATATTGAAATGAAATAGCAGAATTCATTACAGGTGTGGCAAAGGATGTTTTTGGAGAAACGAAAGGTAAAGGTAAAATTGAGAAATAATCTTGGTGGTGGAATGAAGAATTGTGAGAAGATGAGAAGTGAGAAGATTGTGAAAGAAAAGAAAAATGCTTTTAAAAAATGGAAAATTGTGGAAGAAAAGAATGTTATGATAAAGGAAATTAAGAAGAAAAAATATTTAGAATGTAAGAAGAGAGCAAAAAGAGCTGTTGCTGTCTCCAAGACCAGGGAACAAGCCAAGCTGTATGAGTTTTAGGGACGCTCTGGTGGTCAGAAACATCTTTATAGAATAGTGAATGATAGAGAAAATAATATGAAATGTATTAAAGATGATAGTGGAAGGGTCTTTACAGATAATGAAGAAATAAAAGGCAGATGGAAAAATCATTTCTGTGAATTGATGGATGATGAGAATATCTGGAATGGAGTGTTAGAGAAGGCACCCATTAATATGGGCGTTGTGAGAGAAGTGAATACCGTTGAGGTTAGATGGGATAGTAGAGTTAGGTAGTGGATAGTATGAAAAATGGTAGGTCTGTAGGACTGGATAAAATACTCGTGGAAGTATGGAAGTTCTTGAAAGCAGATGGATGGAAGTGGCTGACTTTGTTCTTTTATAAGTATTTGCAAGACGAGGCCTTTTAAGAACAAGGGTGATGTACAGGTTTGTAACAATTATAGAGGAATAAAGCTCATGTCGCACAGCATGAAGATATGGGAGATAGCGAGTGCAAGACAATTACAAGAGGAGACTGAAATAGATGAGAACCAATTTGGTTTCATACCTGGACAGGGGGCAACGGATGCCATATTCGCAATTCGCCAACTGTGCAGATAAGAACCTGTGCACATGGTATTCATTGATCTCGAAAAGACATATCACCCGATTCTTCGAACCGTGAAGTACTTCCATCTTATTCGTGTGATTCGTGTATGTGTCTATAAGGCAAGTACACATGTCTGGTGTCTAATTGGCATCACAGACAAATTCAGTGTTGCAGTGGTTTTTTTTTATTGCTGTCGGACAGCAGACAGACTGACGGCCCGCTTAGAATTTAGCAGTTACCGTCGCCGGTCACAACTTGGGTCACTAATGCCGGAACACAACACAAGGTTACTATGGCGGCATACTTAAGTATGCCAAAGGACCAAAGGTGGTCACCATCCAAACGGGCTTGAGACCCTACCACGTAGCTAGGGTGGGTTGTTTTGTCGCCTTTTACGACAGGCTGACCCCGGCCACAGAGGTTAGTATTCTTTCTCCGCCCCTGCACAGATGGGCTTACACCAAGGATCGGCCCATAGCCTGTATACATAGTTACAGTAACATCAGGAATACAGGAGGAGGCACGTTAGTATATGCTCTTTGCCGATCACATTATGCTGGTTGGAGGAAATGCTCATGAGGTTCAAAGCAGATTGGCTAAATATTTTTTTTTTTTTTAATTTATTTATTAAAAATAATAATTTTACAAAATATTCAACTACATCCAATAAACCCGAGAGGGTTTGTCTTGGATGTCGGAGAGATTGGAGGATATTGGGTTGAAGATAAATAGAACCAAAACTGACCATCTGTTTTGCGACTTGAAATTGACGTGAAATTCCCGACTTCACCCCGTTTACCTTAGGAGGCGTGCTTCTACCAATTTGTTCCAACTTTCGGTACCTCCGATCATTAATCCAGAATTATGGTGAGAAAGGCCGTGATGTGAAAAACAGAGTGAATGCAGGATGGATGAAATGGTAACAAGTATCAGGAACTATTTGAGATCCACAAATGCCGTTTAGACTAAAGGAGTCTGCCCACTACACCGTTCCATACCATGACCATGCTAGGACCGTATCAAGACACAAAAGCAAACGCTGGTCGGTTACGGAATGATCTAATGGGCATAGTCACATACTTTTTAATACAAATAATTTTTTTTGCCTAGCACGTTCCTAGCACGGTCAAGATATGGAACGGTGTAGTGGGCAGACTCCTTTAAAGGTAAAATTTATAAGTACAATAAAAGACCTGTCATATTGTATGGATCAGAGTGCTGGGCCACAAAAGGGAAAGTTGAAAGGTTCTTGCATGCAGCAGAGATGCGAATGTTGAGATGGATAAGCGGAGTTACAAAAATGGATAAAATTAGAAATGAGTATATTAGGGGAAGTTTGAAAGTAGCGTCAATGATTGAGAAGCTGAATAGTAATAGGTTAGCCTGGTATGGCCTTATAATGCGAAGAGAGGAGCGTCATGTAACAAGGAAAATGCTAGAAATGAGATTACATGGATAAAAGAGGAGAGGAACACAAAGAAAAGATGGATGGATTGCGTAAAAGATGATATGACGAAAAAGGATGTGAATGTTGAGATGACAGAGGAGAGTGGAAGGAGAGAACATGTTGTGCCGACCCCGCATAGTTGGGATAAGGGCAGGAAGAAGAAGTACTAATATTTCCAAATAAACAAGTTTATTGCACTCAGTCAGCACACTATCATCACATCTCGGTATCATTCATAAAACATTTACCCACTTCATACATCGTAATCTTCATTTATTTCCAAGGTGCTAATAGGATGGACTCGCCATGAGTGTCTCGAAATATAAAAGCCCTTTTCAAGCTCCTAGAGGCTATAAAATCCTCTTTTAGTGCCTATTAAGTTGCTCTGTTGTTTTATATTTGTTTTGTCCCCAATAAAAGATTGGACAGAATATTTCATGATAATTGGATACATTTTCGGAGTTCTGGGTTTGTACAAAATAATAATATTTTAAAAATCAAATTATTAATTTTAGATATAAAATTTAATTTATGATTATATACAATATAGATAGCTAGTAACATTCCAGGGTTCAAACCTTCCTCTGGAGTTATCTAATAAATTTATTTGTCACGAGTGCAAATATTAGAACTAACAAGTTGTCGCGTGGTCAATAAGGACGCGCACTTAAAAGTTTGGGTTCAAAGCCCTGATTGCCGAGGGAAGATCCCTTCCTGGCGAGGTACTCCCTTGACGTCGTCGCTGCAGGAGGCCACACGACTGAAGGAGTCGCGCCGAAGAGCTGGTCGTCGTTCGATGGGAAGAAATGCCCCGTTGAGAATAAAACGACGAGAATTCCCAATTAAGTAATTCCAATGGGGATCCTGTGCCCCAAATGTAGAACCTGGAATTTAAATCCAGCGTCTTAGTTTCTGTAAACCCCGCCATAATGTCGGCCAACTCCACAACGGTGCAAGCCAAGGTTCAAGACCCTAGTTGGCGAGGTAGTGGAGAGGGCAGATGAAGTTACAGAATATAATAACAATATGAGGAAAAAAATATTACAACACAATATAAAAAATGTGAAAACAAAGAGATTGCAAGGGCTATTTAAAATGCCGTGCAATCTTATTCACATCGACAGAATATATAATTATATAATAAATATATCAATAAATATATCGGCTTCCAAACTTACCTAAATTGTGGGTTCCAAAAGATATATTTAATAAAATTGCTTTAAATTATGGAACTCGGATGATCAAGATTAAAAAAATGTCTTTACTACCCAATTAATAAAAGAACGAGTCTGACGTGTTCCCAAGTATTACAATGGTGGTGGCTGAAAGTGTGGGGGTTGAGATATGCCCGACCTACATCACGCACAGCTCCGCCAATCATCGCAACGCTCGATTGTCGCGGCAAATTTAATTTAAATAAATATTATAACCTTACGTTACAAAGTTAATTGATTGATGAGTCTATGGAATATTCTATAATAATTTTAATAATCCATTATATATGCAATAAAAATAGAAATAAATCTACAAAAAAATAAAAATCTTACGTTCATCACAGCTATATTGCATTTTACAAACTGTGTGGATAGTATTCAGAAAATCACTAAATATTTGGAACGAAATTTCTTTACCTCCTATTCGGGAAGAGTTACATGAAAAATGTGATGGCACTGCTACTTTTTATTACTTAAAAGCCCTTCTAATTATTTAGTAGACTTACCTAAAAAGCCTAGTGCTTCCCACTGCTAAGTTAAAAATCAGTGGTTTAATTAGTTTTTTACACTTTTCGAAAAAAAATCTCAAGTTACAACCATAGTTATAATAGTCAAACATTTGTGATCGAAACCGATAATTTTTTTAAAGTTTATAAGCCTTTTTAAAACACTAATAGTAGTATCTCCGTCTTAAAATGGTAAAACCTCTTGTGTTTTACTTAGCTAGGGACATTTTTTGAAAAAAGGGTTTTCTTTTTAAAAATGTGTATAAAGTTATCTCTAAGCCAACTCTAGTGGACCTTAGTAGTTGGTTTTCCATTATAATAACATTACACTAACTAAAAGCTAGTAAAAAAGCAATTTGCATGCGAGACTGAATTAAAACGAATAAGGTTCATGTCAAAATATGAAGATTAAATGAAGTAGCAGCGAGTCCAAGTTAAAAGCGGGTAATTACTCTTTTTTAAATTAACCTTTCAGTATCATTTGGGTATGCTTTTCAGTACACTCATTAATATAAATTGAAATTCATGTTGACAGAATACGATAATTTATTATATTCATGTGTAAAGTATTGATTATAAAGGCTTTTATACATTATTAACCTTTTTAAAACAATATCGATTATTATTATCTACTATTTCTTTGTAATAAAATGCACACAGTATGAATCCGACCTACTTCAATAAATATGTGTAACAAATGTAACAATATTATAAAATGACGATAAATAGGTACACATGAACCGGAAACATGACTAACCCTCTTTGGGTTAGTTATGTTTCCAGCCTTGTAAAATCACCTGTAAATAAACGAAATAATACTTGCATTTGACAATATCTACGGCTTATTAGATGCTCGACAAGGTATTGGCGTCTCTCTCTTTAAAATATAGATAAAAGTCAGTAGACATAACGCTCATTTGATAGCAGGTGGTCACCGTCACCTATAAGCAAGAAAACCAGCGCGTTGCTGGCGATGGAATTTTCTAACGCCCTTAAAAATCCCCATCGTAGCGTGATAGGAAATCACAGTCATCCGGAAATTACGCAACATAAACGTTCTTAACAACTATTTCATTGGAAGAGGCTCCAGAAAATGGGGATGAACGTCTAGCCGTAGACAGACAGTTCGGTGGTAAAAAGACAATGAAAGCACCATTTTACGTTGCACAGATGGTAGATTTCGCAAAGAGACGCAAAGTTTCTCTAAAGGCTAAACGCGTCTAAGCCTGTGTGCCGTTGGATAGAATCTAGGGGATTGAGCTGACATGCAGATGTTTCAGCCCATAAATATGAGCAATACGCCATGTGCAGCTTGATAGTAGAAACCGTTGCCATATAGAGAAAATATGGCTTGGATCGGCTTAACATATTCAGCTTTTTGATGGTAAGCCTAGCTTTGTCTTTCAGTTCTCTCCTAAACTGCACGTTATTCGTTATGACAACACCAAGGATCCCAATACTCACTATAAAGTACGAGTAAAGTAAATAAAGTTATTACCGAAAATAGCGAGTCAAAAATAGCGAGGATATAATATCTCAGCGCGGTGGTAGATTTCTTCTCACTGGCTGGGAATAAAAAAGGACGTTGTGAAAGGTAATAGATACCTTAATCAACACGATAGGTCAGACGCGGTACATCTTCATTATTAAAAATTAACAAACGCCATAGTAACAAGCATTCAGTTCTTATGGGCAGACAATTGTATGTCGTCGAAGTTTACGCTTTTAAATTCCGCCATTCTCTTCTTACTTATGATTGTATTTTTTGGTTAAGATTTTCCGGGACAGAAAACCCGAGGCAGAGGAGACTTGTCAACACGTTCCTCAGAGGAGGAATTTTTAAATTATACCCAAATAAATGTTGAACTTTGTAAATTGTTTCCATTCTGTTTATACCTACTTTTGATGTTGGGTTCATGTTAATTGAACCATCATGTTATATAAATTTGTAAAAATTTCGTAAATTTTTCAAGCAATAATTTTTATAGGATATGAATTCTTATGTCTATTTTTTATATTTCGACGGCAGCAAAGAACAAAAAGACAACTGCATTTTTGCGAAATTATCTTATTTGCATAAATGAATTCAGAATACTTTATTATTATAATGTACTTTTCCGTTAGCTGGGCGCAAATGGTAATATTTGTTTGTTTTATTACTATTAAAATTATTCTAATTGCGCAAATTGCAACACAGATACGGGTGGTCATAAAAATCAACCATTACCTACAATCATCCTGTGTCGGAACGCACGGACACCGTATCGGTACATTTCAACCTTAAAAACGTTTTCCTGGTAACTAGTGATTTCGTTGATAACCATTTGTTCTTTGCTGCCGTCGATTTAATATTTATATTAATTTTTTATTAAAAATAGGTTTTATGGATTTTTAATCAGTATCATCGTTGTGATTAACACCGATTTAAATATGTCGACTATTAAGCACAGTCATAAATCAAAATTTCAGCGTGCTCTTAGCGGTGTTTTATATAGGTACAAGAACCATAACGCAACACTACTGGGTCGAGCCTTCCCTCGAGGGAACAGACTGTTGATATGGTTTCCTCACGACCGTTTCTTTCACCGTCGGTATGTGGCAATTATTTTATAATATACACATTCGGAGAGAAAAAATGCCTGAATAGTGTGCATAGTGGGATTCGAATTCTTGATTCATCTTTAAGTGTAATACCACTAAATCATTTAATCTGTCTATTATTTAAGTCATTTATTTATATGTATACTCCTTAGGCAAGTAGTGCCTATTTTTATTATTTAATAGAACGACACCTTTTTTTGTATTTAGTGAGTTTTTTAATTTTTTATTATGTTGGTTCACATTTCTACTACTATTTCGTTGATATTTCGCTTAGTTTATTTTACAAGATTTTTAAAGCAATTTCAGTGTTTATATCGGGGTGCTGTTACATGGGCCGTTGATTCACACTAGTAAAAGTGAACAGTTACTATATTTTAATGAAATTGCATTTTAAGAGGGAAGGAGCAATATGCCTTTTAGTGTGTATACGTAACAATTAAGTTTGAACCTGCTTATAGTGTATTAGTTTGCGGTAGCTGATATTGGAATTTTATTGTGATGGTTAGTACAAATAATAATTTGAGGTTAGTTATCCAAAAATGTAATTCTTACAAGCATCCCTATTGCAACGAAAATTTATACGCATTGTATGAAGTACGTATCGAGATGTTCAACACAATAATATGAGAAGAATCATCATCTTAATTCAAGTTATTATCATATTAATCCTGGTTGCAACCTAAAGCTTGCACTCTAGACCCCTACGTGCACTGTTGAGTACTAACTTCAGGTGAAATATATATGTGTTGTGTGATTGTGTACCTCTCTATGACACGTTCTTCTCTTTTGCCAGGATAAGCAATCAGCGCACTAAAAAAACAGGTATATTAAGTTTGTACAGAGAAGATTACCGACTAGACTATCCCTTTAATTTTGAGGAAAAGATGCTAACTAGACGGCTTTGGTGCCCTACCACCTAGCTAGTGTTGTTTTGTTATAGGGCGGGAGACCACGTCAGGTTGCCAACATGAGGAGCGCGGGGGACGACGCGCCCTCATCTCCCGCTCGTCAATTGCAGTTTTTTCTCGTAAACAAAAATAAAGTTGTTTTGTTATCTTTTACGGTTGAGTAACTACGAGGCCGCAGGAGTTAATATTCTTACTCGGCCCATACGCAGAGAGATTCCTTAATCTCGAAAGCTAAATATTGTATGGGAATTTCGTCAGTTAGCAGAAAATCTTAGTAGGACCCATTAAAGCTCAGTGTTTAATGGCGAATACAGCAAAATACAAGGACAATAACTAAAATATAATACAAAACACAATACATGTATATTTTAGGTATTTAATGATACGTATGATAATATCTCAAACACATTCCAATAAATTTAAAATTGAATTTTCATATATATGGGAATTTGTTTGAATTCATCCTTCACCTTACCATTTCACCTACAAGAACCGAAATCACATTTACAGCGTTATTTGAAGGCTTTGTCCATAGAGCATTTAATCATATGGAGCAGACAACAATAATTTTGTATTAACGTATATGCTCTCTCTGTAAATATGTATATGTGATCTTATATACATCCGGGTTGCCTGGAAGAGATCGCTCTGTAGCGATAAGGCCGCCCATTGTAAGTCAAGTACATATTGATTGTGTAAATAAGTTTCATTGTGTTTATATAATTGGTTTACAATAAAGTGTTATCTATCTATCTATCTATCTATACATATTGTTATTGTCGGGTTTCTGGTGATCAGGACTAGTAATTGGTAATTGTAGCAAATATTTACCAGTTAATTATATATAATTCAAGATGTAATTTTTATCTGTACAGGGACGGAGAAAGAATACCGACCTCTGCGGCGAAAATAATTCACCCTAGCTGCGTGGTAGGACCCCAAGCCCGTCTTGATGGCGATCACCTTTGGTCTTAGTATACCGCAATAATAACTGTGTGTTGTGTTCCGGCATAAGTGACACAAGTTCCTGTATCCTTATGGGACAGCAGCGTGTTCACGATGGCACTACACGCAAATACCCATAAACGACGGTAACTGCTAAATTCTAAGTGGGCCGTCAGTCTGTCTGCGGTCCTACAACAATAAAAAAAGAAAAATGCAATGATCATTCCCAGTGCCCCTTAACCGTTCTTGTATTATATCTAATTATAAACTCATTTCTTTCTTTTATGTTCGTGTATTGTTAGTATAGATATCAATCAATCCAGCACAAAACTTTCTGACTAGTCAACGGATATACCATTGTAAAAAGCTTTTGTTTTTCAATCCTACCCTATAATTAACTCCAATCTGATTAACTACCAATCAAAGAAATCGTAGATTTATCTCCTAAGCAGTTAATGACTGACGTAACTCCGTTCCTTACAGAAGTCTTTGAGCTTATTTAAAGTCAAAACGGACTCTTAGTGTTACATAAAGTATAATCTTTATAAATAAACCTTACTTTGGAATGCTCTAAGGTTTTGCCTCATCATGGATTGGGGTACAGCCGACAAACATCGGGTAATCCCGGTCAACATGCCGTTCCCTGGCATTGTCAATATTTGCGTGCCTGGCTCGCATCGTAGCTCCGTTTTGACCCTGATTCGATTATTTTTATTTCTTTGTTTTCATATAGTGGAAATGTTTGCAATTTATATAGTAACATTATTGAGCGGACGACTTTGCTTTTCAATGTTTTTTTATTATTATTTTATTATTACGGGCTACCTCTGAATACAATCTCGGGTTAGGTTACCATTTCGAGTCTGAATTTTTATGTATGATATGTGTTTGTTTACAAAAGATAAGTATTTAAGTGCCATATCATCAGTCTATATGCTATTCACTTTACCAAAAAATAAAATATAAACAAACAAACCAATGTTTCTTAAACAAAGCTAGAATAAAACAACATGGCGGGTATAATCCGACCGTAATAATAAAATATTTCTTTCAATCGACAATAGTACGTTGAACAGTACACTTATAATTATCAGCATATAAAACCAGTAAGAGATTTGGAAACATTGTCTTTTTAGGTTCTTTATAATGTAAGTTAGTTATTGCAATTAATGTTGTAAATATGTAAATTTTATATGCATTAATCATAATAATCATTCATAATAATTGTAAAATAAAATTATTTTGTTTTTTCATTCTAAAAGTAAGGAATAGTAATATAAAAAAATAAGTATATAGGAGATATTTCTAATAAATAATTAAAAGTTGTTATGATAATTTTTATAACATGTTGATTATTATAAAATCGACATCCAAAAAACCCTTTTACGATTTGTTTACATTTTATTTTTTGGTAAAGTGAATAGCATATAGTATCCATAACGCTCTCTGCTACCTAGTTGAGCCTTAAGGGCGTTGTGTGACTCTTAACTTCATCAATTGTATCAATATCCAAGTGCCTCTAAAAAGTATCAAGACGCAAATTTTTTAACACGTAATAATAATTAACGTAGCCCTTACTTTTCCGCCAGTGATCTCGTCGTCGTTCTCAGACTATCGTTGACCACTAGTGGACGTAGGCCTTTGTTTATTTCCGCCACACATCCCGCTCCAGTGCCTTTCCCATCCAACCCTACTCTTACGAAGATCGTCAGCTCATAGGGACCTAGTATTTACAATAGAAGATGAAATATATTCATTGGTTTTACTACACTCTAGGACTGTAACGGGCTGGCTCTATCTACTCATTGGCCGGCATTAGGCGGAAAATCGCTACCCACTGCTAGACTCGTGACGCCCTAGCGTAAAATATAGGATACCCTGCTATGTTTATCTAAGATATATTTGCGAGTAATTTCAGCGGTAAAGTTCTCTACTGGTGTTACTTTTTCTTTTACAATACATTTTAATTAGTACGCAGCAGCACTGATGTTAAATTACTGCCAAAGATTGCAAGCCATCGTCACATCAAACCCCTTTTGGGTTGAGATATGACAAATAAGAATTATGCATACTACGAGTTAAAATTATCAACGAAATGTCTTCTTATTACTTTTAAAATATATTGAATTTAAATGTGTTTTGTTTTTATTACAGATTCAATTCAGTAGTCTTCAAATTCAAGTAAGTAACAAGTTTGCTATCAATATTATTTAACATAATATTTTATTGCTTTGAACAATTGAGCATCGTATATTTATTAAATATACGCAAAAGAAGATATGTCCGAATTAAGCATATTGCTTACACAGAGTCTGAAATTTCCTTTTTGCAGGCGACGCGACGTCTGCTAGTTACGGAGCTTTGTTATAAGCTTTTTAAACAAAGTATAATTTTTCACTTTATCTTAATTTTTATCCTTGAATCAACAGAAAAATAATCGATCTTTCTTAAAACTTTAATAACTTTATATTAAATGAAGATATCACAATAATTTTTGAAGTGAAAACTGCTTTAGCGGCGTTGTGCATTTTTTTGTGATGAGTAAAAATGTTAAACTCGCGTCAGGTCATATGTCCTGATCGTAAGAATTCGTAAGACGTAAGCCGGTGTTTTGCCCCAGTAATACTAACCTTATTAATAATGACTTAAGGTTTATTTTATAACGTAACTTTTAAATGATTGAATTGCATTACTTATACATATCTATTCGAATTGCGACTTTATTACAATGAAATACAGTTGAGTTTTTTTGAAGTGAAAACTTCTTTAGGCGCATTGAGCACTTTTTGGGTGAATAATTTTTGGTTCGTAAAGAAGTGTTAATGATCAATTTAAACTTTAATCTTTGATCATAAACACTTCTTTATAAACTGAAAATAATAATCTAACAAGCTCGACGATATAATTCACAAGTTACTCACATTTCACTTCCATTGGCTGTCCCCAAAGACTGCCCCGAATGTTTTTTTTTATAAGGTCCAAGTGTCTAAGAAAGAAAACTATATTGATTTTTTTTAATTTAAATCTATCCAGTAGTTTTACGGTGATGCGCGCACAACTGCAGACCTCTATCATTTTATTTATATAGATAATCTAAATTGATAATTTAAAATTAATTTGTATAGATAATTGTTATATTATTTCGAGTTATTGTTTAGAAAGACGATACATTCTTCGGTTTCAGTTGAAATAATCTGTAATTTAATATTTGCCCCATTATATTACGCAATGTTTTGATAATTCTGTATTTATTTTCATCTAATTTATATTTGAATTATTTGAATCATTTGATATTTCTAACCTATCCTAAAGGCTCAGCAACTAGTCTATGACATTATTATTGACCGATGTGTAATATTTTTTACCCCTAAAATGTAACAGACATATTCCCAAGTTCCAATAAATCTGAAATAAGTCTCGTATATAAATGCTCAATAACTTATCCAGAATGCATGAGGGATTAACGTATATACCGAGTTTTGAATATCTCAATGAAAAAGTCGCGACTTTTACCTAACTTCCAGTGTGAGTTCGTCTTTCATTTGAATAACAAGGGAAACCTTTTCCGTGCCACCCGCTCTCCCCATATTCGTATGAATTAAACTAGCCGTTGCCTACGAATCAAGTAAAAAGTAATATTATTTATATATATTTGAAAAATTAGTTTAAAATGTCGGTCCAATTTCACTAATGAACTCGTATATGTTCTCGATTGAGTGTATTATGAATATTAATACAAAACTGCTTACTTAAGCTGTATTTGTGGTTTACATACTGTTTATCTATGAGATGGTTCATGTGTAATAGATAATTTAATATCTAATATATATTTGTTTAAATTTATTAAAACTATTATAATGTCTTCTATCTGTATTCTATCCGTACAGGGGCGGAGAAAGAATACTAACCTCTGTGGCCGGGGTCGGCCTGTCGTAAAAGGCGACAAAACAACCTAACCTAGCTACGTGGTAGGGCCTCAAGCCCGTCTGGATGGCGACCACCTTTGGTCTTAAATATGCCGCCATAATAACCTTGTGTTGTGTTCCGGCATTAGTGACCCAAGTTCCTGTACCCTGAAGGGACAGCAGCGTGTTTGCGATGCCACTGGCGTTACCACCTATAGGCGGCGGTAACTGCTAAATTCTAAGCGGGCTGTCAGCCTGTCTGCTGGTTTATTGCGTACAATAAAAAAAAATGTAAAATAAAACATGCAAACTATTTGTAAGCCATATTGTTAAAAATATGTGGATATAATTTTGTAATCTCACGAACTGTATAACACTAATTTTGTGAAAAATAAAGTAATTTCATTTGAACAGTGTTTCGAAGTGTTATACATAATGTTTCGAAGCGAAATCTTTGTATGTAACTAGGAAAACGAAGACATACGATGTATGTAGGTTTTCGTATGTATAACAAGCATATTTAGATAGACTCCTATCCGAATGTATACATATAAAATTAAAGTCATTCTTTTATTTTGATTCGCACTGCCATCCACAGGTCTTCCATCTACACAAATATGAAAAGGGCGTCTAATTTATTATAGGTGTTTATAAACACTCGTGTTCCTTTGATCCATGATGTTAATGTAAATGCAAGTAAAAAACTTTGTGTAAACTTCTTTTAACGCTACAGTCGACTCTTGTTAATTGCAACCTGTGATAATTCGAACCTCTTTATAATGCAAAGTTATCGCGGGTTTCCTTGAAAATCTCTTTATATTTAGGAAAACATCTATATATTTTTAAGCACTTGAGAATCGTAATTCAAACAAAAAACCATCGCTACTTAACAAAACGGCGTATTGTTTCGAACTCATGCATCAAACACTCGACAATTCAAAGATTGCATTTAGGTACATTTTGAAACAACTTCGTGTTGAGTTCAAATATGTTGCACGAGAATTTGTTATCGAAATGATTAGTTTGACACACACTTCCGCACTCATTAGTTTGGTTAGTTTGATTTTAGTTACTTTTTCGTTGGTTGTATATATACATATTAAAAGTTCTGTTAGTTGTGAGTTGTAAAAAGTATAAATGCTACATGATTGCTGAAAAGAATGAGTTAAAAATGTGGATAGAGGTGGGAAGAAAAGTGATGCTGCAAGAGAATTTAAGATGATATTACTCAATATGGTCAAATATTGTTAAACAATTCGAACATTGTACTGTCATTCTACGGTTGAGTTTTTCAACCGTTTGATGTTTCAAACTCTCGATAATTTGTAATATTTTAAAGGTCTTTTGAGTTTCGATTTAACGAAAGCCGACTGTAATAATATTATAAAAACATTTTCAGTCGAAGACATGCATTTTGTCGTGCTATTGCTGGAGCCCTGTATAACCTTGTTTACGCTGGGCAAATCGCCACCAGAGATTAGAAACTCATCTTAGCCCCCGTAGCATTAGTCGCAGTAGCGGCACGTAGAAAAAACCCGTAGCGGGCAAAAAAAAATCGTTAAGAGTTGGTGTTCTGCCCGTCCTGGTCGGCCTGAGTGACAGTAAAAATGTCGGGGTTCCCTCCACCTTGAAAGGTACCTAGAAAGCGGATAAGCACACAGTGGTGCTTACTCACGTCGCGTCCTGCGGTCGGGCGCTCAAGCGTACGAAGCGTGGTTTTAGGGAGCGCCACATGTCTCCGAGAGCACTGTAATAATAATTTAAATTAATATATATAGAAGACATACACGTCCGGTTCCTAGCTAGCATCACAGACAAGTTCAATGTTGCGGTGGGTTTACACCAAGGATCGGCTCTTAGCCCTTATCTGTTCCTCTTGATGGTAGATGAAGTAACATTAGAAATACAGGAGTAGGCATCTTGGTGTATGTTCTTTGCCAATTACATTGTGCTGGTTGGAGAAAATGCCCACGAGGTTCAGAGTAGATTGGCTAAGTAGCAGGATAAATTGGAGGGTTTTGAGTTGAAGATAAATAGAACCAAAACTGATCATCTATTTTGTGACTTGAAATTGTCGTGAAATTCCCGTCATCACCCCGTTTACCTTAGGAGGCGTGCCTCTACCGATTTGTTCCAACTTTCGGTACCTCCAATCATTAATTTAGAATGACGGTGAGATAGGCCGTGATGTGAAAAACAGAGTGAATGCAGGATGGATGAAATGGCGACAGGTCTCAGGAACTATTTGCGATCCACAAATGCCGTTTAGACTTGAAGGTAAAATTTATAAGTCTGTTATAAGACCTGTCATATTGTATGGATGAGTGCTGGGCCACAAGGGGGAAAGTTAATAGGTTCTTGCATGCAGCAGAGATGCGAATGTTGAGATGGTTAAGCGGAGTTACAAAAATGGATAAAATTAGAAATTGGTATATTAGGGGGAGTTTGAAAGGAGCGCCAGTGATTGAGAAGCTGAAAAGTAATAGGTTAGCCCGGTATGGCCATATAATGCGAAGAGAGGAGCGTCATGTAACAAGGAGAATGCTAGAAATGAGAGTACACGAATAAAAGAGAAGAGGTACACAAAGAAAATATGGATGGATTGCGTAAAAGATGATATGATGAAAAATGATGTGAATATTAAGATGACTGCTAACAGAGGAGAGTGGAAGGAGAGAACATATTGTGCCGACCCCATATAACATGGGATGAGGGCAGGAAGAAGAAGAAGATATATAGGAGTTAATATTAAATTACATACCGTATCGCATCGTATCGTATCGTTTAAATTATGCATTGATTGTTCCTGCCGTTTAAAATTAACCTCTCATCGTTGTATTGCGCACTTCTTGTACTTCACTCGTTGTACACTTTAGATTATGCCCTCCAAATTTTCCTCCTTCGTATGTGTAAGCTTCTCCTCTTTATAAATAATAATCTTATAAGTTTCAATTTATCACTTTTACGTGGACGTAATACTTGCTTTCGAAAAGTAAGCGATAAAATATGTTATCACGCCTCATGTTTACTCGAGGAGTTTACTCGATTTTGTCTCCATTTGAGGTATTATTTGTTTATAATACCTTTGACTATATAATCTCTCTCTCTAGTCGGTCCCTCATGTCTGAGGATCGTGGTCAGCATCGGGTTGACATCTGGAGCGGATGATCTGCCTCCACCGGTTCCTATCCAGCGCGTCTTTCACGACCACATACAATTTAGAGGACGATGAGTCTTTCACTTGATCGGTCCATCTCGTTGGTGAACGACCACGCGATCTTTTGCCTTCGGTGTTCCCAACGACTATCAGCTTTTCAAGACTCTCATCGCCTCTGCGCATTGTGTGTCCGAAATACGTAAGGATGCGTTGTTGGCATATGGTCGACAATCGGGTTTTTATTTTGAGTTGACTCAAGATAGATACATTGGTGCGTTTTGCGGTCCAGGGTATTCGGAGTAAACGCCTCCAGCACCACATCTCGAATGCATCTATCCTTTGTCGGTCTCGGGCTAAGATCGTCCACGTTTCCACGCCATAGAGGAAAATAGGGAACACCAGAGCTCGGATCAACCGCATCTTGGTTTTGATACTTATTCCTCTCTTCTTCCAAATGACGTTCAAACGGGTCATAGCGTCTTTAGCCATCCCGATGCGCCTTTTTATCTCAGGGACGCAGCTGCCATCGTTGCAAATTTGGGAGCCAAGGTAAATATAGTGGTCGACCACGTTGATGCCCGGAATGTTGCAGGTGACATTGGTTAGTGTTCCGGCACGATCCACCATCATCACCCTGGTCTTTGCTCTATTCACTATGAGACCAATATTGCCACTTTCAATCTCGAGTCTTCGGAATAACTCCTTCATATCGTCCATAGATGTTGCCAGGAGAACGGTATCGTCGGCATATCGGAGATTTGATATTCTCTTTCCACCTATAGGAAAACCTTTCTCCCAGTTTTCGATGCTTTTCCGAACTATGTACTCTCCGTATATGTTAAAAAGTGTAGGGGATAGTATGCAACCTTGCCTTACACCTTTTTTTGTCTGGAACATATTAGAGCATTCTGTACCTATCCGAATGAAGGAGCGATTTTCCATGTACAAGCTCTGTATTAAAGCGACAAGATGTTCAGGAACTCCCATTTCAAGTAGAACGCTCCATAAGTGACTCCACTGCACGCAGTCAAAGGCTTTTGTGTAATCAATAAAGCAAAGGATCACAGAGCAATTGAACTCTCTGCTTTTCTTAATGATTTGGCGGACGTTCAATATCTGTTCCCTCGCTCCCTTGCCCTTTACAAAACCTGCCTGCTCTTCAGGTATCTGTCGGTTTAAAAAGTAGTTAAGACGTCGATTGATGACATGGAGGAGGATTTTACTAGCATGTGATATTAGTGCTATTGTTCTATAATTTCCACAGTCTTTGGAGGAACCTTTCTTATGTAGCGGTATGAACACCGATTCTGTCCAGTCTTTCGGCCATTTTCCCGTTTTCCAGATGGTGTTGCATATATCAGCAATCGCTCTTGTGCCTTTCTGACCAAGGTGTTTTAGTACTTCGGCCGTAGTACCATCCTTGCCTAGAGACTTGTTGCACTTCAGAGCCTTGATAGCGTGCTCGATTTCCGAGAGTAAGATATCCGGTTCTTCTTCCGACCATGTAATTACAACATTTGCAGCGTTCTCCGTGTCGTACAATTCGGCGCAGTACGTTTTCCAGCGCTCTAACACGTCAGCGACATCTGTAAGCAGGCGTCCGCTTTTGTCCTCAATGGCACAGGTCTTAGGTTTACGGGTTCTAGTCAGTTCCTTGACCTTCTGAAAGAGGTATCTGGACTCATTCTTTAGGGAGCATTGTTCGAGTTCTAGACAGATTCCATTGATGTAGCTGTCATAGTCCTTCCGGCAAAGTAACTGGACTTGGCGGCTGAGTTCCGAATACCGTTGAAGATCTTCGGGTGAACACAAACCGTTTTCTTTTAGTTCACGCCTCTCAAGGATGATATATAATAATAATGTGATTTTGGGGGAACTATATAGGATTTTAAAAAGATAGATTTATATTAAACAGCGCTCTGATAGGTGTTTAAGCACTCGATTGTAACCGAAATGTATTTTGTCCTCTCCATTAGTTGGGATGTTATAAGCTATAAATATAATTGAAAGTGATTGCGTAAAAAAACATAGAATAACCTCATAATCAAGTTTTTTCAATAAAAACGTACTTTATAACCACTCGAATGTGTTATATTCTCAACAGTAATTGAATCTGTGGACAAGAAGACTAGCAAACATCCCTGCAAGATAAAAGCGAGTGTTACAACTTGGCGACTCCGAACATTCAATGTTGTTTTCTGTTATTTGAATCCGCATTGTGATCAACAACGGAATAGTTAGGGCTACCCAAAACATTTTTAGACGATTGACAGTGATTGCGGACAGCCTTGAATCTTTTTTGGATATTGAATCAGTTTTATAAAGCGAGTGAAGAAATTGAATTTGTATGAATTATTTATGTATACATCTTTTGTCATGGTTTTTAAAACTTTACTCGCAACTTTTCTGTGGAACGAATTTTCTCATGAAGAATTACTTTTCTTCGACAATGTCATTCCACTAGATTTTCCTAAAACTATTGAAAACTTGGGTCTTCATCTAGCCATCAATGGTTCTATCCTTAGTGTTTATCTACTTATTTATCACACTAAAACATTGGCATAGATCTCAAAACAGATGATATTAATTTTTATCGAGAGGAAAAAAATTGTCTCTTCAGTTTCCCTCGAAATCTCTAAGGAAAACGAAGCGACCATGTGTGACAATTAAAAACCCCGTTGTTTTTCTATCATACCAGTTGTTCATTTGCTCAGTTTATGTTACGATAATACATAGGATAAGGATTTCGAAACCCCAACGTTACTGGCGCCACACTGGGCACACGATAACCGTACGGGCCATTGTGTCCTACTAGTCGCCCGCGCCATAATGGCGACATCCTGACACTTCTCCCTCCGTATGCATTACAAATATCTTCAAAAGCATTAGAGACCCGAGAGGACTTGCATCAGGAAGGTTAAGGAGAGGTTAAGGAGCGGTGGCGCCTGTCCAGCCAAGAAGACACGCTGAACTCGCCGCCTCTACCGTGGCGAGACCTACTCTAAAATCTACTTCCAAAACAGAGCCAGTTCAAAACGTTTCAACCCTACGTAATCCTCAAATAATATTATGAGACAGTTGTGTATTGCTACAGGACACAGATGTTTCCTGCATTATCTCGGAGACCTCAAAAGTTAAATCTTATAACATCGTACAAGTAATTCGTAATTGGAAAACTTGACGCGTATGAGAATGCTAGTTTCTTAATTGTTAGCTTTTAAGTTATTAGTTTTGAGAAACAATTTAGTCTAGAATTAATTTTGAATATAACTAAAGAGAATTGTTGAATATTGAGGGCGGTTTCAGATTTTAATTGGATATTAATTGACTGTGAGAATTCAAAAGTTTAAAGTTTCAGTTAAATGTTCTTATGAATTATTAAAATACATAACATGTCTTAAAAGTTTGTAAGGTAAGACTAAAATTTTGAATGTCTAAATAGTAAAATATATTCCTTCGAAGTTCTTATATTTAGGTCTCTAAACCTGTATTTTATAACATGGGTTTACTTTTTTTGGAGAAACAAACATGACAACACTAATATCGGTTTCGCTTGCTATATGTGTTGATATTTTGTAATAAAACAGAAACAGTTGTATAATATTTAGGTTAAAATTAACATGTATATCAAATAATATTGAAATCACATAATGTTTCTCTTTATTTAAATGAGTTTACCTACTTCCCTATCTCTATTGATGAAAAGGACTCCGGCTATCTAAGTGTAAGACCATAGATTTAAATATAATTACAGAAAGAGTAATTAAATATAAAAACATATTAAATTTTCATCAGTACGGAGCAATACTTACCCCTGTAACCGGAGATGGGCTATCGTAAAATACGATAACATGGATGGATGGATAAGATGGATGGATGGCAACTACCTCTGGTCTTTAAATATACTGCCATAATAATCTTTGTTGTGTCTCGGCATAAGTGACCTAGGTTTTAGTTTCCCTATGCAGACGACAACGTCTTAGCGATGCCCCTGGCGTTGTAAATATCTACAGATGATAGTAAATGTTTAGTATTAAGTGGGCCACCAGCCTCTCTGGCGTTCCAAAGCAATAAAAAATGTATTTCCTCTAAGATATACAAGTATATTATAATAGTATATTTCATATAAAATATACTTACACCTCACTGTTTCACTCTTTGGCTTGCGTTTTTCTAAAGAGAGAACGTGAGAGAAGATTGAAAAATGAAAAATTGTATTAAAGTTTTGAATGTTGTTAACAGCGTTTCTTTCCCTAAACTTAATTTAATTTGTGCAAAGTGAAAAGCACTATTTACCGAGGAATGTATTTGTGCAGAGATATTTTTAACTATAACTTCGATGTGATATTTTTTTATTGCTGAGGAACAGACAGAGGAAGAGACAGGCTGACGGCCCACTTAATATTATGCAGTTATCGTCGCCTACAGATGTTTGGAGCTCTAAGGGTACCGCAAACACGCTATTCCTATATGGATATATGAACCTAGATTACTAATATCGAAACAAAACACAAGGTTAATTTGGCGGCATACTTATAGACCAAGAGTGGTTGCAATCCAGAGAGAGTCATATAGCTGGTGTGGTTTTGTAGCCTTTTACGTCACCCTGAACTCGGCCGCAGGCACGAAGAATATTTTATTGATATATTTAATTATATAAAAAGAAATGTTTTTCCTGTTCTGTCTGTACATGTATAGTGCCAGTAACACTTATGGCGGGGCAGCAATTTGCAGGCGGCCGGCGCGACGCCCTTTGACAACTAAATTGCCGGCTCGGACTTGCAGATTAAACGTGGATTAGTTTTGTTTGATGATATATTCCCATCGCCACTTTTGACACTAAACGAACGTGTTCTCGGTGACGCGGGTCGTGGATTGGGTTTTACAACTAAATTAAATTGAAGCTCAAAGAGACCTTTGGGTATTTGAATGTTTGGTGTTTTGCAAACTCTTTAACGATGTTGGAACAAATTACAAATGTACGGTTTATATATAAATAAATAGCATTTCCCGCAATGTTATAAGTTAAAAAACATAACAACATATACTGTTATTAGTAGTTTATTATTGTACTCGTCTATGTCCCTTTCTTTGTTTGTATAATTTCTTCTTCGTTTTTCCCTCCTTCGAAACCGAGATTTAAAAAATATTTTTCGAATAAAAATATTGAAAAATATGGATGATTTACTTGAATATTAAAGTACCCAATGTCACATATAATTTTATTAATGTAATTCCAGGACCGACTTTAGAAAAATATCAATCAAACGCATTCAATGAATAATTCAAAAAGAACTTGACGAATTGATGTAAAAACAATTCATGAGTGATTCTTTTGTTACGACAATATAATTTAAATCGGAACAAACGCCGATTGATTGCGATTGCGAAGACGTCAATGTGCCTCTATATTTGGCATTAGGGTCGATATATTGAACCAAAATGTCAGTTGAAATTCTTCGTATGTATATTTTAAAGATATGTATTCATTAAGTGCTGCGATACGTGAAGTGTGATACGATATCCTAATATATTATTATTTTGTTAATTAATTAGGATAACTAAGTACATACACATATAAAATAACATAATCTAAAACTATATAAATTAAAAAAAAAACCTCTTATAATAAAAAATAGAATATGGGTTACGGATCTCCCTCAGCTCGAAACGATTTGACCTTCGCGCAGAGAACTCTATTGCTACATATTTTTAATCGACCAATGTTGGATGTTTCTATTATAAATGATATTCTTCGCTATTATTACCATATTAGAACACAAGTCGCTCTAACTCCTCACCATACATTTGTACTAAATTTTTTCTTTCGCCTGGAGAGTTAAACGAGCCGCAACTGACTATTATTAATTTTTTGTGTCATTAATAGATTGTGAGACACCTTAGGTGAAATTGAGAGCAAAAACGAATTGAAAAAAATATACTGCTCGATGCACTAGCATTATGGATAAAAAAATCCTGAATAAGCTGGCAAGTTCGGAATGTATTTTCTCCGTGGATTCAGAATACTAACCCTGCGGCTGGGGTCTGCCTGTCGTAAAAGGCGACTAAACATCCCTAACTAGGTGCTAGAGCTACAAACCTGTCTGGATAACAACCCCTTCACCTCCCATAAAAGTGACCCAGATGCCAATTCCTCTACGTGGACGCGTGTGCGAGCGTATTAGCGGTGCCTTTCAAACATCCATGGAACGGTAACTATTTACTATTAATTGGGCCCTCACTATGTCTGCTGTTTTACAGAAAATAAATTTTATTATATTTATATTCATTAATAAATAATAACAATACTTTGGTAAATAATTGAATTGATTCTCCTTGATCGGAGCTTCCGCTTCAGAGTGGAGGGCACGCGCTCATCTCTCCACCCCATCAGAGCCGGAGTCCCCCAGGGCTCGGCTCTGTCACCCCTACTTTTCACGCTTTACACCAGCGACATGCCCCGTACCCCACAGGTACATCTTGCCTTATACGCAGATGATACCGCCCTCTTCACATCCGATATCAATCAATATCGGATCTGCAGTCGTTTCAACACGGCGGTTGAGACGCTGGGCAACTGGTTCCGCACATGGCGGATCGAGTTGAATCCGGACAAGAGCGCAGCAATCATGTTCGCTCGCGGCCCCCGCTCTCAAAAAGAGAGTCGGCCGACTCGCCCGAGTCGGCACTCTCTCTACCCTATAAAACTATTCGACCGCGTCATCCCTTGGGTTGATGAGGTCAAATATCTAGGAGTCACTCTCGATAGAGGCCTGTACTTCAGCAAACCCATCAGGACGGTAAGGAACAGAGCATACTTTGTGCTCGGTCGCCTCTACCCAATGATATGCGGGAAGAGTAAGATGTCCCTTAGGAATAAGGTTACTAGGTTACACTTTACAAAACCTGCATCCGACCGATCATGACGTACTCGAGCGTAGTCTTCGCCCATGCCGGCAAATGCTACATCCAATCGATGCAGAGGCTGCAGAATAAGTTATTGCGCATGGCTGTCCAAGCGCCACGTTACATGAGCAACGCGGACCTACACCGCGACCTGGAGCTCCTTCCCGTGAAGGAGTACATGGTCTCCCTTTCGCGATCCTTCTTCGGTCTCGCTCCCCACCATCCCAATCCACTGGTCGTGGAGACGGTCAACTATACGCCCAACCGCCGAGCACCCCACGCGCGTCGCCGCCCGCGTAACGTGCTCACGGATAGACGCGACCCCATCTCTAGGACGCTGAAGCGAATGCTCTCGCGGACGCTATCCCCCCCAGTCCGGCATGGACCAGCCCGACGGAACAGGTTTAGGGATGCCTTCCGCCCCCCATAGCCTGTAGACATACACAACTCACACAATACATAAATACACGTAGAATAGATGTGTTGCGGGGGAGTTTCTTTCACCGTTTCTTCTCTCTCAGCTACAAGCACTCCGAAACGGTAGTAGATTAGTATAGGATCGGCTTCACCGGTGGAGCCGATAGTCCCCATATAAATAGTATTCTTGCCATTCGTGGCTGTTCTCAATTGTCCCCATGCAGCGGTCGAGCCGGAAACGCACCTCACAGGAGGCGCGTGACCGAGCACGCTGCCACGGCTGATCGACCCCGCTCCCACGGGGTTGGAAAGCCTTAATGTCCGTAGTCGCTGTCGAGTCGTCTGAGACAACAACAGCCTTAGCTTTAAGAAAAAAAACTGAATTGAAAATTGACTATAAAGCAGCTTTATTGTCCATAATATATCGTAACGTTATAACCGCGTATTCAGTAATTCTAAATAAAAAAGCTCCCAAACGAACTAAACATATTAAAGCTTTAACGTAATCAAACAAGAATTGGTTTTAAAGTTATTTCAGCACAAAGAGAAAGTTTACTCTGATCAACCCAATCTTATCGATTCGATGAACCACAGACAATTGTTTTCCTCTCTCAAAGCGCGATTATCTTTTGTATTTATTATTTCAGCGCCAACAGGATTTTGCAGTGTGAATGTTCGTCAAGTATCCAAAATAAGGTCTCGATTACTAGAATTTACCATATTTCTACTTTCACTGCTACTTAAGCCTCTCTGGTTGAAAGATAAGTCGTTTACACATTTACCTATATATTCACAATCACCAAATCTATGCTTTTTCAGACCGGATTTGTTTCAGAGGATTCGATTTGTATTAAGGTTTTCTGGACCCAAACCCTCTCCTTCGATTTTCTTTTTTGAGAAACTTCTAATAATAAGTGGCTACCGTCACCTATATGTGATTGCAATGCTGGTACCATCACTAACATGGTAACAGTCTTAGAGAGGAATAAGTAGATAGACAAGGAATGCTGGAATATGTACGAGTATCATTAGCATAATTATATAAAACCAACATTAAAATTTCAATGTATACAATGAAATAGTTTTCTGACAGCAGACAGGCTGACGGCCCGCTTAGAATTTAGCAGTTTCCGTCGCCTATGGGCGTTTGCAACGCAAGTGGCATCACGAACACGCTGCTGTCAGAGTACAGGAACTTGGGTCACTAATGCCGGAACACAATACAAGGTTATTATGGCGGCATAATTAAGACCAAAGGTGGTTGCCATTCAGACGGGCTTGGGGCTAGAGCCCGTGGTAGGCCACGTAACTAGGGTGGGTTGTTTTGTCGCCTTGTACGACAGGCCGACCCCGGCCGCAGAGGTTAGCATTCTTTCTCCACCCCTACACGGATAAAATGTATGCTATCGTTATTTAATTACTAATACAAATAATAATAAGTGAATGTACTGTGACAGTATCGTTGTTACGGATCATAAATAACTGATAAACTAATTATATACCTTTCTAATATAAATAAAAAATTTAAAATACAAATAACATTAATATATTAATAACAATAAGCGTACAGTTATAGAAAGTTTTTACTTCGTATAACCATTTAAAATAGCTCCATATGATTCGCCTCTTCAGACAAGGGGATACTCGTAATTCGTAAACAAAAGACGCCCTTGTTCAATATACTTGAAAATATCGACATCCAAAGCTAAAGCTGTTCGATAAAATCAACGTTTCCCAAGATCATTATCGTAACCGGTGCTCAGTGCTTCGAGTGACGTAATGGATGACGGTCTCCCATTCACTTTGAACGTCCACTAAACGTCTTCGAATCTGGATTAAGATATGGGATATTGAAAAAGTGATTTGAAAAGTTAGGGGGACGGCTCAGAGGTTCTTGGTCATTTTTTAGTGTACAAGGCGTGAGAAATATATACTATACCATAAAGTTAATTATTTAAAACTAAACATACATTTCAAGTAACGTCATCTACCACTTAAAGAAGCCTTCAAAAGTAGAGTGGAATCAGTAGAGGCCGTGGTCAGACTCGCGTTACGCTCTGATACTCCAGGCGTAAGAAGGAACACCGGTAGCTTTAGTGGATATATCAATATATATGCCTCTCCATGCCTAAGAGCGAAGCTATACAGCCGCATTGCGTGGGATCCCACATCCCCGCTGCACGTTCCCTAAGCGGTGCGATGAACAAATTACCTCAAAAATAGTATCTAGGCAGATTAAATTTTCTTATATAGGAGAGGTTTATCTATCGCACTGCCTTTCGCAATATGCGACTACTATATAACTAGGAAAGAAGAAACGGTGAAATTTACTAATCAGAAAGCAAGCCCAATATCAAATTGAATGTGTGTTATCAGTCAGAAGACTATGAAGGTCAAAGGCCGTGCATTCGAGAACACCGAGGACCATGTTGGACTGATGTCAAAAACCTCTGCGGATTTATTTGGTTGCTTTGTCTAATGTTTAATTGCTTTAGTATTCGAAGTAGTACTTAGTAAGGAATTATATTGCCCTAAATTTGAAATTTATGACTCTAATTCCTATATTTATTTCTTTCCTATGACCTTAATTGCTTTATTTTATAATATATTTAGTAGATTTAATTTTCTTTGGCAGACTTTAAAAAATAAAATATTTGAGATGTAATACATAATTATGTGCATTTCTGACCTAATGACATTCATAACTATAAAGTGGGTAATCTCATACGTAAATTGCAGTTTTATATACAAATGTATAAAAATTAAAATTGCATAAACAGCACTTAATACTAAACTCATTCATATTTCAACGAGGCTATTGGGTTATACCCCGGAGAGCTTGTTAGTCGTTCAAATAAATTCCTTTGGAAAGCGAGCTGCTGAGTTCATGCACTGATTTATTGCCACACTTGAACGCAATATGACCTTATTATACCGACTATTTTATGGAGAATAGTGCCACCTTATGAAGGGTTCCAGAAACTATATTTCGGGTAGAATATTTTATTTGATAATATAGCTTTTGCAGTGCTTTTCCATCTATATTTTAAACTAATTTCATTGCATTAGTATTGTTAAAATAATTAGGCCCGTTCATGGTTTTATACTTTATTCTATAATCTTAACATTATCACACAAGTAAAACGCAACTATCCTTTCGCCATCTTGATTGGAAGAGGAAGAGATTTCAATTAGTGTTGCCAATATAAATGTATATAAATCAACACGCCTCCTTACATTTATATTGTAAAACACTGTTACAACAATCATTATTTTATTTCAAATTTAACATTTCTCTAAATTTTATGAATTTAACATTTCCCAAAGCTTTTGTAAATATATCTGCAATATTATTTTCTGACTCTATTTTTACAACTTCAATATTTCCTAGCTTAACATTTTCATGTATAAAATGATAGTGAACTTCAATATGCTTAGAATTCTTAGTAAAGTTTCCATATTTAGAAATAGCTACGGCTCCTGAATTATCTTCATAAATTTTAACTGGTTTACAAACTTTATTGAATACATCATCCATTAGACACATAAGAAAATTTAACTCTGTTACTGCTTCTGATAAAGCTACATATTCAGCAAATGTTGAGGACTTTGTTACACTACTTTGTTTCTTTGATTTCCAGTAAATAATATTTCCAAACAATCTAATGACAAATCCTGTAGTAGATTTCCTATCTAAAATATCTCCTGCACAATCAGCATCCACAAAACAATCTAGAATATCAGCGTTACTATTATTACGATATGTTAATTTAAGATCTTTTGTCAAATACAAATACTTTAAAACTCTCAATGCATACTTAAAATGTGTCTCATTATAACAGTTTTGAAATCTACTTAAGTAATTTACACTGTAAGATATATCAGGTCTAGTACCTGAACTAATATACAAAAGAGCACCAATCAAATTTCTATATTTTACATCCTCATTAATATCAGATTGTTCCAATTTTAAATTTATTTCCATAGGAGTCTTATACATTTTTGCATTCTCAATATTATACCTTTTAGCTAAAGACTCAATATAAGATTTCTGACTCAAAGTTAAGACATTGTTTTGATTATACTTATATTCAATCTCAATACCAATATAATTTTTTACTTTACCAATATCTTTCATTTTAAACCTTTCAGACAATTTAGTTTTTATATCAGCAATAACTTCTACATTTTCACAACAAATTAATAAATCATCCACAAATAAAAGAATATAAACAATTAAGCTGTTCTCTTTTCTAACATATAAACAATAGTCATATTTACTCCTGCGAAAACCGAAATTAATCAAAAAATCATTAAAACATTCATACCATGCCCTGGGGCTTTCTTTTAGACCATACAATGATTTATTTAATTTATAAACTTTATCAGTTCCATTTTCATAACCGATTGGTTGCTTTACATAAACTTCAGATAATACTCTACCATTTAGAAATGCTGTTTCAACATCCATTTGATGAATAGCTAAATTATTTTGACAACAATAAGATAATAGTAGCTTAAGTGTAGGCATTTTAGCAACAGTATCATCAATACAATTTGTTTGCTGAAAACCTCTTACTACTAACCTTGCTTTGTATTCATTTTCACTCTTCCTTTTATACACCCATTTCACATCAATTACCTTTTTTCCCTTGGAGGGTCTGTCAACTAGAGTCCAGGTATTATTTTTTATTAAACTTTCCATCTCAATATTCATTGCTCCTTTCCATTTCATTGCCTCATCACATGTAATCGCCTCCTGAAAATCAATTGGAGCTGACGCATCACAGTAGTTACAGTATATGCAATAATAACCAAATTCTTCATCAAAACGAAGTGGAGGTTTGATTTGTTTTCTTAATTTTCTATTTAGATTCTCATCTTCACTTTCTCCTACATTCTCTTTATCATTTTCTGAGTATTTTAACATATTTCTTTCCTCTTGGATACTTTTATCTTCCTTTTCCTTTTCTTTTATTTTATATTCACTATTTTCTTCCTCATCTTTAAAACCACATAATTTAACATCTTCCTCAATTATATCACAATTTCTAGCAATAATAACTCTGTTGTTAATTAATACTCTGTATCCAATATCAGTATAACCAAGCAAAATTCCAGCTTCTGCTTTCTTATCCCATTTAGACCTTCTTCGTTCTTCAGGAATTCTTACAAAAACTCTACTTCCATATAATTTTAGATTTTGCATAGATGGCTTCCTTTTAAAAAATATTTCATACGGGGTTTTCCTCTCAATAGTATTAGTTAAGGTTCTGTTTTTAAGATATGCAGCTGTTTTAGTTGCCTCAGGCCAAAATCTTCTTTCTACCTTTGCTTCTGATAAAAGACATCTACCCATATCCATCAACGTACGATTATATCTCTCTGCTGTTCCATTTAATTGATGAACATATGCTGGACAGGGTTTTATCACTATTCCTTTCTCTTTTGCAAACTGAAAAACTCTTGCATTCATATATTCCTTCCCATTGTCACATCGCAGTTCCTTTATCATTTTCCCTGTCAAGTTCTGTACTTCATTAACATACTGCACCAAGTAATCATATACCTCATCCTTTGATCTGATACAATAAACTTTGACTAATTTGCTGTAGTCATCAATAAAACTCAAAAAAAATTTTTCTCCATTATATCCTGTAGTCTGATGTGGCCCATTTAAATCTGTATGAACAATCTCTAATATCTCTTTTGCTTTTCTTCGATTATTAGCAAATGGTAAATTATGCATTTTATTTTCAATACATATTGCACACTTTAAATATTCATATTCAATCTCTTTAGGTAATCCTTCTAATGATTCATTTTTACACATTAAATCCAATTTTTTAAAGTTAATATGGCCCAGAGTACGATGCAGTTTTTCCTTTACAGTCATATTTGTTTTACTAATATTTGCTTCCAATATTTCTTCACACATGTAACTTTTCATCTTATACAGTCTTTCATCCTTAATTGCAATTGCTATAATCTTTCTATATTCATTGTAAATTTTTGCAAATTTCCCTTTTGAGATGATTGAACAATTATCAGTAATTTTCGAATAACTTAATAAATTTGCCTTCATTTCTTTTACAAAGAAAACATTTTTCAGTGTGACTTCAGATTTTTGTCCATAGACTAAGAAATAAGCTTTTATATTACCAATTTTTGTAGCTTCTAATATTGTTCCGTTACCAATTTTGACTTTAATAGGTTTTTCCAATATCTCATAAGTATTGAAGTATTTATCAGTGTTAATAATGTGGTCAGTACATCCACTATCTAGCAACCAATTTATTTGACCCTTTGGCTTATCATTCTCTTGCGTTGTGTATGTATTGTTTGCAATACTAATATGATAACTGTTACCTTGACTCCCTGGATTATTATGGTAGTAATTTTTTGAACCTTGTCCTCTGTTATTGTATGAACCACGTCCTCGTCTTGGCAAACTATGTCCTCTATAACTTGGTAAACTATTTCCTCTATAATTTTGTATACTATTTCCTCTATAATTTGAAAGACCATGTCCTCGACCACGGTTTACATTTTCTGCCCTACAATCTCTTCTTAGGTGACCAGGTTTACCACAACCAAAACAATTATATGATCGGTTAGTATCTGCTTTAAAAACATTTGATGTGTCTTCTGACATTTCACTCATATTTCCTGTACTTTTCAATTTTATTTTGCTTTTTAAATAGTCCACTGTCCTTTCACCCTCTGGTAAGATATCTATTAAATCACCTATGTAGTTGTAACTCACTGGTAGTGCCTTTAACATGTAGTTTAGTTTTTCTGCTTCTGATACCGTTGCACCGGCTTGTTTCAACTCATTTACAGCTTTTTCAAAGTCATCGAAAAATAAAGACACTTCAGAATAATTTTTCAATTTGACACTATCGAGTTTATGTCGACATACTATTTGCAACGCCGTTGATTTCTTTAGGTACATCTCATCAAATTTCTTTATTATTTCGTATGCTGTATTTAATTCACTTATATATTCCAACTGCTTGTTTGTTATAGCACTGTAAATATAGTTTGTTGCTTGTATATCTCTATCGTCCCATTCATCTTTGTCGGTTTCAATTTTCGCTCTCATTACTACATCCTTGCACTTTTTGAACTGTAGAAACTTAATTATCCGTATTTTCCAATTACTGTAATCTGTGCCATCGAAAATTGGAATATTTATATCACTATTTTTTGACGCCATTTTTTTTTCTTCTTGTTTCTATCACATTTATTCTTTAAACCATTGTTCTGCTACCATTAAACCACTGTTCTGCTACCATGTTAAAATAATTAGGCCCGTTCATGGTTTTATACTTTATTCTATAATCTTAACATTATCACACAAGTAAAACGCAACTATCCTTTCGCCATCTTGATTGGAAGAGGAAGAGATTTCAATTAGTGTTGCCAATATAAATGTATATAAATCAACAAGTATTATGATAATCTCTATAAAAATCACTATTTTTTAAACAGTGCATATTTTTACAAATACTATTCTTGCAATATGTGAAAAGTAAGATGCAGGGATTATTTTACAAATATTTAATTGACAGGAGTTGAATAATTAAAAACACTATCTGCCTAGTGGATAGAACTGACAATCAATTGACTTTACCACGATCAATTTGATAGGTACTGGTCCTATGATCCAAGTGCAGCAAATTATTAATTTCGACTATATGTATTACGTGTCATAAACGGAAATTATTAAAAAAATTAAAAAAGTTTAATTAAGTATTCAGGTTGTGTATTCAACTAAAACCAAGTAATTTTGAAAATAATTAGGTATATTAATATCACAAATAAGGTAAAATTTCTCTGCAGACGAGAATTAATTAATTTTCATTATATCAACATCGGATTGGGTAAATCCATCAAAACAATGTTTGATTATTGCTTCCCTTTGATTATGACCTAATTACTTTCAGTGTTCACTACCGTTCTGCTTTATATCCGCTCCAGCTAGCGAAGGTTCATTTAGCTCCGCATATTTTTTCGATCTTTGGCAAGGCTGAAAAGTTCTGCTGTACTTGAAATTCCAGGTCATTCCTGGATGTTTCACACTCAAGGTCTCTTTCTGCATTCGACTCGTTTCCACGCTTCTCCTTCTCCTTCCAGCCACTTTCCTCACGACTATTTGTTGTAGAAATTCATACTTGGAGTGCCTTAGTATATGACCCAGATAGGCAACCGTTTCCCTTTTTATAGTTTGGATCAATTCACACTTCCTTCCGGATTGACTCCCGACTTCAACATTAATTACTCGAACTGTCCAGCTTATAACAAACACGTGCACATATCAAACACTTATACATGTTTTTGGAGTAAATAACTTGCTTCACTTCTATACATTGACATTTCATTATCTCTGTCATTTAAAAAAAAACCTGCACTGCATCGTTTTTAATCTACAACATTAATGTTTTAGTAAGATAATATTAAGGTGCAGTAAGTCGTATCCAAGTGGTACCTCGACTCTCCAAATGTGAAGGAGAATCGAGGAAACAAATCCTACGATATAATGTGCTCTGATTGAGATACTACTATTTAGGCAATATTTTTTGTCTATGTGCGTATTATCTCAAAATTGATATGTATCAATGGTGAAGAAAAAAAACTGTAACCCGCCTCGCTTTCCTGTGACAGATTTCCCAGTCCAACCGCGAGAGAGTCAGAGAGTATGTGGGGCTCCGTGAAAAATTCTATTAAATTCTTCGGTATTTTCCTACATAAACAAAAAGGTTTAACTAATTGATAAATAATGCCATTTTAATATTAGAAATCGAAAAACAATATTTTTTATTACATCCTGATAGATTTTTTATGAGAATGTCCTAAAATCAGTCTGTCTCGTATACAACCAATCCCAGAAGCGTTAAAAATAACACGCAATTATCTCGATTTTTAAACTCGTCCCAATGGAAACTTATTATTGGACGAACTTCGTTATTTTTCTTCCAGGAAAACGTAGTCCTCCAAGACAGTAAATTATACCTTCCGATCTCAAGTTACGGCTTCCAGTTTCAGTGAGTTGTTAAAATCGATTGCTAAAAGTGTTTTTAAGATACGTCTTTCCCAGCTATAAGACTGTATTTATCTTAGCTGAGCGTTCTTATAAATGTATTTTAATACATTTTTCTTTGTGCAAGTAATTTAAATACACTATTACTATACTTCTCGGTACATATTTTTTCTTGAGCAAACCATTTTGCTTAGCAGAAAGCTGTATGAGAATAGATGAAGTATATGTTACATAGTTTGTTTATCTGGCATAGTTCTAAGCATATTTCCCGCCTTATATCAATATTATATATAGATCGCCTTATATAAACTTATGACCTTCTTTTATAACTCTTTTACTAGTCGAAAATATAGTTTTATTTTATGAAATTGTTCAGTATTTATAGGGAATTTCTTACCTTCCCTAATTTCATCCCTTGTTTTTTTTTACACGTGAATTTGTACAATTTTCGTAAGTCAAGTTGTACGTTTATAAGAAATTCTCTGCCAAATATACAGACATGTAGGGAGGGGATCCCATGAATATTTTACGTCCTTTTTCTGGGTCGACATCTTGTATATTTAGATTTATGTCTAGAGATGTATTGGATTTTGTATGTGTATATGTAATTTTTTTATTTACACTTATGTTTTAGTGGTAAGCGTTATTAGATAGTATAAATAATAAATAAATATTTTAAATCGAAATAAGTCAAACATTGTCATTAGTCCTTTTTTTTTGGTCTCGGGGAAAAACCATTCTCGACGGGTTCCCCCGGCCCGGGGAGACCAAGGGATATGTGGGACTCCGGGAAAGATGTTCGAACATCCGACTACTCACTAAAAAACCCCGCTCTTCTCCTATCGCCTACGCCCGGGCCTACGGATATATGGCCTGCCGATCTCGTGGCCCGGGCCGGCGCCGGCCCGCCCTTTGTCTTAAGGTGGGCCCCTTCTTAAGGGTTGGCGCCAGGGGGTCAGGATTTCGACCCCCGGCGCTCTCCTGTAATAACTCTACGAGTTGAGGGGGCCACGGAACAGCACGCAGCCCTCACTCTTGCGGCAATAGTGCGGGCGGCGGGTCCTCCCCCGAGGGTCCGCCCGCGGCCGCTTTTTACAGCGGCCCGAGGTCGTTAGTTGCCCTACGGCGCCGCCGACGTGGCCTGCGTTGGCGGGAGAGGAGTGTGGTGGTCGACTCCCGCTCCCGCTCCGCCGCCTCCTTTGCGGACATGACTGCCTCGCAGAAGGAGGCGACGGCCGTCCATCCAGGATCGCCCCCGACCATGGACAGAACCAGGGCCGGGAGCGACAGGTCCGCGCCGATTTGGGCGATAAGGGCGCGGCGCTCCTCGCGCCACGCAGAGCACATCTCGACAGTATGGTTCACCGTGTCCACCTCGTCGCCCGCGCCACAGTGGTGGCACCCCGACGTCATCTACTGCCCTATGCGACACAGATACCTCCCGAAGCAACCGTGCCCCGAGAGGACCTGCGTCAGGCGGAAGGTCAGGGCGCCGTGGCGCCTTTCCAGCCATTCGGCCAGGATGGGCCTCACCGCTTCAACGGTGGCGAGGCCCGCGCTGGGGATTATCATTAGTTCTAAGTAAGCACCAGTTTGCGTTATGAGTACCAACGAAACAGATATACCACTTGTATATTTTTTTTGTAAATAAACATATACAATACATAAACACTCAGACTAGGGATGGAAATCGAATCAATGATATAGCTGTTCAAACGTGCAAAAGCTGTTGCGCACTGGATTTCATATTTTTTTTTTTATTGTGAAACCAGGTTCATTCATGTCGTTCATATATGTCTTACATATATATAATGTTCTTCTTTATTAGAAATAAAACTTCATAATGCGTTGCTCTGTAAAGAGTATTTATTGTTAGGCAAGTACTATACACCACTTTAAGTTATTCTAGATAAATAATACGAAATATAGAACTTACCTGTAAAGAGAAACAACATTTTATGCTGATATTTCCTATTCTATGATCTTAATTAAAATAATTACATGCTTTTAAAATAGTGAACATAACCTCTTTAACAATGACGTTTGACCCATAAAGCATAGCCGAACTGTCAAACGTCAAGTACACAACAAAAGTATATTGTCTATAGGATGCGCGGGAAGTTTTAAATAAAGGAATAGATTACTTTATTTACATATATATCGGGGAAAACATTTGTTTAGGTTCTCTTTGCCTATATGTTTTGTTGATTTTCATTGAACAAGAACGATTTAGAAGCCTGTTGCCGGTCTACGAGATGAATAGGGTGTGATGACATTACGAGGGTGTCGTAAAAAGCGATTAGCAGAATAACATTTCTACTACTCATAGGCATCGGTTCATTGTTATCTTTGCCAATTCTATTCTTGTGTAGATGAAAAAAATATCAATGATAAAAGCTAGGAAAGTTATGATAATGAAATAGTATCTAGAAAGCGTATATAAAACATTGCATTCTCATAATACTAAGGAGCGAGTAAATTTTTGAATATGATCACTATCACATCTAAAAATTTTACTGTCTTTATTATACAACCTCTCTTAGTGAAAAATAAAATGTCCAAAATGAAAGCGGTGCTATTTGTCGACTGAGGAATGTCCAAAGTACATACATCTGTCCTTTTTATCTACCCGCTACGTGATGCAATAGCCCTATATATAACCTTAGATTATTATTTCTGGCAGGTAACGTACGATATATCAGAAACTGATATAAATTGATAAAAAAAAATTACAAGAAGACGTATTGTTTGACGCTTGAGTGTAGAGGACATCTCGCCTTTCCTGATTTTATGAACTACCGTCAGTCTCACGTGAGGTGAAGGTGAAAGCGAGCGCAGGATAACTCCTATGTCCCTGTAACGCACGGTACCACGTTCTGTGCCGTGCGCAGTTGGTTTCTTGACCAAAATAGTGTTCAGATTTGAAAAGTATAGTTGGTGCCGTCCAACAATTTGACTGCAAGCAGTCCTGAACCGAACCGGGCAGGGGTGAAATAAAGTTCAGTGTAGTTTTCTTTGCCCATTGCAAGGTATCGCAGGTATACATATAACACCCTTTTTTGAATGTGAGATAAATTATTATAGGTCCAGATGCGAATGAGTCAACACTGTACAAATTATTGATCGAAAAAATACTAGACCGCACCGTGAAAGTGAAAATATTATACAAAATTAAAAATATACACTCTAGTATTGTCAATATTTAATTGGCATAGAGATCGAGCCCTTATTGAAGATACGTCTTTGTACCCCAAATACTTCAATTGCATTAATAAGGCCATTGTACACATTCCAAAGTAACTTCCCAAGTATCATCTGTTTGAATTCATTTGAAAACAGGAGCGGTTACGTAGAATGAACGTTTCCTTAAGCCCTGCGTTTCTCGCAAAATTAGTTTCACAAATTCCTTTTGGGAATTGATGGATTGTTTTCAACAAGTTTGTCTTTGGTAAATTGTTAATTATGCTAATTTTGCTGTGGCGTCCAAAATTTGATACTTGAATAAAATGTTCCACTTGTTTAAGGTATTTCTGTTTGTTTTATATTAATGTTAATTGTAAGTTATTTGTATGTTTCTAACATTTAATTCAACTTATATCCCATTGATAGGAGTATATAAATAGTTATGTTAGACGATATGCATGCCAATGAGTAGGATTACTATCAGGGATGATGAAGTGGAAGTGTCGGTTGAAATAGAGATTTAAAGCTCAGATGATGGTGACATCTCTTTGATATTTAAATTAAATTTTTTACTATTACGATTCTAAGATAAATGATAATTTAATTTCAGTTGCATGCTGAATTGAGCGCCCTTTTTACTTTCTGGCCATTCCCTAAAATCAATTCCTTTATAAAAGCCTCAAACCTCATAATTAGTCCATAATTTACTACATGTGTGTAACATGCTTCTATTTGCCTACCTTTCTTGAAAGAAGCGCTATACAGCGATTATTCGTATCTGTCTAACTAGTAAAAGAACTATACATTTTTAATCTTTAACGGATCCTTAACAAAAAGGCATTTTTCTCTTTTCAATGTTTATTAATAATAAAAATTAACTCAAATATACACAAATTAAGCTTAATTTATTAATAATACCAGCAAAAAAGGTCTCACAATAGCAACGCTTATAAAGGTATATTTTATTTACAGACGAAAAACATAACCTTTTTATTGCAAGAAGTAAAGCAGATACCTACCAAAAGTTCTGAATAAAAACATCTGCCATAACTCTTTAGCCTTAAGAAAGTAACATTATTTTATCGCAATAACGCCTTTAACACAAATAAGCCGATAACAAACGGCCCAAGTTTGTTGTTTTCAAAGAAAATGCTTTTATACCACCCCCTTTCCAGGATAAATCGTAATGCTTGTGCATTATAAAATAAAATCTACCAAAATACACCGCTTATTCATTTTTTATAAGCAAGCGGTAGAGAATGACAACGTTTGTTTGAAAGTTGGATCCATTCTATTTATATATGATAGAAGTGCGATATTTATTCTAATAGCAATCGACCTCAACTTAAACTATATCAATATGACATGTACATCATCATCAATATGATATGCAATATCAGTACATCGATGTTAAATCTTGGCCTTCTCTTTAGTATGTATAACAGTATTGTTATAATTTGAAATTTGGTTAGGATAGATTAATTACAGCAAAATATCTTTTTTCTTCCTTTTTCAAAACCTGCAATCAGTCGTCTAGAATATAATCAAGTGCGTTGCATGAGAATGTAGTTTAGCGAGGCAGAGCCATTTTTCCCTTTATTAAGGTAGCACATTTGCTCTCTTGAGTCTTCTGAACTGGTTGGGCCGCAGTAGTAAACTGGATAACGGGTTTGGGTGAATTGTCAAACGGTTTTTGTAGTTCTCTGAGTAGTGTTTCGCTTAGTCGAAAATGGTTGGGATTTCCAGGTACGGATTTCCGAGTTGCAAGCATACCAGGGTGTTGATAAAAGTTCCCTTAAAATACTCTTTTGAGCTTTTGGTAGGCACATAATGTTGGATTTGCTGGAGTAATATACCCTTAGCTTGTTGGAAAGCAGCAGAATATCTGACAGATTATTACCAAGTATAAGACATAGGCTATTTATTACCATGCGAATGAAGTTGAGGGTAAGATGTAAGTAGTCTTTATATCCAGTCTAGCACGTTCACAATTATTAAAATTTTATTCATCCACAAAAAGGATGTAGAAAGAAATTATCAGAGGTATTTTTAAAATAGGTACATTAATTCAATTCAATCAATTCGTCTATGTGTCTGAACTCCTTTGAAACGGTTGGACCAATTTTGATGAAAAATTTTGTGTGTGTTCAAATAGATTCGAGAAGGGTTTAGATTTACAATTCGGTCTACTACAATATATATTTTTAAATTTATTTGGCAAGATAAAGAATGCCGGTTCAGCCAATGTATATATTCATGATATACTCGTATTGAGCTAATATCAAAAAAGGGAGACAAAATAGTTTCTACAATTCGTTTGAATTGTATAATTTTTGTGTTGCTTTCAATTCATGTCATATTGTATGGATCGGAATGCTGGGCCACAGAGAAGAAGGATGAAAGGTTATCGCACGCTGCTGAGTTGCAAATGTTGAGATAAATGAGTGGAGTTACAAAAATGGATAAGATTAGAAAAGAGTATATTAATAAGTTCGAAAGTAGCGCCAGTGATTAAGAAGCTGAAAAGTGATAGGTTAACCTAGTATGACCATATAATGCGAAGAGAAGAATGCCATATAACAAGGAAAATGCTAGAAATGAGAGTGGATGCATACAAATTAAGAAGTAGATCAAAGAATGGAATGAATTGTGTAAAATATGATATGGCAAAAAAGGTGTGAATGTTCAGATGACGACAAATAGAGGAGAATGGAACGAACGTGTTGTGTCGACCTCTCATAGTTAGGATAAGGGCAGGAAGAAGAAGCTTTCAATTCATATGCCAGAACAAGAAAATATATACTTACTTTAGGAAGAAAAACCAAATAGATAAATATTTACGACTAAATAGTAAATAGAAGCAGCGTATTTCTTTTTTAAAACAAGACTATGCGTCCAACTATGTAAAATAATTCCTTTAAAATCACATATTATGTTCGATACCTTTATTTTTAACGAAATTCATATTAAAAATATACATATACCGCTTTAACTTTAAGGTAAGCTCAAAAAAGGTTAACTAATACAAATTCGGAGAGAAAACTAATAAAACAGATGTTATGAAACTAACAATATACGTTACCATATAACAATACTGGTTGCAGTAAATAACCCAACTATCCTTGTCTGCCAAGTGTCTTGATAACAACGCCTGGGAGTTCTCCCTTATTAATCATCCTGTTTCGCATTGGTTTCTTTATTTTTATTTTCACATTGCTAGTATCATTGAATTTAATGGTTCTTTCGTTGTTAATATAAGATGAAGTTATTTCGAGAGTTGGGATAAAGTTTGTTTTTAAGTTCTTGAACTGTTTATAACTTTTCATTATAATAATATTCTGTTATTTGAAAGTTGTCATGTCTCATATTATTTGTAGTATATTTAAAAGTAAACCATTAAAAGTTGTTTCCACTTATAATTTATTTATATATTTATTAAATAAAGCTACGACCATAATAATAGGACACAATAGAAATACTTATCATACTGTAGAGATTATAATGCTGAGAAACAAAGGGGAAGAATGAATGGAATGCGATATGTGGATTTGTGTACTTCGCACGGTCTTCAGCATCCCTGGTAGTGAGCCCATTGGAAGTGTAGTTTTATCAATGGATATGAGTATATCAGCTTGGACGCAAAAACAACACGCGGCTGCCCTCAAGGCGGAGTATTGTCTCCATTATTATGGTGTCTGGTAGTAGACTCACTACTAACCAAACTCAACACCGGACCTTTTTACACGGTAGGTTATGCTGACGACATAGCCATAATGGTCAATGGTAAATTTTCGAACATAGTCTCTGGATTATTACAAAAGGCTCTGAAGATAACAGAGAAATGGTGCATGGAGAACCACCTCTCCATTAATCCAAATAAAGCAGTTATAGTACCATTTACAAGGAGAAGGACACTAGCAAGTCTAGGGAATCCCTCCCTTAATGGAACCAAACTGTCGTGGTCCACCGAGGTCAAATATCTAGGCATAACCCTTGATAAGGAACTCAGGTGGAAGACTCATGTGGAAAAGACAATGGCGAAGGCTCTGAGAGTATTTGGCATGTGTCGTTCCACTTATGGCAAAACCTGGGGACTAAAACCCAAAGTGATACGATGGCTTTATCAGATAATGATAATACCCATCATTACGTATGGCAGCGTAGTATGGTGGCCCAGAATAAAACTTACTACGTGCAAAGAGACACTCAATAGGCTACAAAGAACGGTGTGTCTTGGAATCACGGGTGCTTTTAGAACAACACCTACGGCAGCTATGGAGAGATATCTTAACATTCCTCCTCTGCATATTATGGTTGAACTTGAGGCAAGGAGGGCACTATATCGCCTTGCAGTAGCTGGCCTATGGGACTCCACCAAGCCAAAAACCAACCATACAAAATTCGATGGAAATGAGGACCTGGATCGGATAACACATATGATATCCGATAAAATGCAAACCAGGTTTATATTTGAAAGGCTTTTCAGGGTCCAAATTCCAACAAGATTGGAATGGACAAAGGGACCAGATCCACCGGAACATAATAGTCTGGTATGGTACACTGATGGATCCAAAATGGAATCAGGTACAGGGGCGGGAGTATACGCGAAAGACTACAAATGTAGTAAAAGCTTGGGAAAAATGGCAAGTGTATTCCAGGCTGAAACATATGCCATAATAACCTGTGCTCAGGAGAACATAGATAGAGGCACCAGAGGCAAATCTATATATATTCTCAGTGACAGTCAAGCTGCAATCAAGGCCATCGCCTCCTTCAAAGTTGACTCCAGACTTGTCCTGGATGCCATTCAAACCTTGAATGGGCTTGGAAGGCATAACAGGGTAAGATTAATGTGGGTCCCGGGACACGAGGGAGTACATGGCAATGAAATGGCAGATGAACTGGCAAGAGAGGGCTCAACTAATGATTTTATGGGTCCGGAACCATGTGTAGGCATTCCGACTAGCCTCGTGAAAGCCACATTCAGGGATTTTGCAGACCGCAGTCAACAACAACACTGGCTGACTAGAATCGGTCTGGAACACTCCAAAACATTTTTGGGATCCACGTACAAAGCACGAGGATCCATCTGGAACATGAGCAGGGGGCAAATACGCTACTTGCTTGGAGCCTTTACTGGGCACTTTGGAACCAACAACATGCTCATGAAGATGGGTCTAACCGCGACACCCATGTGCAGGTTGTGTGGGGAACATACAGAACGCATGGAACACCTACTGTGTACATGTGATGCATTGGCCAGGAGGCGAATGAATCTTTTGGGGGTAGGATATCCAACACCGGAAGACTACAGGCTCCTATCTCCATACCTCATTGTTAGGCTCATGAAGCAGATCTTCAAGGAGATTGGAGAGGAGTGATTGCTATCTAGGGGAACACAAAAGATCCCATTGGGTCGAAGTGTCCGAGATATTTCTCGGCCCCAAAATAAGATAAGATAAGATAAGTAAAATTAAAATAAAAAAACTATATAAATATGTTTTGGGATAATAAAAGAAATGATAAACTCAGAATGTGATGGCTTAACCAAAAAACACCTCTCTCAAGACTTGCTATTCAACTTATCGTAAGTCGTGCGCTAACTCGCTGCTGGGTATCCTACGCTACTATTTGCCAAGTCACGGTATCCACTCGAGAACTCTTTCTTATTGCTGTAGAACAGCTAACAGCCCGCTTAATAGTAAGTAGAACCAATGCTTATGTTTGCGACGTCAAGGGCCCCCGCTATCACGCTGTTGTCCGTGTAGGTTAACCGGGACTTGGATCATTTAAGCTGCAACACAAAACAAAATTATTATAGTAGGATATTTAGAGACCACGGGTGGGTGCCATCCAAGCTGGCTTGGAAACCTATCATCGAGCAAGGCACCTTGCTAGGTGCCTTACTCTGTAGACCTCCAACCATCGTAGGATATAATGGAACTAATAACCGATGAGGTCATTGGCTATACCACATATATAATCAGCTCGCATTTTTGTTTTTATTGATGTAGGACAGCAGACAGGCTGACGGCCCGCTTAGAATTTAGCAATCACCGTCGCCTATGGGTGTTTGCAATACCAGTGGCGTCGCAAACATGCTACTGTCCCATAAGGGTACAGGAACTTGGGTCACTAATGCCTAAATACAACACAAGGTTATTATGGCGGCATACTTAAGATCAAAGGTCCATCCAGACGGCCTAGGGGCCCTACCACGTAGCTAGGGTTGGTTGTTTTGTTGCCTTTTACGACAGACGGATCCCAGCCGCAGAGGTTAGTATTCTTTCACCGCTATTGCACGGATAGCTGCGCTACTTCATTTTGCACATTCGAGAATCAAAATCGACGTTATTTCTCTAACGGATCATGGAATTTTTAAAGGAATCCCTCAGAGAAACGCCGAGTTACGCTCTCTCCGTAGCTTGGTGAGTTATTTGAATTGGTAGAATACCCCTACCATGAGTGTTCACGTCTCGATAATGGTGGCAGTTAATTATTTACGCTCTAAGATGTGCTCGCGTAAGGAAATACATATGTATTTGCTCTTTAAAAAATTTTGCACCGCATAAAATTCACGATACCTACCAGACGTCTAGTGCAAATTGCATTTTGCAAATGTCGGCTGGTGAATTGAATAATAGCGAAATACATCCGCTTTTCGTAAACAAATTTCCTGCTCAGACGTGACTGAGCTCCACAGATCAGGCAATCGGATATTAATTTTTGGTATGTTGATTGATAAAAGGAAACTATGGACTTTTTCTTAAAATAATAATATATGTATATTCCAAACTGTTGTGATGTAGCAATAAACATTAATTTTTCAATACCATATATTTCTGTAGCCCTCACCTGTGTATCCGTTCCATTAATAGTGGCTTAAAAGGTGTCCAAAAGTAGCAAAAATTGTATTATAACAAAGTTCAAGGCTTAAATACGCTCTTAAAATCCATTTTGTTTTTGGCACAAAAGGTTGAGTGATAACCTAAGTTATTTTAATATTAATTAATGTGTGAATGTCATGAATCAATGAATTTGTTAATTATTTAAAACTGTCATCAAAAAGTGGTCGAAACATAATAACGGATACACAAATGCTTAAATATATAAAATAATGTTATGAATATCGAACTCAAAATTATCTTATTGGCAACACTGACTAATAGTTTCGTTTATATCACACTATATGAAGTTTAGTCAGCACTTCTTGAGTCTACCCGTTCTGCCAGGCTCGGTGAAGGCGGCATGACTAGATATTTGTATGTAGCCAGTTGCCACAGAATGTGACCATATCAGCGAAGGTGACACTGTTGTAATTAGTCTGCAATATCAAGGACATCAAGGCAACCGTGAATGCGGAACTGAAGTCTACAGACAGTATATTCAGTTTCGCGGCGAACCGCCGTTTGTACTGTTCTAGCATTGGCCACGTTTTGCAACCTTTTAAAGGGACACTCCTAATGACAGTCTCATAGACCTGTCTGCTCAAAAACGCTCAAAGATATCTATCTACAACAATAGTGTTTTCCATGGGACTTCAGAGCAAAAATGAAAATAGACAGAAAGGCTTGGATTCGTTGCTAAAACGTTAGAAAAATATTGTAGTAATTTCAAAAATATTCTTACACAAAACAAAACTTATCGTTAAGATTCGAGTAGAATAATAATGCAAGCTTTCACAATTTTTATTGTTTGATTTCTACCTCGTAAAGGTTTTTCTCTCCACATAACAGGGTTTAGGCGGATTTAAAGGAACATAAACTTGCAATAAACGTTACTTATGGAATTTTTTGGTCGTATACTCTGGATTTTTGGGGTTGAAATGGAAGTTTAGCTCGAGGTTATTCACGGAGTTTTGTTATTGTTTATGGGATAGCAGTTGAATATTAATGGGCGTAAAAGAAAGTTGTGTTGAGAGTAATGAAATATAGAACATTTCAGTATTTACAAATGAATGAATGAATGAATGAAAAACACTTTATTGTTCACCAACTAAATCTATGTACAATGAAAACTAGAATAAGTTACAGTGATACAATGGGCGGCCTTATCGCTAAAAGCGATCTCTTCCAGGCAACCCTATAATGGAGTGGAATACATCTAATAACTAACACGTGGATGGTGGTGCACAAAGTTATACGTAATAATATCGATATAGTCATATTTTATATTATAAAACTATAAACAATTAAATTAGGTCACATTAAGCATGCAAGTTTTTTTGTACTTCAATGTGTTCATTGAAAAGCTGTTGCTCTATCAGAAAATTACCAATCAATAGATAGAATTAATCTTGTCAGGCTTAATTCTTTGTAAATGTGTAAATATAAAAATTGAAGCACACACACTACTATCTGTTTGTGTGAACATAGATACACTGTTAATTTTAAATTTACTATTACCCTTTTTTATTGTTCATAATTCAATGTTTATACCGTAATAGGATTTTGCTAATTGTTTTGATATGGTACTTGATGTTTCTAAAAAACTTATCTTCATAGGTTGGTGGCCAGTGGGTTAAACAGTGGTTGTCTTTGAAAAAGAAATTTTAGTTACATTTACCTCATTTATAGTAGCTCTTTTGTCCGGAAAATACAGTATCGGATGTGTTCTACTTCATTACAATGACCAAGGTCTGTAGATCCATAGAAGACGACACGGTAGTGCAGCAGCTAACTGTGAGCAATAGCAAAATTACTCTTGCGGGAAATATTTATTCAATGCACATTGGCTCCGTATGTTTTTAGGTGACGTTTGACTTACACTTAACCGTTAGCCTCATATGGGCTGACCCTTAAAGAGATTCTTTAGAATAAAACTACTATTAGAAAATTTCTCCACACGCGTTTGCTTTAGGTAAAAGCAAATAAAGAATCACCAGAAAATATTTTTTTTTGGCTGTGGACAATCAGATGATCCACTAACGATAACTACTTATTATTAATAGTGAACAGTTATCGTCATCTAATGATGTTAGTGACATCAGGGGCACCGTTAATACGCTGCCGTCCGCGAAGAATATTTTTGAAAGATCCTATGTTACAGTGCGGTGCAAAAATTACAGCTGGGATATCATTCCACATTCTCACTGTGAGCGAGAGAAACGCAATGTAGCCAAATTTGATTTTTACATGAGCAACCATATTTAACCCGCCCTCTTTGCCCTTTCAGAGGCAAAAATGATACCATTCTGTTCCTTGGAATGATTGGACCTTAATATGCCTAAAGGGTAAAGGGTAACAAGTCGCTAACTTATGTTTAATTTTAAAACAGCTTCCTTGTTTAAATCACGGATTCTCTCTTACTATGCCAAGAAAACCACATACAAAAAATTACTTAACAAGAATTTACTTTTTCACAAAAATACTCGACGTAGAAGGGAGCTATTAAGTTAATGAGCTCGTTAGAACATTAACTAATGTAAGTTAGGCAAGTTTCTTTTTGTACTTACTTAATTGTCGTGTTACATCTCTTGCTTTGCTTGCACGTAAAAATGGCTCTGCTTTTTGCATGTTTGAACAGTTGCTCATTGTGGATATTATTATAATTTTTCTATTATTTTTTTAAATTTTCAAATTGAAACTTGTATTAGAACTTTATCTATTATCGTTAATTGGTAAAAATATTATATGTTAAAATTAATATTTAATATATACACTTTTGTATTGTTTGGTATTGGTTATATTTTTCCTCCGTGCAAGGGCGTGAAGTGAGTTCTTATTAAATAACCCCTGTGACCGGGGTCGGCCTGTAAAAGGCGACAAACAGATCTGTAAGTAGCGTGTTCGCGGTTCCCCTAGCCTCGCAAAAATCCGTAGGCTAAGTATCTATAGTAACTATTGAAGTGATAACTTCTTATGGGAAGGTAAACCGCTTCGTTACGTAACGCGTTACGGCGTCTGGCTTCCCTTTCTCTCACGCATACGACATCTATTTGAATTGCGACTTTATTACAATGAAATATAGTTGAGTTTTTTTTCTTTATAAAGAATCTACATTAGGGAATAATTTTATTTAATATAATTTTGAAACAGTTTTTGGAAAAATTGGAAATTCGTAAACTTTAGTTATTTTTGAATTATTTTTGTTTTTATTAATAAATAACCTTTCCTTACATAATCATATTTCCCCGAGAGGCACACTTTTTTTATTTACTATTAAGTGGGTAGTCAGCTTGTCTGCTGTTCTTCAGCAATAAAAATTATATTACTTTCTTAGATTTATAGTGCGTAGTTTTCCTGCTCACTACTTACAAACTCCGTATAGAACAGTTATCGTGTCATTCATAATGAATAAATGAACGAATAAATGACAACCTCCGTGGCGTAGCGGCTACAACACTTCGGTACGCTTGAGGAGGTCATGGGTTCGATTCCCGTCTCTCGTCTGGGTGTTAATGAAAGAAAAGAAGAAGTACATATGTAGTATAATTCGTTATTTAGTACCTATAATACAAGTGATTCTGCTACTTACTTTGAGATTAGATGGCGCTGAGTGAATTGTCCTAGTATATTTATTTATTTATTTAAATTCATATTGATTTTGCATAATTACATAAATACCCACCGTTTGTAAAATGAATATAGCCATGCAAAACCTTTAGCGTAAACTTTTTGAAACACGCCCAAAATATTCTGACATAAAAATATTAAACGCATTTCTAAACGAACAAACTTTGTGTAACACTGTCAGCTCATTTGTAAAAGAAATTCCGTACAATAGGAACGTGTATAAAGATGAGTAAATGCCGCTGTATCTTACGAAATGTTTGGTATATTGCGTTATAGTTGGGGTGAAATTTCTCCCTTTATGTTCACACAATAGCAGACTATTGTGACTCGAGACAGATACTAATTTCAAATGTTGTTTGCACATTCAACGAGAGTAGCGCGAAACTAAAGTTATGAAAGGACTGTGTTCATTGAACTGTTGAACTTATTTATATTAGTCACTTATACTTCATTATTTCTCTGTGCAAGTGCGAAGGATACTGACGTCTGCGGCCGATAGATAGATAGACTGTTGTAAAATGTGACATAAACCTGGGTGGTGGAAGCCACCTCATGACCTTTAAATACGCCACTATATGTGACCTAAGTTCCAATTCTTTGTGTAGACGGCAGTGTATTAGCGGTGCCCCTGGTGACGTATAAATCGATAGATGACGGTAACTGCTTAATATTAAGTGGGCCGTTACCCTGTCTGCTGTACCCATGTTAATAAAAACTGTTCAACTTTTTTTCTGTATTTTGACTTCAATAGTTAGGATTTGTTGTCGTAAGAAAAACAGACAATACTTGCATTAGTAAATACTTAATATTTGTCATTTTTAAATTAAGTTTGCCATCAATTTTTGGTTTAAAATAAAGACTTTTTAAAATAAATATCCAAACAAACACAAATTGCATTTATCACAAGAAGCTAGTTGCTAAACATTGGGAACATTTTTAAATATTCACAGTAGAACATTTCCAATCAAGTAATAACATTGTGAGATATAAAAAAAACATTTTTAAATCATATTTGCTTTCGGACCGTTCATATTTCCATGTTTATTTAATTTATTTATCCACCCTTTTCATGATTTAATTTCTGCGGTCAGTCGTGTTTCCGTGATGGCAAATCCACACATAACTCTCTCTTTAACACATTTTAAAAATTTTTAACATGTGTGATTTATTGTTTTGTAACATTTAACTGTGATGTAAAGGGTAAACTCAACCTTTTTTACTATGAAATTTTAAATTATTTGAATATTCGTATTACACGTGTTTATAAGATAAATGTAACAGAATCTCTCGTGCAGGGGCGGATTAACTGACTCGCGCAGCCGAGGGCGGAGTGTTGTCGACGAGAAAACAATTAGCTAGATGTTAGGGATCCAAACCTTGGTAGGGATGGCAACCACCCCTGGTCTCTAAATATGACGTCATAATAACTTTGTTTTTCGGAATAAGGTTACCTATTTGGACGGCCTGTCACCGGCGGTCACCGGCCCCTTTGACATCGCAAACATCCACAGCCGACGCGACGGTAACTACGTAAATAAGTAGGCCGTCAGCCTGTCTGATGACTTAGCAATATTTTACAGATTGCTGTGCAACTACAAAAAGAGATAACTAAGTACGTTTAAATTAAATTTAGACTTAAAACCAAAACTATTTAATGCTCGTTAAACGTGTTTCAAGTGATATATGATACGCTTATTGCTTTAACAAAAATACATACATATAGACAACTATTTCATTTTCCGACCAGACTACACGTGTCTCGGTTATTCGCCTGTAAGGTATCTCTGACGTTTTCCATTACTTTGACAAATGTTTAAATCTATACCGACGCGATCGAAACGAAAATGGTTGTTATTCAACATAGGAAAATAAATTGGAGTCGTTACCTGTGTTATTGTAAATGTAATTTGTTTTGTAAAGAATATATAATTTGAATTCTATAACATTATTTTTTCTTATACAATATTCCAGATTTTATTAAATATTTAAAGTCTTTTTCAGGCCATATTCATTTTAGATTATCTTCTCTGGTTATAGTGTCTTGAATGGAATATTTCAACCGCTTCTATTTTTATGATTATCATTCGGCCCGTGGTAATAAAGTCTGTAAATGCTGAAATGAAGCTCTTAAAAAACCTTTACATCTGTTGTGTTCTTTTGAAATATACATCGTATGTGCAGGATAATATAGTGGGCAGCACAACAACATGTGGTATTTCAAACATCTAACAACACACGAAGCCAGCAGCCTGTTATCGACACATCTGGCGTCGTAAACATTCATATGCGACGGTAACTTCTTACTATTTAGTGGAACATAAGTGTCTTTTTTGTTTTATAGCAATAGAAAAAAGAATATTAGATACTAGACATAAAAGGCTCCTATAAAAACTAAATAAAGTCACACCTTTTTCACCCATTTTCAGGCGGCTCCTTGCTTAGGAAAAAGACTGTGTCAGGAAAGGGTGGCGATGCGATATTTGTGCTACACTTTAACGTGTTTATGGCTCCAAAGTAAACGTTTTGGACGTAACTTTAATAAATAAATTGAGATATTTCACACAACGTTATTTAGTCCCAGAGTTGCCTAGCACTTCTGTTATGGGTACTAGCCAACTAATATACAATATACTCATATGAATCAGAAGTTTATTTAATTCTTAAAAGAAAATACAAAATGACCTAGATAAATATCAACATATAATTAAAAATTAAATTAAACGATAAAACATAAAATCACGAAACACGAAAACAGCTAGAGTTCGTAAGACTCTTCCGTCGCATCCGAGCCCCCGAGCAAGAAGGGTGATTGAGTCGTGGTAGCGAGCTGTGCCGCTTACGCAACGTCGTCCCTTCTACCTGCTACGTCATCGCAACCAGTCGATGTCCTCGCCCTCTCAGCTGACAAATCCTCTAAGAATACACATAATTTTAATTTTGTAAATAAATACATCCAAACTATATTATAAATGTGAAAGTGAGTTTGTTCATTTGTTTGTTACGCTTTCACACCTACACCGCTGAGCCAATTTTTATGAATTTAAGTACATATAGACATAGATTGAACTTTGGAGAAGGACATAGGCTATTGTTTTTTAATTTATAAAGCAGAACAACGTTTGCCGGATCAACTAGTATTATACATAAATACCAAGACGCGGGACGGGAATTGCAAGTGTACCGACGAGTGTTAACGATTACGTCACGGACATCAAATTAAACACTTGTAATAAGAAAACAGAAATTATATCGCCATAACGTACACAGTTTTTGTGGATGATAAACCGTTTGAGCCTTTAAGAATGTTCCCAGATACGTTTACGTTTTACGACTGGCCTTTGCGTTAAGGTTATGGACTCAGTCATTCAGATGTAACGACTTAATATAACCTTAGGGAGTCGTCAAACTTCCATTGTATGCTTAGTATGCGGTTGTTTATAATATGGGACAAACATAACCCTACAAATGTTATAGAACTTTCTATGTTTGACTTATCTATTACTTTTGTAGAGTCATAAATATGTTTTTACTCCTCTGATATTTAAAGGCGGCGCAGAACCCTTTGATTGTTCGGGCTTGGGGGTTTGTGTAACAGTTGCACCTGAAAAAAACTAAAGTAACTTAGCAACAATTTTCTTATTTGAGCAAATCCCGATACACTTTCTAAATTAATAGATTAAATATTTTACTACTCTATTTGACTACCTCCAGGGGTCAGCTGCAAATGCGCGTAGGATGCCTGCGGAGGTCATGATTCGATTCCCGCCACGAGTCTGTGTTTATGTTTAATATGTATTGAGTTACAAAAAATATATATCGGTTGTCTTGTACCCAAAAGATGAGCATTCCGCTGATTTCTTACATTTTATTTATTATTTAATTATCTACAGTCCGTTATAAGACCTGACATATTGTATGGATCAGAGTGCTGGGCCACAAAGGAGAAAGATGAAATATTCTTGCATGCAGCAGAGATGTGAACATCATCTAAACAGATGGATGAGCGGAGTTACAAAAATGGATAAAATTAGAAATGAGTATATTAGGGGAAGTTTGAAAGTAGCGCCAGTGATTGAGAAGCTGAAAAGTGATAGGTTAGCCTGTCATGACCATATAATGCGAAGATAGGAGCATTATGTAACAAGAAAAATGCTAAAAATGACAGTGGATGGTTACAAGAGAAGAGGTAGACCAAAGAAAAGATGTATGGATTGTGCAAAAGATGATTTGGTTAAAAAAGGCGTGAATGTTCAGATGACGGCTAATAGAGGAGAGTGGAAGGAGTTCTCTCTTGTGCTCCATGTTGTGCCGACCCCACATAGTTTGGGATAAGGACAGGAAGAAGAAGAAGACAATATAAAAAAGATAATTTTATCTGTGACCATCACCGATAGTAACAACAAAAATTGGTTAAAAATGTATAAAAAATCATATTAACTCGAAGACTTAATTACCAAATCTTTATTAATATAAATAAAACCTCTAGGCACTCTGTATCTATACAAAGGAAACAATCAAATTCAAATATGCCAAGTATGACGAAGGTATTATAGTCCGATGTCTGGCCGTTAAGGTTATCTTGGAGTGCAGCGCCATCTGCAGACGATTAGTGGAAATTGTAAGCCAATTGTTGCGATCGCTTAATTGGTTTGTGGTGCAACTGTAGTAAGCTTCAATTTCCTCTTAGATGCATTTAACACTTCTCAATTAATTAATATTTGGTTATCAAAATATTTATTTAAAAATTATAATGTCGCTTGCGCTGTTTGAGACTTCCATGGGACACCACTGGGCCCGTTCACAGAACACTAGACTATATAGTGTATTTATATTCTAGAAAAAAAATCTGGTACTTTTATATCAATAAATCCAATATTTGACCTACACCCGGAACCTCTCCGTAGTGGTCGACATAACAGTTTAATAATGTGTTGAATTATATATATATATATATATATATATATATATATATATATATATATATATATATATATATATATATATATATATATATATATATATATATATATATATATATATACCTAGTCAGGTCATAAGTATTGTCACACAGTAAAAACTTTTCTTTTAGAATGCTGGCCACAAAAAAGTTTATTGAATTCGAATTTAGAATTGTTCATGAAAATAAAAATGTATACTTTTTGAAATTTTACTCATTTTAAAATATGGAGTGGACGCTTAAAGAAGACCGTGTTGCAGTTATTGCGTTGCATCGTTGCAGTTACGCGCCAATTCAAATTTTTAACATACTGAAAAACTTTGAATATAACCAAAAGATTCGTTTATAGTACCATCAAACGATACAATGAAGACTCTAGTGTAGATGACAGGTCAAGAAGTGGTCGCCCTCGGTCTGTTAGGACTCCAGCAGTGATAAAAGCTGTGAAGGCACGAATTCAAAGAAATCCCAAACGTAAGCAGAAACTGTTGGCCCTTCAGATGGGGTTAAGCAGAACCACGGTGAAAAGGGTGTTAAATGAAGACTTGGGCTTCGGTCATATCGAAGAAAAACAGGACATCGTTTGATTGCTCGTCTAATGGACCTGAGACTGAAGAGATGCCGCGCTTTGTTGAAGCGGTACGCGGGAAAAAAATATCGGGAAATTCTTTTTTCGGTTGAAAAAATGTTTACCGTAGAAGAGAGCTACAACAAACAAAATGATAAGGTGTACGCACACAGTAGTGAAGAAGCGAGCAACCGTATTCCGCGTGTCCAACGAGGTCATTTTCCATCCTCGCTCATGGTATGGTTGGGAGTTTCTTATTGGGGCTTAACAGAGGTACATTTTTGTGAGAAAGGTGTAAAAACGAATGCTGTTGTGTATCAAAATACAGTCCTGACGAACCTTGTGGAACCTGTTTCTCATACCATGTTCAATAACAGGCACTGGGTATTCCAACAAGATTCGGCGCCAGCTCATAGAGCGAAGAGCACACAAGACTGGTTGGCGGCGCGTGAAATCGACTTCATCCGGCACGAAGACTGGCCCTCCTCCAGTCCAGATTTGAATCCGTTAGATTACAAGATATGGCAACACTTGGAGGAAAAGGCGTGCTCAAAGCCTCATCCCAATTTGGAGTCACTCAAGACATCCTTGATTAAGGCAGCCGCCGATATTGACATGGACCTCGTTCGTGCTGCGATAGACGACTGGCCGCGCAGATTGAAGGCCTGTATTCAAAATCACGAAGGTCATTTTGAATAAACTTTAATGTCATAAGAATCTATGTTTTGTTAAGTTCATTTTGGTATATGAATGGTTACATAATGAATAAACTTGTTACAATTATTTTACATTAAACATGTGACAGAATTTATGACCTGACTAGGTATATATATATATATATATATATATATATATATATATATATATATATATATATATATATATATATATATATATATATATATATATATATATATATATATATAATTTAGATTCTCTCCGTGCAGGGTCGCAGTAAAAATTCTGACTCCTGCAGCCAGGGCCAGCCTATACTAAGGGGACATACAAAAATTACGTCACACGAATTTTAGGACTTGCTCCCGTCCTTGTCACAGGTTGTCACATTTTTAGGACCCCCTCCCCCCTGATGTGCTGGCACATATTATTTAAATTTTATGCATGTATTTAAAAATAATCAAAAGAAAAAATAACTGTCTGTTTTTTCTTATTTTTATTAAATAAGCTTAAATATTATCAATATGAAGTCGAGTATTTTAGATAGTAAAGAAAGCAATAAACGACTAATTATGTTAATTAAAGCCTTTTGAACCACACCTTCATATTCATTTCGTATTCATTCATATCGTGACGTCACTAAGTTTTTGATCCCCCCCCCTGCCCCTTGCCACATAATGTCACATTCCGGTGATACCCTCCCCCCCCAATTTAACGTGTGACGTAATTTATGGATGACCCCTAAAAGATGACAAAACAACCCTAGGTGGTAAGGCCCAAAGCCTGTCAGGCTGCTAACCACTCCTGCACTCTAAATATAGCGCCATATTGTTCTTGTGTTGTGTTCCAGCGTAAGTAAATAACCCAATTTCCAGTTCCCCTACGTGGACGGCAGCGTGTTAGCGATGCCCTGAAATCACAAATATTCATAGGTGACGGTAATTGCCTACTTAAATGAGTCGTCAGCCTGTCTAATGTTCCACAGTAATAAAAAAAGTAGTTGTAGTTTTAAATGTCAATTTATCAGCGTTTAGAAGGTGACATAGCTTATTTAAACATAAGTAATATTGGTTGGTCAGTTGCTAAGTCGGTATGGTAAGATAGTGTATGTCTTCGATTTACATGCAGGACAAAATATTTATATGATAATAAATATTTATTATCCAGGTAGCTCAGTGGTATTAATTTTTTTTTTAATTTATATATTAAAAAGAATTATTTTACAAAACATTCAACTACACCCAATAAACCCTACAGGGTTTGTTTTGGATGCCACATTCTATCTTAAAGTAATTACAATTAATAATAGGTATATATTATTCATTCGCATCCTAACTTTAAGTACCTACCTATAATAAAATTGTACAATTATACTTGGTAAGCCATCTAGGTAAGCCGGCAGGAGGGGTAGACCCAAAAAGCGCTGGCTTGACGTCGTAAGGGTTGATATGCATGCCAATGGACTGACCACCAGAGATGCCGAAGATCGTGCGAAGTGAAGAAGTCCGGGATTCAACGCTAAAATGATGATGATGGTTAGCCATCTAGAGGCCCCGAGTTCAAATCCCACGGTGTCTAGCACCGCATAGCCAATTTTTCTCGACTAATGTGTATATTATAGCATACTCATGAGGAAACTTGCATACCACCAGTGTGTAACCCTCCAATCCGACTTGAAAGTGTGGCGGGTACACTAGTTCCCTCTAGGGGGAAGCCCGACCCAGCACCGGGATGTTATGGTCTGTTATAAACAGTTTGCTCTGGCCTGGCTGAGCGTGTCCCTTGATAGTATGTAAAAGTGACCTGCGATACGGATTTTCTTTTAATGTAGAAAAAGAACTTTTTGAAAATAAGTAATTAATTATATCAGAATCGAAATTAATCGAAATAATCGAAATATATATACAGTATATCGAATCCTTTTTCCGCGTAGCTTCCAACCAAACGAGCGGTAGAAAAATAACTTTGCAAAAACATGATTTAATTACACTCGTTATTCGATTCCGTTCTAATTAATAGTAGTCAGTTGTTTGATTTATTTGTTTATTTATCTTCTCTTCTAGATGATTTTACCGATGTTTTTTGCTTAAAGAAACTCTATGAACATAAATTTTCGTTTCCGAAAATCCAATTTACAAAACTAATTTACAATGTAATCAATTAATAATACTATTAAATTTTATTTTCACATCTGTGAAGACACAGTAACGAATAGATTTCAGTCGTAAAAGAGATGTATGCGTTCAACCCGCTTGAATTAAGTGCAGTGACATAATTCATGTGTTACTGCAGGCGATAACCTGGTTACATGTCGTCTCCCTAAAGCCACAGAATAGTGGCAACTACAAACAAAAAAATCATAGAGTAAAAAGTCTAAATTGTGGTAAGTCGTAGGAAGATATAGGATTAACTTTCAGGGAGATATTAAAAACCTTATTGTAGTGTAAAACCTCAGCTAATCAAAAAGCTAACCTACTGATCAAAAGAATTAGTATAAATGTTTTTGAACTTGGTAAGTAAATACTCACTTTCATAAATATGTATTTTAAAAAGTTAGTACTGTTTTTGACTCTACTTAGACCTATTCTCTTTCCTGATTGAGTATGTGTATGATGAAACCAACCATAAAATTGTATTCTTGCGTCCTTGCTATTCTGCGTTTACGTGTATGAAATTGACAAACGGATGCTAAAGAAATGTTTTTGTCTCGAGACGCCGAAATTTAAATTAACCCAAAAAGTGACAAATACCCCTTTCCATTTTACCACTAAAGATGTCGTTGTATAGTATGTATAGCCGTTTTAGCTAGAAATAAGACTGTAGTTATCTCATTACTTTCGTATGGGTTTGTAAAAAATTATTTAATTTGTAAAAAGCTTATTCTACTAGTTTACAGAAAGCAAAGAAACGGCATAGTTTGGTTCTACCTTTCAGGGCACGGCAATCGCTCTTGTAAAAACGGAATTCAAAATATTTTTCTTATTAGTTTTGACGCCGTAGTTTTGCCCTGTAACTACACTAAATTATAGGCAAAGTACAAACGTTTGATATAAAGGGAATTTATCATTTTCATGATGACGACAATTGCTGTTAGAAATGTTTTGTATCCTAGCTTACGTTGTTTCCATAGAAATATCAAAGGTATCATCTTACTGTACATTTTATACTATGTTTCTACTTTGTATGCAACTTTAAAGCTTTTATCTTTGACTATTACCTTTTTATTACGATTCCATTACTGTTTTACTTTCAGAACATTGTGGCTTGCAAGGAAAGCCTTTGTTAACAAAGTATGCTTTTAGTTTCAACATGTAACTTTATGAATTAATTTTTTTATTTTTATTTACAAATTAATATTAATTTAATCAATTTGTAAAGGTTACCAATTTCAAATATTGAATATGCAGTTGTCTATTAATTCCAACTACAGTAGCACATGTAATGTACCACTGTTGAACTTGAGTTTCACCTTAGAGAGAACAGATAGTATCATAGTTCTCCAAGAAGAATAGACAAATTACACTGGCGATTTAGGTAAGCAGGTGTCTCACGATATCTTCGTTCATGACCGTACGAGAATTTATGTGAATAACATTAGACGAGAAAAAGTTTTGCACTCTATCGTGTCAATGATTTCTTGTCGTTTGGTCACCGTGTGAGATACCAATTGACTACCACGTTTTTAATTTTAGTAATATGTCCAAAATACACCTACCTGCACAGCAGCGTGTTCATGGTGCCCCTAGCATCGCCTTCATAAATGGTAAATGCTTATTATTAAGTGGGCCGTCAGCCTGTCTGCTGTTTTCAGGTCTATCAGGTTTTTATGTATAATCAATGTCATAAATATTATCAAGCTTTTGGTTGTCATCATCAGTTTTATTTTTATGAGCTTACCCTTCTATTCATTTTCATCTTACAAGTGATTATCTCTCATATCTATACCATCTTTCTTAAGGTTTACATTTAAATTTATTTTAAGAATATTAGCCTCACGTACACCTTTTATGATGACTGGTTGTATCATTGTTGTTCAGCAAATTCATTTTTCAGTGGAAAAGCCGTCGGTTTACGAGTTTAGTAGTAATAAAAGTTGGACATGCATCGTTCGAGGTTCGCTACATAAAATTTATTACGTCTATGCAAACTATTTTATATTTGAAATTAAACTGGTGCAATTTTTCAACAAAATTGCATTAAATAAAGCATCTAAATTCATGTAATGCTTTTTTGATATTTTTGTTCTTGATTAAATTATGTTCGAACTGTCTGCAACGATTGGAACAATTTCCCCTTTATTTGAATGTTTTTCAATACAATTGTGAAGTTTCTCATTTAGATACCAGTAGAAATATTGGAATGTTTAATAGTTATAATTTTTTTAAACTGACCCGTTTATGTGTTTTATAGTGATGTAAGTAATTGTAAACTTAAACTTAAGTTCCTTAAATTAATAATACAAATAAAATAAAACCAGCTTTAATATAGCGATGTTCAAAGATGAATAATTTATTCAATAATATTCAAAATTTAATCAAATGAATTTCTAGAAAACTTTTAAATAATCCAATAAAACCGAACGCTAGTTACAATTTTAGAATCTATTTATCAAATATTCAATATTAAATAAAGTTCTTAGAGTTTAAGCTTTTGAAATAATAATGAGTATTCTAGGAATTGTAAGAATGATGGGCCTTTTGATTTTCTGTTGGCTAAAATATTTAGTTGAACAGATTGTATTGGTTTGAGAGCCAGTTTACGTATATATATTTTCCACCTTTCTACTTAAAAATTACATTATTTGGGAATATATACTGTGATACCTACAGCGCCATTTTTAGACAAAGAAAGCAGCCGAGCGCTTGTATCGGCTATTAAACATCTATTATATTTTTATAAATTTACTTTGTAAACAAATACATTAATACCAGGGTATTGAGTTTGCGATTTGACACGCGAAAAATGTAGCGCCCCGGAGTTCGTTATCTATATAAATAATATTATAGAGGTCTGCAGTTTTATGCGCATCACGGCAAAACTACTGAATAGTAGATCTCAAATAAATTTTCTAATTTTTATTTTGAAGACACTGGGCTTTATTTAAAAAAATATTGCGATATCTTCTTAAAGTTATTAAAGTTTTAATAAACAACGATTTTTATAGGCACTACTTGTTCAGTGATGTGAATGTTCTTGCCGCGGAGAAGTGGGGCAAGCGGTGTAGTGCGCATTAGTACGAAAACTTCTCATATTTTTCAATTTCCTTTTTTTATTATTCGACCAGCGAAGCGGGCGGGAATAGCTAGTATAGAATGGCTCTATAGACGAATGATGTGTATGTAGGGATCAAGTAGCAATAGTAGTGTCGATAACTTTCCCGTCGATTTATTTCACAGTGCGCTGGATTAATAAAGGGTGAACTGTATAAGATTTATATTGTATCGGTCCCCACACTAGGTTAATAAATAATTCAAAATATAAGTTTTACTTCACGACCTCCTTGGTCTGGATCGGCTCAGGTGCAGCTTGCAGTGAAATCACGCACGGCACCAGTTCTGCGTTGCAATTTTTTATATAACAACACTGCACTTTTCGGTATTATTCAAACTTGGTATAGCTAACAATATTAAGGTTAAAGGCACAAACTAACCACACGGTGCAAAATGTTTTTTTAGTTTGTCAAGCGTTGATACATCCTCCTCCAATCGTTTGCTCACTGCTGAGCGTCGTGATGCTCCCGACTGATATCACGACAGCACCGCTTCCAATGCTCTCCGTCTTTGGTGACGTTGATACATGATCGATGAGAATTATATTGGACTACCCTGGCTAACCGATATGATAGATACCTTCAGACCGTCGCAAAAAATTGACTGAGCAATAATTTAGACCAAACAAGTAGGTAAGACAGATAGTAAAAATCATGAGTAAAGAAATCAAACGAAATTTTATAATAATTCATTAAAATCGGACTTTATATATACAATTTTGTTAAAAAATTGTTTTAATTTAAAAAAAATACTTAATTAAATTATTTAAGATGGAGTTTGTTCCGCCGTTACTTCTCTTGAATAGCTTATTCTTAGGAAATGCAGTTGGTGGTATTTAATGACTGAGATGATGGCTGTCAATTATTCTAAGTGCAGGGGCGGAGTAAGAATACTGACCCCACAGCCAGGGGCAGCCTGTCGTAAACATGACTTAACAATCCTAGCTAGGTAGGAGCGCTCCAAGCTTTGTGTTTGTTCTGGCATTAGTGACCGAGTTTTTTGTACCCGTATGAGACAGCAGCGTGTTCGCAGTGCCCCTTGCGTCTGCAAATATCTGTAGGCGACGTCAACTGTTTATTATTAATTGGGTCGTCAGCCAGTATATTAGTTAGTTAGTAACAAGCAAAAAGTCGAACGGTCAAAATAATGCCATTGCTTATAACATATTTTATACTTTTAGAATTATTTCCTTGAAACAGAATTCTTTAAAGGAATAAATGTCGTTTCGACACTCTCGAAATTTTAAAAGCGTCATGGGATTCAGGTGTTCATGTTAGCGGTTCATTTTATGAAAATCGTTGTATGGACATATTCTTAGCAAGTCCTTTGAATAAAATTCAAAAAATTTCATAAATCTGAATACAGTACATTTGTATATATTCAGTGTTACTTTTTGTTATTAGGTTATGTAGAAGAGATTTCTTTAAGCGATAAGATTGCCTTTTGTTTTACTGTTAGTTTTGATGTGTTATCCTAATTATGTTTTATTTTTGTTGTAAGCAATAAAAAGTTGCTCTCGAAATGAGACAACTATATTTTAAATTGAATAATGCAACTAATATAGTATGATGAAGGAAGATAGAAATATGATCTGATAGTAAATACCTATATAATATAGTTAAAAAAAACTAAAAAACACGCTCTAATGATAAATCGAACTGAAAAGTGAAAAATAATACTTAATATAGAAATAAAATAAGGAACAGAAATATTAGTATTATTGTGAAAAAACCCGGGGTGTTTTTTGTCATATCTTTCGTACAATTTTTTGGGAGCTGATTTATCGAATACCCCACGCTTATCTTTTATGAAATTTTTGTCAAGATGTTTCTGAAAAATACAACTGGGTTATAATGTACACAACAGCAACGGGTAGACCTAAAAGTGATAGAAAAATGTGTGATGCAAGATATGACTGCATAATTACAGAAGAAATATGCCATGATAGAATTATATGAAAGAAAAAGACATACTGTGCCAACCTCAAATACTAGAATTTTGGTAAGACCTAGTTAATGATGCACATAAGCTGGAAGAACTATCTATGAGGTTACGGTAACGGTTGTCTGAAAGAGATCACTTCATCACTGATTGATTTGTCAACGTTTTTATGTGGATATTGTTATCATCATCATCTTAGCGTTGAATCCCGGTTGCAGCCCAAACTCTCGCTTCGGCGCCCGGGGTCCCCTTTCCTACTTTTTCTTCTCCACTTCGCACGATCTTCGGCATCACTGGTGGTCAGTCCATTGGCACGCATATCAACCCCTACAACGTCATGTATCGACATGAATGTATGTCGATATTGTTCATAGTGTTGTAATGTTTTTTGAAGTGAAATTTAAAGAAACATGAGATAGAATACTAGTATAGTATTTCCTAAAATCTTCGTCTCTTCTTTGTTCGGGTTTTCGTATTATGTGTGTTGTGTGGACCTTCGTATTGCCTTCTTTTCTGATGTTTAACTTCTGCCATTTGTGAATTGCACACACACACATACTTTTTTATCTATCTAAGAGGTTCACTTAGTTACCACAATAAACAATATATTTTATATAATATACAATGCAATATAGCGCTCAAGTGCCCCATCAGCGAACCGCACCCAAGGGATGATTTTCATTACAATGAATTTATGTACCTTAAGCCCAAATTAAGGGGCCGAGTGAAATGCATCATGACGTAATAACGCGTGCTCGTAACGTTCAGTTGGAATACCCTCGTAAATGGACTGCTATATTGTTTTACATGTAAATTCCCAGTACCACGCAGGTATTTTGTAATTACATGGTGTTCAGGTGTTTTGCTACAAAATAGACGCCTAACCATAATTTTGATAGCAATTGACAAGTTATATAACGCTAGCGGTGTTAGCTTTGCATCTTTATGTTCGAAGAGTTTCCCACCATTGGTACGCTGTTTATTATGGTCACAGGGGATTACATCATCGCGCGTTTTTGAGATGTCCATTGGCACAAAAAATGCGGAATAAGTGTTTGGGATTAACAGTAAGGCCTTTAGTTTGCCAACTCCGAAAAATACCCGTGAATATGTTACTTAACTTTGCTGCTTGTAATATAGCATTAAAATTAATTCATACCTCATTTATTCTTTTTGTATGTTTTTATTTATTTCATATACTATTCTATTCCCTTCCCCTCGCCGATAGGATTCTTATATATGATGGATCCCACACTTACGACGTATTTCTGTTTTTTTTTTTAAATATGTAAACAATAAACATACATTATCTCAGTAAAAATATTATAGTCCCAAATGAGAACATTGGTACTTACTTAATGGGATAATATAATATTTACAGTAAGAAAAGCAACTTTTATATAAATTTTGAATAAAATATTTAATGTACGTTACATTAGTGGTTATCGTAGCTGTGCAGAGTCGTAAGTCATCTAATTAAGGTGAATTATTCACACCTGTCCTGAAAGATGCTCATTTTTCAGGCGGGATTCAAGTTATTATTTGGAGAAATATTTTTTTGATATACATAATATACTATTTATTAAACGATTATGATATTAAATTATTTTAGTTTAAAATATCAAAATATATAATTATTAATTACAGCCCTGCTACAGTAACAATACTGTTGTGCTAAGGTCTAAGCCGGATTGGCGGGTTACACATACCGGTGATCTCAGTATGCAGGTTTCCTCACGATGCCATCCTTAACGATCGGTACATTGCAATTATTTTATAATCTGTAGCATGCGAGCATGCTATCATAGGATACGAACCCGGAACCTCTATATTAGTCACCGAGCGTGATACATTGGGCTATCAACTCCTTATATTATTATAATAATATCCGGATGACCGAGCTTTGCTCGGTATTTTTTTTTTATAAAGTGTGTTTTTTGGAAATTAATTTCCAAAAAACATTGTTAACAATTGATTTTCTTAGTCTAACCTCAAAGCAAACACTCATTGACTTCTTGTTACTTAACAACGCCATCTGCTGGAATAGCTTTAGTGTTATGTCGTTAAAGCAATTTTAAAAAAATAGTATTATTATTCGCCGATAGATGTCAGGAAGAGTCACATTTTTGTTATTTTTCTTCCAATAAAAAAAAGCGAATAAAATGACATTTTCTAGAAATGATTCCTAGCTAGATCGATTTATTGCCCCCGAAAGCCCCGTATACTAAATTTCATGAAAATTGTTGGAGCCGATTCCGAGATTCCAATTATATAAGTATATATATAGAAGAATTGCTCGTTTAAAGATATAGGATAAGTAGCCGATCACGCCCGCCCCGCTGGGCGAATAACAGGCAAAAGTAAAAAAAAAATGAGAAAGGGTAGATGGAATCCAAAAAATAAATAGCCTATAACTACCTATGTACGAAATCAAATTCCGCGTCGAATAGTAGTAGTCCCATACCAATAAGTAGTTTAGTTATGATGGTGCGTCAAATGAACCCCATTTTCCTTGTATATGTATAGATAATAATATAAGTAAATAGTCAACAATACATTGATATAATATTGTTACTTGCATATGGCCTCAACTAGAGAAAACGGAGTATATACCCGCCACGTTTGTTTAAAGTTTGTACATAACGGTGATTTCATAAGAATGTCGATATTCATTAAATAAACATACATTTCCTTGTTTTTGATATACAACTAATTTTAAACTACAATAAAATAAGTATAACATATGGAATTTTCTTTATTAAAAGGGTTTCCTAAAAACTTAACGAGATAGTCATGTCAATGTAATGAGTTTAAGTTAAACTTCTTGAGCTATATTTGTATTGATGTCCTTCCGTGGCACTGTCCTTCCTCCAACAAACAAGGAAGCCTGCATAAGACTGGTTCGTTATTGAGACTACAAAGTTCTTGTTGAAATCCTTTACACTTCGACATAATAATATACTTTTAAAATAACGGTTTTATTTGCAGCATAAAATTAAATGGCTTAAACTTAAATTATTTCTAAAGTAAAAGCCAGATTAAGTCGTTAATAGCACGAACAGGTGCGAAAACTCGATTTAACCGGCGTAAACTGGTTTTAATCCTAATGTAACCAGCTATTCGCAGCGATTGGATGCGTTGAGTGGACGCTGGAAATGCCAATTTTCGGTTTAGAAGTCCAAGCGCTTGGCTCATTAGCGACCAGTCGTATTTGTGAGCAGTGATTGTATCACGTTCGGCCCCATTCGAGCTGCATATGCAATTTTCACTTAATTACGGGTTCCGTTCCTTTACTACTAGGTAGTTGAATGTTAGTGTACAGTAGCATTTCAGTCACTAATTATATCAGGTGTTTGAAAACTGTTTCTTTTTCTTATTGTACCTTTCCAGTTAGTGAAGGTTTGTAACCTAAAGTTACAATATTTTTTAAATAAAATTTGCCGCGCTCGTTTGCCGGGACTATCGAGCATTGCACTGATTGGCGGAGCTACGCGTGATCGGCCATAGTTCGGCGTCCACACTCACAGCCACCGCCATTGCAATACTAGAAAGCTCTTCAAAGAAGCTTCAAGCGTCAAAGCTTTTATTAATTCGTTAGTAACGACATTGGGCACAGGGTCCCATTAGAATTACGTAATTGGAAATTCTCGTCGTTCGACTCTCAACGTGAAATTTCTTCCCATCGAACGACCTGCGCACCGGCGACCAGCTCTTCGGCGCGACTCTTTCCATCGTCTGGCCTCCTGCAGCAACTGCAACATCAGGGGTGTACCTCGCCAGGAACGCAATCAAGGCTTTAAACCCGAATTTTTAAGTGTGCGTCCTTAATAACCACGTGACAGGCTGGCAGACAGCTCCATATATTTCTGTCGATGTCTGGCGAGCTTGAAAAGTTCTGCTTCACTTGTGATTCCAATCCCAATTTCCCAATTCCCGGATGTTTCAAAACGTGTTTCTTGCGTCCGACTGCTCTTTTTCCAGCCACTTTACTCATGACTATTTGTTGTAAAATTTCATTCATTCTAACACACATTTAATGGAGAGTTCTACAGTATTGGTATTCGGAAGAGTTCAAATATTCTTAAAATTTTGAATGAATCTTCGTTGCAGATGTCTATAAGTATCGTAAGCCATGTATCATTAAATGAAGCGTTAATTTAGTTATCATATTTAATTCAGAAGCTATGACTAAATTGTGTAATCTCAGCATAACTGTTTGGGACTTCTCAGTATAACTGTCTTCGACGTAGTAGGGCTTGGGGCCCGTCTGGATGGCGACCACCCTTGGTCTTAATTATACCGCCATAATAACCTTGTGTTGTGTTCCGGCATTAGTGACCCAGGTTCTTGTATCCCTATGGTAGAGGAGCGTGTTCCCGGTATCCCTAGAGCCACAAACATACTTAAGCTAGGCTACAGTAACTGCATACTGTTAAGTGGGCCGTCAGCCTGTCTGCTGTACCTCAGCAATAAAAATTATCTGAAAAATAGAAATAAAAAGGTAAAATTTTCTATACAAATTCAAACTCAATCTATCACTATTTTATATATAATTATTATTACATTATTACCGTTCACAACGTGTTTTGCTGTTACAAGAAGATGAAGCAGCAAGAAGCAACTCTAAATATACAATATAATTATTGTTTGTGTATTTTTTTCAATTTCAGGCTTTAGTTTAGAATATATAGCAAACAATTTGATCCATGATTAAAAAATAAGCATGAAAAAGATAGTATAGATAGAAAAAATAATGAAAAATACCCGAAGCAAGCTAAAAGCTGTATTTAAAACTTTGAAACCTGGAGGTTTCTTACAACAATCTCTGGCTGCTTTATTCTTCTTCACCTTAACACATAGTACGGATAATATATATTTTTTAATTCCATAAGAAATGTTTTGCAATGTCACGGTTATTGGTAACCAAAATTACTAAATTTACTTCATAATTCTAAAGATACAACGAGGTTTCAAAACATATATTAAGAAACTCTATTTATTCTAAATATTTCAGATAGATGCAGTTTTGACAAAACATCAAAATAATTGATATAGCTTTATTTAATATCAGTTGTTAATATAACAAAACCTCTCCGTTGCTTACATTAAAATGGCGCTGTGTGTCCAATATATAAAATGTGACGGGGGATTATTTTTATTTCTTTACCACACGGCCTACTAGGATACTAACCACAATGTTTTTTTTTACAAATATGTTGCTAATATTGTCAAACTATATATTGTACTTCTACATTTTTCAATGGTAAAATAAGATACGCAGCGTTGATTTGTTTAAATTATTTTTCGCCCTTTCTTCCCATGTCGAACTGTTGAGAAGGGTCTGCACTTATTACCTTATTTACTGGGACCCGTCAACTGAACTAAGTAGTAAATGGGTCCGCCGTGTCTTTGAAATATTTATGTGTGTATAAGAATCTAAAAACTGTTTTTTATTTATATCTTTTGTTTCTTTTCGAAGGCCAATTATCTAATTTTGTTTTAATAAAGGATTATTTTTATAATTTTTAATCCAGTTTAAGATCCAACCTAATCCAAAAATTGCACTTTCGAACCTAAAGCAAGTGTTTTGTTTTTTCTTCTCTGTTTTCTGCAATTTATCTGCTAACACGATGCCCCATAGGGGTACAGAAACCTGGGTCACTAATGCCGGAACACAATACATAAAAACAAAAAAAAAATGTTCTAAACATTTTCTTTGAATTCCTTTATAAGTATAATCTAATTGATCAAAATACAACAATTACAGATTAAACAAAATATATAACGAGCAACCGACACGGACTTATAGATAAAGTCATTTCTTGCAGGCAATCTAAGTTTTCATATGTTACAAATTATACTAAATATTTACAGGATTATGGCAACAGCTTAAATATAACTGTAATAAGTAAATAATTTTATTTAAATTACATTATATAGTTATCATTAAATATTTTTGATGTCATGAAATTCTTGATACTTTTCTGATAGCCGGGCGCAAAGGTTAGGTTATGTTTTGTTTAATACGAGTATTAATGGTACGAAATTTTCCCGTTAGCCTTGCTCTATTAGTCAACGAATATTAATTACCAATAACATATTAATAATATATTAATTAAGTTCGTAAGCCAAATAACTTTATGGTGCAACCTTATAAGAACAATACGTCTTATTATTATCCAGTCGTACTTTGTTGTCGAACTTATAACACAGTCTCTGCGGCGCACCCTCAATTTGATATATTATGTTATTTATCAGCTCGCACTCTTATTTTAGAAAACTTGTCCTCACTTATTTTTCAACCTATTTACACAATTTTGTAATTAGTTTTCTTTTTTCAAACTACTTCCTTTTCATATTAGCTTAATATTGTAAAACTTTTAAGTACTTAATATTGTAGATATAGTAATTAGATCTATACGCTGTACCTATACTATGACCTGTTTTTAATATTGTAATTTGTTTGTATACCTTATCAATAAATAAATAAATAGTAAGCAAAACATAACCATTGCGTTTGGCTAACGGAAAAGTTTTCTTTCTTCCGAATTCTTTCTTTCTTTTATATATACTACTTAGTATTATGTACGCTTAATACCATATTGTGCACGCGTCATTTATCCGTCACAGGTGTCGAAACCATTAATATTTTATGTCTTCATAATCTCATATATTTCGTAAGTAAGAGCCAATATGTATCCGACCTCTGGACTAATTTTTATTATTTTTAGAGAGTTTGTGTGCTCTATAAGAACGAGGATATTTGCTTTGTTCCTGGAAGAATTAAAATTAAATTAGTATAATTTGAATAGTAATAAAATAAAGTATAATATATTCGCAGATCGTAAAGGAGGCATGAAGTAAGAGTAGGTTTAAATAAAGTAACTTAAAATGCAAATCGTTCTCGCGCAGGCCTTATATTACTCGTAAAAAATAATCCATCAAAATATCAATTTTCTTCGGCACGGTGCGTACGGGTATAAATGTTCTACCTTAGAAACATGGATTTTGATAAGTGATGATTTAAATTCGAGACTTATAATAACAAATTCAAGACCTTTTTGTAAGACGAGTCTTAAAATACAAATTTAAAATTTTTATTATTACTAAGCACAAGACGAAAATAATTGGATACCTTTTTGTGTCCCATCCATTTTATGACTTTATTTCGCAAATAAATGTAAAAAAATATTTTAGCTAGAATAGATATGAAAAACTTTTGCCCGATTTACCTACCTCGAAAAGAAAGCACCAATTCATTTCTCTGCTGTCTGTGATTTAACAAGAGATAATTTATTTTTCACATTTTACTTTCCAGAAGGCTCTTTACAATTTTTTACTTAATATCTAATCAGGTAACCGTTTGTTTGCTGATTTAATGGAAAGGTTTCGATAAATGTATAAAAATCGGTTGCATCAATACTGTTCTTCAAAAACCTTTATGCTGTTTAATAAGGTGTAAAAAGTAGCTGGTGGAATCCACTGGGCACCCGTTGTCTCGAAGGATTAAAGGGATTGATAGATAGAAGAATATATATAGAATAATTTTATGAACTAAGTATTACGGCAATTCAGAAGTATCTGAAATTATAAAAATAATTAGATATGAAAAAGGTAACAAATCACTATTTATTAATATAATTATGGCATGCTATAATTTGTTACAAACATTGTTATAGTATTCGTATATTAAACTTGTATGTTATAGTTATTTACCTTCAGGCACGCACACCTATAGTTATTAGTTTACCAATATTTCTTTATTTAGATACAGGTACGCCAAGCCTGATTAGAGTTTAATAGATTAAGTTCTATCCGTGCAGGGGCGGTGAAAGAATACTGATCTCTGGCATTAGTGACCAAATTTCCTATACCCTTATGGACAGCAGTGTGTTCGCCATTTCACTGGTGTTGCAAACACCCATAGGTGACGGTAACTGCTAAATTCTAAGTGGGCCGTTAGCCTGTCTGCTGTTCTACAGCAATAAAAATTACAATAAAATTAATAATAAGATATGTAAAATTTTAAAAATTAATTTACAAAATTGTATATAACAGCAACAAAATCGTCTAAGTATTTATTAAGTTAGAAAGTCATTTTTTGGTTTACAAATTTGATTTGTCCAAATCTAAATTAAGTTGAAAAAATGTCAATAATAATAAAAATTTGAATTCACGACGACATCTATATCATCTTTTTATGAAAACAGAAGTCCGTTTAATAAGTCTCGAATTGTGAACTGAGTACAACACTAACAAACATAATATTATTTTTATTCATCACGCGTTACCACCACTCCGCATTTCGGCGAGGAATCAAACCGACACTACGTGTCTAGAAAATAAATTTAATCTAAACAAAAAATTTCAATTGCTTCACCTGATCAATACGAGGAAAATGAATTACACGATTCATGTATAAAAAATCATTTGTAATTTTTTATTACTGAGATAGCAGTCCACCTAATAGTTAGTAGTTACCATCGCCTATGGATGTTTGTGGACACCGGGGGAATAGGGACACTCATAGGGGTACTGGCGGCATATTTAGAAATTAGGGGTTTTTTCCTTCCAGATGGGCTTGAGCCCTACAATTTTGTAAGGATTTTTAGGAAGACGAGTCAATTAGATACTGCATAGTAAAAATTATTGCTACATTTTAAAATATGAATTCCTTAGAATAGCAAAAAAAAATTGTCAAAATGGCCACAAATACCAGAGTACTCTTTGAAGAAAAGGTATTTTGCAAAAATGGCCTAGATAAAGATGATTTTATACTTTTTTCTCATTAGTTATTGGTTTTTAAACCGACTTACCACTGCGCTGACTAGATTTCAAATGAACCATTACTATAATTATAAAATCAATACTATTAATGTAACGACTTTCACAGCATATGGAGCATTTTCGAAATATTTTATATTTTAGATAGGTAATATCTTGATCTGTGAACGATAAACGCAGATAATGTAAAATCAAATTCATCGCATAATGGTTTATTTTAATGCAAATGGCTTCACTCTGAATTACTATTAGATAATCTTAAAATATTTAAAATATTAAATAATAAACTTTGTCACTACTTAGACATAGCGGATAAACACGTTTTACGGCTACTTATGTGAGGAACAAATGTCTGGCCATGCCGCCACCGCCGGACACCAGCAGGAGGAGTACACCCAAAAAGTGCTAGCTTGACGTCGTAGGGGTTGATATGTGTGCCAATGGACTGACCACTAGAGATGCCGAAGATCGTGCGAAGTGGAGAAGTAAACATCGGAATGCGTTCCCCGAGCGCTAAAACGAGAGTTTGGGCTGCAACTGGGATTCAACGATAAGATGATGATGAAACTTTGTCGTTACTTAGCTTTTAGTAAAATCTATCTAGAACGTTTTTAAATAACTTGCAATTTGTTAGAATTTTAGATCTAGTGCTCGCTACTAGTGCATACATTTAAAAATTCAAGTAAATAAATATAAATTAAAACCTTCATATTTACATTTTCTTGAAAAAGTTGCTTTCAGAGCATTGATTTCTTCTAATTTTCTTCAATTCTCTTGCCACTTGTATTCACTTTTTCGACACACTACAAAATCCTCCCATCTCATTTTATTATAAGTGAGAATGAGGAGAAGCTAATTTATCCACCATGTAATATAATTTATTCACGATTAGAAAAAAAGAATTTGGAGAGCTCCGCTGTAGCCTTGCATTTTTAGGAGTGTATTTTATTTTTAACGTATTTACTTTTATTTTCTCGAGTTCTATTTTTTTTTTTTTTATTTTCTTTTTTCCCTCATGTCTTTTTTTATTATAACGCTCAGTTCCTATGATTTATAATATAAAGCTTCGCTTCTCTCGGGCGTCCCTAGACGGTACTGTTTTTAAAAGAAGAACCTCATAGGTATCATGTTAAAAAAGTTTCACTCGAAATTTTTTTTTTAAATTTTATTACTTTAAGACAACAGACAGGCTGACGGTCCACTTAGAATTTAGCAGTTTCCGTCGCCTATGGGTGTTTGCAAAGCTAGTGGCATCGCGAACACGCTGATGTTCCATAAGGGTACAAGAGCTTAAATCACTAATGCCGGAACACAACACAAGGTTATTATGGCGGCATACTTAAAACCAAAGGTGGTCGCCATCCAGACGGGCTTGAGGCCCTACCACGTAGCTAGTAGGGTGGGCTGTCGTCTTTTACGACAGGCCGACCCCGGCCGCAAGGGTCTGTATGCTTTCTCCACCTCTGCATGGATAAAAACCACCATGAAGGTTTAAGTCAATTCAAAGTATTTATACAACGGCAGTTTTATACTTTAACCCCTATTATTTAACTCATTATTTTATTATCTTAATATCGTATTACATACATAACACTAGTATCTAATATAGAAGCAAATTATCGAGTTCACAAAACAAAATATATCTTCATTAACTTTTCGAATTTGATGTTGAGAAAATTGAACCATCTCATAATTACACATAACTCCAATTTAAAATGTAATTATACGACGAAAACTTTTCTTTTGAAGTCCCTCTAAGGACTATCTAAATAATAATATAGTCAAAACGAATTAACGACATCGAAGAGACTCTTAAAAACGAAAGTCGTAATAATCGATGATGTTTTCGTCATATAGCATTTAGGTTTCACCTTTTATATTGGTCAATATACACCCACATTAGAGGAGAAAAACTACCTGAGCGGTGCATGCTATCGTAGGATTCGAACCCGGGACTTGATAGGTGTCCGTGTTTAATAACACTGAGCTGAAAAGTACTTAGGTACTGATGTGTACAAATAAACGAGTAATGAAATCACAAGAAATAGAAGTCAAAAGCATAGATCATTTCCAAAGAACAATGCTGATTTTGTTTACATGTGCGGAAACAAAATACATTTTCGTAAATACATATCATTAGTTTAGAGAAAGCAAACAAAACGTTTCATTTCTTATAATAATTGGGATAAAAAATGTAGTCTATTCTTTTGTACAAACATATTTTTATCAAATGTCTCGTTATGGAAAAATAATGCTAAGGAAATGATATTTGTCGAATAGCATTTGTTGTTTGGGTTCTGCATTGTTAAGAATGAAATGCTCGTAGTATGAATTATTATTTTAGGATAACACAATGGTGTATACTATAACCTTCTACTGTTAGGTTCAGGCCTTCCTCTACAGGTATTAGACGAAATGTTAGGCACATGCTTGTCGATTGTGGATTGGGATTTTTCTACATTATTGGTAATAATTTAGTTCTAAAGGGGTTTTAATAACCAAACTGGCTAAAACTGGCATTTATCAAAGACCCTACGCAGTGAATTATATTTATTTTATTGTTATGATTTCACTATTGCTTCCCATATCTGTCATAGATTGGATTGTAAGACTTCAGACATTTTATCCGTGCAGAGGCGGTGAAAGAATACTAACCTCTGCGGCTGGGGTCGGCCTGTCATAAAAGGCGACAAAACAACCCACCCTAGCTACGTGGTAGGGCCCCAAGTTCGTCTGGATGGCCACCACCTTTGGTCTTAAGTATGCCACCATAATAACCTTGTGTTGTGTTCCGGCATTAGTGACCCAAGTTCCTGTACCCTTATGCGACAGCAGCGTGTTCGTAATGCCACTGGTGTTGCAAATACCATAGGCGATGGTAACTGCTAAATTCTAAGCGGTCCGTCAGCCAGTCTGCTGTCCTACAGTAATAAAAAAACATGTGTAAATGTGATAGTTATATTGAACCTCTGGAACTTCAAGTGACATGTGACTCGTTTGTAAACCATACAAGCTACCGGTTTAGACCGTCTTGGTCCCTGAAGATCTCGATAGATTCCGGCGAACTCAAACTGACTCAATTACCCAGTTGAGTTGTGTTCATATGGCTGTATGTATGATGTAGATAGGCTGTATGATGAAAAGAAAAACAGGGCTACCTGGTATCGATAAGTCGTGAAAAACTACCCTACTTCTGCTAGTTTTTATACAGCAAATATATATTGTTTGGTCACGACAGTCCTTTACACAAAAACCTAGTTTTGAGTGACTTGGCTGTCACATAATATATTTTAAGATCTTTTTCAAATACATTTTACTGACTATAAACATAATACTTCTCTTGGCTTCATGTATTGTTCCACTTACACCTGGAACTTTTATTTACGAAACCGAGTTATCACGAGGTAAAATAGAAGTCTGTGAGGTGCGTTTTCACTTCACTTTTTTGATGTTGAGGGCATAATATTTTTGGACATACGTAATGAAGGTGATACAATTTTCATATGTTATATTTTTACACTTCTAACCTTTTACTTTTTGGTGACGCTTTTTTGTCTTGACTACTATAATAGATTAGGCAATATAAGTGTTTATTGACACTCGCTGACTCACCAATCCCAAGAGTTATAACCGAAGCGTGCCCTTCAAAGGTGGCCAAAGAATTCATTTATCGTTTACGACGTTTAAGGGTCATATTCTATTATTTGGAACCACACGACTTAAAATTCAAGTCATGGTTCCGTAATTTTAATATCAGTAAACTACCCACATTTTAATTTAGGTTTTGCCACTCCTCAATTATTTATTTTTCAAGAGATTCAACAAGTCTCTGATTTTATAAATGTACTTCATTCAGTTAGAAACTTAAATTTTCTATAGTAGAAGAATGATTTAAATCTTTTCATTGCTTTTAGGGCTTGGCAATAAAGATATCGTCAATAATATTGCACATTAATATAGATTCTCCAAATTACTTTCTTTAAATTAATGTATGAAAAATCATTCTTTATTTTAAATACCCATAAATAGTATTTACCCTTAAATACTATGGTTTTACATTTATTTGAAATTAAAACTTTGAGATTAAGACTTAATAAATAATAAAATTATAAATAAATTTAGGTAGATATAGAGAATCAAGTAAATTGTTATTAATCATATAAAACGTATTCGTGTAAAAACATGTTTCGAAATATCCTTTAGAGATAAGATTTGGGTGAACCATTAATCATCCTCTTATATCATACTTCTCCATTTGTCACTTACTTCGCTCAACGTAAAAGACTTTGAAAAATGACTACCCACTTAAGTAAAAGAAAAAATATATGAAACATTAAGGTTATTTTTGCATTGTTTCAGATAAAGCCACCTGCAAACCAGCGACATTATAAGGGATAATGACGTCACAAAACAAAAGAACGTAACAACTGCGCCTAAAATGGATATAGATCACGTGGTCCTGGATAAGGAAGCAATCAGCCGTTTCGAACAGTATACGTTGACTAAGCCCTCACTAAATGGAGGCATCCCCTTGGATAGGTGCCAAGATGCCGATTCTATAGTATCGAATAGCAGAAAAAAAACACAAACGTCGCGCCAAAAAGTTGTTTGCTGCTTTTGTTTCAAAACTACAAAGTACAGGCGAAAACAATTCATTATCGGATCACTTACGAACGTTGTGATATTCATTATACTACTTGCTTACACTTTCCTCGGTTCATTCTTATTTTTAGCCATAGAAGGTGGCACAGAGATGCCTACTAGACCTAGATTATTACCAGACAGACAGAAAATAAGCCACAAGGAATACAATAATACTAACAAAAACGTCGCAGACGAAGATTATGAGCATGGAAATGTGTCGTTGTCGGCAAACTATTTTTGGGACGCGAGAAGTAAAGCTGTAGAAAATATTTGGGAGATTACTGTCTCGCTGAATATATTATACAGAGAAAATTGGACACGGTTGGCCGCTCAGGAAATACTAAAGTTTCAAAATGAACTGGTGCAGAGGGTGACGACAGAAATGGCTTCGCAGTACGGTGTTAGTTATAGGGAGATGGCGTTGGGCGAGTTTGGTGGCAGCGAAGTGCATAACCATTACGAGGAGCACGAATGGAATCTAGCGCTCGCATTTTTCTACTCACTGACTGTTTTAACTACTATAGGTATTATATTTAATTTATATACTCACACGTTAATAAAACTCGACGAGTTCTTGCTATGAGTAAAAATTAAAACTACTACACTTAAAAATTCATAAATTAAAATTACTACGCTTGAATTTCTATAAAAATGCCTGCAACTAAAATGTGAGAACATATGAAGCTCATTTTAGAAAATTAACATACATACTACTTTAAATAGGACTTCAAATACTGTAATATATCTAACGTTCACAGAATTAGCATCCCATTTGCAAGCTAAAATGCAAATTTTATTTCATGGCTTATATTACCCATTGTGTAAAAAGTTTGTAACAAAATTGATAAAATAAAAATATTGTTCCCAGGTTACGGCAACATTGCTCCGAGAACTATTCTTGGTAAAGGCGTGACTATACTCTACGCTTTAGTTGGAATACCATTAACACTGGTCTACTTATCAAGCGTTGGATCATTGCTATCTAAGATGGCAAGAAGCGTCTTCAGTAGAGCCCTTTGTTGCTGTCTTTGCTCGAACTGCGGATATTGTTGCTATGATGAGAGACGAATGGCTGAAAAGGAAAGACGAATGAAACTTAAGAGACAACAAGAAGAAATCCTCAATAGCCAGAATACAAGCAAAACGCCTACCGAAGAATGTTACGTCCTTAAACCAGACAGTCAAAAGGATTTGTCTCTTTCAGAAAGACCCGCTACAAGTACTGCTAAAGATGATGTAATTAGTTGGCCAGATACAGATTCTAAACTTTCTATGCATGGTTTAAGTATTCTAGCACCCGTGCTGTTATGTCTTGCGGCGATTTTCATATATATTACAATAGGTGCCATTATTCTCTTTAAGCTAGATAACCTAGGTATTGTGGATGGATTTTACTTTTGTTTTATGGCATTAAGCACGATTGGTTTTGGTAATATAGTTCCTGGAATGAGTTACACCACAATTCACGGCGTTAGATACTATACTATAAATAGCACTACTTTATGGTTCTGTTCTGCATACACATTAGTAGGATTAGCTTTAACTGCTATGTGTTTTGGGGTCATTCATGATGAAATAATATACAGGATAAAGCATCAACAGAAAGAGTGGTCACAGAAAGGGAATACAGTAAATGATGAGGTCAACCTAGCAGATCCGTTTTATATGAACTCCTGACAAATATTTAAAGCAAAATCAGAAAATTTGTACAGTATCATGGAAGATAGTAATAGAATTGAAACTGATAATAGGGAAGTAGTCCTTAGTGTAGACGATATATCAGGTACAGTGGAGTCGAGTGCTGACTTTCCACCACCACCCGAAGAGGAAATAGTTACTATCGTTACTAAAAAGGAGCCCAAAGGTTTCGGGAACATGGTGGCTTACAATGCATTACCAGAAATGCTGGAACATGTTAATACATGAGTTTGTTTTGTAATTTGGAACCCTACATATTATTTTGGCTGTGATTTTTATTTCCATTTAAACACAGTGATGTCAAAAAGGGGAATTAGTGAGTTTGTAATTTGAATAAATTTGATTTCAATATTTATTATTAAATAATTCCCCGTGAGGTTCAGGTTAAAATGGTTATAGCTTCTACTAGCTACAGGCAGCATAAGAATCAATTAATTTTCATTCAAGGGCGCAGTTATTATATAACTTAACACAAGCAGTTGCCTCTGTAAAAATCTTATTTAGCTATTCCTTGTACATATTTTGTCTATAAATCTTTGCGTTAGTTAAGGCACGATTCCTGATAGCAATCAGATTGAAACTTTAAGAGAACTAACTGAATTAATTAAAAACTGACAGCATTTTAGAAATGATTTATTATTTCAATAGCTTTCAAACTAAGTAAATTAATTGTTATTCTAACTGAACCAAAAGTTAATATCACTATTTAACGAATTTATTTTTCCAATATTTGTATAGTATTGTGAATATTGTAAATAAAAATTACTTTAGATGAAATGACGATGTTTAACATCTTTTATCTGAATGTATTTGTATTTCGTTAAATATCAAAAAGTGATTGTAAACATTTTCATGTGAATAGTTTCTTTGTATAAATATCAGTTTAATATAAAAGATAAAAGTATACAGTTGTTTCATTTATAATCCAATAGTCTGTAAAATATAGGAGGATTCAGATAAAATATCCTCGATTTTCTATCTGATTTAATTTGGAACAATAATTAATAAAGTTTATTATTTAGACAATAACATTATCGACTATACCACCGTACACAACATATTGTATATCTCCAAACTTAGCAACTTGTGCTTATGATATGAGTGACTAAGAAAAAATATATGAAATAGAAACTATTAAAATTAGAGATAATAAAGGAAAGAAGTTTCTACATCTGTAGAAATCATCATGGTATCTACCATGCAGATAAAATCTCCAAACACTCAACAAGAGAGGTATGTTTAGGTAAACCAAAAAAGACATTATAACGGGTTGCCTGATAGAGGTTACAAAGAATAGTTATAAAATTTATGTAAATGTAATATTAGTCTCATACAATAAAATGAGTTCAGTTGTATTTTCTTTAGCTTTGCTGTATAGCAGTATACTACATAACTTAGTTTTTCTCTTTCATACCTCTCCGATTGCGAAGGAGAATATCGTCTGAAAACCTACAAATCGAGCACAACAAGGTGAATGTTTATTTCTTCTAAGAAAAGGAGGAATGATGCGGGCTGTATCCTATTTTTTATTTTTAGTTAGCAGCGCAAGAAGATTTTCAATACTTCATCGAGAACTTCAAGTCATTTATCCAATTTCCAGAAACACTTTAAATATATTCGTATACACATAGAAAGCCGGGTAGCTGTTATTTTGAACTACAAAATACTTCATATGATTTAAAGTGCATTCTATGGGCTAATTAGACCTATATATTACTATTATATCAAATTTAACTATTAAGTGAGATCTGCCGGATGTAAGTGTTAAAGTGGTTTGAATAAAAGAAGGTATTAGAAGGTGAAGAAGGAGGCACGCAGTGGAAGCAATAAAAACAACTTCTCTTTAGATAGTATAATAATGTATAATAACAATGTTAGCAGAGTGCGACCATATTTATATCCCTAAATGTCATTCCTTGTCAATTACAATTTAATCTTTATCTATACAAATAAATAAAATTGGAGGGTCTGTTTGTATTATTAAAATAACCGCTTTTTACTAAGTGCATTCGGACGTACACACGGTACATACACCAAAACAACATTATTCCAATTTTTGTCTGTCTGTCTGTCTGTTTGTTCCGGCTAATCTCTGAAATGGCTGCACCGATTTCACGCCTGGTCCTCAAGCTCATCTGGGCTTGAGGCGCTACCATCTAGCTAGTGTTTTACGACAGGCCGACCCCAGCCGTAAGGGTTGGTATTCTTACTCCGCCTCCACACGGAGAAAAACTACCAGCAGTCTAATGCAGGTCATCAGTCTATTGGATTGGTGGGTGTCCTTTACTACGTTTTCAAAGATGCAATCTCCGTTCCAGACCTGCGACAGATTTGACCGGCCCACTGCTTCAACTTGCATATTTTGCGAGCTATTTTGGTTTCTATGGTTCTCTTACCGATGTCCTTATTGCGAACCTTGTTAATGACACTATCGAACATAAACTAACTCCACTAAATGTAGTTTTACTAAATTAGTTATTTAAGCTGAGAAATAATAATAATCATATCATACTTCATACTTATTTATTTATTTATATTTTAATATTATGAATGTGAATGTAAGTTTGTTTGTTACGCTTTCACGCGAAAACTACTTAACCGATCATCATGAAACCTTGTACACATATTCTTGGAGGTATTAGAAGTAACAAAGGATACTTTTTATTGAAAAGAAATATTTTTTACGAAGATATTATTTTTCTTCTCATTTTCATCTCTTCTCCCTTTCTCATTTTTTTTTCGATTTAATTTTGCCTGTTTAATCACCCCACGGAACGGACGTGATCGACAATAAATAAATATTTTGTAACAATTAACACAGCGTCATCTAGTTCTAAAGTAAGTAACGTAGCACTTGTGTTATGGGTACTAGACTACTTACATTTTTTTTGTAAATAAATACATGTTATACATAAACACCCATATACGAGACGGGAATCGAACCCGTGACTTCCGCAAGCGTACCGAAGTGGAATGAAAGAATAGAAAAGCAATACTAGAAGAAAAGGTTGGAAGGCTTGTGAACAAATAGTGATATATATTGAAATAAGACTTTTTTGATTCTGTGTTCGTTCTACCATTTTATTGCTTTTATATGATAATTTCAAACATAAAATAGGATTTCTGAGCTTCAGTCTCAAAGCGGATTGCCTTTACAGACGTGGCTTAGGATTTAACATTGAAAATGTTTGTTTTCCATTTTATATAGTATTTACAAAATACTTATTATATTCTTTTATATATTTATAAATTACTACCTCCGTAGCACAACTGATTTCGCACGTCTGAACACTACCGGTTCAATTTATGTCATTTATTGAAATGTATTTAGTTACAATAGAAAATACATTAGATACTTAGGAAAATGAGATTATGAATGCAGTAAATCCATTTTCTAGTATCCATATCACAATCTCTCCATTGTTTATTTTGGGACTAGATGGCGCTGTGTGTATTCTAAAAAGGATAAGGTTTTACATGTATTAAGTTTCTTAATTGCCAAACACATGCAATTTTTCTTTTAAGGTTGGAGTCAGACTACAGCTGCCTAAGTAAAACTATGCAAGTTTTCTGTTATTGTATCTCGATAAAAGAAAAAAAAGTATTATATAATTTCGCCTTATAATTACAGTGGACTCAAAATTCTAAAGATAAAACCTGGATTGCATTAAAATGCATCTGGTATTAATCACTATGGAAGATGAGGTGGTACACCGTATCACATTTACATTCAGATGCATATTTAGTTCCGTATTTTTTTTCGTAACATTAATCTTCTTCTGCCTACCCTTATCCTACATTATATAGGGTCGCTACAACGTATTCTCCTTCCACTCTCTTCTTTTAGCCGTTATCTCAACATTCACACCCTTTTTTGCCATATAATTTTTTACGCAATCCATTCATCTTTTTTTGGCCTTCCTTTAGTCCTGTATCCATCTACTTTTCCTTAATATTAATATATATTAAATAATAATATACATATATATTAATCCTAAAAAAATGGCAAATCTATTTATTTAAGCGGTTACCATTGCCTGTAGAAATTTGTAATGCTACGTCGGACTAACAAATAAAATTACTGCAAGGAATATCTTTCTAACATTTTATAACTCAGTACACCATGTTACTTCCTAAGACGTCCAAATAGGCGATAAGTACCCGTCTACTAGTTTACCAGCTATAGGTTTTTTCAAAACAATTTTATTCGAATCTATAAATTTTTTGGGCTTTTTCACTTAACAAAATCAAGTTATGAAGAAAAAAAAAACGTATAAAAAGTGCGTAAGGAAATAAAAACGAGCCGCTAACATAATTACGTGTGTTCTCCACAGCCTCGACCCACTCCACGTCCCCAGGAGGTAGTCATCTCCCAGTTGAAGCCGAGGCAAAAAGGTTCGCCTTGAAGCTCCAACCTCACATGTAAGAGGTGTAGATGAACCAAATGAACAAGATAAATTAGAAGTTCCTAACATACATTATTATGCAGTACAATCAATAAATTAAACCCATTTTATTAACTTTTAAGATACGAATTTTAAGATATGAAATACTCTAATAAAATATTTAAATTCCAGACCTAGCTTCCTAGCTTTCTAGCGATCCTTAAAAATGAAGTAAATTTCACGGTTCTTGAAATATTTAATATTTGATTTCAAATGCAGCGAAATGGTTTAAAAAGTGATAAATGGAATGAAAATAACTTTCTTACTTCACTGACTTCCTCCTCAACTTTTTCTTTAAAGCTAACTCCTTAAATTACAAAAGCTGTACTGTTGGAGGCATTGATGGATAGCAAGCACTCTTCTAAGTACTTAATTATGACAATAGATGGATAGATACATAATTTATTGTACACCACAGTATGACATTTTAGTATAGTATTAGATCTATCTACTACATGGGGCGGTCTTATCGCTAATTAGCAATCTCAGCAGGAGTTGACGAATATTAGTAATAATAATAATATCAATAATATAGAAATAGAAAAGCATAGCAAATACCACCTACTCAAAACGGAAATCAGTCGGCTGTGGAACACACAAACCACTGTCGTCCCTATATTTATAGGAGCTACAGGCGTAGTAGCTAGAAACACAACAAAATACATAGCCTAGAAACAGCAATAGATATTACCATATTACAAAAGCAAGCAACCATACACACACCTACCATACTCCACAAAGTCTTAGAGGATACAGTTTTTGTGTGCAACACAAATGACACACAGAAACCACCAACACCAAAAACCATTCCGCACTTACCGAGCACACAAATTTTACAAGAAACACCTGAGAGCCACATAACATCACACACACAACCTGTAAAAAGGGGCAGAGGGAGGGGTAGACCACGAACCACACAATCACACAACAACAGACCACCACAAACACCCAACCAAGATGCACATACGCCAAGCGCACATCAGGAAGGAAGCAGAGGGAGAGGGAGAAGAACACGGAACACAAAACTCACTCACCGTACTAAATAGTTAGGAGGAACATGAATATCTCTCTTCCCGTGGGCTATGGGGCGGGATATTCATAAAAAACCGACAAACGTCGAGATAAAGTATAATATAATATAAATATTAATAATAATATATATATATAATACAGGGTGACTTTGACAAACCCGTCCAAATTCACACAGAAGAATCTTTAGTAAAAGTTATGAGAAACATGTATTTTAGTTTTGTATCACATAGTACAAAAATGTTGAGTAATCAGCATCACAAAGTCATTCAAAGAACTCGCAATTTACATAATACGGCGCTAGAGTGTCAATGACCTCTCCATCTGACCTAGTAAAAGGCCGAGGACGGCGGCATAGCACCGGGCGAGCGAATACGCACTACTCATTTACGCGGGAGAGACAGAGACAGGTAATAACAGGTTAACGTATGCTGTTTGAACCATATGATTAATCTGTACGATTGAATTAATGATCCTATATGAAATATTTTGTGGTGAAAATATGTCACGGGACTCCCAGTAGCAACCGCTATTCGAGAAGCTGATAACCGAACCAAGTGGAAACATCTTACGAGACAGGTCACGGTTGATTTTCAAGGACACGACCTTCAGCAATTAAGAATTCGACCGTAAAAAAGACCCTCGCTTAAGCAAACATGGAAGTAGTCGCCGAAAGTTGACTGAGCAATAATTTTATGTCTATTAAACATCTAGGCAAAGACCGAACAATAATAATACTGGTGGTGAATACAAAAAGAAAAATATTACAAGTTTTAAGAAATAATACATAATGAAATGAACTACTCGTATATAGGGCGACACATATGTGTTTTCTGTTTGGATGTGTATATGAATCCGAAAATTTTGGACAATGTTTATTATTTATATTCACTCGTAGTTCTTAGAAAACTAAGATTGAGAAAGAAAGAAAAAATGTTTATTTAGAGCACAAAATAAGTAAATAATAACATATTAAATAAAATATTATTACAGATATAAGTGCCCTAAAAGGTCTTCTGCTCAGCATAGTTGGTTATAAGAAACCAACGCTGGTCTTCCGCAGAGGCCTTCAAGAATGACATGACTCATTGAGAAATGGAATATTTTATTGCTGCAGTTCACAACAAATGAACAATACACATTATATAACTACAAAAACATACAATTTGTTATTTATAGACAACATATGCCCATTCACAGTAAATATACCGTATACCTGAACACCTCCCATAACTTCATCTAGTCCCAAAGTCAGCAGCAGTACGGCACCCGTACCGCGGGCACCAGACAACCGATACACTACACATACATTTCTTTTGTAAACAAACACAAACCTTATTTGGATTGGGTTTATAAAATACTTGTATCACATGCCAATTTCTCCTGTCCCTTCTGATGTTGGAAAATGAATTTCTTTAGTTTGCGCTTAAAACTCTAAGAACTCTTACAAATGTAAACAGATCTGTTAGAATACTACCAGAGGAAGGAAGGATAAAATAGGAAGCGGCGAAATGACAGAGCTGATCTAGTTGTACGTAAGTGATCTTGTACGGTCGTCTATGGCGTTTGTTCCCATGGATAATAAAACAGTGCATGATACAAATAATTACTTGTGTTTATGACGTGTGCGTCAGTATTCTACTTACAGGTTTTTACATAATGCAGCGGATTGCACGATTTAAAAAAGTGTGTATTATAATGAAAAACCAAAAGAAAATCTTATACGCAACACAAATAGGTTATTTTAACAAAAATATTCATTTATGGATCGCACCATAGCCGTTTCAGTATCATAAACTGTTGTCCGCCGGTGTAATAGCCGTCATTGTACCTCATCCAAGGCGATTTATACGATAAGTTTGGCTAACAAAGGCTATTTGATTTTCATTATTCTGTTCGGACTCCAGTTTGTTGAGCATTCTCTTTGTTTATTGTCTTAACCGTCATAAATAGTGGTCATTGTGCAGGTAAGGCTCAATGCTGTATCGGTTTTATTAAATCAAATTGCGACCTTTATGACTTACGAAGGTAAACTGGATATTAAAACTTTTCACTTCATTACTTACTGAATACTAATATTATTCTATGTTTGCTGAACGTAGGGCGTTGTATAAGCTATTTATTGAATATGTGATTTAAAAATAAGTACCGTAGACAAACGAGTAGCTCCTATTGTGAGTCTGATATCTGATTTCTTTTATTAATATAACAGGCAGCAAACAGGCCCATTTAATACTAAAAAATTACCGTTGCCTAGAGATGTTGGTAATGCCAGTGGCATTGCTAACGCACTGCCATCGTCGTAGGGGCTGGAACCTGGTACACAATACAAGGTTAATATGGCGGTGTATTCACAGACCAGGCGTGGTTGGCAGGGGTCAGTACTCTTCCCCCGACCCTTCACGGAGAGAAATCATTTTGGTAAGGAAAGAGTTTTTTTTTATTGCTGTAGTACAGCAGACAGGCTAACGGCCTGCTTAGGATTTAGCAGTTACCGTCGCCTATAGGTGCTTGCAACGCCAGTGGCATCGCGAACACGCTGCTGTCCCATAAGGGTAAGGGTACAGGAACTTGGGTCACTAATGCCGGAACACAACACAAGGTTATTATGGCGGCATACTTAAGCCCAAAGGTGGTCGCCATCCAGACGGGCTTGGGGCCCTACCACGATGCTAGGGTGGGTTGTTTTGTCGCCTTTTACGACAGGCCGACCCCAGCCACAGGGGTTAGTATTCTTTCTCCGCCCCTGCACGGATAGAAGAGATAGTCTGTAATTGCTCTAAAAACCAATATAAACATGTATTGCATTCAAATAAATTCTATTACACTTTTGCATAAGTCCCTGTGGAAATAGCAACCAAAGAAAAATTAAAGTATCTATACTTAAGTAGTCTTCTAAGACTACTTTTTTATTGCTAAAGAACAGCAGACATAGTCCTATAGGGGCACAGGAAACTGGGTCACTAATGCTAGAACACAGCACAAGGTTATTATGGCGGCACACTTATAGATCAAGGGCGGTCGCCATCCAGACGGCCTTGAGGACCTACCTACCACGTACCTTGGGTTGTTTCGTCGCCTTTTACGACGAACCGACCCCGGCCGCAAATTATAGTGTTCTTACTCCATCCTTGTACGGAAAAAAAACTTATCATACATTTCATGAAACATTGCAATAAGTTCTATTCCTTTTATAAGCGAATACAATATAAATTACACAAAAGTTTATTTTAATTTTAAATTATTTAAATGCAATGCTATCTTAAATTAGGAAGACGTTGGCCTCTCGCCAAATGTCAATTTATCAAGTTGTCTTGTATTCAGCTAAAAACACGTAGTCGTAGTCGAAAATAAAGTATTATTATGTTAATTAATTTGTTACTTGAGACTTTTAGTTACACGAATTCATATACCTATACATTTTTATTGCCGTAGGACAACAGACAGGCTGGCGGCCCGCTTAGGCGTTCGAACACGCTGCTTTCCCATAAGGGTACAGGAACTCGGGTCACTAATGCTGGGACACAACACAAGGTTATTATGGCGACATACTTAAGACCAAAGGTGGTCACCATCCAGACGGGCTTGGGGCCCTACCACGGATAAAAATATATTTATCGAATATTTGAAAAGCGGCCTTCAGGAACTTTCATATTAACATGATATCATTTACTTCATTTATGCAATATTAGCAACTAATCTACATAATAACATGCTTTTACCCACTTTGAAAGAACATTTTTTTTTTTTTTTTTGCACGCTTGTCAATACCGGATGACTGAGATTAATGGTTTCTTTTTCTTCTGCCAAAAGATGGCGTAAAATTAACACCGATTAACCGATTGAGAATTGACAACAAATAAATTATATTTTAAAAATACTAAAAAACACGCTTAATCAAACGATAAAGTAATAAATAATTTTTACACAATATTAAAATTACTGACAAGAAAATAAAAGTCACTGTTCTAAAAGCGTGTTTTGAACGATATTTTAAAACTATTTTTAAACTCTGCATTTCGGAATGAAACTAGTAAAAAAATTATAACGATTGATATCGAGCATCCCACGCTATTTAGAACAGTAACAGCGTCGTTAGTTTGACCGCGATTCCGATGCTCTTTTTTATTCTTTTATTTTTTTGGGAGGAGAAAATTCTTGACGCACACCCCGCTGCGTGGGAATGCCGAAACCTGGCGTGAGATTTCCCCGGAGCTTTTTTTTTATTGTTGTAGGACAACAGACAGACTGACGGCCCGCTTAGGATTTAGCAGTTACCGTCGCCTATAGGTGTATGCAACGCCAGTGGCATCGCGAACACGCTGCTGTCCCATAAAGGTACAGGAACTTGGGTCACTTATACCGGAACACAACACAAGGTTATTATGGCGGCATACTTAAGACCAAAGGTGGTCGCCATCCAGACGGGCTTGAGGCCCTACCACGTAGAAAGCTAGGAGCTCTATCCGTTTAACTTCGATTTCACGAGGCGTGGGGCATGAACCCCGGACGACGGCCTCCTGGCGCCACTGGCACAGTGACGTCTAGAGCCGAGCTTCAAGATCATGGATACGGCGAGGAGGGTAGCCGCGTCGAAGGACACCGTACGATATCTTCTGATGGCCCTGACAGCCAGTGTGCGCTGGAGATTTCGTAGCAACGCAGCGCTCTTGGCCGTCAGGTGGTCCGCCCAAATGGGGGCCCCGTAAAGGATCATTGACCGTACGCTTTCTCCGTATAGTTTTCGGCACACTAAATTCCGTTCCCCGATGTTGGGGAGCAGTCGGACGAGTGCCCCGGAAGCTACCGTGTTTCAAAGGGCCAGCCGCTCAAAGTGTGCCAAAAAGTACCATCGGCGGTCAAGGACAAGGTTCAGATACTTGAGCATGCCCCGACGCCGATGCGGATGCCTCCCACAACGATATGCAGGCCCTGAGGTGACCCACTTCGTTGGCTATAAAATACTAGACGCTCATTCATAATAATAAATAATTCTTAAACAATAGCGTCCGGATTTCTAAGCTTCTAGACAGCTTTTCTCAGTTTAGGGGCCGAGTAAGAATAGCAACCTAGCCGGCCTGGGTGAACCTGTCAAAAAAGGCGACAAAACAATCCTAGCTACATGATAGAGCCGCAGGCCTGTCTGGATGGCAACCACTTTTAGTTTATAAGTATGCCGCCATAATAACCCTGTGTTGCGTTGTTGCACCTTGCATTAGTGACCCAAGTTCTAGTGCACCTATAGGATAGCACAGTGTTTATGGTGCCCCTAGCATCGCAAATATCCATAGGTGATGGTAACTACTTACTGTTAAGTGGGCCGTCAGTCTGTCTGCTGTTCATCAGCAATAGACCTGGATGAAATTTTTGTAAAAATGAAAAACACCTTCACTTACAGCAGTATCTTCGTTTTTCCTAAAATAAACGGGAAAATAAGGTATGATCAATATGAGTTTGGGATCAAAGAAATTAGTTTCTTAATATTCCTGTAGAATAGAATAGAATATAATATTCTTTATTGCACACAGAAAATAATAAAATAAAATTAATATAGACTTAAAGTAAACAAATGTACAATTGGTGGTCTTATCACTAATAGTGATTTCTTCCAGACAACTGTCTTAATAATAATCAATATGATCTGGAATAGGTCGGTCATTGTGCGCATCAGTATCATATAAAATAAAAAAAAAATAAAAAATACAATTGAATAAATAAAGGGATAATAAACTACGTAAAATGGGAAATATATAAGAGAAAAATAGTAGTAGTATTTCCTGTAATAGTTTCTTTATTATCTTTTCTTTACGATCTAAAATATTTTATAAAGTAAACTCATACACGCGGTAAGTTCCAAATCTTGTTTGAAAGCGCTAAGACTTTCATCTTATTACTATTCATAGAGGTTTTAGATATACTCTGCGTGTCGATTGAAAATTATTACGGTCTCAGCACTAAAGGTAGCGGAAAAATCATTTTACTGGTAAATGTTTTTGGGGAGGTGAGAAGGGATATTGTTTGCCAATATTGTTAGTATACAGATAATACGAGGAAGAGATTCGTAAGGCTTGAAATGGAAAATAATTATTTATTTATGAACAGTTTGTTTATAGAATTGATTCCTTACATTTACAATAAACACAAACATTTGGTTAAAAATAAGGTTTTTATCTCTTATAAGTTGCTATTGAAACCAAAAAGGATGAATCATAACAAAATGAAAAAAAATCTGTAATTTATGTTGCTTCATTTTAAAATAATTAACATAAAGATCAACAATAATAAAATATTGAAATTTTTCTGCAGTGAATTATTTTTCTTTCGTGGATTTAAAGGAAAGAAAATGTGAAACTATTAGTTTAATGAACTTTTGGACATCGATTTAAATAAAATTAAAATATCGTGCTTAAAAATGTGGTTTATATTAGTTTTGTTGTTTATCATGTATTACAGTTTAGTATACATATATACCATGTATTCATCTATATCTATAACAAAGGATTGAAGCCAATAATTTCAAACGCTACACCTTGGACGCTTGTAAAGAAAAGAAAATAAATACATGTTTCTACCGAGCAAAAGTGAATTAGCTTAGAAATCTACCAATTAGTCTCATAATAAGTAAATGCAATATCTCACAGGCAGGTTAAATAAAATGTGTGTGAAAATAATTGTAAAAACAAATGAAAATATCTACATGACTTATAAGCGGTTTGAATAATTGTTAGGGTCTTGGCAAATAGAAGGAAAATCTCCAGTCAATTTGTTTTCCACCGTGTGAAGCAGTCACAAAGTTAATAATGGGTCATCCCTAACGAATGAATGAGTGTCGGGACCAGTTAGGGTTCTGATTTGGTAACCGCTACCATTTGTATACGAGCATTGTATTTGAATTTGATGATGCTATTTCAGCTTTTTGTTTTATATAGTTAAATAGTAACATGAATAGGTCGAAAATGTTATGTAAAATTAGACACACATTGCATGAGAACTAACTAACTAATAAACATAAATAAATTTTTATAAATATATTGAGATATTTAACATAAGCCCATGTAGTTCCAAACTAAGTTGCGTAACGCTTGTATTATGGTTACTAGACAATATAGACCGGATATACAACATATATAGTTTTCTTTTGTACATATTATACATAAACACCCATTTACATATTACATATACATAAACACCCAGACGCTGGGCGATAACCAAACCCGTGACCTCCGTAAGCGTACCGACGTGCGTTAGCCGTTACGCCACGGAGATTGTCGTATTTAATTGTCGTATATCATCATCATCATCTCAGCCGGAAGACGCCCACTGTTGGACAAAGGCCTCCCCCAAAGATCTCCACGACGATCGGTCCTGAGCTGCCCTCATCCAACCTATTCCGGCGATCTTGACCAGATCATCGGTCCATCTTGTGGGGGGCCTACCAATATTGCGTCTTCCAGTACGTGGTCGCCATTCGAGGCCTTTTCCTGCCCCAACGGCCATCTGTCCTTCGTTTGTTTAGATTTTGAAACTTTAGAGTAACAAAAAAAATATAAGCGAAATACCATCACAAGATCTCTAAAACACCAGATCGACTTGAAATTTATCATATTTACTCATTTCGCGATGTAGACGCTCAATAAGAACAGATTTTACGGAAATCCAATCCATAATGTATGTTTTTATTAATATACATATATTCATTTAAATGACCTTAATTTGCGCTCCTCTAATAATCTCAAACTACTAATTTTTTTAAAAAACTAGTTCGAAAATATTATCTGGCTTTAAAGTCTAATATTTAATCGATTAAAAACTAATTAATTTGTGTTATATTTTATTTTACATGTACTATTTATTTTTATGTTATATTATGTATTTTAAGTTACATTATTTATGTTATTATTACATTTCATATTACTTTTACCACGCCACCTATAGCAAAACGCTTTTGAAATCATTCCGACCTTAAAATGTCTAGATGAGATCGCTTCTTAGCGATACGGCCACCTATTATGCACTAGTTATAAGTTTAATATTAAGTTACTTTGTAAATAATATTTGTTGGACAACAGAGAATAGTCAATCTATCTCTCTATATATTTCCCAAACTTAAGGCTAGAATATTAAATTTACATTATTAATATAATAAAGAATGTCTATACACTTTCGGGCACGAATATAAGCGAATTTTGCTAAAGCCAGTTCTCTGATAAGATCAACTAGTACCGGCTACCGAACGGCGGTCCTAGAGATATTTTTTCCACTCCACTTATACTATCACCCTTGGGAAAATAAGGGGCAAATATGAGAAAAACCTTCGGTAGTGGCGGATGAAATCATCTAACTAGAAAAGTGGGCTTGGAATATTAATGCAAAGGGCTATTGGAGGTGTGAATATTGGATTATCATACATATATTCACGTATACTTTATTGTATGGAATTTTAGTCAGTTTTGATAAGAATTGGTCTAATTTGATTAAATATTTAAAATAGTAGTTGGAAAAAAATAGAACTTAATTACGTTCACCCCTATTCCACCGCCTTCAAGTTTCATTTTCGCGACAAAAAATGGCTTCTGTTCTTCTCCAAAGTCCAATTTATCTCTATACCATTAATCAAAATGGATTCAGCGGTTTAGGCGTGAAACGTAACAGACACACAGAGTTACTTTTAAATTTACAATATTAGTACGGATTTAATAGAAGTAATAATTATTTATTCATATCAAGTTTTATTTATATGCAACTATGACGAACTTATCTTTACATTATATAGTTTTTCTGTGAAGTGTGTATGTGATTGAAGTCCTCCTAAACGGCTGGACTTTTGCTGAAATGATTTGTATATGTTCAAATGAATTCAATCATGGTTTAGATTTACAACTTGGTCTAATACAAAAAAAAATTAATTTGTGTATAGAACAACGTTTGTCGAGTCCGCTATTTTTACCTATAAAGTATTTAACATTAAAATTTGCCAGAAAGAATATATTCTTGAATAATTATCATAATCAGCAAAAAACATAATTTTCTAATCTTTTAAACGTTTGATTACAGTTATTAGAGGCAGGTAAAACAGAAAATTATCACATCCTAAACCAAGCGAAAATCAATTTGGTTGAGTGACATTGTACGGTGTGCAAGATTTAAGATATGTCTTAACTCTTTTACTGGTGTCTTCCCCTTCAAAAATTTTAAGGCTATTGCCTAGAATTTATTATTGATATTTTTATTGCCCAGTTTTTTTTTCTTTAGTCAACAGATATTGCATACCAAGTAAATTTTTATGTAGGGTTATAGAGTATAAGAACATAGTTTTTAGGAAGATATTCAGGGAGTAGAAATTGCAAAGAAATAAACATCACAACGCGAGTTTTTATAGACCATTTTGTATATATTTGTAGACATATTTACATCATCATTAGAAAACGGAGATATAAAGTTGAGAACGCTCTTTCAACTGAAATACTAAGTAAGCATAAATAAGAAAGACTAACTAAGACGTACTATCTAATATGATAATAGCCGGTACTATTTTCCATTGATTTCTTTTCAAACAAAGCGACATTTAAAACTGCGTTTTAAATACTACGTGGTAGGGCTCCAAGCCCGTCTGGGTGGCGACCACCTTTGGTCTTAAGTATGCCGCCATAATAACTTTGTGTTGTGTTCCGGGATTAGTGACCCAAGTTCATGTACCTTTACGGGACAGCAGCGTGTTCGCAATGCCACTGGCGTTCCAAACACCCATAGGCGACGGTAACTGCTAAATTCTAAGCGGGCCATCAGCCTGTCTGCTGTCCTACAGCAATAATAATAAAAAATATTATAAAATATTAACTACGTCTGGAACCCATACTAATATTATAAATGTGAAAGTAACTCTGTCTATCTGTCTATCTGCTTGTCACGTTTTCACGCTTAAACCGATGAATCGATTTTGATGAATTTTGGTATAGATTATAGTATAGTAGATACGAGTAGATTGGACCTTGGAGAAGGACATAGGCTGCTATTTGTCGCGAAAATGAAAGTTAAAGGGGGTGAAATAGGGGTGAATAAAATATAAATAAACAAAGCGCCTGTTACAGTATTAGGAGCAATGCGTTCAAACGGTATCAATACTACTATATTAAATCTCAGTACTATATTGAATCCGCAATAACGAATGAAAGTTCTATTCATTACAAAATAATTTTTTAATACATGGCAGAACTAAGTTTGCCGGGTCTGCTAGTATCAAATATATGTGAAATAAATATGCAATAAAAATCGGTATATTATATTTTTTTATTCATGAAAAAAGTATTCAAAATTTAAGAAATACGACGATATCTAACAAAATTCGAGATATTATGAAAGCGTAAATTTGTGAAGATCTTTTTACATTGCAACTCTCTTTCTAGTGCAATAAGGTACAACAAAATATATAAAAAAGTGTTATACTAAATTTAGTTTTTGGGAAGTGACTGACATATCTGACTCCGGCAACCATAAAGAGATAAACCGAACACCCTGTACCTCTTTTCAGCTCATAGAAGCTGTAATCTATTTGTAGACTCTTAAAACATACTCAAAATAAAATTGCAAAAAACCTAAGCTTAAGCAATCGAAGTCTTTCAAAGTAGAAAAAACAACGCAAGCATTTCCCGAACCGACATAAAGCGAAGTAACCCGTTGCGTCGTCAGTGTAATTTCCCACGAGATGCCTCTCTAAGGTCGGGCGTATCCCAGAAGGTAGTTTAATCAAGCCCACGCTTACACTTCAAAGTGGGGATTATCTTACCGCGAACCGTGACGTCGTTGCCGCCGTCTTCAAACACTAATATTCCTATATATGCATTGACCGCGAAATAATTATATCCCATACATAACAATCCGAGTATCTCGCACATTTTGGTCGTAATATTATTTTAACATCAACCGCAATAAGGAAATCCTCAACAGCAGACAGGGTGAAGGCCCACTTTATATATCGCCACCTATATATGTTTGCGTCACCAGGGGCATTGCTAATACGCCACTGGCCACTGATTACATAGAAGAAATGGAACCTGGGCAGCCCATGCCGGAAAACAACTCAAGGTTATTATGGAGGTATATTTATCCAGACGAGCTTAGAGTCTACCTACCTGGGGTTATTGCCACAGGGGTCAGTATTTTTACTCCACTCATGTACAGAGAATAAACTTTATAGTTGTTTGTTTGTAATATTTATAATTTATAAAGATAACTGTAGCTTTTGTGTTATCTTAGGTGTCCATCAATATTATTATATACCTATCATTAGATATCAGTTTCTGAGTTTGTCTATGCGAATTTAATTATCAGGTTTTAAAGTAATGTTCTGACTCTATGGAATACGAAATTTCTAGCATTTTTACGTACAAAAATTTGCTGCTACAAGTTCATAAAAAAACTAATCATTATATCTACTCAGGTAAGAGAATATATATTGAGCACTAATTTATTTATAACATGTCTGTTCCTACAAGAACATTTGAATGTTAACAAGGTACTACATATCAATTTGCATAGTTATTACTTCAAATTATAATTAACTTGAAATCATAGACTTCAGTGCTGACGACGTTTGAGAAATTCCAGTGGTTAAAGTTATTAATTACAAACTAAATATAATCTAAGCTCTTTACCGACAGTCGTCACAATACTCTGCGTGCCTTATATCTGCTTGAGTGCGTTTTTGTTGTTACAATTTCGCACTCTTAATACGACGGTATCAGTGCGAGTTGGCTAATTGCCCAAATATACATTTTTTGCGTCTCTAATCAACTGACCTGGCAAACGTTGTTCTGCCAAAGAAAAAAATTTCCGACAAAAAGTAGTCCTTAGTAGATGTCCTTAAGGTCCAAATTATTTCGCGATTTAGGCATAAAACGTGATACAGAGGTATTTTAGAGTTATTAATATTAGTATGGATTGTCAGAAAAGATAATTGTTATAAAAATAAGCGCAACAAGCCTTTGATATCAAACGCGGATGATACAATAAAAGCTCTTTTTGAATCAGAGGGAGAAGGTTACAATTAAATACGAACTATCCGTGCAGGGGCGGAGAAAGAATACTGAACTTTGCGGCCTGGCTTGGCCTGTCGTAAAAGGCGACAAAACAACCCACCCTAGCTTCGTGGTAGGGCCTTAATTCTGTCTGGATGGCGACCACTTTTAGTCTTAAGTATGCCGCCATAGTAAACTTGTGTTGTGTTCCGGTATTAGTGTTACCCAAGTTCCTGTACCCTTATGGGACAGCAGCGTGTATGCGATGCCACTGGCGTTGCAAACACACATAGGTGACGGTAATTGCTAAATTTTAAGAACACAAACCGACTAAAAGAAACAGACAGATAAAAAATAGTAAATACTACTTTTAGACCCAAAATAATATGGTATTTAATTTAATTGTTAATATAGAACTGATAAGCACAATTCGATTTTTATTATAAAGTATATCTTATATAGTATTTTTATACGTATTGAATACATCCTCCTTATTTATAGTTGATTGAGAACAGAGGTTCTATAAAGATGTAAAAAGTTCTGGATGTCTTTCAAGTTTAAGAGGTAAGAAACGTGAATAGGTCTGTATTCCCTTGTGAGCTGATGTATGGTCGACCTCGTGTAACCCATTTCACGTCATTTTAAAGAACCCTTCGTGTCATATCCCAACGGATACTTCGACGCGGAACTCATTTCCAATTTAATAGACCTTTGTTTATGGTTATTTACCTTTAATATTAAGAAAATGTTGCGGATAAATACGGACTCCATTTGCTAGGTGTCTCAAACACCTTTTCTTTTTGAGATTTAAGATCAAAGCAGTTGACTATGTTTTTTTTTATTGCGTAGGACAGCAGACAGGCTAACAGCCCGCTTAGAATTTAGCAGTTACCATCGCCTATAGGTGTTTGCAATGCCAGTGGCATCGCAAACACGCTGCTGTCTCATAAGGGTACAGACAAGAACTTGGGTCACTAATGCCCGAACACAACACAAGGTTATTATGGCGGCATACATAAGACCAAAGGTGGTCGCCATCCAGACGGGCTTGAGGCCCTACCACGTAGCTAGGTTGGGTTGTTTTGTCGCCTTTTACGACAGGCCGACCCCGGCCACAGAGGTTAGTATTCTTTCTCCGCCCCTGTATGTAAAACCAAATGTATTTAAAAATCTTATGCCTAGAGATAAGAACTTGGAGAGAATCACCGTAAGACTAGGCGTTATATATTAATGAGAATCGTTCCTGCAAACCAGTGCAATTGAACCTAGCGAGTTCAATTGAATCAGTTTGGAGGATACTGATTGATGATAATTATCATCACTATTATTTCAGCGTTAAACCCAATTTTCCACTTTGGTGCCCGGGGTCCACTTTCAGATTTTTTCTTCTCCATTCGGCGCGATCTTCGGCATCTCTGGTAGTCAGTCCATTAGCACGCATATCACACTTTGCGACGTCAAGCCAGCACTTTTTGGGTCTACGCTTTCTATCGGTCCCCAGCGGAGATGACAGGGCTAGATATTTGTTCTCCACGTAAGTATCCGGTTCCCTTAAAACGTGGCCATACCAGCGAAGATGATACTCCAGCAATTTATCTGCAATGTTACGGACATGAAGACTGTCACAAATGCGGGAGTTTAAAGGATGAAAAACATTGAATGAAGACTATTTCCTATAACAACCCTTCTGCAAAAAATATTAAAGATGTCAATACATGTTGATTTGAATTTAAAAATTGTTTCATAGAAAATGTCAATATTGTAAGTTACAAGTGAATTATACAATTTGATCAATCTATTGGAGAGAATAAACCAAGATTTTACAATGCAGCACTAGAATGAAACAATCTGAAATTACATTGTCTCGGTAAAGGTCTCGTCACCGATAAATTTATCAATAAGCAACAAATGTGCATCCAATTGGTTATTAACCAATTTATATAAAAACATTATATCTAACATCTTGCGGCGGTTCAATACTGAGTGCATTTGACAAATTTTGAATTTTACCCCGATGACGCCTACTAAGGCGCAAATAATTTTTGTCCGACATATATAAAATGTATGTTTATTGATGTATTATAAACATACATCGATAAACATATAAACACGCAATATGTAATATTCAAGAAAAGTCACATATATGCGCAAACATATACAAAAAGAAACAGGGAAAAGGAAAATCTTTATTGTTACGCCCTGTGATAAATAGTCGGCCGGCGGCTTTTATTAAAACGCAGGCTATGAAATTGATGTGGTCATTAATTGTTGCAGATGAGATTTATCGTAATAGACTTAGGGTCAATTAATCCACGATTGTGTTACTGTATCTCTTAAAGTGATCGAAGGGCCGAATAATATAATATTATTGAGCATTTCTTGGATTTAGTTGAAAGCGGACTGCCTTCACTGTCTTTTCCTGACTCATTTCGGCCACATACAAAAATTAGATTTTGGGAATCAAGATGAACTGATAGGATTATCACAGGACTGATTCTAAAAAATATTTGCATGACATCATATTTTATTTATATTTGAGCAAATTTCGTTCAAAAAGCGATTGAACTTTAATTAACAGAAAACTTAAAGGAGCTTGCTAGGAAAGATATATGATGACCGGAATGTAAATTTTAAAATAATATATGATACGGAATAACTGTATAGATCAAGTAATTTTTTAACGTGTGAAAAAATTGCAAATTTTTATAAAACAAAATCATACAAAGTTCTAAATATAAGTATAAGTAGTATGTAGTACATAAAATAAGATATCACAGTATTGTCGAGTCACAAACAACGTATTAGGATTTTACTATCCAATTGGTCCGATCGCTGGAATCACCAATAAGATCAATAAGAAGCGAAGAAAACTTTCAATAAGGGACACGAAACCAAGTAATTGTAAGAGCTAACTTACATAACATTTTTACATATTTTATAGTGAAACACATAGTGAGGTTGACAAAGTACTGCCTTTTATATTATTATAAAAATAGATCGTCTACAAATGCATCAACAGATGGCACTGCTAGTAAACAATAGAACGTTTACAGATGCTCCAACAGATGTCATCACTAGTAACTGAAGAATTTGTATTTTAATATTTCTCGAATAATATTTACTACGCGATAGTTATTTTTTTTTGGTCTCGGGGAAAAACCTCTCTTGACGAGCGAGTTCCCTCGGGCGGGGGGGGGGGGACCGAGGGATATGTGGGACTCCGGGAAAGATGTTCGACCATCCGACTACCCACTAAAAAACCCCGCTGTTCTCTTATCGCCTACGTCCGGCCCCACAGATGGCCTGCCGATCTCATGGCCCGGACCGGCGCCGGCCCACCCTTTGTCTTAAGGCGGGCCCCTTCTAAATTATTGACACCAGGGGTCAGGATTTCGACCCCCGGCGCTCTTCTGAATCAACAGTTGAGGGGGCCGCAAAACAGCACGCGGCCCTCTCCCTCTCGGCAATACTGCGGGCGGCGGATCCTCCCCTGAGGGGCCGCCCGCGGCCGCTTTTTACGGCGGCCGGAGGTCATTACCTGCCCTCCGGCGCCGCCGGCGTGGCCTGCGTTGGCGGGAGGGGCGTGTGGTAGTCGACTCCCGCTCCCGCTCCGCCGCCTCCTTTGCGGACATGACTGCCTCGCAGAAGGAGGCGACAGCCGTCCATCCAGGATCGCCCCCGACCATGGACAGAACCAGGGCCGGGAGCGACAGGTCCGCGCCGATTTGGGCAACGAGGGCGTGGCGCTACTCGCGCCACGCAGGGCACACGGCGACAGTGTGATCCACCGTGTCCTCCTCGTCGCTCGCGCCACAGTGGTGGCATCCCGACGTCATCTCCCGCCCTATGCGACACAGGTACCTCCCGAAGCAACCGTGCCCTGAGAGGACCTGCGTCAGGTGGAAGGTCAGGGCACCGTGGCGCCTTTCCAGCCACTCGGTCAGGACGGGCCTCACCGCTTCGATATTGGCGAGGCCACGCGATAGTTATACTCTAAGAAGCTGGACAGGTTTTGATGATTTTTTTGTGTGTACAAGTGCTATAATTTTTTTAATAAGTTATTTTTATTTTCGAATGTAAGATGAGTGTCGTCTGTCAGATCCGCTAGTAAGTAAATAAATTAAGCGTATTGTCATAGAACGATATGTCAATACGTATTGTGATGGTGCACCTTCGTGACATTTTTGTACGCAATGCGTCGAGAAAAGTAATTAATAATAAGTTTGACAACTTTGACTGAATTGTGGTAACAAAAGCGGTTGAACGCTTTATTAGACTCGGAAACCGTCATAGAACTAAAATTAGTAACCTCCTTAATATATTTTGTGTAAAAACGTATTAAATTTCTATGAAAATGGAAATATATATATAGATTAGCTTTGGAAGTTGAAAAGTATATTACATTAATATATATAATTTAAATAATTATATATATTTTAAATCATGGTTATTAAAAATGGACTATTCAGACACAGAAAAATTTATTCATATTGGAGAATAATACATGTTTATGCTAGCTAGAAAAATTCACACCTACACATACGCACACGCGCATACATACATATACACACAAACACACACACACACACACGTGCACGCACAAACACTTCCTCACACTCGCGCATAATAACTCACGTTGTAAAATATATAATATTAATTTATGCAGAATCATTTAATTAAAAATGGGAGAATAAACTTGCCCCAGAGATACAGATAGATCTAGTTCTGGAGCAAGTGGAATCAATTATTTTATTTTATCTACTTTTAGTCATTTTATTTAAGTTTCACTGTCATAATGTTTCATTTAATTTTAATTAATTTAATTTAAAGTACTATTGCTATTTTTATCTTAATTAATTGTAACTTGTAATTGATGTTATATTTTATACTGTCAATATTTTGTTGTTGTTGAATAAATTATTATTATTATTAAATTTAATCGTCCATTGTTAAATATTTTGCTTTTTTGTATTACGCTAATTGCTAAGTAATTTTCATTCATTCGTTTCATACATTCAATATATTACAACACTACAAAAACAAACTGTCTTGCCATACAAAATTTTACAAATATCAAAGATTTTTTCTTTATGACATTTTGAACATCAGGCCTCATGATAGGGAAATACATGGCCAATTATGAATTATAAGTGAATTTGTAAATTAAATTAATGTAATCTTATATAAAAGTACACGAAGAGGTTTGTTCTGTGAGTCAACTCAAAGAACAGTGCCGCGTGAAAATGTTGATAACGCATTTGACACTGAAAATAACATACAATAACACACAATGGAATATGTCAGCATATCCCTAGAACCTTTATAACCCCACTCAATAAAATCAAACCTTATTCGCATATAGATAAAGTTTATTTTTTCTTTTAAACAAAAAGAAGCAAAGTGACTTTACCTAACTCGGCAACAATACAAGAATTTCGATCAGACATTGCCAGGTCCCGTCAGATTTTCTTTATTAAATTGGGGTAAAAGGGAAAGTTCAAACACGAAGTATGAGACTGAAATATTAACGAGGAGTAGTCTGAATTAAATATTTTTCGTAGACATATACCTATAGTAATTGATCTCACCTAGACAAAGAGATTCAAATGAATTTTAGCAGCTAAGTTTTTATTACTGTAGGACAGCAGACAGGCTGGCGATGCACTATACAATAGCTATAATTAGTATTTACCACTATACTTAGTAATTAGCGTCGCTTATGGAAGAGTCGCTTGCGTTCACCTACAAACAAGCAACCACTTACGTGTAATATGTTGTTCCGCTACTGACAACAGAGACAGAACTAATAAATCGTAGCTGGATGACAAAGTACGTAGTGCATTTAAATTAAAAATATTTCTTTTTAGTAAATAAATAATGACTGAACATTTAAAACATAGACATTATTCTCTCTAATGTTATTCTATGTACAATACGATTAATAATATAATAGTAATCACTACTACATTAGGTTTATATAATACTCGCCACGCTTTGTGAAGCGGGTTACACGCTTATGATATCAATGTTTTCCTTTATGGTTAGTACGTGGCAATAATGCTATTATGGTGTATGTATACACCATATTATCGTGCGTTTCGACACCTCGACATTTAAGTTGGCGTCTGAATAATTAATATAATTTAAATATTCAATATTCTGCTATAACAATATTATGGAACCTTGAGTAATTTTTTTATTAAAATTCTTATTAATTAATATAGAGATCTCTAAACCTATAGACCCTATTTACTTGAAATTTAGCATAGTAATTTACTCTGTCATGTCATCACGAGATCTCTAAAACTATACACCCGACTGACTTGAAATTTAACGTATTTACTCATTTTGCGATGTAAATGAAGAAAAGATTTTACAGAAATCCTGCCCAAATCATATTTTTAAATTGATATGGTAAAACAACGTTTGCCGGGCCAACTAGTTTATTATATTTATGTAAGTTAACTATATTTATATTTTTATTTGCATTATTAATTTCCTGTCCCGTGACGGCTTATTATTGGTTTTTTAACTTATACAGAAAAACAACGTTTGTTGGGTCAGCTTGTAAGTAGACAAAAACAGTTTTTATTAATACATTTGACTAAAAATGGATTTAATGGACACTTAGATAACTGTGGATGAAAACCGATAAAGAAAAAGATTTAAAAATACCAGAGTAGACTTTCTTTAAAGTAATCTTAAGATTAGTAGATTGCCCTGAATATTACAGAGAAATTCGTTTAATGAACTTTTTTTACTAAGAGCGATTTATTCTGTTTACATCCCAATTTTGCACTTGTTTTGATTTTCCTTTCATTTTTATTGTTCTCTTCTTTTTGTTTCATATACCTAAATTATTTTTATTATTTTGCATCAAAGGATGGTTAAATGAAATACATATAATATATTACAAAAAAATTTTTAGACGCAGTACACAGACACAATTTTCTTAATACTTTATATTAATGATAATAATATAATCAAATATATAGATAATTAGTACTAATAATATTTATTCTATGCATTTGATATTTATCTTAGAAGCACCTGCAGTCTGTCGCTCCATCCTTAGAAGGAAAACAGGTTTACTTCGTCTCTGCAAGAGTTTGTGAAACCCATTATACCATATATCTTAGTAGAATAGAAATGCCGACAGTCACTTAAACTGGCATCTGCAAAGTTCCCATAGTATCAAGTTTAATATTCGATATCAAAGTGCAATAGCAAACAGCGCGGTATAGAGTTTTCATATAAAGCCATATTGATATACAAAACAACAAGAGTACAGAGGTAAGCTTAAATATATCATTTAAGCTTAAACTAGAATTTTTTTCAAGAATATATTATTTGTCAATAGATGTCTCAAAATGGCAGGTAGTAAGTACTTTTAGTACGAGTAAAGTACACGCACTAAAAGTCTAAAGCGATATTGCCCTAAGTCAACAAACAAATAAAAATATATGTTGTCATTTACGACTTATTATCATTACGACTCAAACCTTCACTTCGATACCCGGGGTCCGCTTTCCAACTTCCGAACATGCTGTTATTTATGAATGCAGAAATAAAAATCAACCTAGTGCTATTAAAAATAGTTATAAGTTTCACCTTTGCTCAAATATTTGTTCATCAAAACGCGTGTATACGAAAAACTAAATGATACTGTGATTTTGGGACTCTGGATTTCGTGTTTGTTACGGGTGTGTTCAAAGGCTTCGGTAAACCTTGTATGATTGTATTGGCTCGATTCTTATGCAAGATAAAATATTTGTACGATCTACAAATGTAATAGTTCTTTTTGTCTACATGAGTCTACATAATTATGTACGAGGTTTCAATTTATAACTGTATCCTATCTTCGTTTAGAAAAGTTTTAGTAACGGCAACTGTCGTCTGATCCGTCTGATCAGCTTAGCAAGATGTAGCGAGTAGGTAAGACTGCAGGTTGACTTTGGTGGTATAAGTTTGATGATTTATCGGTGCAGGGACGGAGAAAGAATACTGACAATTGCGGCCGGGGTCGGCCTGTCGTGAAAGGTGACAAAATAATCCACCCTAGCTACGTGGTACGGCCCCAAGCCCTTCTGGATGGCGACCTTTGGTCTTAACTTCTTAAGTGTGCCGCCATAATAACTTTGTGTTGTGTTCCGGCATTATCGACCCAAGTTCCTGTACCCTTATGGGACAGCAGCGTGTTTGCGATGCCACTGGCGTTGCAAACACCCATAGGCGACGGTAACTGCTAAATGCTCAGTGGGCCGTCAGCATGTTTGCTGTCCTACAGCAATAAAAAATGTAATGTTTCTGTATACTCAGTCTTTTACACTGTCAACTTTTTGCCTTCATCTTTCACTGACAAAGTTATCTCGTTAAATGCACTGAGAGTTTACGAATACAAGAGCCCAAGTTTGTACCTTCTACCAGTGAGAGTTGATCTTTGAGAAATAAGATTAATATGCTATTTGTAGGTGTGCAGTTGATGAGTCACCGAGGTTCAGTTAATTTGGACGGGTCGTTTGTTGAAATTTGGTTAATAACAATTTATACGAGTATAAGATTGGAATAGTTGAATAAATATTCTAGTCACGAAAAAAATCCTGTTTTAAGAAATTTATATTTATGATATATTATTAAATCTATTTATTGGAATGTAATAAAAAAACATATATTTCGAATACTGGTGTAAATATTAAAAGCTCTTCAAAACGTAAACCAAATGTTGAGCGGCGGAAAATGGTGGTGGTGATAGTTTTCTGTGTGCGTATAATAGGAGGCCATCGTAGGCTTAGAACAATGTGCCCGACATAATTGTTTCTCCCCCCCAAAGTTCTGGATTGGTACTGGTAATTTGGATCAGGCTGGGTGACGTAGCTTGGAATTTAGTAGCCTGATGATAATGACTTTACCAGTGATGATCATTTAATTCAATCTCGGGATAAAAAAGTGATGAATGAAAGTAGTATTTTGTTATTAATAAAATACTATATATATGTATATATATACCTAGTCAGGTCATAAGTATTGTCACACAGTAAAAACTTTTCTTTTAGAATGCTGGCCACAAAAAAGTTTATTGAATTCGAATTTCGAATTGTTCATGAAAATAAAAATGTATAACTTTTAGAATTTTACTCATTTTTAAATATGGAGTGGACGCTTAAAGAAGACCGTGTTGCAGTTATTGCGTTGTATCGTTGCGGTTACGCGCCAATTCAAATTTTTAACATACTGAAAAATTTGAATATTACTAAAAGATTCGTTTATCGTACCATCAAACGATACAATGAAGACTCTAGTGTAGATGACAGGTCAAGAAGTGGTCGCCCTCGGTCTGTTAGGACTCCAGCAGTGATAAAAGCTGTGAAGGCACGAATTCAAAGAAATCCCAAACGTAAGCAGAAACTGTTGGCCCTTCAGATGGGGTTAAGCAGAACCACGGTGAAAAGGGTGTTAAATGAAGACTTAGGGCTTCGGGCATATCGAAGAAAAACAGGACATCGTTTGAATGCTCGTCTAATGGACCTGAGACTGAAGAGATGCCACGCTTTGTTGAAGCGGTACGCGGGAAAAAAATATTGGGAAATTCTTTTTTCGGATGAAAAAATTTTTACCGTAGAAGAGAGCTACAACAAACAAAATGATAAGGTGTACGCACACAGTAGTGAAGAAGCGAGCAACCGTATTCCGCGTGTCCAACGAGGTCATTTTCCATCCTCGCTCATGGTATGGTTGGGAGTTTCTTATTGGGGCTTAACAGAGGTACATTTTTGTGAGAAAGGTGTAAAAACGAATGCTGTTGTGTATCAAAATACAGTCCTGACGAACCTTGTGGAACCTGTTTCTCATACCATGTTCAATAACAGGCACTGGGTATTCCAACAAGATTCGGCGCCAGCTCATAGAGCGAAGAGCACACAAGACTGGCTGGCGGCGCGTGAAATCGACTTCATCCGGCACGAAGACTGGCCCTCCTCCAGTCCAGATTTGAATCCGTTAGATTACAAGATATGGCAACACTTGGAGGAAAAGGCGTGCTCAAAGCCTCATCCCAATTTGCAGTCACTCAAGACATCCTTGATTAAGGCAGCCGCCGATATTGACATGGACCTCGTTCGTGCTGCGATAGACAACTGGCCGCGCAGATTGAAGGCTTGTATTCAAAATCACGGAGGTCATTTTGAATAAACTTTAATGTCATAAGAATCTATGTTTTGTTAAGTTCATTTTGGTATATGAATGGTTACATAATTAATAAACTTGTTACAATTATTTTACATTAAACATGTGACAGAATTTATGACCTGACTAGGTATATATATATATATATATATATATATATATTAAGAATATAGTAAGTGTAATTGATATATAATATTACATTACACATATTATTAATACATAACTACTAGGATTTATCAAATATTTTCTCAGTTAATCACTTTGGATCTTGAAAGATATATATTGTTAAGTATTTCAACTATTAGACCCCTGTCAAATTGTCTATGAAAGGGGCCCTTTTCATAGATTAAATCACGAAGTTTTTTTTGGCGGAATATATACTGTATAAGAAAGACATGTGAAACAAAAAATAAACACATAACTGGAAAACTGGTTACACAGAATTTAATATTCGTTTTCGACAACTTATTCTGCGATACGTAATCTTAGTTAGACGGTCGAGGTTGACAGGCCATTTAAAACAGATATAAGTATTTAAAATTCTATTTTATCATGGAAATCTTATATATAAAATTCTCGTGTCACAATGTTCATTCCCGTACTCCTCCGAAACGGCTTGACCGATTCTCATGAAATTTTGTGAGCATATTGAGTAGGCCTGAGAATCGGCCAACATCTATTTTTCATACCCCTTAGTGATAAGGTCACTATTCCACGCGAACGGAGTCGCAGGCACAGCTAGTATATATATATATATATATATATATATATATATATATATATATATATATATATATATATATATAATATATATATATATATATCGACACTGTTGAACATTGAATTGAAGTCGTTATTAATTTTTTGTTTTCTTTTTACTGTGTAGAGTAGTAGTTAATATCTAAATGTTAAGACTTGTAATCAGCAATAGTTGTTAAGAATGTTAGATTATATATACATATTGTAATTTTTATTAGCCTGTAAGTCTTACTAAAAATAAATAAATAAATAAATATATATATATATATATATATATATATATATATATATATATATATATATATATATATATATATATATATATATATATATATATATATATATATATATATATATATATATATATATATATATATATATATATATATATATATAAGAGTAGGTAAGACCAGCGAGCAGGTAAGACTGCAGGTTGACTTTGGTGGTGTAAGCCCACCCTAGCTACGTGGTAGGGCCCCAAGACCGTCTGGATGGTGACCACCTTTGATCTAAGTATGCCGCTATAATAAATTTGTGTTGTGTTCTGGCATTAATGACCCATATTCCTGTACGCTTGGCAGGCACTGGCATTGCAAACACTCATAGGCGACGGTAACTACTAGAATCTAAGTGGGTCGTCATCCTGTCTGCTGTCCTACAGCATTAAAATAATATTAATGATTCGAAATATTATCTTTTGATATTTCGAATAACTTTTATTTTCGGACATTATCAATTGTGATTACATGAACTTATCTGTATTTTTATTTATTTTATACTCAAATATTTATTTTTATGGAGATCCTCTCCGTAGTGTTAATGATACAATTTGGCCTAAAAGATTTCTATAAGATTTAATGCAATTTATGCGACAAATAAATAAATGATAATAAATGATGATTATATGAATAGCCAAATCTAATAAGTTGCAATGTCAGGAACCTAATTGTCACAAGTTTGAATTCGTATATTTGTAAACATATTTAAACTATCACATTGTAGAATGCTCAACCTCGCTTCGCGACATTCGAAATTCTGCCTCAACAAGTCCCATTATCAACTCAAACACCTTGTAATTGCAATAAGGCAGCTAAAATTGAGAAACTGTCCGTAAAAGGTTATATTTATAACAGACCTTACTTAAGTCCAGTATTGTTAAGGCCCCTTCTCATTATCCCGCATATCCAAGTACACTTGTCTCCGCACAATGCGCCGTTTGTGAACAATTATTATTTACGAGAGCGTCAGTCGTAGAATTCTTTTATTTCGGTGACGTTATGATTCCGTTTTAATTAAAAACATATTTTATTTTAATGTAGTGTTGTTATGGACCAGATTTTTGGATTTATCAAAATATTTAAGTTGCGAAATGTAAAAATATAGGAATTTCTTCTAACTGTAGCGAAAAATTGTTATTTTTTTTAATAAACAATTAACGAACACATAGACTAGAATAAACCATTTACAGAACGCAACGCACACATACTCACACACATACAAACACACTTTAAAACACGATCACTAGTGTAGTCACTGAAAAGGACATCCTGTCAGATGTGCTTCCTTGAAATTTCTTTGCTAGAATACTGACAAAAAAGAAAATACTTATATGGGTTTATTTTTATAGTCGAGGTCCAGTTATTTATTATTTTATTAAAATAGATCATAAACATGACATACATTACGCAATCATAAACTAATCAGGCATAGTATCGTGTATCATTTAAAATTTTGTCACAATTATAGTTGACGACTGGATACTCAAGAAGTTAATTGCTTACTCAATTAACCCAGAAAGATAAATATATAAATACAGAATGATCTTATACAGGGTGACAGACAAAACCGTCCAAATTCACACAGAAGAATCTTTAGTAAAAGTTATGAGAAACATGTATTTTAGTTTAGTATTTCATATGATTGATGACATAAATCTGAGGTTTATTTATTTATTATTAAAGGTACACGAACAGTAAAGTACACATTAAATAAGACCATGATGTAACAAACATAACAATTATATACATATATGCATACATGCCAGTGACAGGCATACACAGCTTTGTGTACAGTTTGTCAATGTTAATATTTATTTTAACTTAAATTAACTTAATCTTCATGAAAATACATGATTAATTTACTTAGGCTAACGTAAATTGGAAATTCAACCTATAATGTCCAGCCTAGGCTGAACCCTATTTCATATGATTGATGATATAAATCTGAGGTCAAGTTAAATTGGTCGTAGAAAATTTCCGAAACTAATCATTTTTAGCTAAAACTATTTTTTTTTTCTAAAATAAAAGTAGCCTAAGTTACTCCTTGTTTCATCAGCTAGTAAAAGTCCCGTCAAAATCAGTCTAGCCGTTTCAGAGATTAGCCGGAACAAACAGACAGACAGACAGACAAAAATTGTAAAAAATGTTGTTTTGGTATATGTACCGTGTTTACGTCCGAATGCACTTAGTAAAAAGCGGTTACTTTAATATTACAAACATACCCTCCAATTTTATTTATTTGTATAGATGTAAGATGTTGATTTGAATTTAAAAATTGTATCATTGAAAATGTCCATATTGTAAATTTAAAGTGAATTATTCAATTTGGTAAATCTATTAATTGGAGAGAATAAACTAAGATTTGACAATGCAGCAATAGAATGAAATAACCTGAATTTCCATTGTCTCGGTAAATGTCTCATCAACGATAAATTTATTAATGAAAGCGACAAATGTGCGTCCATTTGGTTATTAACTAATTTAAAAACATTATATAACTGCATTTTGAAGTAGTAAAGTCTATCGCCGTATCCAGCCAACTTTTTAGCCAATCCACAATTATATGAAAGAAACCAGAGAAAACGTTTCTGTATACCTTCTAATCTTTTGCAATAAACATCATATAAATTTACACTTTCTAAAATTTGCGACTTAATATTCAACGAACATTATGGTGTGGTTAAAAAAGGCGTTTAATAAATTAAGTTTGTTGCCTCATAAATTACTCGGAAGTGAAATTGCTTCTCTGGAGACTTCACAGTCGCTGGCTCATAATTGCATTCTCCACACGTGATACGCGACGGAAGTTTCTTTGCATATAAAAGGGGATATATTCTTCAATACTTAATATAAACTTTAAATAATATACATAAGAAATGAACAAATATAAAAAAGCAGCATCTTAAATTTAAGGAGAAATGGTTTTTTCTCAATATCTCGGTTATTTTCATTCTCATTTGGGATTTTGTCCACAAGAGAAACATCCAACATATCCTGCTGAGTGACTTGAAATTTGAGAACCAGTCCCACCGTTAACGTCTGCGGCTGCTGTGTTCAATACTGGTAGGACGCATTGCTCGAAAACTTTCAACTTCAAGCACTGGGACGTTCAACGAAAAGACCTGACGAATCTTTCCCAAAGCAGCGCAACCTAGGCCAATTCTCCTATTAACTTCCGCTAAAAAATTGTGGCTGTTGAACTTGAATTTCTGTCCAAAGTAGACATAGACTGGCACAATATTTAGAGGGACGCCATTTATATTAATCGGTCTCGCCATAATCATGATCATTAAACATGACTTTTATTATTCATGCCAAGACAAGACCGAAAAGAGTCGTGAACTTAGATGATTTAAAATCCACTATTTTTTTATTCTGGAGGAGGAAAAATGCCCTTGCGCGCACCACCTGACGCACGCGGCCGTGATAGGTGCATGTGGAACTCTCAGGTATACGGGATACCCACTAAAAATCTCCCCCAGGTTCCTCGTTATCACTGATGCCCGGGGTGCCGGCAAATGGCTCGTCCCAACCACCGCCACCACTAACAATGGCCTGCAATGGGTGTGGCCTTATTCAACCAGGAGAGACAAAATCCCCGACCCTGGGAAGCAGTTAAATTCCCCAGGCCTCTTTTGCAGCCGTAGAGTGAGCAGGCGCGCGGAGCTCTAACGCACCTCGTCTCCTAGGCCTTGCTGGCAGCTAACCCTTTCCCCGAGGTAATCCACTACTAAATTATTTTAAGGTGAATAACACTGCTTTAGTAGCTGGTTTAGTAAATGTATTTATACAGTAGGGTCTCGGCTCAATCATGATATGATCTGTATTATTTTTTTATGGTCACGTGTTTAAAAAATTCCACATATTTTCTTAAGATAACAAAAACTGCAGATCGCGAGATATGTTAAGCAAAGTTATTTACGTTTCATTGTCGGAAGAGTCAATATTATGCAAAGTTGTTCTTAAGTTTCTCAAACGGTCTTATATTAATTTCACACTTGGTAACTTGTCTTCTCAGTAAAGTAGGGTTGTCCGTTCAATATGTGTATAAACCAGTTTTCATGTATACTGAAAGAAATCAATAGCTAAACTACTACATGATCGTCATTCTCATGTAAATCTTTTTCTCCGTTCAGAGGCAGAACAAGAATACTGATGCCTGCGGCTGGAAGCGGCCTCTCGTAAAAGGTGAAAAAACAACTCAAGCTTGATGGCAGGCCTCCAAGCCCGTCTGGATGGTAACCACTGTTAGTTTTTAAATATGCCGCCATGATAAACCTTGTGATTATGTTCTGGCATAAGTGACCCAGACTCCAAGTGGCCAGATGGCAGCAAGTTAGCGTTGCTCGTCGTAGCGTTGAAAACATCCATCCATATATTACTTTGATGCACGTTACGGATACGTAAAGACGCGTACAATTTATGAAAATATATTTAATTAAGTCATTTAGCATTAAGAACTTGAAATATTTACAATCATGCAGGTCAATCATAATTATCTCCTTTAGTGAACCACCACACAGTCGGGTAATATAAAGCGTATAAATACTTACTTTTTCCGACACTGCCAAACACTAACATCGATTCACTTTACTTTTCTTTTCGAAATTCTGGAAACAAATGGGTAACGTTTATCCTTGATATTCGTATTTATATTGCAGTAGAATCAAACAAGTTCATGCAAGATTGCAAGCACACACACCACAAGTCGTATTTCGTCCCTTTGCACCTCTGAACAAGCGTTGCGGATGGCGGACTCGGTAGCGGTGGCGCTTTGCAAGTCACGACACGTTGTACTGAATATGGAATATGCAAGTTTTTACAAGTAACAGTCGCTGAGCTTCTTAAAATGTTATCTGCCTACATAGATAGGTGAAGTTTTAGTACATTTTAGTTCTTCACTATCGAAAGCAAATAAATTTTCGTTGACCCCCTTACGAATTGTGAACCCCCATTTTTTTGTCACGCCAACATAGACTCCCGTCGAGTCTCCCGTGGACTTCTGGGGGTCCACCTGGACCACTTTGGGAACTAAGGATTTAAATGAATATTGGAATTGTAGACTTCATTTAAAACTTACTAATTTCCTAAAATAATTATATATGTATTTGAAAATGTCAAAGCTCTCACTAATTTACACAATCAGTAACTGAAAACGTGTATCTGGTATATGTATCTTCAAACGTTGAATGTATAATTCGTTTACTGTGTTTTATTTAGTGTTACTGCAACCTACACAGTGTTTATAGTTTAGTCATAAACGAAAGCATAAGGAACTTGTAATATAAAATCACTATAGACAAACTTAAACTTATATACATACACTTTCAAACAGGTAAAATATTTAGAAACAGCGTCGATAGCTTCTACCAGCACATGCTGACTTTGGGGTCTTTTAGGGCAATTTTTTTTGTATTTTTCTATTTTATGTTATTATTGTGCTTGTATTTGTCCTAAATAAATATATTTATTTCTTCTTCCTTAGCTATGGTAATTAAAAAGCTTGGCGAGTAAAATTTCTGCCCTCGAATTTAAATAGAACTAATTGTTTCTACGCCTGCACATATCACGTGTATACAATAATGTCTATAATGTCAAATGTCAGCCCTATATTGTTAGGAAACAAGGTACGAGTAGTCGAGCAACGAAAATTAATCCCGCCCACGATGCATAATAGAATGCCATTTTGCGGCTAAATTGTACTGCAACGGTTAAATTTTCGAGAACTATATTCAGCTACATTTTAGCGAACTTTGAGATGCTAAATAATACACTTTGAAACGTTTGTGGTATAGAATCTGACTCCTTACCGGGATCCTAAGTTCACCCTAGCTGATGTGAATTTCCGAAAACTAAACTTTAAATATATCTGTAAATTTTAATTAGAAATATATGTATGTTTTTATTATTAATAAAAAATTATAGATTAAAAAATCTATATTGCATGCTGAAAGGTTGATAATGGAGCACTCATATTATTTTCTCTCACATTGTTACCCATTTTCACAAATAGATATTCATTTCTTAAGTAGTAATTGGAAAAATAGTATATACAAGTTTTAATTGGATAATTGACCGTGAATGTACCTATCTTTCAATGCTCAACTTTCTATCTTTCATTCTTCATGCTGTCAATTCTTAACCTTCGGTCTATATTAATATATTTATTATTAGTTTTAAATAATATTGTATTTTATTATTTTAAAATAATTGGATAATATTTTGAAAGCTATTTAGGGCGGATGACACGAACCTAATCATACTACTCTATTAAAATTAAATCTGTATACCTATATATTCAACCCTCTACGTGAACTTACATAAATACACAATAACTTCACATGAGATTGATATTATTCAAAATCAAACCTAACCTTATCTACTAAATGTAGAAAATATATTTTGTTAAGAATGTTCCTTTGTATCCTGCAACCATTATGCCATATTCGTAAAAGGAACATACTATTGAAGGAATACTAAAAATGTGAATAAAACTGCCTTAGCGGTGCACACCACCGTGAGATTCAAACATGAGACGTCTTGATGTTGCTACCAAGTACTCAAAAAAATCGTGAAGAAACCTGCATATCAAGATCACCTTGTATGTGTAACCCGGTAATCCGCCTTAGATAAGCGTGGCGGGTATACTGACCATTCGCTTGGGGAGACCTCAGGTCTGCATTGGGACTCTATGGGCAGATTTTGTTAATGTAAGAATAAAAATGTTTCTTAGTTTTGAAGTTTTTTTTTTATTTGACGTTAGAACATTATCTCGAAAATGTAGCTGCTTACGATTTTACGGTGATCTGCCATCAGCGCTGGCAAACACTACTAGCGAATCCCGGACTGGGGCCTATTTAGGACATAAACATAAGCTATTATTAGTATTATTTATACTACTGAAAATATTTTAGGTAAATAAATGAATATAATCATAACAATAAAATATAACACTAGATATGCATGCTGGCTATAAGCTGGACAGACCAATGTTGAAGTTCTGAGTCAAGCTGGGAGATAGCGTGAATTGATCCTGACTATAAAAAGAAAAAAGGTTGCCTATCTGGGTCATGTGCTCAGGCACTTCAGGTACAAACTTTTATAAGTGATACTCATGGGAAAAGTGGCTGGAAAAAGAGCGGTTGGACGCAATAAGAAGACCTGGCTGCGAAACATTCGGGAATGGACTGGAATCACAAGTGCAGCCAAACTTTTCAACTTCGCCAAGGATCGGAAAAAAGTACGTGGAGCTGACTGTCAACCTTCACTAGTTGGAGAGGCACGATAAGAAGACAAGATACTGTTATTTAACTATACATAGCCAAGAGCTCGCGTAGAGGTTCAAAGTCGTATTTCCAATTATTGATTACATATTAATTACGTAAACTTATTACGTTTACAATTATGTCTTTTGGTTTGGAAAGGTAGAAGAAGGAAGCTATCATAGAATATATAGATGTGACAGAAATTTAATATAAGACTCTCACGTGAATATTACATGAATACGTTTTTGTGAAACGACCGCACTTCATTTTAACACGTTGAATGCTATGAAAGGCACCGTGTGTTTGACAGTATGCTTTTCCCCAGACACTAGAACAACAACCGTGTCGAAAGGCCCTTGGCCGCTTAGAAGATTTGATAGTGATAGAAGGCATTTTCTTTTACTAGTGTCAGAACACAACACAACACAAGTCGGGTCAGGAGCCCTAACACCTAGATAATAAATATTACATTTCTTAACTAATAAATATAATGGTGAACAAAAACATATATACAGGTACGTCGAGATCACTGGTGGAACGTGCCAATTCTATGGAGAAGCGTGGCGGATCACTGTAACGCTAGGCTTCCCTCTAGAGAGAGGCTAAAATAAATTATACCAGTTCTAATTAAATCCCGTACTAGGACCGACATAATCCGTGGTAATTGTCTCTGATGTTTATTAGGAAATATAATTTCTTTCTAAGCAATATATATTCAGAACACGTAGTACAATTATACGACAATAGACTCTAAATTACCCTCCGCTTCACACATCGCAAGATGTGTCTCATTGTATGAATATTAAAAATTGTACCTTCAAATCATTATTATCTTTAAATTAAGGTAGTTAGGGTGCAATATTGAACAGTATTTAATACAAGGTACACAAGAACGGAGCCGTAGCTCCTGATTTAGGTTACATAAACTCAGCTTACTTGAGTGTTTAAGATGATAGCAATGCCATTCGTTTTGATAAGGGCTTTAAAGTTAGAAATTGCTTAAATTCTATTTAGTCGGATATGAATATCTCATCGGATATATCAATTGGCTTATATAATATGGAGTCGACTTTTGACTACAATTCTTTATTTTTTCTCAATCTATTTTATTAAAATACCATCACACTAATCTTTTATAGACTTAATCTAGTGTTGAAAATAAGTTCAATTTAAGTAGTTTTTTAGTATTTACATTAGATATAGGTGAAGATTAATTTATAAATACAGATGTATCTATCATAAAACACGCCAACGAAAGCCGCGAAAATGGAAGACTAGAAACACCTCCATTAGCTGAGATGAGAATGTTAAGATGGATGTGTGGAGTGACAAAGATAGATAAACTGGGAAACGTATTTATAAGCGGATCTAAGAAAGTAGTACGTATAAGTGATAAATTGAGAAGAAAGAGACTGGTGCGGTACGAGCATGTTATGATAAGATATACTATCGTCTATTCGCGTTAGGAAAATAGTGAGTTATCTTGTAACTGCAGAATAAAAGTTTTCACAGTGGGGTAAATTCAAACAATTATCATTCATTTATATTTCAAAATATTAAATTTTTAATAAAAATCTACTGTAATTAAATTAAAAATAAAGTCAATAGTAGGTAATAATTTTAATCAGTGTCACTAAAATTTTTATTTGTATTTATTATGAAAGTATTTTGTTCCGTGTTCTCCATGACGTCATCCAAATTCTACATATGGTTTTCTTCTTGTATCACGTGATCGCAGCATTTATCCATCGATTAGCATTTATTAGTTATTGCGTAACAAAATATTTTTTTACATCACTCATCTTGAATGTTGAGTTATTGGCACCAACATAATTTTTTATTTGGGCCCACATCAACGCTATAGGCTTTATTACAATGGTACAGTAGTAGACGGAGAATTTCAATACTATTACTTTTACCAATTTCGTCTACTAAATATTTATTATATTGTGTGGCGATGTCGGCCACTTTCAATAGTAATTTCTTTTTTAAATAGCTCATGACCAAGGATATTCCTTTGCTTAGCAGCCCATCTAGTATTTGCTGTTTATTTCAAGCTGTTTTCATGGTATTTTTTCAAGTCTGATGGAATGATAGGAAGCGTTATCCATGACAATAACACTTCCTAGTTCAAGTTTAGGTATAATGCGATTGAACCACTCGATAAACTTTTCGCCGTCCAATTCCTCGTGAAAATCTTTAGTTGATTTTGATTCAAAAAGCAAAAGACCATCTTCCACTAATCTTCTGTCGCTTCCAATATGCAAAACGATCAGCATTTTTCTCTATGAGATTTTGAAGCAGTAGATAAAACCTTCTAGAAAAGCAGGTCTCTTATTTTTTTTACAATGGTATCCAAACATGCTTTGAATTTAATATGAATTTACTCATGTTCCGTCAAGAAAGTATATGGTTTTATTTAGTTGTCTATATTCTTTCATTTGTCTGAGATATTTACGCCACCATAAAAAATATCAATGATCTACTATCTTGTTTATTAAAATCGAATCCAATCTCATGTAAAATGTTATGTAGTGTATTTTTATGTAGTACGTTTGAAAGCTGGAATATGTTCATCAGCTTCACAAAGTGCCATAATTTTATCTAATGTCGGGTCTTCTTCTTCTTGGTAGAATTTATTCATTGCTGAAGGTCGTGTCTGCTGTGTGTGTGCTGGTCTTTCTCGTAAGTTGTTTCCACTTTGTCCTGTCCTTAGCTTCCCAAATAGCGGTTGTTGTTGGTAGTCTACGGGCTCATTTTCCTTCCTCCTTGCCCGTCACGATCAGTTTATCCAAGTTATATGGCTATCATCGTGCAATGTGACCAAAGTATCCAAGAATCTTCCAATAACAGATTGTTGAGAGCCTGACTTTAATGCGAAGCTGGTCTAGAATAGATTTATTTGCTCTTTTGGCCGTCCAAGGTATGCGAAGCATTTGTCCTCAACACCACATTTCGAGTGCATCTATTTTCTTGCGCTCTGGCCCTAATTATCCATGATTCTACTCTGTAGAGAAAAATTGAAAAGTCTAATGTTCGGACTAGTCTCATTTTAGTCACATTGGAGACTTTTCGATTTTGCCATATACATGTCAGCATGGTCATTGCAGCTTTGACCTTTGCTCTTATTGTGCTCTTCTTTTGATCTCTAACATACTTCCTCCTTAGTTAGTCAATAAGGATCCAAGGTAAACAAACTCGCTGACAAATTCTAAGTCCGAGAGATCTCCAGTTCTATAGTACTGGCCGGATCTGTCCACAACCATGACTTTCGTGTTGGATTTCTTCCCATATAGATATATAAGAGTTCCACCAATTCACTCTCATATTCCACTCTGCAAAACAAGTCAGCAAGTTCCTTTTCCGATGATGTGAAAAGTGTGGTATTGTCCGCATATCTCAGGTTACTAATTTTCATGCCACCGTCCGAGATGCCCCCCTCCCAATCTTACAAGACTTTGCTCATTATATATTCACCATATACATTAAAAAGAATACGAGAAAGAAAGAATCCCTGTCTTACTTACCTTTCCTGTGTTAAAGGATCCTGAGATGACGTTACACCTTACCATAAGTTGCTCACATACTGTCACCACTGTTGATAAGGGGACTCATCACTGGTAAACACATTAAAATCATCCCGTTGTTCTTACCGCTCAGAGCGGTCACGGTTGCGGGATATTATGTTTATCTGATACTAGCAAATACAAAACCGGGTGTGAGATAGACATCCAGCATCTTCTTTTTTACACTGAATGACTACAAGGTGCGGATCCCTAGTCCTAAGCCCTGGGTACTTAGGGAAACGGAAGTCAGGTGCGAATTCTAGAATCAAATATTTTTTACTCTTTTGTGTTTTGAATCTAGAAAGATTCCTTTCTATCTAAAACATTAATCCTTTAAACAAAATTATTGTGTCTATTTTAGTATCAGAATTGTAATTACCATAAAAAATAATATTTTGTTAAAAGAGAATACATTAATTAAAAATTAATGGCTCAGAGCTCAGTGTTGTGGAATGGAGATAAAAATAACTCTCCTAAATGTTCAAGTCCAAGGAAGCCTTCAACTAATCCGGAGAACTTGTGTGAAAAGATAAAATATAATAATAATAAAATTAATAAAATACAGATAAAATATATTGATTCATCATCATAAATATCATCTAATCTAAGGGTTAAATCTCGGTTGCAAACCAAACTTTTATCTCCATTTCGTACGATCTTCAATATCCTTGATCTTATGATCTTATGATTTTATGTCTATTGGCACATATTACCCCTTACGTAAACCAAACGTAGTCAAACCAGCAAGTTTTGGATTTTCCTATCCTACTGAGGCCAGGTGATGGCCTGATATTTGCTCCTTACGTAAATGCAAGGTTGCCGTAAAATTTGATCATACTAACGAAGGCAAAAAGAGAACGTGTAGATTAAAATAAGTTAATTAAAAATAGTTAAGTTAAATATACATACAATCAATTGAAAACCAACGGACTTTCATCAATGAATATGAAATATCATTGACTTTTACATATTGTAACACCTGCGGGCTCTATTCCCGGCATTAGTCTAGGTGTTTATATAATATGTATTTATTTACAAAAGAAAAGTACATCAGATATCTAGTACGCGTACCACAAGTTTTTTTAAAACCCCGTTGTTCTCCTATCACCTACGCCCAGGCCCATGGATATGTAGCCTGCCGATCTCGTGGCCCGGGCTGGCGTCGGCCCGCCTTTTGTATCAGGGCGGGCCTGTTCCATGTGTTTAGCGCCAGGGAGTCAGGGTTTCGTCCCCCCGGCGCTCTCCTATTTAGCTCTAAGGAGTTAAGCGGAACAACACGCGGACCTCATCCTCACGGCCATAGTGCGGGTGGCGGATCCTCCCCAGAGGGGCCGCCCGTGGCCGCATTTTACGGCGGTTGGAGGTCATTGGATGCCCTCCGGACCGATAACGTGGCCTGCGTTGGCGGGAGGGGAGAGTGGTGGTCGACTCTTGCTCCCGCTCCACCGCCTCCTTTGCGGACATGACTGCTGCAACTAGATGGGATGATTAAATACACATATTTATTTACTCACACACACACACACCGTATATTTCTTTATTTTGTACCTTGTATTTATTGTACAATTGTATTTATTTTTCTGTAATATTGCTAGGTAACTTGATATAGATAATTTGTGCAAAATAGAATAAACTTATTAATAAATCAATATATTAGTCAGTGCAGTGATATGGGATGAATATTCTGTTGTCACATTTACTACGATCTAGGGAAATCGGAAATCAACTGAACAATAATAATTGTCGATTTGTTTCGACAAATATGTTGTACATAATAGTGAACTACTGGAGATGATCAATTCTACAAATGTAAATTTAAAAAAAATATTATAAATTAATTATATAATATTTTTTTTTAAATTGAATTATTATTTAAATTAAATCTTACATGTGATGAGTACACAATTTTGTGTAAAACGTGTTTATGTGAAAGATTTTACGAATGCGAAACCACTCTGCGTATTACAATAACCGAGTAAACACCTGATCCCCTATTTTCAACATTTCGATCTCACTCATCAGCCTTATAATTTTATTCGTACAAAAACAATAAAGTGTTCCCGTTGTAGGCAATTAAGAAAAAGGCGCAGGTGTTAATTTTATTACTGTTGTTGAGTGGAAAAGTTTTTTTCGTTTTGTATGTTTAAATTTTTGGGAGATCTTTTACCTAATATTATTTTTTATTTTATTTATATTTTTATTGCTAATACAAGTTTATATAAAAGTAGAGTGAGAGTTGGCCGTTACATGTGACAAAGAAAATGCTAGAAATGGGAGCTGATGGATAAAAAATGAAGGGTAGACCAAAGAAAAGATGGCTCGATTGCGTTAATGACAAAAAGATGACGATAATGAAAAAAAACGTCACTATTGAGGTGACGACTAATAAAAGAAAGTGGAAGGAGAGAAAATGCTATGCCAACTGTACAGTAGAAAACAGTAGAAACAGTAGAAAAATTCTACCAATTGAAATTTTATAAAAAAGACTAGCTGTGCCCGCGACTCCGTTTGCGTGGGATAGTGACTTTGGGCAGCATTTTTTGGATATGTGAGGTCAACATAAATTAGAAATAAAACCTACAAAGCCTAAGCTGAACCCTATTTCATATGATTGATGATATAAATCTGAGCTCAATTTAAATTGGAATTTCTGAGATTTATAATTTTTAACAAAACCTATTTTTTTTTCTAAAATTAAAATAGCCTAAGTTACTCCTTGTTACATCAGCTATCAGCCAGTAAAAGTCCAGTCAAAAGCAGTCCAGCCGTTTCAGAGATTAGCCGGAACAAACAGACAGACAGACAAAAATTGTAAGAAATGTTGTTTTGGTATATGTATCGTGTATACGTCCGAATGCACTTAGTAAAAAGCGGTTATTTTAATATTACAAACAGACCTTCCAATTTTATTTATTTGTATAGATAAATAAATTATGTTCTAGTTCGGTATACATAAATTTGTAAAAATGTTTAAAATAGTTCCTGTGTCTTTTAAAAATAACACTTCGAATATTTCGAGGTTGAAAATTTAGAATGAAGTGTTAAGTAAACTGTGTGAATCTGTACTCCAATGTACAAACTTCGAATGTTGGGATCATATAAATCGTTAAAGAACTTCTTGATCAATTTGCACTATTTTTTCTAAGATGGCGGCCGTGGGACAACCCTACAAATTTAAATAAATTTACACTAACCACTCCTTGATATCTAAAAAATAAAACTGCGTCCTCTGACAAATGCACGCTAAGCCGAAAAAAATTAACATTTATTTTTACATTTATTATTTATTGGATGGATGTTGACACACCGTTGTAATGACAACAGGCATGTCCAATATATTGGACATTCTCAGTAACATATCCATGACGCAGCTTCTTCAAAATATTAATCAGAGTAGCCGCAAAACCGAATCTTGCAAGTTACTTGCAAAATTTAAGTTTCGAAGTTTGGCGACTGTGCCCACATCTTGGAAATGATTTATTGTGGTTAAACACATGTGCCAAGGTAGCTTCATTTAGTGTTATAATGGGTTTTAGCTCAGCGATTAGAGAATTTAGTAAGTTTCTTTGGACCATTGTTTAGTTGTATTTAACATACGATTAAATTAATTAAACACAATTTTTTTTATCACGTTATGGAATGTGATCCAAAATTTCAGCTTAGGTTTAATAAGATTACTCGTTTCATGACACTAATGCTATTTTTTTGCTCGAGATATGCCCTTACAATCTGCCTGTTACGCAAAGCTGCGGCAAGTTTGTGTGAGATTTGCAGGTAATGCATGACTTTTCTTATAAAAGCATGTACCGGCTAACAAGTAAAAATTTTCACTAGGCTCTACTCTACTCATTTCTGTAGAAATGGTAAATTGCTCTAACATACCGCCATCCCGAACAGCGAGCACCTCACCTCCAAAACCATAGTGCACACAGTTTACTGTTAGACGGTGTTGCATTGACTATCTATATAAGTCTACGGGATATTTTTCTTCATTCTAGCAGGTTCGAAAACATATCCCGTATGAGTTTACATTATCCACAGATGATTCACAATCAATATCAAGCGAAATATTTATTAAAGAAACAAAGTTAAAATAATACTGAAAAATAACTGTAAACGCGGAAGTGAAAATTGAAGAGTCACGAAACAGTTACAGTGATTTATTAAAAGCATTGTCCAAAAAAGATAATAAACTGGTTTTACGTGAAATGCGCATTATATAAAACCACCCTTTTATTTCGCAAAGGGAATATTTTCACTCAACTCTTTGTTGCCTGCAGTATCTTAATTGTTGAAAAACGTAAAATTTTATTAGGGCATGCACATATTAAATTTTTCATCTAACCCAAATTAAGCCAATACACCCCGTATTGGATATATAATGTTTAAATTTTGGATTCGTCATATTTTTGTAGATAAAACATTTAAATGTTTTATTTGATTTATATCTTTTCAGAAACATAAAATAATGACTACTGAATAAATATTATTACTTAATTTTTTCAGTTATTATTAATTTTTTCTACTCACAGTTTCATGTCCTAATTTATTATAATGTCATGAATGTGTATGTTTCTGTAATTAAGTATAAATAAAGAGAAAAGAAAGAAAATTGTTTGCATAGGACACAGATATATTAATAAAAACTAATAGAATGAAGAATACACATCACAAATTGTAATGTTAGTAAATTCTACTGTAACATTTAATAATAAGTAGTCACCGTCGCCTATGGACCTCTGCAACATTAAGGGCACCACTAACAAGCTGCAGTCCGCGAATATATTTTATGGCGCCCTTATTGAAATACCCCATGTCATAGTACGGTGGAAAACTTCAGCTGAAAGCTTATTCTACATCGTCACTGTGCGCAAAATAAACGTTCTGGAGAAATTTTGTATGCACAGCAGTAGAAGCTTAGGATAGTGAGGATGAATGCCTAGCCGATGGCGAGCAGTTTGGTAATAGAAAGAAGACAAGTACAATTTGTAACAATACCTCATAACACTCACCATTATACGGACAGTAGAAAATGCAAAGAGATGTAGTTTTTTCGAAGGTCAAGCGTATCGAGACAGTCTGTTAGTTCGGGATTATTGACAAGGTGAACTACGTGGCGCTGGATGGAATCAAGAGGTTTAAAGTGGCAAACAGGTAACCCAGCCCATAAATGTGAACAGTACCCCATATACGATCTAACCTATGCAACTTGTGTAACCTGTAAAGCACCAGGCGTTATTGTGGGGTGAAGTATTGCTTGGATAGCTTTAGAACACTTAGTTTTTTGGAGAAAAGTTTCGCCTTTCTCTCCAATAAGCCCCTAAAATGTACATTGTTCGTTTTACATCATAGATCCTGGTACTCTTTGCGATCTCTAAGGGTGTTTCTTAGAATTGCGGCGCCAAAGCAAATGGGCCTTTGAGGAATTATCCATCCAAAACGAAGAATTTTATGACCGCACGATATTTAAGTTTATCTATGTTAACGAAAAACACGCAAGACGTCTACTGCGGAAATTCGTTTAAACAAACTACTTAAGACATCAAGTTGAAACTTTTCGTACGAACTAGTGAGAACATCCACCCGGGTAGGAATAATAAATTTTCGCTGATTGGAACGCAATTTCTGCATTAGCCCCAGAAATTTTCACCTTACCCTCGTAATAGGTATATAACAAAGTTACGAGAATAAGAAATGACATTTAATTTCCAAGTAATGCCGTTGCCTGTTGTGTAGCATAAATATATTAGAATTTTTTGTACAACGAGCCTAATCTACGTGAGTAATTTAAATATATACGAATATGTATAATACGTATATATTTACAGAAATAGTTTATAAGTATCAGTCGTTTAACAATCAACAAGCGCTCTGCTTACCGGGTGTATCGGAAGGTCATTACCGGTTTTATCGGTTAAACTACTATTTTCAAAAAATTTAAGAACTTATTTATTCAAAGTATAAATAGTCATTTGATTCTATACATTTTACCCATCTTTCAGGAAATTTATGGATGTCATCCCAAAAAAACTGTTTGTCCTTTGAGCAAAACCATTCATTGAGCCATTTTCTAACTTATTCGGAATTGGCGAAGTGCTGCCAGCGTGTGTCCCATTGATGCGAAAAGTTGAAAATTAAACGGGGCAAGGTCTGTAAAGTACGACGGGTGGGTTTGGTCTTCATCCAATAATTCCTGCAGTTTCAAATCAAAATAATAATATTTTTTGTATAGTCCCGCCTTGAACAAACAGTATAAAGCAGATTTCCTAACGTGCTTGGAGATCACCGGTTATATATACCGGTGATACTGGTATGAAGGTTTACTCACGATATTTCTTCACTCGGTACGTGGAAAGTGTATACCTATTAGTTATATGTTATATAGTTCAATTCCCGTCCAGTCTGGGTATTTATGTATAATATGTATTTATCACGATTTATCAGCTTTCTTTCTGTTTCATGCACATTTTTAAAACATTCCAATGTTTGAAACAACTATCTTTACCGGGCTTTGTACGAGAATTGGTCTCGTCACATCTGTTATTCGTCCTCTATATTTTTTTTTTCGCTCAAGTAATTTTACGTGCGTATGTTCATCACTACTCGATATTGCATTTATTAGATATGTAGATTACAATATGATAAAAAAATATTGCACTAACAACGACTTCACTTCATAAATTGTAAAGTTAGGAAAGACGCGCAATGCATGCACGCACGACAACTGTCAAATTTTCGACGGTTTTTGACGTTCTACGCGCAAACATTCATGTTTCTTGCGTTGCATGAACAGATAGAAATTGAATTATTACAGCGAACTACGATGGTTTTACCCAATTCTGATGAATGTATAAAAATAATACACCAATAAGCCGATATATGGCACCAAAAAGTCAGTTTAACAAAAAAGTGACATTCATTGTTTGTCCCTTGGAGTCTTCTATTTAGTGTAGGAATGAAATTCGCTACCACTAGGTGGTGCCTGTGGCAATATTAGCTAACGCTAACATTTCTCAATGACATATTACAAATCCATATGGGAATTAAACGCTAAGAGGGTATTTTGTCTTTTGCCCATATTTAGTAATAGTCTCAGAGGTCGTTGCTGTCGTTGTAATAATCATTATAATCGTTTTAATCATTGTAATCGTTGTCTGGTGGTCGTTTAGGTAGTGATCACGTTATAAGTTGTTTATGAGTCCCGAGTCCGTGGAATTTGTACAAATCGGTTTTATATATATGTGACATTATATTACTTACATCATTCCGGTTACTTTAATAAAATTGTACAAATAATAATTAATAATTTATATCACGGTGAATACCGTAATCACCTCAGTAGTATATCAGTTGTTAAATACCTATAATACAAGTACTATGAAACTTAGTTTGGGACTAGATGGTTTTGTGTGAAATGTCAGAATATATTTATTATAATTATTAGACGAGAAAAAATGCCTAGGCGTCGCATGCCATCGCGAAAATCGAACCCATGACCTCAGTTGGTTTACAAGTGTGATAGCACATATCTGAATACACTAAAATAAAGTTACATACTATTTGCTAGAACTATGGCCAATGAATATTTATGTCTGTTTCATAAATGTTATATTTATTTGTTACATTATTTAGATTGTAAAATATCCGGGAAAATTAATATTATGGTTGTAACATAAATTAACGAAACAATATTACGTTATTACGGAAATCTAAATTTTAAATTTGAAAACTGTTCATCCATTACTGTATTATGGTAGGTAAATGTGAAATCATAGAGTAAATTCGATTATTATTAACAGTAGATACAGCAGTATCCACTGTATTTTGAGAATAAAATAATAAATAGAAACGTATAATTATAGACGTTTTAAATTCTTTTTATCAAATAAACTACAAAGAAGTTAAGTTTGTCCGAGGAATAGTTGTTTACACGCAATTGTAATATGTGGTTTTTTGCAATGTTTTACCGTTTGTACGTGACGATCATATAATATGAATTTTTTGGCGAAAAAATTCCGTAAAACCTATATTTATATACATAGTAGGAATCAAATTACTCACCACTCTCTTACAATGTATGTGCACGCTGTATAAGGTATAAGAATATGTTCAACTGAAAAAATAATAATATAATAACTTTTTAACGCACTTTACCATTGAAACATTAGTATTAATTTTTATGATAAGCTTTAATAAATATATGATTACAATTGTGACTTTTACGTAGCCGTATACCTGTATCAATCCCGACTATGGCTAGAACAAAGCCTCGTAGCAAAAGGTTATATCCGGTATAGAATTTTTAAAATGTCTTCAATGTCAATTACGTTAAAACTAATAATCAATTACAAATCATGAACTTCAGAGTCGTAAGTGTTTCCTTGCCTTTCATTATTCACGGAGAATACTAATTAATAGCTCGGATAATAATCAATGAACAGAAGCACGCATTTTCGTTTGCTATTCTAACCAATAATTCTTCAAAATCATATGGCACTTAATAAATTATGAGGAGTTAACAACTTGTAACTTTTTGAAAATAAATTAGGCATATTGCCTGCATAATGCTTTACCGTAGCTTACTTTATCTTTGACAAGAAATACAACACTTTAAGGACATTCTTAAACGTTAAGGCAATACTTAAAAACACAGTCAGTCTGGTTTTAGTACTAGTCTGGTTTGGCAGGAAAAGAAACAGTAAGTTTATTTAAATATTTTTTTATCTGAACTTATATAATTATAAGTGAAATATTATGATTAGGTTAATTATTATTATGCAAGCAGTATTGGGTTAGTGATTAAAGTAATTTTTTTTGTAAAGATAATAATATTTTTTTGTTTCATACTAAAACCCGAAACTATTTTCTTGCTTCCATTCTATTTGATGCCCTTTTGGTATCTTTCTGGTAACTTTATGATCATAGAATGTTTGTTCCTTGACAGTAAAAAACTCAGTCATCGTTATTACTGAAATTTATACCATTTAAGAAGATTTTAAACTTCGATATAAATAATAATCCGATGATGCAAGGTTGAGCAAGACTGTATGGAGGATACAAGATGCCTTCCCAACCAAGCTCCAATAGTTTCCTAGGTCTTGCTAAATATGTGCGAGGCCTCGCATTGTCATGGTGGAACACGATTCTTTTGGGTTTGGCCAATTCTGGCCTTTTCTCTTTGATTGATTGCTCTGATTTCACAAATTGTTGACGGTAAACATCTGAGATAATTAATCGGTTGTTTCAAAACATCTCAAAATGCACAACACTTTTTTAATCCCACCAAATTGAAAGTGTAACAGTTTTTGATGCAATTCAGCTTTTGATATGATTTTGCTGGTTCATCATACTTTGACCATGATCTTTTTCGATTAACGTTATTGTAGACGATCTATTTTTCATGCTAAAGATAATTCGTTTCAAAAAAAGATCTATTGTATTAGTTGGTAGATTGGATGTTTTAGGTGAATTTCTTTTAGTTCGTGAATTTCTTTTAGGTGAATTTCTTTCGTTCGTTCGGTATTTGGGTTCCCCAAATACCGAACTTTTTTAAGAAAGTTCTTAAGGAACGGCTGTATATTTGAATTACTCTCAATAATAGTCGGAACAAGAGAGAGAGAGAGAGAAATCTGATGGCGTCCTTTACGTACACGTATGATCATCATCATCATCTAAGCGTAGTATCCCGGTTGCAACCTAAACTTCCGTTTCCGCTTTCCGACTTTTTCTACTCCACTTCGCACGGTCTTCAGCATCCCTGGTAGTGAGCCTATTGGCACGCATTTTTGGGTCTACCCTTCCTGCCGGGACCCGGCCGAACACGTATGATACCAAGTTTAAAATGCAACGCTTAAATCGGAATATGATTACATACTCCACCTCTGACGTGCTTACCATGTGGTTGTAAACTAACAAGCTGGTTAGCACATGTAATGTTTGATTTAACTTAGCCTTGACTTCACGGGCTTAATGTTTAATGTAAACTCAAACCGTGACGTGAATGTCGTAACCATGTAAATGTCCATTAGTGAAATTATCAAGCTGGCCAATCTTACTTCCGTATCATGAATATCAGGATTACAATATGTATTGGTTGATTAATAATTTTACTATAATTGAATCAACATTATTAATATTTTATACAAGTCTAGTTAATAAATATAAATGTTATTTTTCAAGCTCATACGTTTTGATCATCATTGATAATCTAGCTGCACTTTATGTCATGTTTGGCTCAGGGGCTACGATCTGATACGATCTGTTAGGTCATTATTCTATTATTATTAGAGAACAAATCGTTATACGACAACAAACCAAGATAAAAGCTTCTTCTGTCCTGAGATCATATGCCCATAAATTGTATATTTGTGAAAAGTAATGCAGGTTTTTTTACTTAGCGTTAGGCACTGTCTTTTTTTTTCTGTCCTTATTCCCTCCCTTTACCCTCACCTGTTAGCCTTTATCTTAACATTCATACTATTTTCCTGCATAACATCTTTTACGCAATTAATTCTTCTTTCTTTGGTCTTCATTCTCATTTCTAACATTTGCCTTGTTATACTATATTCTTCTCTTCACATTAAGCAAGACTGATTTAAAAAAGCGGCTACTTTTTATTAAATATTGTTAGTAACCAAAATGTCAACAATGATCAAAGTAATGCGTTTTCGTGCAAGGGTGGAGTAAACATATACTAACCCCTGCGGCTGGGGTCGGCTTTTTGTAAATAGCGACAACCGTAGCTAGGTGATAGGACTCCAAGCCCATTTGGAAGGCAACCTCCCCTGGTTTCTAAATATGCCACCATAATAACTTTGTGTGTGTTCCGGCATGAATGATCAGGTTCTAGTTCCGTTGACATTCATAGACGACGGTAACTGTTTACTAATAAGTAGACCATAAGCCTGTTTGCTGTCCTTGGGTATTAAAAAACTAAAGATGTGCTTTAAAATATTAAAAATGAATTTGAACGATTGGATGATTATCAGGCAAATAATACTTAATAAAATGAAAAATCTGCGTTAAAACAAGGTGGTTAGACAATTACAAAATACAAGGTCTAATAACACAATATACATAAGGAAAATATGACACCCTTGTAACATATATTTACCCAGTCGTTACTTAATATAAAGTAGAGCGTAAATCTATATACGGTCTATTATATTTATAATATAATAGACCGTAATTATTTTTATCCGTGCAGGGGCGGAGAAAGAATACTAACATCTACGGCCGGGGTCGGCCTGTCGTAAAAGCCGACAAAACAACCCACCCTAGCTACGTGGTAGGGCCTCAAGCCCGTCTGGATGGCGACCACCTTAGATCTTAAGTATGCCGCCATAATAACCTTGTGTTGTGTTCCGGCATTAGTGATCCAAGTTCCTGTACCCTTATGTGACAGCAGCGTGTTCGCGATGCCACTGGCGTTGTAAACGCCCATAGGCGACGGTAACTGCTAAATTCTAAGCGGGCCGTCAGCCTGTCTGCTGTCCTACAGCAATAAAAAAAATATATTAAATTAAATAAATATATACAATTAAAAACTGCGACAATTCACACAGCGTCATCTAGTTCCAAGAGAAGTAACAGAGCGCTTGGGTTATAGGAAATAGACTATGTACTGATGTACTATTTAAACACTTTTCTTTTGTAAATAAATGTATTTCATACATTAATACGTACCTCGGGACGGCAATCAAAGCTTACGCCACAGAGCTCATCAAGTCAGTATAGAAACAACAAAAAGTTCATCTACGGTTTTCTATCTATTTTCTTATTTCTTCAAACAACAAAACGAAGTATTATGGCAGCGGTGTAATTTTATTGTTTCTTATGATGTTGTATATGTTTCAATATTTTCATGTTCTGATATATGTCATGCCAGTTGCGTTCAATGTCATCATCGAAAAGTAATAATATACATATAAACATTTCCTCATAAACAAGTGTAAGAAGAAGATTGGTGATAAAAGTATCCTTATGCTGAAAGTCTACTTACTTTAATGGATAACCCCTATCTGTAAGCAATATCGTTGCTTATGAATATTGGTATGGTACATCAAAGGTATCTTCGGTATGCTGTTGGCTATTTCCCGCCATTAACTAGGTCAAATATTCGTATATTAGTATAACCGCAGCTATTTCGCTGTATCCTCGACTAAGAGAAGAGATCGCCATATATCGGCATCACTCTTAGAGGCCAACTTGAGTTGACCAAGTTGAATTTGAGTTGAAGGTCATGGATTCAAATTCTTCGATAACGTGCATACTTAGGCAGTTTTGCTCGCATAATGTGTATAAAGCAAATGCGATATACTGAAAACATTGCCACGAAACCTGCATCCTGAGATCTCTGCTAAGTATAACCCGTGTGCTGAATGCTAGAGCACTAATAAGTGCTAGTTGCAACCTTAGACAAGTGTTGCTGATATATTGTCCATACCATCTAGTGGGATGATATGGGCCCAGTCATTTATAAAATCAATCGACGGTTAAATTTAGCTACTTTTATTTATCGTACATATTTAGCTACATTTATTTATTATTATATTTTATTATCCTTTTTGTGCAAGTAAATGCATGGAAAAATAATACTCAAAAGCAGACTCTCTTATTTTCCTGCTTTTATTTCACATTATATGAGGTCGGCACTTTCACTCTCTTCTGTCATCATTCACACCCTTTTTTGTTATATCATCATTTTCTTAATCCATATTTTCATTGGCCTGCTACTCCTCCTCCTTTATTTGTTCACTCTTGTTTCTAGCAATTCCCTTGTTAAATGTTTGTATGGCTTTCTTTCCTTCGCATAATATGGTCATATCATGTTAGTCTGTTACTTTTTTAGTTTCAAACACTAAAAGGTAACAAACTAACAACTATCACATTCCCTCTAATATACACTTAATATTGGTACGCAACAGCTCTCTTCTCTTCTTGGTCAAATTCTTCATTACTGAAGGTCGTGTCCTTCAATCGACCCTGGCCTGTCTCTTAAGCTATTTCCACTTCGTCCAGTCCTCAGCTTCTCGAATAACGGCTGCTATTGGAAGTCCAGTGAGTTACCTGGTAACGCCATCGGGATACACCAGCGGGTCACAACAGCTAACTGAAGGCTTATAATTATGAAGGCTTAAGTGTCAAGTATCTTTTGTTTCTTATATGTAGAGTTTTGGTAAATGTTTATCCACTCCCTTAAGACGTGATGCTCTATTCGCTAAGTACACTATAATTATCTTTTTCATTCATCTATGATAATTATTGCAATCACATAATTGTACTTGACCTGTTTGTTATCAGTATAAATAACGACCTATCGTTAAATAAATATAGTAGATTTGTCTTGTCGAAAGATATTTTTACATTACATTTTTAATATTAGATTTTAATAGTGTTCTTAATTATTTGTTTTTTAAGGGTAATTAAGAATGCGGAGTCTTACATTTCCAAAAAAATTATATATATATATATATATATATATATATATATATATATATATATATATATATATATATATATATATATATATATATATATATATATATATATATATATATATATATTTATAAAGAGCTGTTTATGAAAAATTTAAAAATTTAATATTATTCTCGCAAATATTATATTTTTAACCGACGAAAAACTAAAGAGGTTATCAATTCGACGTGTATATATTTTTTTTTATATATATGACCACGCATAACTTCTTACAGAGTAGACCGATTTTAAAACATATATATTTATTGGAAAGGGTATAATATCTCCAATGTTGTCCTATATAAATTTGCAAAAAAAATTCCAACCCTAAGCGTACGAAAACAGAGAAAGAGAGAATTGATTGCTCACTCACTGATTATATCGATGACCACGCGTAACTTTTGACAGAATTGATTTATTTAAGCATGTAGTAATTAGTAGATTATAACCACATAAAATTATGAAATAAAAATTTTTAACAAAAAAATTAAATCCCCGAAAAACTAAAAGCAAAAAATAATAAACCTTCTTTTATCATTAACCTTAATAACTAAGTTCTTAAACTAATGTAAGTATACCTAGGTAATATTGAGTCGGCGCCAAACAATCAAATTAATTAATTACGTAAAGCATGATGCGCGGCGGCGGCGCAGCGTGACACGCCCCTTTGCCGTAAACCGAGCGTTTACGAAGTTAATGTCAGCGAGACAGCAACCCGAACGGGCACACACGTGAGGGTACTGGCGCCGACTCAAAATTGCTTAGGTATACTTACATTAGTTTAAGAACTTAGTTATTAAGGTTAATGAGATTAAGAAGGTTTATTATTTTTTGTTTTTTAGTTTTTCGGCGGGTAATTTTTTGTTAAAAAGTTATTTAATTCATTAATATCATGAACCGGTCCTTAAAATATCCATAGTGGTTTCAATAGCTCCACGTTCACAACTTAGAATCAAGCTCTGTAATAGTTCACGCACCCTCTAAAATGCAGTGCACGTGAATTATTCCATCGGTCCAAAGCATACACCACCTCGAAATCAGATTTATATTGTAAAAATTAAATAAAATTCCACAGAAGTTCAATATGGAATTACCACCTCCCCATCCACTCGTAGTTGTCACTCCAGAAGATGTCAAAATGGTCAGACAGTTATATGCTACGGATGACAGGGAGAGAATCAACGAAGATTTAAAGACTATTGAAGAATGGATATATAAACAAGAGCATCTCGCTGAAGCTGGGAAATATATGAGTGAGTAATTTTTATAGAAGGTTATATATAGTGGTTCAAATCAACAATATCTTCGTATGTCTATCGTTGTATAATAAAATCATGGAGCAATTCTTGACCATTTCCTTCCTCATTACGACAATATTGCGTAATTGCCTATTGCCGAACAAAGATTTGATACTACGTTTATCGAGATGTAAGCTCTAGGACTAGATGTTTCAATCATAATTACAGTGACATATACGTACGTAATGTTTTGAGAGTTTCAATTAAATACCACCGCTAATAATATATAATTAATAGTATTTTATATTTCCTAAGCACGGGATGTCATATTGTACATACTCATAATTTATGCATTTGAATACTGTAAATGTTTTTATTTTTCTCTTTTCTCCGTGCAGGAGCGATGAGAGAATATTGAGCACTGCGGTCGGGATGTCCTTTCATAAAATTTGATAAAAAAAAAAACTCCAACTAAATGGTACATCTCAAAGCCCGCTTGGATGGCAGCCACATTGGTTATAAATAAGCCAGATCCCAGTTTTCTTATACGAACGGTAGTTTATCAACGGTTCCCCTAGGGTTGCAAACATCCTTAACGGGCGGTAACTGCTTACTGTTAAGTAGACCATTCAGCTTGTTTGCTTTTCCACAGCAAGAACATTTTCTAAGTTGGAAAATATGTTTACTAATGTTATGAAGGTCTAATCCAATCAATTTAGCTGCTGTATTTATCTCTATTTACAATAAGTTTGGTTCTTTAAATGCTTTCATAATAATTTACAGATCGAACGCTTTTAGAAAGAATATATATAATTTCGAAAGGGTCTTTAGAAGGTACCAAGAAAAAAATCGAAAAAACATTAACATATCGTGGCATGATGCCAGAAATTTGTTTAAACAGAACTATTGAAGAATTCCAAAATCTTTGGGATTGTTGGTAAGTAAATTAAAAAAAAAACATACACCAACTTCTAATTATTTCAGCGGTTTAAAATAGTTTAATGAATCTTCAGAAAAATGCATTTAATAATAATCATCGACACACAATCATTGCACTTCGTATACATAAAAATTACACAAACAAATTGACGATGCCACTAAGTCAGTGGCAAAATAAATATTTATGTTGTCTTTGGCGTCCCCGGAAGCCTTAGAAACTAAACTACGAAAGGATTAGAAATAGTTCAATACTATTTTGTCAGTTTTTATTTCATAGTAATTATGGTTTTATTATTTTCATTCCAGCATTTATGTGCCTTTATCAAAATTATGTCCCTCTGATCGCTCGAGAGTTATGGTAACACAGTTTTTGGATATAAATCTAGATAAATTTAGTATGCTATCGTACTTTAGATATTGTTATTTGGTAAGTATTATATCAAGGTTTTTTTCTCGATTTATTTATTTTATATTTAGATCCGTCTTCCCAGTATGAAAGAGGTGGTCAAATTCAGTCATTTCTCGGGGTTTTAGTGACAGAGGCGAATGAAGACGAAAACGAATAATTATCATTACATATTATCAAACAATTTCTCTTCCACATCTGTCTTTTCGCGATAAATTCAAAAACTATTGAATGGACTTTCATTTCAGATTTTTTTGTTGTCACCAATAGTTAAAGTGATTTATGAGGAAGGTTTAAGTACATACTTTCTCAAGGATTGTTGTAAATTGGTTGAAATTTTATTGAAAGTGTCGGTTAAATCATTCCGCCTAGGAGCTTTCATCGAAAAGCTGACCAATTCAATTCAACAATATCCGTTGAAGACCTGTCATATTGTATGGATCAGAATGCTGGGCCACAAAGGGAAAAGACGAAAGATGACAAAGACGGATACAGCATAGATTTGAATGCTGAGATGGATATGCGGAGTTATGAAAACTGATAAAATTTTAAATATGTATATTTGGGGAAGTTTGAAAGTAGCGCCAGTGATTGAGAAGCTGAAAAGTAATAGGTTAGCCTGGCATGGCCATATATTGCGAAGAGAGGAGCATCATGTAACACGGAGGTTGCTAGAAACGAGAGTGGATGGATACAAGAGGTGAGGCAGACAGAAAGAAAAGATGGATGGATTGTGTAAAAGATGATATGGTGAGATAGAGGCAGGAAAAAGTAGAAGATCTACATAAAAGCTCTCGATAGCTTAATATATTGATAAATGCAAATTAGCAGAATACCTTATTACATCTAATTAAATTATTTTCAGATTGGTGAATACAGATTACACTTCGATTATACTCCAGCAGAGAGATTTATTGTTGATCTAAAAAATGTTCACATCGGATTATTGGGTAAATTCAGTCCTGTAGTTACGAAGAAAGCAGAAATTTTGTGTTCAGTAAGTTTTTATTAGAAGTTTCAATGGCGATGGGTGTAGTATAATTTTGACTTTATAGTTTTAGCCAAAGAGAATATGAGCATCAAAAAAGACAAAAAAAAATTAACTAGCTGACAGTCTGGAATGGAATCACCATTCCCTTAAGTATTTAAATTCGCCTATTCCCAACCATTTCTTACCTAGAGAATAAATTTCTACCCAGGCCACCTCTGCCGGGCCCCAGCAGAAGGGGTAGAAAAAGTATTGGCTTAACATAGTCAAAGGTGACATGCGTGCGAATGGTATTACTACCCCAAAAATCGTGCGAAGTGTAGAAGAAAAAGTTGATAGCGGACGCCAGGCATTGAAGCAACAGTTTGGGTTGCAACCATGATTAAAAGCTAGGATGATGGTGATGATGATTTTTAACATTTCCTTGGCCACTTTGGTTAATAAATGGGAATGATATGGAAAATAACATCGACACAAAACTATGTAACAATACTTAAAAGCGCTCTCAGTGAATATTTTAAATTGTGTTATCCCGATGGCATTTGTAGGTTCCATTTTGAAACCACATGTCATGAGCTTAAGTTATTTATTATATATAATGCATGACGATTATTTGGATTGTGAAAAGTGAAGAAATTAATGTCGGAAAGTGAGTTGTCTAAGATATCATGATGATGACCACGTGTCTAAACCATCTCTGAAATATTTACAATGCCACAAAGAGCTCGCTAGAAGATTTATTTACTTTATTTTTTAAAGGAAGGTATAGGAACTAAAATAAAAGGAATACATTTGGTAAACGCTCCTCCTTTTGTGGATAAATTTATAATGGTTCTAAAACAAGCATTGAGAGAAAAAATTGCTAATAGAATCCACGTACACAGTTCATATGAAGACCTGCAAAAGTACATTCCTAGAGAGATACTTCCAAAAGATTATGGTGGTGACGAACCTTCTTGCTCGAAATTGAATGGTAAGCTGCCTGTATTTTGACTATCCATACTAATTTTTTTATTTACACTTGTTTTTAAACAAACCAAGAACAAGATGCCAAAACACACATATTTAAAAACTCTTTCAAAGTAGTTATACAACTTGATTATCCTTTTTTGTATTATGTATTTATTTAAATTAATCAAAACGACCGCAGTCAGTTACTTTAATTAAAAAATAAAACATTAATTTAAGAATGTTATTGCTACATCATGATATGTTCTCTTTATCTTTTGTAGTAGTTAAAAAACTAGTGTTACGGCAAGACAATCTCTATAATAAATGAAAAAGTAACTCAAGTCTGTCAGTTACATTTTCACGCCTAAATTGCTGAACCAAGTTTGATGAATTTCGATATAGAGATAGAATTTAAAGAATAACATGTATTAGTTTTTGTCTCGAAAATAAAACTTGAAGGGGGTGGAATAGAAAGTGAATAAAAATAAACAAAGTGCCTGTTACAAAATTAGGAGCAACGCGTTCAAACTATTAAATCTCGAACAACGGATGAGAATTCGGTCCACAACATAATGGTTCTTTTTTAATATATGGGGCACAACAATATTTACAACTTTGGAGTGTATTAGGAAGTAATAGATATGGAGGGTACAGGAATCGAAAATTGACTTTGTTTGAAAAAGTGTCCTTAAAAGCAATACTGGTGGCGCTGCGGTAACGTAGGTTAAATTTTAAAGGGAAGTGAATCATTATTGTCGTTTTGAGTTTACATCTACTTGAACATATTTTACAACAGTTTATTTTTATATTTACTAAATTATTTGAGACTACGTAAATAGTTGAAGTTTTGTGTATCGCAACATCAACAACTTGAGTCGTATAATATTTTAAATTATAGAAATCAGCTCACTTCACTCAGTATACAATTTTAGTTTTCGGTACGCCAGTGATCTACGCGGTCGGTGCTAGAACTCCTATTTTCAGCATACCGCTGGATACTCTTTACTGGATACACTTACCCCCCATAAAAGACGATTCTCCTTACCTCTGGAGAGTACTCCATAGTAATAGAATTTTTATTCATATCACATTTGACTGATGTTGTTAAATATTAATCTGATCATCTCTATCTATCTCTCCGTGCAGAGGCGGAGTAAGAATACTAACCTCTGTGACCGAAGTCAGTCTGTAAAAGGTGATAAAACAACTCTAGCTAGGTGGTAGGTCCCCAAGTCCGTCTGGATGGCAACCACTCTTGGTCTTAAATATACCGCCATAATAATCTTGTGCTCCGTAACTAGTGACCCAGGTTTCTGTAGGCAAGTATGAGACAGCAGCGCGTTTGCAGTGCCCCTTGCGTCGTAATCATCCATAAGCGACGATAACTTCATATTGTTAGTGGGCCATCAGCCTGTCTGCTGTTCCTTGCAAGAAAAAAATATATAAATTAAAAGGTGAAACTTAATCTAAACAAAAAAGTTTGCCAGATAAGTGTAAAATATCCGGATGACCGAGCTTTGCTCGGTATTTTTTTTATAAATTGTGTTTTTTGGAAATTAACAATTGATTTTCTTAGTCTAACCTCAAAGCAAACACTCATTGACTTCGTGTTACTTAACAACGCCATATGCTGGAATAGCTTTAGTGTTGTTGTGTCGTTAAAGCAATTTAAAAAAAATAGTATTATTATTCGCCGATAGATGTCAGGAAGATTCATTTTTCAGTTTAAATTGGGACTACTCAAACGCCACCTTTTGACATTTTCTAAAAATGATTCCTAGCTAGATCGATTTATCGCCCCCGAAACCCCCCGTATACTAAATTTCATGAAAATTGTCGGAGCCGAATCCGAGATTCCAATTATATATATATATATATATATATATATATATATATATATATATATATATATATATATATATATATATATATATATATATATATATATATATATATATATATATATATATATATATATATATATATACTCTAAGTATACTATTTTAATAAGTAGTAATTATGGATAGATACGTATTTTTCCCTGTGCAGGGGCGGGGTCAGAGTTTGCTCGTTTAAAGATATAAGATAACCACTGTATAAATTAAAAAGAAGCTAAGCTTAATTTTACTTGCTGATTTTTCTCTCTTTAGGCTTCTGATAAGACACCAATAGGTGTCTTAACAGAGATAAGTAAATAAATAATATTCTTTTTTGTCAAACCTGTTATTTGGAAATCCGTCAGTTAATTAGAAGGCAAATATCTCTAAATAATTCCAATTCAATTTCTAAAGTCGAATCCTAGAAAACCATAAAAACGTACATAATTTCTTTCAAAGTTTTCTTCTCAATCTCGCCCACATCTCCAATTACGATTTTTTTTTGAGTAAGTGTACTGTGAAGTAAATGAAAAAGAAAGATAGATAAATACGCTATTTAAAATTAAAAAAAAGACCAGAAATTCCATTATTACTCAAATATCTCATAGAAGCAGATTAAGAGTTGATTTATCAGCTTTTATAGAAGCAATTCATTAGAATGTAAAATAATATAGGTCCTGGTATTTTGTTTACAGAACAATGGCATGAAATTTTAAAACAAGACGAAGCGAAACGTGTAATGAAAAATTTGGAAAAATTAGTCAGCGACGAATCAAAACGCCACGAATCCAAGTTCAACGAAGAGTATATGGGGATGCCTGGATCCTTCAGACGTTTGACTGTTGATTAGATATATATTTCCTACTTCCTTTTTACGGCACAGTTCTGAAGCTGGAAATTGTCTTTTTGTATACATTTGGGTAAAAATCATATTATTTTTCAGCTCATATACTGTATATGAAGAATGAATGAATGGATGAATGAATATACTTTACTGCACAACACACAAAATATATATAATATAGGACAAAATACATACAAAATATATACAATATATGTATTATTTTCACTTACCAAGTGCTTTATCGAGTTGCATCGACTCCATCCAAACAAAAAAGGCGGTATAGATTATTTTGAAAGCCGGCAGTGCGGTAGAAATGCCTCTGGTGTTGTAAACGACCATAGGCGAAAGTGACAAAAGAAAATTAAGTTTCAACGAGTGCGCATCGTTATAAGGATGCCCTTTTCATGACGCTTTATTACGACGATATTCAGCTTATAAACATGGAGATGCTAGCAGGAAAGTGAAGGGTTTAGACCTTGAAATATTTAATAGGGCATTAACTAAAATAAAATATAAGTATATAAATTTTCAGTACTGAAGTTTCGCTGATACTTCTAACTTTCTTTCATTTTCATATTTTATCGTATATGCATTAGGTTTGTTTCATTTAAAGCGCGATAATTTACTAATTCTGTTTTGTGTAATGCTCTAGAAATTTTTATGAATGAAAATGTAAAAGGTAAATTTTTTCATCAGAATATTATTTTAAAGCTAGAAAATAATTAGTGGAAATTCACTCAATAAAAGCAATTTATTAATTTGAAAATTATAAATATGACAAATCATTGACAAACTATATTTGGATTAAATAAAAAAAGAGTTATTTTTAATAATTATGTAAATATAAGATTAAACAATTTTGTAAAATGTTGAAATTATTTCAAAATAGAAACTATTTCTATTAAGTTTTTTTATAGGATGTTATTTTTTTACTTAAAATTCAAATATTCAATATTTTTTTTTTATAATTTGTACTTAAATTTAAAAACGATATTCTAACAGGGATCACTTACTATATAATATATCTCGGTTTTATAGAAATATGTTATAGATAATATGTATAAAGTTGGATATATTATAAAAAACAAAAACAAATAATTTTTATCCATGCAGGGACGGAGAAAGAATACTGACTTCTACGGCCGGGGTCGGCCTGTCACAAAAGGTGATAAAACAACCCTAGCTACGTGGTAGAGCCTCAAGCCCGTCTGGATGGCACCCACCCTTGGTTTATAGGTACCTACGATATTATAACCTTATGTTGTGTTCCGAATGACCAGGTTCTAGTACAACTACGCGGATAGCAACGTGTTCGCGATGCCCCTGATGTTCCAAACACACATAAATAACAGTAACCGCCAAATTCTAAGTGGGCCAGGCTGTGTGTATAGCCTATTGCAATAAAAAAAGCTAAAACATGGCTCACGGTGAAGTGGGAATATTAAAAGTTACTTGATATCTTTAGCAAATTAAGACATTGGTCTAAATTAAAAGTTAATAATATTTAAAATGAATTAATATATTAATTTGATAGTAAACAATGTACTTATGAGCTATACTTAAATAAATAAGTATGACGATAATTGCAATGTAAACGGTTGTATTATTAAATTATAATTACTATTATCATATGCACGTACTGTTTATTATGTATGTGTTATACGAAATCCTGCAATGAAAGATATCATATGTCATATTGTTATGTTTAATTCCTTAAGACTGGTTTTGGTATAGCGATAAGCTGGAGAAGGATGAGGTAGATGTACACGTAAGAAATTTAAGATTAAAAAATTCCGCTACATGTGAGTTTTATTCAAATCAATAATTAGGTAGGTAATACTTTGCGGATGAGTGTAATCATAAATAAACAATGTAATTAACAAATACTGGGTGTACTGTACTTATTGTGTGACTGTCTTAAACATGAAAGTATGGGAAAATGGAATGGCTCGCGTCAAAACATATATGACCTTTTTCGTTGACTGCAAAAATCAATGTCAGTAACTATGAATGTGACTCTTTGAGAACGGCTCTCTCTATAGCTCGCTGAGCGACTGTGAATTGGTGACCAGCTATACTTTGAGTATTTACATCCCAGCTGCATAATTACTAGCAGAATATTATTCAAAGACTTATCTTCAAGCATTGTGGTATGGTATGGTATGAGGGACGAGATGACTTGAATTCACTGTCCAAACACAGCTCAATACGAGACATGTTAACAAATAAAAAAGTCAGTAAGCCACGGTAAACAGGCGAATTATGAGCGTGCAAAAATGACATCCCGTGAAGGAGTACACGGTCTCCCTGTCCCGATTCTTTTTCAACCTCGCTTCCCACTAACTAAATCCACTGGTGATGGAAACAGTCGATTATACTCCTAAAGGCAGAGCCGCAACCACCCATCGCCGTCCGTGGATCGTGCTCACGGACAGACCCGACCCCATCACTAGGATGTTGAAACTAATGTTCTGGCGGACGCAGTGACCCTCATACCAGTGATCGCAGTATGAATATTTCCTCACGATATAATCGAACGAATAGATCATAATCGAACTCATAATTCCTGGGTCTCCGAGTGTAATACCATTTAGCTACTGATTACTAAAGAAATTAGATAACAAATAATAAAAAATAATAATAATACGTGGTTTTCCTACGTGGTAGGGCCTCAAGCTCGTCTGGATGGCGACCACCTTTGGTCTTAAGTATACCGCCATAATAACCTTGTGTTGTGTTCCGGTGAACAATTCCTGTACCCTTATGGGACAGCAGCGTGTTCGCGATGCCACTGGCATTGCAAACACCTATAGGCGACGGTAACTGCTAAATGCTAAGCAGGCCGTCAGCCAGTCTATTGTCCTACAGCAATAAAAAAAAAATTATTTTTCGCTTCAATGACACCTGCATTTCTTTACGTACTTCTGAAGAACAGGATCTGGTGTGCTTAATATTAAGCAATACTTCGTCGACAAATATATACATCGTCTTTACAAAGTCAGGAGCTTTATTACTAACATGCTAAGAAAATAAACTAATAATAAATGGATTATTGAAGGAAGAAAGAAAGTAGTTTACCGTAATTCATTCTCAACGTACGTAGCTTGTTTAGGCAAAACATTATTCAGATGTTCAAGACTGCAAAGGAAATAAATGATCTTTAAGTCATCGTCATCCAAACTGGAAATAACCAATCGTTTAAGTCAGACATGGTGCATTATATATAGAGAATACAATCCTGAGCATGTTTTTCGATCCCGGGATCACGGGATTCTTGATGCGTAATCCCGGAATCCCGGGGCCAACCCGGGATTAGACTATGTGGTTTCTAATTGGGCTCAAATTTAAAAAAACGAGTAATTTCTAGAAAAATGATTTTAATTTTATTCCACGAGTCCACGACACAAATCACAATATAGTAAGAAAATAAAAAAGACATAACAAAGACACTATATTTTGTAAGTAAGAAAGAACGAGACAAAAAACTTATTTAGAATTTCGAAAATACAGTTGTAAAAATATCAATGCATCCAAGGTTTGACTTCCAAGCCTGCTGGGAAATCCCTTCTAAGTCCTACGACCTACAGGTCGACCTACAGGTACACCTGTGTAGTACGTATCGTACGCATATCAAAGGTTTTTTTTTTTGTCGATATGTTATAGATGATATTAATATAATCTAGGCAAGGTCATTGTCAACTCGTAACGGACAACGGAATGCAAACTAGACCTGCTTGTGGCAAACCCGAAAATCCCGAGATTAGCCAAGTACAGTCCCGGGATTTTCGGGGTCAGAAAACGGTCGGGATCCCGGGATTGTATTCTCTAATTATATATATTATCTACAGAAAAATAATATATTAAAATTCTATATATCGGTATATGTAAATTTACAACAAGTGAAGACCTTCGTGATGCAACAGATTGTCGGTACGCCTGTGGAGGTCACGAATTCGATTCCCCCATCTCAAATCTGGGTGTTTATTAATAATCTATACTACTATTATAAAGAGGAAAGATTTGATTGTTTGTTTGTTTGTTTGTTTGTTTGTTTGCTTTGAATAGGCTCCGAAACTACTGACCCGATTTAAAAAATTCTTTCATTGTTGGGAAGCTACACTATCCCCGGGTGACATAGGCTATATTAAATTTTCAAAAAAATTAGGGATCCTTACTAAAACTCTAATAATGTAACCCGAAGTGTAAAAAAATTACCTAAAATATTATTTAAATCGCGTGCGTTGCGAAAACTATTGATGATAGAATAAAATAATGTACTACAACTTTGCAGAACACATCATTATTTACAAAAAGTGTCGCGACAGCATATGTCTAACTATTATAGTTATGCCACAATAAGTGTTCTTTTATTTTAAAAAAATAATTGAAATGCCGCCCCTAGAAAAGGCTCTTTATTTGGATCTTGGTATTAATCCTTATCAAAATAAATTACTTCATATTCAAAACTGTTTCAATACCTTTATATAACTTTTTTAATTATTCAATTCAGATATTCCATTCGAAAGATATCACGAGTTTAAAAATGTAAGTATTAGAAAAATGTTGCGTGGTAGCCGCTCACCCTGTTCGGCTAGCTAGGCAGCACCTTATGCAATGTAGGCGTGCGTCACTGGGGTTTTTACAAAAATTAGAATACTTATTAAAAAAATAACGAAAAATAAATAAAAAGTAATAGCAAAAAAAATCATTAAAATAAAAGCTCATAGAAATAATAATATTCATACTTTCTTTATAATTTTATTTTTTTAGTAACCTGACGCAATTATAAGGGTTTGCCCCCAGGGGCGCTCCTCTGTCCGAGGAGTGCACGGGTGTGCGTACCCGAGGTGCCCGAGCATCCGTCGCTTCACTCCCCTCTCCGTTCGAGGCGACCGAGTCCTACCTTTCTTTCCGTCTACCTCTTACATCCTTTCCAACTTAGCTCTCTGTTCGTGGCATGGTCCCCGATGGGATGGTTGCGAATACTGATTGGGGTCCCGGGTTCTACCATGGGACCTGATTTGGTAGTCAAAACCATGCCTATTTCGACTGCGCCTGCACAGAGAGTGTTCCCGGGGCGGGAATTGCATCCTCGCTGTCGGTTGGTCTTGCTGGGCCGGCTACGACGTCAAGCGACTCTGCTTTTTCTGGAGTGTCGTCTGGTAGTCGTACCCACGCCTGACTAGCACGCAACGGGGATGCGAGTCCCGTCCGGAATTGGCCGCGGACCTGTCGCTCTCGGCCCTGGTTCTGTCCATGGTCGGGGGCGATCTTGGATGGACGGCCGTCGCCTACTTTTGCGAGGCAGTAGTGTCTGCAAGGGAGGCGGCGGAACGGGAGCGGGAGTCCGCTACCGCACTCCCCTCCCGCCAACGTAGGCCGCGTCGTCGGCGCCGGAGGGCGGGCAACGATCTCCGGCCGCCGTAGAAAGCGGCTTCGGGCGGCCCCTCGGGGAAGGATCCGCCGCCCGCACTATTGCCGTGAGGGAAAAGGCCGCGTGCTGTTCCGCAGCCCCCCTCAACTCATAGAGTTGTTACAAGAGAGCGCCGAGGGGACGAAAGCCTGACCCCCTGGCGCCAGCACTTTAGAAGGGGCCCGCTTTAAGACAAAGCGTGGGCCGGCGCCGGCCCGGGCCACGGGATCGGCAGGCCATATATCCGTGGGCCCGGGCGTAGGCGATAGGAGAACAGCGGGGTTTTTTAGTGGGTAGTCGGATGGTTGAACATCTTTTCCGGAGTCCCTTAGATCCCTCGGTCCCCCCGGGCCGGGGAACCCGTCAAAATAGGTTTTTCCCCGAGACCGAAAAAAAATAGAAGGGTTTAATTTTTTGTTATATACCCATGCGAAGCTGGGACGGGCTGCTAGTATGATATATTTACAACAGAAAAGTATATTGCATTATCTAGCACCCTTAACCGTAAACCTAACCCATAACATAAGCGCTCTGCTTCTTACTTTGGGATCAGATGGCGCTGAATGAATTGTCACAATATATGAAGAAAAGATGTTCAAAATATTTGCATGTACCTGCATTTACGGTTTTAAATTTATACCCTCCTGAAGAGTCCACAAAACATTTTAGCGTTTTAGTTATTAATATTAAATTAGGAATACTGGCCCACCGAGATATAGTATTAACTAGTTCAGAGGCCAGTGTGATCTTGTATTGTAATCTGATGCTGATGTGTCTTTGTATTTTATATTTAAATAAATAAATACGCGTAATATATACATGTATTTAATTCTGGTAGTTGAAAATTTGATTCAAAATGTAATTTTGAAGTTATACAGGAGGCACACAAGTTGACCGATGTGATTGATTTATATCTCGAATGTTTGGGCTCCTTACATGAACGCTCCCTTTCTTATCTAGTTTATATTACTCTTATCTTACTAAACCATATATTAGTGACACTCAGCCTAATGACATTGGTTCCGGTTTCTGGGTCACTGCGTAGAACAGAATGTTCACATCAAATTTCAGAGTTATATAAACCTCTATGTTGTATTAATTTATTTAAATAATGATAAAATTAACGACAGTATAAAAATACGCTATTAAAATAACTGGTTCCAAACGTGCATTGTATTTATGTTCTTGGAACAGTGAACAACGTTGCATAATGTTTTAATTATGGATTTTTTGCCAAATCATCCGATTTTAGAATAAAATGAAAATATTTTAACGATTGTGAGAAGAAAATTCAATTTAGATAAACCTGTAATGGATAAAGCGATTGACGTTCTAATAGAATGACTGCAAAAACAGGAGCACTTTAAGAAGAAAAATTTCTGTGAGTATAAACGATACAATAAACAAATTATATTGCGTTTTAGTATTTTTATGGCTGCTTTTCTTCGATTTTTTTAGCCGATATAATGCAATCTTAATGCCGATTATTCAATTTGTGTTATACATGTAAAGAAAATCGTGTAATCCATGCCACAAGTATTTATAGATGTCACATTTGACAGTGACATCTAAGAGAACGATGAGATATGTAAGAAAATAATACGTTACTGTTTATTGTTATTTAAGAAATTGAAATTATTACGTATCATTAACTGGTCAAATATAAATTATTTAAGAATATGTTTTACTAATTTACAATATTTAAAAAAACTATTTTCAAATATATCAAGATCAGTGCTGTTACTTGCCAATTCATTATAATGTCGTGCCATTCTAACAATGGGATTAAAGTATGAGATGTTGTTTTTGTGAACTTCAAGTGCAAAAAGATTAGTACAATGTGATCTACGCGCAATATATCTGGTATTAAAAGATATTTGTGAAATTAAATCACTTGAGTTTATAATATAATGTATAATTTTGTACAAATAGACTAAATCAAAGTATTTACGACGAATAGATATAGATTCAGTTTTAAATTGGGCTAGTCTTTGTTCATAATTAAGATTATTATAAAAATATCTAAACCTGGAATAAAGGCTATACAAATACCTCACAAATGATCTTAATTATACAAATTTTTTTGTTCAATATCATATTTAGGATTAGGATTTTTTTTTTACAGTAGATGAAACCCTATATCGTACGGTTTTGTAACTATGCCGTTACAAAACCGTAATTAGACTAGAAAAAAGTTTTGCATCGTATATATGCTAAACATTTATATACGAGTATTTTGGACGATAAATATGTTCAAAAATCAAACAACAGGTCTTAGCGCGCTTCGAAAGAGGTCTGTGACCAGAAGCGAACTTTTGTGGACTGAAGAAAAGATGATAATGAAAATAAGTTTATTTTTCAACGTGGAATTCACATAGATAACATAGATTTTTATTCACATGGCTATAAGTCCACTTGCATGGGTATTGAAACAGACATGTTGTCAAAATAATTAACTTAAAAATATATGGATAGAACATAAAATAAAATAAGATTTCAATAGCCTTCACGCTGGCAATTTATCAATGGATGCCACAAAAATGTAAAGCATAACTTTTTTACGTGCAGGGGCGGAGTAAGTGTATACTAATCCCTGTGGCCGGATTTGGCTTATCGTAAAAGGCGACAAAAAACCCTTTTTTTTGTTTTTTTTTTGGTCTCGGGGAAAAACCTCTCTTGACGGGTTCCCCCGGCCCGGGGGGACCGAGGGATATGTGGGACTCCGGGAAAGATGTTTGGCCATCCGGCAACCCACTAAAAAACCCCGCTGTTCTCCTATCGCCTACGCCCGGGCCCACGGATATATGGCCTGCCGATCTCGTGGCCCGGGCCGGCGCCGGCGCGCCCTATGTCTTGAGGCGGGCCGCTTCTAAAGTGTTGGTGCCAGGGGGTCAGGGTTTCGTCCCCCCGGCGCTCTCCTAACAACTCTAGGAGTTGAGGGGGGCCGCGGAACAGCACGCAGCCCTCACCCTCGCGGCAATAGTGCGGGCGGCGGATCCTCCCCCGAGGGGCCGCCCGCGGCCGCTTTTACGGCGGCCGGAGGATCGTGGTAAGGTCCCAAGACTGGATGGTGACCACCCTTGGTTTTAAGTAAATATGCCACTATATTATCCTTTTATTGTATTCTGGCATTAGTGACCACGGTTCTTGTAACCCTATGGGATAGTAGCGTGTTCGCAGTGCCCCCTATCGTCGTAAACATCCATAGGTGACGGTAACAGTTTACTGCTAAATGGGCTATCAGCCTATCAGCTGTTCTTCAGAAATAAAAAAAGTAATGAAAATACATGACTACTTATACATTCATGGCTTTTTGTGGACTGCAAAACGTCAATGCATAAATCTAGAGGTCGTAAATCTACAGGACTGTAGATTTACGTCAGTTCATGATCATGTTAATGGCAGGTTAATATTTACCAAAACAAGAAGTTTTAAGGTGCGTTTATACAGATAGTGATTAATAATCTTCTTTTTTGCCTTATCAATAATCTATTATTTAATGCAAGGCCATTCTAGACCAGACATTTGACCGCGACGCACTTCCTTTCTTGTATGTACTCTACAATACAATAATAAACGGGCAAGCCGTTTGTCAGCTCTTACCACTCCTGATGTGTAAAATCTTACATAGTATTTACATTTACTAACACATATTGATGACCTCTGTAAAGGCTAACGCACGGTACGCTTGTGGAAGTTGCGGGTTCAATTCCCGTTTCTTAGGTGTATTTTTATGTATTTATATGTATTTACAAAAGGAGTAGATAAACAGTATATTAGTTTTCTAGTACACATAACACATTTGCTATGCTACTTACTTTGAGACTATATGCGCTGTATGAATTGTTACAAAATATTTATTTATTACTAAAAATGTGTTAACAACAACAATATTAAAACCAATAAAAAAACCTTACGTGTTTTTATGTGTTAGTCATTGTTTGCAACCGAAACTTTCCATTCGGTGCCCGGGGTCCGCTATCCGACTTTTTCTTCTCCACTTCGTACGATCTTCGGCATTCCTGGTGGTCAGTCCATTGGTATGCATATCACTCTTTATGACGTCACGCCAGCACTTTTTGGTTCTACCCCTGCTGCCGGGGCCCAGTGCAGACGGTATAACTAGACATTTGTTCCCCGTGTAAGTAGCCGGTTGCCGTAAGGTTCCTGCAATTTATCCGCAATATCACGGACACAAAGGTTGCCGCGAATGCGAGAGTTTCGCAGTCTTTCCACGTTACTCCGCACATCCAACTCAGCATATTCATCTCTATGACACGCAGTTCCTGCTTGTGTCGCTCCAGCACCGATCACATTGTATAGCCGACAAAGGACTGCGAAGTCATCGTTTAATCGCACTTTAAATTATAGTTTATGGTTGATTATAGGCAAGTTTAATAATTACTTGATTTGATCAACATTTATATTTTATGATTTTGAAGTATACCATAAATTTTAACTCAAACTTAATTTTAGAACGTTTTTTGAAAGCCAAAATGCCAATTTCAAAATAAACTAAAGTTACCATCGCTTCACAACGTGTTTGGCTATTACAAGGAGAAGAAGCAGCAAGAAACTCAGCTACACGTTTTATTTTAATGTTTATATATTTTTTTAATTATATATGTTTTTTTATTTCATAACAATGTCCAAACTCAGAATACATATAAAAAAGAAGATAAATTGTTACACAAAGAAAACAAGATGATTTACGATATAGCTTAGGTAAGCTTACAAATATAAAATTGATGAAAAATACCTGGAACGTGCAGATATTTAAAAGCTTATTCTTAAAAAATCGTTAGTCGAGCAATAGCCCTTTTTTAATAAAAATGATTTGACCGAGGACTTGAATTTGGTTAAGGGCAGGTCAATAATATCCAACGGAATTTAATTATAAAAATATATGCCTATGCCCATTGTTCGATCCTTGCATAAGGGTATTTGAAATCCCGCCACCTGATTTTTGTAATCTACCCTCACTCTCGGTGAGGTAATAATGGTAAGCGAGGGTGGGACGGAAAAATGGCTTCTTGTGTCAACGTTTGGCATGAGATAACCGCTTTTTGCACCGTGTGCAATATACATAAAAAACTATAAATAACTGGACGGGACGGTCGACGTTCGACCTCCCTGGTTACTCTAATTGGCCGTGCCATTAAATCTGTGTGTGTTCAGTGTTGTGTATTTAGCTGGTGCCGTGCAGCAGTTCCTCAACGACCTGAACCGAACCGGGAAGGGGTGAAAACAAGGTCAGTGCGAATTTCTTTGCCCGTTGCAAGACATCGTGTCTCTCTTGCCACCGCTCCTTCCCATTTCCTCTCCCATACAGTCCACTGCTCTCGAGCAACCCTTCTTGTTCCCGTACGGTGCCATCTAGGTCCGTGACCGGCATCGTACAATTCTTTTTTGGTCCTTCGAGCCGGATCCTCTCTTTTTGGGCCAACGCAGCCTATATAATTCTTATAATATATTTATTCTTATTTCTTATAAAAAATATCGGAAGGTATTTTTCTTAAATTTCTTAAATTCCTAAAACCTATAATTAAAATATATAAAACTATTATATTTACGTTTATTTAATCTTTTATAATATTATATAAACACTATTCTATTTTATTTATAAATACATTTATTTATAACATATTTAATATTACATTTAATATATCGCGGAAGTAGGTAGATATACTTTATTATGTCTAAAAAGCGTGTGGATGAGTCTCCTACTTCTCCTGAACTTAAACTATTAATTTGTCAGAAAGAAAGAATATTCGAAAGACTACAAAAAATATATAATTTATCAATCAATCTCATTAATAACGATTCTGAGCGATTATTCTTATTACAATGCTCAGAAATTGACGACTTAAGATTAAAATTTGAAAAACAAATATTTCTCATTTACGAGTATGAACTTAGTCATAACCCTAATGCATTGATGAATACACAAGAATTGGACAGTTTTGATGAAATTTATTATAAAATAAAAATGTGCGCTTCCAAATGTACGCCTTCGAGTAATAGTGATAAGGTTGAAATTCCCATACAACAATCTCGCCCTCATCTGCCGAAGTTAGAATTAATTACATTTGACGGCAATATTGAGAATTTTACCACCTTCTACGAGACATTTTGTTCGTTGGTACATAATCAATCTAGCATACCGCAAATTGATAAATTTCATTACTTGTTATCGTGCACTAAGGGTTCTGCTTTAAATATTGTTAAAAGTGTGCCAATTACCGCTACTAACTATGACGTTGTTTGGCAATCTTTACTTAATAAATATTACGACAAAAGAATGCTCGTCGATAGGTATTTAGATAAAATGTTAAATTTTTTACCTCTTAATAAGGAATCTTCTGTTAATTTAAATATGTGTTTAGAAACATTTGAAAATTCGTACAAGGCGATTCAAGCTTTAGAAATTGATAATTTAGGCAGTTATATCCTGTGTCATGTCGCCTTGAGAGCCTTAAATATAGAAACTCGAAAGTCTTTCAAACAAACTCTAAACCAAAAATCATTGCCAGAATTTTTGGATCTTATTTCTTTTATACACAACCAAATAAAAATTCTTGATCATAGTGAATCTTATATAAACAATTTTAGTTCGAAGTATCAATTAAATAAATCTCAAGTAAACAATAATTTCAATAAAATTAAATTTAATAAACGTGTTTCGAACACTACTTCTTCGCGTAAAAATATTACGCTTTGTTTACATTGCGGTGAATATGATCACTTAATTTATCGTTGCGACAAGTTTAAAGATTTATCAAATAAGGAACGGGTCAGCCGTGCTGCCGCTCTTTCTTTATGTTGCAATTGTTTAAAGCCTAATCATAATGTAAACAAATGCACTAGTCGTTTTAGATGTTTGGTGTGTAAAAAACAGCATCATTTGTTATTGCATACTGATAACAGCGAGTCTACTGATAATATAAAACCGACACGCAGTCGCATGCTTTCGTCACCGATTGCGTCATCGTCGCCCGCTGTTCGTGTGCATCGGCTCAGAGCTATAGCAGCGTAGTTATATTGGGGACCGCGCTCGTTAATGTTTTTGATGCAAATAATGAATTGCAATTGTGTCGTGTTTTGATTGATTCTGGCGCTCAGTCTAACTTTATTTCGTTGTCTTGTTTACAACGTCTCGGCTTATCTCAACGTAAATGTTCCTTTAGTATTTACGGATTAGCTGGAGAAAATATTAAAAATTATGGCATGACGTCATGCACAATTCAACCTCGCGATAATCGTGAGTCATCCTTTAATATTGATTTCGTTGTTCTACGTAAATTAACTTCCGATTTGCCTACTATTCAAATACCGGAGCAAGTTGTTATGCAATATAAAAATTTGAATTTAGCAGATCCTTTCTTTCACATTAAATCCCCGATCGATATGATATTGGGTAGTGATGTTTTTCCTCATATTTATGATGGAAGGAAATTTATTTTTAGCCGCGACATTCCTATTGCGCTAGGAAGTATTTTCGGTTTTGTTATCACTGGAAACTTGACCGTGTCTCACTCCAGTGATAAAGTGGATTGCCACGCAGTTGCGTCCACATCCTTAGTGTCGTACACTACTCAGGATAATCTTATTAATGAAACTCTCAAACGATTTTTTGAGTTGGAATCTTCGCCGTGCGATATTCCTTTAAGTCCAGATAACGAACTGGCAGAAAAAATATTTATTAAAAGACATTATCGTGACCCCACTGGCCGATATGTCGCACCTCTCCTTTTAAATCCCAGTCATGAACCGCTTGGCGATTCTTATGAAGTAGCTTATAAGCGTCTCATGCAAGTTGAGCGACGTCTCGCTCGGTCTCCAGAATTAAGGTCTTCTTATGTTGATTTCATGAAAGAGTATGAATCCCTAGGACATATGGTACCTTACTATGGTACTGAACCCTCAAAATATTTTATCCCACACCACTGTGTGCTTCGTCCAACATCGACCACAACGCCCTTGCGTGTAGTGTTTGACGGCTCCGCGAAGACTAGCACTGGAACGTCACTTAATGATGTGCTCCTGACGGGTCGCAAGTTACATCAGGACATCATAAAAATCATTACACAATTTAGACTTTATGATGTCTGTTTCACTGCTGACGTGTCCAAGATGTATCGAGCCGTGCTCATTGACCCCTCAGAGCGGAAGTACCAACATATACTTTGGCGGGAATCTCCTGACCAGCCTGTGCGTACTTACGAACTTAAAACGAACACCTACGGACTTCGTAGCGCTCCCTTCATCGCTGTTCGCACCTTGCATCAGCTCGCCGCAGACTCTCCGCCTTCTGAAGCTTCTCGTGTACTTACACAAGGCTTTTATGTCGATGACTTGTTGTGGTCATGCCGTTCAGTTTCTGAAGCTTGTTCCCTTCAGGATGAGCTAATATCACTTCTGAAAAGCGCAGGTTTTGATTTGCGCAAGTGGGCTAGCAATAAACCTGAGCTGCTTTCTAGGATGTCTGAAGACCAAATTACTAGTATAAATTTTCAAGATGATGCGTCATCATCTTTGAAGGTTTTAGGCCTGACTTGGCTACCTTCATCCGATTCTCTTTCTTTTAATTACAACATAATAGATACAAAATATACAAAGCGATCTGTGTTAAAATTACTTGCAAGTATATTCGACCCCATAGGTCTTATATCACCATGCACTTTTGTTGCCAAGTGTATCATGCAGGATTTGTGGAAGCTAAGTCTAGGTTGGGACGATCCAATCCCGACTGAATTATCCAATAAATGGATGAAGTTTTTCACCAAACTACCTTGTTTATCTGACCTCCACATAGATCGACATCTTCTTATTTCTAATTTCGTTGACGTTCAACTAATTGGGTTTTGCGACGCATCCTCTCTAGGATATGCAGCTTGCTTATATTTCAGAAGTGTCGATAAAAAGGGTCAAGTTAAGGTTAGGTTACTAATGAGTAAGTCCAGAGTGGCTCCAATAAAACCTTTGCTTTCTATACCTAGGTTGGAGCTGCAAGCAGCCGTGCTGCTTTCGAAGCTTGTTAGTTTTGTCGTACAAAACTGCAAGGACTTTAATTTTTCTATAGTCGCTCTTAGTGACTCAACTATAGTTTTATCCTGGCTTCAAACACAGCCTTACAAATTGAAAACGTTCGTTGCTAACCGTGTTAGTGAAATAATTGAATCGGTGTCACCCAACTGTTGGCACCATATAAGAAGCGAAAATAATATCGCAGATATATGCTCTCGTGGTCTTCTCCCTGATCAATTAGTAGATCAGTCCAGGGAGTGAATCCATGGTCTCGTGTGGCTATCAGATAACTCTGAAAAGTGGCCTATTAGTACATTTATTATTACGGATAAAACCGAAGTCCCTGAGATGAAAACTTTAGTCGACGCCTTTTGCTTTAACTCGTCTAATGAACAAATAATAATTAATGATTTAGAATTTAACATTTAATAAATTTTCTTCATTTAATAAACTCACTCGCGTTATGGCCTGGTGCGTGCGGTTTAAAAATAATATAAAATTGAAAACTGGTGAACGCCTTTTCGGACCCTTAACCACCAGTGAACTGGCACAGGCTCGTGACATTATTATTCGTTCAATTCAAATGAATCATTTTAACTTAGAAATTAAAACTCTAATTAAAACAGGCTACGTATCTTCACTAAGTAAGTTGCGTCCCTTTATCGATTCTAATAATTTCCTCAGGGTGGGGGGCAGACTTTTACATTCTGACCTTCCATATAATACGAAACAACCAGTTTTACTTCCGAAGAAATGTCATGCCACTAACATGATAATCGAATATTATCATAAATTATATTTACATGTAGGGCCACGTACGTTACATGGCATTTTATGTAAACAATTTTGGATAATTAATGCTCGAAACGTTATTAGATCAGTTTTATCAAGGTGTCCTAATTGTTTTAGGTTCAACCCCAGAGGTTCTCAACCTTTGATGGGTCCCTTGCCTGCCGCACGTCTAAAACCTGAAAAGGTTTTCAGCCACGTTGGCTGTGATATAGGCGGTCCGTTTCTTATTAAGGAAAGTTTAAGGCGTAATGCAAAGGTGCACAAGGCCTATTTATGTCTCTCTGTTTGTTTTTCAACAAAGGCTGTACACCTGGAGCTTCTCTCCGATCTATCTTGTGATTGTTTTTTAGCCACATTTGATCGGTTCGTGGCCCGCCGTGGTCTCTGTGAGTTTATATATTCTGACCGCGGAACTAACTTCATCGCAGCAGGTAACATTTAAAGGAAGTTACAACCTTTTTTAAACTTAAATCTAATAAAGATGCAATCTTGGATGGACTCTCCACTCGCAATATAACTTGGCGCTTCCTTCCTGCTAATGCAGCATCCATGGGTGGAATTTGGGAGGCTGGTATCAAGTCAGCAAAACATATTCTTTACCGTACTATTGGAGATAGATCCCTAACTTTTGAAGAGCTGACTACAGTCTTTTGTAAAATCGAGGCAATAATGAATTCTCGGCCGTTATGTGCTATTTCTAATGATCCTGATGAATTCGATGTTTTGACCGCGGGTCATTTTTTGGTGGGTCAGAATCTACTGGCTGTACCAGAACATGACGTGACCGACGTGCCTTTAAATAGATTGTCACGTTGGCAATTGTTACAGAAGGTAACGCAGAGTTTTTGGAAACGGTGGTCAGACGACTATGTTCATACTTTACAACAGAGAGCAAAATGGTGTTCTACTGCTTCAAATGTAAAAGTGGGTGATCTTGTCGTATTAAAATCTAATTTAACAAGGCCTTTACAATGGCCCTTAGGAAGAATAGAGGAGATTCATCCAGGCATTGATAATATAGTTCGTGTTGTAACTGTGCGAACTAAATCTGGTCTCTTGAAAAGACCTGTGAATAAAATGTGTCCTTTGCCCTACACTAATTAATTTAATTATATACTTATTTATTTATTTATTTTATTAGTTGTAGAGTATTAGGATTATATCTTATGTATTACACTCTTATTTATTTATTTATTTATCTCAACGTCTCAATCCCATTCTCACCTATTTCCTGGAAATCATCATAATGATTTCGGTGGGGGGCATGTTCGATCCTTGCATAAGGGTATTTGAAATCCCGCCACCTGATTTTTGTAATCTACCCTCACTCTCGGTGAGGTAATAATGGTAAGCGAGGGTGGGACGGAAAAATGGCTTCTTGTGTCAACGTTTGGCATGAGATAACCGCTTTTTGCACCGTGTGCAATATACATAAAAAACTATAAATAACTGGACGGGACGGTCGACGTTCGACCTCCCTGGTTACTCTAATTGGCCGTGCCATTAAATCTGTGTGTGTTCAGTGTTGTGTATTTAGCTGGTGCCGTGCAGCAGTTCCTCAACGACCTGAACTGAACCGGGAAGGGGTGAAAACAAGGTCAGTGCGAATTTCTTTGCCCGTTGCAAGACATCGTGTCTCTCTTGCCACCGCTCCTTCCCATTTCCTCTCCCATACAGTCCACTGCTCTCGAGCAACCCTTCTTGTTCCCGTACGGTGCCATCTAGGTCCGTGACCGGCATCGTACACCCATAAAGAAATAACTAAAACTACACTAAAAACCCCTCTGTTCTTTTACCATTTTATTTTTAATTATTATATTTCGATTTCGAAACATAGAGATGTAAAATTTGGTTAAAAAGAGGATTATCTCATAATTTATAAGAGTCCCAAAAAATAAAAAAAAATGTGTTACTATTTTGCTACTCTATTGACACCAAATGATGGTTATTTTCAGGATTGTTACGTCTGTACCTGGCCCTGTAAAAACCTAATTAAGTCATGTCTATCTTACATGTTTCTATCCGTGCAGGTGCGGAGAAAGAATACTGACCTCTGCGACCGCGATCGGCCTGTCGTAAAAGCCAATAAAACAACCCTAGGTACATGGTAGGGCCCGAAGCCCGTCGGGATGGCGACTACCTTTGGTCTTAAATATGTCGCCATAATAACCTTGTTGTGTTCTGGCATTAGTGAACCAAGTTCCTATACCCTTATGAAACAGCAGCGTTTTCGCGATGTCACTGGCGTTGTAAACACACATAGGTAACGGTAACTGCTAAATTCTAAGCAGGCAGCTTCTAAGTCAGCATGTCTCCTGTCTTAAAGCCATAAATAAATAAATAAAACATATAATTCTGCGACTATGTTATATAAATATATGTTTTTTACAGCTCTTATTAAGTTGAGTTTAATTTAGGATTCTATTCTTTGCTTACAGGTCTACAAAAAAAAAAACTTATTTAATCGATTACTCATTATACACTAGAAAAGACAGCAACGCGTTTTCATTATTACACAAGAAGCACGAAAAAATCAATTTTATAAAATAGTTTGCAAACTATCATTCTTGATCTCTTTACAAGCAATTATCCGGTTAGTACCTAAATTTTTACATGTAAGACAATTATTATGTGTGGTGATAGAATAAATAAAATGTTGTTCTGTAAAAACAGGAAACGACAATTTTAATTTATAATAACAGTAAACTTTAGTTCATTGTTATCACTTTATCACTTCTCTATATACTGCGATGAAATTATAAGATTTATTTTTCAATTATATGTATAAACAGTTGTCTTATATTTTACACGTAGTTTATGGTTCAATTCTTAAATCCTAGCTACTTATATTAATATAACTAGCTGACCCGGCAAACGTTGTTCTGCCATATAAATAATAAAATGTCAAAAAATTAAAAAAAAAATTTGGGGGTGGGTCACCCTTGTCACTAAGGCGTATGAAAAATAGATGTTGGCCGATTCTCAGACCTACTCAATATGCTCACAAAATTTCATCAAAATCGGTCAAGCCGTTTCGGAGGAGTATGGCAACGAAAACTGTGACACGAGAATTTTATATATTAGTTATAGACCGCGCGCCTCGCATGAGATGCGGGGCAAATTCAAAACTAAGGAAAGTATACTTTCATTACATACATAGGGACACAGACTCAAGGACAGTCATAGGATAATACTCGATAACGCATAAGCCCGCAACTAAACTTCTGTGCGTTGATGATATAATCACATGATACTATACCTTTATTATCTAGCTTATAGAAAATGGGTGAAGTAGATGTAACTAAATTTGGTTTTAAAAGTTATAGAGTACCATATTTTTTCTCTGTCAAGGGCAGGGTAAGAATACTGAAGCTGCGGGGGCAACCTGTCGCTAAAGGCGACAGAATAACCCTGGGTGGTAGGGCCCCAAGTCCGTCTGAATGGCAACTACCCCTGGTTTCTAAGGATACCACCATGACAGCCTCATGTTGTGCCTAAGTGACCTAGGTTCCAGTTTCCCTTCGTGGACGTTGGTACATCTCGCTAGATAGCCGATCTCGCTAGTCGCAAATAGGCAGTTACCCTCGTAACTGCTTATTATTAAGTCGGACGTGAGCCTATCTGCTGATCCACAGCAATAAAAAAACACCAATCTTAGTGGTCCAAGATTATAGATATAAAATGGTAGTCTAATTAATCACGGATTAACCTAAAAGCTAATAAGCGACTGGTGTTACACTTAGGCAGTTTTTTTCGCCTGATGTGCAGATTGTGACATCATTTCCAAGTACCGACGGTGAAGGAAAACGTTGTAATAAAACCTGTATACCAAGATTACGGATTATGTGTACCTTTCAATTCGCCTTGAACAAGTACAGCGGGTACACTATCCGTTCCTTATAGGGGGAGGCATGAGCCCAGCTGTCAGGCTGTCATATGGTACGATTATAATTATGATTGAATTCCCCAACAACCTGTAGTTTTTAACAACTCTGTGTTAATTAGTTTTGTATGTAAAAAAATAAACGCTACATTTGCGCGAATTTTATTTTGTTACCTATAAAAATAAATAAAATTCGAGGGTCTGTTTGTAATATTAAAATAACCGCTTTGTACTAAGTGCATTCGGACGTATACACGGTACATATACCAAAACTAAATTTTTTACAATTTTTGTCTGTCTGTTTGTTACGGCTAATCTCTGAAATGGCTGCACCGATTTTGACCGGACTTTCACTGGCAGATAGCTGATGTAACAAGGAGTAACTTAGGCTATTTTATATTAGAAAAAAAAAATAGTTTTTGTTAAAAATTATAAATTTCAGAATTTTGAAATTCCAATTTAAGTTGACCTCAGATTTATATAATCAATCAAATGAAATAGGGTTCAGCTTAGGCTGGATATTGTAGGTTGAATTTCCAATTTAAGTTAACCTTACATTTATGTCATCAATCATATGAAATCTGGTTTAGCTGGCTGGACTTTGTAGGTTCGAACGTACGTATTCCGGAGGCGCATGGCGTAACAGTTGCATTCGGTAATACTGACTGTTTGCATATTTAATTTATATTTTATGGTTTATAGGGTTTGTAATCCAAAATAAATCATATGATATATCCAAAAAATTCTGCCCAAAGTGCAGTTATATTAATTGGTATCATTTAAAGATTAAATTACTTAAAATGTGTGTACTTCACAGTACACACATTTGACGGATACCTAACTGCCAATGAAGTATACTTATCAACAAGGAGATAGATTACGTATTGTGTATATGTACACACTTTTACGCATCATACCAACCTGCCCTTGCTCGCCGAAGAGATAAGATGTCAAATAGGTAATCATAATTTAATACTTTGAATAGTCTACTCAATATTACTTGAGTAAGAGAAATCAATAAACTAGTTATAACTCAAGTTATAACTAGTCAAAGTAACGTTGAAATAAAATTAATTTATTATTACCTCGTCAAATAAATTATTCCGTACAAAAGTCAATTGACTAAGCAGTGGGTCTGGAAATTGTGTATTGACATAAATCTTAGCCTCGAGAACTATATAAATATTACGCGGAGATTATTTATCTGTTGTATTCAAGGTGAATTGATAGTTGAGAAATTTAGCCATATTAGTGTTTATGACTAATACTTATATACTTATTCTACGTGCTGGGGCAGAATCGTAATATCGACAAAACAATTCAAGCTACGAAAGGCTCCTTCTGGATGGAAACCACCTCTAATCCCTCCCCGAATATGCCTCCATTGGTAGTGGAACTGAAATTTGGGTTACTTATACCGAAACAACATAAAGTTATTATGGTCGCATATTTGGAGACCAGGAGTAGTTGCTTTTTTATTGCTGTAGGACAGTAGACAAGCTGACGACCCGTTTAGAATTCAGCAGTTACCGTTGCCTATGGACGTTTGTAACGCTAGTGGCATCGCGAACACGCTGCTGTCCGATAAGGATACAGGAACTTGGGTCATTAATGCCGGAACACAACACAGTTACTATGGCGGCATACTTAAGAACAAAGATGGTCTGGTCGGGCTTGGGGCCTTATCACGTAGCTAGGGTGGGTTGTTTTGTCGTCTTTTACAGGCGGACCTCGGCCGCAAGGTCAGTATTCTTAGTCCATCCCTCGGAGGTATATGCGACAATTGAGTATGTTAACCAATGCATGTCTTTATGAGATTTGAAATTGTGAATTCTAGTTTGGTTTCGGAGTGCGATACTACTTGAAAATAAATACAATATATCTAAACCTCCTCCTTTTCGTTTATACGAATACAATAAAATGTATTATTAAGATTTATATACAAATACATTTATATACAAAAGATTTAGATACAATAAATAGAATATTGAATACCTGATTTTCATAATCATGTAATTAAATGAATAGTGACGTTATAAGACCCCGGGTACAAAAGTAATTTTATGGAACATAACTATGTAGCGATCACATTATGTGAATGTTGATTGTGTGCGATGTGGCGAATCCAGAACAATTGTTTCCAAACCTACTGCATAGTCAGATCTTCAACAGGCCTATGCCTGTTGGAGTAGTTGGTTGTGCTCTATAGCACAACCGCAGTTAGAAGAGAGCTATGAAGAGAAGAGAGATGTTAATTATATCAATTTATAAAATAAATTTTAATTACAAAAATTACTGAAGTAATCGTATGGTTTATTGAGTACGAATCAAAGCGTTTGTATATGGGTATTGGATAAATTATATACTACTGTAATACTTTAAGTTTGTGAATAAACACATATTATACAAAAACTTTTAGACTCGTGACGGGAAACTAGCTCATGACTCTCACAGGAATTCCTATTTGCAAAAGCCATTCCGCAAAGCAGTCCATCAATTAACGGTATTCTGATGTTGTATCTGAATATCAAATTCATTGAAATCATCATATCAATAAAGCTAGGCTACATTAACTTCAAATTCAAAGTATATAGTATGTACCATACTATCTTCAAAATTAAATGTCTCTACAACTATACGGAATCAATTACAAAGTAAATAGCAGCAGCACAAAACCATATATATTTTATTACGCCCGCACGCTCTCCATTTGAAATTCAACCGTCACGTAGCTTAGTTCAAAAATGGAATCGTTACCAGAAGACAAGATGTTGAAGTTTAATCACAATACGTTGCAAGTAGTTCGGACTGAATACAATTTGGATAAGATAGAAAGAATGAATGAGGCATTAAATATTTTAGAAGATTGGCTCAAAAAACAAGATCATTTCGTGAAAAAAGATTTCCGTAAGTAAATTTATAAATAAATTAAATACAAAGTCAAAGTTCTATTAAAAATTATTTAAAAAAATATTATTTAGTTATTAAAGCATAAATATGTAACATAAGTATGAAATAATTAATTTTAATAACTAATTTAAGGGGATTTCGATCATCTTATTATAAAGTTTACATGATCAAGCGATGGAAACCATAATTGCTAGTTGTGTGTAAATAAAACACAGTTCATTTATACACTTTTGAATTGAAAAACTTACAAAATTAGAAAATTATAAATTAGATGTACACTATACAACACTATGGTATAAGTTTAAAGAATTTGGAGCCGATGTTTATCACGTGTTGGGTCTGTCTTGAGACAGAAATGAAAAAATGAATGTAACTTCAAGGGGGTGAATAAAATTTAAATAATTTCAATATGTATCAATACTATCAAATCTTCAACAACGAATGAGAATTCGATCCACTACAGAATGTTTTTTTTAATATAGGCAGAAAAACGTTTTCCGGATCAGCTAGTATTAGTATATTTATTTACAAAGGCAAAGTATGTTTTTTTAATGCTGTAGGAAAGCAGACAGGCTGACGGTCCATTTAGAATTTAGCAGTTACCGTCGCCTATGGGTGTTTGCAACGCCAGTGGCATCGCAAACACGCTGCTGTCATAAAAGCGTACAGGAACTTGGGTTACTAATGCCGGAACACAACCCAAGGTTATTATGGCGGCGTACTTAAGTCCAAAGGTGGTAGCCATCTAGACGGGCTTGGGGCCCTACCACGTAGCTAGGGTAGGTTGTTTTGTCGCCTTTTACGACAGGCCGACCTCGGCCGCAAAGGTTAGTATTCTCCGCCCCTGCACGGATAAAACGTCGTATATTTATGTCTAGTATCCAGATCACAAGTATAGTTATTTCTAATATTTAAATATTTTTTAGCAAGAAGCTATTTAGAGCGCACTTTGATAACAACCAAAGGGCTGCTGGAACGTGCAAAACTCAGACTAGACAAATTATGCACATTTAGGTCGTTAATGCCAAATTTCTTCAGTAATACTGATATTAAGGAACAATTCGAAACTCTTACTCCTGCTATGTAAGTAGTGTATTATTTCGATTAATTAATTACTAACAAATATGTACCTTCTTTGTTTTACGAGATTGCTGATCCATAACCGCACTCGTCCGTTCATCGTCAGTATAGTAATTACTCTAACGCTACGAAGAAGAGTGAGGAGTCAACGTTTGGTTTAGAACGTCTCAGTCTCGTAGTCTACACCTCCTGGTTATATTCCATACAAACATAATGCACTATTCAATTATAGACGAGATATACTGCTATTCGGACCTCAGCTTGGTCGCCAACAACTCCTTGTTTACTACCGATCCAACCAGAAGTGTTCAAGGAACCTTACAAGAATCTAAATCCCGTGAAATAACATCATCATAATCTTAGCGTTAGATCCAGGTTATAACCTAAACTTCTCTCTGGTGCCCTGGGTCCATTTTCCGACTTTACTTCTCCATTTCGCACGATCTTCAACATCTCTGATAGTGAGCCCATAGGCACGCACTTCACCCTTTACGACTACTAAAATTAGCATCTACTCACCCTCTAAGCCCAGGCTCTCATTTTTCAATATAATAAAGCCAATAACAAAGCGTAAAAAAGAAAGCATATACTTCATGCAAATATAATTAGGTCAGTAGGTTTTCTTTATGATCTAAAATAATATCTTAAAACTAAATTAATTTCAAAAAAAATTTTTATTTTACAAATTCTTGACTAGTATACATTTGTACTTTACCGTGTACTTTTACAGCGCTCATGCACATTTGAGGAAACCGACAAAGGATTATTATAGAGTTTACATGATGAAGTTACTCTCTGATGAGGCCATTAATTCTTCTTTAATTATGAAATATTACAAATATCTCATAACTGTAAGTTTTGTACAACTATTTCCTTTTTAACGTATAAGTAATTAACTTCTAAGTTCACTATGTTAGTGAATATTAAATGTTTATGGGCAGTCATAGTAGCATTTAAACATTGTTTAAATTTTACATTTTAATTTAATTAATATTAAACAAGAAAGAAAAAACAAAGACAAAAAAATAATGCTCGAAGATAATGACGTCACTTTACAAAGAAAAGTAATAAATAAAATTTTATATAAATAAGCAAGCAAGGTTATTATGTCGGCATACTTAAGACCAAAGGTAGTCGCCATCCAGACGGGCTTGAGGCCCTATTCATCAAGATTTCAAAGTAAAAGTTCAATATTTTCACATCGGAGACAAAATACGCTGTTGAGTGTTGTCATAGATCAAAAACTAAGCGCGCATTTTGCATGTGTATACCTGGGCAATTTATATAAAGTTTCTTGACCAAAGAGACGCAATAATAGAGATATATTAGACGTGATGTATATGGTTTTTATAGGAGCGCCAACTGACTGCCCAACCTTGAAAGATGACGCTAATACAAGATTTTTGGCCACGCCAAGAGCTTAAGCAGCCATAAAAAACGATCAATATCCTTTTTTGTATTAGCAAATAGTGCAATGTACGCTTTTAGTATTACGCTATGTGAATTTATATATCTGTAATAAATTATTTCCTTTCAGCTGAGTGAGTATATAAAAAAGAATGATTACTGCAAGGGTTTTGTTCTTATAACCGACTATAGTGAAATTAATATTCTCAACTTAGTAACAAAGGTCAACCCGATTGAGCTTCATCAAATTATGATGATTCTTACGGTAAGTTGTAGGCCGTAACTTTTAAGATTATATTCAAATCATTAGTTACCATAGGTTAAATCTGCGTAATGATGGATATCTAATGAAGTCGCTCTCTTAACTCCCTTCACACTTCCACTACACATTTAACTCAAACTGTTTGTGTTTCTTCAATCAATTCAACTTTACTGCTAAAATAAACCACTCCAGCATACATACACTATACATACTTATTTTTTATTGCTGAGGAACAGCAGATATTTGCGACACCGCGAACACGCTGCCGTCCCATATGGGTACGGGAACCTGGCTCTAATGCCGGAACACAACACAAGGTTATTATGGCGGCATACTTATAGACCAAGGGTGGTTGCCATTGGGATGGGCTTTAGGCGCGCTATCACGTAACTAAGGTTGTTTTGCCGCCTTTTATGACAAGCTGACCCCGGCCGTAGAAACAATCAGTATGTTGAGTGATTGCTCAGATTATACAATCTGAGGGTGTATATTTGCATATACATGTAAATATACACTGTTGGCTAAGAATCCTATAGATCAGAAAACCACACTGAATGGAAACGCAATAAGATGGATTTAGGTTTATAATGAAATAAAACAAAACTATTTATCAGGCTACAGTCTATATATGATTATTCATAATTTTAATTAATTACTGATGTCTCATAATGATTCTATTGTAATTATGCAAGTTAAATTAACCACATATTATCTTAGTTATAATATATAATTGTATGCGAAATTAATGATTCTCTGTTTTTTGATAAATTGTTTGAACTTTGGAAAGATTTTAAAAAATAGTTTCAATCACATTTGATTCTGATATGAATATCCAAATCAGTGAACCTTAGGAACAAGCAAGAATTCGGATTGCAGTCGGAATTTCAAGCGTGGAAGATGATGGCAGTAAACAAAACATACTTCAAGTCTTGTCGTTATGTTATGTACATAAATACTTCAAACCATTTAAATAATCATATATGTTACTCATAGGAAGGGTATGGTATGAGAATTCAAGGCATTCATGTAATAACACCATCAAAAATGGTTGATGCTTTACTGACTCTACTAAAACAAGTGGTCAGTGCAAAAGTAGCTGGACGTATACACGTACATAAGACAGTCAATACTCTTTACGAACATGTTGATAAAGATATATTACCACAGGAATATGGAGGAGAGGAAATGAATTTGAAAGAATTAAACGGTTAGTATCAAAAACTTTAGTAAGAAATTTTTTATTTTATGCATGTCACGTAGATCAATTATCGTCTTAGTCTGAACGTAGACCTTCTCAAGTTTGTATAACCCGTTCCAGTTATTTGCCTCTCGTCATTAATTTAATTGTAAAATTTTAATTATTGATTACCTCTAAAAATACAGTATTTAATTTCTATATAACTCTTTGTTATTTATAATTACATTCGAAGCTCACACTTTTTTTCAGCACAAATTAATTTTTGTCCTCAGTTCGATTTTTTTTTGTCTGACAGGGATACATCATCTATACAAATAAATAAAATTGAAGGGTCTGTTTGTAATATTAAAATAACCGCTTTTTACTAAGTGCATTCGGACGTATACACGGTACATATACCAAAACATTTTTTACAATTTTTGTCTGTCTGTCTGTTTGTTCCTGCTAATCTCTGAAATGACTGCACTGATTTTGACGGGACTTTCACTGACAGATAGTTGATGTAACAAGAGGTAACTTAGGCTATTTTTATTTTAGAAAAAAAAATAGTTTTTGTTAAAAATGATAAATTTCGGAGATTTTATATTCCAATTTAAGTTGACCTCAGATTTATATCATCAATCATATGAAATAGGGTTCAGCTTATGCTGGACTTTGTAAGTTGGAACGCACGTATTCCGGAGGCGTATGGCGTAATTGCATTCGATAACACTGACTGTTTGCAATTTCATTTATTTATATTTTAGGGTTTATAGGGTTTGTAATCCATAATAAACCATAAGATATATCCACAAAAAATGCTGCCCAAAGTTACTATTCTACGCGGACGGAGTCGCGGGCACAGCTAGTAATATAATTATTATATAATTGGATATAGTTTGGGTAATGACGTTTTAAAATCTTTGTGAAAATAATTGAAGAGTAGTTACCTTGATTGTTTAACTACATACAAATGTCCTTGGCTTTTAATTACATTAAAATAATCATATATAAATTCATCTGTTGGTCTTTGTTACATAGAGAGAGAAACGGTTCAACTACTTTAGTTACTTAGAATTCTATTAAGTTTGAAATATTTTTACGCCTTTTTAGCCTTTCAAGAAAACATGAGGTTTTATAGGATTTTTCATATTAATTGGATACTTGGATTGTATGTCCCAAATTTTAATTATAGGTTGACGTCAAAATAATTTTATCATTTAGGAAACTCGCGTTTTTCGTTTCAATTTCGTCAATTAGAGAAATAAAAGTGCTACCATGTTCAGCTCTAGGTCCTTATTGTACTACAAAGCTCGTTATACTTATTTTCTTGTTCCAAGATAATCAGTAAGATACATTATTGTACATAGGATAAAACAATAAAAGAATGGGTTCCCCAACATAATATTAGTTACCTAATAATATTTGTATGCCTAAGGGCAAAAATACATTGAGATTTTTTTTATAATAACATCTAATTACAATAACCTGAATTTTTGCAAATCAAGAGTTATGACTATGATTATTACTTAATGAATAATATGGAGTACCAATAGTACATCAATTAATATGTAGTAACATAAATATCATAAAGCATAAATATATAAAATATCGAAGTAAATTCAAATTAAATTCAAAACACTTGGATCCCGGAATCTACTGTAAGGTCATGTGAATTAATTACATTACTTTTAAATGTGAACGCGTTACACGTTAGATCTTCTTGGCTAAAAAGATAAAAGAAATAAGTTGTCTAGTACATATAACACAAGCGCCCTACTGCATACTATGCGACTAGATAGCGTTGGGTGAATTGTCATAGTATATTTATTTATTTTGTAACAAATTTATATTCTTTATATAGATTCCTTATTAAAAGTTATATGTAGTCTCAAATCGAATGTTGAGGGCTTTGAAGGAATAACCTTGCATATGTTTTTAATGACTCTGCCATATAGTTTAATGTTTTACAATCGATTATAAATTTATTAATACAGACTTAAATTTTTCCTGGGGCTTGGAAACATGTAGTCACTGTTCTTTACCAAAAAGCCAACTCCTTCAGGACAACAAGACTTGTGCCCTGTTAGTATTCTACTCTACTTATCAAAAATTTTAGAAAGAGTTACTTGCATTAAATCAACAATCTATCTTGAATTTAGCGAAATTCTACCTGAACTCGAGTTGGGTTTTAGAAAAAAAAGCAATACTGTGACTGGATTTCATAGATAATGTTATATGAGCCAAGACAAAGGCATATGTAATGTTCTAGTTTTAATGGATTTCTCTAAAGCATTCGATTCTATACAGAGAAAACTACTAATCTCTAAATTGAACTACTATGACTTTGATCCCCAGGCAGTAAAATGGTTTAAAAGTTATTTAAATAATCCTTATCAAAGTAACTCACCGCTATATCTAATGGGTCAAATATAATTTCTAGAGAGTTTCCTATCAACAGAGGCGTTCCTTAAAGATCAATTATGAGGCGCATCCTGTTTATTTTATATTCAGTCGATATAGTAACACAAATTAAACATTGCAAATATCATATACATGCGGACGATACAAAAATATTTTCTGTTAGTCATCGGATATTGACTCAGCTATCACTAAACTCAAAGACCTAGCTAGAATCTCTGTTTGGTCTTAAAAAAAATTCACTATCGTTTAATACATCAAAGACCAAATACATTATATTTGGCAATAGACATCAACTTTAAAAACTCAACTTATCCGTGCTAGTTACAATCATGGATGAATCGATCGAACGAGTTTACGAAGCTCCTAACATAGGTTTATATATCGACTGCGATTTGATGTTTGAAAAACATGTAGCAAACGCAGTGCAGAACTATTTCTTCAATTTAAAAATCCTCTATAAAATGAGACTATTTTGAAGCCAAGACTTAAGCATAATGTTACCAGAATCCTTAGTTTCATCTCGGTTAAATTATGCAGACGTTGTTTTCTGTCCCCGCCTGTTATCAAGGACAACACGTCTCATTTAACGAGTACAAAATTCTTGCTCTAGATTCTGCTTCGATATCCCGACGGGAGAACATGTAACTCTATATTTTAATGAACACTGTGTTGAAAATGATGCTCAGACGTAAATTACACCTGGCTTGTCTGCTTTTTGGAGTCATCAAGGACAAAACGCCCATGTACCTATACAACAAGCTCTCTTGGAAATCGGTCCACTGGACTGAGACACTGCGCTTTACAGTTAGCAACACATTATTTTTCAGCTGCTTTCAGAGGCAGTTTTAATTATACCGCTTCAAAGTACTGAAATAACATTTCTCCACCAATCAGAAACTTAACCTCTGTTAACGGATACAGAGTTAAACTTAAACATTTTTTATTTATTCATCAAAAACTTTAAGCAAATCAAAGAAACGATATCAGTATTATTTAATTACAACACTAAAAGATTTTTTTTTGTTTTTTTTTGTAGTATTTTAATTTCAATAAGTAATCTGTATTTATTTATTCATTAATAATTTTACATTCATTGGTTTATCCTTATTGCAATAAGAACGAACTAATGAATGTAAAATTCTTCATAAATATCCCTTCTATTTATATTTTATAGGCACAATTACTAGCAAATTACCTATATATATTCGTAACAAAATTAAAGTTTATTTTTACATATGCTCTCTATGTATGTATAGTCTCTATGTATAGTCTGTTGTGACTTTTTTTTTGTCTCGGAGAAAACCTCTCTTGACGGGTTCGTGGGACTCCGGGGAAAATGTTCAGCCATCCGAATACCTACTAAAAAACCCCCGCTGTTCTCCTATCGCCTACGCCCGGGCCTACGGATATGTGGCCTGCCGATCTCGTGGCCCGGGCCGGCGCCGGCCCGCCCTTTGTCTCAAGGCGGGCCTCTTCTGAAGTGTTGGCGCCAGGGGTCAGGGTTTCATCCCCCCGGCGCTCTCCTGTATTGTAGGAGTTGAGGGGGGCCCCGGAACAGCACGCGGCCCTCTCCCTCGCGGCATAGTGCGGGTGGCGGATCCTCCCCCGAGGGGCCGCCCGCCGCCGCTTTCTACGGCAGCCGGAGGTCATTGCTCGTCCTCCGGCGCCGACGACGTGGCCTGCGTTGGCGGGAGGGGAGTGCGGTGGTGGACTCCCGCTCCCGCTCCGCCGCCTTCTTTGCGGACATGACTGCCTCGCAAAAGGAGGCGACGGCCGTCCATCCAGGATCGCCCCCGACCATGGATAGAACCAGGGCCGGGAGCGACAGGTCCACGCCGACTTGGGCGACGAGAGCGCGGCGCTCCTCGCGCCACGCAGGGCACACGGCGACAGTGTGGTCCACCGTGTCCTCCTCGTCGCCCGCGCTACAATGGTGGCACCCCGACGTCATCTCCCGAGTCTGTTGTGACTTGACCTTATTGAACTTAACCCTATTTTAAGATAAGCACATATTTTATTGTTTTTTTTTCTTTACCCTTATTTGTTGTTGTGATTTTTTTCTTAAGGAACCATTTTTATAATTGTATAGCTTGTTCTGTAATAAAATATTTCTTTTTTTATATAAAATTTTAATATTTTTTTTTCAGAGGCATGGTTTAAAGTAATAAGTTCAAAAGAATTTACTGAGTACCTGGCTGAAATGAATAAGGCATCTACGAATGAATTGTGCAGGAATAGCGAGAAGTTCCATGACCAGTATTTAGGAATGCCTGGGTCATTTCGAACATTGAGCGTTGATTAGTATTTATTTGTGTTTATTCTTTGTAATTATATTATTAATATTTATATACTAGCTGGCCAGGTAAACGTTGTTCTGGCATATAAATTTAAAAAAGTTAGCGTGTGTCCTTTTCCAAGGTCCAATCTATCTTTATACCGAAATTTATCAAAATTGGTACAGCGGTTTTAGCGTGAAAACATAACAGACATTAATCCTTCAAATTTATAATATTAGTATGGATTACAGGATAATGTTACTTTATGTCAGGTGCGTAGGGAGATGGTTAATAGCTACCACCGGTTATAAGGTGTAATCAGTAGGAGATTAAATAAAATGAGGACTATTATAAAGGCTTTGATTTTGTGTTGACATTACATAAATTAAGAAACCATAACTACAATGTAACCATAAAAAAGCGATATATGAAGTGTTCCATCTAGTAACTTTGTGCTGTCAAACTTATTTTCCCTCCAATTTCCCTTTCCTCTTGTCCATCAGGTACCAGACCTTCAACAATTTAATAAATCTGCTAAATTAAAGTTGCTTAATAGAAAAATATAATGTTTAGTATCTCGTGTCCGAAAAAACCTCTCCTAGGACATCCATTCAAGGCAAGGAGTAAAGACAAAGGGGATGCGATGCAACTACACATGGCACTGAGTAGCAATCGGAGTCTTAGTGGGTATGTCGTCACAGTCACCACAGGCTATTAGTTGCTAGCCAGGTCTCGTAAGATTAGGTCGGAGAACTCCACATAACCACGTTAGTTTTCTCTCGGAGATCCGATGCAGTACTGGTAAATAATAATGTCTTATGTTAAAAAAAACTATTGTTAAATTAGGTTTAGGAACGGAAAAGCCGACGGTCCTTTACTGACTTTGAGTTAACAAGAGTGTTTAGACGTGAAACTTCTCTTTCATTATTCGTTTATTATTTTATTCTTATTCTTTATTTCTTATTCTTTGTTTACTTTAAAATTATTACACTCAGTTAAGTAGAAAAAGGAGGGGGCCAGTAGGGAAAAGAAAGATAGGGAGACCTCCCATCAGATGGGAGGACGAAATCAAACGTATAGCGGGTCCAAACACAAACAGCACAATCAAGAGAAAACTGGCTCAAGTTGGAGGAGGCCTTTACCTGTAGAGGGGTTCTTACAGAATAACTTTATTAATATATATACTTTAACAATGATAACAACTAATACTAATAAATAAAATAAATACTAATCATTAAATATTAAACTAAAAAAAAAAACTGGATACTAACAAAACTAATTAACTCATGAACTAGAAATTTCTGTAAGAAATAAAAGGCTTTTTTATTTTTTTTATTTATTTATTAAGTAGAAAAAAGTAGTAATTGACAGTTGTTGTAATGAAATAGTTAAGTAAATATCTACCTACAATCGTTCGTGCGTCCATTGTCCATCCATCCAATCCACATCTACAAAAATCATTAAAACACCCTGAGCGGAGTCCAAGAGTAAGGATCAAAGGTCGAGTAAGACTTCTCCTCCTCTACACTAACATACTTGTTATTTACTGTATTTTATCAAGGAGTAATTAATTTAACAACTTTCATGGTTGATATCAGAAGTCACATGGTCAGGTGGCTTATTTAATTCTGATCTCTCATAATTCTATCTTAAATGTTATTGTATTATTATAGGTTTTCAAATGGCATCAAATTGATACAGGTGTTTATATTATATAGCTATGACGGTTACTTATATCTGTGTACAGTGATGTTCAAAAGTCCACTAGCAATCCTACAAAACTATAGCGTCAACACTAGCTGTAAATAAACAGAAAAAATAGCCCATGATCTTACCGGCGGATGAAATTAACTTAAATTTCTTCGGAGTTGGAGATGACGGTCTCTTCCAAATCATGGACTATTTTTCGTTTCCGGGTCATAATGGTGTTTCGTCCGTAGTTATGAATCGAGCCAAAAATTGGTCAAGATCTTGTTGTAACAAACCCAAGCTTTGTAAAATTTTCAGTCTAGTTTGTTTCTACGCGTCAGAAAGCATTTAGACCTCTTACAAGGTATGCCACAGAGCCTATCTTCGGCTCTTCGCCAGTCTTCGTCAGTCATTATGTAATCCGTCCTACACTAAGTTTAACATCTCGGCTCCGTAAGTCATTACCGGTATTCGTTATATATCACCTCTATAACTTATCTTCATACATGAACGAAGTAAGAATACTAACCCAAACGGCCTGGGTCGGCCTGTCGTAAACGGCAACAAAGCAACCCTAGCTAGGTGCCCCTAGCCCGTCTGGATAGCAACCACCCTTGTTTTATAAGTATGCTCTCATACCTTGTGTTGTGTTCCAGCATTAGTGACCCATATTTCAGTACTCCTATGCGGACAGCAGCATATTCGCGGTGCCCCTAGAGTTGCAAACATCCATAGGCAATGGTAACTCCTTACTATTAAGTGTGCCGTCAGCCTGTATGATGTACCTCAGCAATAAAAATTAGTCATGGTATATTGGGGTATGATTTTTCCATTTAAGCTATTGCAAATTCTCTGATTCTGATACTCCGAGTGTAACTCACCGTGTAAGTTAATATTATAATTGATTTATATTTAGACTTAACTCTCATTAATCTCCTAATACTTGTACAGTTATTAAATTTTAATTAATTGAGCTATATATTAGAATAAGAGCGATTGAATAACTAATAAAAATGTATTCTAAGAGTCATTATTTGAAACACACATTTATTTCATTTTATATAGCGGGTGGTCTACTTTTTTGTCCTCAAGTGTAATGGCGTTTGAATACGGTAATAAAATATGAAATCATCACGTAGCAACGTCAGTTTTGCGCCGATCGACGTTCTAACAACATTATGGAATTAATACTTAAAGACCCAATATTAAAGTTTAACCCGGACACTGTGGAAAATATAAGAAAAATATACAATTTGAATGGTCCAGGAAGAATGAACGAGGCTGTTACCATTTTAGGGGAGTGGTGCAAAAAGCAAGCTCATTTCGTGAAAAAAGATTTTGGTATGTAAACTATTTTTATTGCTGTGGAACAGCAGACAGGCTGACAGCTTACCTAATAAATAGCTAGCAGTTAGCATCTCCTATGGAGCGGTGCCAGAGGCGTTGCTGCTGTCCACGTATGGGAAACTTGGAACACAACACTAGGTTATTATGGCGGCATTAGTGACCAGGGGTGGTTGCCTTCCAGACGGGCTTAGGGCCCTACTACCTAGCTAAGGTTGTTTTATCGCCTTTTACGATAGGCCGCCTCCGGCCGCAGAGGTCTGTATTCGTGCCCCTGTACGGATTGCATGTGATTATTTATTCGACGGCTTTTAAATGTACTAACGTGTCACGCATTTTATTTTATTTAGGTTATTTTTTTTTATTGCTGCAGGACAGCAGACAGGCTGACGGCCCGCTTAGAATTTAGCAGTTACCGTCGCCTATGGATGTTTGCAACACCAGTGGCATCGCGAACACGCTGCTGTCCCATAAAGGTACAGGAACTTAGGTCACTAATTCCGGAACACAACACAAGGTTATTATGGCGGCATACTTAAGACCAAAGGTGCTCGCCATCCAGACGGGCTTGAGGCCCTACCACGTAGCTAGGGTGGGTTGTTTTGTCGCCTTTTACGACAGGCCGACCCCGGCTGCAGAGCTTAGTATTCTTTCTCCGCCCCTGCACGGATTATGTATTTATTTACATAAAAGAAAAGCACCCTCTACACAGCTTACAGCTCAATTATAAAATTTTCAAATATGAAATTATATCATATGTCTAATACACATAAAAAGTGATGTGCTGCTTACTTTAGTATTTTTTATTTTATTTTATTTATTCGTAAAACAAACAGTTGACAATTACATAAATAGCTAAATATATATCTATAACCAATTATATGTTTTCACATATAAAAAACTGTTAGTGTTTAAGCATAATCAAGCAAAATATTTAGACATAAGCTTCAAAGCAACATTTCGCAAGAATATTTTTAATTTGATTAGGTGCTTTCTTAAAGACTCTAATAATGAAAGAATTTGTCCTATAGTTACAGAATAAGCGCGAAGTATTAAATGGTGTTGTGTTAAATCTCACTTCAATTGGCAAAATCTGTGAATAGAGATAATATATGAGTATTTAACATTAGTAGTTTAATAACGTTAAAACATAAAATTTAAATAAATCATGGTTGACTTTCAGCCACTAGGCGACCACTTGAATGTATTGTCATACAAAGATATATAAATGCTTAGCCTTTTTTTTTCATAACTGGAGTTCAGCAGCAGGCAAACGGTCCACCCGGTAGCAGGTGATTACCGTCGTCATAAGTCAACGCATTGCTACCGTATGCTGCCGATAAACATCATCATCATCAGCCTATTAAAGGCCACTACTGGACGTAGGTTTTTCCCAGGGTAAGATCCCTATCTCCTTATTGCTTATTGCATCCAGTCCTTATCAGCTGTTATACGAAAATTGTCGGCCCACTTTGTCGCTGGGCGTCCTACACTACATTTGCCGAAACGCGGCCTCTACTCAAGAACTTCTTTACCCCATCAGTTATTAGATATGACCAGCCCACTGCCACTTCAGCTTGCTGATTCGAGAAGCGATGTCGATGACTTTGGTTCTCTGACGGATCACTTCATTACGAATGAAAAACTTTAGAGAAACCCCAAGCATGACTCTCTCTATATAACTCGCTGAGCGACTTTAAACTGGTGGACCAACCCTACCGTGAATGTCCATATCTCGGCCTCATACATTATTACCGGTAAAATGAACTAGTTAAAGACTTTCGTCTTTAGGCGTTGTGGTATAGGCGGCGAGAAGACTTGACCTATTTTTTCGAACGATGACCAACCCAGCTGAGTGTTCCGGGCGGTCGCCCTCTCGAAGTTATTTCTACTGATACATAAAATTTGATCAAGATATGTATAATCATTAACAACTGCAAGGGCGATTCTGCTGACAATGATTATCCTCGGGTTGATCAGTTAAGTATACATAATTTTGGACTCATCCAAGTACATGTCGAGACCAATACATGGGAAGGCTATAAGTAAGTCATCCAGAACCAGTTGTAAGTCTTGCAGCGAATTAGTCATAAGGACTATATCGACCGGGAATCCCAAGTGTGAGATGTACTCGCCGTTCGAGTTGCGTATGCCTAGTTCTTTTATTTGGCACGCTAATCTGTAAGATTTGGTTATTAACATCCCTGCAGTCCAATTTCCTAGAGCAGATATTGTGTAGCATATTCATATCAAGTAAGATTCTACGAAGTCTAAGTGTCATTGAACTGTGTTTTGAACACGGCGAGATGTAGTCGTTAATGCCCGAGCGCTGCTTAAAGTCGAGATATTTAAAAAATTATTTTGGATACGTTCAATCGTATGTTGATATGTAACATATTGTGGGTTCCATACTGGACTACAATACTCCAGGACGCTTCGGACATACGCAGTGTAAAGCAATTTAATACAAGAAATGTCATTAAAAGGCTTTGTAATCCTTTTTATGAAGCCTAGATTCTTGTAAGCCTTATCCACAATATATTCATTATGCCGAGAAAAAGTGAGTTGTGCATCCATTATGACTCCTAGATCTTTAATACTTTCAGATTTTTTAATAAAGGTGTTATTGATAGTGTAATTGATGCATCTGCAACCAATCTTGGTTGCCTCTTACGGGTGTAACTTACATGCGTACATTTTTCGACGTTAATATTTATTCGATTTTTAGCATAGTAATAAGACAACCGATCCAAATCTTCCTGTAATTATCTATTCAGAAGAACTGCTGCCAGTACATCGATGGAAATATCACAGCAAGATGCTCATTCTAAACACGGAGATCACGCAACATGGACGTTTTGATAATCGTTTCGTACAAGAAAGAAAAAGCTCCAAGAAAAGACAAATTATATTAAAGTGAATTAAACTGTTTATAGTTGTATGTGTAAAAATAGCTTAAAGTAATTTGAATGTAAATATATTTAAGAGTTTTATTTAATAATTACTGATTGTGGGAAAATATAAATAATTAAAATAAAGGAAATAATTCGTAAAGTTTTAATTAACTGCAAGCAAACAAAAAAATAATAAAATATATTTTTATGGCATAGAATAGAATAGAATAGAATATTCTTTATTGCACACAGAAAATAATAAAATAAAATGAACATATACTTAAACTAAACAAATGTACAATTAGCGGTCTTATCACTATCAAATAGTGATTTCTTCCAGACAACCGTCTTAATAACAATCAATATGATCTGGAATGGGTCGGTCATTGTGCGCATCAGTATCATATAAAAAAATACAATTGAATAAATAAAGGTATAATAACCACGTAAAATGGGAAATATATAAGAGAAAAATAAAATAAAATTACATATACATACATAAGATCATAAGATCAATTATAAATGAAGATAGTGTTCTTTTACCAGTGAGTTGAAGGAGGTAAGAGATTTGGCACTTCTGATTTTAAATGGCAATGCATTCCACAGTTTCACAGCCATAACTGTAAAGGATCTGCCATAAATTTCTGTGGTATGCATTGGAGTGGTGAGTCGCAGGTTCGCTGATGATCTTAACAACCTTGAGCTACTTTCCTGAAGAAACGCAAAACGCTCTTTTAGATAATGAGGAGATTTGGGATTAAAAAGAGTATTATATAGAAGAGAGAGGATTCGAGCATTCCGGCGAAGGCGAATAGGGAGCCATTCGAGCTTACGACGAAATTCGGAAACATGATCATATTTGCGTAAACCAAATACGAAACGAATACAGAAGTTTTGGAATCGCTCTAACTTATCTAGTTGGCTTAGATTAATATCAAGATAACTGACGTCACCATAGTCAAGGATGGGAAGAAGCAAGGATTGAACAAGCGCTACTTTAGTGGCATACGGTAGAAAATTTTTTAGTCTTCTAAGAGAAGCTACACTAGCAAATATTTTTCGACTAATTTCCTTAACTTGAGGGCCCCAGGATAGTGATTGGTCAAAATATACTCCTCAATTTTTCACTGTGTCACTTAAGGCTATGGGAATATTGTCAAATACAATTTTAGGTAATTGAGAGACGTCAAGCATTGAAATCATCCTGGAGCTGCCCATAATAATTGCCTGGATTTTGGACGGATTTATAGTTAAACCATATCAAGTTGGAGCAAGGAATATGTCCTTGCTCCAACTTGATATGGTTGATAAATCTTTATTAATAAGACTAATAGCAATATTGAATAGTGTAATTGGAGCACTAATACTAATTAATCAAATCAAAATCAAATCAAAATATACTTTATTGCACACATTACATTAAATCAAGTGATACATATCTATATAAAAGCACAATGGGCGGTCTTATCGCTGAAAGCGATTTCTACCAGACAACCTTTGGATGGATAGAAACATACAGTTAAGAAGGAAGAAGGTAATTTTGCATACTATTACATAATATAAATAAATATTCAATAAGAACAATAAGAAATATATATATATACACATACACACATACACATTCATATTTACATACATATTCATAAACAGAAAAATAAAATACATTAGATATTCAATTATTCAAAGAATTATAGTCTATATTATGTACACACACAGCCATAGCATAAAATATGCAAAATAATAAACAAAACAAAATGAATTCAGCTCACAGCTTCAAATAGTGCTCCTTAACAAGATTATTGAACGAATTTACGGTCTTAGCGACTTGGATGTAATGTGGTAGATCATTCCACAACCTTACTGCTTGCACCGTAAAAGACTTACTTTAGAATTTAGTCGTGTGGGCAGGCATTCTCAGTCGTAGATGCAGTGATGGCCTCAAGGTTTTCAAATAACCGTCGGTGAAAAATTGGAAACGGGATTTAAGATAACAGGGTAATTTAGGGTTGTACAAAACATTGTGTAGAAGAGAAAGAATATGTGCATTCCGACGAAGACGTATTGGAAGCCACTTGAGTCTGTTGCGAAATTCCGTAATGTGGTCATACTTACGTAAGCCGAAGATAAATCGGATGCAAAAGTTTTGCAAACGCTCAAGTTTGTCTAGCTGCTGTTCATTAAGGTCGAGATAGCTGACATCTGCATAATCAAGGATAGGTAAAAGGAGGGACTGTGCAAGCGCAACCTTAGTATGGTGTGGCAGAAAGTTTCTTAGTCGTTTTAAGGACGCCGCGGAAGCAAAAATCTTTCTGCTGACTTCCTGTAACTGAGGACCCCACGACAGTGTTTTGTCAATTAGTATTCCTAAACATTTTACTTTTTCGGTTATATCAATATTAACCCCATCAATTATTATTTTTGGAAGATAAGCTGAATTCATTTTTGCCATCATTTTAGAGCTACCTACAATAATCGCTTGCGTCTTATTCGGGTTTATTTTAAGACCGTATGATTCACTCCACGATATTAAAGCTTGAAGGTCTTGGTTTACAATATCTATACTTTCATGCAACATTTCAACAGGTGAATGATAGTAAATTTGAAAATCATCTGCATAGAGGTGGTAGGAGCTTTGAAGTTTATTAGAGATTGAATTTATATAAATTGCGAAGAGTAATGGAGATAAGACGCCTCCCTGTGGCACACCAGCAGATGTATCACACCATGAAGAAAAACATTCTTCAATGCGAACACGCTGCCGACGGCCGAACAGGTAACTACGAAACCATTCAATAACCGTTGGAGATATGTTAAGAGAATAGAGGATACCTAACAAAATATCGAAGTCAACTGTATTAAAGGCGTTACTGAAGTCAAGCAACATAAGTAGTGTTACTTGACTGTTTTCCATGGCGTATCTGATATCATCTGTGACTTTGACTAGAGCAGTGACAGTGCTGTGTCCAGGGCGAAAGCCAGATTGAAAAGGATTAAGGAGATCATTTTGGTTGAGAAATTGGCTTAATTGACTATGAACAAGACGTTCCAGGACTTTAATGTTAAATGAATTCTCAGAATTCCGAGATACGTTTGAAATCATATACATGAATAATAAATAAATATAGGGACAATTCATACAAAGCCATCTAGTCTCAAAGTACGCAGCAGAGCACTTGCGCTATATCTACTAGACAACTTCATCCGTACAGGGGCGGAGAAAGAATACTAACCTCTGCGGTCGAGGTCGGCCACGACAGTAAACAGTACGTTTTACGAGAGTAAAAGGCGACAAAACAACCCACCCTAGCTACATGGTAGGACCTCAAGCCCGTCTGGATGGCGACCACCTTTGGTCTTAAGTATGCCACCATAATAACCTTGTGTTGTATTCCGGCATTAGTGACCCAAGTTCCTGCACCCTTATGGGACAGCAGTGTGTTCGCGTTGCCACTGGTGTTGCAGCCTATCAACTGTTCTACATCAGACAGGCTAACAACCAATAAAAAAACAAAAAGAAAACACCTGGTTTGCTACTTATATTCCATACTATCCTCTATCTATATTTCTATATTTACTTTTGTAATTCTTAATAACACGTTATACGTACCCACTACCCACTAGTCCACAGTACTTGTAGGAGCGTTTTAAATTCCTTTGCTTTTTTTACTTCCCTTAATTTGTGCACTAGTACATGTTTCAGGAACTTACTTCGTAATCACTTTGTCAAGGAAAAACTCCCCAGGTCACCTCGACCCAGGGGGATTGAGGGGTACGTAGTACTCTGAGAAAGATGGTCGACATCCGACTACCCATTAAAAACCTCGCTGTTCTCCTACCGCCTACCGCCTGGGCCAACGGATAAACTGGCCCGTTGATCACGTGGCCGGGCCCTTCAAATTGTTATCATCACATTATATTAATACTAGTTTTGTATTATTTTAGTTTTTTATTTTCATTTATTTTTTCATATATTATCACTGTACTAAAAATATTAAAACTGATATTTTTATTTAGAGGTGGCGTATCTAGAAAATACATTAGTGGCTTGTAAAGGATCAATTGAAAAGGCAAAGAAGCAAATAGACAAATTGTGTACTTTTAAAACATTACTACCTAAATTCTTTATCGATTGTAACCCAAAAGAAGATTTAAAATCCGTCACTGACTTAACGTAAGTTTTAATAAGTTTATTTGCAAAATATACAGTAATCTACATACAACAATTTTTTACCCTGGCTTCTTAGCTAGTCTCTGTTGCAGAATTTTTATAGCTGTAGTTTAAGTTTTATAGCTGTAGTTCATAGGCCCATCCGATAGCAGGTGACCTCTAAGAATTCTTTAAAGTTAATAAGAATGTTAACATTTACAGGCTTTAAATAATTTTTGTTTCCTCATGTTTTACAAGATTTTCTGTAATAGAAATCAAAGAATTCCTCTATTTCGGACGTCCTTAATACCCTTACTATCTTTAACAATCTATTTACTATTCATAGATTATTTAGCATCTATATCTAGATACTAGATCTCTCATCTTGTATGTTAACTAACTACGGTGACACAACGACCCAAAGTTAGTCTTGGCCTCCTACATCAGATCATGCCATGCCTCTCAGCCTTGCAATAGATTTCGCCAGTCGCTATGGCCAAAGTTGAGCAGGTCTTGATCCACTACATCTTTCCAGTGGTATCTAGAATATCCAGTCAGGCATCTCCCATTTGGTTGTCCCAAGTACGCTCTCTGCACGACACTATCTTGTCGCATTATCTCTAGGTGTCCGCGCCACTGAAGCCTGCTTTGGTCTCCTCAATATTGTTGAATTCGGACACCAGGTCTTCTGTCTCTAAGTTCTTCTTGACTCTTCACCTTCCGTCTTCTGCGTTTGTCGGCCTCAGAATCTTTCGCAAAATTTTCCTTTCCGTCACTAGCAGCTTTTCTCCTCTTACAAGGTCAGTGTCCAGGCTTCGCATCTATACATTAACATTTTAGTGACAGTTTTATAGACTCGAATTTTAGTATTTCTGCATATCAGCTTGGACACTAGAAACTTGTGAAGGGGTGCTGTGCATCAGAGAGCGTTTTGAATACGGATATTTCTTCATCCTTTTGGTTTGAATTTGTAACGGTGAATCCCATATAATTTAATTTGTTAACACGTTGGTGGGTGTAGGCCACCAGTTTTAGATCTTTTCTCTTCTCTCTTGTGTTCTTGTGGCTCTTAATGTAAAAGTATTCCTCTTCTCAAGGCTGATTCTTAGGCCTACTTTCTTACTTTCGTCTTCTAGGTCCTCTGCCATAGCTCGCACATCAGTCTCGCACTGTCCAAGGAGTGCCAGATTATCGACGTACCCCATTTTGTGCATGCCATGTAACTCTACTCCACTATCGACTTTTATTACATTTCGGATAACGTATTCGAGCACTAAGTTGAATAGTATTGGAAACAATGTGTTTTAGCCCAGTCACCACTTTAAACTCATTGAATAAATTGGAACATACCCTGACCTTCATTTTGCTATATTTATTAGCAATCGTGCAGGTACGGAGAAAGAATACTAACCTCTGCGGCCGGGGTCAGCCTGTCGTAAAAGCTAACATACCTTCAGTGCCGGGACTGCGGTACGTCTTGTTTTTCTAACCGTGAACCTTATTTCCAGTATTCTTAATGCTGCGGATTACTAGATTTTCATACCATTCTGATATTGCTTAAAATAACGGCAGTTCCTTTAATAACTTTCAGTGCATGTTCAGTGTAATGTATTGTCTAGTTTGCAAATTTATTATGTAATATTTAGTGCGAATATACGGTAATATGTACTGTACTTATTAATCTATTCACATCATTTTGTTGTTTTAAGTAATAAAGTTTAAATTTTGAAACACTCTGCATGCACACTATAATTTATTTTTCATTAAAAGTTATTTGTAAAGGTACCTGGTAGCTCATTGGTATTACACTCGGAAGCTAATCTAAAGGTCCGGGTTTCGAATCCCACAGCGGCATGCACCTTTAGGCAGTTTTTCTCGCCTAGTGTGGATATTATGGAATAATTGCCAGGTACCAATGGTGAAGAAAAACATCGCGAGGAAACCTGCGTATCGAGATCACCCGTATGTGTAACCCGCCTATCCGCCTTGGTTCCCTCTTAGGGGAGACCCAAGCCCAGCAGTGGGAAGTCATGGGCTGTGATTAAATTAAAGTTATTGCTAATTACCGTTGCTAGTTTTTATTTATGTGATCATGTTTTTGTCGTTTGTGGCGAACAAAGTTGAATTTCAGTGCTATAGACGATAAAAATACTATAATAATTTATACCCGTATTTTTTAAATTGATTATGAAGATTTATATGGTTAAGATTTATTCTTATTTCCCGGTAACAAACGTATAATTATAATTTTTTTTCTTTTTCAAAACCAGCAATCAGTCGTCTAGGCTATGATCAAGTGTGTCGCATGAGAATGTAGTTTAGCGAGGCATTGCTCTTTCTTCCCTTATTAAGGCAGCACATCTGCTCTCTTGAGTCTTCTGAACTGGTTTGGCTGCATATTAACACAAAACAATAATTATAGTTCAACTTCTAATTACATTAGAAAAAACATAACCGCTACCAACATGGAATTCTGTGAAAATCAATTGCTTTCATTAGAAAAGTTCAAATGTAGTTGGTTTAAACTTAAGGTGGACCCTATTTTATTTACAACCTGTTTCATTAGGCCACTCTTGATCGCAAAAGGAGTTATTATTAATGTTTTGTTGTCAACACACTACTACAGTCTTGAAGAACTCATTTTACGTGTATGAGATCGTTTAAAACTGGTGCATAAAAATAATGTATTATGTTATATAATTAATAAGTAAAACACTTTTGACGTTTATTTTATAGCTGGCTTCTCCCCTTACCAAAGATGACTAAGGATTATTGCAGAGTGATGATAATCAAAGTAAACGAGAAGGAATTTACCGAAGAGACATTTATGGAGTACTATCGCTTGAATATAATTGTATGTATTTATGTTCAAAGTTCAAAAGAATACTGACCGCTGCGGCCAGGGTCGGCCTGTTGTATCGTAAAAGGCGCCATGTGGATCGCGACCACTTTACGTCTTAAGTTATCTACTTTGTGGTCTTAAGTATGCTGTCATAATAATAACTTTATGTTGTGTTCTGGCGTTAGTGACCCAAGTTCCTGTACCCTTATGGGACAGCAACGTGCTCGTGATGTCACAGGTATTGCAAACACACATAGGCGACGTATTACGTGGATCAATAAGTCCCGGGACTAACTAAGAAAAACCCTTTTTATTGCAAAACTACTTTATTCATCAACATAGTCTCCTTCTAGAGCAACACAATTAGTCAGACGCTTTTCTAACATTTCCACCTTTCTTATAGAACGATTTATCTTTGGCCTCTAAATAATCGTTCGTATCGGCAACGACTTTCTCGTTGGAGTAAAATCTTTTCCTTGGAGCATGTTTTTGAGGTCTGCAAACAGGTAGTAATCGCTGGGGGTCAGATCCGGTGAATATGGTGGGTGCGGAAGCAATTCGAAGCCCAATTCATGCAATTTCGCCATGGTAGCGAGCGACTTGTGATATGGCACATTGTCTTGGTGAAAGAGCACTTTTTTCTTCTTCATTTGGAGCCGTTTCTCACCGATTTCATTCTTCAAATGCACCAATTGGCCAATATAACGTTTGTTATTGATTGTTTTACCTTGAAAGAAAAAATCAAGGTAGTCGATGAACAAAACTCTATGAGCATCACAAAATATTGAGGCCATAACCTTACCGGCCCACATTTGTGTTTTTGGCCACTTTGGACGTTTCTCACCGACTGCAGCCCACTCGGCTGACAATCGCTTTGACTCCGAGGTGTAGTGATGGATCCAGGTTTTGTCCATTGTCACATACCGATGCAAAAAATTCGGTTTATTTCGGCGAAACAGGTCCAAACAGCGTTTGGAATCAACGACACCTTGATTTTGATCCACCGTGAGCAAACAAGGCACCCACTTTAAGAGCAGCTTCCTCATAGACAAATGTTCATGGAAAATAGCGTACACACTGCCGTATGATATCTTTAAAGTGTCAGATATCACACGCAATTTTAATTTACGATTTTCAAAAACTATTTGGTGGACTTTTATAATGGATGGATGGAATGGATATAATTACCTCATTTGACCGACGGGAGCGTTCAGCATCTACAGAGTCTGTACGACCACGTTTAAACTCAACATACCACCTATAAATGGTTATTTTTCATGGAGCAGAGTCTCCGTAGCACTTTTCAAGCCATTGCTGAGCTTGCAGTGTGTTTTTTTTTTCATCAAAAAGCAATGATAAATCAACACACGAAATTGTTTCGCATCCATTGTTTTGACAAAATCAAGACTAGCGTCACTTAAATCATTGTAACCTAAGGACTAAACATCAAAATGTAACGAAATTATGACAAGTATCTTTTGAAGGTTGGTTGGTACTCATCAAAAATTATACGGAACTTTTATAGGCAACGCCATCTATAACCGCCATCTATAACACCATCTATAACGCCACCATGCTTTTGTTTTTTTTTTTTTTTTTTTTACTGGGTGGGGAAATCCTCATGGACTACCTCCGCCTGGGGAAAGGCGGAGGGGCGTGCCGGATTCTTACCGGCTAAAACTTCCACCCCGGTGTCTCCTCACACGTGCGTGCGGGGCCACGGGAATCCAAATTCTTCCGCAGCCCCACACTAGTGCTGGCCCGGTGTCTCCGGGCCTCGTCTCCTGCACAGGGTAGTGAGGTGTTTAACTACCCCGTGCATCGCCTCAGAGGCGCGCGCCGACACCCGCGCGCGCCTCCACCTCGGGTCCATCGAATAGGGGGCGGGAACTTCCCCAAGTCCCTCGCCCCTGGACCTATTCATGGGGGCTGGAAAAGGGCGTTGTCCGCCCTTCTCCTGCGCCCGGTGCGCCTTCTGCGGCCGGGGAAGGGAGTCGAGATCTCCCTCTTCCGTTCCGCAGTTTCCTTCTGCGACATCACGTCCTCACAGAAAGACACCACTGCGTCCCACGACTCTGCGATACCGACCATCCTCCGCACTACGGCCGGCAGCGACAGATCGCCTCCTACTTCATTTATGAGGACACGGCGCTGCTCCTCCCAAGCTACACACTCGGCGAGCGTGTGTTGCGCCGTATCCTCCCCGCAATGGACGCAGTGGTGGCACCGAGCGTCCGGCTCCCTGTCTATGCGGCACAGGTACTTGCCGAAGCGGCCGTGCCCCGACAGCACCTGCGTCACCCTAAACGACAGGGAGCCGTGCCTTCTCCCGAGCCAGTCGTCGAGTACTGGCCGGATCGCCTCGACGGTAGCAAGGCCGGCGGTAGGGCGCAGAAGCCTTTGCCGCCATTCCGCCACCAAGACCTGACGGAGCTCCTCTCGGCGCAGCGCGATCTGCCGCTGCGCCGGCCTCGAGCCCCGTGCCCGCTCTTCCTCGCGCCATCGATATAATGACGCGAGTACTTTCGCCTCTAGGTCCCAGGGCGGGGATCCGGCCAGGACGCAAGCCGCCTCGTAGGAAATCGTGCGATACCCGCGGACGACTCTGACGGCCATCGCCCTCTGCGGTTTACGCAGAATGGCGAGAGTGCTGGCCGTCATGTCCAACGCCCAAACAGGGGCCCCGTACAGGGCCATGGACCGCACGATTCCCACGTACAACCACCTACAGGCGGCGCTCGGGCCCCCCATGTTGGGAAGCAACGTCGAAAGCGCGCCCGCTGCACCCATCAGCTTGGGCGCCAGCCGCCGGAAGTGGGGCCCGAATTCCCATCGGCTGTCGAGCACCAATCCCAGATAACGCCACCATGCTGGGCCAAGGTGACAATGCAAGTTTCCCCATAATATTCTCCTTCGTAGATAGTAAGTGGCAATCATAAAATATACACATTTACCTCTCTCCGTGCAGGGCTGGCGTAAGAATATTGATCCCTGCGCCTGCGCCCGGGGGCCTATCTACTGGCAGCAACCCCTGGTCTCTAAATATGCCGGTATAATAACCTTGAGCAATGTTTATGCACAAGTGCCCAAAGATTTAGTTGTTTTGTGTAGATGACGAGAGTGTTATCAGTTCCGATGGTGTCGCATATATCCATCGGCGAAACTAACTGCTGTTAAGTGGCCGTCAGAGTGCCTACTGCTTCACAGCCATTAAACTTTTTTTGCTAAAACTGACACCATACTGTGAGGGCTATCACGGAACCTAGCTGAGGTAGCTGCGCAACATTTACGCATGAGAGCCTGAAAGCTGTCAATAACATTTTCTGCAAACATAATCGATGCACTGCAAAAACGAGGCAACCCCAACAAAATCCTGAGGGCGTCGTTATACTGCACTCGCAGGGCATCGATTGCCGCCCGCGTGTACCTCAACCACAGACTACAGGTGTAGAAGGTTTGGCAATAGGCCTTGAACAAAACCAGCTTGACATCCCGTCCACACCTTGCAAATCTGCGAGCCAACATATTGCATCGGACAGCTAAAGCCCTACGCTCTCTCTCAATATCTAGGTTATCACTTAGATCCTCGGTCAGCCAGTGGCCCAGATACTTAAACTGCGAAGTACGTTTAAGAGGAGTGTTACCAACATAAACTATTGGCACAGAAGTGCATATCTTGGAGCCAGCCTTGAAAATAAATAATGATATACTTACTATGATTATTAATATTGGAACGAAGTTCCTTATCGCGCGTTGTGAAAGGGGGCTACTGTTTGAAAAGTCGTTTTAAAAAGTTAAAAAAATATATATTTTTTAAACAATTTACATTTATTTTTCAACATAGTCTCCTTTGAGGGCCAAACACTTGTTCCAGCGAGTTTCCAATTTTTTTATCCCCTCCAAAAATACGTTTTGTCGAGGTCTTCAAAATAGCCGTTTACGCATGCGATGCAGTTCTCATTTGTCAAAAATTATTGCCCTCCAAGTCATTTTTTCAGATTTGGGAATAGGTAATAATCACACGGAGCTAGGTCCAGCGAATACGGAGCATACGGAACCAGCTCGAAGCCCAAATCGTGGATTTAGGCCATTGCAATAGCTGACGTGTGCACTGGGGCATTGTCTTGATGAAAGAGGACTTTCTTGGGGGACAATTTTGGTTGTTTTTCCAACAATTCGGCATTAAAACGGTCCAATAAATCTGCGTAATAACGGCCAGTGATAGTCTTTCCCTTTTCCAAGTAATCAATCATAATGATTCCTTCGCCATCCCAGAAGACTGTCGCCATCACCTTCCCAGCCGACAAAACAGTCTTGGCCTTCTTTGGGGCACGTTCACCAGTCGCCATCCATTGTTTTGATTGCTGTTTTGATTCAGGTGTATAATGATGGACCCAAGTTTCGTCCACAGTGAAAAAATTCCAAGGATTACGCTTCATCATATCCAAACACAGTTTTGAAATTCGCTTTCGTTCGCGTTTTTGTTCGATTGTCAACAAACGTGGCACCCATCGTGCAGACAGCTTTGTTATACCCAAATCTTCATGCAGGATTTTATGTACTCGTTCAGTGGAGATGCCTGTGTTCTCAGCTATTTCACGCACCTTCACTCGGCGGTCGTCGAGTACAATATTATGGACTTCTTCAACAACATCCTCAGTAGTGACTTCGATTGGGCAACCAGAGCGTGGAGCATCAGATGAGCTTGACCGACCACGTTTAAAATCATTTATCCAGTACATCATAGTATCATAGTATCATTTAACAGTCTGCAACGTTGGTGCGTTAGTGCCATGAACAGAATCAAGTTCAGTTTTTATTGTGGCAGCACTGCAACCCTTCATAAAAAAATGTTTTATAACGGCACAAAATTCAGATTTTTCCATAGTTGTTGGAAATTTACGAGTGATCACAGTTAAACAGTGGTTAAACTGACAAAAACTGTTTTTTTTTTTGCTGAATTTTTGACAGTCTTCATTTGAAAGATTGTGCCTGCCAGTGTTAATGCCATTTACCAGAAAAAAGGTTTTATATATAGTTTTTAAAAGGACTTATCAAACAGCCTAGTAGACGGAAAAAATTCTCACGAAAAGTTGTAACGACACTTTTTGTTATAGTAAGCTATGCGGCGTGCGCATGTTTCTCTGTCTGTCTCTCTCTCTCTCTTATAGAAAGCAAGCCAGATATTTTCATTTCTATTTCGCATTGAACAGTGTGGTGTCACGACGTTTTTTTTTTTTTTTTGAGTGTATACAGGTTTTTTGTACATAATAAAAAATAATAATAATGAATCCTGACAGTGTTTCTGCACAAGTTCCGGATATTGTTGATGGAGTTAGGTTAGTTACTGATTAATGTTTTTGTAACAGATGTGCGAATACCTTAAACGACACGACTATGCGAATGGAATTATTATTTTATATGACTGTAGGCAATTAAATCTACTGGAAGTAATGAGGAAGATAAACGGAACAGAACTGCAGCAAATAATGACAATTTTGATAGTAAGTAATGTTCTCTAGTATTCCTTCTTATCAAAAGTCAATGGAGCAATAATTTATGGGTATTGCATAGTTTTCCGTCAATTAGAATCTGTGATTATTTCAATTCTTGAACAAAAAGCTACATAAAACAGGTGTGATTAAATGTATTATATTTGTACCCCCTTTGTATTATTATTTATGTAATCAATATATATATATATATATATATATATATATATATATATATATATATATATATATATATATATATATATATATATATACCTAGTCAGGTCATAAGTATTGTCACACAGTAAAAACTTTTCTTTTAGAATGCTGGCCACAAAAAAGTTTATTGAATTAGAATTTCGAATTGTTCATGAAAATAAAAATGTATAACTTTTAGAATTTTACTCATTTTTAAATATGGAGTGGACGCTTAAAGAAGACCGTGTTGCAGTTATTGCGTTGCATCGTTGCGGTTACGCGCCAATTCAAATTTTTAACATACTGAAAAATTTGAATATTACCAAAAGATTCGTTTATCGTACCATCAAACGATACAATGAAGACTCTAGTGTAGATGACAGGTCAAGAAGTGGTCGCCCTCGGTCTGTTAGGACTCCAGCAGTGATAAAAGCTGTGAAGGCACGAATTCAAAGAAATCCCAAACGTAAGTAGAAACTGTTGGCCCTTCAGATGGGGTTAAGCAGAACCACGGTGAAAAGGGTGTTAAATGAAGACTTAGGGCTTCGGGCATATCGAAGAAAAACAGGACATCGTTTGAATGCTCGTCTAATGGACCTGAGACTGAAGAGATGCCGCGCTTTGTTGAAGCGGTACGCGGGAAAAAAATATCGGGAAATTCTTTTTTCGGATGAAAAAATGTTTACCGTAGAAGAGAGCTACAACAAACAAAATGATAAGGTGTACGCACACAGTAGTGAAGAAGCGAGCAACCGTATTCCGCGTGTCCAACGAGGTCATTTTCCATCCTCGCTCATGGTATGGTTGGGAGTTTCTTATTGGGGCTTAACAGAGGTACATTTTTGTGAGAAAGGTGTAAAAACGAATGCTGTTGTGTATCAAAATACAGTCCTGACGAACCTTGTGGAACCTGTTTCTCATACCATGTTCAATAACAGGCACTGGGTATTCCAACAAGATTCGGCGCCAGCTCATAGAGCGAAGAGCACACAAGACTGGCTGGCGGCGCGTGAAATCGACTTCATCCGGCACGAAGACTGGCCCTCCTCCAGTCCAGATTTGAATCCGTTAGATTACAAGATATGGCAACACTTGGAGGAAAAGGCGTGCTCTAAGCCTCATCCCAATTTGGAGTCACTCAAGACATCCTTGATTAAGGCAGCCGCCGATATTGACATGGACCTCGTTCGTGCTGCGATAGACAACTGGCCGCGCAGATTGAAGGCTTGTATTCAAAATCACGGAGGTCATTTTGAATAAACTTTAATGTCATAAGAATCTATGTTTTGTTAAGTTCATTTTGGTATATGAATGGTTACATAATTAATAAAGTTGTTACAATTATTTTACATTAAACATGTGACAGAATTTATGACCTGACTAGGTATATATATATATATATATATATATATATATATATATATATATATATATATATATATATATATATATATATATATATATATATATATATATATATATATATATATATATATATATATATATATATATATATATATATAAATGTTATGTTGTTTCGTGTACACTTCGAGAACTCAAAAAGTTCTGCACCGATCGAGCTGAAATTTTAACATGATATATAATCCGCATCAAGTTTTCATCTATTTTTTTGTTTCTCATTTCTCAACCATTCAATCACAATGTGCCACAGCGAAGCGTGGCAGGGTACAGCTAGTATTATAATAAATTGTAAACATGGGATATTTAAAATATCACTTATAATTTTTCATGACCATTGATGTGTTGTGAACCAGAAATTTCCTGTTCAGTTCTTATCAGACCGTCAAAACAGAATGTCAGATCAGAAATAAAAACAATTTTTGGTGGAAATCGAATCAAGCATCTTCTCTTCAGTTTAGGTTTATAATTTGTTCAAGTGAAAATACAATCATCATCATCATCATCTCAGCGTTCATCTCGGTTGCAACTCAAACTTCCGTTTCGGTGCCCGGGGTCCGCTTTCCGACTTTTTCTACTCCACTTCGCACGGTCTTCTGCATCCCTGGTAGTGAGCCCATTAGCACGCATATCACCCCTTACGACGTCAAGCCAGCATTTTTTGGGTCTACCCCTCCTGCCGAGGCCGGGCGGAGGGGGTGAAAATACATTACAGCAAGTTAAAAACTGCGGAAGTAAATTTTCGGGTGAAACCATCGTTTTCTCGTTTACCTCAAGTTTGCTTAATTATTACAACGTTATCTACCCTCATTTCCCCTACTCTTGTAAAGAAAGAGACCCGGAATCTGGATGTCCTTGTGTCAAGTTAGTCGTTTTTCATCAATGGCTTTTGTAATGTAATATTTTTATCTTATGAAAATATTTGCAGTATGTGGGTAGATTTTAGTATATTTTTCGGGTGTTAGCCATTAAACGTGTTTGCAATGTGTTATGTATTATTTCTAATAATATATAATATTCACCAGCGTTAAAAAGAGAGATTTGTGTGTAACGTGAAAATAATTCTAGGAAGGTTTAGGAACAAGGATATTAGGACTGCATTTCTTGACGGAGTCAAAAACAGCAGAATTATTCATAAAATTCATAAAGCAGTTTGTAAGTGACAAGATTGGTGGACGTATGCACGTCCACGCAAATATGGATAACTTACATAATATTGTTAATAAAGATATTCTGCCGATTGAATACGGAGGAACAGAACGGTCAGCGCATCAGCTACAGAGTAAGTAAAATATTTTTTTATATATCTTCCTTTTACACGCTATAAAGCAAATAATTTTGTAATTATCGATTTTGTTTGTTAGGAAATCATTAAAATTTATTTACACCCACTGAAAACCCTCAGATTGACCAGAAACTTTTCAGGACAGAAGGACAAAAACTTTTTAGACAGGTATTAAATCGTCAAATATTCAAGCTACAGTATCCCAGAAATACCTACTTTGCCAAACGGTTTGTCCCTTTCTTATCGATTTATATTTATAACAAAGTTGTTAAAAAATGTGACATGAAACATCTCCCGAATACCAAAGTAAGAAATGTACTTACGAATTGGCTAAAAACGCTTTCGTATCAAGAAACTGAAAATCTACTGGTATAATTTATATAGCTTATTATAAACTCTAATGTATGTATGTATATATTTTTAAAACTTACTTTTATACATTTACAGGAATAATTTATTTTATTTGTGTACTTATATTATAATTTTATCTTTTAAATAGAAATTAACTTTATTAACCAAAATTAAACTTACTTATACAATATATAACATTACATCTTAAGGTTTCTCCAAACAAGTTTTAACTATTAATACTAATATTTTAACTTAGAAAATAACCGAGCCTGCTACTTCTGTTGATCGTACTGGGTCCCCACAACACAGACTCTAATCTAGCGTGGGGTCCAAGGTTAATCTGTTTTGAATTGCTTAGTTCTTCATGTATGTTTGTACACATTTTGTCTGCACTTGCAATATCTGTTATTTCGCACAACTGTACATGTTGTAAATAAATATTTTTCATTTTTCATTTCATTTTCATTTTTCGCTCCTTATTGAAATTAAGATTACTATATGTCACTTACAAAATATAAGGCCAACTGTTGTCTCACACTCCAGCTCTATAATCTAATATCAAAGTCTTTGAGCTAGCAAATTGAATAATCCATTACCTGTCACGATTCTCTAATAGTACAGTCATATTAGGGGTTCAACCTCGGAATGACAAATTATAAGCTAGTTACTCGTATAAACCTTTACTTTGGTATTCTAAAAGTTGGCTCAAAAGTCTCAGAAAATCTCGTGTCCCCGTCTTAAGATATTTACAAAGGTATACGCTTTACATTAGCTTCACTTGTATGTTTGTTTGTATGTTTGTAACCGACTCCTTTGGGGGCGATTTTGACCCACTTTAAACGGCCAGATTTCGTTCAAACTTTGTAGATATATTGAGGGCGGATGATCTGTATAGTTTGTATAATTATCCTTACCAGGATCCTCAGGATTAATGAATTTTCGGTTCTCCTCCGGTCACCGAAGTGAAGGAACGTCGGGCGCGGTCAGTACTTGGATGAGTGATCGCGTAGGAAAATCGCGTGACGATGGATTTTTGTTCTTTTTTATTCTTTTTATATGTTTTATATTAACTTGACCTGTATGTAATGGAATTTTGCGGAATTCGACTCGATTTTTACACGCTTTATTTACTTACTTTGAACAATAAAAACAAAATTCTGCCGAAACGCCACCTGGAGCATAATTTATAACATTGCCAAAAGATGGCGTTAAATGAATAATAATGTAGCCGGAAGTTGGTGTTATATTAATAAAAATATTTACCGATTGGATATTATCAACAAATACATTTAGAGCAAGAGCCCAGGACGGCCAGACCTTCGTCATTTTATAAAAGCTGAAAGTTTTTCTGTGCGTGTTGAGCGTTGTTACCTCACGCTCGTACCTACAGCGGACTTTCAATGTGTCTGGCAAGATGTAACAACAATCATTAAAACTGTCCGGCTCTTGAGTTAACATTTATTTATAGGTCCCCAAGTACCATATATAAAATTTAGCTTTTATACTATAACGAAAGTATAATGATAATTTATTAAAGTTTAGGGGTGTCTGGCAGGGGGTAGCAAGTATCATAAGTGTCCGGTAATGGATGACGAGATTTCTAAAGTTATCCCGAAGAAAATATAAAAAAATTGAGTTTGATACTTTAACGAATTCAAGGTACTATTTTATACACCTTTACTGCCTTTTATCTGCCCAAGTAACCACAACCCGAACTCTATAGTCGCTGGTCATTCTTACCTGTATAGGGGACATGCCCAAAAAAACTTTCAGTCTTTATAAAATGACGAAGGTCTGGCTGTCCTGGGCTCTTAGGCTAATTATATTATCACGCTTTTATTTTATAGTTAATGAAACTAAAAAGTTATAAATAAACTATAGTTGAAAAAAACTAAAAAACACGCTTTTATAAAAAAATCAAACTAAAAGGTAAAAAATAATTTTCTTTTTTTTTATAAAAGCATGTTTTTTAGTTTTTTCTAATATCTCGTTTTCTATGGTTTTAATGCCCTTTGTATTGATTATAAAAAATGTAGAGAATAAAATTCTCTACAAGTTTTGTAACAAATATTTTTTTCAAATTCTCAGCCGTTTTTGAGATAGAGGGCGTATAAGCATAGCAATAAATGAATATAAGTACAAATTTTATCGAAATAACTATCGAAGAAGCGTTAGTTTTTAAATAACGTGAAAACAATTTTGTGATCATAGGTACATAAATGTTGTGAACATTAAGTAAAATAATTTCGAATTCATCAACACGAAATGATTGGCGCAATTAGTAACATGGTCGTAATATGTGTCATAGGAACGCTTGCGAATCCGCCTGCTACCACTGCGTGTTTACAAAATAATTTCATTACAAGATAATGTTAAAACAAAATTAATAGACAAAATATGGAATAAAATAATAAATTAAGAGTTAAATTTCCGTAATGAATTAAAAATTGTTCGCAGCTTACACAGAGAAGCCACGAAGCATGTAGTATATCTGGGCACATTCATACAAGAGTCTTGAGCAGCGGCGTGGAGGGCGGGCCCCCCCACCCGGCATGATGGTATCATGCCGTTTGGCGTGATTTACTGCCAAGACGCGCCAATAGATGTTTCACATCAATAAAATTTCATTTTACTTCATTTCAACAAATATTTTAAATTTCGTGAAGATCGAATCCACAGAAACCTTGCACGGTGCCCATGGCAGTGTAATTTGTGATGTCAAATTAAAATTTTGATAAAAAATCATTTATTTTTATCAAAAATTGTTAAAATGGCGTATTTTTTATCCGTGCAGGGGCGGAGAAAGAATACTAACCTCTGCGGCCGGGGTCGGCCTGTCGTAAAAGCCGACAAAACAACCCACCCTAGCTACGTGGTAGGGCCTCAAGCCCGTCTGAATGGCGACCACCTTCGGTCTTAAGTATGCCGGCATAATAACCTTGTGTTGTGTTCCGGCATTAGTGACCCAAGTTCCTGTACCCTTATGGGACAGCAGCGTGTTCGCGATGCCACTGGCGTTGCAAACACCCATAGGCGACGGTAACTGCTAAATTCTAAGCGGGCCGTCAGCCTGTCTGCTGTTCTACAGCAATAAAAAAAAAAAAATTTCATTGTTACAGACGAGTGGCTGGAAGTGCTGAGTAGCGTGGAACATGTGGAATACATGAAAATGATGAACAAGGCTTGCACTAATGAAAAATATAGGCAAACAAATACATTTAATGAGGAGTATATGGGCACGCCAGGCACGTTTAGGATGTTAAACGTGGATTAATTGTTAATAATAAAAGGTTTTGATAACTTGGTATAGTGGTTTTATTTATATTTTTCTCTGCGTGCAGGGGTGGAGTAAGAATACAATAATAAAACACTTACGGCCGAGCTCGGCCTGTCGTAAAAGGCGATAAAACAACCCCTTCACTCCCGGTGTATAAGTATGCCACTATAATAATATTGCGTTGTGTTCCAAAATTAGTGAAAAGGTTCCTGTACTTATATATGCGGACAGCAGCGTGTTATCAGTAACTTTGGCCTCCGAAACATGTGGGCCGTCAGCCTGTCTGCTGTTATTAAGAAATAAAAAAATGTTCTTTGTTCATAATAGAGCACGAGAAATTATGGAACAATTGGTTGAATACAATCTACATAGAAAGGTAGCTTATTTATTGGTATTCTATCGGAAATAGTTTGTAGAGTGGACATTAGAACTGCAAGATTTGTTTCCGGCATGTTTGTTTGGTCTTACAACAAACAAATGAAAAGTAATATTATAATATATATACGTGTCTCATACGCGCAACAGTATAAAGTACGTCATGTTGTACTCAGGGAATATCAGTCCTTTATCAAAATTACCATTAGATACTTTGGTGACACATATAATAATGCGTTAAAGTGACTGACATTGAATGGATTTGGTATGCGAGAAAACATGATGACCGCTTCTCTGAATCCAATTTAATCCTCCTTTTAGAAAAAAAAATGTTGTTGGAGTCTAGTTCAGGTTTGGCCTCAGACTTTCTAAAGTGATTGTAGATCTAATAAGTATATACCTAAAAATCTAATGGGGATAGAGCTAAGCATTTGGGAATTCCAGCACTTATTTACTACCTAAGCATCTATTATCTATTATGGTAGTTAAAATTGGTCTACATCGTCTTGCGGAAGTCACGGGTTCGATTCCCGTCTCGCGTCTGGGTGTGTCTGTATAATATGTATTTATTTACAAAAAAAAGTATATAAGTAGTATATCAGTTGTCTAGTACCCATAACACAAGTGCTATGCTACTTAGTTTGGGACTAGATGGCGCTGTGTGAATTGTCACAAAATATTATTATTATTACGATCATTGTTGTAATTGTATTTATTCAATAGTTTTATTGAATACTGTATGTAATTCAATTTATGAATTACTAGCAGCCCGTCCCAGCTTCGCATGGGTATTTAACAAAAAATTAAAAATTAAACCCTTCTATTTTTTTTTCGGTCTCGGGGAAAAACCTCTCTTGATGGGTTCCCCCGGCCCGGTGGGACCGAGGGATATAAGGGACTCCGGAAAAGATGTTCGACCCACTAAAAACCCCGCTGTTCTCCTATCGCCTACGCTCGGGCCCACGGATATATGGTCTGCCGATCTCGTGGCCTGGGCCGGCGCCGGCCCACGCTTTGTCTTAAAGCGGGCCCCTTCTAAAGTGCTGGCGCCAGGGGGTCAGGGTTTCGTCCCCCCGGCGCTCTCTTGTAACAACTCTAGGAGTTGAGGGGGTGTGCGGAACAGCACGCGGCCTTCTCCCTCGCGGCAATAGTGCGGGCGGCGGATCCTCCCCCGAGGGGCCGCCCGCGGCCGCTTTCTACGGCGGCCGGAGATCGTTGCCCGCCCTCCGGCGCCGATGACGCGGCCTACGTTGGTGGGAGGGGAGTGCGGTGGCGGACTCCCGCTCCCGTTCCGCCGCCTCCCTTGCAGACACTACTGCCTCGCAAAAGGAGGCGACGGCCGTCCATCCAGGATCGCCCCCGACCATGGACAGAACCAGGGCCGGGAGCGGCAGGTCCGCGGCCAATTCCGGACGGGACTCGCATCCCCGTCGCGTGCTAGTCAGGCGTGGGAACGACTACCAGACGACACTCCAGAAAAAGCAGAGTCGCCTGACGTCGTAGCCGGCCCAGCAAGACCAACCGACAGCGAGGATGCAATTCCCGCCCCGGGAACACTCTCTGTGCAGGCGCAGTCGAAATAGGCATGGTTTCGACTACCAAATCAGGTCCCAGGGTAGAACCCGGGACCCCAATCAGTATTCGCAACCATCCCACCGGGGACCACGCCACGAACAGAGAGCTAAGTTGGAAAGGATGTAAGAGGTAGACGGAAAGAAAGGTAGGACTCTGTCGCCTCGAACGGAGAGGGGAGTAAAGCGACGGATGCTCGGGCACCTCGGGTACGCACACCCGTGCACTCCTCGGACAGAGGAGCGCCCCTGAGGGCAATCCCTTCTATTTGCGTCAGGTTACTAAAAAAATAAAATTATAAAGAAAGTTTGAATATTATTATTTCTATGAGCTTTTATTTTAATGATTTTTTTGTTATTACTTTTTATTTATTTTTCGTTATTTTTTAATAAGTATTCTAATTTTTGTAAAAACCCCAGTGACGCACGCCTACATTGCATAAGGTGCTGCCTAGCTAGCCGAACAGGGTGAGCGGCTACCACGCAACATTTTTCTAATACTTACATTTTTAAACTCGAGATATCTTTCGAATGGAATATCCGAATTGAATAATTCAAAAAGTTATATAAAGGTATTGAAACAGTTTTGAATATGAAGTAATTTATTTTGATAAGGATTAATACCAAGATCCAAATAAAGAGCCTTTTCTAGGGGCGGCATTTCAATTAAATTTTTAAAATAAAAAACACTTATTGTGGCATAACTATAACAGGTAGATATATGCTGTCGCGACACTTTTTGTAAACAATGATGTGTTCTGCAAAGTTGTAGTACATTATTTTATTCTATCATCAATAGTTTTCGCAACGCACGTGATTTAAATAATATTTTAGGTAATTTTTTTACACTTTGGGTTACATTATTGGAGTTTTAGTAAGGATCCCTAATTTTTTTGAAAATATAATATAGCCTATGTCACCCGGGGATAGTGTAGCTTCCCAACAATGAAAGAATTTTTTAAATCGGGTCAGTAGTCTCGGAGCCTATTCAAAGCAAACAAACAAACAAACAATCAAATCTTTCCTCTTTATAATAGTAGTATAGACATACTGTCGTAAAGTTTAGTATCAGTAGCACAAATTAGAGTTAAAATCAAATAAACTGGGCACGTATAGATAAAAAGCTCCTGTATTTAAATATAAGCAAAAACACGCTGCTAATAGATTTAAGCAACTTATTAATTTATTATGATACTTTAAAATACACTTATTTTAAACGTTTTTTTTTATTACTGAAGAACAAACAGCAGACAGTCTGCCGGCCCTTTTAGCAGCAAACAGTTACCGTCGCCTTTGGATGTTTTCGACGCCAGACGCATCGCTAACACGCTGGTGTCTACATACGAGTAGGAGAACTGAAACCTCGGTCACTTACACAACATTAGGTTATTATGGTGGCATATTTACAGAGAGGGGGAAATGGGGAGAGTGAAAATAACATCTAGTCAGCCCCAAATGTCAACCTCACTTGCACGACCTGGGTCTAGGTACGGCGTCTTTCCAGCTGTCGTGGTGCCCCCTGCTGGATAACAGACGAGGCAATGACCGAAACGTGGCGGGATAACCACTCACCTGCTCGGGCAACTGGATAGAAGAGGCTTCAGCTTCAACGGGCTTGGGGTTCAAATAATCCCTAAAATGTATGGCCCAGAAGGCAAGGGGAAATCACCGCGGCTTCATTCCCAAGAGAGTCACATGAGAGCACAAGTAAATGAGACACGATCGCCTTGCGAACCAATTAATGACCGGCGCCCCGTTATGTCCGGGGTGCGCGGTGTGAATTTGGATAGCGACCATGGCGGGGTAGGAGACCAGGCCCTCCATGGAAATTCTGCTACTAGTACTGGAACCTCGATCAAGCTACAATGCCTCCAGACAATAGGAACTTGGAATGTGCGTGGCTGGAATCAACCTGGGAAACTTACCGTATTGGAACGAGAAGTGGCCAGAGCCAGTGTGAACATGGTTTAAGCGAAACACACTGGAAAGGCAGCGGACATGTACTGACAGACGACCATGTCATTTACTTTTTTGACAATGACATCAGCAGCAGTAACGGTGTAGTCTTTTTAATACCATTTAGTACACCAGAAAAAAAACTATGATGGGTACGAGCCGGTAAACGATCGGATCATCAGTATTTTAGATAAAAGTTTCGCTGATGAACCTTAACATTATTCAAGTATATGCTCCCACCTCTTTTTTTTTTACGTGGTGGGGAAATCCTCATGGACTACCTCCAATGCACAATATCAAAAGTACCCAATAGAGTGTTATTAATCATCCTAGGGGACCTGAATGATAATATCGGGGAAAACGCTGATCAGCTGAGCAGATGCGCGTGTAGATTTGGGCTTGGGAAGCGGAATGAACGAGGTGAACGCTTTATACAATTTGCTTCAGAAAATAACCTGCATTGTGAATAAACTTTTCCAACACCATCCTCGAAGGATGTATCCTTGGGTATCACCCAATACCCATATAGATTATATCATGACTTGATTGCGTGGACATCATCTATAACAAATGCCTATACGTTACCTGGGGCCGATTGTGGGTCTCACCACAAACTGTTGATATCTAAGATAACGCTCAAACTGACAGCAGCGAGAATCACTGCAAATCAGAGGAAACTGGAGGTGAAGGACGTTCCGAGATTTCATTCGATTGTCAAACAAAACTGGTCACAGTGGTCTGACGCGAATTTGGCTAACGAAACACTCGATGCACTATGCAAACGAGCTAAGACACTTATAACTAAAAATGTGTCCAAGACTGCATTTCCAATTACAAACCATAAAAAACACTATTGAACGACTGACAGTACCTTCGAGCTCGTTGCAAAAATGCCGGAAGTTAAAATCAACAAGAACCGATATCAAGGACCTTAGTAGAATATCGGCACAGATACAACTTAATTGCAGACAAGACCATAATTTCTACTTCCGGAATATATGTAAAGAAATTAAAGCTCTGAGTCAAAAAATCTGTATCACAAGATCCGTCTCATTTCAAAAACGCTGCCGTCTATAATCTGGGCTAAAAGCCATCTAAAAGATCAGAATGGCCAAGTAGTTCCGGAACTAGACAAAATTTCGGTAGTTTGGATAAACTACTGTCAGTTTTTATTTCAAGATCCTCAGACGCGGAATTTTACACTTACGGGGCTAACGAGTGACATATTTGAGCCGTATATTCTTGAATCAGAAGTAAGAGCCGCTATGCAACATCTCAAGAATGGGAAAGTGACAGGGAAAGATGAAATCCCAATCGAAACTATACGAGCGTTGGGAGAACGTGGCGTTCATATTTTCCACGTCATCTGCAACAAAATATGCCTATCGGGTAAATGGCTTCGAGAATGGGCTCACACATTTTCACTCCTCTTCACAAAAAAGGTTCCACAAAGAAGTGTGGCAACTATTGACTCATTGCTCTCATAACGCTAGTAAAATAATGCTACACATAATAAACAAGCTGCTGAAAGCATATTTATCTAGAGAAATTGCGCCAGAACAGGCCGGATTTATGAAGGAAAAGGAACCCGTGAACAAATCATCGTACGTCAAATTATTGTGAAAGCTCAAGTGTTCAACAAGTCGACCTACAAATGTTTTGTTGATTTCTCTAAAACGTTGGTCTCAGTTAAATGACCAACATTGTGAAAAACGCTACTGGACATGGGAATACCACAGCATCTCGTATATGTGCTGAGGGAGCTATATGAAGACTGTACAGCTTCAGTGCGGACAGATGACTTCTTATCAGATAGTTTCCAACCAAGTGTGGGTGTGCGACAGGGATACATAATATCACCTTTACTATTTAATGTCTACACCGAGCTTGTAATGCGAATCACTCTCGAAAACTGGACTGATAGAGTTGTAATTGGTGGATACAAAATTGTAAACATGCGCTAGGTATTTAAGATTTAATAGATTTAATAGATTATTACAGATTTAAGAGCAATTTATACAGCTACTCATTACACCCTGTTTCAGAGTACCATCATCGATTTTAATAGTATTCTACACAGAATGCAGTCACTATTACTTTTCCCAACAATGAGACTGCGCGTGTTTGTCGAATTTAAGCCTTACTTTAAATTGAAATAAAGAAACAAAATATTCAGTACTTATTCAATTACCCTTCACCAAAATGTATTCACCGTAACGAACTGGTACCTCTTAAAGTTAATTATACCTATAAGATTGTTTCTCACATTATTTTTTTCTTTAAATTTAAATTTTAAAATTATAATTATATATTTTTATATTAATTAGTAAACGTACAGTTTGGCGACGGATAATCTGAGGTGAGCATGTGTTATCTTTTGACCATAAATAAATTTTAATTTATTTAAATCTATTTTGGTTCTAACGCTTTAACACCTGACAAACTCTAAGCTTGCATACACCCATACAATTATTTAATGAACTTGTGGTAGTCAGTCATCAATAATTCTAGGAATACGCAAATTTGACTAACAATAAGTTACCGGTCTTTTAGTAGAACTTCTAAAACAGTAATGTTTATTTCATTTATCAATCTAGCTGATGTATCGTTACGTACCACACGCCTTTTATCCATTTATTTTATCCAACTTAAACGATTTAGTCAACACTATTAAATTAATTAAAAGCTATAGGTATTTCTCAAAATTCGATTTGTAATTATGTTTGTTCGGTGTGTAGTTATATCATCATCGTAAGCCTATTGAAGTTCACTGCTGAGCATAGGCCTCTCCTAAGGTACGGCATAAAGCCCTATCTTCGGTTCGTTGCATTACTAAAACAAAAATATAAATGCTTACTTAATATATTTGAACGATCTGAATATTGGAATGAAACTGAATATACATACTTTATGTGCACACAAGAAACAAATTAATATAAAAAGAGACCAAAAAAAGGTGCCACAAAAGCTCATATTTAATCAGATTCGTCCATGCTGCTATTTTCACTGTTGTCACTGCTATCATCACCTACATTAATTATAAGTTCGTTTTCTTAAAATATTATCTATGTTCACATCTCTTTCATAATCTTCCCTTATTAATGTAACAGTTCTATTCACAACCTTTTCCCAGTCTTCTTTAGTCACATGTTCACAAGCTTTTTCTAATATTTTTAACATTTTTGTTGTGGTAAATGGGGGTTATGTATTATGTCTTGCAGCATATCCCTTAATTTGAGCCCACACCAACTCAATTGCATTATATTCACAATAGTAAGGCGGTAACTCTGTGCCCATGTTCTAACGCTATTTCGGCAATGACGTATTGTATCTTGGTTGGTTTGTTTTCTTTTAAAAGAAGTACTAATTCCGCTTTTAACATATTTATGTTTGCATCTACGTTATTTTTTGAAGCCATGCGACGATATCGGCTTTCTTTTGGGATTGGGCAGGTGGCTTGTCAATTTGCGTCGATTTGTATGGGGCGTTGTCCATGGGGTGATTGATTTAGGAGCCCGTGCTTCGAGGGCAGATCAATTATGATAAATTTTTACTTCTGCCCTACCTGTAACCAATGCTGCCCTACCTCAAATTCGACTCTAGAAACAGCCCTGGTTCAAACTGATGTAGGAAAATGGCAAAATAACTGAGGAGTTGTGATGAATTATACTCATAGAGGTATAAGGCCTTTGAAAAAATAACCCTAATAAAGCTCGTACTTAAAAATTTAATGAATTATGGTCGAATTTCAACCCCTGAGCGACCAAGTATATTAATAAATATAATATATGTGCTAGAAAACATACAAACTAGTTAATCGTATTCTGAAAGTGGCAGTTGTGATCTTTTAGAATTAATAAATATATTATTAATTGAGACGATTTAATTATAAGTTTACTAATGATATACTATAACTTTATTTGATATGTATTTTTGTAATTTTGCTTTTGTATAACTTAAATCTAGTAAATTGGACATGTGAAGCTAGTTTCAACGTGCAATAACAGCTTTCAGGTAGAGAAGGAAGTTGGCTTAAAAATGGGTCATTTAGTAATTATGATGTGTTTTTAATTTACAACTATACTATATTCACTGTTCAGATTGCAGTGCAATATATAAAAGGTAATACAAAGATGACAAGTAATAAAAATGTAACTGTAAAATAAATGACGATTTTCGTAGCGCAACGGCTTTCACACGTCGCTACCTCTGCGGGGATTACAGTTTCGATTTCCAGCATGTTACCGTCGCCTATGGATGTTTGCGACGCTAGGGGCACTGTGAATACGCTGCTGTCCCATAGAGCTAAAGGAACTCGAGTCTACTAACGCCGGAGCACGGAGAAAAATGTCTGAGTAAACACTCATAAAGACGAGTTCTCATTTCATTTTCATTTCAGACATAGATATACATAAATATCGATATTATACTGATACCAGTACAATATCGATTATATAGTGCCTTTTAACACAAGTGCTGTTTATTTCCGGATTAAATGACACCATGTGAATTGTCTCTGGATATTCATTTGATTTGAATCCTTGTTGCTTTCAAGACTTGCAATTTAGAGCTAGAGATCTACGGTTAAAGATTGTGACAGAGCAAAACAATAATGAACTTCTAGCATAACATTTTTCTAGTAATGTGGTCAGCATCCATTCTCATTACATACCCATACCAAGCCAGTCTCTTTCCTATCAATTTATCACTTATATATGCAACTTTTGGAGACCCTCTTACACACTCGTTTCTCACCCTATCCATTATTGTCACTCCACAAATCCATCTCAATATTCTCACCACAGCTGAATGGCTACGCCTCTGGTCATGACTGGATTATGAAAGGTTTATTAATATGCGCTTTTAATTTAAAGGCCGTAAATTTATCACAAGTTACACCAATTACTTGTCTTCATTTCAGTCATCCCATGTTTATTTTTCTTTTAAATTATTTCCATGCCAGCCAGGCATGTGACGTGTCTCACATGGCATTCTGTGCTTTTGGTGGAACTTCTTGTGTGCCACCCCTGTCCTTGGACTCATGCCCAGTACCAACTAGTTCCGAATTCAGATACCTTGGTTCTGAGAAGGGGAAATAATTTAAAAGAAAAATAAACATCCGATCCCTCGACGCCAAGAAGTCCTCTGGTCTAGACGGTATCCCCACAATTGTGCTTCGGACGCGCTCGGCTGAGCTGTTTCCAGTCCTTTCCCGATTTTTTTCCTTATCCTACCGCAAAGGCTGTGTCCGGGCTTCAGGTAGGATGATGCAGGTTAACTTATTTATACACTATTAACGGCGCTGGAGGGCATCTAGGGACAAGTAAGGGCGTGTGAGCTGGTTCGCGAGCCCTCCAGTCCAAATTAACAAGATGAACGCTTTGGGTAGAAATTATTAACCTTAGTTAGAATCTTACATACTCTCCCTACCATCCCACTCTCCTGCAGTCGGGGGACTCGAAGATGAGTTTTTCCTCGAAATAAATCACTACGCTACTAGACTTTTTTTCAGGTAGTACATATACACACAATATTACCGGTATAATTCAACAATATGCATTGCTTAATATTTTAGTCACAATGGATTTGATGCCAAATGATCCAATTTTCGAGTTTCCTCCGAACGTTGTTTATGAAGTGAGAAAAAAGTTCAATCTCGAAAAACCTGGTGAAATGAATGCGGCTGTGAAAATTCTTGAAGAATGGGTGCAGAAACAAAGTCACTTTATAAAGAAGGACTTCCGTGAGTATACAATAGAAACACCTGTAAGACTTTTTACTATCAAATCAGCAGTTAATGAAAGTTGTAATCGGTATTTATTTTACAAATAATAATTCAGACAGCCAAAGTTTGCTTTCAGATTCGGAAACTACTATACTCTTTTTACTTACTAATTCCTTGGCTTATTGAACGAATGACTGTCACCATTTTTTACCACTTATGCGAAGAGATGAAAATGTATAATTGTGTACGTACCTTGCAACAATTCTGCTGAAATTTAATATATTTTTCTAATGTTATGTGCTTTAGGAAAGGAATATTTGGAAAATTCAATTATAATGTGCAAGGGTTCAGTCGAAAAAGTAAAAAGGCAGCTTGAAATAATCTGCACCTACAAAACTCATGTCCCTAAATTCTTTGCCTATACTAATATCAAAGAAGAAATGGCCGAAACACTTGAAAAATTGTAAGTATTTATAAAAATAGATGTGGTTATTATGATATCTCTTAAATAATTAGTTTTAGTATGTAAAAATTATAATAAGTAGATAATAAATATCCAACACGATACCTTTGACTGAATTGAACGCTTTTGAATCAACTAGAAAGAGAACTATAAAACATTATATTCAACACAATGTTAACTATACTCTGGAATAAATCGCTCACAGCGATAAAACCGACATTTGTGCCATTATTAATCTCATTAGAACTTTATAAAGATTTTCGAGCGCAGAAATTTATTATCAATACATTAATTCTTGATGACGAAAATTTTTGAGCAATACGTCCTACCAATATTGACTTATCGAGACGTGGACACTAACGGCGGGACTGGATCATAAATTTCAATTCACTCAACGAATTGTATCATACTATGAAGTATGCTACGTTGAGAATTTCTCTTACGGATAAATTCCAAAATGAGGAAATCTGTTAGAGAACCAAAGTAACCGATATATCGATGGGTCCTATGTATAAAGGCCAAAATGCAAAATGACAACTTTACAGGAGAGGCTTTCAAAGTTTAAACTTGCTATAATTTTAGATTGATAAAACCGAAATTTACGAAACTTTGCTTGTTTGCTAAGACAATTGTCCTCTTTATTTATTCTACACTGTTTTATATTTATGTCTATCAGTTTTTTTTTTTTACTGCACAATGGCCCTTTTACGTTGGTATTTGTTTAAATTATTTATATTTAAAAATACCATAAAAGGGCCAATGTGTCAAATTGGCCAATATACGTGTATTATGCTAAGTTGCGTAAAATAAATATTTTCAACTATTTTTGCTCATAAAATCAATTAACGACTGAAGCAGTTGATAATTAATTAATTCTAATAAAAACTATTTGGATATTTAGATAATTAAATCACATTGACACTTATACGTTTTACAATCTGCTAACCTACTAACTGTGTTTTCAGTTAGGTAATATAAAAAAATAGACAAACCTCACAATCACTTTAATCATTTGTTAAAACAAAAATTAAAGTAGCTTTAAACTACAATTATGGACCCGTATTCAATGATTTTTGGTATTATTATAAGAATAATTAATAAAAAAATAACTTAAGATCTTAGTTTGATTAACAAAATCACGTACCTAATAGTATTTAATAATAATCACATTATTATTTTCTCAATAAAATCACAAAAACTTAACGTAAACAAAATCCTAGCTGGCGTAAACAAAAATAAAAATCTCTGTAGTACAATCAAGTGATAAAATTTCCAAAATCAACATTACTCATTTATGTGAAAAATCACTAATTGTCTTCGTTGTCACTATCATTCATAGACACAATGTTATTAGATGCTACTAAATTTTCATAATAACTGTTGTATACAGGTGGAATAATATTTTTTCGACATAAATACAGCAAGCCTTCCTAGAAGTTTGTATCGGTAACAGTTGATTGTAACATAGTTAAAGAGGAATATCTGTTGGTCTATCGGCAATTCGTCTTCTTGTTCGCACTGACTGATCTAAGATTTTAATATAATTTTCAATATCATCTTCACCCAAATCATATTTATAGTACAAAACGTATGATTCGTCTCGGCTTACACGAATTTGTTTTATTTTAGACCAAAGGATATTTTGTCCTTCTGCGTTTTTAGTCCAATTAAACTGTGTATTTGTCTGCATCTTTTTGAAGTTATAAATCATATTTTGAGATACGTTTATGACGTTATAAGGACTTCCATTTGATTTTGCCCATCGAATCAATGAGCTCCATTCAAAGGGTGTGTAAATATTTTTATATTTTGAAGCTCGTTCAATGGAGTCGTCTTCATTCTGAGTGTGGCCTACCTCAAGAAAACTGTTTTATATTCAAATTAAACTGTTTAGCTACGTAAAGATACATGATAAATATAATCCTGTTTCGATTTTGACTAGTGCAGTTGTCTAACCCAAAATCTGAAGTCGTTACAACCTTCTTGACTTTTTAATTTAATTATATCATAAACATAGCTCGCTATTTCGTTCGATCCCTTCATTGCAATTTGTTCATTCCATAAGTAACAGGTACTAATTAAATTCCCAATATCAAAAACTGATAAGTTATATACTTTCAATCTCTTGCTGCAAAAAAATAGATTAATCTCACTATTTGGGGACAGCAACACTTTTTGCAAATCAAAAGTAGCGCAGAAAATTTTCGTGTCATTTTGTGAATTACGTTTATCCTTTTCTTTTAAACATCTAGCCAGATTTTTGTTAATTATATGATTATCAATATATTTTATTTTCTGGAGTCACAGGACCGTTTTTGAAAGAATGGCATTGGTCATTTTTAGGCTGGTGAAATAAGAAAGAAAGAAATACTTTATTTTGAAGAAATAGCTAATAAAAATGATAAATTAATATTTTTGTTTACTATATCCCTGTATTGCCTTAATGACTCACATTTATTACCATGTTTAATTAGATCATACCATTCTTTATATAATTTAAACATGCGGATAAAACTTAAAGAGCCAGATAAATAAAAGTTTTTGTTATTTAGTAGTCTTAACGACATTAATGTGAATCGACCGGTTCAAATGACTTGACGTGGTCCAGCACACTTTTGATCATTTCTGCATCAACAGATGTTTTATGGTGCTCATGTCGACCTCTATTATCAACCATGCCATCTTTTAGTTATTAATCTAAATTGTAACACTTAAACACAGTAATAAGATTTTGCATTCATCACAATGCGGCCGTTGCTCCGTGCTACGTATAAGTGTCAAACTAGCTGATTGGCCCAAACTATAAACAAACGCGCGGAAACTCCCCGCGTATAAGTCTCAAATTACTCTTTGGACCTTGTACGTTTAAATGCATGCTACATAGGCCGTTATACTTTCGTAAGAAGTCGTGTTTCCATGCAGATTTTTATTTTTTTTAATAGCTCACATGATAAATCATATGGATAGGATGCGTTTACCATAAAAAAGTCAAAATTGACAAATTGTTAGTTTGGCCCATATACGTAGGACCCATCGATATCTCGCAAAATATGCAAGCTTAAGTGGCGATGGGCCAGTGACGTGTAGCGCAGGACCGATGGGTGTTAGAGCACACGTCCTGGAGTGGAGACCTCGTGTAGACAAACGTAGGGTAGTATGACCCCCAGCCCGATGGACCGATGACCTGTGCAAGGTCGGGGCGGGATGGGAAAATCAAGGGACCGGGATTTATAGCGCAAACTTGGGGGATCACGTCCAGCAGTGGACTGCGATTGGCTGATAACAAAATTAATTCTATTCTATACAAAAAATATGACATTTATCATACCACGCAGGCGTAATATTGTTGTACAAAAAGATAATAGAATGTTATTATTGTTTAAATTCTAAGTTACGTCAAACAACTTTGTATTTTCGCATTTGTATTTTTTTTATTTTATTTTCCCACCCATTTAGCCTACGTACATAAAATGTATTAACATTATAATTATGTGATTAATATTTTTTGGCAATGCCGTAGCAAGTTAATTTTATTTTGAATATATTATAATATTTAATATTTTTGAAATTTAAATTTACAATGTTTGTATCCTTATTAATTTGATAACAATAAACAATATTTTTAATATTTGAATAAACTTTTATATATAAAACAAAATAATTAGAAAAAAATGCAGGTTTTAACTCAAATCGATATCACCTCATAGTTTCCAAAAAGTGACTGGTCACGTTGATTGACAACACTAATTATTACCAAAGTCTTCAGCACCCAATGGCCTCAATATTCCTATTTACCACGGCTCTGATATTCCTATTGTGCTGTAGTTACACAATACAAACGTGTCTGTCTTTTTTGTAGCTTAGGACGGCAGACAGGCCAATGGTCCATTTGATAGTAGGTGTTCACCATCGCGTACAGACGTTTGCAATACCAGGGTTATTGCCAAGGCCCTACCGGCCTTGAAGAGAAACTGAACGTGATAGTAAACCATGGTCAAAACACAACATTATCAATGATCTTGTATTAGGGCATATTTTAAAAGCAGGTTGGCATCCAGTTGGGCATGGAACCCTACCACCTAGCTGTGGTTGTATTGTTGCCTATTACGTCAGACCAGGCGGTCACGTGGGTCAATATTCTTAGTACACCCATGTATGGAGAAAAACCTATCTAGAAGATGAACTAGAATATTAAAATAAAGCAACCGCCATTATGAAAATATATGAGTTTGATAATGATATTGTTTATTTTCAGATGTATTATAGCTGTCCCAAAGTTAGACAGTGATTTGTCTAGAACCTTCATAGTCCAGGCCAAAACAGCAGATTTTAATCCCATTGACCTTACTAAGTTCTATGCTATTTTAATTATTGTAAGTTACTATTGAAATTTTCATAAAACTATAAAATATATTTTGTAATTTTTGCTTATTTTTCATGGAATTATAATTACCATATCTAGTCACAGAGAACGACATAAAATAGTAAAAATTATGAGAGTTCTTTCCTTTTTTATTATATGATTTGCGAAAATAATATACGATGCATGAACGAATTTGTCAATAATTTAAAACTGATTCCAAAATCGCGGTCGTTCTATCAAATATTAATGTCATAATATTAAGTATTAATAGCATTCCATTTTAGGCTTGATTACTTCTGAATCTCCATACTCTTAGCAAAAATTAGAGTCCGTGACCATTGAGTTTCTAAATGCGACTTAGATGAAAGAATATCCAAGCTATATAAATATATTATTTCACTGCTCCAATAATTCTAATCTACTCTATAGTATTTAGCCAAAAACATTTCCCCGCCTTGTCTAAATCTACTGCTCACCCATACACACATCAAATCTTATAATATCTTACGTAATTATATGTCCCTTGCTTTAAATTACTTATATTTGTAGTTATCTATACCATACTTCTTCTTCATCACCTAACATCTCTTAGTGTGACTTTGGCAAAATCAACACTAAAGCTATTGAAGCTACATACGAAAAACCAACCAAGAATAGGTTTCGAAAAGTTTTGTAGGTAACAATACCTACAAAACCAGACTCTTCAGTTCACCAGTACACTCCCCTCTACTTCTACTGTTAAGCTTTGGGTTTGAATTGGGAAAACGAGGTATGGTTGTGCCAATTGAATAAGAGAAAAGTATTTACTGGTTTTAGGTTAAAACTCAATTAAATTTTAAGCCCAGCTCGATTACAATAAATTACATAATATTGCCTACAGATATTTATTACCAGTCTGTCTTGAATAAACTTATACATTGCTCACGTATTACGCTCCCAGGAGTGGAACATTAATTCACTAATATATTTTTTACATTTCCAGTTAATTGAATATATAAAAATACACGACTGCTGTTTGAGTTTTCTATTAGTTTTCGATTACAGGAATATACAAGTGAAAGAATTGATGTTAAAAATAGATCTAGTTGAAATTCAACAGTTCGTGCCAATATATATTGTGAGTATTATGTCTTTACTTGACCGTGTGGTCCGATATAAAAACAATGTAAAATACCTTCAATCATTATATTATGGAGTTGTAAATTATAACAAATTTATTACTTATACACATTTTCTATCTTTTTTTTCATGCTAAAAGATGATATATATTTTTGAAAATAAAATTGATAAAAATTATCTTTCTAAATTTAAGTAACTTACTAAAAATTATGGATGGCAAAAATATAATTATAAAAGTGTGAAGACCCAATAGCTTTTAATTTAACCATTTAATGCAATATATATAAAAACAATCTTAAAAAATATATAATTTTGAATCATAAATACCTAGTCAGGTCATAAATTCTGTCACATGTTTTATGTAAAATAATTGTAACAAGTTTATTCATTATGTAACCATTCATATACCAAAATGAACTTAACAAAACATAGATTCTTATGACGTTAAAGTTTATTCAAAATGACCTCCGTGATTTTGAATACAGGCCTTCAATCTGCGCGGCCAGTCCTCTATCGCAGCACGAACGAGGTCCATGTCAATATCGGCGGCTGCCTTAATCAAGGATGACTTGAGTGACTCCAAATTGGGATGAGGCTTTGAGCACGCCTTTTCCTCCAAGTGTTGCCATATCTTGTAATCTAACGGATTCAAATCTGGACTGGAGGAGGGCCAGTCTTCGTGCCGGATGAAGTCGATTTCACGCGCCGCCAGCCAGTCTTGTGTGCTCTTCGCTCTATGAGCTGGCGCCGAATCTTGTTGGAATACCCAGTACCTGTTATTGAACATGGTATGAGAAACAGGTTCCACAAGGTTCGTCAGGATTGTATTTTGATACACAACAGCATTCGTTTTTACACCTTTCTCACAAAAATGTACCTCTGTTAAGCCCCAATAAGAAACTCCCAACCATACCATGAGCGAGGATGGAAAATGACCTCGTTGGACACGCGGAATACGGTTGCTCGCTTCTTCACTACTGTGTGCGTACACCTTATCATTTTGTTTGTTGTAGCTCTCTTCTACGGTAAACATTTTTTCATCCGAAAAAAGAATTTCCCGATATTTTTTTCTCGCGTACCGCTTCAACAAAGCGCGGCATCTCTTCAGTCTCAGGTCCATTAAACGAGCATTCAAACGATGTCCTGTTTTTCTTCGATATGCCCGAAGCCCTAAGTCTTCATTTAACACCCTTTTCACCGTGGTTCTGCTTAACCCCATCTGAAGGGCCAACAGTTTCTGCTTACGTTTGGGATTTCTTTGAATTCGTGCCTTCACAGCTTTTATCACTGCTGGAGTCCTAACAGACCGAGGGCGACCACTTCTTGACCTGTCATCTACACTAGAGTCTTCATTGTATCGTTTGATGGTACGATAAACGAATCTTTTGGTTATATTCAAATTTTTCAGTATGTTAAAAATTCGAATTGGCGCGTAACTGCAACGATGCAACGCAATAACTGCAACACGGTCTTCTTTAAGCGTCCACTCCATATTTAAACATGAGTAAAATTCTAAAAGTATACCTTTTTTATTTTCATGAACAATTCGAAATTCGAATTCAATAAACTTTTTTGTGGCCAGCATTCTAAAAGAAAAGTTTTTACTGTGTGACAATACTTATGACCTGACTATGTATAATATTTTGTTAGGTAATATTACTTATCCTTCTGTAAAAAAATTTAAAATAATTTATATAATATATAAGGGGTATATATAAAGCATATATTGTAAGGGGTTAAACTATGAAAATGCCGATTTGTACTGAAAAATTTAAACTTGTTTTTTGCGAAAATGAAACATATTTATTTAATCAAAATATTTACTCTCATTATTTATACATTGCTGCCATCTGGGGATCTAGATTCAACAAACTACGTGAAAGCATTTGGTAGTGCCTCTTGGATTTTTTTTATCACGTAGAAAATAGTCCAAATTACGAAAAATATAATAGTCCGTTGGAGCAAAGTCTGGCGAGTACGACGGATGACATATGATTTCTAACTACACCTGTAGAGTTACACCGGTATCTCGTGCAGTGAGAGCTTGCGTTACCATAAAGCAATAACGCTGAAGATCGATTCACGACGAGTCTGTTTCACTGCCAGTTTCGTCATCATTGTTCGGAGTTCGGCACAGTAAACATCTGCTGTTATTGCTTGACCAAACCTGAGAAATCTATAGTGAATAACACGAAGATACCACCAAACAGTTACTATTACCTTTTTATAGGTAAGTTTTGCTTTAGGGAACTGTTGAGGCGTTTGACTTGGGGTCAGCCTTGCATTTTTCACTTACTGTTATCGTAAATAATCCACTTTCACCTCTGTCACTTCTATATGTTGTCTATGACCTATTTTTTCCAAGTTGGAGCATGCCTCGGTAATTCCAGGTTCCTATTCTCATCTTCAGAAGTTTTTCTTGATGATCTACTGTTTCATCACCTGTAGCATTCTATCCACGCTGGGTCTGGTAAGCCACGGCAATGTGGCCAGTAGCATATTTCACACCATGTGACCTAGACTCGACATGGCGCCGGGTGGTAAGATAACACAGTAGTTTCCCCTTGCATTCTGCATCGCAGTGTGTTGGTTGGGGTAGCCATTGTGTCCTGTTGCCGACGACTGACTTCCGGTGTAAAGTAGTTAATAATGATCGGACCTCCTTACTCCCGTTTGCTTGTCGACTTATGTTTCCAATGGGATTGGTTACCACAAACTCAACAATAGGTTACTCAATGTAACAGGGTTAACCGCCAGTAAATGGGAGTGCAGATTGGGGTGGAGAGGCTAAGTGGGTTATTCTTGTTAGTCAACCCTATATTGCGCATCACACATCCTAGAACCCTCATGATGATTTAATGTAAATAAGTCAATATTGTGAAGAACGTTAAGCCTTGCCGCTAATTCCTAGGTAGTTTGACTCGGATTAGCTTCCACCATCTTCTTCAATTGTGACGTAATATATATTATAATTTTTTTTTAAATTGAATATGCCGCGCTCGTTTGCCGCAATAATCGAGCATTACACTGACTGGCGCAGCTGCGCGTGACGTAGGTCAGTCATATTTAGGCCCTCACACTCGCAGCCACCGCAATTGCAACACTCGGGAGCACGTCAAAAACTCGTTCTTTTATTAATTCGTCAGTAACAATATTTTAAATTCTGATCATCCGCTTTCGACGCTCTAAAGCAATCAACCTTATTAAATATACTTTTTGGAACCCACATTTTGGGTTCTACGTTTGGGGGCACAGGGTCCCCATTGGAATAATTTAATTGGGAGGTCTCGTCGTTCGACTTTCAACGAGATATTTTTTTCCCATCGAACGACCTGCGTACCGACGTTGTCTGGCTTCCTGCAGCGACTGCAACGTCAGGAGAGTACCTCGCCGGGAAGGGAACGCAATTAGGGCTTCGAACCCGAATTTTTATGTGCGCGTCCTTAACAACCACGTGACACAATTCAGTGGTATTCACCTGTGTGGGCGGTCTTCCACATCTTCTTCCGATCTTCTTCAAGTCGAAGTTTCCATTATGAAAGCGTTTAAACCAAAAATACACTCTGTTTTCATTAGCAGTCTCCTCTCCAAATGCAGCGTTGATATTGCGAACCGTTTCTGCCGTGTTAGTTCCGCGTCGGAACTCGTATTCAACAATAACTCCTTCGATCAACATGTTGATCGAAGAATAACTCGGATTTTCGAAGTATCTGTCTTGCAGATCTAAACTGATAAAAAATACAAATGAAAGTCAAAAATGAAACATTTTTTGAAAGAAGAACCTCATAGGTATCATGTAAAAAAAGTTTTACTCAAAAATCTCACAATATGAAAGTTTTATGTCAATTCAAAGTTTTATTACTACTACTATAGAACGGCAATTTCATACTTTAACCCCTATTATATTTATGATAATTATAGGTATAAAGGTATAATGAATAATAAAGTCTATCTAATGAATAATAATTATTTACTTATAATTCAAGAACTGATAAGAGTTCTTGAATTATAAATAAATAATTAACATTAATATAAAAAATAAAGGACATTAAAAATCATTATATTTATAGAATAAGCATTATATATGAATGTTATTAATTTCTTTTGTTTATGGGCGGATCGCCTGACGGCTAAAACGACGACACTGCTCCGTAGGCCGCAGTGCGTCTTGGCCATCAGGGCGATAAGGGGATACCGCACGGTATCATTCGAATCCGCCTCCCTGTTGGCTGGATTGCCAACATTGGACCTCAAAGCTCGTGTTCTGGTGCTACTATACCGGTGGCGTACTGAAGAGCGCTGCGTCCGCTTCCCTCAAGTTGGAAATGACTTATCGCTCCCGGCCCTAGTTCTGTCCATGGTCGGGAGTGATACTGGATTTACATCCTTTGAGGCATTTATGTCCGCAAAAGAAGCGGCAGAACGAGAGCTGGAGCTAACTTCCACACTCACCGTCCATTCTGCCAACGCAGGCTACATTGTCGGCACCGGAGGGCTTCCAACGACATCCGGCTGCCGTGAAATGCGGCCGCGGGTGGCCCCTCGGGGGAGGATCCGTCGCTCGCACTATTGTTGCGAGGCTGAATGCCGCGAGCTGTTCTGCAGCCCTCTCAACTCCTTAGAGCTAAAAAAGGAGAGCACTGGGTGGATGAGACCCAAATGAAGGGAACTGAAGGCCTAGGAAACTAAACCCCTGGGCCAATACATTAAAGAAGAGGCCCGTCCCGATACAGTGGGTGGGCCGGGGATGGCCTGAGCCACAAGATCGGCAGATGACATATCCGTGAGGTCGGACGTACGTGATAGGAGAACAGCAAGCAAATTATCGCTGTATTAACGTGACGCACCATTAGCTGTCATCTATGTGTCAAACCTCACCTCGAATGACAGCTGTCACTTGTCAAATAGACCTCCTCGCATTCCATTGCAAGCACACCATCGTAGCTCTGTATCTAATATTAATAATAAACTCACAAGTTATAAACAAAACCAAATCTATTAAAATATAATCTTTTATTTAAAACAATACAGTTGATGGTCGTGCTGCATCCTGAAAATCCGTTTTTATGCTTATTCTGATTTTTGGGAAGATATGCCATTCTGTTTGTTGTTTCTTCAACGTCAAAAATACTCGTCTGCAAACAGTTCCATTGTTGGTTTTTATCGTATTTTCGCAGTAACGCGCTGGAAATTTATGTTAATACCAATTTTAAGTCGCTAGTTTGAAGATGGTAGTTTTTTTCTGTTTGGAAGGTCTCTTCAAATTGAATTATTGTTTATATGAGTAATTCATTTTTCAGGAGGGGTACGGCATTAGATTAAAGGGTTTAATATTTATCACAAAATCAAAATTTATCCAAGGTTTTGTAAAAATTTTAAAGACTTTCGTAAGTGAAAAGATTGGTAATCGTATCCATGTGTGCAGCGATTTAGAAGCATTTTATGGCTTCACGACGAAGGAGTTTTTACCAATAGAGTATGGAGGAACGGAAAAGTCTGAAAAAGTAATAAACGGTAAGTACTAGCCAATAGTTAGACTAGTAGAATAAGTGCATCCAATTATTAAGGTTAAAGTAATTGTACATTATAGCCTAATGAGCTATCACACTCGCAGACCAATCTATCTAATATATCGATTCTAACAAAAACACACACATCAAAGGCAGTTGTTCTCGTCAAATCAATATTATATAGTATAATTGACGCGTGTCAGCAATCAAGAAAAATATTGTGTGTGGGTAGTGATATCAAAACCTCACCTCCTAATGCGAATAGTTTAAGAAAACGCTTAAACTTTTAATATTAACACTTTAAAAAGCCTGCAAGAAAGTGTTCTACGCAGTCTATAACAAATTTAACCATGTAAATTATATTTTTTGGAATAAAAAATTCTTCTTTTTCCTGCCCTTATCCTAAATTATGATGAGTCGGTACAATATGTTTTCATCTTTCACTTTCAGTGTCAGTCATCATCTCAACATTCACACCGTATTTTAACCATATAATCTTTTACACAATCCATCCATCTTTTATTTGGACTACTCATCCTTTTGTATCCGTCTACTCTATTTTTTTTCTATGTTCAATCTTCTCTTCGTTATTTAAACGTTTTGTAATTTGTACTGAGAGATAAAACTTATATAGTAAATTTCGTTAAGTTTATCTCAAAATTATTCACATATACATATATGGAGGTGTATGCATAAGTCTTTTCCGGTTTTAGTAAGAGATGGCTCCACCGAACAATACGCCACGTACCACGTCAGTTCATCTGTATGAAAATAACCTACGAAAAGACATACAAGTTGAGTAATAGCATTTGATAGCATCTCTGTTGTATAGTTAAGTGATCATGTCGACGTTTGTGCCTGAAAAAGAACATTTGCGGCACGCTTTGCTTTCTCTATTTCATCAAAAGAAAAAAGCAGTGGAAAGTCATCGTTTTCTGGTAAAAACTTATGGTAAACACGCTCTATCGATTAGGATATGTGAGACATGGTTTCGACAATTATTTAAAAGTGGCGATTTTATTGTGTAAGACAGTGCGCGCTCTAGTAGACCACAAAAGTGTGAAGACGTGCTATTGCAGGCGTTATTGGACGATGACCCTACTCAAACTCAAAAACTCTTGAAGCCAACCGTTAAAGCACAACGCTATCGCCAACAAATGACTAATTTAATTCACGCATTGATCAAAAAATGACCGGAATGGGCCAGGAGACATGGCAAAGTGATTTTGTCACACGACAATGCGCCGTCTCATACAGCAAAACTAGTGAGACACTTTGAAATCGCTTGGATGGGACATCCTTTCACATCTGCCTTACTCCCAAGACCTGGCGCCATCAGACTATTACCTCTTCGCATCAATGGGGCACGCGCTCGCAGAGCAGCACTTCAGCGATTTCGAGGAAGTTGGAAAGTGGCTTGAAGAATGGTTTGACGCAAAAAACAAACAATTTTTCTGGCAAAGTATTCATAATTTACCTAAAAGTGTGTAGAAGCCAAAGACCAATATTTCTAATAAACTCAAAATTTATTTCCTTTGAAATTTATGTGTTTATTTTACCACAAAAACCGGAAAAGACTTATGCATCCACCGGTATTTATTTACTCAAAAATTCATTAAAACAAGATGCTCTGAAAATAACTAATCTATCATCATGTCTGCAGTAGCAAGCGATTCGCTTTGTCGACAAAGGACAGCTTATTTTACGTGATAACTTTTATTGTTTTAACTTATAACGTCGTTCGTCATTAAGTTTGTTTTCAGATTTGTATAATTTTAATCCTATTTCTGGTCTAAAGAAATAGGCATACTAAATTACTTTTATCTTTTCACAGATATTGTTGTAGAAGCCCTATCTAGCAAAGAACACGTTGAATATATGAAGGAAATCCAAGAAGCTAAAGTGGATGAGACCAAAAGGCCCCCGGATATGTTTAACGAACAATGTATGGGAATGGCTGGAACTTTTCGAAATTTACATGTAGATTGAATAAATGAAAAGTATATTTATTTGCTAAATAAACATTTAGATTAATATCAAGCCGATCGAGCTTAACATAGTAAATGCAAATTTACAAGCATTGCTTGCACTCTTTAAACAGACATAATTAATACAAAAACATATTACATTTCATGGTTGTACCAGTGAACGGATGAGGAATTCACAATGATACAAATTGCTAATTGTCCGTACAATTTTTATTAAAGCAATCAGAAGGATTAAATATATAATATCATGTAGATAACAATAGAATTACACGTATTACAGGACTCTTAAATAAATTCGATAATTTGAACACCACCACTACAACCAAGTGCTGAATATAATCAAAATAACCACCAGATAAAGATTACAGCGATCGATTACTACCATTACAATAACAATGACCTCTGTAAATATTACTTCAAAAGGAGCACACGTTACACGACCGCAACGACCCATGACCTCAACGACACCTTGCATTACCACAGGCTCCATCTAGTGGAGGTGGATTTGATTACTAAATATTAAATAGTGAAATAGATAACTTTATAATAATATATTACGTTCACTAACATATACTAGCAATTTCAAAGGAATAGTCGTGGTAACACGCTAAATCAGGATCTTTATTGTGGAGACCAAGTAAAAACATCAAAATTATTGTATGCTCAGCAATTTACAGCAATAAAATGTTATGTTGTTATTTACATCAATTTAAAATATATTATGAAATATTATAGAAATAAGTAAAGCTACACTTATTTATAGAAGATAGTCTTTATAAAGAGTATGTTTATCCCAAACTTTTCAAAGGTTATTAGATTAAATAGTTGTTTTTATTGTATTTAGAAGAATATGTAGACTCTAGTATGATTTATTTTAAATGAGCCCAATAAAAAGCTGGTATATATGTTTAAATGTAAATAAATAGATGTGGGTAAAAGGAAATAATAGTTTATGAATTGCGTGCTGATCCCCAACCCCAAAAAGAAAAAGGAAAAGTAAAAAACTGTTTTTTTAATTGCTGAAAATAGCGGACAAGCTAACGTCCTACTTAATAGGAAGCAATTACTGTTACCTATAGATATGTGCGACGCAGGGGGTACCGTGAATGCAGTGCTGTCTCTAGGAGTACAGGAACCCGGGTCACTTATGCCGGAACACAACACAAGGTTATTATGACGGTATACTTATAGACTAAGGGCGGTTGACACCCAGACGGCTTCGGGGCCCTACCACGTAGCTAAGTGATTAACTCAAGGCAACTTATTGGAAAATCTTATTCTTATTTGTACTATGGCCAAGTGAATTTCCCCATGTCCCATCAATGTCGTTCCTGATTTTCTTAAAAAAAAACTGTAGCACGTCTTTGGCATAATATAATTACAATTTTCTGTCATTATCAAATACAGTGCAACCAACATCGAAAGATCTGTTTAAATTAATATGTATTTTTAAATCAAATCATTCCGAAAATAGAACTCGTTGTACAATAAAAAGGAAATTAATTAACAACATAATACTTTTAACTTATTCAGATTTAACTGACTCTCTGACCATATATGGGTTGAGTTCGAATCCAACTAAAACACATCATATGGCCAATTTTCTATTGCGGTAACTAATACATAAATGTTATTATAAACAGCGCGCATCGTGAGAACATCTGTACACGGATTAGTGGCATTTAACCGGCCTTGGCAAATAATGTTTTAAAAGCATAGACAATTAGATATTTTAACAAGAAAAAAAATGTGCACGGGTTACGTAGACGACGAGCATTTTACTGTCGATGTTTCTCGGCCTTTTCTTAACCAAGAAGTCCCTAAGAAGTAACTGATTGTAAACCAGCAAAACATAGTCCATTAGTGTCCTTAATTGTTAATATATATAAGTGACGGAATAGCCATACGCTTATTTCTGGAGGCCCTTATAGGGCCAATTAAAGGGTACAATGATTATACGAGCTTAGTAGGGTTCGTCCTGGTTATGATACGAGCCAGTTAATATTATTATTAAAAGAATAATCATCTGGTCGGGATTTGGTAGTTCTCGGCGAACTTGCAGTAATTCATAATTAAATTTCTACCTTTGTATACTCGTATCTTGGTATCGAATACTAAATAACAAGAAGTCTTGCTGACAACCATGCCACGTTAGAGCACTTCAACGGGCGGTTAAACTTCTAACATGTGCAAAATACTAGAAAATTTCAAATAAATTATAACACATAAAAATATGAAGTCATGTTGCGTGAAATTGAATAGCTAAAAGTTCGTTATTTTAATTTTTATTTAATATTACATAAATTCAATAGTAAACAAGATTCTTTTTATACCGTGAATAGAAAGTTTTTAGTACTATTATTTATAAATAATAGTACTATAATATATATTTCATAAAATAGTAGTACATATTTCAGTATTTAATAGTATATATTTCATTTACATTGCTGAGAGACACAATGTTGTTAATGAGAGACTTGTGGACGATAAAGCCAACACCACCTTGGGACTTTTGGTCTCCCTCCCGGTAGTAGTCCTGGTAGTAGAACAAGTGGACGGACTCTAAGGTTATCGTATCCTCACCCTCTCTTCAGATCTCCAATAAACCAATAACATCCCAGCGCAACTTGCTCATTTCTTCTTTCAGCTCAACGAGCACTCGTCCAACTGCAGAGTGCGCACATTGTGTCACCAAGGCCAGTTGTCGTTTACTATGAGTAGTAAGGTAGCCCGATCTCTTCCGGGGATTCTTAGCACCCCCTGCCCCGCCGTTACCATGGCCGCTACCGTAGCTAGAACTAGCGGGGCCGCTGGGGACTTGGAGCCTGGTTTTTTCGTGCTCTGTCATTAGAGGGTATTAAGGTATGATTCCGAACTACGCTGCATGCAGCAGTGCTGCCGCGACACTGCTGCCGCGGCACTACCGGTCCCCATACAAACTCTATCGCGCAGCAGTGCTCCCGCTATATTGCTGCCGCTGCATTGCTGCCGCGTCATTGCTGCCTAGCTCGGAATGTACTCTCATATAAGCTCATAGAGATTGTATGGGAACTGGTAGTGTCGCGGCAGCACTGCTGCGTGCAGCGTAGTTCGGAATCATACCTTTAGCCTACTTTACCACGCTGGCTAGACGGGTTGATACTGTTTCGGTTATTGTGTATATAGTGTTAGTGGTGTCACTTAATGGCCCCAGCGGAAGATCAGCGCTGGTAAATTCCATCAGCAAATGCTGAGCTGGGACCAATTTGGGATAAATATATACCTAGTCAGGTCATAAGTATTGTCACACAGTAAAAACTTTTCTTTTAGAATGCTGGCCACAAAAAAGTTTATTGAATTCGAATTTAGAATTGTTCATGAAAATGAAAATGTATAACTTTTAGAATTTTACTCATTTTTAAATATGGAGTGGACGCTTAAAGAAGACCGTGTTGCAGTTATTGCGTTGCATCGTTGCAGTTACGCGCCAATTCAAATGTTTAACATACTGAAAAACTTTGAATATAACCAAAAGATTCGTTTATCGTACCATCAAACGATACAATGAAGACTCTAGTGTAGATGACAGGTCAAGAAGTGGTCGCCCTCGGTCTGTTAGGACTCCAGCAGTGATAAAAGCTGTGAAGGCACGAATTCAAAGAAATCCCAAACGTAAGCAGAAACTGTTGGCCCTTCAGATGGGGTTAAGCAGAACCACGGTGAAAAGGGTGTTAAATGAAGACTTGGGCTTCGGGCATATCGAAGAAAAACAGGACATCGTTTGAATGCTCGTCTAATGGACCTGAGACTGAAGAGATGCCGCGCTTTGTTGAAGCGGTACGCGGGAAAAAAATATCGGGAAATTCTTTTTTCGGATGAAAAAATGTTTACCGTAGAAGAGAGCTACAACAAACAAAATGATAAGGTGTACGCACACAGTAGTGAAGAAGCGAGCAACCGTATTCCGCGTGTCCAACGAGGTCATTTTCCATCCTCGCTCATGGTATGGTTGGGAGTTTCTTATTGGGGTTTAACAGAGGTACATTTTTGTGAGAAAGGTGTAAAAACGAATGCTGTTGTGTATCAAAATACAGTCCTGACGAACCTTGTGGAACCTGTTTCTCATACCATGTTCAATAACAGGCACTGGGTCTTCCAACAAGATTCAGCGCCAGCTCATAGAACGAAGAGCACACAAGACTGGCTGGCGGCGCGTGAAATCGACTTCATCCGGCACGAAGACTGGCCCTCCTCCAGTCCAGATTTGAATCCGTTAGATTACAAGATATGGCAACACTTGGAGGAAAAGGCGTGCTCAAAGCCTCATCCCAATTTGGAGTCACTCAAGACATCCTTGATTAAGGCAGCCGCCGATATTGACATGGACCTCGTTCGTGCTGCGATAGACGACTGGCCGCGCAGATTGAAGGCCTGTATTCAAAATCACGGAGGTCATTTTGAATAAACTTTAATGTCATAAGAATCTATATTTTGTTAAGTTCATTTTGGTATATGAATGGTTACATAATGAATAAACTTGTTACAATTATTTTACATTAAACATGTGACAGAATTTATGACCTGACTAGGTAGTATATAATTATAAATTGTAAATAATAACTTTAAGTCCTAAATAAATACATTTTCTTTCTTTCTTTCTTTCGAGTTTCCTTCTCTTGCACTGGTGAGTTGTGCAGTTTCCTTTGCCTGTTTTTACGGCACCGTGACATATTGTATTCTAACCTATCTTATCTTATCTTATTTTGGGGCCGAGAAATATCTCGGACACTTCGACCCAATGGGATCTTTTGTGTTCCCCTAGATAGCAATCACTCCTCTCCAATCTCCTTGAAGATCTGCTTCATGAGCCTAACAATGAGGTATGGAGATAGGAGCCTGTAGTCTTCCGGTGTTGGATATCCTACCCCCAAAAGATTCATTCGCCTCCTGGCCAATGCATCACATGTACACAGTAGGTGTTCCATGCGTTCTGTATGTTCCCCACACAACCTGCACATGGGTGTCGCGGTTAGACCCATCTTCATGAGCATGTTGTTGGTTCCAAAGTGCCCAGTAAAGGCTCCAAGCAAGTAGCGTATTTGCCCCCTGCTCATGTTCCAGATGGATCCTCGTGCTTTGTAACCTATGTCTATCTATGAAAATATACACATCAAAAAAGTCTAAGCAACATGCATGATATTACAAATTTACCATTTATACTAATTAATTTCTAAGTCTTTACCCACTCAAAGTACGTAGGTATGTAAACTTTTTTATTATTGATGACATACTGGCTGGTTGTAAAAAAAATTCGATTATGTTTTGTTTTTTTCATAAAATTAAATGAAAGGGAATTTGTTTGAATATAAGTGCGTTTTTATTGCTACGTTTAGTCTTGATTTTACAATTTTACCAACCATTTATATAAAGTTAGCGACAAAATTGAATTGTTAGATATTCTTTACGTCATGGAGCGACGTCTTTTGACGGCAAATGAAATTCAAAGAGCTGTAGGGATGTTGCAAGCGGGAAGTAATCAATCTCAGGTATCTCGGCATTTTGGCATTCATAGAAGTGATATTTGTCGTCTTTGGCAGCGCTACAATAATACAAGGGAACCCGCTGAACAGCATCCAGGCTGTAAAAGGAGTACAACCACTCGGCAAGACTGGTACATACAACTGACTGCAAGACACCAGCCGATGTTAATCGCTCGAGAGATAAGTTTGAGGCTACAAAATTCAAGTGGTGTTGATGTAAGTCCCCAAACTGTGCGAAATCGACTGCATGAGTACGGCCTACGCGCTCGACGCCCAATTAGGTGCCCACCGATACGTCACAGGAATCGCGATCGTCGAAATGAATGGTGTAGAGAACGCAGAACATGGACCCAGGAACAATGGGATAAAATTATGTTTTCCGATAAGTCGCGATTCAGGTTTAGGCCTGATAAAAGAAGGGTGCAAGTGTACCGTCGGCCCGGAAATACTGAAAGGCTCAGGTGCATTCAGGAAGTTCATACAGCGGCTCATACACCATCCTAAAATTTAAATTAGTACATGTTGCTTAGACTTTTTTGATGTGTGTATATACATATATAATATGTATGTGTGTATGTGGGTGTGTGTACATAATTAAAATAGTAAATAAATATTTATATTCATACCTAAATATTTCCAAACCTAGATTCGAAATCTGAATCGAACCGTATCAACCGAAAAGCGTTGTGCCACACAGATCGTCTGATATAACTTTTTTATAATGTTAAACATGCATGCGGAACGGATGCTGTACCATTCATTTCATTTTATGCCCATACCAAAAGCTTATTTCATTTCAATTATATACATTGTGTTTTAAACAATATTATTTTTATGTGAAATAATATTTCGATCTAAAATTTAATAGTTATTCATATTAATTTATTTCCATAATATAGCATGTTATAATAACTATTTGATAAAGATTAGCAAGATATATTTAACTATCTTCCTCACACATTGATGATTAAGTATCGGCAACCAGTTTGGTGTTATTTACAACAATAACAGCAGTCTCACTGGCTAGACCTGTTTTTCATTTCATATCAAAAATATATCAAAATGGAAGACTTAAAACAAAATCCAATAATTCAATTCAATCCCAATCAGTTGTATGAAGTTCGTAAAGTTTTTGGATATGAAGACATTAACAGACTTGTGCAAGATTTAAATCATTTTGAAGAGTGGATAGCAAAACAAAATCATTTTACTGTTAAAAAATTTGGTAAGTATTTTTCTAAATTTAGAATAAAAGAATGGGAATTCAAATTTTTATCATATTCTAGTTTATACTGAGACATTATTTCCATGATGAACATTATTAATTAATAGGTAATTAATTTTAATTAAAATAAATATATCAACTAGTATGCTATAATTATATTACAACATTCAGGAAAGAATAACAGCCCATGACACCCCACTACTGGGCTTGGCCCCCTTTAGAGGGTACAGACAGCATACACGCTACGCTTGTCCATGCCGGATCAGCATCAACAGCCAACCAATGATCTCAGTGTGCAGCTTTCCTCAAGGAGTTTCCTTGGGTGTCAGTACATGGCAGTTATGCAATATAATGATAATGAAATAGATATGCACATTACGAGAAAAAAATCTGTCTAGGCTGTGCATGCCTTTGTGGGAATTGAAATATTTCATGATAGTGCTTTATGGCTTTTAAAGATACTAAAGAATAATTTCAAATAATATTCCATTTAGTATCAAAGTAAATAACTAATGGAATGTTTATCCAAATTTTTTATCCGTGCAGGGGCGGAGAAAGAATACTAACCTCTGCGGCTGGGGTCGGCCTGTCATTAAAGGCGACAAAACAACCCACCCTAGCTACGTGGTAGGGCCCCAAGCCTGTCTGGATGGCGACCACCTTTGTTTTTAAGTATGCCGCCATAATAACTTTGTGTTGTGTTCCGGCATTAGTCACCCAAGTTCCTGTACCTGTATGGGACAGCAGTGTGTTCGCGATGCCACTGGCCTTGCAAACACCCATAGGCGACGGTAACTGCTAAATTATAAGCGGACCGTCAGCCTGTCTGCTATCATACAGCAATAAAAAAAATTAAAATTACTTTAAACGTCAAATCATACTACGCATAAACGCAGAGTTATCTGGAACAATATAATTTAGCAGTAATAAATTATTTTGGTCAATGTTATTTGTTTTTAAATATATTTGATATGTGAAATGTATAATGAAGTCGTAATAATAAAACACATAATATCAAAACATTGTTCATTTTTGAGACATGGCAAACTATGTTTATATTAATGACCTGCGCAGCGCAATGAATTTCGCACGTCAGAACACCAGCTGGAGTCCCGTTTCGTTTCCCATCCCAAGTCTGGATGTTCATATAAAATATTTATTCACAAAATTATATTTATTAGTAGTATATCAGTTGTCTAGTAACCATAACACATGCGCTTTGTTGCTTATTTTGGGACTAGGTGGAACATGGAATTGTTATATTATATTTCTTTATATTATATAATAGGAAATCTGACATGACAAAGAAGATATTAGAAAGGAAAGTGAATGGGCGCAGAAGGATTATCTACGGACAGTGAATGTTAGGATGACTGCTAAGAGAAGAGGGTAGAAGTTTCTAAATAAAGTGTACTAAGAAAGAAAGGGCCAAAATCTCTATTGCCTTGATCTTAGAATTTCTACAATGGAGAATACTGGGAAGATTATAGAACTTATCATGTCTAAAATCAAATATATAATGGCTGAGAGCAAAAATAAACCGACTACTCAGCTAGAAACATAAGCTGTAAATATATTTTTCTAAATTTACAAAGTCCTTCATTTGTTCTGTCTGTAATAAATGTGCTAAGTAGACTAGTGAGGTCACACTCGGAAACTAATCTAGATGTCACGTTACACGTATGTGTAACCCGTCAGTTGGACCCTGCGACCTAAACATGGCGTTGTCCTGTCCGTTCTCTCTAAGTCCAGCAGTTGGACGTAATAGGCTGTTATTATTATTCATAAGTTGATTGGGTACTGGAAATTGTATATGTCCTTCCAGTAGGAAGGAGCTGATATGCGACCGCGTGAAGTTGAGAAGGAAAGATGTAAAAACTGACCATCGAAACGCAAGTTTGACTTGCAATCGATATTTGACGTTAAGAAGATTTTTAATCGACTGCCCGTGATACAAGATGCCGAAATAGTAGAAGGAGAAAGTTTAGCATACATACTTACTATTTTTACGTCCATACGTCCAACAAAAAACATAGAATATCAACTGTATTATACAATATAGTTTAAGCAGATAAAACCTCTGATACTGCATTGGATTAATAATTGATTAAAACGTATTAATTTAAAGGATAATTGTTTATAACGTGTTAGTTAATTTACAAATAAATAATAATCGTTTATACAGGGTTATTGGTAATTCGACGTATTCCCGTTAGAAGCTGATAGGGGTGACTATTTGTGATAATTTTAATCCCCATATGCATTATGCAAAAGTGAACCATTTTTGAGTTATCACTTTTTTTAGCTTTTTCAAACAAAGTAAAAAAAGCAATATCAAAAATTTCTTTAAAAAATGTATCAATTTATATATAATTTTTCTTCTGATTTATAAAAATGATTAAACACTGGTTATTTATTAAAACAACATTATCGGTTCACATTTAAAAATGCGAAACGAAAAACGACATTGTTTTAATATTTTTTTGGGATTTTTTTTCCCCTAAAATGTCTTAAAAACAAAAAACAAACATTATGACTTACAGATTATTTTAAAAACATAACCTTTTCTCAGCTCTCCAACAATGTATAACAATAACAACTAGGAACTTATTTCAAAGAAACTGAAAAAAAATGACCACAAAAGAAGCAGGCGGAAATTTGCATTCGAAATAAACTTAGGTCGCTCTTTAAAATTTCCATAAATTAATTAAAAACAATACGCAATGTACATAAAACAAAAAATACATATATAGATCATCCTAGCGATGGTTGGAAGCCAAGCCGGATGGAACACCGTCGCCTCCTTCTGCGAGGCAGTCATGTCCGCGAAGGAGGCAGGGGTGATGGAGACGGAGAATGCCAGGCTCTCCTTCCGCTCACGTAGGGCCAATCATCGCCTTAGGTTAGCGACAGACCTTCGGCCACAGGGTAGGGCTACGGAAAGGGCCGCAGCACGCACACACATGGCCGAGAGGGCTCCGGTATTCCGTGCACCCAGCTCACCCCTGCGTTAGAAATAAGATGTCAGGGCTCATCAAGCTGTGTGTTTTCTTGGCGAGAAGAAGTAGGGCAAGCGGCGGGGGGCTGAGCCCAGTAGTGGATGTTATTGTAATAATAAATTGTTTTCTTCATCACAGCTATTCATTATTAAAACAGCTGTTCAAAAACTTAAACCTCAATGACCATAATAACATGCACTTAAGATTATTTGATAGCGGTCTTGCTATATTATTCGAGTTTTGCGAAACATTACACATGTAGTTGTTTAAGCCGTTTAATGAATTTTATTGAGGTCAAATGTTTTTAAGCAGTTATTAGGTTTTTTATTATTTCTTAAGCTTAAATCAGATATGTTATTGAAATAAAATAATATGATTAACTATTAATTAATATTAATAACTAATATAGTATATAACTACACTTACAAATAAAAATGGAGAAATCATAAATAGATGGGCTGGAGGGCATCTCAAGACTATCAACTCTAACTCCAAAACTCCCCAATAGCACTGTACAAAGAAGACTCGGAGCATTCAAATTCAAATATTAGCAATAAAACGAACTCGGATCCAAACTGATTGAAAAAAAATATATTTTAGCGAATATAATGAAAAGCCTTATTAATGTTAATTTCTACTATGTAAGCAAATTAATAAGCCGTTGAGATAATTCCCTTCAAACCATTTTAATTTAAAAACAAATAAAAAGAAAAAAATTTGCTACTTGCCTGCCTACAGCAGACAGGCTGTCCTATTTAATAGTAAGCAGTTACCGTCACCTTTGGAGGTTTGCGACGACACGGTGAACCACACTGTCGCTGTGTGCCCTGCGTGGCGCGAAGAGCGCCGCGCCCTCGTCGCCCAAATCGGCGTGGACCTGTCGCTCCCGGCCCTGATTCTGTCCATGGTCGGGGGCGATCCTGGATGGACGGCCGTCGCCTCCTTCTGCGAGGCAGTCATGTCCGCAAAGGAGGCGGCGGAGCGGGAGCGGGAGTTGACCACCACACTCCCCTCCCGCCAACGCAGGCCACGCCGGCGGCGCCGGAGGGTCGGTAACGACCTCCGGCCGCCGTAAAAAGCGGCCGCGGGCGGCCCCTCGGGGGAGGACCCGCCGCCCGCACTAGTGCCGCGAGGGTGAGGGCTGCATGCTGTTCCGCGGCCCCCCTCAACTCCTAGAGTTGTTAGGAGAGCGCCGGGGGGACGAAACCCTGACCCCCTGGCGCCAACACTTTAGAAGGGGCCCGCCTCAAGACAAAGGGCGGGCCGGCGCCGGCCCGGGCCACGAGATCGGCAGGCCATACATCCGTAGGCCCGGGCGTAGGCGATAGGAGAACAGCGGGGTTTTTTAGTGGGTAGTCGGATGGCCAATCATCTTTCCCGGAGTCCCACATATCCCTCGGTCCCCCTGGGCCGGGGGAACCCGTCAAGAGAGGTTTTTCCCCGAGACAAAAAAAAAAAAAAAAGGTTTGCGACGCTAGGGGCACCGCGAACACGCTGCTGTCCGCATAGGAGTATTAGAACTTGGTCTCTAATACCAGTACACAGAAGGCTCTTATAGTGGCATACTTAGAGACCAGGAGTGGTTGCCATCTGGGCTTGGGGTCTTACCACCTAGCAAATCTAGTTTAATACCAAGTGCAGGATATTATAAAGTGTAAACATATAAAAAATATACCTATATATTTACATTTATTGAATTTCCATATCTTAATTTGTTTCAGATCGTGAGTATTTGGAGAGATTTATAATCTATAACAAAGGGTCAGTAGAGAAAGCCAAGAAACGCTTAGACAAATTATGTACCATGAGGAATATCATGCCAGATTTTTTGATAAATTTTGACATACGCAATGAATTTAACAACATGTTTAAATGCATGTAAGTTTATATCAATCACTTATTATTTTACCCCTGCGATAAGATCAAACTTTTGCTTTGATCGTGTTATAAATACTTAAGACGTTGATATAAATTTTAATGGTAATAATGTAAATAATAATTTGCTGTGACAATTTACAAAGCACCATCTAGTAGTCTAGTAGTATCTATCTATTTAAAGTAAGCAGAGCGCTTGTACTAGTGATACTAGACAGCTGATATATCATTAATATACGTTTATTTTGGTAGGCCGTTGCCTGTCTGCTGAACTGCTTCTATAAAAAAGTATATCAGGTGCACCGGAAAGTCATTACCGGTTTTTTTTTTGGAAAAAACTACGTAATTTTCAAGTAAATGGAAAAATTTATTTATTCAAAGTATTGGCTATTTGGTTCTATATATCTTGCCCATCTTTCACGCAATTTATTGATGCCATTTAAAAAAAACTGTCCTTTAAACAAAACCATTCATTGGGTCATTTTCTAACTTCTTGGTATTACATGAATCTCACAACTTTTTACGGTAGAAGAACTGAGTTGCGAGACTTGGTTTTTTTACATGTTTTGTTTTTGATGGCATCTCATTTCTTTTTGTAGATATATACTGGTTCACTGAAACTGCAAATGTAACTTTGTAATCCTATACATTTATATAGGATTACAAAGTTATGTATGTAGTGGGTGTATCTAGAAAACGACCGTATTTTTTATTGCTGTGGGACAGCAGACAGGCTGACGGCCCACTTAGAATTTAGCAGTTACCGTCGCGTATGGGTGTTTGCAATTCCAGTGGCATCGCGAACACGCTGCAGTCTCATAAGGGTACAAGGAACTTGGGTCACTAATAAGTCTAAACAGCATTTGTGGATCGCAAATTGTTCCTGCGACCTGTCGCCATTTCATCCATCCTGCGTTCACTCTGTCTTTTAATGATATCAATCTTCTTTTGCATCTAAATGCCGCGGAATAATAATGGCAGTAGTATTTAATTTTTTTTATGAGAAATAGAACTCCTTTTAATATTCCCAAATTAAATATACAGGGTGACTTTGACAAATCTGTCCAAATTCACACAGAAGAATCTTTAGTAAAAGTTATGAGAAACATGTATTTTAGTTTTGTATCACATAGTACAAAAATGTTGAGGAATCAGCATCACAAAGTCATTCAAAGAACTTGCAATTTACATAATACGGCACTAGTGTCAATGACCTCTCCATCTGACCTAGTAAAAGGCCGAGGACTGCGGCATTGCAACGGGCGAGCGAATACGCACTACTCATTTACGCGGGAGAGACAGACACAGGTAATAACAGGTTAACGTACGAAGGTTGCACCATAGCACTATTCTGTAAGATTGAATTAATGATCATTATATGAAATATGTATGGTGAAAATTTGACATACAATTTTTTTTGCAAAAATGGGTTCCTTAAAGGATGTTTAGTGCGGAAAAAAAATTTGGACGGTTTTGTCAAAGTCAAAATGTATATTTAATATTGGGTATCCTACGTCTATATATGACCTGACTTGATTCAAACACCAACCGTTACAACAACATAAAAATAATAAGGGTGTGCAAATAATAATCGAATCGAATAATTCCTTTCTAATAATTTGAAATATTCGAGTATGCACGCGCCTAAAAAATAATTATTACATTTGAGCTTAATCGATTTTTGCCAACAATCGGCGTGTTACAATATGCATAGAAATATGATTAAGGATTTTCTATTATTCAGGCATATATGTTTTCTTCCTAAGCCCACGGTGGCTAACTATCGGGTGGTGGTAACCAGATGGTTTGGTTACGACGAAGATGCCAAGATCTTGGACTATTACAGATATATAATCATGGTAAGTGACATTACATATAATGACAGTTTGAGGAACCTGCTTCCATATTTTACAACAGGAGAGGCTTTCAACTGTCCAACGAGTGCTGCTTGGAAGACGTAAGTAACAAAATTTGTATATACGAATTTTGGTATATACCTATAAAGATACTAGTTTAGAAATAATACTTATGCTATAAATGACATAGTTATGATTTGCTGTAATATAATATTTCCATTTCATGTTGATTAGCCTTCCCTTGGATCGTCCTGTACTTTAAAAATACTTTATTAATATTCCTGCTCTCAAGTATGTTCGTTGTTCAGTTAATAAAAAAAAAAAATTAAAGCATTTTGGAAAAAATCATTAAAAGGGTGCGATGGACTTAGTTTATTTATTTAATAGAACTATTATAAATTGTTATTTATTACATATATTTAAATTAACATAGTAGTACATTTATTTCTTGTATACAGATCAATGTCCCTTTTAATTGCCCACGCAATTTTCGGCCTGGTGTGTTTCGGATTCCCCCGTGCAGAATCAATCTCGGCAAGCACCTACCATTGTCTAGAATGTGTAATAAATATAATGAAATAGCCGGTAAAATTGCGAACATGGATATCTTTTGCGACTTATTAACGGATTTAAAAGTAAATTAATCATATATTTTCATGAAAATTAAATTAATTATTTGTCTCATTGTTTTATTGACATAATAATATAAATCAATATATTTATATAAACTCTATTTAACATTGAAAAACTGTAGACAAAGCTGTGTACGTCTGTCATTGGCATGTGTATATATATATATATATATATATATATATATATATATATATATATATATATATATATATATATATATATATATATATATATATATATATATATATATATATATATATATATATATATATATATATATATATATATATATATATATATATATATATATATATATATATATATATATATAATATTAATTAGATGTTGAAAGTCTGGATGGTCCGAATAAATCAACCAAATTAGTTTATCTGTAAATGAGAAACGACAATTAAAGTTAACTCTTCGTCTCTCTTTCACAACTCTTGATTTTATATTTATTAGATATATCTCAGAAATCAAATCTTTGTAACGTAAATTATTTTTTTGTACGCGAATGTCATGTGTCATACTTCTATGACACATGACAGTGCGCAGTCTTCAGTGAGTATCAATAAGCGCGTTAAATCTAAAGAGATGATATTCTCTTCACATATATATATTTGTCATGTTTGTTATATCATGGTCTTATTTAATGTGACTGTAACAAACAAAAAAACTGTTCATTTTTTAGTCCACTCTTTTCTTATAACAGCTCTCCAGAATGTCAGAACGCATTTCATCAGGACCTTCACTGGCAAACAATTCCATAAAGACTAAGTAATAATAAAATATAGTTTAAAAAAACACGCTTTTTTTAAACTATATTTTAACACGCAAAAATCAAACTAAAAGGTAAAAAATAATTTTCAATAAATTTAAATTAAGGATAGTGGGATTAACAAATTATTATTATTTATTATTATTATAAATTTATATAAAATATATTATTATTATAAATTAATTTTGTTGTAAAAAGGTGTGAGGTGCTTGTCAATTGTTATTTTGAAAATATCTTAAAAAGCACCCCACGCTTTTTTACAATGAAATTCATTTTTTGTTAATCCCACTATCCTTAATTTAAATTCATTGAAAATTCTTTTTTACCTTTTAGTTTGATTTTTTAGAAAAGCGTGTTTTTTAGTTTTTTTAACTATAAAATAAAAACGTGATAATATAATTTATTTGTTGTCAATATCCAATCGGTAAATATTTTTATTAATATAATGACATTTTCCGGCCATATTATTATTAATTTAACGCCATCTTCTGGCAATGTTATATCTGCTGTAATTACGCTCCAGATGGCGTTTCGGCAGAATTTTGATTTTATTGTTCAAAGTAAGTAAAAATCGAGTCGAATTCCAAAAAATTCCATTACATACAGGTCAAGTTAATATAAAACATATAAAAAAGAACAAAAATCCACCGTCACGCGATTTTCCTAGGCGGTCACCCATCCGAGTACTGACCGCGCCCGACGCACCTTCACTTCGGTGATCGGACGAGAACCGAAAATTCATTAATCCTGAGGATCCTGGTAAGGATAAAGATACAAACTGTACATATTGTTGCATTGTCATCGGCCCTCGATATATCTAAAAGTTTGAACGAAATCTGGCCGTTTAAAGTGGGTCAAAATCGTCCCCAAAGGAGTCGGTTACAAACAAATAGTTACAAACATACAAGTTAAGCTAATATAAAGCGTGTAAAAACCCAGTGTTTAGACCTTTCAACTTTTTATTTAATAATCCAATAATAAGACACATTTACTTATTTTTAAAATCAACTTTTTCTTGCCTCTCCCTAAAATCCCCGATTTTGACACAGCTCAATCATTGTTTCCTTTTTTATACTATTATTATCATCTAATTTTGTCTTCATGTCACGTATTTTATCAATGTAGGATTTTGAGACTGCTAATAATAGTTGTACATTTATTTTAAAATGGAATTAGGTACAAATAGCGAAGTCCGGAAAAGCGTGCGCTCCCGCGTGCATACTCTTTACACGTTTCATTTCATTTATTTATTTATAAAATAAAACAAATACAATATTTGTGTCTGAAAATTTTGTGATAATACAATATGTTTAGGCCGTTAATATTATTAAAATCTTCGCTCGATATATTCGTAATACGCAGTCATGCGATAACGCCTTATGTGTCGTCTTCCTTACACCTGTACATCCTATGACACTATCCTGATACCTATTTCTCACCAAGAGATGGCGTGCTGCCGTGACGTATGTGTTCAATGTGTGTAAAACCGTGAAAAGATTGACATTGTCCCTGTGCGCGAGCCTTTTATATAATTTAAGAATAATTCCTTGTTGTTTTCGGATTAATAACATTACTGTAATTGTGTACTACACGCTAGTGATTTAAAGAATAAAAAGGTGAACAGCGGCAGTATGAGAAAAAAAGACCCCTCGAATTCGGTGAGTCCCTTCAATTCTCGTTCTCTATCAATATGGTGTTTTCGCATGACGACAGAATTCAAAATTTACCCAAACCAGCGCCTACACAATACATTTATTTGCTGTTAACAATAAAATCGTATGGATCATTAAATTTATTACACTTCTACATTACATTTATTTATTATATTACATTTATTAATTTATTACATTTCTAAAAATACACTTATTTTTAATATAAATTAACTATGATAATAATAACACCGTTAGAATTATACCCATAATATTTTCATCAACCGGACTCAATCCAAAATCATTGCACACATCGCTCTCAGAACTTGATCTTAATAAATATGCATACATCGCTTTACAAAAATCTGTAATAATCGACACCTGTTCCATAGTGCGACGATTCCTTACATCCACTATTCAAACCCCTGCAACACTACACAATGAACCAACTCACTTGGCGTAAGCGCGTGCTAGGTTCACATTTACCAGCATTAGCGGAGAAAAAAAAATCAAATAAACAATAATAATAATATTTTGTGACAATTCACACAGCGTCATCTAGTCCCAAACTAAGTAGCACTTGTATTATGGGCCCTAGACAACTGATATACTACTTATATATTTTTTTTTGTAAACAAATACATATTATGCATAAACACCCAGACGCGAGACGGGAATCGAACCCGTGACCTCCGCAAGCGTACCGAAGTGCGTTATCCGTTACGCTACCGAGGTCGTCGTAAAAATTGCACATTGTAAAATATAGTTATCATACACAACGAGAATGTAAATTACATGGACAAGTATTCAACAACTGAGTAAATACAATTTTTAATAAGAAATTTAATTCTTTTTTATTGCTGTAGGACAGCAGACAGGCTGACGGCCCGCTTAGATTTAGCAGTTACCGTCGCCTATGGGTGTTGGCAACGCCAGTGGCATCGCGAACACGCTGCTGTCCCATAAGGGTACAAGAACTTGGGTCACTAATGCCGGAACACAACACAAGGTCATTATGGCGGCATACTTAAGACCAAAGATGGTCGTCATCCAGACGGGCTTAAGGCCACGTAGCTAGGGTGGGTCGTTTTGTAGCTTTTTAAGACAGGCCGACCCCGGCCGCAGGGATTAGTATTCTTTCTCCGCCCCTGCACGGATAAAACTAGTTTAAGATATTAGTTTTCAATCTTTAGGTTGTTTATTTCTATAGTGTCAATTCTTTTGTGACCACAGATCATTATTAAGTTGTTTCACTCATTCACTCAAGTAAATCACGTGGTTTTCATCATCGCTAATTTCAAGCATACTGTTTGAGGTGCAGTCTTAAAAGTCAGCCTGTAATATATTCTGGTCTTCAGCTTGCGTGTGAAAACGCGTACGTACCCGTTGCCTTGTAATGTTGCCTGGAAACTCCATTTGTATTCGTTGTATTGAATATAAATATGTTTTTGTTAATTATGTAATTTTGATCCCACCTTTATATAAAGACAATTATTTTATAACAATTTATAACCACCGGCAATAGAGGTTAATTCGTCGTGATCGTAGAAAAACGTCGGATTTGAAAAAAATCTAAAATTCACTTTTTACCATATTTGGATACTACATTGTCTAAATATTATTGCTACATTAAAAAAAAATACATGTATTTTAGATTTCAAATTAAGCAGTCGGTAAAGTGACGGATATGATAGAATCTCATAGTAAAATGACGCTTGTGTATTTTTCAAATGGCTGTCCTGTAAAGTTTAATATATGTCAGATCCGTCACTATTCTACGACTACGACGAATTGTTTGCACTGGATTCACTTCACATACAGCCAAGCGGTTGTAAAATTGATATGTTTATTATTACTGTTACTATTTCACTACAATAACTATGCCTATTGTTATCAAAAAACCCTAAAACTTTTATTTATTAACTCTAAGAACACGGAACTGATATTCTTTTCAGTTTTGCGAACTACCCGCAATAGTTTAGATATATCTAGTGCTCAAATTATATTCGTTCTCGTTTACAGATGAGTGAGTACGCACTACGGCATGACTACTGCTTAGGATATGAAGTAATATCAGATACAAGAGATATTGAATTTGGAATGGTGAAAAAAATTAACCCCATCCTTATTCATAAGGCTCTTACCATCGTGACTGTGAGTTTTTTTTTTACTTTTTTTACTTTATTTAGAAATGGAGATTGTTATTGTCGTTATAGTCAAACAACTGGATGGCCATAACTCCCGGTTTTATAACATGATGCCATATTAACCTCGTGTTGTGACCAGGAATTAGTAAACTAGGTTTCAGTAACTACCCCCTCTCTGGTACAACTACTTTAAACGAATATAGGCTACGATAACTACATACTATTGGGTGGTCTGTTTGTCTGTCTGCAGATTGTAGCTTTAAAAACCATATCTTGTTACCATTATCTACGTGGTTATTCAAAAAAAATGCTAATTGGATCTAAAACTTCTTTTTGGGAGCCCTAGGTCTATATAACAGAATCCAGATCTCATCACCATATTTTGAAGGTGAAAATAGGACGTACAGTTTTTATTACTGCTTTACTGATTCTACTTTATATTGTACTGGGATAATCATTAACAGAAATAAAGATTAAGTATGGTAACAGCCATCTAGCTCTCAGATATAAAAAATAATAACAGGCCATAATGTCCCACTGTTGGGCTCAGATCTCTCCTTCTTCGTTTATCTAAGGAGATTGTTATTGTCGATAAGTTATGTCGATTGATTGTTATTGGCGAGTTACATATACCAATGACCACGGTATGCAGGATTCTTCACTATGTTTTCAACGAAAAGCTACTAAAGCGGTGCCTAACAGCGTGGAGTCAAACCGGTGGCATATAGCTTGATTTCTGAGTGTAAAGTGAATAATTTGGCTATGATTTTCAATACTGATTATTATTAGTATTGTAAGTGAATTCCAGAGAAATTGAGACCCAAAACACACATGATTACGTGCTACCATACATATAAAGATCAACGATCGTGCATCTTAGACTTATAACCAATTCATCAGAAAAGTGGCCAGATATTATCAAACTATGTTAGTTATGTACATTACTCGTATAAGAGACCACACTGAGATAAATTCATAGAAATGAAACTAAACAACAAAATGTTGTGTTTAAATAATAATAACAGAGTCAAACGTCGCACGGTCAGTCTCAGGTCTCAGGCGTCCCCTCAGATGCCATAGAAGGATAAGTCGATACTGGGTGGATACGCTTGTAAAAAGCAAATTAGCGTGGAGTGTGTGTGTTCACTAGACTAATCCTAACTAATATTATAACACGCCTAAACCGCTGAATCAATTTTGATGAATTTCGCTTTAGTCATAGATAGGACCTTGGAGAAGGACATAGGTTTTTTTTTAAATTCATATGGCAGAACAACGTTTGCCGGGACAACTAGTATATTAATATTTATAACTTAAAACAGTGGGTATAGTTTAGAACAATTTTTTTATTTATATTAAGTTCAAATAATATGCAAGACCTATGTATAATGAAATAATCAAAAATTACAGGAAGCAATGGGTCAAAGGCTTCGAATGATACACTTCATAAGTGGTTCAATGTTCTTGGATTCGTTAATAACAATATTTAAACAAGGCCTAACTGCTAAACTAGCTAAAAGAATCCAGATTCACTCTAAATTTGACACAATTTATGAACACGTAGCACGAGAAAATTTACCATCTGATTTTGGGGGTGATTTGATGAATATAGCGGAATTGACTAGTAAGAAAACATTTTATTATCATTTTATTTGAAACCTAAAAGCCTTAATAATAAAGGCCCATATCGTCTCATTACTGGACTCGGACATCTCCCGAGAGAGAACGGAAATGGTACCCGCATTACAGATACCTGTGGTCTCAGTATGCAGGTTTCTTCGTGATGTTTTAATGAACCATCAGTATGTGGCATTTTATTTGTAATAGACACATTAGTTGAGAAAATTGCCTAAGCGTCCATGCCGTCGTGGGATTTGAACATTTGGAATGGTCTCCGAGTATGAGAGTAGTACAGCTAGACAATCATGTACCCTATAAAGTAAAATAAAGGCTTAGTAAATCTTTAATATTCAAGTCAACCTCATCTACTGATCGATGTACTCTGCTAATCAATTTTCTCTTTGATTTTAAGAAGTCAGAATTAACATCAGCGGCGTAGCGTGGGTGACGGCCGCCCGGGGCGGAAGATAATTTTGCCACCCTTTTATTTAGGTATTTCAATTTAATGCATACTATATCTATACTAATATTATAAAGGGGTAAAGTTTGTGTGTTTGTGACGTTGTACGGGGTAACATTTCAAGCACAAAATAAACTATGGGGAATCCCGCAAGTCAGAATAGACGATGTTGCCATCAGTCGCTACAAAATATCATACAAAGAAAGGGGTTTCCCTGAATTCGTCACAGAATAAGTAATGAAAAATTCCGTGCTCTTTTCAATCGATACGAATTTGTAGTTGCGATAAAAATATGAAATGGTTCAAATAATTATATTATTTATTGTGAAATTTTGCCGCCCTTAAAAAGTGCCGTCTGGGACGAGCCGCCTCTACTACGCTACGCCACCAGTTCTCTTTAGGAGACTTATAAATCACAATAACAAGTTGCGACACTTTCTATAGCGTCACTTAATTCAAAAGTAATCAACAAAGCTGACAGAATATTAAATACTATATTAAATCAAATAAATATTTTTAACCATGGCTATGTCATTCTCATTAATTTTATTTTTTTCCTAAATGTTCAGAAAATTTTACACTATCCTGACTTCTGACTATGGAAACGTCAAGGTACTCAACATAGGTCGACTTGTTTTCAAAATACACGATGTAATTGATACTTTATTTCAGAATTACAACATAAAGAGTTTTCATCAGACTCCAACATAGAATGGATTAAAAGTAACGAGAAAGCTACTACAGACGAGACTCGCAGACTCACAGATAAGTTCAACGAAGAATACATGGGAATGCCTGGCTCCTTCAAAGTTCTGTGTGTTGATTAGTCAAAGAGCAAAACTCGAATTATACCTCATATCGTTTTAATATTTATAAATACAATAGATTGGATTAAAAATTCAGGTATATGAATAATAAACGAATTCCGTAATGAAAATATGTATTTTATATATTTCTGAGAGAAACGACTTGTCAAACTTTCTTTACTAATAAGCATCTTATTAATAACTGAGATGTTTAGTGTAAGAGAATTTTTTTCCGTGCAGGGGTGGAGTAAGAATACTAACCCTGCGGCCGGAGTCGGTTTGTCGTAAAATGCGACTAAACAACCCACTCTAGCTACGTGGTAGGACCAGGCCCGTCTGGATGCCAACCACCCTTGGTCTTAAGTATGGCACCATAATTACCTTGTGTTATGTTCCGGTATAAGTGCCCTGGTTCCTGTACTACCATGGGACAGTAGCGTGTTCTCGATGCCCCTAGTGTCGCAAATATCCATAGGCGACGGTAACTGCTTACTGTTAAGTGGGCTGTCAGCCTGTCTGCTGCTCCTCAGATTGAATCTGTGACTCAGAGTGAAAAGATCAAAAATGATTATTTCTAAAAGTTCATACTTTGGGAAAATAGAATTTAATAATGATGAAAACTAGTATTAGTTTATAGATTAGCTAGACTTAATAATATATATATATATATATATATATATATATATATATATATATATATATATATATATATATATATATATATATATATATATATATGTATATATATATTTATATATATATATATATTGTTTTTTTATTGATGTAGAACAGCAGACAGGCTAACGGCCTGCTTAGGATTTAGCAGTTACCGTCGCCTATAGGTGTTTGCAACGCCAGTGGCATCGCGAACACGCTGCTGTCCCATAAGCGTACAGGAACTTGGGTCACTAATGCCGGAACACAACACAAGGTTATTATGGCGGCATACTTAAGACCAAAGGTGGTCGCCATCCAGACGGGCTTGAGGCCCTACCACATAGCTAGGGTGGGTTGTTTTGTCGCCTTTAACGACAGACCGACCCCAGCCACAAGGGTTAGTATTCTTTCTCCGTCCCTGCACGGATAAAAATATCACAAAAAAATATCAGGATATCATGTGGATGCGTTCATATTACAACATATAATAATTACAGTCCACAACGTCCCACTGTTGGGCTCGAGCCTCCCTTTCTGAAACTGACAGTATTATAAACCCGCCACGCTTGTCCAAAGCGGATTGGCGGGTGATCCAGTGATCTTAGCATGCAGATTTCCTAACGATTTAATTCACCTGTACATGGCAATTATGTTATAATACGCACATCAGGTGACTAAAAATGCTTAAGCGGTATATACCACCGTGGGATTCGAACCCAAGACCTCTAGATTGGTTCCGAGTGTAATACCACTGGTCTACCAAATTAAATAGATGCATTTTTAGAGTATTACTTGTAGATACTTTCGATTGAAGTCAAGTTGAAGATAAACTAAAATTGTGTAAACTTGTGCTAAACATAATTACCACATATATCTACACTATGATATATTTATTACTAGTTGACCCGGCAAACATTGTTCTGCGATATGAATTTAAAAAAAGTAGCCTATGTCCTTCTCCAAGGTCCAATCTATGACTATAACGAAATTCATCAAATTGGTTCAGCGGTTCAGGCGTGAAAGCTCAAACAAACTCACTTTTGCATTTATAATATTAATTAGGATATTTGGTATATACCTACGCTAAAGTAAGAGAAATTTGACAAATTAATGATAAAAAAATTGCAGTTTTTAATACAACAAAGTATATACATTTAGTTTTTAATTTAATATTTTTAATTTAGTTTTAATTTTAAAATAACAATACTAGCAATCGAGATCAGGCAAAAAAGCTAACGAGTTGGTTAAACACTGTGAGATAAGGCTTTGACAGTAAGTTCTCAACGTAAAATAAATGCGAACGCAAATGAGTTAATTCATTACAAAATGTAAATATAAGTTTAAAACTATAATAAAACCACTGCGTGCTGGTTCTGTATTACTGACGTAGCCCTAAATGGCTATTAGTTTGATCTATTTGTATGATTTGCTAACATTTTTATTTAAGTAATTCATGGTTTATTCTTATTTCAAGAAAAATCCTTTTTCAGTCTCCCTGAGCACGGGGACATGGGACATAGCCTCGAGTCTGCCGACTACCCACTAAATCCCCGTTGTTCTCCTAGTGCCTGAGCCGAGGGACACATGGCTTGTGTATATGGCCCAGACATGTTTTTTAACTATTTAAAAAAATTGGATGCTGTTTGAATCCATACTAATATTAAAAATGTGAAAGTTACTCTGTCTGTCTGTCTGTTACGTTTACACGCCTAAACCGCTGAACCAATTTTAATGAATTTCGCTATAGATTGGACCTTGAAGAAGGACATAGGCTACTTTTTGTCGCGATATTGAAACTTGAACGGGGTTAATAAACAAAGCGCCTGTTACAATATTAGGAGCAATGCGTTCAAAGGGTATCGATGCCATTAAATCTCCAATAATGAATGAGAATTTGGTCCACACAAAATGTTTTTTAATATATGGTAGAACAACGTTTGCCGGGTCATCTAGTTGGTTAGATATCGTAAAATACAACGAAATAAAAACGCAACATCTGCGAAATCAATTATAAAGTTATGAATAATTGTAAAAAAATTTCTACGTGCAGGGGCGGGGTAAGAATACTAACCAGTGCGGCCGGGGTCGGATTGTCGTAAGGCGACAAAACAATCCTAGCTACGTAGTAGGGCACCAAGCCCGTCTGGATGGAAACCACCCTTGGTCTTAAGTATGCTGCCAAAATAACCTTGTGTTGTTTTCCGGCATTAGTGACCCAGGTTCCTATACCCCTATAGCACAGCAACGTGTTCGCGGGGCCCCTAAAAGGAACAAAACCAATTTTCTTTCAAACACAATGAGTTCGTTTTTATGTAGAATATAATTAACACATGTGCATTTTAATTATTTTGCCTTAAAATAAATGTCACGATATTAATTTTACGTTATTTTAATGCTGTAGGACAGCAGACAGACTGACGGCCCGCTTAAAATTTAGCAGTTACAATCGCCTATGGGTGTTTGCAATGCCAGTGGCATCGCGAACCCGCTGCTTTAAAGGTACAGGAACTTGGGTCATTAATGCCGGAACACAACACAAGGTCATTATGACGGCATACTTAAGACCAAAGGTGGTCGCCATCCAGACGGGCTTAAGGCCACGTAGCTAGGGTGGGTCGTTTTGTAGCCCTTTAAGACAGGCCGACCCCGGCCGCAGGGATTAGTATTCTTTCTCCGCCCCTGCATGGATAATAATTAAAAATGTAGATAGATAGATAGAAAATAGATAGATAGATGTATTGTATTACTATGAAAAATCAATGGACTATTTAAAAAATAAATAGTTTTATCAAGTTTAAATTAAAAAGAGCAAAACAAATTTACTTTCAAACACAATGAAGTAATTTTCACAATAATAAAATACTAAAATAGATAATATGTATGAAAAATAATCTATACAAATAAATAAAATTGGAGTGTATGTTTGTAATATTAAAATAACTGCTTTTTACTAAATGCATTTGGATGTATACACTGTACATATACCAAAACAAGATTTTTTTACACTTTTGTCTGTCTGTCTGTACACTTTTTGTCTGTCTGTCTGTCTGTCTGCACATGGTACATGGATCCCACAACTTTTTACGGTAGAAGAACTGAGTTGCGAGACTTGATTTTTTTTTACAAGTTTTGTTTATGATAGCATCTCATTTCTTTTTGTAGATATATACAGGTACACTAAAATGCAAATGTAACTTTGTAATCCTTTACATTTATATGGGATTATAAAGTCATTTATACAGTTGGTGCATCTAGAAAACTAGACCGTAATTACAAAATATTTTAGTTTTTCCTTGATTTATATATTATACACTAATAGTACCTATTCTAAATTTGAAGATTCTATGTCTGCTAAAAGTGCCTTAGAGTTTTGATTATCGGTAAGTGAGTAAGTGACAAAAATATACCGTATTTATACAATCCCTGCTTGGTTACTGAAAATTCAAGCTTCTAGTTTTATTCATTACGAAGTTATAGGGGGTCGAAAATGGCCTGAACTACTTTGAAAAAAGTATACTACGGCCGTGTCGCTTTTTTGCTCGACTTTTGCTTGACAGATATGCTATGACAATTCGTCACAGGATATTTATGTATTCTTCTACTGTCCGATACCCAGATAGTAGAAAAACACTCGGGTGGTTTTACTGGGTATGCCAGCGACTTGCATCTTCATGTCATTTGGAGGCATACGGGTGTATGTTGTACGACGACGTCATTCACCTGGACGTCGGGCATCTAGCATTGTGTGGGAGTGTTCGTCGCGACATCACCGCCTCGAATTTTCTATAGCGTATACAACGACTCGCACGAAAACCACGGCACCAACCCTACTGCACGCCCGACCACCAGACCACTAAGGACCTTGGGGACCAACCTCTAGAGACTACTTCGCACACTCGTCAGACCAAGGAGACAAAGCGCCGAGACCATCATACCCGATCTCACAGATACACACACCCACCGCTACCATCGAGGTCCCAGGTGCCAAAATTTAAATTTATTTTTCTGTAATTGTTTTGCCATCCAGGCTGAAGATAGGTCAACGACGGGCCGCCGTCACCCCCGCCGCTTACATAGGTGTTCAACTGTTCATGCTCCGGTGACCAACTCCACGCTACCGGGTAGTTGCCCCTGAGTTTATACTAGGAAGATCGTCTCGACTCCCCAACCTTCCCGACACAAGGGCTTAAAGAACCCAATCGCATATTTAATGAGAGTCCGACATTACTTCGCTGCGAGCCACCAAGTAGTGACGTGTAAATCAAGCTTTTCCATCTAAATGAAGGCGTCTTGACATGCGGTAGTAAACTAGTACTCAGTTCAGTTCCTAAGGTTATGGCTCCAATGCCTCTAGCATCTATTTTGGCATTATCGAAGTCACAAAAGTGATAAGTTATGTATAATAAAAAAGAAACAGTAATTTAAAACGCGGGAATTTCGAAAGTTTATATGGAATCCTGAGGACAACACAAAATAATATTAGTACTTGTTAGAAGTTAATATATATGTTTATAGATATATATTAGATACTAATAAGTAAATACTATTTTTACTCAAAAACTTGCACAACACTAGAATATATTTAGTATGGACAAGAGTTAACATATAATTTACATTAATAGGGCGAGGGATATCTCTAGGAAGAAATTTAAAAATGGGGTTTGAGATTTTTGGGCAATGGACAAAAATGTGAACAATAGTACCCTCGTCAAGTCCACACTCGCATAAAGAATGGCCCCGGACCCTTAATTTTGCCAAATTAGAACTCCTATGGATGTGATAAAACAAGACCCGCTATATCTGGATTGATCGTATGACATAGTGACCAGTCACGGCCTGGTTAATTGAATTTCTACATCATGCAATGACCACAAGTAGGTCTGCGGCCGCAATTGCGATGATAATACAATATTATTCATAGCGAAATGACGTAAAGAACGCAATGTTGTTTGTTACGTGATTTAGTTTTACATAACTCAAATCTCCTTTCTCCGTGCCGACAGTTAAAAGAAGTTTGACTCAAAATTGAATGTAACGTGTGCTGGGATTTATATACTTTAAATAAATATTTAATTAGAAATTCAATTACGCTCAATATAGTGTAGTGTTAGTGTATTTTTCCAATCATGTTCAAACGGATCCTTCAACGTAAGAAGGTATGTAAATATAAATATATAACTAAGAAATATTTGCGTGATATAAGAAACTTTTTAATCTAAGCGAAATACAATTCATCACGATATCTGTTAAACTATACACCCTTGATTGACTTGAAATTTAGCATAGTTACTCATGTCACAATGTAAACGACTAACAAAGAACGGATTTTACAGAAATCCTATCCCAAATATATTTTTTTAATTTATATGGTAGACAGGGGCAGTGCAGGGGCGGAGAAAGAATACTAACCTCTGCGGCCGGGGTCGGCTTGTCGTAAAAGGCGACAAAACAACCCACCCTAACTACGTGGTAGGGCTTCGAGCCCGTCTGTATGGCGAGCACCTTTAGTCTTAAGTATGCCGCTATAACCTTATGTTGTCTGCCGGCATTAGTGACCCAAGTTCCTGTACCTTTATGGGACAGCAGCGTGTTCGCGATGCCACTGGCGTTGCAAACATCCATAGGCGATGGCCTGTCTGCTGTCCTACAGCAATAAAAAAAGACGTTTTCCTTGTCAGCTATAATTATGTACTACTCGTAATGAATCGTACCTAGAATATAATTTTCGTAAAATAGTGTATACCTCAGCATATTCCTTGGTTTCCTCACGTTGTTTTTCTTCAGTAGTCAGTACGTGGCAATTACGTTATAAAATGCTCGTTTAGCAATGAAAAATGTATAAGAAGAGTATAAGTCAATGAAAATTAAACCTCTAGAGGTCTCTATATATATTTCCTCTATATATCTATACAAATAAATAAAATTGGAGGGTCTGTTTGTAATATTAAAATAACCGTTTTTTACTAAATGCATTCGGACGTATACACGGTTCATATACCAAAACAACATTTTTTACAATTTTTGTCTGTCTGTCTGTCTATTTGTACCGGCTAATCTCTGAAATGGCTGGACCGATTTTGACGGGACTTTCTATACAAATAAATAAAATTGGAGGGTCTGTTTGTAATATTAAAATAACCACTTTTTACTAAATTCATTCGGACGTATACACGGTACATATACCAAAACGACATTTTTTACAATTTTTGTCTCTCTGTCTGTCTGTTTGTTCCGGCTAATCTCTGAAATGGCTGCACCGATTTTGACGGGACTTTCACTGGCAAATATCTGATGTAACAAGGAGTAACTTAGGCTACTTTAATTTTAAAAAAAGAAAATAGTTTTGGCTAAAAATGATTAGTTTCGGAAATTTAAGGCTAATTTAACTTGACCTCCGATTTATATCATCAACCATATGAAATAGGTATCAGCTTAGGCTGGACCTTGAGGGTTGTTATTCAATTTAATTGATTTATATCATCAATCATATTATGAAACTAGCTGTGTCCGTGACTCTATCCTCGTGGAATAGTGACTTTGGGCAGCATTTTTGGATATATCTTATGGTGTATTTTAGATAACAAACCCTGTTAACCCTAAAATATAAATAAATGAAATATGCAAACAGTCAGTATTATCGAATGTAACTGTTACGCCATGTAAATAGTTTTTGTTAAACGTGATAAGTTTCGGAAATTTTATATTCCAATTTAAGTTAACCTTAGATTTATGTCATCAATCATATGAAAATTAAATAGGGCTTAGCTTAGATTGGACTTTGTAGGTTTGAACGTACGTATTACGGAGGCGCATGGCGTAACAGTTGCATTCGATAATACTGACTCTTTGCATATTTCATTTATATTTTAGGGCTTATAGGGTTTGTAATCCAAAATAAACCATAAGATATATCTAAAAAATTCTGCCCAAAGTCACTGTTCTACGCGGACAGAGTTGCGGGCACAGCTAGTATAGTAGAGTAGAGCAATTTAGAATGTTTTGTTTGTTTGAGCCTTAATGGTTTAGATTCATAATTGGATCTGGCAGATAGCGCTGTTACCAGGGTATGGTTTATTGGTTATATAGTATACTAGCTGACCCGGCAAACGTTGTTCTGCCATATAAATTTTTGGGGGTGGGTCATCCTTATCATTTAGGGGGATGAAAAATAGATGTTGGCCGATTCTCATAGATACCGGATAAGCACAAAAAATTTCATCAAAATCGGTCAAGCCGTTTCGGAGGAGTATGGCAACGAAAACTGTGACACGAGAATTTTATATATTAGATTATATGTAACTTAAATACATCTATATTTTTTTATTGCTATAGTACAGCAGGCAGGTTAACGGCCCACTTAATAATAACCATTACGTCACCTATGGATGCTGCGCTAGGGACACCGCAAATACGCTGCTGTCCCATATGGGTTACAGGAACCTCTGACTTTTGTCAAACAAAAAGCCACAAGACAAAAGATAGAATAGATCTATAAATAAAATGAAATGAAATTTAATTTGCGTATGACTTGGTATAAAATATCTAGTTCTTAGGCTAACTATATGTTCATCTGTTCATCATGCCATTATCCACAGGGCGTACAAATATTAACAGTGATAATATGATATAAATTATTAACAATTATTTGTACAATTTCATTAGAGTAATTAAAATAGGAATCAGAATTATGTCAATAATTTAAAAATATATAATGTCACATTAGAATAAATTTTAAAACAGGTTTATCTATTGTCTTCTAGTGATGAGCAAAGCAAGACCAAGACCAATACAGTCTTGGTAACGGTCTTGGTCTTGCTTCTCCGGTCTTGGTCTTGCTTAAATACTTGTAGTCTTGGTCTTAGTCTTGCGTATACAGTCTTGATCTTGGTCTTATTCCAATAGTCTGTTATTTATTACTTACTTCGATTTGAAAGTTTTTCAAGGCTTTTTATAGATATAAGTTATAAATGATTAACAATCAATCTCTGTAATTAATTAAGCTTTATTTTACAATAATCAATAAATGTTACCGTATCCTATTAGTTTAAATACTTATATATTATTATATAAATATACATTACTTATACGCATATATTTATTATCTTTTATTTGATGACCAAGAATTGATGCACAATAGCCATCGAGCCGACTCGCTATTCAATCTATTGCGATGCTTTCGTATCACAAGAGATGCTTTCGAAAATAACCTCTCAGTTGGGACAGATGTAGCCGAAATTGACAAAAAAAATGTTAAATGATATTTAACATTTTTAGCATTATCACCCCCAAAGTCTAGCATTTTTTCCATTTACAAAACGGCAGCACTGCTGTTGGCAGTCGCCATCTTACCGCGCGCGATCGTGATCGAAAATAATTTGTAAAATGTCTAAAATTCTTGTAAACATTTTCCTCGGTATTTTAAATAAACTGTTTTAAAATGTATGTATAACCCGTTGTTTAACATAATACAAACCCGTAACCATACATCACACCTTACAATTCTTGGACGCATAAATTGACCTTTTACTGTAAGAAAAAAAAGTACAAAGTACTCGAAGAAAGTACAAATATAAAAAAGTAGCTTAGCTTACATCAACCATGTGTTAACCAGACATCGAAAAAGAATAGTAACTTTAGGAATATTCTTGAAATCCTTTTTTTCAGACAATGGTAAGGTTTACTGATGCCTTTTTTATATTCGGTGTTTAAATTTAGTGGAATAAACTGGAAAATTTTAAACACACAAAATGTTTTGTTCCAACAAAAACATTATATATAAGTTGTGACAAACATTCCTAAATATCCTATTTACAACGGAAGTTATAATTTTTAGTTAAGTCTTGCATTTTGGTCTTGGTCTTGCATTGTCGGTCTTGGTTTCAGTCTTGTTCTTGTTCATTCGATCTTGGTCTTGGTCTTGCAAAATCAGTACAAGACAGATTTTGCTTATCACTATTGTCTTCTAATTAAAATAATCATTAATATTGTAAAAACATTCCTCCAACAATTTATTTAATTTTATTCTGAATATATTAAGATTAATATTAATTAAATTAGGAGGCAGATTATTATATACTTTGATACCCATATAATTGGCATTTTTTTTTGCAATGATATATAAAAATTGTTACTAATCCATTAACAAACTATGGACTTTGTGCGAAATAAATGATTTATTATTATTATTATATAAGCATAAAATTGCAATTTTTTGCAATTCCATCCTTCATGCAGCTGCATGAGGGGTAGGGAATAAGATTATTTGTGGTTCTTCTTAATAATCTTCTACTCCTGGAAAAATTCGTAATTTTATTTAATAAAATCTAATAAATTTAATAAAATATCAAACATATAGCTATATTTTTGATATAGAGTGATGGAACAGTGAGAATTTTATATTTTCTTTTAAAGGAGTCTAAAAACCCAAGAATACCCCCAGAATATCCCCATAAGATTATATCATATTGTAGAACTGAACCAACATACCCATGATAGGCTTGAAACGCAACTTCAATTGAAGCATTAAGTGCTAATCTGCACAAAACAAAACAGAATCTGTTTAACTTTGAACACAAGTCGTCAATCTGATTTTACCAATTACACTAATAAGTATAATAGTGTGTAAATAATATTCCAGCGTTATTCTTAAATAATCTATACTTAAAATTTTGTATAATTTGGTATAACGACTTTGTTTATAGTGTATATATATTCATGTCACTTATTATGACCCATTTTTAATAAATTATATTCGCTTATAGTGATCGACATCTACCTAACACCTACGGCATTGTTCCAGAGGGTCACGTGACTCTTGGCGACAATATGTAATATGTGCCATAATAATCGTTTCGTCTAGATTCCAGATATCTGACACTTTTATGTCATACTAGCTGTGCCCGCGACTCCGTCTGCGTGGAATAGTGACTTTGGGCTGCATTTTTTGGATAAATCTTATGGTTTATTTTGGATTACAAACCCTACAAACCCTGCAAAATAAATAATGAAACATGCAAACAGTTACATAGTGTTATCGAATGCAATTGTTACACCATGTGGCTACGAAATACGTGCGTTCGAACCTACAAAGTCCAGCCTAAGTTAAGCCCTAATTCATATGATTGATAATATAATTCTGAGGTCAACTTAAATTGGAGTATTAAATTCCCGAAACTGATCATTTTTTACAAAAACTATTTTTTTTTTTTTTTTCTAAAATAAAAATAGCCTAAGTTACTCCTTGTTACATCAGCTTTCTGCCAGTGAAAATCCCGTTAAAATCGGTGCAGCCATTTCAGAGATTAGCCAGAACAAACAGACAGATAGACAAAAATTGTAAAAAATGTTGTTTTGGTATATGTACCGTGTATACGTCCGAATGCACTTAGTAAAAAGCGGTTATTTTAATATTACAAACAGACACTCCAATTTTATTTATTTGTATAGATGTTTCTTAAAATTGTCAAATATTATTTATATTAAGCTCACAGTACGTTTATTAAATAGCGATAAGCGAACCAAACTAATAGCTTCAAGTTTTCTAAAAGACAATAATTGTCTTTTAGAAAACTTGAAGCTAAGAATTATTAGTATCGCTTCTTTCAAGTTCTTAGAATACCTTTTGTTATTCACTTTTGTATTCTGTTGTACAACGTAAAAATGTTTTTGAAATATTTGGAAACTATGTGGTGAAGCTGAAGGGCCGTATATGGAATGGTGCGGCATAGGTCTTGAAAGATGGTAGTGCGGGTTTAATAATTAACGTGGAAAAGAAATAAGACGGAAATACCCAGCAAGTCAGAAAGAGCGGCGACTCACATGAGGTTCTCCGATCTGCTACCTTCCACGGCTGGTTCTGTGGTTTAGAGTCTCGGCCTTTATAAATTATCGGTTCACAATAACACACGTAAAAATTCGTTCGGGTTTAATCAAGATTCGACGGTGCATGGGCGCTAGCCAAGAAGATGGCGACGCGGCGGTGGTCGAGTAGTTTTTCGAAATCACCGTCAGACGCCGCAGCATCTAAACTAACTTGCGGGTAGGCAGGGGAAAAAGGATAGGATGAGGCGCCTAACCACAAAGGTCCGTTTACTTATAAAACAGAAAACGTTAAAGATTTTTGCAAGAACACTTTATTTTATAATTCCCTTTATGTGTTTCTATTTTTTTACATAGTTTTTATTTTAGTTAAAATATTTGTCATAACGATCTACAAGCTTCTGTATGCTTAGATTCTGTATGAATCACTGACCATATTTCAGATTCGGTGGGCTGATCAATTGTTTTAAACATTTTGAAGTAGCACTGTACTTGCACACTGCAACAATACCAATGCAAATGGCGTCGTTTGACGAGCAAAGTATACTGGTACGCTTGCATGCTTCGGATCTTAGTTTCCGATAGTAAACTAAGATCCAAAGTAATAATTGTCCGAGTATAATCATAACTCGAGCTTGTAATATCATACTCAAAAGTGTTAGTAGTAACTCTTTACAGTGTCGTTTAATTTTCACATACATCGTCATAATTTTTTCATATTATTTCTTTAATCGTTAGTGTTTATTACAAAACCAACTGTGGTTTAATTTCTCTGATATAGGAAACAAAACAGAAAGTATAATATTGAATTGGTATTCAATTGCAATGTAGTTTATTACTTACTTATAATCCAATATCAATTATAAGTTCGCAGTAAAATGCTAAAAATACCGGTCACGTAGTATAAAATAATTAAAATAAATAAAAAATAATAAACAACATATAAAATAGTAAACCGGTCCAAGCAGTATTTCACTCCACGGCAGCGGTCTGTGCTATACAAAGCAGAGGTCAGGTCGCACATGGAATACTGCTCACATCTTCGATCAATGTTGATCGAAGGCTCACATTTATGAACTGGAGCACCTGCCTGTCAGCTCATTCTCCTAGACTCCATCCAACGGCGCGCAGTTCGTATTGTCGACGACCCCATACTCACAGACAGTTTATACACGCTTGCTCTTCGGAGAGACTTTGCGGCTCTTTGCTTATTCTACCATCTGTACAACGGGGAGTGTTCTGAGGAACTGTTTAGAATGGTGGCTTTGTCGTATTTCACCACTGCACTGCTCGCCATCGGCTGGAATCGTTCATCCCCATTTCCTGGAGCCTCTTCTCTCTTGTATTTGACGGTTCTCAAGAACGTTAATGTTGCATACTCTCCGGATTTGGAATGAGCTTCTGACTGAGGTTTTCCCATCACAGTATAGCAGGTGTGCGTTTTTCAAAAAAGGCGTTATAAGGTATAATTTTTTTGAGACTGGCAGCGCGTTGGTAATGCCTCTGGTGTTGCAAACGTCTATAGGTGACGGTGACTATCTGCTATCGGATGGACCGTTTAAATGTCTACTAAACTCGAGATATAAAAAAAATCACGGCAGTCGATTTAACTGTATCGCTTTGCCACGTTTCACTACAAGCAACCACCAAATAGCTTAACGTCTGAAAGTGTGATTGATTTCAATGGACTTTATTAAAAGTGCTTGTTACCAATGAAGATGGAGAAGAAAGATTCAAACCGCGGTCACCGGGTGCCAAAGCGGAAGTTCTGGTTACATCCGGGACTTAACGTTAAAATCATACTTTTTCTACTTTTGGATGGCAAGCACCCTTGGTCTATAAGTATGCCGCCATAATAACCTTATGTTGTATTGTGGCACTAGTGACCCTGGTTCCTATCCCTTAAGGGACACCAGCATGTTGCCTATATGCTGTGTCGTCAGCCTATATGCTGTTCTTCATTAATAGAAAAATCATGATGATGATATATTATCTCCTTAAACGCTGTTGTTCTGAATAATATTTAAAATTAAACGTTCATAACGGCTTTTTTTGCTTACACAAGTATGTAGTTTAAATACAGCGGCATCAAATTTAAAAGGACAGTCTTCCGGTGCAGTCGTTTAAGAAATTTAAATTTCACAAATACCAAGGTACGTTTAAATATATTTTAATATTATTCCCTGACTTTTAATTAAATAAATATGATTTTTATAAAATTTATAATAGCATTGATGTTAAATTATTTTACATTATCACTTTTTTATGCCCTTCAAGTTTGGCAGACCATTTAGTTTTGTAATCTAATTGTTATTGATACATATAATGTAGTGAATTACTCATGTAAACACATTGTATGATAAATCGTTAATTATTAATATTGTCAAATTTTGTTTCAATTATTTTATCCCTTTTATTACATAATTTCTTTAGGATTTTGTTCAGCTTAGTGACTATCCACATTTATTTCAAATGTTGCAATAGTAAAATTAAATGAAAAAGTAAGTATTACTTAGAAAACTTAAAAGCGTAACCGACACTAAATAAATATATTATAGCAGATCATACAGTGCCAGTGTCATGGTTACTAGACAACTGATACACTACTTAAATAATTGTCTATTGTGAATAGATACACATTACTTAAACATGTACACCCAGAGAATTAATTTCGGGAATTGTACCCGACACGCCCGCAGGTGTTTCGTAATAAAACTTTTACACTGCGGTCGAAGGTTTAAATGGGGTTTAAGCTAGGTTTACATATCTTGACTAGCTAAGGCAACAAACTCCATTAAATTTTTTTCTGCCATTAAATTTAAATAAAAATACATTTTGGGTTGGATTTCCGTCAAATCTATTCTTTGTGAGTGTCTACATCGTGAAATGAGTAATAATGCTAAATTTAAAAATGAGTTGTATATCGCTTATATAAATATATAAGTTGCTTATATTTTTTATGTGTAGATTATTAAAGATCAATTGTTTCGTTTAACTATAGGTAATTATCACAGAAAAAATAAATTACTTCATTTAAAATTATTAAATTCGGACATTCCATTTGAAAGATATCACTAGTTTAAAAATGTAAGTATTAGAAGTGTTTCATGCTACGTTCGCCCTTTTTCACTCTCTCTCAATCAGTCTCTATCGCACTCTCCATCGCCTTCGACAAAAACGTTTCACATGTTCGTGACTTTTCATCTGTAAAAATTATACCCTCATGCGCGCAAAGAAGTCTCACTTCAAAAATCAGACATACATTGAATTCTACTTGAAAAGATGATGGCACTATGGCTTTTCAAACCAAACTATTATATATAGCTTTATATAGCGCATAGTTGTACACCATAAGTAAAAGACACTATCTTTTCAGATGTCAATTTACGAAAGTCAGCATCCGTTCTACATAACCACAAATGAAGAAAGGCAAGAAATTAGAAGCGAACTTGGTTTGAAAGAGGTTACTATAGAAGAAGACATCGATTGCATAATGGACTGGTTCCAGAAACAACCCCATCTTGCTGGTGGAGGGATAAGTATGTATAACTGATTTATACCGAATAAGATTCATAATCTGCCTGTGCCAATAGTGTTCGTCTAATGCTAGACTTGTATGGAATTGATAGACAAATATAATCGTATTCAGACTAGAAAAACTATTAGCAGATGTAACAACTCAAAGATGCATAAGAAAATACATATTTTTCGATAGAATAGATGTACCTCATCTCATGTGCGAAATGACTTTTCGCGTAGATGCTTCTTGGCGACTTGTGCTTTCTTTGAACTAGAAAGCGGAGCAAAAAGTATTTTTTTAGGTTAAACTGAATAGTATATCTCTTTACCTTCGATCACAAGTACTATTATTGATCGAAGCTCTTTACTGTTTGTATATTGGCAAAATGAGTGATATACAGCGGCACGGAATATGGCCCAAACATAAACAGACCGATAACAGGCGATTTTTGTACAGCGTATGAGAATTTCGAGTGGCAATTTGTCAGAACCATTTTTATGTTATTTTAAGAGGTTAATCACTCAAAAATGTTCATTTGTTTAATTTCTGTGACACTTAACGTTAGTTCGTTAATGAAACGCACACAAGACGGGTGAGTTAAAATTCGATATTCCAATAGTCGTGCATTTAATCTTTAATGTTTAATTTTTTTACTAAAGTCTTTTTTATGATTTCCTAAGCAAGTAAGTTCTGATGTTCGAAAGAGATTCTGATGTTCAAAGTTGGGTTAGACTAATCGCGATAGAGGGGCGCGCGCCCGATTAATAAGATGCCTAGGTTCCCTTACCCGAAGCTCTAGAGTGCCTGCAAAATTTGAAACCCGAGATGTGCAAAATCCCTTCACATCCCTACAAGCGTGACAGATTGGGGCGAGGGTCAGGAAAGCCGAAGAAACGGCTGTCCGAAGGCCGCCCGCCAGTCAGTAGGGGACCCAAACTCAGATTATTCGATCTGGGAGGCTGTCCCGCCAACTGGTGCAAAATCTTTGGAGAGTATCGTCGTGTCGGAGCGTAGACCGGACGTGGATCCTGCGATATTTTCCGGGAGGGATCGGGGGCCCTTTCGTGCCCCGCACCACCTCATCACACAACCTGTGGGCATGAGTAAGAAGAGCACACTCAATATTTTCCATTTTTCGTGGATACTCTAGAATATCCAAAAAAACGCCCCTCTAACTCTCTAAAATGGATCGCCATTAAAACAGGAAGCGGAATTATATAACAGCGGACCTCAAATCCACGCTTAGAGTGGATTTTTGCAACATAAAGGTATACATTCAAACCTTAATGCCGTTCACCACCATCTAGAAATGGTAAAGCCGACTTTACTGTTTTTGACGGAGACGCAGATATCTGCACTGGCCGACTACTATTGTACCTTTCTTACCCCGGCTACAATTTGGAACATTTGTTCCTTTCAAAAGCATACTCCATGCTTGTACGTCCGGGATGATATATGCTGCCGACGTCTTCGCGGTCTCGAAGACAGGGACCTTTCCATCATATGGCTGCGAGTAGATTTCAGTGGTTTCACCCGAGTGTACTCCTGTCTGTATCGGTCCCATGGCAGAGAGTGCGAAGGGACTGAAACGGCTCACTTATTCGGGCATGTTCAAGACGCTACCGACAAAGTTTTTACGCAGTATCCCGCCGCGGAGGTGATCGTTCTTGGAGACTTCAATGCACATCATATCGAGTGGCTAGGCTCTCTAAAAACTGATCTACCGGGGATTGCTGCCTTTAATTTTGCTCTTGCCCATGGTTTCACTCAGGTGGTTGAAGGGTTCACACCCGCATACCGGACAGAGTGGACCATGCGCCGTCTTTGTTGGACCTTCTCCTGACCACATATCCGGAAGATTATCAGGTCACAATCGGAACTCTATTAGGAAATTCTGATCATTGCTTGATATCTTCCGTGATGCGCCCTCCAATACCCGAACTGGCTCGCCCCATCGCGAAGCAGAGAGTATGGCGCTATTGGTCAGCGATTGGGATTACTAACTCTTCTTTCTTGTACGAAACGGTTCTCAAGAACGCTCATGTTGCGTACTCCCAAATCTGGATTAAACTTCCGGCTGAGGTTTTCTCAACGTGGTACGATATGGGGTTCGTAAAAAAAGGCGTTATAAAATTTCTTCGAGGCTCGCAGCGCGTTGGTAATGACTCTGGTGTTGCAAAGATTCATAGGCGACAGCGTCCACCTGTCAGGGTGGACCGTTTGCGAGTCTGCTGAACTCTAGCTATAAAAAAGAGGTCCATCATACCCGTAAAAGTCGGCCGGGACTAATCGCGTCCTGCGGCCTCGGTATGCGAAGGAACATCGAGATGGTTTTAGTGGGCATAACAGCGACGTGCATCCCCCAGCCTAGAGAAGGGAATTTAAGGGCGCACGCTCGGGGAGTCCCACACTACCCCGCCGCCCGTTCTCACATGGTGATGTGGGTGACAGGTATTTCTACCGTTTAAAAAAAAGTTTGTCAATGTAAAATCCTCATGTCTGTAAGATGAGAAAAAAGACACAGGTGCTCCTACGCACATGTTCTCTCTCCGTAGAAATGCTGCCGCTAAGGCGATTTTCTCGGGAGAAAAAAAGGATCAGAAAGAATCGATATCATTTATATACATATATATGTGTAATAATAATAAGTAAATATAACAATAAAGAAAACGCTTTTATTACAGATCTTAATTATTTCCATTAGGTACAATAATAACATTGTTTTTATGTTCAAAATTGGCCCCAGCGCTGACTTTCTGCTCGTGTACATTAATCGATTTCGCTTCTTTTTAAAAGTTTTCATTTTAAAGAAAAATTTTAAGCTTACACATACAGAGTAATCTACAGAACTTATTATCTAAAAGAGTAATAATTTGTGGTGTAATATTCGTATATGTAGTGTATATAAATATATAATGTATATAAATCATCAGTAAATGTTCAAAAAATGATGAATTACACGCATTGTTTCTTTATGACGTATTCTTTAACAGTCAGCACGTGAAAATTGTTATAATAAACAAGGCTAAAAAGTATGAGTATATAAGTAATACCAGAGAGGAAATTGAAACCGAGAATTCAGGGTTGTTATTAAGTGTACTACTAATTGGATTCTACATGCCATGATTAAGGTAAATTAAGTAAAAAAATAGAGTTAATTATAAAACAAGCAATATGAGATAAATAATGTACTACTAATTGTATTTATTTTAATTATATTTAACTTCATTTCATAGCACTAACACTAACACAAAAATACGGGTTTAGTCAATTTAAGACGTCCTAAATTTGTTACTGTGAGATTATTATATTCTTATATGTTTATTCACTGTTTCTGCACAAAAACACATTTCATATTTATTATATCCAAAGTTCACAATAATGTATAATATTTTATTTTTTGGCGAGGGTAATAAATTTTAAAGATATTTATGAGTTTAGTAGATTATTATCATGATTCATTTTAAAGATCGATGAGTAACAATATCATCTTCTTCATTTAACAACGTTGGCTACGAAACCAATTATATTTTTATTTAGGTGATAATTTATGAAGGTAAAATATATAAAACAGTAATAAGTCTTGACATATTGTATGGATCAGAATCCTGGATCACAAAGATCACAAGGGTTAAAGACTATTGCATACTACGGAGATGCGAATGTTAAGACGGATGAGTGGATATGATTAGAAATGAATCAGGGAAGTTTGAAAGTAGCGCCAGTGATAGAAAACCTGAAAAGTAGTAGACTAGCCTAGTATAGCCACTTAACATCCAAGAGAGGTTATCGTCACTGTGCAAATACGAATCCTAAAGTTCTTCGGGCACATCACCCGTAACAAGGACTCGATGGAACGGCTGGTTGTGCAAGGAAAAGTCGAGGGCAAAAGATCTCGCGGGCGCTCTCCGACACGGTGGACAGACCTCATGAAATCTGTGACGCACTCCGGTATCAATGATTGCTCTCACTCTGCCAGGCATCGATGTGAATGGCGACGCATCGTAAAAACAGCGGTGGCGCAGAAATTGACCGACACATGACCACGACCACTCTGTCAAGAGTGCACTAATAAGAAGAAGAGTAAAGCAATAAAACGAGAAGAGAAAAATGTTATGTTACAAGAAAAATGCTAGAAATGAGAGTGGATGGATACAAAAGTAGGAGTAAACCAAAAAAAGATGGATTGTGTAGATGGTAAAAAAGGTGTGAACGTTCAGATGTCGACTAAAAGAGGAGAGTGGAAGGAGAGAATATGGTGCGGACAGGGCAGGAAGAAAAAAAAGAAGATTACAGTATGATATTTTTTTATCTTATATTTTGATCTGTCGCTTTTATTGGGACATTCAAAAGTATCTGTGAAGTATGGCTACGCTGAAAAGTTCGGCGTGCGACCTGTGTCACGCCCATTTCGAGCAGTAAGGTCACTAAAGGACCTGTTCAATCCTTGCTTCTTCCCATCCTTGACTATGGTGACGTCAGTTATCTTGATATTAATGAAAGCCAACTAGATATGTTAGAGCGACTCCAAAACTTCTGTATTCGTTTCGTATTTGGTTTACGCAAATATGATCATGTTTCTGAATTTCGTCGTAAGCTCGAATGGCTCCCTATTTGCCTTCGCCGGAATGCTCGAATCCTCTCTCTTCTATATAATACTCTTTTCAATCCCAAATTTCCTCATTATCTAAAAGAGCGTTTTGCGTTTCGTCAGGAAAGTAGCTCAAGGTTGTTGAGATCATCAGCGAACCTGCGACTCACCACTCCAATGCATACCACTCAAATTTATGTCAGATCCTTTACAGTTATGGCTCTGAAATTGTGGAATGCATTGCCATTTAAAATCAGAAGTGCCATTTAAACTCTTACCTCCTTCAACTCACTGGTAAAAGAACACTATCTTCATTTATAATTGATCTTATAATCTTACCTATATGTATGTGTATGTAATTTTATTTTTCTCTTATATATTTCCCATTTTATGTAGTTTATTATCCCTTTATTTATTCAATTGTATTTTTTTATTTTTTATTTTATTTCATATGATACTGATGCGCACAATGACCGACCTATTCTAGATCATATTGATTGGAATTAAGACGCTTGTCTGGAAGAAATCACTATTAGTGATAAGACCGCCAATTGTACATTTGTTTAGTTTAAGTCTATGTTCATTTTATTTTATTATTTTCTGTGTGCAATAAAGAATATTCTATTCTATTCTATTCTAAAGGACCTACGGGATTTTGCGTTTTACACGACAAGCACTTAGGTCTTCGTTCATCAATGCCTGTGCAGCACATTGTACCTAGCACATTGGGATGGTGTTCTGTACGGTCTTAATATGATGTGGCGTACCGTAGAATTCCCTGCTTTACTGTAGGTATTTTTGAGTCATGATTTAATAGTTTGATTACAATAAATAAATATATATAGAGGCAATTCATACAGCTCAATCTAGTTCAAAAGTAGGCACTAAGTAAATAAACATGTTATAAAGAAATCCGTGACCTCCGCAATAGCAACGAGCGTTAGCCGTCACGTAACGGAGTTCATCAACATAGCGTATATAGGTACGTAACGTCGGCGTAAATCTACAAAATATCGAAATAAGACTTTTATACGTCTCTGACTAATTTGTTATGAATGACAGTGTTATGAGTAAAATAATTCCGTGCATAGCAAAAGCAAAGTTTTTACTTACTGTTGTAAAGTTTTGTAAAGTTTACTGTTGTAAACTCTGCGCACGCGGACGTCAGGCTAGATGGCACAGCTCTACCTAGAGTAAACACTTTCAAGTACTTGGGTTCCGTTATCTCGGCGGATGGAGCCATTGAAGCGGATATAGCTCATCGGACAACCTGTGGGTGGAGTTAATGGCGTACTCTTACAGACTCCTGTAAGAGTACGCACAGTACTCACTGTGCGATAGCAAAATGCCAATTAGAACAAAAGGCAAGGTCTATAAAACAGCTGTTAGACCAGCTCTCCTCTACGGCAGCGAGGTATAGGCTGCGAAGAAAAGCCATGTACAGAAGCTACACACGAGATGCGAATGCTGCGCTGGACGGGCGGAGTTACACTTAAGGACAGGGTGCGCAATGAACACATAAGAGGTACTTTTGGAGTTGCACCAATTGTAGAAATAATCACAGAGTCTAGGCTGAGATGGTACGGTCATATACAGCGAAGACCAGATGACCATGTCGTGAAGAAGTGCCTTTCCATGGCTACAAAGAGGGGAGGGAGGGGAAGGCCCCCAACTATGTGGATGACAAATGTCCGTAAGGACATGAAGCAGTTGGGGCTTGCAAATGACGACGCATACCAGCGGAATAAGTGGCGCCTCAGCACCAGGAAAGCCGACCTCGCGTAACGGGAAAAGGCGAGGCCAAAGAAGAAGAAGAAGTTACGCATTCTGATAACAGCTGACGATATGTATAACTTTATAATTCTTAATTAAGTTTTCATTAACATTAATTGAAATTTTACTTAAAATTATAAACCCACAAATTAAACCAAAGGTTATTTATTGGAGTGAAAAATCTTCAAAATACTGCTCGATTTTACATTTGTGATAGCTATAGCCCATTAACTAATAAAAAATAGGACTAATTGTACCCAACCGATACAATTAGACCTATTTTTTTACTGCAGATCTTTAAGGCACCTTTGAAACTACGCGACTTTAACATTTTTTTATTGTTTTAGATAGAGAGTTTATTGAGATCATGCTGATTTCTGCAAAAGGTTCGCTTGAGAAGACTAAGAGAAGAATCGATAAGCTGTATAGGTATAGGGGTATGTCTTTAGACATAATTGGTGACAGACAGAAGATATTATCCGATCCTAATGATTTGTGGTCTTTCTAGTAAGTTCTTTAGTATATTTTGTTTATATAAATAAACCTCGCCTATTAATTCACGATGAAATATTTGTGACATGACAAAGTATGCTAACTATACGTACTATTGGTGGTAGACATAGAAATTAAAACAGCATTTAGATAATATTGGCGGAATTATCAACTTAAAAAATTTGACGGTTTAAAAAAAAAGTACCGTATTGTGTGATTTTCCACATGCAATTTCAGTTCATTGTGTATACATGCTTTAAAGTCAAGTTCCATGCCATTCAACGATGAATCTTCAGTAACACAACATGCGATCGTTTGTTCTGCAGATTTCTATGTAACCATGCTCCTCAGAACATACTTATAGCTATAACATACGTATAGCATCATACTTTAACGGTAGATGCACAGATACTATCCGTGCAGGGGCAGAGAAAGAGTACTAACCTCTGCGGCCGGGGTCAGCCTGTCATAAAAAGCGACAAAACAACCCTAGCTACGTGGTAGGGCCCCAAGCTCGTCTGGATGGCGACCACCTTTGGTCTTAAGTATGCCGCCATAATAACCTTGTGTTGTGTTCCGGCATTAGTGACCCAAGTTCCTGTACCGACTACCGATAGGCGACGGTAACTGCTAAATTCTAAGCGGGCCGTCAGCCTGTCTGTTGTCCAACAGCAATAAAAAAAAGATACATTGTTAGTTAGCATTTTTATTTTCAGTACAATGACTGACTAAATCTCAGATATGAAATTCATACGATTTAATTTTTTTCTTTAACTAGAACACAACAATATAAACTTTGAAATTCCTAGTTTTCTAGTCAGTGTCTCTAGTTATGGAAAGTGTATTTTATAAAAATTACAATATACAAGCGTTGGCTGTTAGTTTTGAAATTTCTTCACTTATCTTAAATATTTTAACATTAGCGTATTCCCAAATAGTAGGACCTGAAAAAAAAATCAATTAGATATATTTATCTAACTCTTAATTGCCTGTAGACTTTTGGTTATTTTTAATATATTATTAAGTTTTAGTTTTATATTTTATTCTAATAATTAGGAATTTGCTCTTATAAACATATAGAAACGTATTTTAAGTTGAATTTGCATATTTCGACCCTGTAAAACTGCAACCTTATCAATTACTTATCAGATTTCCACACGGGTATGTAGAATTCTCCACTCTACTACTGCAACCACTCAAATAGCTAACCAACAATAACCAGGGTGTGGTCACGGCAGCATACTTACTAAAAATCGGATCTGCCTTTGGTTATTTATCTGCAACAACTTGCATTTACACTAATCGACCTTGTACTATCTTTGTCCTTCTTATTTTGCGGGCATTATTTTTAGTATGAGTACAAATAGAATTTATTCTGGCCTGCTTGATTATTTATCCAAAATATATAAAAACAGAGTTTAAGACATTTCTTGTAACATATTATATTTAATTATCTTAATTTCTTGTCTGGGCTTGGCAAATCACCGAAACAACTGTACCACTTTCAATAGAACTTTCACTAGAATACACAATGTTGCTTACACAATCAATATTTATCACGAAATATCGATCGTGACCTAATAAGACCAAAATCCGCTCTTGAATTTAGATAAACATCAACCTATGAGATAACCAAATAATTTACTTTAAAGGTAGATTTTGGGCCTCTAGCTACTTTAATACTCAAGTTGTTTACTTCCGATAAATCAGGAAATGACTCTACCGGTATTTTTGCAAACTGATTGTTGAGAGATCACGCCGGGTTAGTTTTATGTGTATTATAATTACAAAATCCGGGATAACAACTTTTTGTTGTTGAGAAACACCAGACAGGCTCACCACCGACTAATATTAAGTAGTTACCGTTGCTATGGATGTTTGCAATGCTAGAGGCACCATAAACACGCTGCTATCTGTAGTTCCAATACCCCTAGGTATTGGAACCTGGGTCACTCATGCCAGAACACAACATAAGTATTATGGCGGCATGCTATATGCGTGGTTGCCATCCAAATGGAATTGAACCCTACCACGTAGCTAGGGTTGTTTTGTCGTTTTATTTTGTAACTTTTTAATAGAGTCCGAACCCGGCCACACTGGTTACTTCTTCTCTTATTCTTACTCCGCCCCTGCAGGGCGAAAAACGCGCACTATACTTAACGGATGAAATTCGAATTTACAAACAAAAGTTTTATAGTTTTATCTCAGTAATTAACTTTTGTTATTCAAAATATTTTATTCTTATAAATAAGATTACACATACCCAAAATAATGGATATGTGTATGACGTCAATGTATAATAATATATTTAATTTTATCCGTATTATATGCAAAAAATAAAAATACGCATCAAATACAATAGTCGTTCTGGAAACAATCGTAAAGTTAACCATAAGTTAAGAGTTAATGAGAATTTAATAGTATTTATACTTTGACGTGGTGTACGTCAATTCTAAAGGAAGAAATATTTTTAATTAAATACGAAGACCCTGTTCGACTGATTCTAAGACCGCTCTTTTCATAGGTCGTAGACATAAGACTGCATTATTGGACCAACCCTATATAAATAATACATGTATCAGCGCCGTATTCCGTTATGGATAGGACAAGAGTTAATTTTTTTCTTGAGGCATTTTAGTATAAGTGGAACCTGTAGTATACTCATAATTGGTGCCTGACGTATCTTTCTCTTCATGGCTTCTTTTTGAAGTATTTTTTTACTATATTCGGCAGTAGAAAGATTTGAAGTGAAATGTTTGATGTAACCGAAATTAACCAATAGGATGGTGGGAAAATTGACACGAATATATCTTAGATCATGGCAGTAGATCAAGAGATTTAGGAACTTCTGTTATATTGCGTTGTAATAGTTTATGGACTGCGATATCATCAAAGAAAACCTTTGTGTTGAATTAGTTTTGTATCCTACCATTTAACTTCATTATCCAAGGTCATCCATCTAATGGCATATCTCAATCCGAAAACTTTGAAATTTCGTTATCTTTCAGTATGCAGATATCAATACCAAGGCTGTATAAAGGAAACAGGATAGGCATTCTAAGGCTAACAGATCCAGATCCTGCAAATTTTTCAATTGATGTCTTGTTTCGTAACACATTCATGGTAAGTTTAATTTATTTTTTAGATTCATTAGAAAGCTCTTCTAAGTTTTTTCACCCTTTCCTAGTCAACTTTAATTTTTCTTCCCTTGTTCTATCTTAATTCTCCCGATTCAGTCATTATGTAATATTTTTACGTTCATAAGCCATTACAACCTCAAGTAGTTCTTCGACCTTCACGATCGCTTTAGAATCGATGTGTGTTGTCTAAGAGAACTTTGGTGGTAAATTATTAGAGTTTTACTTTCACACTAGATGGAACTAGAAGAAATGGACAGTAAACCAGTCTTGCGTGTGTGCCTTACGTATATACGTTGGTTTGGTATGGGTTGGGCTCGTAGTAATTAATACATAACAACAATATCCTTCACAGTGGCAAGCATATTATTGTATTCCATTAATATATTATACTAAAATGCTATCGTAGGCATTAAAACTAATCATTTAGTTGTGCTTTGAGTCTGATGAATTTTAACTACTACGTACCCTCATACATACGAGATATCTACAATATATAATCGCACTGAATCATATATTTCGGACCTTTCGCGGTCACTAATCATTCAGTATAAAGTATGCTCTCAGTTGACTGATCTATTTATAGATATTAAAGATAAATTTATTGTATTTTAACTATCTATGGCAATGCCTGCTATATCTGATTATTAGAATTGGTATAGAATAAATTATAAATATGTATACATACATATATTTACATACGTTTTATAAATTCCCTTTAATCTTACAATAGTGAGCAATATATAATAAAAATTTTGGGAGCTGTTTCTTGTAATATCATCTAATATTAAAAAGTAAAATTAGTTTATTGAAATATATAAATTAATCTTGTAATAAACATAGAAAAATTAAATATTTTCTTTTTGTACTGATCCTATTAAAATATAGTTTGCTAGAATTATTGTAATACAGTATGAATACCTTTATTAATAACTTTTCTCTGTGAAGGGGTGAAGAATACTAACCTCTGCGGCTGGCGTTGGCCTTTCGTAAAAGGTGATAAAAAGATGGCCCTACCTACGTGGTAGGGCCCCAAGGCCCTCTGGATGGGTATCACCCCTGGTGCATATGTATGCCGTCATAATAACTTTGTATTGTGTTCTGGGATTGGTGACCTAGGTTCCTGTACCGCTATGGAACAGCAGCTTATTCGCGGTACCCCTGGCATCGCAAACATCAATAGGCGACGGTAACTGCTTACTATTAAGTGGACCGTCAGCCTGCCTGCTGTTCCTCAGCAATAAAAAAAATATTGTAATTTATAAAATTCAGTTTTAATATTCAATATCATGATCGTACACTATTCTTAATTTAATTTTAAATATATTTTTTTTTATTTTATTATTCTCAAAATTGCGTATTTAATTAATCATACAACAACGTTTTATTTGAATCTTAATGATTCGTGAAGACTTAAATCTTATATTTGGTAATTTGGAAATAAACTAGTATTGAAAAAAATAACAATGGTGGGATCTATTTTTTCATATGTATACAAATTTATGTGCATAATAAATTTAAATGTTTCAGCTCTGCGATTTGAGACTTAGGTATGATTATTTTCTATCAGAAATATGGATTGTGGACTTTAAACATACCACGCTAGGACATTTATTAAAGATAAACCCACTCACTATGCAAAAAACTGCGCTTATGTTTCAGGTTAGTATCTCTATATTATATCTCTTCAATCCAGCTCGAAGGACCAAAATATACTGTACAATCAATCAATATCTCAATGCAAATAAAAACATGTGATACAAACATTTGCTCGTTCTCTACAGATTATACAATTTTTACTTTTTGCTTAATATTTAATACAATTTTTTTACGTGATGTGTAGAATTATCTGCTATTTTTAACTCATAGAAACTCTTTTAAGGTTTTATAATGTTTGTTAACATATTTGTAGTTACTACTTAGTATTGACTACAAATATAATATTTTATTATGAAATTTTATAGACAATTTGCATATTTCAAATGATATTTTTATCAAATTACAAGAGCAGCAATTTGATAGACAGTTTTTTTCTGTGCTGGGGCGGAATAAGATTACTGATATCTGTTGCCGGGAACAGCTTGTCTTAAAAGACAACCAAACAACTCTAGCTACGTGGTAGGGCTTCTAACCACCCCTGGTTTCCAAATATGCTATCATAATAACTTTGTGTTGTATTCCAGTATAAACGGCCAGGTTTCAGTTCCTCGCGTGAACGCTGCGTATTAGCGGTGCCTTTGGTGACGCTTATTCATAGGTATAGGAAATGGGATCTGCTGACGAGTGAGCCGTCAGCCTGTCTGCTGCTTCTCAGTAATAAAAAAATACGATCAGCTTTATAATTATAAACTGTTTACCTAAGTTTTGTATAAGAGAGCGGAAGGATAAATTGAGAACGTAATCAAGATTTAATAGTACATGATGAAAGATAATGAATGAAATTGAAATTTTCTTTCAGGAAGGCTTAGGAATAAGAGTGCAAGCAATACATATCGTAAATGCAACGAGTGCATTTCAACATATAATATCTTTCTTTAAGCAATTCCTCACACCTAAATTATTTGAAAGATTATTAGTACATAGCTGTTATGAAGATTTGCAAAAGCATATTCCAAAGAAATATTTACCAAAGGATTATGGAGGTGATGAACCATCTATGGAGGAATTTAAAGGTATCATGGCAATTTAATTTATTAATATTATATCTCATTTTTCAAAGCTACATTCCGCTGAGCTTTTGATATATTCCTTAACGGAAAATGGAATTAGCCTTACTTATTTATTCTACCTGCACTGGGAGCTTCAAGGTTTGTATACCTATTTGAGATACAATGTTTTCATTTATGAAGCTGGAAATACCCTGACCCTCGTGGAGACAATGTACAGAACCTCTGTAAGTTGAACATGACCGAAAACGCCAATAAATTAAATTAAAGTATATAACAATATTGTATATTATATCCGTGCAGGGGCGGAGAATGAATACTAACCTCTCTGGCCGGGGTCGGCCTGTCGTAAAAGGCGACAAAACAACCCACCCTAGCTACGTGGTAGGGTCTCAAGCCCGTCTGGATGGCGACCACCTGTGGTCTTAAGTATGCCGCCATTATAACCTTATGTTGTGTTCCGGCATTAGTGACCCAAGTTCCTGTACTCTTATGGGACAGCAGCGCGTTCACGATACCACTGGCGTTACAAACACATAGGCGACGGTAACTGTTAAATTCCAAGCGGACCGTCAGCCTATCTGCTGTCCTACAGCAATAAAAAAAACGGGTGCTTATATAGAATGTTTTTATTTCAGAAAAATACGAAAAGGAAATGCGCAGTACAAAAACCAAGCAAGTATTAATCGAAGCCGCTAAAATGGTTTCTGATGAAACCAGGCGACCCGAAGCAGATATTAATGGCGAATTTCTAGCTGGTTCCTTTAGAAAACTAAATTTTGACTAAGTTCTCATATTTAATTTTGTGTAAAACTTTTGTCAAAATATTATGTAAATAGCTCTCTATTGCAAAGTTACTTTTAAATTGACGAGGTATATTTTACACTGAGACTCTTTATTTTAGCCTCCTTATTTTAGCTTAGAAGTAATTTTATTAAATGCATGGGTTATGTATTGGTTTAACTTACAATTTTAATATATACATTCCGTTACATATATATTCTGTATTTAAAATTCCAAATTTGATTCAAATATAGTAAAGTTACCTATTTTTAATCATTGTATTGTGACTGCAAAGTTCTCACAATCACAAAGATGCAAAATTAACGGTCTAAAAGTGTTTTATTGTAAAGAGAGGTGTTATATAGCAAGACTTTAAGCCAAAGCTTAGAATTATTCTAAGCCAAATAGGTAATTAACCAAATCGACACCGAAGCTACCAGTACTCTATGTCTAATACCATGTGTATTGACACTTTCATATCCGTACACTAGAAACATATTTTTTTTTGTTTTGCAAACAAAAGATTAATAATTTAAATAGACTGATGTAAAATTCATCTCTTTTTCTTTTGTAGATTGAACTGTAATATATACATTGTATATTACGCACATATACTGCGATGCATATATACATGCCACAATAAATTTTTTTTGATATCCCGTTGTGTTGTTAGTCTGTATATCTCACATCACTGAATTGGACGCTTACTGAGCATAAAGTTTACGCCAGGAACATATTTAATAAAATAATACATATTTTAAGGTAAAGTGACTGATAAACATAAAAAGGAAACCAACGCATTGAGATAAAGTTAAAAGTATTAAAGTAAAATGTATATAATATACTACAGGTTGTCATCAATATAAAAATTGGAATTAGTTGATTTTAATAACTTATATTTTAAGAATAAAAGGTGTTGTTTTACTTTACCAAAAACCCTCCATTTTTGCTATTCTAAAATAAAGTCATAATGGTTTTTGTGATAATTAGAATTTTCATTTATCTATTCCTTGTTTCATCGATGCTGCTGAAAATGAAATTTGAAATACAGTTCATGTAATGGTTGCTTTTTTTAATTCCGAAGAGCAGCAGACAAGCTGACGGACCACTTAATAGTAAGCAGTTACGGTCGCCAATGAATGTATGCGACGCTAAGGGCACCGAGAACACGCTGCTGTCCCGTAGGGATACAGGAACTTGGGTCACTAATGCCGGCGTTGTTGTTGTGATGTTATTATGGCGCCACAGGAGTTAGTATTTTTATTCGGCCCCTGCTTCTTCGTATAGATGGGCACTTACTTACGATAGTCTCGGGAAGAGATCCTATGAAGTAAGGTCTGTTTAATTGTGATAAAACAATTACCTGATTTTGATTTAATGTGGGAAATTTTCTTAAAGAAACTGAATTGCTAGTCAACATGCAATGCATACAAAAACCTCAAACACAAACGTATACCATCACTGATCCACTAATATGAGGTATAATCGATTAATTACAAAACGGTAGATCAAGTGTACGTGCCGTGGGTTAAACAACAGTCAGCCCGTGAGCTATTGACGGAATGATTAAAAGCGCTCCAGTTATCCGCTCATATTCACTGTACTCACGGTGATTATTGATTTACGGAAACTATTTCTATTTTTTAAAGCTAAATATTAAATATTAGACGTGAATTAAAATGTGAAATAAACGATGTAAAGATTACTCCATCATAACCATTAAAAGCATTAAGTGGAGGCCACGGATTCAATTCTCGTCTTGCGTCTAGGTGTTTATATTATTTTTTATTATTATTACCTATTATTTTTTTTATAGCTAGAGTTCAGCAGATAGGCAGACGGCCCACCCTAACAGGTAGTCAAAATAAAATTTAACAAAAGAAAAGTATATATGTTATATATTAGTTGTAGAGAGTTGTTAGACTAGATGACGCTGTGTGATGTCCCAGTATATTTATTTATTTATTAAATCTTGCTTGCAACTTAAACTTAAGCTGCCGTTTCCGGCGTTTCACTTTCCGGCTTTTTCTTCATATCACGGTCTTTAGCATCCCTGGTAGTGAGTCCATTTACGACGTCAAGCCAACACTTTTTTGCGTCTAACCCTCTTGTAGCGAATTTGTTGACCACTTAAATAGCAGGCTGCCTTAGAACGTGTCCATAAAAACGAAGGGGACACTCCTGCAATTTATACGCAATGTCACGGACGTGATGGCTGCTACGAATGCGGGTGTATCAACTGTGTCACTGGAACTTTGTCTCTTCTTCGTCGTCGTAACCTCATGACTGAGGGACGTGACCGCGGTGCGTAGTCCTCGCCACCAGCTCCCTCCAGACACTTCTCTCTTGCACCATCCGGATGGCGGTTTGAAGGGTGGCTCCCGTAGCGTCTCGAATCGTCTGCGTCCAAACTGTAGGAGAGCGCCCTCTGCCCCTCTTCCCCTCGACATAGCCGGTAATAATCAGCCTCTCAAGACTGTCTGGGTCTCGCCTGACTGTGTGTCCGAAAAACCTGAGGATACTCTGTCTGCATATTGCCGAGAGTCTGGTTTCCACATTCAGTTGCTTGAGGATTGACCACCAGTCAGCACCACATTTCGAACGCATCAATCCTCGATCGCACACGAGCTCTTAGAGTCCTTAGAGAACTTTGTACACATAGTCAAAACTGTCAACATCAAGTAGTTAATTCAGATTAAACCTAAAGCCGTCTTTGAAAGTTGAAATACGTCTTTTTTATTGATATGGAACTGCTGAGTAGAAAAACTGATAAGCCCACTTAATAATAAATAGTTACCGTCACACAATATTATAATGTTGCTGACACCAATGGCATAGCTAACACGTTGCCGTCCACAACAAAAGGTTATTATAGTGGCATACTTCAACTAGAAGTGGTTGCCTTTTATGCAAAGAAATTAGCATCATTTCACGTCTTGGCTAATAGGTGACATTTCATTTTATTATGCTAAAAAAAACAACATCAGTAAATAAACTTATTAAAAAATATGAATAAGAATTTTGTAAAAATATAGCTAATTCCAGTGTTCATACAATATTGTACAAAACCAATAACAATAAAGTAATTAACTAAACTAATTCAAGCACATTACCAATCATGATATTGGTTGCAGTTGAATTAATGCCAATAAAACCCCAATGCGACTCTCCACCATTCATTAAACTACGACAGAAGCGTTTGTGGTATGGGACATGTTTGAATCACCAATATAATCTCAATTTCAACCTTATGAAACAACAAAAATAAAGACACGATATAAAATTATAATATAATACTTGTAGACTTAATTTAATAATTTACCTTAACTCAGAAAGGCAACGTAAACCAAAAACATTGATGTATAAATTTTTTGATGTAAGAGGCATAGATTTAAGAAATTATTATTTTATTATATATTATTTATATTTTATTATAATTATAATCACTAAAAAAGGAGGACAGAATTATATAATAAAAACACCTAAAAAGTATATTACTAAATATTTTTGGTCGGCATATTATATTTTGTTACTGCATTTTGTTTGGTATGGCACGCCTGTGTAAACCCAGGGAGAGACTAAATCTAGCAGTGCACTTTAATAGGATATTGATAACTCGAGTTGCACCCAGAAAGGTTATCTCAACTAATTATGCAACCAATGTCTGCCACACAAAACTTTGTTCTATAATAAAACAACACCCTCCTGAACATCATAGAAGTGTCTTCTGCTGTGGACACTGACGCAGAGGATAGCCACTCCAAATCACTATTTACTCTTTAAGTACTAAAAAGGAGTAAAATAGTTTTTAAGCTTTTCCTAACTATTTATGGACTCAGCATCTGACTTAAATAAATAAAAAGAAATGGGAAATAAGCCAGCGCCTGTTATATTACTATACAAAAAAAAAAAATAAGAAATATAGATAGGTTCAATGTATACCGAATGATAAATCTTTGTGATCCAAAGTGCACTTGAATCACTTCACCTACTTTATTACGAACGTTTTCCTAAAAACAGATTTTAAGAATATTTGTAAGGTAAACAAAATGCCTGAGAAATCATACGATATTTTCTGCATATTTCGCAGTGGAATAAATCTTACAAAAATAAATAAAATGTTGAAATATCTTTAACGACGTAAGGGATGACAAGTTTACTCCATATTTTCGGTCACGTATATAAATGTGTCATCATACAAAAGGTCGAGGGACATTAAATAAGTTTTTACTGGCGAGGCGTGGTCCTTTCCGTGAATTATACCCATTAAGGTCGATAGGGTCTTATTTCACTCCCACTTAACAGCTTTTTAAGCTTGGTAATCGATATAAAAATTATAGTACCTAAAAATTTAAATCCTTTTTTTTATTTTATTACTGTAAGAGAGCAGATAAGCTGACGGCCAATATAATAATTAGCAGGTACCGTCACCTATGGATGTTTACGACGCCAGGAACGCTTTTAGTACGCTGTTCTCCGCGGAGGGTTATTGAAACCGTTCACTTGGGACGGAACACAAAACAAAATTAAAATTATTTGTGTTTGAGATAAATAATCAGTCCATATACGTAAGTAACCTAAGTATGAGATGGTTAAGTAATATACTAGAATACTAGATAATAGTACACTAGAGTCACATGAGTTTTATCATACATTAAAAACTCCAATTGTCTCGTCATGATACGAATTACCTTTTAATTAGAGTAAGTTTATTAACGTTTTAGTCACCTATTTTTCGATATATGATGAAATTTTGAATAAAATATTTGTCCGAGCACATCACAAAAACGTAATTGGTAACTTTAGGCTTTGAGTGAGTGAGAGAAATAAGAGAAAAATGCTGATCAATGGCATATTCAGCAAGTTATTTTAATTTTTACATATTTTCATGATCATTCATTTAAAAAATTTAAAGTCTAGGCAAATGGATCCATATAAGTATAATAAGTTCATAAAGTATATAAGAATAATACAAAGTTAAATATTCAAAATTTTCAACACATAATTTGTGAAACGCTGAAGGTTGGATAAAGTGGATCAATCACTCTGACCCGTGATCAATTGGCCCTCATCTATTTCTGAACGTGACCAACTTACAAACATCTCTTCTGATATTTTAACGCAAAGGGTTAGGTTGTGTCTTTTTTTTTGTTCGTGTTGAGGACTTCTGTGATCAAACGGTCAAAGCACAGACTGTTCTCAACGCTGTTGTAAGTTGTTTATTATTTAAAAAGGTGCTTTAAATTAATATACACGTATTACGTAAAAATTCGAATGTAATTACCCCATGATTGTTTTTTAAATTCAACTAACTCTAGATTTTCTATAAGCAGGTGTTGCCTATCTACTAGAATTTCCAAAATTCTAAAATAAAGCTTAATGTAGCCTGTTAGGTCATTTAAAGTATACAGAAAAAAAAGGCCTGTGTCTAGAAAAATACTAGAAATGAGAGTGGACTTATACAAAAGGAGGCGAAGACCAAAGAAAAGATATGGCGAAAAAAGGTGTGAATGTTGACATGACGATTAATAGAAGAGAGTGGAATGAGAGACCATGTTGTGCCTATCCCATACAGCTGGGGAAAGGCAGGAAAAAGAAAAGAAGAAAGCTAAAGCTTAATTAAAATAAACAACATTATTCTATAATATATTATATACATATTTCATGTAGATATAAAATAGATGGTTTATTATTCCAAATGTGTGTCCGGCTGTAGAAACAAAGAAATAACCAATACTAAATTTGAAATGATATCATGAAACGGATATTGTAAAAGACGTGTTTGTAAAAGAATAAAGACAAAAATAATTATATTCTGAAAACAACGGACTAATATTGTTTTGGTCTTATGAGAAACGAAGTAATCTACTCGTACTACAAAATATGTAGTGAACAAAGTAAATCCATAAGAGGAACATTGAAATGCTTTTCAGAAATCCTATTACAATCCTGCTCAAAGAGAAATTCTGCAGTTTTAATATAAATTCTAGCGAGGCTGTTTGAGAACCCACTCACATCGCAACTAATAAGGCAAAGAGGAATAATATGTGAAGAGGTATTAAATATATAAAATTACATTGTATAACTACATATGTAATTTATTATGCAAGTGTAATTTATTATATAAAAATCTTCTACATTTACTTCCTTAGTCAAAACTAATGTACAGTTATCAATAATTTGATAGTATTCTGAATTGGTACTTAAAAATCTTGGATAGTAAAAAAAGTTCTTCAGTGTGTTTCAGTCTTTGACATGCGAGTGTAAATAAAATAATATAATCATATTTTTAAATTAATATACAATAATTAACTCTACATGAGTATAGTATAAATTTAATTTTGTTAATTGTTTTATATTAAATAATTAATATAATTGAATTTATACATACACAACAAACAACTAAATAATCGTACTGTACCTGTCAAATCTGATTGATGACTTAATACTAGTAAGATGTAGGAAGTCTCTTTTAAATTTTATTTTATATATTATATTTTTGAAGTGAAAACTTCAGTAATACCAACCTTATTAATAATATCTTAAGGTTTATTTTATAATGTGACTTTTAAATGATTGCATTGCATTACTTATACATATTTATCTATTCGAATTGCAACTTTATTACAATGAAATACAGTTGAGTTTTTGAAGTGAAAACTTCTTTAGGCGCGTTGAGCACTTTTTGGGTGGCCAATTTTTGGTTTGTAAAGAAGTGTTAGTAACCAATTTAAACTTTAATCCTTGATCATAAACTTCTTTATAAACCGAGAATAATAATCTAATAGCTCGACGATACAATTCACAAGTTACTTAGTTTTCACTTCTATCGGCAGTCCCCAAAGACTGCCCCGCATGTTATTTTTTTTTCGGAAATAGAATTGCATACCCCGTATTTCTTTTTAAACTATCAAGACTTACTTAAATACAAAATTTTATCTGTCTACGTCTACATTAACCCGTGCCAACAGGGCTCTGAAGATTTTGAAAATTGATGTTTTTAACCCTTTCCGTTATGCAGCTAAATCAATTGAAATATACCTATATTTTATAAAAATTATAATCGAAATGATTAGGTACTTATTTATTAAAAGAAAATAAAATTACAGATAGTCAGTCAGTCTGGATACAGATGTCTATGCTCTTGCACACAGCGTAGCAAAAATTGCTTTTGTTCTTCCTTTACAGTGATCAAACCATGAAAAGCTTATTATAATACACTCTCGAATAACGAGATTTGTGCTTTCACTAACAGTCAGTTTAACTTCGCGAATGTTAAAAAAGTACTGCAGGAACTTGACGGTTAGGTAACTTTGCGTCTGTTATTTGATAATTTAAGTCACCAACTAAGAAAATAATTTTTTATTGCTTTCTCAAGTCCACCGCCATCTTCTAAATGCAAAACAATACGTCTTAATTACGAGAATAACTGAGAACAAATAACAAATACCGCGAGTACCCGCCGCTACTTTCGCGCAACTTGTATGAACCGTTTTTATTCGTGTAGCGGCGGAGAAAGAATACTAACCTCTGCGGTTGGGGTCGGCCTGTCGTAAAAGGCGACAAAACAACCCCCCTAGCTACGTGGTAGGGCCTCAAGCCCGTCTGGATGGCGATTACCTTTGGTCCTAAGTATGCCGCCATAATAACTATGTGCTGTGTTCCGGCATTAGTGATCCAAGTTCCCGTAACTGCTAAATTTTAAGCGGGCCGTCAGCCTGTATGCTGTCCTATAGCAATAAAAAAATGAACATGATTCTATGCAAGTCAGCACAGGTTATCGTGCTCCAAATCAGGTAGAAATTTATTTCCTAGTATTTTAAGAGCAAATGAACAAAAGTAAGACTTATGTGTTAGAAAACAAAAACTTTGAAAAATAAGGGACACCCTATAAGATAGTCTAATTTTTTAATATATCATCAAAACAAATCTTTTATTGGATAAAAGATGATGTTTTGATGATGGATGGATTGGATATTTGAAAATGAATGAATGGTGATGATGGTTTTAATAAATCATCATCGAGGTAAAGTCGCTTAGTAAAAATCAGCAAGCGTTTCGTTGGTATACAAACATTTCTAAACCCATTATAGCCTGATTAGATGTATGTATTGGAAGTGATGGCTGCGCCCGCCCTCTATGCATGTCGTCGTAATAAATCAGTTAGTAACAAGTCGGCTTTTGACTTGTACTCATACGCTTCCCGCAATAACACAGAACGAGCGAAGATGCTTAAATTGGCAATTGGTTTAAAACGTAACTAGTATATTTTTTAACATAATATGTTAAAAAATATACTCTCCATTGGAAAAGGACTTTAACACGAAACAAATATGAACCGTGTTTAAGTAGATTAAAGAGATTTAAAACTATAAGATATATTATTTAATGTAGAAGAGGATAATAAGACATGAAACAATTATGATGATGAGTGGTGATGGATTCACACGCACGCACACACGATGTAAGTTCCGCTATAGTATAGACTAGCTGTGCCCGCGACTCCGGCCTCGTGGAATAGTGAGTTTGGGTAGAATTTATTAGATATATCTTATGGTTTATTTTGGATTACAAACCCTATAAACCCTAAAATATAAATGAAATATGCAAACAGTCAGTATTATCGAATGCAACTGCTACGCCATGTAAATAGTTTTTGTTAAACATGATAAGTTTCGGAAAGGGGAATGCCCACCAATAATAGACACTTCGGCCCTAGGTGCCCAAACATAAACGCATATGGAAATGATGTTATGTAATTTATAGAGTAAAATAGTAAAGGAATTGATTTACAAAAAGTCCGGATTGTTAAGTTATAAAATGGATTTAATTGTCACAAATCAGTATTTTAACAACCATTTTGCTTAAATACAACATATACATTATTAAGTTTTGATAAGATCTAATGGGCATTTTATGATCCTAAACATCATTTGTATCATATATGATCAGTACTTCATCCAGGAATTGAGCAGGCGGGAAAATATTTTTCTGATGCCGTGCCCAACCCAAATACCATATTACTGTCATAACATGGGCACAGCATCTTGCCGTTCGTCGGTCAACAATACAATTTCAACAATACTTTTGAATTGCACTTCTACCAGAATCATTAGCATTAATTAAAATATATATGAAACATAAAGTCCATTTAAAATGGTTATTAGAAATCCACAAGAAAACAAACAAAGTTGTAATTCAAATGCAAACAGTATCAACTTGTGACAGTCGCCAGCCGCCTAGCTGTCATTATGTCAGTTTCGATGTTGGTACTTAAAACATAAAATCGATAGATCAATATCGATTTTAGTTCGTATTATACATACATACATAACATATAATCACGCCTCTTTCCCGTAGGGGTAGGCAGAGACGACTTCTTTCCACTTGCTACGATCCTTACATACTTGTTTCGCTTCGTCCACTTTCATTATTCCCTTCATATTATAATTATAATTCGTATTATAATTCATCATTAATTTATTAAAGAGCGAATTAATTAAAGCGCTTCAAAGATTATCTAAAGATGATTATTTTAATTTTTCATTTCTTTTTCTATGTATTTTTAAATAAAGATAAGAATAACAGTCAAATTATGCAGTAGCTTTATTTATTATGATTTTTTATATTAGAAGTCATGGTTAATCAACCACCTAGGGATAATAAATTGCTTGTTCAATCAACATAAAATCATAATAAGTATCGAATAAACAACGAATAATATTGGAATTAATTATATTAATTACATCTTAGAAATCGAACAACATCAACAGTATCGATTATATTTTTGACGAAATTAGTACATAATTGGCAACACTGCTTAGTGCATATTTTATCCAATGAATTACGGATTTCCTTAATTTCATTTTTATCATTCAGTACTTTTTTTGCACATAATATGTTGCAATCTTTTTTGGATAAATGAACACCGCGATTAATTATCATAAAACATGATGTTTTTTTTTAACAAAACCATATTGTTGGGCGTTTCTTGGCCAAAAATGGGCATGCCCTTTTTATATTCCAATTTAAGTTGACCTCAGATTTATATTTATACGTACGTTCGAACCTACAAAGTCCGGCCTAAGATAAACCCTATTTCATATGATTGATGATATAAATCTGAGGTCAACTTAAATTGAAATATAAAATTTCGGAAACTTATCATTTTTAACAAAAACTATTTTTTTCTAAAATAAAAATAGCCTAAGTTACTCCTTGATACATCAGCTATCTGTCAGTGAAAGTCTCGTCAAAATCGGTGCAGCCATTTCAGAGATTAGCCGGAACAAACAGACTCTCCCTCGCAGCAATAGTGCGGGCGGCGGATCCTCCCCAGAGGGGCCGCCCGCGGCCGCTTTCTACGGCGGCGACGTGGCCTGCGTTGGCGGGAGGGGAGTGATGTGGTGGACTCCCACTCCCGCTCCGCCGCCTCCTTTGCGGACATGACTGCCTCGCAAAAGGAGGCAGCAGCCGTCCATCCAGGATCGCCCCCGACTATGGACAGAACCACGGCCGGGAACGATAGGCCCGCGCCGATTTGGGCGACGAGGGCGCGGCGCTTCTCGCGTTACGCAGGGCACACGGCGACAGTGTGGTCCACCGTGTCCTCCTCGTCGCCTGCGCCACAATGGTGGCACCCCGACGTCATCTCCCTCCCTATGCGACACAGGTACCTCCCAAAGCAACCGTGCCCCGAGGAGGACCTGCTTCAGGCGGAAGGTCAGGGCGCCTTGGTGCCTTTCCACCCATTCGGCCAGGACGGGCCTCACCGCTTCGATGGTGGCGAGGCCCGCGCTGGCGTGCGCGAGGCGCTCCTTCCATTCCAACATGAGCACCTCGTCGCGCAGTTCCGCCCGCTTCACCTCCACCTCGCGAGGCGTGGCGCGAGAGCCACGCTCGGCCGCATTCCGGCGGCACTGGTACAATAGCGCCAGGACTCGGGCCTTGAGGTCCCATGGTGGGAATCCGGCCAGCAGGGAGGCCGCTTCGAAGGACACCGTGTGGTATCCCCTTATCGCCCTGACGGCCAGGACGCGCTGCGGCCTGCGAAACAGCGCCGTCGTTACGCCGTCGTTTTGGCCGTCAGGCGATTCGCCCAGACGTAGTTTTATACCGTCGTGTCTGGTTTTAACCCCACGGAGGGTAAAGTATTTGTATGATTTGTAAATAGCTTTTTTCTGGTTTGGGTCAAATTGTCCGTTAATTGTATCCTTATAAGAAATACTGCCATACAGGTTTAACTAGTGCCTACACTAAAATAAATAGGTCTGACGACGATTTAATTAGGGTTTTTGAGAGTGGCAAAGTTTGAACAGTTGTTTAATGTAATTTTTACTCTTAATGTGTATGATAATTTAGTTTTTACGTTTTTCTATATTAGTTTATCGATAATATTTTTATGTATTTTCAAAGTATATTTAAATCGTATTAAGCTTGAATGTAGACTGAACGCGATGGTGGCAAACATATATAAATTAAAATTAAAAAATAAATGTAATCATAAGTATGTAATAAATTATATTTTCATTATTTTTAATTACAAAAGCGTATCGAATATGCCGAAAATATTAATCTTTAGATCCCTATTATGTATACATAAATTGTGTTTGTATATATTTGTTGCCATACCTGTTAGCTTTTATGTATTATTGAAACCAAAGCTTAAAAATGGTTAGCAAACAATTTAAAATAGGTTTGTACAATTCTGGTTCCTTAGGCACTAACCATGATAACTTTGTATCTTCTGTTACGCATCATGATATTGATATTTTGGCCGTAAATGAGACTTGGCTTAGAACAGGGGAAGAAGGGCGCGCGCCCACTTTGCCAGAGTATTGCTTACGCCACATCCCTCGCCCTCTCGATGTGCGATCCCGTGGAGGGGGTGTTGGTTTCTATATAAAACAAAGCTTAAATGTGCATACTTGGCCCCACCCAATAGATCCTGTTCATAAAGCCGTAGAACAAATGTGGTTAACTTTGACACTGAATGGTAAGAAGTTAGTTATCGGCACAGCATACCGTCCACCTTGGTTGGATGTTGATCTTTTTTTGGACGCTATTTCCGACTCAATCAACTCATTGCCTGAATATAGTAGTTTGATTCTTGCAGGCGATTTTAATATTAATTATAACGACAGTAATAATACTAAAACTTTAAAGTTGAATACCTTCTTAACTAGTTTTAATCTCTCTCAAATTATAAGTACCCCCACCCATTTCACGAGTACATCTCAGACACTCATTGATATCATTTGCACAGACTTAGCAGTCCAAAACACAAACTTAGATCATTTGGGTTGCCTCTACGGCCACTGCTTGGTAGTATGTGAGTTTTGTATAAAGCGTGAGAAACCGTTACCCCGTAATGTTACGTTCCGTCCCCTTAGAAGTGTGTGTATAGACAATTTAAAAGCTCATCTGAAGTCAATAAGATGGGATTTGTTAATGAACTTGGAAAATGTAAACAGTATGGTCTGTGTTTTCAATAATATTGTCCTTACTTTATTTGATATTCATGCGCCTATTAAAACCAGTGTTATTAAAAAGGTTTCATATCCTTGGATAACAGATAACATAAAACTAATGATGAGGTTACGTGACAAGGCATTGGCAGATTTTCATAGAACTAAATTAAGTACGAAAAAAGACTATTACAAGAGTCTTAAAACATTAGTGAACCAGTCTCTTCGTCTTGAGAAAACGGCTTACTTCAGAGAAAACATTAATAATAAAATTAAAAATCCAAAATCACTATGGAAAAACCTAAAAAATACAATCTTGCCTAAGGTGGAAAATGAAATTCCTTGTCATTTTAATGAGCCCAATGTTATTAACCAACATTTCCTTAATATTCCAGGTACTTCGAATGTATCCCCCTATTTGCTATTACAGTATGATACGACTGAGTTTAATAATACAGCTGTGTTTAGTATAAAATGTATCACCTCGGAAACAGTACAAAAAGTTATTAATTGTTTAAAGTCTAACGCCCAAGGTTCTGACGGTATTACCTTAGATATGTTATTGATGATACTACCTGAAACTTTTGAGATCATTACATCTATTATAAATAGTTCAATCCTTACTTCTTCTTTTCCAGATGTCTGGAAAGATGCAATTGTCCGTCCTTTGCCAAAGATGCAAAACCCAATTAATCTTAAAGATCTTAGACCAATTAGTATTTTACCATGTATGTCTAAAATTTTAGAAAAAGTGGTCTGTCAGCAATTAACAGATTTTTTAGAAGCGAATAAAATCTTACCCGAATTTCAATCAGGGTTTAGAAAAGGACGTAGTACTGTTTCTGCATTACTAGACGTCACAGATAATGTTTTAAGTGCTCAAAGTGATGGCTTGTGTACTTTGCTTGTGTTGCTAGATTTTTCTCGAGCATTTGACAGCATTCATATTCAGTTGCTGTTAGCTAAATTGAGGTATTATAAATTTGACAAAAAAACTGTACAATGGTTTAGTAGTTATCTGTCTGGTCGCCGACAATGTGTAAAATTGGAAAGTAATGGAACTTATATGCTCTCAAATAGGCTAGAAGTTAATAGAGGCGTCCCCCAAGGATCTATTTTAGGGCCTATTCTCTTCATCTTGTACACTGCAGACATAGTAAATATCATCAAGCACTGTAAGGTTCACATATATGCAGACGATACCCAAGTTTATATATCTTGTCGGCCATCTGAGGTAGACAATACCATCAAAAAGCTAAATGATGATCTATCTAGAATAGCCTTGTGGTCAGAACAGAATAGTTTATTACTTAATTCTAATAAAACTAAGTACCTTATTTTTGGTAATAAATACCAACTTGACAGTTTGAACCCCACTGTGCAGGTCTTGGTCAACCATGATCCTATTGAAAGAGTCTATGAGGTGCGCAACTTGGGTCTTTATATGGACAGTGGCCTTAGGTTCGAAAAACATGTAGCCCTTTCAGTGAGATCTTGTTTTTATAAGCTGAAAATTCTTTATAAGATAAGGCCTTATCTAAACCAAAGTCTGAGAATCCAACTAGTAGAGGCGCTTGTTTTATCCCAATTAAATTATGCGGATATTGTTACTGGTCCCCGGCTCCTTAACAGAACTCAGAGATTTGTTCAGAGGGTTCAAAATGCTTGTGCTCGGTACTGCTTCGAAATCCCATTTAGAGGTCATGTAACCCCATTTCTTAATAGTTGTTCTATGCTTAAAATGAAGCATCGTCGGAAACTTCATTTAGCATGCTTGCTTTTTGGTGTGATCAAAAATGAAACTCCATCATATTTATTCAATAAGCTATCATGGGCGGGTAACAAAAGATCTGCTTGCCCTCGTCAATGTGCAATACAGCTAGTGACTCAGCATCATCATACAGCCACCTTTAGGGGGAGCTTTAGGTATTCAGCAACCAAATGCTGGAACAATATACCGCCACCTTTAAGAAGCCAACATTCAATGCACAGCTTCAGGGTAAAATTAAAAGCATTCCTGTATGACCATCAGCGTGGGCAGGCAGATCTTGTGTTGGATACAAGTGCACTTTAGGAATTTTTGTAATCTTTCAGTTAACTGTGTTTCTATATTATTGTTATTTAGTTATTTAATACTGTCCCTACAACAGTAACGCATATCATGTTCTCACTACATTTAAGTATATATGTAATCGTGAAATTGTCTGTTTTTAACCGCTTCATTGATATCCAAGGGCCTAAGCCAAGTGAACATTGTATTTAATTATTTTAAGTAGAAATTTAGTATGTATTTTCGCTATTAGACGATAAAAGAATCGGACTAATCTGCATATATTTCTAACTGATTTTTGCAAATTACGGAAGAGATACGATTTTTACAGATTTATAGTAATGTAATTCTCTAATTGTTCGGTACAACTATGTCTACGATAAAGACGGATGTGTTGACTTTGTCAATTAATATAATGTGTGGTCATATTACTATTGTTATATTTATGGTATAAATGTCACTCCGTGGGTCTAGCGGAAGACCAGCGTTGGTTTTATACAAAACCAGCATATGCTGAGCTAGGACCCATTTAGGACTTCATCAACTATTTTATTTTATGTCAAAATTTAACATTTATGTATTTTGTATAATAATATGTGTCCTAAATAAAAATATTCTATTCTATTCTATTCTAAATACTATGAAAAAACTTTAGCAGTCAGTTACGCAAATTGTTCTTAAACAAGTTTCAAAACAATATATATATATATGTAAACATAATATCTTCGTTGTCAGAACTTATTTAGTAGATAGAAAATAGATGGGATTTGTCAACAAAATTTTCATGAGTGTGTTGTCAAAAACACATAGATACGTATGTATGAGACGAAAACTTCCAAGTGTGAGCCAGACTTACACTCAAAGGTTTCCGTACTATGGCGTATCTAATAGGTAAATAATAATTATTATTCTTTACTTCTTCTCGCTTCGGCACAATATTTTCTCTCCTTCAACTTTCCTCTATAGGTCGTTATCTCAAAATTCACATCTTTTCCGCCATATCATCTTTTACGCAATCATTTCGTTGGTCTATTTCTCCTTTCTCTTGTCACGTGGCATTCTTCTTTTCGCATTATATGAACACGATTCTAGTCTGTCACTTTTCAGTATCTTAATACTTTCAACTTGCGCTACTTCCAAACTTCTAATTTTCGTAACTATTTTTCATTTATATCCATCTCAACATTCGCATCTCGGCAGCATGCAATATTTTTTTATCTTTTCGCTTTGTGGCAATGGATAATAAAATTAAAGGATAGTATCTTTTGTAAGACGTTCTATGCTAAGTAAACTGACGCAAATACTTCCGTGCCGTAAGACATTTACACATCGGATTGCCTGCGGAGATCAGAGATTTGATTCCCGTCTTGAATCTGGGTGCTAATCTATACATCTATGTAAATAAATAAAATTGGAGTGTCTGTTTGTAATATTAAAATAACCGCTTTTTACTAAGTGCATTCGGACGTATAACAAAATTTTTACAATTTTTGTTTGTCTGTCTGTCTGTTTGTTCCGGCGAATCTCTGAAATGGCTGCACCGATTTTGACGGGACTTACACTGGCAGATAGCTTACGTAACAAGGAGTAACTTAAGCTATTTTATTTAAAAAAAATAGTATTTGGTAAAAAATTATAAGTCTAAAAATTTATTTTCCAATTTAAGTTGACCTCAGATTAATATCAACAATCATATAAAATAGGGTTCAGCTTAGGCTGAACATTGTTTTATTTCTCATTAAGTTGACCTCAGATTTATAGCATCAATCATATGAAATAGGGTTTAGCTTAGGCCACATTGTAGGTTCGAACGCACGTATTCCGGAGGCGCATGGCGTAACAGTTGCATTCGATAATACTGACTGTTTGCATATTTCATTTATATTTTAGGGTCTACAGGGTTTGTATTCCAAAATAAACCAAAAGATATATCAAAAAAATGCTGCCCAAAGTCACTATTCCACGCGGACGGAGTCGCGGGCACAGCTAGTCAGTATATAAATTTAAATGATGCGCAGTTCGGATTTAGGCCTGGACTGTCAACTAAAAGTTCTATACTTGTTTTAAAGCATACTGTGGGGTACTATACTAGGAGGAGGACGCCGGTATATGCGTGTTTCCTTGATCTGTCCAAAGCATTTGACCTTGTATCGTATGATCTCCTGTGGGTCAAGCTGAGTGATGCGGGTGTACCGGTTGATCTGCTTTTCCTCCTGAAGTATTGGTACTCTAACCAGATTAATCAGGTAAGATGGACTAGTACATTTTCCAATGAATACAAGCTTCAATGTGTTATGAGACAGGGTGGAATCAGCTTGCCATCGCTGTTTAACCTTTATGTCAACCAGCTTTTAAATAGGCTTAGCGACGCTCACGTCGGGTGCTATTTTGATGGAACCTGTTTCAACATTAGTTATGCGGATGATATGGTGATAGTGGGTCCTTCTGCTAATGCCATAAGAATACTGCTGTCAATATGCGAGACATATCCGGACGAGCATGGGCTAAAGTATAACACAAAAAGAATAAACTATTGATATTTAGGGCGCATAAACTTCCGATGGCCCACCAGGCTCCTCCTATAGTTCTCAATGGCGTACCTCTTGGGTAGGTTGAATGTTTTAAGTAGTTAGGACATAATGAATGAATTGTTCACCAACTAAAGTATTACAGCATCAGCGAGAAAAATAAAATATCTATATACATAGAATGAACAATAGGCGGCCCTATCGCTTAAAGCGATCTCTTCCAGGCAACCGTTTAACCCAGGAGATAAATATTACAAATATAAGAACCTGTGGTGTGGTAAGTGGTGGTGTAATATCTATGTAGTAATTAAATTATATATAAATATAAATGGAACATATAAATACACATCCAAATATAAAGTTATAATCTTAATACTTGTATATAATAATATATAGTACATCAGGAGCAATTTACATACAAAATATTAGATAGTGAATCATAGTTATAATAATATATACAATAGTTTGCTGATAACATATATTATACAGCTTTGCTTTTTCATAGACTGAAGATGATCTACTACAGTTTTTTTTAAATGAAGAAACTGATTTGACAAATTGTCACTTCAGACTTAAGGGACAATGAAGATGTGGATAGAGAGCGCAGGGCGCTGGCGGTTCCATCATAACGCAATAAAAAATAAAATAAAAGTTATAAATGTAACCAAAAATCGAATCCTTGCTCAACATGATCTCTTCAAGTCGTGAAGTATCTAATTATTCAATCCTAAACAAACCAACATTTAACCACTTCACCTTAATTAAAGTATCGGTAACAACAAACAATGGGGGTTTTGCTTCCGTTTTCACTGGGGTGTCAACTTTGTCTAACATAAAGTGTTTGTTAAAAGCTTTTGTATTCAATTAACTAGTTGATTTTGAACAATTAGTGTAGGAATTAGTAATATTAAATATTATTAATTGTATAAATATATATTAGTTTGTAGCGATATTATGTCCATTAAAAATATTATGTATAATCTATAGTAGTTGAATAAAATTCAATTAAAAACATTTCAACGTGCCGTTTCTTTTATCAGTTTGTGCATCCAGATGAAGAGTGGAAGGAGAGAATAAGTCGTGCTGACCCCATATAATGTGGGATAAGGGCAAGAAAAATAGAGCCCAGATCTCTGGAGTTTAAACTAAATTATTAAAGTAACAGGGTTAAAAAGTTAGAGTTCAATAGGCAATTAATTATATCTAAATCTAATTATACGAGTAATGTACACCACAAATCTTTTGCGTACCAACAAACTAGTGTTCATTTAGAGAATTATAGTAAATAAGCATCGTAATTAGTACGTAAATGGCTGAGAGAACAAAGCAAGGTCGCAGACGTAACAACACGAGTAAGTCACCTAAAGTGGAGGTGGGCTGGCCATGTTGCCCGAAAGGAAGAGTCTTGGTGCAAGCGACTCCTTGAATGGAGACCGTGGGGTAATAAGTGCCCTCAAGGAAGACCACAGATGCGCTGGAAGGACGATATAAAAAGGGTCGCTAATTCAAATTGGATCCAGAAAGGTCAATGTTGCGACGAGTGGAAAAAGTTGGAAGAGGCCTACACCAAAATGTTTGAAGGAGGCTGAAAGTAGAAAGATGAAGCATCAAAATCATCAATAAAAATCATTTAGTATTACGAAGCTTACGATACTATTATGGCACTACGTGATAATATTATATTTATTTTTTGATAGTTGTACTCTTATTGATATGATGGGATGAATGGTAGGACGAACAAAGCCCGTTTCGGCAGTAAAGCGTATTACTGTGAAATTCACTGCGGGCCAGCATATCAACTATTTCATTCATACGATCCGTTCTCTGATATACAGACATGGATTTTTTCAACGAGAACGATTCGAATTTATAACTATTTGAATACTAGTATATTAGAACAAATATTTAATACACGGAAAAGGTTATAATTATCCAAGATACCTTCTACGTGCATGGGCGAAGTGAGAATACTAACCTCTGCGGTCGGGGTCAGCCTGTCGTAAAAAGCGACAAAACAACCTTAGCTACGTGGTAGGGCTCCCAGCCCGTCTGAATGGCAACCACTTCTGGTCTCTAAGTATGCCGCCATACTAACCTTGTGTTGATTTCGGGCATTATTAACTAGTTGCCAGATCTCCTACATGGACGGCAATGTTTTATTTGTGCCCCTAGCGTTGCAAACATCCATAGGCGACTGCTTACTATTAAGTGGGCTGTCGGTCTAAAAGCTCTCTTTTTCTTCTAATCCTTCATGGCATTCGAAGGTTTAACTTAATAGCCCAAGCTTTTCTGTTAGTATAATAACTTATTTTTGCTTCACTGCCCTTCAGTAACACTTGAACTTTTTGTCCACATGAACAAAAATAAAAATATATCCTTTAGAACAGACAGGCCAATGATCCATTCTATAGCAATTGGTCACAGTCGACTCGTCACTCGAAGAAATTTTGTGTTATCTTTTTAAAAAATGGAAAATAGTATCGCATAGTATGAACATAAAAATATGGCTTAATTTGGTGTATACAGTAGCGATAAAAGCTTGCCTTACACATTTCAACACTTAAAAAATAACTTTCTACATGTTTATACTTCTGTATCCTGTCAAATCTCTCTTAAGAGCAATAAAATGTATTTTTACACGAAAAGTGTATTACAAAGTTAAATTACAGGCCAGCGAGTCATTATTAAGCTTTATTACTTTGCTTACGTTGTTTATAGTCTAACATTATTTTGTAATTTCTTACTTTTGATGTACTTTAATAAAGTTTACAACGCTTTTATGGGCTCAAAATTGAATGAATGATTATCGCTTCCTTTTTGTGGACGTTTTTGCTGCTTTTAAGGGATATTTTATATTTAGTAATTATAGTTGATTTTAAACATTTTCTAGCCGTTTCCGCCCGCTTCGCTGGTTGAATAACAGAAAACAGTAAATATAAAAGTGCGAATAAATTTAGATAGATAGATAACACTTTATTGTAAACCAATTTTACAAAAACAATGAAACTTATTTACATAATCAATATGTATTTGACTTACAATGGGCGGCCTTATCGCTACAGAGCGATCTCTTCCAGGCAACCCAAATTTATTTTGTTAGTAATACACTAACAAAAAAGTAAGCTTGATTGAGCGAAACTACTCGGCGAAAGTAATATTCCTACCAAATTTCAAGTCTCTACGCCGTATGGTTCCAGAGATAGGTGGAAATATCTTATTATAGATTTATCAATACTATATTTGAAATTAACGAAAATAATAAAAAATTAAATATATTTTTCGATAATCTTCTTCTTCCTCCTGCCCTAATCCCACATTATATGGGGTCGGCACAACATACATATTACATGTCCATGGTCGGGGGCGATCCTGAAATTAAAACCTTGTTAGCTAAGATAATAATATAAAAAAATGTAAAAAGTAGGCATAAAAATTCAGATGAATAACGAACTAGATTCTTAAAAAGTTTATCATAAAAAGCCTAACAAAAGTGTAGCGCCTACAAAAATTTACTTCGCAAATACACTCTCGCAACATTTTATTATAAAGTTGAATTACAAACCTGGGCATTCATTGGACTCCGTCAAAATTGCTAACAAACTGTGAATTGGGTGTTTTATCACCTTTCATGACAACTTCGGTACATGTTATGCGTTTTGTTTAGTGATTTATACTGAAAGTCGGATGACTTTTTTGATAAGGAAATTTTTCTTGACAACTTTTCTTGTTTAATGTTAATAAATATTAATCACGGTCTGAATAATGAGAATAAATTTTTAAAGTACTTGATTCATTTAAATTGGAGGGAGAATAATGTAAGAAGACAGCCTATAAACGTCCCACTACTGGGCTTGGCCTGTAGTACTGGCCCTAAGGGAAGGATATTGGCGGGTTACATAAAATGGTGGTCAAGTTTCACCGTCGATACGTGCCAGTAATGCTGTAATAATATGCACCTTATGCGTGAACAACCGTCTGAGTGGTACATGCCACGGTTAATTCGAACCCGGGACCTTTAGATAATAGTCTCCGAGTGTAATATCAAATACATACTAATATACTGTATACGGTAGAGTATTTTATCGGGATATGTTGATGCCTTCGCCATCTAACTTAATGACATCAAAATATCAATAACTCAACAAATTAGTTCTTTGTTATGTTAGTTACAAAGATATTGAATATTAGGTTCTAATCGATTGTCATATTTATCAAACTCGAAAAATTTTTAATTTTAGAAGATTGTTTGGCTAAAAGTTTTTACAATTCTAGTTTCGCATTGTTTTATATTACTTCGTATTAATAAGTGGATGACTGCAAAAAGTTTAGTTTTATCGTGTAATACCTATATAGTTGGCCAAGATATATATGGTCTTAAAATAAAGAAAGGAGTTTTTAAGCAAAATAAAACTAAACTTTTTCAAATCCAAGTATTCTAGAACAAGAAAAATGATACGAAATAAATTTATTTCAAAAGTATCGTGTGATGTACCGCGTGTATATGCTATTGTGTTCTAAGGTCAAAAAGAAAACAGTTATTAAAGTTTTGATAAATGACAAAAATATAAAACCCAATTAATATTTACAATGTAGCATATTAACAAAAATTGGTTATTAGGGTAGTTCTGAGATTATGCGATGTTTCCACATAAGGCTTTGGGTGGCGACTAGGGTTGAAGTCGGTATTCCGTTGCTGCAGCCGCTGGCCACCATATCTCGGCCAGTATCACAAGGTGGCTGCCGTAAAGTTAGAATGGAGATCCGGAGTTCTGACATGGTATTTGTCGTTCGGTTTCCCACGGATTTAAAGTCAGTAACAAAGTTAGTAAAATAAGCCCGCGAGCATTACAAGAATGGACCCTATTGATATTTTTACTAACATGTGTGTACAAATACATATACAAGTGTCACATGAAATTTTTCTCTACGCATTATATCACCATAACAACAATATTATATGTTGCAACAATTTATCATTGTCAGTGTAATGGTGTGCCCCGGATTGTAAGTTTACATGTAATCACTCAAATGTTTCTTCACCTCCAAAATGCCTCACAACTCGAACCCTTGTTTTTCCTATGTATTTTATACGCAACTATTTGCCACATCCTCCCAGGTGCAAGATTAAGTGGCGGGATCACTTGAGGCGTCGCAAAGAAAATGTCTCGTTAAAATTCATGAGCGGCAATTGTTGAGTTTCCCCAGAGTTGAGTGATATTAGATTTTTCATTGAAGCCCCTAAGGGTGAACGTAGGGTTGCCTGTCCCTAAAAGTTACGGAATAAAAAAGTTGATAATTTTCCACCTACAAAAGTCGAATACGATACATCAATATATTTCCCTGTTGTTTATTAGTTTGAGTCCTGTATCTTTGTATAATATACGTATATACTTCTTCTTCTTCCTCCTGCCCTTATCCCACATTTTATGGAGTTGACACGAAATGTTCTCTTCTTCCACTCTCCTCAGTTAGCAGTCATCCCAACATTCCCACCCTTTTATGCCATATCATCTTTTACGCAATCCATCCATCTTTTTTTTGGTCTACCTCTACTCCTTTCTTTTTATTGCTGTAGGACAGCAGACAGGTTGACGGCCCGCTTAGAATTTATCAGATACCATCGCCTAAGGATGTTTGCAACACCAGTGGCATCACGAACACGCTGCTGTCCCATAAGGGTACTGAACTTAGGTCACTAATGCCGGAACACAACACAAGGTTATTATGGCGGCATGCTTAAGACCAAAGTGGTCGCCATCCAGACGGTCTTGAGGCCCTACCACGTAGCTAGGGTGGGGTGTTTAGTCGCCTTTTACGACAGGCCGACCCCGGCCGCAGAGGTTAGTATTCTTTCTCCGCGCCTGCACGAATAAAAAACTCCTGTATCCATCCACTCTCATTTCTATCACTTTCCTTGTTATATGGCATTCTTCCCTGCGCATTCCATGGAAGAAAGAAAGAAAGAAAGAAAAGAACAAGAAAAGAACGGTGGTCTGAAGCTCAACGTGGCGAACCGAGTACTTGGCCCATAACTCCATAAATCCCACACCCGTACGCATAGGCGGCGACACGGTCGAGCGTGCGGACCAAGTGAAATACCTTTAATCTGTATTTCACGCGTCTGGTGACATCGATTGCGGCATCAAGGCACGCATTGATGCCGCGTGGGCCAAATGGCGCGAGGTAACTGGTGTCATTTGTGACCCCAAGATGCCGGTAAAGTTGAAGGGACAGGTCTATAAGACCATCATTAGGCCTGTCCTTTTATACGGCTGTGAGGCGTGGCCGGTTTTAGAGCGACGCAAGCAAGAACTGCGTGTCACGGAGATGAATATGCTGCGGTGGATGTGTGGAGTGACGCGGAAGGACCGCGTTAGGAACTCCCGCATTCGAGGAAGCCTTCATGTCCGTGACATTGCGGATAAATTGCGGGAGTGTCGGCTCCGATAGTACGGCCACGTTTTACGGCAACCGGATGCTTGCGTGGGAAATAAATGTCTGGCGATGCCGCCTCCGCCGGCCTCCGGCAGGAGGGGTAGACCCAAAAAGTGCTGGCTTGACGTCGTAAAGGGTGATATGCGTGCCAATGGGCTCACTACCAGGGATGCTGAAGACCGTGCGAAGTGGAGAAGAAAAAGTCGGAAAGCGGACCCCGGGCACCGAAGCGAGAGTTTGGGCTGCAACCGGGATTCATCGTTAAGATGATGATGATGATACTCGACTACTAAAAGCATCGATTTTTTATTGCTTTGGAATGGCACAATAGGCTATCGGCCCTTTTAATAGTAAAATGGATATATCGAAAAAAATTCATTGCTTCTAAACCCCTTTATTTGGTGGTGGTTGGTGTTTCCATTATCATCCACGTAGGAGAGCTAGAACCTGGTCGTAGAAATGGTGAAACATAACACAAGGTTACTATGGCGGTTTCTTTAGAAAACCAGGGTCATTACTATATAGACAGGCTTGGGGCCCTACCCCCTAACTAGGGTTGTTTTGTTGTCTTTTACGACTGACTGCTCACGGGCTGTACTGAGAAATAGTTAAAAATTAACAGACCCTTTAAAACTATATCAAACTAAACACTTGCAAGCATTTCTTTAACAGGCAAAGTTGACTATGTTAGCATACTTCCCTAACTTAAACGACTTTTTAACTACCGTTTAAAAAGTTAAACCCCAACCCTACCATATTACCCTTTGCGGTCTTGTTACCTACTATTTTATTTTTTATATTGCATGAATTTTACTTGGTATACGGATAGCGGTATTATTTTAATAAAAAGTAAAAATATTCAGACTTCGTGCATAGGATGCAAAAAATAAGAAATGATATTATAAGAGTAGGTAATGAGTGTCTTTGCATAATCCGCAAACAGCGACGCTGACATTGTTTCCAGATCTACAATTTTTTTTAATGGCTGTAGGACAGCAGACAGGCTGACGGCCCGCTTAGAATTTAGCAGTTACCATCGCCTAAGGATGTTTGCAACGCCAGTGGCATCATGAACACGCTGCTGTCCCATAAGGGTACAGGAATCACTAATGCCGGAACACAACACAAAGTTATTATGGCGGCATACTTAGGCATCTCGACAGGCATGTGGCCCTACCACGTAGCTAGGGTGAGTTGTTTTGTCGCCTTTTACGACAGGCCGACCCCGGTCGGAGAGATCTGTATTCTTTCTGCGCCTCTGCACGGATTTAATTAGTCCAAAAGGACTCATAGAGGTATTATTAATATCTTCTTAAAGTACCTCTTCATATAATTGTCTTTTTGAGGGTAGTTTATTGTTTTTATTATTGGTTAGCTGGCTGCGCCAGTTGAATATATGAGCTAATAACATCATTTGAATCTTATGTCTGGAATTGCTGATTTCTATCCCTACTTGAAATATCCTCCTTCATATTGCACGAACTTACACTTTTCATGCAGTAAAATAATTTGGTAACCTTCAAAATGAAAAGTTAACATTTCTTGGATCTAGCCATCTTATAGGAGCCTACTGGAGCCGAATTGATAAATTTGACCTAAGCTGTATATCTAAAAAACATAAAACTATAATATTTATAAACTTTATTTATTTATGGTAAAAATAAACATTGCAGAAAATGGTTAATTACAGGTCATTGAAACGTTAACAATGATCAATTATTTATAATCACGATTAATATTACATTTATTGTATCTATTCCGCAATTTCCAAATTATACATTTGAAATCAATGTTTTTATACCAACATTTATGTCTATATGGCTAAATAACTTAAATAATTTGAAATTTCAAACATTTCTTCAATGTATCTAAGCAGTAAAAATATATTGTTCATATATCTACATGTTTTTAATGTTGATATTTTTTATGCAGAGTTATCTCAATAAAAGCAACATTAAGCCAATGTGGCACTCTTAAAACGAACACAGAATGTAGATAGTCCTTTATGTAAAAAGGAATGACCGAGTGCATTAGCAAAACGGATGCCTTGTCGGTGTCTGTACATTGTGCACTGTAGTGCCAGATGAGACATGAATAGGGATTGCAAAGCCATAAGTTTATCGATAAAGTATTATTATTTAAATGTTAAATATTTTTTATTACATCTGGTATATATTAATTGTACTTAAGTTATGAGACAATCTAGACTAGAACAAATAAAAGAAAGGAGTACTACAAGGTTCCAGGACGTCATAAGGATGACGACTGACGGGATCTCTCGGAGAAATTATTTGTCAGGAACAAACGAATATGAACGCATAATCTAGCGATCACGATCTTCAGGTATGAAAAACCGATCAGAGAAAGAGAGAGAGAGAAATTATAAGAGGTATATTTAAATAGCTTCTGAGTTCTTACATAATGTGGCTATTGCAGTTCGGCCATGGAGACTCGAAATAAAAGGCTAAGTGGATACAAGAGCTCTCCCCTAATATCCTCTCATATGAATCTACTTAACTGTTGCTGGATATATCTTCGTTACACAATATTTATGAATTAGGCACTTCAACTGTCATAAAATCGGAATAAAAATATTTGTTCAATTTCAGAACATAATCATAATCCAAATTATTTGAGATAGATACAGTATTTCTATTTTCCATTTTATTTTAACCTAAAATGCTTTGTCTATCACTTCATAGACTCTAAACAGGTTTAGAGTCATCCTATACATACGATCACATTATATCCATACGATAATCAAAACTACATAATTAGCAAATGTAAGATGAAGTGACTGTGAGACGATTATATCTATTGTTGGAGGAATGGGTGAGTAAACAAGTCCTAGAGTAGGTCCTTACTCGATAACTGTATCTGCTAGACTAATTTCACCACGGTTTATGTAAGTTTATTGGTTGAAACTGGATGAGAAAGCCATAGGACCGGACCAACAGTAGTCCACAATTGACTGATTGTGAATATGTAACTGTATTTAAATTATTATGAATTATCGATGATCTCTAAACGTTACTAATATGAAAAGCTTGCCAGATTAATGTCCTAGAGACCTAGAGATTACTATTCCGTAAAAATTATTATAAAATAATAAAAAATTTATTATAAAATAACTTTTAATTCTACTTTAAAGGATAGGATATTTATTATGTTAATTGGAACATAACGCCAGTTTTGATGCAAAAACGTTTCGTAGACTTTATTTAACTTTCATAGTTTTGATTATCGTGTGGATATAATGTGATTGTATGTATATGATGACTCTAAACTTAGCCTTTTATTATAAAATAACTTTTAAGTAATTCTACTTTAAAGGATAGCACCCCGGACCCCAGTACTGGTAAACATCAGTTTGCTCGGTATAAAAAAAACGTTCATGTGGTCTGATCGAGATGTTATGCTGCCTGATGATTATATTTGCAAGTTCAAAGGATCCAGCGCCTGTTTTGTAAGGGAATTTGAACTGTTGACTAGCTGAGTTCAATATTTTTATTGATACATGTAAGGGACATGATATTGTTGAATATTGAAATGATATTTTTTAAATAAAGGGGAGTTAGTCTAAAGGTGGTGGTGATGTACAAAATACTTCACCTTCAGAGTGAGTGGCCTACTAATAAATAATACTCGGTACAGATTTTATTCAATTTATTTGTGCCAGCGACCACGATGTACCACTGCACATAGACCACTGCTCACATAATGTAATGCTTATTCAACAATATCATATCCCTTAGAACACACATACACTGAATGCAATTAGTCCCAGATCTAAAAATGTATACACAATTTGTTGATGATTAAATTTAATTATGTTCGTCACCAACAGGATTGATGTTATGCGTATAAAACTACTAGATAAGTCTAATAAATTAGAATGCATGATGTGTAGCTTTGTCGTTGTTAATTTTGGATAAATATTATGAATGCTGATTGAAGAAGATCAACCGATATAGCAGCAGTTTTAGCGTTATAAAAAGTCCAATGGTGTCATGTTCGCAAGACGTAAGTGATGATGCAGCGGCACCACTTACGTCTAGGCGCTCGGTCGACGAATATGTCGACCGAGGTCGAATCTCCTAGATCTCATACCTCTCTAATAAGTATAATAAAAACTCCGACTAGTGATATAGTGACTTTATATCACTAGTCGGAAAAGCCGGGTTTCCACTCGGTAAAGCTACCTGCGTGCGGTGTCCCATACCTGACAGAGTGTTTCTTACTAAGTTGAAATTACTTGAAACATCTCTATAGATTTGCGCTCAAGCCGGGGATTTCGCAGAAAAATGACCTAAAATCGATCCTACGACCCTCCCAGGTGGCTTTTTGTGACCATTGGGATTTTTGGTGGTTATGCCACAGCAACCATCCTGGATAGACAGATGGGTGGTTGCAGGAACAGGCTGGAAAACCACATGTCGGTTTCCACCGGTTTTTAGGCTGCACTAATAAGGTGTAGTTTTGCTCGGGTAAAATAAATGTCCTCAAGATAGAAACGTATTGAAAATAGGTATTCTATAAACTTGACTATGCAACGTACGTGTCAAAACCTCGCTTGTAGAACAATAATTTTACTATTACTCCTTTTTTGGTTCAAACGCAGCAAAAAAAAACTTATAGTTGGTGTTTTTCTCAAGGTTGAGACAATCAGACGGCAAACTTCAGTTTTGAGACGTTTGGTCTAAAAAATGAATTTAGGCACATCTGTTTCATCTATTTTCTCTTCACTTAAAATACCTAGTCAGGTCATAAATTCTGTCACATGTTTAATGTAAAATAATTGTAACAAGTTTATTCATTATGTAACCATTCATATACCAAAATGAACTTAACAAAACATAGATTCTTATGACATTAAAGTTTATTCAAAATGACCTCCGTGATTTTGAATACAAGCCTTCAATCTGCGCGGCCAGTCGTCTATCGCAGCACGAACGAGGTCCATGTCAATATCGGCGGCTGCCTTAATCAAGGATGTCTTGAGTGACTCCAAATTGGGATGACGCTTTGAGCACGCCTTTTCCTCCAAGTGTTGCCATATCTTGTAATCTAACGGATTCAAATCTGGACTGGAGGAGGGCCAGTCTTCGTGCCGGATGAAGTCGATTTCACGCGCCGCCAGCCAGTCTTGTGTGCTCTTCGCTCTATGAGCGGGCGCCGAATCTTGTTGGAATACCCAGTGCCTGTTATTGAACATGGTATGAGAAACAGGTTCCACAAGGTTCGTCAGGACTGTATTTTGATACACAACAGCATTCGTTTTTACACCTTTCTCACAAAAATGTACCTCTGTTAGCCCCAATAAGAAACTCCCAACCATACCATGAGCGAGGATGGAAAATGACCTCGTTGGACACGCGGAATACGGTTGCTCGCTTCTTCACTACTGTGTGCGTACACCTTATCATTTTGTTTGTTGTAGCTCTCTTCTACGGTAAACATTTTTTCATCCGAAAAAAGAATTTCCCGATATTTTTTTCCCGCGTACCGCTTCAACAAAGCGCGACATCTCTTCAGTCTCAGGTCCATTAGACGAGCATTCAAACGATGTCCTGTTTTTCTTCGATATGCCCGAAGCCCTAAGTCTTCATTTAACACCCTTTTCACCGTGGTTCTGCTTAACCCCATCTGAAGGGCCAACAGTTTCTGCTTACGTTTGGGATTTCTTTGAATTCGTGCCTTCACAGCTTCTATCACTGCTGGAGTCCTAACAGATCGAGGGCGACCACTTCTTGACCTGTCATCTACACTAGAGTCTTCATTGTATCGTTTGATGGTACGATAAACGAATCTTTTGGTTATATTCAAATTTTTCAGTATGTTAAAAATTTGAATTGGCGCGTAACCGCAACGATGCAACGCAATAACTGCAACACGGTCTTCTTTAAGCGTCCACTACATATTTAAAAATTAGTAAAATTCTAAAAGTTATACATTTTTATTTTCATGAACAATTCGAAATTCGAATTCAATAAACTTTTTTGTGGCCAGCATTCTAAAAGAAAAGTTTTTACTGTGTGACAATACTTATGACCTGACTAGGTATTATGATGACCTGACATACCTGAAAACATACCTGATAAATATAACGGTTTGATATATTATTTGATGGTTATATCTCGGGTTTCAAAATCTACACGTTGGATGCAACCGAAATACATATTTTGTAGTAAGAAGAAGTAAGGAAACCCTAACAATACTATAAACAACCCTTCTAGAACAAATTCGATCATATCAAGAGTTTAGAATTAATTAATGGTAGCTAAGCCACATCTCACGACCCTTCTCAATCTTGGTCGCGTGATCCGGCTTCCACCTTAATTTAGAACAGAGAATTACGCCTAAGTGACTTTTATTGCAAGGAACAAAGATTCCACGGGCGAATTTTCAAGTAAACACAATGTTGAACGCCGTTTATTTCTGACGTTAACTGGCCTGAGAAAAATTTAGTGTTTAACATTAAAAATGTTTCTTCTTTCTTAACGGATGTTTTGTGAATTTTAACTGTTTTGTTCTGAATTAATAATTGTTATTGCTTTGTTTAATCTGATCGTTATTGTCGTTCTTAAGAAAATTATACCAATTATAAACTTATCATTTATTGGTATAAAACAGTTTTATTATGTCTGTATTGCATCCATATCGACTTGCAAAATGCATTTGCAAGACCTGGACTGGTGGTACTATTCGCGGGAATTTTTATCCGTGCAGGGGCGGAGAAAGAATACTAACCTCTGTGGCCGGGGTCGGCCTGTCGTAAAAGGCGACAAAACAACCCACCCTAGCTACGTGGTAGGGCCTCAAGACCGTCTGGATGGCGACCACCTTTGGTCTTAAGTATGCCGCCATAATAACCTTATGTTGTGTTCCGGCATTAGTGACCCAAGTTCCTGTACCCTTATGCAAACACCTATAGGCGACGGTAACTGCTAAATTATAAACGGGCTGTCAGCCTGTCTGCTGTCCTACAGCAATAAAAAAAACGAGTAGCATTCGATTTTTATCACAAATACAACATAACAAATTTATAAATAACATAAACTTTTATATCTCCAAATAAATACAAAAACTTGTTTAAGGACTCTTTTTGCTTCGATGGTCTTCAGGCAGCACAAGATTTTGAACAACTGTTCGTTGCAGATCACATTCATATGGTACTGTGGTATACCACAGAAACTATCACATGGCTCGCTTAAAAGTGTTTGTTTTCATCTTTAGAATCATGCCTAGAAATTATGTAAACTTCATAAAAATGAAATTCATCATCGGTAATTATTTTCAGTGGGAATCTAATAGAAATTATAAAAAAAAGGTTCTCAACAAACATTCCAGCAACTGTTTATCGTTCAAATAAGTCTCAAAAACCAATTTCGTTTATCAAGTGACCTAGAACACAATATTCTGGGAAAACTAACATAATTCAATCTGTTGCTAGCGAGGGTTGTTTTTATATTCATAAGTGAAACCACTAGGGGACGCCTCTGTTCCGCAGATGTAGGCAAAACAATGTAAGTTGTTTCGGGCTCTGCTCGTAAATAGATAATGTGACCTGGCGCTCTGTATGATGTGTGTCAGTATAGTGTTTAGAGGTTAAATGCACAAAGAAATATATCAAAAAATGTCTGCTCACACTAATATTTAGATTTGTTAAAATTTAGTACAATGTGTTGTATGTATATGTACTTACTCTAAGAAAATTAGATGCTAAGTATCAACGTGGCTGTTATTATTAACTTTGTGCTACAAATCATACAGTTGGCCACACTCACATGAGTGAGGCCGACCGTTGTATACATAAAGACGTGCGTGTGCGTGAGCATACGTGTGTAATTGTGCATGTGTGATCTAAAAATGATTAATTAAGACAAATTTATCTTTTGTATTTGGTTTAATAGGGCACTTTGTTTCTTGATTACTCAACAAATAAATGCAAATACCATTTAATAGAGTTATTATTACCAAGTTATTGTGTTCCATTTTACAAATTATCTAGATACGCTTGCTTTTCAAATACTTATTAGCAAGAACTTTTAGGAAAATCATATGAAACTTTTGTTTATTTAATTATTTAACTCTTTCAAATTATTCACCCGTTTTCGTCTATGTTTTGAAATTATATGCTCGGACGAATTATAATAGACATTCCGATGTTTTAAGGCAAGATAAGAAGCTCATAGTCATAATCAAATTATCTCTAAATGGGTTTTGGTGAAAGTCTGAGACAGGAAGCAGTACCATCGGTTTAAATAATGCAGAACCTGCATTTCAGTCTTTATACTGATAGATTTACAATCTATCTGATGTTGTTCATGTATATTTTCACATCACCTAAATTCTATTAAATACAGATGTGTATTATTATATAACGTTATATCATTTTTTATAAATTAAAAAAATAGTTCAATCCATGAAATGTAACCGGCACGGATTTTTACAAGCATAAAATTGACGACCACGCACTACCAGAACAAATATTTGCAGATAAAGCAAATATCTTGTTATACGGAGGAATCAAAACCACAGCTGCGGTCGTATTAGGTCATTTATGTAACCATATCTTTGATTGGAAATGAATTATGTAACTATATAGGTACGTAGGTATTTGATCAAAGTCCCGCAATAGGAATGATATAACTTGCAATACTTCAACAACTAATAATAAAGTTCTAATCCATACAGATCCTCACAGACAATGTTAACTAGAATTTACATGCACTTTGGGGATAGAGAATATCGTAAATTCCCTGTAGATTAGACCGAGCTGTGTCGTTACTGTTTCCGACGCTACAGAGCGATGTCTGTAATTACCATCTCCGCTGTGTACTTTGTACGTACATATAACAATTTTTATAATGAATTTATTATTATAGATTATTAATTGTTTATTATTATTTGATTAATAGTATATTGTGTTCATAAATTGATCTTTTTGTCCATTTTATATCATGACTGATCAACGTTTTTCTACCATATAAATAAAATAAAAAATCATAGTAAAATTAGGCCTTAGTAAGCGCCAACATCGCGAAATGAGTAACAATGCTGAATTTCAAATCAATCGCTTATATACCTATATAGAATATTAATAGAAATTGCCGATTAGTACTGAAAAATTTAAATTCGTTTTTTCCTATGATGTCACCTATTTATTTAATCGAAATACCTTACCTTTATTTACCTTTATTTTATTTTATTATCTATATATGGCTGCCACCTAAATGATGCCTTTACGATAAAACTCTGAGGTTCTAGTTTGGTTAAACTGTGTAACAGCATTTTGTACTGCCTTCTGGCAAGAAATTTTTTTATCACGTAGAAAATTGTCCAAATCACGAAAAAATATGGTAATCCGCTGGAGCAGGGTCTGGCGGGTACGATGGATGACATATAGTAGGCCCCTGTGGAAGACCAGCATTGTTTTTTAAGAAGCAACTATCATTAGCAGAGGATCTTTTTATTAATTTTATATTTTAGAATTTACTAGTATTAATGCTGTTTGATTATGAATGAATGAAAACTCTTTATTGCATACAGATACTTAAAACTAACATTAGGTATACAAAAATAGAATGCTATATGATAATGGGCGACCTTATCGCTTGAAGCGATCTCTTCCAGGCAACCCGAATTATTTTGAAATGATCTGATTATTTTGAATCATTATTCCTAATTTTGAAATTTTCATTAATTATGACCTAATATTTTTTATTGTATGCATGGAACTTGTCTCCGAGTACAAATTATAATATAAATACAACCATTCAAGGTACGTAACCATTAGTTAAAGTAATATTTGTAGTTCTGTTAATTTTTACGTAACATAATGTATCTACATATTATAATAGTAAAAATCTTGATTGAATATTCGATGAATATTTGAGAGAATTCAATCAGGTGGCAGTAAATAATGTGCGGACGCCAGCACTGCGTGTGATAGTCCAATATGTTTGGGCCTGTTTGGGCACTCGTCACAGCCGTTGACACCGCCGAATTGAATATTATACGCAAATTGAATCTGCCAACGAGGGCACCTGTCAACGGATTTCATACCTAGTTAAGGACACCTGCTGCCAATTCGTCGTGTAATTTTGCGAAAACTTGCTGTATGAAATTATGTTTCTAAAGAAGTTTTATTGCCAGCTTGGCAGTAATAACGTGAATCTGAAATTCAGTTATTAGAATTAATTAAATTCTAATTTGTTATTTTTTTTAATTTTATTGCTATGGAACAGCATAAGGTGGCACTTATGTAAGCAGATACCGTCGTGGTACCTGGGTTACTTAACAAAACATAATGACAGTAACTTCTTACTAAAGCAGTCCGTCAGCCTGTTGCTGTTCCACAGCCATAAACCAAAACGATTGACTGACAACATGTTCCTATAATACTAATACCGCATAAATAAAACGTATTCACTTTTTCACAAGCAGTAGACTTCAAAGTGAGAAACGCGCTAACTGTCACAGTGCAAAACTTATGTACGCTGTTTTAAGCGCATTTCCGTAACACTTCTCTTTCTTGTGAAGCAAAAGTGGATGAAACTAAATTTTAAACAAGAAATATATTGTGTTAGTACTGCTAATTTAAGCTTTTTAAATAGACAGCCATGGAAAAGCTTTGCACTACCGCCACACTTTGTTAGCGGGATATACTCGTACTACCTGTAATTTTCGGGCTTCGTATGAGATATGAACTAATTTATGTAGATTAATAAATGTAAGGCGCTATGATATTAAAATTGTTAGCTGAAATCTATATATGTATGTATATGTAGTGAGACAGATAACATATGAATAACAAAAAACAGGAGTCAGCCAGGTACTTTTTAATTCTATCAGGCTGCTTTGTTCTTCACAACAGCGTGTTCATGGTGCCACTAGCGTTACAAACATCCATAGACGGTAACATCTTACTATTAGGTGGGGCGTATTGTCTGTCTAGTGTTCCTCAGTAATAAAAAATATCAGAAGAAGTTAAATAAGTTCTTCGTATGGTATGAAAGTGAAGTTTAAAATATTTCCATTATTTTGTGCCTATGCCGCGGTACAAGGTAAAAGCTGTAAGTAGATTGCACCACTTTGCCGTAGCCCGCCCTCATTTCGCGCCCTGTCTGCCCCTGGCAGGACTGTAGGGCCCTTCAGATCTCGACGTTTTTCTCAAGATTCCAAGCTCCTCTCACTTTTTGCATACAAAATACTATTAATATACATTCTATTATATTTTGCTCAATATTTTGTTTTTTATTCAAATTTATAATTTATATAAATATATAAATTATATAAATAGATATTAAACTATGAATATGAATAAATTATACATTTATTGTAAATATTATATAAATATAAAAACATATTATAATCTTATCATTATTTTGCATTTTGTTTTAACATAATAAATAAATAGTATATTTTTTTAAATACGGGCTCTGATTTGTCTAGCGTGGCTAGATACCAGTATTTATTTGTTCTTTATTTATTTCTTCCAGTTATTTTTTTCGCTGATTTCTTTTTTACCCGTGGCAGTTCTTTTTCGGAAATATTTTCTATTGTCTTTTTTTCTTTTAAAATTTGATTTTATTTGCTAATATGTATTATATATTTATTTTCTTCTTGATATTTTAAACAATTTTTCTTAAACTATTACATTTCTCTTTTATCCTTTTTCTCTTTGTCTTTTACAGTTTATTCTAAGTACTAATACATTTTTCTTCTTTCTTATATTTATTTTACATTTGAATTTTTAACAATATCTAACTTATCTTGGAGTGTCGTACTTAAGCTTACGAGTGACTAGCATTGCTTTCGTCTTCTCAGTGCTTAAGTTGAGCTCGTTCCGTTCACCCCAACCCCGCACACAGGCTAAGTATAATTTTATTATTATTTGACAACCTCCGTGGCTAAACGACTTACACACATGGGACAGCTGCGGAAGTCAAGCTTGATTCCCGTGGCGTGGCTAGGCGTTTAAGTATAATATACTATAGTAAAAGCATTCTTCTGCTTATTTTAAGACTAAATGGTACGTTTTAATTGTTCCAGTATATTTATAAATTATTTATATTGAACGCAGACGAACTTATTTTTAATCCTGTAACGTCCATGTTTGAGATAAATAAAAATAATAATTACCGAGAAGTTTTGAATCAAATATGTATGTTATTTTCCTTGTATCTGTAATTAATAGCAGATATTCTTAAAATGCGTTCAATAACATGTTTATTAAATTTTCGAGAGGCCAAACACCGCCCAAGTTGTGTTTTGGCTGCTATTAGTAAAAATCATTCGTAGTTGTGCGATAATATTTTATGTTCTATTTTTCTCACACCTGTACCATCTACTTCTTTTTCGCCAAGAGATGTCGTCGCAACTGTGATGTATGTATATTCAACAAATGAAGAGTTGACTTTGCCGCTATGCGCACGTGCTTGCCAATGAAATAAACATTTACGTGCACTAATACAGTACATGACCCCGTGTTATTGTTAGAATTCGTAGATTTGAAATCTGGTTGGATGGTAACTGATGTGTTATATTTACTATGTCTAATGTTAGGCAAGAAGCACTTTAAGAAAATTTAACATGCTAGCAATTTTCAGTTTAAAATATTTAAGACATAGTCTCAGGGTATCCATGTTTGATTTGTCAAAGGAGAGGTGAGAGCTAGAAAAGTATTCGACATTTTATATTTATTAAATTCAAATTTTACTACAAAAAGGTGTTTATATAGAATGTATCCAAAAATTAATTTTATTTTTTCAGAAAGTTTTATTAAATTTATTAATAAACGGAAAAGTCAAGTTGGTGCCAACGTGGCCAACTAGAAGCATTTCTTTGCTTCTTTGTTTGACATGGTTATTGATTTATTATCTATTGAAGAGTTATCTTTGAATTTGAGCCTGGAATTGTCAGAGTATATTGTATTATCTACTAGTTACATATGGTGCTTAATTGATATAATATAAGGATAATGCATTTTAATTACCGGAATCCCATTCAAGACCGAAACTATCTTGCAAACTATTTCGACGGAAACCTCAATGTGAATATCCGAAAGGGATTTAGGGCACGTATTACATTAGTCGAGAAACTAAGTTCCTCTTCATCGAACTGCTTTGTCGAAATACTCGAGATCAAAACTTAGATCACGGACTGAGCGTAAACAGATAAAGAGAAGACATCTACATCATCATCTATATAACATAATTTTTTTTTTAGAAATGTCTATGGTATTCATTTACAGAATATGCTGCCAGGCTCGTGTTTCTATGTATTGTGAAGATGTCACTGTCACTCAAACTCAATTTTTTAAGGTTTACATAATACATAGGAAAGAAGAAAATAATTTTTTACATTGCTGTAGGACAGCAGACAGGCTGACGGCCCGCTTAGAATTTAGCAGTTACCGTCGCCTATGAGTGTTTGCAACGCCAGTGGCATGGCTAACACGCTGCTGTCCCATAAGGGTACAGGAACTCGGGTCACTAATGCCGGAATACAACACAAGGTTATTATGGCGGCATACTTAAGACCAAAGGTGGTCCTTGCTGTCCGGGCTTGACGCCCTATGACGTAGCTAGGTGGGTTGTTTTGTCACCTTTTACGACAGGCCGACCCCGGCCGCAGAGGTTAGTATTATTTCTCCGCCTGCCCCTGCACGGATAAAAGGAATTCGTTAATCGTATATTAAAGCCCTTCTTTAGTAAGAAATTTTTGACCGAGGACTTAAATTTTTGGTCAAAGACAAATCAATAATGTCCTTCGGGATTATATTAATAAAATGCATTCCCACGCCCATGAAGGAGGATGATACCTTTTTTAGCCTGAAATATGGTGGGACCAGTCTATGAGTGGATCTGTTGTTTACCTTATGCTCATATTTATACGAGTAATTCACATAATAATTATTAATATTATATACATTAATTTTTATAATTTTATTAAGAAATGTATTGTGATGTAACTGTCATAATGCCTATTTTCCTAAAAAGAGCTCTGTCACTGTCATTGTCAAGACGCGAGAGCCACTGGCAATTGTGGATAACATACATACATAGATCGGTGAGAGAGATACCGATGTTTATCCGTGCAGGGGCAGAGAAAGATTATTGACCTCTGCGGCCAGGGTCGGTCTGTCGTAAAAGACGAAAAAAAACCCACCCTAGCTACGTGGTATTGCCCCAAGCCCGTCTGGATGGCGACCACATTAATTTGGTTTTAAGTATGACGCCATAACTTTGTGTTGTGTTCCGGCGTTAGTGACCCAAGTTCCTGTACCCTTATGGGACAGCAACGTGTTCGCGATGCCACTGGCGTTGCAAGCACCCATAGGCGATGATAACTGCTAATCTCTAAATGGGCCGTCAGCCTGTCTGCTGTCTTACAGGAATAAAAAAAAACTATATGAATACTATAATAGTACAGGTTGATAACTTAACTCCTAAAGAAAAACCCTGTAAATCTTGAGTTGTGTGCCGTATGGTGAGAGTTCCTTTCAGATTTTACCATTGGCTTACCTGATTCTTTTTATTCCTCAATTACATAAGTGACAGAATATCCTTAAAGAAATTAATCTCTTGCTTGAATGCTTAATCATTCACTTGTAATACCATGGATTATGATCTAGCGATGAATGAAATGAATGAATAGTTTCAGAACGTTCTAGAGTATACTCGGATAATTTAAAGTTTTTAAAAGGAAATAAGAAAAAAGTTTAAAAATGTAATCGTTTATAAAACTGTAAATATGTACCTATAAGTTCAATAAAACTATTTATTTATTTAAACAAATAAACAAACTACTTTCTAATTTAATTCATAATAAATTTAATAAATTAATTAATCAGTTGAATTCGGATACACACACGGACACATTAAATACAACGTATATTAATTTAATGGTACAAAGATTTGAGTATATATTATATAAGATAGAAAATCGGATTTTATAACTATTATTTGTGTGATGTATTTTGACCCGAGCAACGCCGGGTTTCGCTGCTAGTTATAGATAATATTAGTAGGTTTGTTTACCTGACATCGCTGAACAACGACCAAAAGTCTATCCTGCGATGTCTCCATGTAAGGCTTTGAGTGACGACCGGGGATTTAGTCGGTATGCCGCTTCGACCGCGCTGACCATAACACCTCGCCCAGTATCGCAAAGGTGGCCGCCGTCGGATTTGAACGGTAAGTCCGACATAACCACGTAGACTTCCCCGGGACTTCGGGATGGTAATAGTCATTCGGTTTCCCCAGTATGCAAAAAAGAAACTTCGTTTATCTGAAATTTTGCAACTCGTATATCTAATTTCATTAATGAAGTGGAAAGTTTGTCAAATACTGGGGCTACTTATCCGTCTATGCTACCCAAACCAGCATGTCTCTTATTTCCTAGTGTTCTAACGTAAACCCAGATAAATCGTGTGTTGAACCTGAGTGGTCCTCAGTCGGACACTTGTCAGAATGGTCGTGGTTGCGTTGACGAGGCACTCGGGGTGGAGTTTGCGAGGTCCATCATCATATAAGATCGCCTTCTTGTCAATGCGCTTACAATTTTGGCGGTTTGAGCAATTCCGAGTACACTGGACCATTGTGGACTCCGTTTTTTAGTAATTAGGTCAGTTCAGCGGGTTGGTGATCGGCCACATAATCTGAACTGACCCTGAACCACCAGTCTCTCCATCGAGTCTTCCTTTCTGCATATGTGACCAAAGAACTTTAATGTTCGCAGTTGCATAGTTGACGAAAGTCGGTCTTTGATATGGAGTTCTTGGTGATTCTCCTATCCTTTCAAATCCTTTCTAGCCGTTCCACAGCTGACCTGGTAATGGCCATCCTCATAATACTACAAATACATATCAACTATAAGTACCTAATAAAAATCTGTGTATCAGATGCCTTCATAAACGTCTTATCGGATGATAAAACGGGATGTCCCTTATGGTCAATATCTTGGAATATAGGATCAAATAGCTGATCTTAATACCATCGCATAAAGCCCTGTACAATAAAGGGGTGATTCAAAGAACCATAACAATACAGTTAAATAATAGTACCCAAGTACCCTTATGTTGGGGGATAAAAGTTATTTGGTGCATTTTTGGCAGGAATTTAACAGACAATGTTGGAGTTTAAATTTATTACAAAACATTGTAAATTTTAAAATTATATGCAAAATCATTTTCACCCAGTATTTTTTTTGTAATATGGTCTTGGATGAGTTAGATATATAATAAATAAATACACTACAAGTAGCACTCACATATCTACAGAAATTATGTCTTTCTATATGAGCTAGGTTGTTGTCCTATAATTAAACCTAAGCATAGGTTTTTCCATTGCTCTGGAACCGCAGACAGGTTGACAGCCCACTTATTAGTTACCGCCGCCTATTGTTATTTGCTATGGAACTGGGACTTGGTTAACTGGACCTTATGCCGGAATATAGCTTAAGGTTTGGAGCCCTACCACCTAGTTAGGGATGTTTTGTCGCCTTTTACGACCGGTCGCTCCTGGCTGTTAGGGTCACTATTCTTACTCCGCCCCCGCATGGAGCGACTTAATATAAATAACAGAACACATTAATTAAAATATATATAAAATACATTTTAAAAGTAAATTAACATCTTCAATTTATGTCCGTGTAATTAACGGATAACTATCACCAGGAATAATTATCGTATCGTAAGATATTAATTAGTTTTTTTACGTTTATTGCTTTGCATTTGAGAACAATTTTTTGACGAATTGAAAATACTACCTTCTTCGTAAAAAACGAAACAATATTTTGATAGTTCAAAAACACATGAGGAACGGATTACTTTTCATAATTCATGCATTTTTCCTTTTGGGATTGGGAAGAAAAAATGCAACATTTATTTTTGTGATTTTCTTTTAAAAATAAAGTATATCACGGAACTCTTTCTAATTTGACTAAGTTTCGATAGTAGAAATTTAACACACATAATAGTGAATTAAATTTAAAACGATTTTATTTATACAACATGGTTGTTGATTACATAAGAAATAATTTATAGGTTAAAACCATATGCAATATAATCGCATCGGGCTTCTATCAAATGGAGCATTTTCATTTTTTCTTGCTTACTTTATACAACAAGGCTAATGTAAAATTTAACCCGGCTTATCAGTCACCATGATATAATGTATGAATGAGACAAAGCGATTGTAATAGTATTAAATTAAGCGACCTTTCCTTTTTAATTCGGGAGTTATATATACGAATATGACTCGGCTGTTTTCGGAATGAGTTCGGTCACTATCTTCCGCTCATTCGAAGCGCATGCGCGCTTTCTACAACGGTCAGTACGCATGCGTAAACTGTGTCAGTTGCCAGTGACGTGATAAAACGTAACCTATATTTCAATAATTTATTAGAAAAACATTTATAAACGGTGTAAAATCATCAAAATGGCGAATCTTACATCTTTTCAACAAATTATATTAGTTTTCGTTGGAATTGCGTTATTTTTTTTGTTGAAAAGTGTTATAAAAATAATTTATATCTATGCTATCGGACCTGTAGTGAATAAAGTGGACTTCAAATCAAAAGGAAAATGGGCATGTAAGTTTTTGATTAATTTATTTATCAAGCATCGCAGCGTGTACTACTTTTAACCATACGTGATTTATTTACGATATAAGAAAGTGAAACTATGCGTTTATGACTACGAATCTTATTTGGTCATTGACCTCGGAAGTGTACTTGTGATGCATATTGGAATTGTTATAAAGATGAACGAATGATAAGGATTGAAATTTGTCGCCATTTCTTATTTTTGTCATATTCTTATACATTTAAAATTTACCTATATGGTTGAAAATTAATAACAGTAATAATTATTAATGTTGCATATTTCCTTATTGTTCGAGCAACAACGATATTTGTTATTAAGTTTATTTTATTACACGTACTTGATGCGTGTTTTTTGTACTGGATTTTCTAGGAGTTAAGGGTCAAGGGTTAAGTTAAGGAAAGAGAGGGACAATGGGGTTTTGTCCTTGTCGTCGAACTACCTCTGTCTCTGTATTTATCGCACTCTTGAACTCAATTGAAGGTTTATAATAATGTTCAGTCTTTTGATTGAGGATTGTATCTAAGGAATTACTGTTAAAGACACCAACATTACGAAGATGCTTCGTCTTCTATGCCTCAACGGACGACTTTGTTGAACACAAGTCTGGATATATGTCTGGAAGACGTCTAATTAGAAGAAAAGAGAGGGGGAGGAGTGAAGTATAAGATAAAAATTTTGATAGTCTGATCTTCTTACTTAGAGAGCTAGAGGTCACGGTTTCGTTTCGCATAACGGAAGAAAACATCGTGCGTTTAACCCATCTATTCGCCTTTGACAAGCGTTTCTGATATTCTATTGACCCTTGAACTCTTATTATTATTAATACATTTAAAGTCGTGATTTATTTACTAAAAATGCGCGAACTTAATTGAGATTGGCTTGTTAGAACCAAAAGAAGTATTTATTTTTCCGTTACTATAGTTAATTTCTTGGATAATAAATTGAAATCTCAGACATCCGATTCCAGTGCAGATTATTTATAATTTGGTCTGGATTGGTCCGAAATGCTTGTCAAAAGCGAATAGATGACACGTACGATGTTTTCTTCCGTTATAGGAAAGGAAGCCGCGACCTCTTTGTTAATCTCGGAGTACGATACTCGACTACTGTATCATATTACATACGTAATTAGTAAATAATATTTTTACTTTCATACCATATATTATATTTTATGTTAAATCGCATATTGTATTAGACAACTATTTGTAGACGATTTGCAAATGTTTTTTTTATCCCTGCAGGGGTGGAGAAGGCGACAATACAACCCACCCTAGCTACGTGGTAGGGTCTTAAGCCCGTCTGTATGGCGACCACCTTTGGTCTTAAGTATGCCGCCATAATAACCTTATGTTGTGTTCCGATATTATTGACCCAAGTTCCTGTACCCTTGTGGAACAGCAGCATGTCGGCGATGCCACAGGCGTTGCAAACACCCATAGGTGCTAAATTCTAAGTAAGCCGTAAGCCTGTCTGCTGTCGGACAGCTATAAAAAATGCTTACGTCAGTCTGTTTGCTGTTTCTCAACCATAAACAAAACAAGCACACGGGTATCATCATTTCAGCCGGAAGACGCCCACTGCTGGACAAAGGCCTCCCCCAAAGATCTCCACGATGATCGGTCCTGCGCTGCCCTCATCCAACCTATCCCGGCGATCTTGACCAGATCATCGGTCCATCTTGTGGGGGGCCTACCAACACTGCGTCTTCCGGTACGCGGTCGCCATTCGAGGACTTTTCTGCCCCAACGGCCATCAGTCCTTCGAGCTATGTGCCCAGCCCACTGCCACTTCAGTTTTGCAATCATCCGGGCTATGTCGGTTACTTTGGTTCTCCTGCGAATCTCCTCATTTCTGATTCGATCTCGCAGGGAAACTCCGAGCATAGCCCTCTTCATTGCTCTCTGAGCGACCATGAGCTTTCTCATAAGTCCCATAGTTAGCGACCACGTCTGCGTTCCGTATGTCATCACTGGCAACACACATTGGTTAAAAACCTTCGTCTTGAGACACTGCGGTATTTGGGACGAAAAGATTTTACGGAGCTTCCCGAACGCTGCCCATCCGAGTTGGATTCGACGAGTGACCTCTTTCGCGAAATTGGACCTGCCTAACTGGATCGTTTGACCCAAGTAGACGTATTCGTCAACAATTTCGAAAGTACAGTTCCCAACTGTTACGGGGGTAGGTGCGACATGGACATTAGACATGATCTTCGTCTTGTCCATGTTCATTTTGAGACCTACTCCTTGGGAAGCTGTATTGAGGCCATCAAGCATATGGCTTAAGTCTTCCATGGTTTCAGCCATGATTACGATATCATCTGCGAATCTAAGGTGAGTGATGTACTCACCGTTAATGTTGATGCCCAGTCCGTTCCAGTCCAGAAGCTTGAAGACATCTTCCAACGCAGCAGTGAACAGCATCGGCGATATGACATCGCCTTGTCTGACTCCCCGCTGCAGTCGGATAGGCTTCGAGTTCTGATCCTGGAGACGGACTGACATGGTGGCGTTTTCATACAAACACTTCAACGCTTTGATGTATCGATAATCAATGTGGCACCTCTGGAGAGACTGAAGTACCGCCCAGGTCTCGATCGAATCAAAGGCTTTCTCATAGTCCACGAACGCCAAGCATAGTGGCTGGTTATACTCCTCCGTCTTCTGTATAACCTGCCGCAGCGTATGTATGTGGTCTATGGTGCTAAAACCTTTTCGGAATCCGGCTTGTTCGGGAGGTTGGAAGTCGTCAAATCTGCGCGCGAGACGATTCGTGATGACCCTTGAAAACAGCTTGTAAACATGGCTCAGAAGTGATATCGGTCTAAAGTTCTTCAAAAGGGTTTTGTCGCCCTTTTTGAAGAACAGCACCACTATACTTCCGTGCCAGGCCTGCGGCGTTTTGCCATCGAGGATGACGGAATTAAATAGCTTCTGGAGGATTTTAAGCACAGGAGTACCACCAGCTCTCAGAAGCTCGGCTGTAATTCCATCATCACCCGGCGCCTTGTTGTTTTTAAGCTTTTTAAGGGCCACACTAATCTCGTACAGACTGACGTCTGGGATATCTACGGTGTAGTGTCGGGTTAATTTAGCTCTTGGGTATGCAAACTCAAAAATAAATAATAGTGTAATAAAATCCTATATGTTAATTATTAAATAATGCAAATATATTTTTATTAAGTACTGCCACTTGACGTCTTGGTTTTATTATTTTTTAAGTTGAATTATTTCATAATTAACTTGTTTGTTCACTCATTACTATTAATTATTTCCAAAGCACTGAAATACAATTTTAACTTAATAATGAGAATACAAATAAAGTAAAAACGTGAATTTAAATCTAAACTATCAAATTAACTGAGATTTTAAAATAATATCTTTGTAAGGAAATTGAGTAGTAATCAAAACTACATATAAATAATGAAGAATTTTTTTAAAGCTGAAGTTCAGAAGTCGAATACGGACATTTAAAAATAAATAAATAAATATAAATATCAGAGGCATTGCCAACGCGCTGCCAGCTTCGAAAGAATTTTATAACGCCTTTTTAATATGCGGTCTATATTACTTGTTGAAGATTAAGGCGACTTATATGAATGTCGACTTGTGATCCGCCTGCCCGTAGGCCCCTGTGTATTCGAATTAAGTATGTTAAACATTACTCGTATTTTAACTGACCCGTGTATACACTCGAACCCTCATGGTAGAAATCAAAGAGGACAAAATTAGCAAAAAATAAAGAAAATGCCTTTAATTTTAGGACATACATCGTTACTAACATAACTGCAGCAATAATACCACACATATATATGAAATATAACATTACACGCATATTATAAACACACATCCTAAAATTAGACTGAGTTCAGCTTTATGCTGACCATGAAGATCAGCGCTGTTCTTTTGCTTAGCTCGTAGGGTAATGTTACGGACGACACAAATCAAATGAAGATATAATAAATTATAGTATATTTATTTTTTGTTTCTGCAAAAAACAGTATTATATTCTGGTTATGCAAAAAAATCTTTTTGTGATCCTTGTTGATTTATTGGAAGCTGAATGATTAGAGTAATACATCCAAGATTAAATTCCTTGCTTGTTTGATGTAAACTAAATCCTCACTACGATAAAGTGAGAAAAAACGGATTGATGCTCTTGAGATGTGGTGCTGGAGAAGAATGCTCGGTATATCGTGGACGGAATTCCGAACCAACGAGTCTATTCTTCGAGAGCTGGGCATGAATCAGAGGCTATCAAACACAGTGCAGGCTCGCATCCTCACTTTCTTTGGACACGTATCACGGTGCGGAGGCGAATCCATCGAATGCCTGGTAGTGCAGGGCAAGGTTGAGGGCACCCGACCACGCGGGAGATCACCGATGAGGTGGACGGACCAAGTGAAAGGCGCCGTCGACGTTCCTCTGCACGAATGCACAAGGAGAGCGGCAATTCGCGAAGAGTGGCGTCGTATTGTATAACAGGCTACAAAAACCTCAACGTGACGGCCACGACCACTCTGGCAAGAGTGTAACGCCAAAGAAGAAGAAGAAATCCTCACTGTCAACCAGTTAAGGTTACTTCAAGAAAATTAGGAGAAATTGATACCATAGTTTGACCTTCTTTACATATAGCTCGCAACATATGCCAGCTGAAGTGGCAATGGGTCGGTTACGTTTGTCGTAGGACTGATGGGCGTTGGAGCAAACGTGTAGTGGAAACCTGGAGTGAAGATTGCGTCTAGGCAAACGTAGCGTAGGACGCCCCGTTCTATCCCGTACATTCCGGTGGACCGATAACCTGCGCAAGGTTGCGTGGCTAACCATCTTCCAGCTGCGGACAATAATTGGCTGATGATAATCACTGACAGCAGTCTTTCTAATTATATCTAGCAAACTCAATTTTATGTATTGTTCTTTAGCTCAACATAAAGTTTCAGGCACTTGCGTATTTACGCACACACACACATAATACGCACATTGCCTATTTAGGCAAACAAAGTTTTGGCCAAAGCAGATAAATAAATTTACTGTGACAATTCACACAGCGCCATCTGATCCCAAATTAAGCAGAAGAGCGTTGCAATGTGAGTACTAGAGAACTGATATATACTGCTTTGTTAGTATTAGTAAATACATACTACGCATAAATACACGAGATGGAAGTCGAAAACGTAATCCCCGCAGGCATCCCTACGCGTGAACGCCTACGCGTCACGGAAGTCTTCGTAAATGCATTTAACAAACACATTATAATTATTTATTATTAACTTATTGCTTGCCCGAAATAATGTTTTTAGTAAGATATAAACTAGGGAAAGAGTATTATATAAGTAACTGTCCTTTACCGCCCGCTTCGCTGAGCGAATAACAGACGAAAAGCAAATCTAAAAAATGAGAAATTGTCTAAAAGTATGCCGCCATATTATGTTGAGTTCCGGTATTAGTGACCTAGGTACCATACTACTACTACAGTACCCCTATACGGACGGCAGGGTGTTAACGGTATACATGGGCAGCGGTGGCCTCTTTTTGCGAGGACATCGTATCGTGAAGGGAGGCTGCTGAGAGAAGGCGGGAAGAAGATGCAGGGGCACCTCTTATGCTGCAGAGACGAACTGGGCGCAATAGGTGTCAATACACTCACCTCATCCCGCAGCCTCCATGAGCTGAGTCCTTCGGGCCCTTTTACGTTCTTTGATTCTCCTGAATCCTATAGGGTTTGGGGGAGTCAATAGTTTAGGGGGTAGTTTGGAGGGTGCTCTTTCCATCACGGTGCTAGTAGGAAGGTTATAAGAGTAGCCAAAAATACTACGATTAGCGTTGATGGGAACCTGCAGTGAATATCTGTGCAGGGGCGGAGAAAGAATATTAACCTCTGTAGCCGGGGTCGGCCTGTCGTAAAAGGCGACAAAACAACTCACTCTAGCTACGTGGTAGGGCCTCAAGCCCGTCTGGATGGCGACCACCTTTGGTCTTAAGTATGCCGCTATAATAACCTTGTGTTGTGTTCCGGCATTGGTGACCCAAGTACCCTGTACCCTTATGGGACAGCAGCGTGTTCGCGATGCCACTGGCGTTGCAAACACCTATAGGTGACGGTAACTGCTAAATTCTAGGCGGGCTGTCAGACTGCCTGCTGTCCTACGCAAAAAAAAAAGGAATTGTCGCAAGACTGGTCCTGTAGGCCCCGGGTAATTGGAGCAGATTGGAATGTTTGGGGTTTAACGTCGATACGTGATCCCCACATCACCTCACAGGCCTCTTGGGATTTCGCGGGGTACTCCTAAAGAGTTTCCTCATCAAAAAAAGTTATTAACCATACCCCTATATATAGACGTAAACATCCATAGGCGACGGTAACTGCTTACTATCGGTGACTCAACAACCCAAAGTGAGTCTTGGCCTCTAACATCAGATCACGCCATCCTTTTCGGTCTTGCAATATCTCTTGTCAGTCGCTATGTTTGAGGTTCAGTAGGTCTGGAACTACTATGTCCTCCCAGCGGTATGTAGGACGTCTCTCTTTTGGTTGTCCCAAGTACGGTCTTTTCAGGGGCACGATCCTTTCCCATTCTCTCTCTAGATTTGAAGTCCGAGCCACTGAAGAATAGCCGCTTTGGTCTCTCCAAAAAAAAAACGTTAAAACTTAAACGTAAATTAAACGAAACCATTATCATTATTATTCGTGAGAACCTCATTGACCAGAGTTACCAACTGGTTTTTTTGTTGTAAAATAATAAGAAATTTTGAATTCATTATGTAAAACCAGTTTTGAATTACGTGTATACAATTTTGATTTATTCAAGATATATTTATAATTAATTTCTGAGATAAATTTAATAACAAATATGAATTAATGATAATATTATTTATAAATTTATTCTGAATAGTTCCACCAGTAGTATTGTAATTAGAGGTAATTAGTATTTTTCGTATTGGAATTTTTAATAGTTAAGTGATATTAAAAAGTTTTATTATTCTGCCTGTCCTTGTCCCACATGGCACAACATGTTCTCCTCTTCTACTCTCCTCTGTTAGCCGTCATTCAACATTCACACCCTTTTCGCTATATCATAATTTACGCAATCTATCCATTTTTTCTTTGATCTACCTCCACTTCTGTATCCATTCTCTCATCACTATCTTTTCCCTTGTTACATTGCATTCTTACCACCGCATTACATAGCCAAACCACGCTACTTTTAAGTTTTTCAATAACTGGCGCTACTTTCTCATTTTCTTTAATATACCTACTTATTTCTATTTTACCCTTTTTCGTAACTCCACAAGCATTTGCATCTCCGTAGGATGCAGTATCCCTTCCTCCTTCCCTTTTGTGGCCCAGCGTTCCGATCTTATAAATTATGCATTTAGGTCTAAGGGGCACTAATGAGTCGCAAATTGTTCCTGAGACCTGTCGCTATTTCACCCACTCTGCATTCACCCTGTCTTCACATTTCGGTCTATCTCACCCTTTTTCTGGATTAATTATCAGAGGTATTTGAAATTAGAGCAAGTTGGCAGAGACACGCTTCCTAAGATAATCGGGCTGAAGTCGGGAATTCCACCAAAGTCGCAAAATAAATGTTCAATTTTGGTTCTACTGATCTTCAACCCCAACACCCCTAAATCTCTCCTGCTATTTAGCCAAATTGTTCTGGACCGCGTGAGAATTTCCTCCAACCTCTAAGTGATGATTATGATAAGTATGCTCCTCATCTAACTCCGGTCTGCACGGAAAGATTATTTAATACATAGGATAATAAAACTCTATTTCACATATTTAAGCAGTTCTCTAAGTGAATATTGGTAAAAGTCTAAAAATACAAGTGTTGTTAATATGTAGGTGTTTATCGATATTAATAAAAGCCAAAAGTATATTTTTATTTATTTTGTCTATATATATAATATTATATCTGTTATATAATAGCTGTTGCCCAAAACTTATTTTGCGTGGAAATCACTATTGTGTTTTACTTATCGCTATTTGCAATCTTACATTTATGGTATATAATTATTTTTGTTTAGTTACCTTACTAGAAAATAAAGTTTAAGAAGATAATTTTTTTGCTGTAGGACAGCAGACAGGCTGACGGTCTGCTTAGGATATAGCAGTTACCGTCGCCTATAGGAGTTTGCAACGCCAGTGGTATCGCGAACACGCTGCTGTCCCATAAGGGTACAGGAACTTGGGTCACTAATGCCGAAACACAACACAAGGTTATTATAGCGGCATACTTAAGCGGCAGGCCGACCCCGGCCACAGGGGTTAGTATTCTTTCTCCGCCCCTGCACGGATAAAAAGAAATTAAAATGATATTACATACAATTTGGTACAGACATCATCATCATCCAAGCGTTGTATCCCGGTTGCAACCTAAACTTCCGTTTCGGTGCCCGGGGTCCGCTTTCCGACTTTTCTTCTCCACTTCGCATGTTCTTTAGCATCCCTGGTAGTGAGCCCATTGGCACGCATATCACCCTTAACGACGTCAAGCCAGCACTTTTTGGGTCTACCCCGCCGGAGTCTGGCGGAGGCGGCATGGCTAGACATTTGTTTCCCACGTAAGTATTTGGTTGCCGAAAAACGTGGCAGTACCATCAGAGCCGACACTGCTGCAATTTATCCGCAATGTCACGGACATGAAGGCTGCCGCGAATGTGAGAGTTCCTAACGCAGTCCTTCCGCGTTACTCCACACATCAACCGCAGTATAATATTCATCTCTTGCTTCTTGCTTGTGTCGCTCTAACACCGGCCACGCTTCACAGCCGTATAAAAGGACAGGCCTCATGATGGTCTTACAGACCTGTCCCTTCAATTTAACCGGTATTTTAGGGTCACAGATGACACCAGTCACCTCACGTCATTTGGCCCACGCGGCAGCAATTTGGTACAGACATCATGCATACCTAAAACACAATACAATAATACTATAAATATAAGGTCAAATGTTTATTAGTAAAGTAGTTCATAATGTAATGAGATTAGCAATTCCAAGTTGTCCATTATTAATGCGACGTCTCCGTCTCTTCGATCATGTAATATGCATGATAATAAACTAATATATAATTTATCGCCACTAACTGGCATATTTTGTACTTACATATGGGTCAAACAACTTATTTTGTTGGGATATCCACAGAATAAGTCTAGTGAATCTTTTAAAACTACTAGTTTGTAGTCAACATTCGAGTATAATTTGTCGTGATCGTAGAAAAACGTCGGATTTGAAAAAAATCCAAAATTCACTTTTTACCATATTTGGATACTACATTGTCTAAATATTATTGCTACATTAAAAAAAAATTACATGTATTTTAGATTTCAAATTAAGCAGTCGGTAAAGTGACGGATATGATAGAATCTCATAGTAAAATGACGCTTGTGTATTTTTAAAATGGCTGTCCTGTAAAGTTTAATATATGAGTCGTATAGAAACAAAAACAGCAATCTGACATTTCACCAATTAGTGGTAATTAAGAAAAAACATATCATTCTTAAATCGAATTCATAAAGTTATCACATGCGATCTAATTTGATAAATTAAAGGTTTGTATTTTAATTAAATATAACATGGAGTAGATAGTATTAAAATTAAATTAATATAATTTAAATGTTTTTTTTAGAATGCTGTTTTTGATACTAACATTTAAATATTGCTGGATTTGATTCTAAACAAATACCAGATTGCTGCTTTTGGTACTAGCTATGTCAAAGATTGCTGTCTTTGATTAGTACAACGAAACACGTAATTTAGGGTTGTCATTCAAATTAAAATTCATAATTAGAGATGTTTGATTTTTATTAATATACTTTATTAGTTATAATTAAAAAAGTTAAACTCGAAATTCGTCAAGTTCCTGAACTTCTTCATCACAATATGTTTCCTCGGAAGGTGTTTCTTGTAAGGCCTTCTGTTTTAATAGTATTTCTTTATAAAAATTTAATTCCGATAAACCTTGCCATTCGGTACCAAAATGTTTGCTCAGTAATTTATTGACATCATTCAATTTACTTTTGTTAACAGCCACAATGCTGGGCAGTATCATAGGATGTATCATATTTATAAGTTTTCGTGGTCTGCAAATATTTTGTGCGGTAGCTAGGTCACTCTTATAATATATTTCGCCCCTCACAAGCACGTTACCAGGTTTTTTTGAACGACGCATAATGAATCTTTTACACCGGTTGAATTGAATATTCCAAGTTGTGGTGGGTTTTACGATGTCTTTTATAGATGTCTTCCAGTCAAAAACTGAGCAATCTTCACCAAATTTTACTAATGTTGCGTTTTCAGACACAACATCTATGATTTCTTTGGGATGAAGTACTACCTCCATTTTACGCAGCTTTTTTTCAATAACTCCAAAAAAGCGATCAGCAGGCATAAAAGAATGACCTGTGACAGGAAAAATTACTTCTAAACTCTTAATGTTTACATTTTCTAATAGCCATTTGCAGCACATGCCAATTAAAATACTGTTTTTGTTCTGCCCGCCGCATCCGTCTGCAACCAAACGAATTCTTGATATGTCCATTTTATCAGTTTTACAAAGTCGGTCATAAACTGCAGATGCCACCAAATTCGCATTTTTGCCAAATTCGTCTTCTGTACAATAATAGGAGAATACACGATCTTTATTTAAAGGCAAATTTGAATGGCCTTCTACTACGGCTAAATTATAGAAATATAATTGTCGGCTATAATAGCATGCTTGGTCGGGCACCTTTGGTAATGGTATATTTTTCTGGAAATCAAAAGAAATTATTTTCAAGCCTGGTGTAGTATCTCTCAAGTGTTCAAAAAATGATTTCGCTCTTAACGAATGAACCCTCTTCTCTGCAATCAAAACACTTTTTTTATTTTCATTTGTCTCCATTTTTATCTTTCCTTTTAGTTCCAGACATTTTGAACAAACATCCGTTTGTGGTGTGCCGAAGCCTAAATTATATTCAGTGTTGAAAATATGCCGAAAGTATGATAATTTTACCCCAAGTTGTGCATTACACTGGTCAGTATTATACATTAGGTAAAGTTTTTTAATGTTTAATTCACATGGCAAGTACTTTCTTTCAGCATCCTTGCTTTTTCGGCAATAATGAGATTCTATACATTTCAGACTTTGAATAAAACGATGAACAGATTCTTTTTTCTGTGCGTACTTTTTAGTCTTCCGATCACCCCCACGAGCTTCACGAGGAAATTCTCCCGTTTCATAAAACTTTTTCATCAAGTATTCCACTCTATATTTTTTAATGCCAAAAATATTGAGAAAATTTTTTTGGCAGATTGGCACTCTCTTTTTGTTAATGAATACGGAATAGTTAGTTTTGAATTTCTTTTTGCCTTTAAAGTTAGGTCTTTGCTGAGTTTTTTGTATTGAACACAATTTGAAAAGAATTATATCTTGGTCATGCTTTGTCGAGTTCTTATAAAAATCCCGATGTATTTTTGATAAATCATTCATTGTCAATGTTGCACATTTCAATGCTTTTGTATTATGTTCGCAAACTCGAGTTGGCATGTCTTTTGATGAATATCTAAAAAGAAAAACAAAGCGTGTTAGGGATTGTTGATAACATGTGTTACTTTTAATTTAATTTAAATGAAAATACTAATTATAAAAAAACAAAAAACCCGACCGCGTCAAAACTAAAAAGAAAAAAGCAAGTCCAGTAGTTTAGAATGTTGTTAAGGTTTCCTGAATAACTAGACCATTAAAATAGTTTAATAATCGATACAGACATAAAACAAATCATAAATTCTTAAAATGCAGAATAGAAAGATCAACATTCAGGACCTTTTCTTTTACCAATCAATACTTCCCAAGGAGCCCTGAAAAATTGAAATGGGTCCCGTCTGTTGATCCATGTATTCTGCATATTAGAATGTATGATTTATGTGTGTATCGTTTATAATATTCTAAACTATTTACCAGTTTTTTTAAAAGTATTTTCATTACAGATTCACTGTTTTTGGATTTTTCCTTTGCTTGTGATATAAGACTTAGCTTCATGCCAAATTTAATGATTCTAGGTCAATGGGAAGTACCCTATAGGCTTCATTGACAGACAAACAGACAACGGAGTGTTCCTATAAGGGTTCCGTTTTTCTTTTTAGGTACGGAACCCTAAAATTAGTGTTTAAAATCAAGAAATCCAACATTGTCACTGAATAATTAGTACATATTAAATTAAAATTGATTTTCAAATCATAAAGTGAACTTAACAATTACTAAGTGTAAACCAGTTAAATGTGTTTCGACAGCCCTACGTTAAGACATTGTTAATACATACCTCAACCGTTTTGCAACATTTGTTTTCCATTTTGTAGGATCTGTTTTCTTCTTTCGTGCAAACTTATTATTTGCACGCGTGGGGTGCACATCCATGTCCAGTTTTTAAATCTTAAAACTATCTTTTCGAATTTACTTTTATAATAAAACAAGAAAATATACGCACAAAACTCACAACAGAAACAACACGGACGCCATTTTGACGCACAACCGAATTCACGCTTGTGATTGGCTGACACTCACATATTGCTGTTTTTGAAACTCAATCGTCAGTATATTGCTGTATTTGATACTAAATTAGTTTTTTGAGTCGAATTTTTGGTTAGACTTTACTGTTTTTGATATGAAGTTATTAAATGGGCAAAGAATATTCTAATGGAACAGTGCTGCCCAATATATAACTTGATTTTCACCAAAATGACAGATTGCTGTTTTTGTTTCTATACGACTCATATGTCAGATCCGTCACTATTCTACGACTATGACGAATTAATTTAATTTCTATTATTTCTTGTATAATTATTATTTATATTATTCATTTGTATTTTAGTCGCTCCACATGTGCCGTGGTAATTTTAGGTTTGAACGTTATTAATCTCTTCTCAATTTGACATTAACTATAAATAGAATAATATATGTGTATGTTTAATGCTTTTTAAGTAATTTACTAGCCGTTCCCGCCCGCTACGCTGATTGAATAACAGAAAAAAATAAATCTAAAAATATGAGAAGTTTTCGTACGCATGCGCGCTATACCGCTTGCCCCACGTCTTCGCGGTAAGAAAACACACATCACTGAATACTTAGTGCTTATAAAAATCGTTGTTTCATAAAGCTTTAATAACTTTATATTAAATAAATAAAGATATCCCAATACTCAATCTATCCAGTAATTTTGCCGTGATACGTCCACAACTGCAGACCTACATATATCATTTTATTTTATATAGATTGTAATTTTGAAGTGTTATTATAAAAATATATGCTTGCTTCTTTTACTGTTATAAATATAAACTTTAACTGCCACATCTGTAGTTTTGTATTCCTCCATCCGCGCAATTTTCGTAAAAAGCGGAACTAGGATTTTGATTTTTCAAATTAATTATAAGTATACACAGTGGAAGGAAGGCAGAGGAGTTTTAACTTGTACATGATCAGATAAGATATTTGAGCGAACCACTTTTGAAAAGTAACCAAAACGTCAAACACATTCACTGCCAAGCGCTTTGAAGAGTATGTATGTATGTACCGATTGGGTCATGCAACTTTAGATACATAGTCAGTTATGTATAGATATATTTTTTATTAGGTTGACAGTTTTCAAGATACTGTCTTTTTTCTCGCGGCCACCGAAAAAACTATTTTACTACATTCCAAACTTCTAATTATTAAGGGGGAAATGCTACAAAGTAAGCTTCGGTCTCCAGTGACCACCGTGGTGTCGGATGGGTTAACAATATCAAAATAAACATGTGCTTAAAATTATTTTGTAGGAAAAATTTACTCTTGTAGTTTTCAATGATTTCTTCATATACACTCTCTCCTTTTTATTTTCCTTTCCTTAATTACTAACTGTGCCAGCGGATTTGTTTGCGTAGTTTTTCGATGCACGTCACTTTAGGACTGTAGTTCTTTTTTCAAAACAAAATTAAAAGTGAAACTTTGTCATGTCAAATAGCTACGAGCGTAGGTCCCGTGCAAAGCAGTTCAGCTGTTTCGGAATTAGAATAAACAGACATAAAAAAGTTGTAACCCTGATGTTCGAACATACAATTAAATTTTATTTAATTAACTAGCTGTGCCCGCGACTCCGTCCCCGTGGATTAGTGACTTTGGGCAGCATTTTTTTGGATATATATTATGGTTTATTTTGGATTACAAATCCTATAAACCCTAAAATATAAATAAATGAAATATACAAACTGCTTTCGAACCTACAATGTCCAGCCTAAGCTGAACCCTATTTTATATGATTGATGATGTAACTCTGAGGTCAACTTAAATTGGTTTATAAAATTTTTAGTTTTAAGTTTTAAAACTATTTTTTTTTCTAAAATAAAAGTAGCCTAAGTTACTCCTTGTTACATCAGCTATCTGCCAGTGAAAGTACCGTCAAAATCGGTCCAGCCGTTTCAGAGATTAGCCGGAACAAACAGACACACAGACAGAAAGACAGACAGTCAAAAATTGTAAAAAATGTTGTTTTGGTATATGTACTGTGTATACGTCCGTATGCACTTAGTAAAAAGCAATTATTTTAATATTACAAACAGACCCGCCAATTTTATTTATTTGTATAGAGAATTCGTTGTCATTATAAATTTTTAATCATAGTAGAAAAAAACCGTTTAAGAAGAACTAATTCTGTGAAAACTTACGATTTGTTTGATAACGCACTGGTGACTAGTTGTAGAGCACCTTAGAGGTTCAACTTCAAAATAGCTTACACAGTATTTTATTTTAAACAAAGAAACTTGCAGCGTGCAACCAGTTCTTATTCTCGCTTAGCAACTTTTACATCTACGTTCGTTAAGGTGCTTTTACACATCATCTGCAATAATATACAATGTTTACGAATAGTTTAACCCTTTTTACAAGCAATACTTGTTGCGTCTAAAACCTTAACTTAGCAGTATAGGATACGCTGAGTAATCAACAACAAATTTAGGGAACAACATCTGTGAAACGGCGTTGCTTGCAGTATGTTTTGTTCTTAACCAAAGGGACACAAGAATGTATTTATAATATGTTGGATAAAACCAAGTGCCGGAGGGAAACCAAATGGTTTCCTTTACTGCCTCTAAGCTAGCATCCTATCTCTTGAGTGTAGCAAAGGTATAAACGAGCCACCTTCATCGGGCCCCAACAGAAAGGGTGAACCCAAAGAGTGCTGGCTTGATGCCGTAAAAGTTGATATGTGTAGATGATGCGAAGTAGAGAAGATAAAGTCGGAAAGCGGACTCTGGGCAACCAAGTAGAAGTTTGTGTTGCAACCGAGATTTAACGCTAGAATGATGAATATTAATACTAAAGCTTGCATTGACACCTTACAGTTAAGTAAGTGATATTCCCTCATCTTTATAAACATAATTAACAACAATGATTGTATTTTGTAGATTCGCTGTCCTTATTTCTTCTACTCGTCAGTGAATTTTTATCTTTATAATTATTTCCAAAGATTGTTCATACTTTTAAACTTCCAAAGGCTTGTGTATGAAATAGTTGTTTGTACTTCTAACTTAAAATTAGCGCTATGGGTGCACTTTCTATGCATGTGAAGATATTAAAAGAATCCAGAGCATTTTCCTGCAGTATCGTTACAATTTTTATTATTATTTAGAAGCCTCTGTAGTGCAACTCTTTTCGTAGTTCGTATTTCTTTCTTAAACTTAATTTATTTAATGCTCATAATGGTAAATTATTATTATTTATGGTGAGATACTTTCATGTGAATATATGTCATTGTCCCGTACCACTCTAAATTGTCAAATTTTTCTATGAATCATTCTATGTGAAGATTTGTTAGAGAAAGCTTTTACTTTTGTTATAGGGCAACATTTTTCTTGACGAGGCCTGCGAAAGCGGGCCAGTGCTAGTCGGTTCAGACTTACGGCACGTCTCTCGGCCCCGGCGCCTATGGTGAATGAAAGAACACCAGAGTGGTTTTAGGATATATGCTAAGCCCTAAGCGAGATGTGAAAAACATATCCTTCTGGGAAAAAAGGGCAACATTGTTACACGCTTATATGCGCAAGTGTGTATAAATAATTCCAGTGACACTCTTTTCCTAAGCAAGTAGTCACAGAAATAGATGGGGTAGACATAGTTCTACCCTATAGACATAGGTCTATTTCTATGGATAACCATACTAATATTATAAATATTAAAGTAACTCTGTCTGTATGTCTCTTACATTTTCACGTCTAAACCGCTGAACCAATTTTGATGAATAACGGTATAGAGATAGATTGAACCTTGGAGAAGGACATTTACTACTTTTTTAATATGACAGAACATTTACCGGGTCAGCTAGTTATATTAAATTATTGTTAATTGACATTTTTGAGTACCTTATTGACACTCTTTAGGTACCTAATTAAAGATATCGCCGTAAATCGGGGTCGGTGCCCTCGAGTATCCAAATTGCCTCCACCTTGAGAGGAATTTCATTAAAGCACTTTCAAAAGACCCTTAATTTTTGTCTCTAATTAATTATTAAAATTCTCACTTGACAATGGGCTGGATTATAACTTGACGTAATAAAAGTGAAAATACGCTCGGAATTTTATAGCTAAAAATTCATGATGAAGAGAAATGTCTTGAAAACTTCGCTTAAGCCTTTAGAAAGTTTTATTATACCCGAGGTTAGGTACGTACTAGGGCAAATATATTCTGAAAAATAAAATGATAAGAAATGCTGTTATATAAATTACTTTATCACTGATTTAATTTCGGCTACTTTTCAGAACCCGTTTTTGCCAACTAATTTATTACGTTTTTTTTTGTAAAGTAAGTAACTTATATTCATCATCGTCTATTAAAGTCAACAGCTGGATATAAACCTCTCCTAAAATACCTTATTGCTTACATTATGCCTTACCAGCCAATTTTTCCTAATAATGGTCCCCTTTTCGCCGCTGGAATTCCAACGCCACGTTTGCCGCAACGAGGTCTTATTTTTTCTACTTCATTAGAAGTCATAAATTCTAGGATTTATTGCTACTGCAACACATAAATATAAGGCAACAAAACATCCCACCCTAGCTACGTGGTAGGGCCCCAAGTCCGTCTGGATGGCGGCCACCTTTGGTCTTAAGTATGCCGCCATAATAACTTTGTGTCGTGTTCATTCGGGCATTAGTGACCCAGGTTCCTTTACCCTTACATATTCAAACATTTCTACTAATAATAATTTTTTACATTGACCCTGAAATACCTGTTAAATTTAAGGGACAGGTCTATAAGGTCATCATTATGCCTGTCCTTTTATACGAATGTGAAGCGTGGCCGGTGCTGGAGCGACACAAGCAGGCACTGCGAGTCACGGAGATGAATATGCTGCGGTGGATGTGTGGAGTAACGCGCAAGGACCGCGTTAGGAACTCTCGCATTCGCGGCAACCTTCATGTCCGTGACATAGCCGATAAATTGCAGGAGTGTCGCCTTCGCTGGTATGGCCACGTTTTACGGCAACCGACTACTTATGTGGGGAACAAATGTCTGGCCATGCTACCACCGCCGGGTCCCGGCAGGACGGGTAGACCCAAAAAGTGCATGGTTTGACATCGTAGGAGTTGATATGCATGCCAATGGACTGACCACCAGAGATGCCGAAGATCGTGCGAAGTGGAGAAGAAAAAGTCGGAAAGCGGACCCCGAGCGCCGAAGCGAGAGTTTGGGCTGCAACCGGGATTCAACGATAAGATGATGATGAATAATTTTTTTACAGTAAACGAATATCTTTATTAATCAATTAAATATTAAGTCATTGCCAATTGGTCAGGTTATATGAAATTGTACATTGAACATTAAGCATTCAGTCGTTAACAGAGTAAATCAGATTAGTAAATAGCTAAGTTATTATGCTATATCTTGTATTGCTTAATTCTTTAAATAGACAAAACTATGACTATAAATAGATAGATAAATAACACTTTACTGTAAATCAAATAACTTATACAAAAACAATATCTACTTACAATGGGCGGCCTCGTCCACGTATCACTACAGAGCGATCTCTTCCAGGCAACCCGGGCTTATAGAACATCATTCGTTTTATATTGGTGTAGACGGGAGGTATGAAAATAAATGTTATTAGTATTTTATATACATAATAATTAAACAATACACATAAAATAATAATACATATAAAATATAATAAATAAACATACTTAAATATCTATATTTGTAGAATAGATAAATATTATATAAAAATATTGAATTTATCAATCGTAAGAGTCTTGTCTAAAAAATTAATATTTATTTATTTATATTTTAGAAGCTTGCTAACCTAAGCTTCGACATATGATTTATCAATATTTTATCAATAGTTTATTATTAATATATAATTGTATCGCGTAATATCCGCCGTTTGGTGTGTGTTTAACCTACTCACGTCTGGTGTACTAAATAGCTTTCACCTCGTCCAGAGTTCAAGGTAAAATCACTATTACGTTGTAGGTTATAAGCACGCTTTTCCAATGCCTCCCGCAGGAGGTTCGGGTTGCCTGTGAAAGTTATATCGCTTGCAGCACGTAAACGAACCATTATTCTACCTTCCGCATCTTGTAAGCAGGTAATATTTTTAATGTTATTATGTTTTGCAATAAAGATTTTATAGTAGATATTAAATTAAAGAAAAATGCAAGGGCAAATATGTATAGTATTTACAAATCTTTTAAGCTATTGCATAGCTTTTATTTCGGGCTTTGAGCGCGGCGACCGAATCAAGAAATTCCGTAACGAAAAAACCTAACACCCCCCACTCCGCCTACCATATAGCTCGGCCGAGCGTTCGCTTAACGTGTATGTATATGGTACGACTGTACGTAGGGATGGGCGATATCTATCGATATTTCAACTATCGATGTTTTTTTCTAAAGTATCGATGTTTTCTATCGATATTATTGGACAAGATATATCGATACTCGATAATAAAAACATCGATATCGTAACATTGATAGTTTTAGTTTTTTAGTATTGAGTATCGATATATCTTGTCCAAAAATATCGATAGAAAACATCAATACTTTTTTTTCTAAAGTATCGATGTTTTCTATCGATATTATTGGACAAGATATATCAATACTCGATAATAAAAACATCGATATCGTAACATTGATAGTTTTAGTTTTTTAGTATCGAGTATCGATATATCTTGTTCAAAAATATCGATAGAAAACATCAATACTTTTTTTCTAAAGTATCGATGTTTTCTATCGATATTTTTTAGACAAGATATATCGATACTCGATAATAAAACATCGATATCGTAACATCGATAGTTTTAGTTTTTTATTATAGAGTATCGATATATCTTGTCCAAAAAATATCGATAGAAAACATCGATACTTTAGAATAAAAATAATTGCTGCCTAAATAAAAAATAAATAAATAATTATAATTGCATAAGTTGATTAAAATGCTATGCAATAGCTTTACCGCGGCAGTCCCCGAGTGCCACAATAGGTTCTTTTTTTATTTCTGAACAACACCAGACAGACTGACGACCCATTTAATAGTAAACAGTTACCGTCGCCTATAGATGTTTTTGACGTTAGGGGCACCGCGAACACGTTGCTGTTCCGTAGGGATACGGGAACTTGGTCACTATACCGAAACACAATGTTACGTTGTAACAAGAGTAGGATAATTAATTTTCTTTATATAATATTTAATCCTTAAATACTTAATAAAAATTTCGAATTAATCTCAACAATATATAATATTTAATCTTGAGGGTATTTAAATGAAACGAACCAGATAATAATTTCGATCGCGCACCTTAAAAGTAGGTAGTTAAGAATTAAACGACGGCTGGGAAGAATCTTCGAGAAATCGTTCAGTTGAATAGCGTCCATCGATAAGTAAAAAGATGAATGAACGCGAATCATTCGATCGGGTACCGGTCATCGAAAATACTACAAATGAACGAAGAACGGGAACCAAGTGTCATCAGGGCTTACGTCACAAATAATTCTTTGCCCCTCTGGCCTATAGCTCTGTCATTGTCTAAACGAGTAGCGGGTCAAAGTACAGGTGCTACTCAGTACTTTTCCATGCCACACCATTAGAAGCCAAATCTAGAACCTTCGAAAAAGTGGGCGGTGTCCTGACGGCCAGTATAAAAAGGCGAAGCCGCGATGGACGCCAAGATTCGCACACCGGGAAAGACGCCTGAAAGTAACCGTCCTTCAACAGTTAAGTTTTTTTAACGTGCGCGTGTTGTAAACATATTATAAAGTTGTAATATAAAGTTTTAGTGCATAACCCTCAGGTGAGCTCATAAAATTAAGTCCATTAGGGCCGGTCGCTATTGCCTAGTTTTGTGCCTAAAAATTAATCCAAAATAATTTTTTTTTTTATATTTAAATATTGCAAGTTAATATTAACAGATGCAACCGTGATTAGTCACGTGGGTGTAAATGTAAATCATAACCTTATTATTTTGTGTTAGGCGAACGTGCTCGCCGCGTTATTGTTTTAAATTCTTTAAAAATATAAAAAATTTAATTCGCGCAGTGGTTAACGTCGTGGCTTGTATGTATTCTTAGTTATATCTGTTTTTTTCCTGTAAACCTAATGTAGTTGTAATAAGCTTTTAATGTTGATGCCACCGACGTATCGTCATAAATCTAATATATGTATAAAAATTAATGTCGCTAATTAGATCTTGTAATCTGTAAATGTAAGTTATTTTGTAATACCGTATTAAAACGGATTTTCCTTTGGAAGCCGACGATTCATATATCGAAGGTCATTTCATTTAATTATTTTTTTATTTCTTTTTATATGCTGAAACTACCTTGAGATTAATTAGAAATTTTTATTAAGTATTTAAGGATTAAATATTATATAAAGAAAATTAATTATCCTACTCTTGTTACAACGTAACAACAACCCAAGGTTATTATGGCGGCATACTTAGAACCAAGGGTGGATGCCCTCCAGATGGGTTTGCAGCCCTACCACGCAGCTAGGTTTGTTCTGTCCCTTTTTACGACCGTAAGTATTCTTGCTCCGCCGAAGTATGTGTACAATTTTATTTGATGTGAAGATCATGTTAAAATTGCAATTGCAAAAATGTAGTATATTTAACGAACAATGACTTCCTTGTTGAATAGTTAAAATAGTAACTGGCTTCGTACAACTTGAACCCGAAATAATGAATTTAAACAAATGAAAATACCGTTAACACAAACAGATTACGTAACAGTAGCTACGAATGTACTCAATTATAACATAATATGAAAATAACTGGCGTTTTTGCTGAAAAGGATATATTCCTGTTTTATAAAAATACAACATAAAAATATAATCCTAACTAATATTATAAATACGAAAGTGTTTATTTGTTACGCTTTCACGCCTAAACCGCCGAACAAATTTTGTTGAATATCGGTATAGTCGATTGGACCTTGGAGAAGGACATAGGCTACTTTTTTTAATTCAAATGGTAGAACAACGTTTTCCAGGTCAACTAGTAGAGTATAATTAAAATTTTGCGTCATAAACTTGAAAATGCTAAAATTCGATACATTATACATAAAGACTTTATAATATTAGGCAGTAAGCAGATCTGCATTCTCACCTCAGCAGGCTGAGCTCAGCATAAGCATATATTCGCATTCATAGGTGGAGCCAAGTCAACAATTTACCAGTGGCAATCTCCAATTAGCATAATTTGCAATTGATACGAGTTGAAGCCACGTAAGGGGGTCTCGGCTAATATCGTTATGTGTTGGTATTTATGGGGAGCGTGTTCAATGTAGACACTAGGCGTATAATAGTAGTATTTTCAAACAATGGCTAAACCTGTTTGGTAAATATATACTATCTAAGTATATATTTGACGACATCCGTGACGTAACGGATAATGTACTTCAGTAGACTTGTATAGGTCTTGTGTTTGAATCCCGTCTCGCGTCTGGATGTTTGACACGTGGTTCAATAAGTCCCGGAACTAACTAAGAAAAACACATTTTTTTTGGCAAAACTAGACTTTGTTCATCAACATAATCTCCTTCAAGAGCCAGTCTCAATCAGTCCAGCGCTTTTCTAACATTTCAATACCTTTCTTGTAAAACGATTTATCTTTGCCGTCGAAATAAGCGTTCGTTTCGGCGATGACTTCCTCGTTGGAGTAGAATCTCTTTCCTTGGAGCATTTTTTTTTAGGTCTCCAAACAGGTAGTAGTCGCTGGGGGTCAGATCCGGTGAATATGGTGGGTGCGGAAGCAATTGGAAGCCCAATTCATGCAATTTCGCCATGGTAGCGAGCGACTTGTGACACGGCGCATTGTCTTGGTGAAAGAGCACTTTTTTCTTCTTCTTCTTCTCCGTTTCTCACCGATTTCGTTCTTCAAACGCATTAATTGGCCAATGTAACGTTCGCTATTGATCGTCTTACCTTTTTCAAGGTAATCTATGAACAAAACTCCATGAGCATCCCAAAATACTGAAGCCATAACCTTACCGGTCCACATTTGCGTTTTTGGCCGCTTTGGAAAAATCTGGTTTATGTATAATATGTATTTATTTACATAAAAATCATAATATATATAGTTTATCAGTTGTCTTGTAGCCATAACACAATACTTTGGGACTAGGTGGCGCTGTTTGAATTGTGTCAGTTTATTTATTTATATTATTTAGACCTCTTTCAATGTCCTCGTTATATTACTAGTCTATTAAAAACACAACGGAACAATATCACTTTCACAATAAACTTGAACAATATCTTTTAAGTTCTTTATAACAATTACTTACAAATTGACATGTCAATAATTTAAGTATTGATTTTAAAATTTCATTAAGCTTTCGTGTATTTTAAAGTTAATATGAATGTTACCTTCGGCCTGTCTGGATGGCGACCACCTTTGGTTTTATGTATGCCGCCATGATAACCTTGTTGTGGTCTAGCATTAGTGACCCAAGTTCCTGTACCCTTATGGGACAGCAGCGTGGTCGCGATGCCACTGGCGCAAGCACGCATAGGCGACGGTAGCTGCTAAATTCTAAGCGGGTCCGTTTGCTGTCCCGCAGCAATAAAAAAAACCTTGGCTTATCACCCATTTCCTTGTTACAGTGATCACTGGATGCACCGATGGCATCGGCAAACAGTACGCAAGAGAGGTAAGTGTCTAAGGCCGACTTGCACAACCAATCACTAAACCGATTTAGCGCTAAACTTATTTACATCGTCATTCTGTCCCTGTCAAATGTTGTCAATGTGACAGGGACAGAATGACGATTTAAATAAGTTTAGCGCTAAATCGGTTTAGTGATTGGTTGTGCAAGGCGGCCTAAGTGTCTGCTTTATACAAACACAAAAATTTTTAATTGCTTTAGAAACATCAGTGGCCTTAGAAATGTTTATAATGATGAAATATTGTGTTTTAATAGTATCTTGTTCCCTTTCGGTGTACGATTTTCATTGTTGAATATGGTCACGGACCAAAACTGCAGCGCTTTTTGTAACGGTGTCACTTGAGCAATCTTAGTCTTAACTAACAAGGCCCAAGAAAAAAACTGTAATTATCATAAATAAATATACAAGAAAAATTCATAAAGCGCAAGCTAAACAACAAAGCGCTTGTGTTATGTGTACTAGACAACTGATATAATTATGTACTATTTACTTTTCTCTAAATAAATACGTAGTATTATACAAACACATAATCAGGACGGGATAGATCTATTAGCATATTTATATATAAAATGAGCAGTATATTCTTTTAACAACTCTCTATCCTTTATCTGTCTATCTATCTATATCTCCAATGAAGAAACCAATAAAAGTGTCACTTGGGGATATATTAGATGATTGATAACGAATTTCTTGTTCTATTTTCAATGTGAAACGAGAAATAATTTAAATTCTTCTCCCCCCTGCTGTTATTCCACATTATATGGGGTCGGCACAACATGTTACATGTTGTAATAGTTGTGGCTTAGTTCTTACAACCGGCCGCCTGCCTGACGTTAACCCCTTTTTGGGAAGAAATCTGTCATCCTTTGACGCATTATCAGTTAACAACTACTGAACATATCGAGATGGGACTGTTCGACACGAAATTTTTGGTAGATGGCTTTGGGCTGCATACTTCTTGGATTCCACTGACCTTTATTTTTTTGGATTTACTTATTTCTGTTATTCGCTCAGCGAAGCGGGGCATAAACAGCTAGTATTTACGTCTATCAGTTAGTATATACATATATATTTGTCAATTGAATGAATATTATTCAAAGGTGTACTGACCTAATATAACTTAATAATAGTCTCATTTGTTAGACGCATATTTTACGTAGAAATCCATTCAAACTGCGTTCATAAATTTACAACTTCACATAATTGGATAATAATTTTCCAAATTAGTTAATTGGTTTGAATCACGTTTGCATCTCAAAGTGGAATATTAAAACTTATTACATTTAACATTTTAATTCAAGATTTATTAAATTACTTTAAGTAGCTACTTGTGGAGAAAAATATATTTCATTATTAACTTTTAGTGTTTTGTAGAGGTTTACTTGAATTAAAGTATAGTTTCCTTGAACTCCCTGTCTGGCTCGACTGGTTTCATTTTTATAATCTTGAGACTTTTTTGACAACAAGTAATAAAGGATAATTTAAGCATGTTCTTAAGCTACTTCTGGTCTATGGCGTAGAAAGCAAATTTGCATTCATCATTCAATATTGGTTCAACCCAACGGTCTCAGTGGGACTTGTAAAACCCTCCTGTAAAATCATAAAACTTTCAAATTTATTGCCATTTTCCTTAGCTTATTTATTAAATTCCTGAATTTTCCGTGCAGGGCCGGAGAAAGAATACTAACCTCTGCGGCCAGGGTCGGCCTGTCATAAAAGGCGACAAAACAACCCACCCTAGCTACGTGGTAGGGCCTCAAGCCCGTCTGGATGACGACCATCTTTGGTCTTAAGCATGCCGCCATAATAACCTTGTGTTGTGTTCCGGCATTAGTGACCCAAGTTCCTGTACCCTTATGGGACAGTAACGTGTTCGCGATGCCACTAGCGTTGCAAACACCCATAGGCGATGGTAACTGCTAAATTCTAAGCGGGCGGTTAGCCTATCTGCTGTCCTACAGCAATAAAAAAATATGTATTTATTTACAAAACAAAAGTATATATATGTAGTATATCAGTTGTCTAGTACCCATAATACAAGTACTATGCTACTTACCTTGGGACTAGATGGCGCTGTGTGAATTGTCTCAGTATAATATTATAATGATATGCGTAACGGAAAATGCCATCACTACAAATGTTTTAAAAATTAGTTCTATAGAAGTGATAATTGAATTTACACGCTTCCTCTCCACTAACCTACATTACATTGTATTGTCTGAAAAGCAAATAAAAAGTAATCGCGAACATTTTTTATTTGAATTTGTCATAACATATAACAAATTTTGTACTTCTAACCTTATCGCTTGAAGATCACCTTTGAACTCTAAATTTTATTATTTGAATATTAGATTATAAGAAAGTTGATTTATTTCACTTTATTATTTCTGTCTGAACCGATTGCGTGGTTAAACGCGCGACGTCTGGCGTCTAATCACGTTGCTTATTATTGATTCTATGTTTATTTGTTCTAATAAAGAACAAATGAAGGGCACGTGTGACGCAAATTTTTATCCGTGCTGGGTCGGGAAAAGATAGTGTTCTTATCGCCATAATAACTTTGTATTGTGTTCCGTCATTAGTAACCCAAGTTCTTGTACCCTTATGGGACAGAACCGTGTTCGTGATACCACTGGCGTTGCAAACACTCATAGGCGACGGTAACTGCTAAATTATAAATGGGCCGTCAGCCTGTCTGCTGTCCTATAGCAATAAAAAAATATGTAAATTAAGCCTTACTGTTTTTTTAGATAGTGTAAAATTATAAATTTAACAGTTTCTTTGTTTTGTTGCAGTTGGCGGCTCGAGGATGTGATATTGTGCTAGTCAGTAGATCATTGGATAAGTTAAAGGCTACCGCCGAAGAGATAGGTAGGCACTATTGGATAAATATAACTTAGCTATATACTTTATTTAAAAGTTGTTGTAGATCCGTGTATATAAAACCCTCTCAACAGAAAAAGAGCTCGCCAACCGCCTCAACTGTCAAATGTCGCTCCATCTACCCAAAGATGATGGTTTACTCCTGTCAGTCATGGGGAATTTATAATCGATGTTTAGATTCTCTTTATCAGAACATAATATGTTGATTTGACTCATGTTCAGGCTTTTTTCAAGCTAAATTATTCAACCAATTGAGGTGTACTTAACTCTTCTTTCGTCTTTAACCTTAGAGTCACCGTGTGTTGCGTGTGTGTCACTGTATGTGAAGTTACAGAGCTTAACTATAATATGCATTTTGTGTATATCGATGCCTCTTCCTCTTCGTAAACAAAGAGATCTGGATAGTAGATGAAGAAACAGCGACAACAGTCGCCGCGTGAAGCTGACGCTGACCTAATTCGAGTGCCTGCACACTTGATCATCAAAGCACGGGCACAAGGCAGTTACCCTTTACCCCGCGTCTACTCTACTAGCCATTTATTTAAAATAAATCATTTTACAAAGTCTAATAATCACATTGCTACCACAAAGCCTAAGAACTAAGATGAAATAGGTATTTAAATTGAATTTTTGCTTATATTGAATTTTTCAGAAACGACAGTGTCTGAGTGATCCCATCTAGCTCCCCATCTTATTTTTAGGTATAAGCTGGTTGTAACTGGAGTTGAGTCTTGATGCTTTATTGCACATGCCTCAGCCTCTTCCGGTGTAGCAAGAAAAAATATTTTATATAGTATGCAATACTTTTGTCTATGGTTTGGTTAGATTCTTCACAAATATTAAAATTGGAAATTACTTATTTTCTATTGTGAGTATTTAAAGTAGGCTCCGGTAGCCATAGCAGAAGTTTAGAGTTTAAAATAGAATAGAATAGAATATACTTTATTGTACAATATAATTAATGAAACAATACAAAAAACAGCTTAGAATTAGGTACAAATGGCGGTCTCATCGCTGACAGCTATCTCTTACAGACAACCATGGTATGGAGAGAGAAATATGGCACAAAAACTAGGTCAGGGTTCTGTTGCACAATATTTAAAAAAAAATTATAATAATATTATACACATATAAATGCACACACACATATATTTATAACTGTTTAAACTTTAACCTGTTATCCGGGAAATAAACTGTTCAACTCGTTTCACAATGGAGATTATTTCTTCATAATTATAAGTAATATCACAACTCGAGTAATAAAAGGATTTCCTTTTAAAGACCATTTGGTCTTTAACTTGTTGATTTTATTTATTTCGACAAAATATTTTATAACATACAAATCAAACAACTTAAATGCAGAAAAAATTGGACGAATTTAAATAATTATTTCGTAGTATGATATTCCAAATTTCCATAAAGAAATAGTTCGTCATAAGTGGTTAACAGGTTAACCAGAATTTATCATCAAAACGATGATCATGACTTAACATGAGCTTCAATTCTTTCTTTAGAGATGCATACAGTGTGTATCAAATTATTTATTAACTTTTCTCTGTACAGAAAAAGACTTCAAAGTCTCCACTAAGATAGTGCAAGCGGACTTCAGTGAGGATGACTCCATTTATGAGAACATTGAGAAAGAGATCGCAGACCTCGAGATTGGTACATTGGTCAACAATGTTGGAATCTCATACACTTACCCCGAATACTTTTTGGATCTTCCCGATTGGTAAGTTCCAGTATCGAGACTATATCATATAAACTGTACTCAAGTTCGAGTTACGTTGAATTTATTGCATTCCATTTTTATAAAACTACCCTCAAGAGACATTAAGCCAAGTTTCAAAAAGTCAACTAAATCTCTTGGAATCCAAGAAGTGAAATAGTGTTTAAATTATTGAATGAAAAATATTCTATTAAACATGATTAATAAATCTTTAATCTATAATAATCATGATTAAATAATCATTAAATAATCATGATTAATAATCTTAAGAAATATCTTTAAACTAGCGTTCTTAGATTCTGAGATTTTCACGTATGTACTAAACTTGTTATGTGTATTTACTTACTGCTCTTGAGGGTAGTTTTATATTAATTTTTATTGAAATGAATATTGGTTATATTAGGTAGTCACTATACTTAAATATTAAGAGATTTTAGTTTCACTTGAAACTAATACATACAATGATGTTATAGTTTATAACATCATTGAATACATATATAATACTAGCTGACCCGCGAACTACGTACCGCCATATTTTATTTCTCTAATCGCAACTGAGGAAATAAAACCCTTCCAGTAAAATTGAACAGCGCCATCTATTGGGTGTATTTGCAACCTAGATTTCAAATAATATTGAAGAATTTTATCGATGAATCAACGTACACCGCCATCTATGAGAACTTCATAAAACTAAACAGTAAATAAACACTTGCTTATGAAACATTTAATTGATACATTTTATTCGTTTACATTCACGACATAAGCGAATAATTGAGATGATAACTATCCTATTTAGTAAGTTAGACCAAAATACGGGTACATGTGAAATTTGATTGAAATCGATTCAGTAGTTTTGGAGTTTATTGGCAACATACATCGTGACACAAGATTTATATATATATATATATATATATATATATATATATATATATATATATATATATATATATATATATATATATATATATATATATATATATATATATATATATATATATATACCTAGTCAGGTCATAAATTCTGTCACATGTTTAATGTAAAATAATTGTAACAAGTTTATTAATTATGTAACTATTCATATACCAAAATGAACTTAACAAAACCTAGATTCTTATGACATTAAAGTTTATTCAAAATGAACTCCGTGATTTTGAATACAAGCCTTCAATCTGCGCGGCCAGTTGTCTATCGCAGCACGAACGAGGTCCATGTCAATATCGGCGGCTGCCTTAATCAAGGATGTCTTGAGTGACTCCAAATTGGGATGAGGCTTTGAGCACGCCTTTTTCTCCAAGTGTTGCCATATCTTGTAATCTAACGGATTCAAATCTGGACTGGAGGAGGGCCAGTCTTCGTGCCGGATGAAGTCGATTTCACGCGCCGCCAGCCAGTCTTGTGTGCTCTTCGCTCTATGAGCTGGCGCCGAATCTTGTTGGAATACCCAGTGCCTGTTATTGAACATGGTATGAGAAACAGGTTCCACAAGGTTCGTCAGGACTGTATTTTGATACACAACAGCATTCGTTTTTACACCTTTCTCACAAAAATGTACCTCTGTTAAGCCCCAATAAGAAACTCCCAACCATACCATGAGCGAGGATGGAAAATGACCTCGTTGGACACGCGGAATACGGTTGCTCGCTTCTTCACTACTGTGTGCGTACCCCTTATCATTTTGTTTGTTGTAGCTCTCTTCTACGGTAAACATTTTTTCATCCGAAAAAAGAATTTCCCGATATTTTTTCCCGCGTACCGCTTCAACAAAGCGCGGCATCTCTTCAGTCTCAGGTCCATTAGACGAGCATTCAAACGATGTCCTGTTTTTCTTCGATATGCCCGAAGCCCTAAGTCTTCATTTAACACCCTTTTCACCGTGGTTCTGCTTAACCCCATCTGAAGGGCCAACAGTTTCTGCTTACGTTTGGGATTTCTTTGAATTTGTGCCTTCACAGCTTTTATCACTGCTGGAGTCCTAACAGACCGAGGGCGACCACTTCTTGACCTGTCATCTACACTAGAGTCTTCATTGTATCGTTTGATGGTACGATAAAACGAATCTTTTGGTAATATTCAAATTTTTCAGTATGTTAAAAATTTGAATTGGCGCGTAACCGCAACGATGCAACGCAATAACTGCAACACGGTCTTCTTTAAGCGTCCACTCCATATTTAAAAATGAGTAAAATTCTAAAAGTTATACATTTTTATTTTCATGAACAATTCGAAATTCTAATTCAATAAACTTTTTTGTGGCCAGCATTCTAAAAGAAAAGTTTTTACTGTGTGACAATACTTATGACCTGACTAGGTATATACCTAGTCAGGTCATAAGTATTGTCACACAGTAAAAACTTTTCTTTTAGAATGCTGGCCACAAAAAAGTTTATTGAATTCGAATTTCGAATTGTTCATGAAAATAAAAATGTATAACTTTTAGAATTTTACTCATTTTTAAATATGGAGTGGACGCTTAAAGAAGACCATGTTGCAGTTATTGCGTTGCATCGTTACAGTTACGCGCCAATTCAAATTTTTAACATACTGAAAAATTTGAATATAACCAAAAGATTCGTTTATCGTACCATCAAACGATACAATGAAGACTCTAGTGTAGATGACAGGTCAAGAAGTGGTCGCCCTCGGTCTGTTAGGACTCCAGCAGTGATAAAAGCTGTGAAGGCACGAATTCAAAGAAATCCCAAACGTAAGCAGAAACTGTTGGCCCTTCAGATGGGGTTAAGCAGAACCACGGTGAAAAGGGTGTTAAATGAAGACTTAGGGCTTCGGGCATATCGAAGAAAAACAGGACATCGTTTGAATGCTCGTCTAATGGACCTGAGACTGAAGAGATGCCGCGCTTTGTTGAAGCGGTACGCGGGAAAAAAATATCGGGAAATTCTTTTTTCGGATGAAAAAATGTTTACCGTAGAAGAGAGCTACAACAAACAAAATGATAAGGTGTACGCACACAGTAGTGAAGAAGCGAGCAACCGTATTCCGCGTGTCCAACGAGGTCATTTTCCATCCTCGCTCATGGTATGGTTGGGAGTTTCTTATTGGGGCTTAACAGAGGTACATTTTTGTGAGAAAGGTGTAAAAACGAATGCTGTTGTGTATCAAAATACAGTCCTGATGAACCTTGTGGAACCTGTTTCTCATACCATGTTCAATAACAGGCACTGGGTATTCCAACAAGATTCGGCGCCAGCTCATAGAGCGAAGAGCACACAAGACTGGCTGGCGGCGCGTGAAATCGACTTCATCCGGCACGAAGACTGGCCCTCCTCCAGTCCAGATTTGAATCCGTTAGATTACAAGATATGGCAACACTTGGAGGAAAAGGCGTGCTCAAAGCCTCGTCCCAATTTGGAGTCACTCAAGACATCCTTGATTAAGGCAGCCGCCGATATTGACATGGACCTCGTTCGTGCTGCGATAGACAACTGGCCGCGCAGATTGAAGGCTTGTATTCAAAATCACGGAGGTCATTTTGAATAAACTTTAATGTCATAAGAATCTATGTTTTGTTAAGTTCATTTTGGTATATGAATGGTTACATAATTAATAAACTTGTTACAATTATTTTACATTAAACATGTGACAGAATTTATGACCTGACTAGGTATATATATATATATATATATATATATATATATATATATATATATATATATATATATATATATATTAGTTTGTAAGATATTCTAGTTGTATATTGTTACAATAGTATTACACGTATCATCTAAATGTTTACCCCTAGGTGTATGTTTCGTACATCGAAGCTTAAGTTCCGATGTTACGCGGCACCTACTGCTTGTATACGCGGTACTATCTATTCTTTAACGCATTCTAATTAAATTGATAGACAATCTCTATAATGAATATATCAACTTTCTACCACAAAAACCGAATTGTATGCCAATATTCCAATTGTTTTCAAATGATACAGAAGCTAGTAGTTGAAAATAAATTGATGCTCCTAGATAGATGCTCCTAGATGCTCCTCTTATACCCAAACTCTGACTAAATAAAAGTAAATCCAGGAGCAGAGCTGAATACGTGTTCATACCCTTTAATATAATAGTTAAATTTAGTGAAAAGTAATAACTCTCGCATACATACTCGTAGCCGTCTTAATATTCATTTTGACTAATGTATTCGTACAAGTACGTCGTCATAATAACTAATTAGCTTTGCGAATTTCATTTATTATGTGAATCCATAACCAACGTGCTTCTTACCTAGATGGATTTCAATAATTAGCATTGAATAAACTTTTTTACCTGAGGTACGAGGTAGCATTAGTGGCATTACACTTATTACGGATACTAACCTCTTGGTTACAGGTTTGATGATCCTACGATAGCATGACCCACTTTATGTGGTACCGTAGTTTTTCGCCGCCTTTTTTAAATACTAATAATTGCTACGTACCAATGGTGAATGAAATATCGCGAGGAAATTGGTATGCGTTATCCACCCATCCGCCTTGGACAAATGGAGGTCCAAGCCTTGAAGTGGGACGTCACGGACAGTTCTTACAAACTCCTTGCTTAGTGGTAAATGGCTACCGTAGCCTATATATGTTTACCATATGGTGTTGTCAACCTTGACAAAGGTAGTAAAAAGTAGTTAGTAAGAGGGATATGAGACAGAAAAGTGGGTATGAACAATGAGCTGGAAAACAGTTTATTTCCTATTACTAAAGGATAGGAATGGATACCGTAAAAAGTATTTTGAACGAACTTCGTTTGAACTTCGGTTTTAGCTCAGGAACTAATCTTACTGTTGCTAGTTATTTATTCATTAGCTGTTGCTAGAGCTTCTTAAAGTGTATCTAGTAGAAAAAACTTGTTTAGTTCGCTGCAGAATAGCGTACAGAAATTTCTAAAAGCAACATTTGAAGTTATTTCAAGTCACACAGCCGGCTAATATCTCTACGTATTTTTGAAATTGAACGCGGAACACCGCACTGTTCCGTCGTTAACTAATACGGATATGGAGTCGTTTTTAGATTTTGATTAAATTTAGATTTTGTTACTGTCTATGTCAACCAGTAACGTAAGGTTGATAGTATGATGACGGCTAACAAAGTAAAATGGAAGAACATAACATGTGGTGTGGACCTCATATAATGTGGGATAAGAGCAGGAAGAAGATCTTAATATGTTGCTGTCTTACTGCTTAAATTAAGGCATAATTGATAATTATCATCGTAATTAATGTAAACATTTAATTTTATAATGTTGCATTCCAAGTCTGTCCACTTCTTTGCATTATTGTCATTGCCTTTCTTGTAGGAAGGGGTACTAGGAAGTATAACATTAAGTATATTCAAAAAATGCTTTTAAAGAGGTCGAATAACCATCTCTTGGCACATTAATACCGAAAAAATACCAAATAGTAACGTTAGTACTAACAAAAGAACAATTTTTTCATTGGTCACACATCTGCAATTTGGTTTATTGATTAGATTTTTTTAATTAATTAATTTGAATATATTTTTGTAATAATTGTTGGGTTGCGAAATCCATATCGTGTTTATTGACGTATCACGCCGGTCGCATAGCTCGTACCGCATCACACAAAAGTCCCCCCCAATGGTACCAGGTGTTCAGATATCGAAGCCGTATGAAATAAGCATTCGGGAATTGAAATATTATTCGTTCAATCGACGAACGCGACGGGATTATTTGTGAAGTAAGTTCGATATAATCTACGGTATAAAATACTACAAAGTTCTCAGGTACGCTTGGATTATTTCTTAGTCTGCGCGGAGAAAAAGGAATCATTAAAATTATTAGTTAGTTGGTATATACCAACTAGTATAATTATGATAAACATGTATTTTCAATGATTTATAGCACAGTTTTAATCATCAAATTCCATACTGTTTCAATTATCTTCTTCTTGAAGTGCCTCTGCAATCCTAAAGGCTGGCGGTTAGCTTATTGTATTCATAATATACATATTTTTAAAAATATATTTAATTAAAAACGAAAATTAAGCTCAAAGTTAATTAAAACAAAATTTTGTATATCATTGTGATATAAAATAATGAGATGACACATTATATTAAATCTATTTCTACATTATAACTTATATCAGCGGAGCCATTAAGACGTTATGACATGCGATTAAGAATCTAGACTGACTAATGAGCCTAGTTCACTCAGAGGGCATAGTTGTCATTAAATTCAATTCATCTGTAATGGAAAATATTTTATTATAATTTAAGTAAAGAGAATATACTCTCTTTAAATTTAATACGCTTAGGATACTCTGCGTGCGCTTCCATGACACATACCAATGACAATTACATAAAAATAATTTACTTTTATAATTATATAATTGGTTGTGGCCGGCTAAATTTTCTTTCGCATATATAAATATTCGTTTATAACCTGTCACTTTCTAACACTACGACACTGGCAAAATCAATGCCAAAAGCGTTGGGGCCAAATAATTAAAAGAAGAAGAATTGGTTGTGGCCATTTATTGATTCCAAATAAAAGCAGAACTGGGAAAGAGAGATGAATAATTGACCTTAATTGTCGTTTCTCTTATTTACAGATAACTTGTAATTATTTTTGTATACGCATTGTACTCGTTAGTAGCAGGTTATAATTTATGACTCTTATTTACAGAGAAACTAATTTGGTTTATTTATTCTGAGCATCCCAATTGTAATGAATAAATTAGGAATGATTTGGTTTTTAAAATGTTGTTCGGTCACCTTTTACGACAGGCCGACCCTGACGGCAGTGGTTAGTATTCTTTCTCTGCCCCTGCACGGATAAATAAATGGATTACTATAATACAATATGGTGTGTTTTATATAGGAGTTATAATATTTCTATGAGACCGGAATCGTGTTGGAATTAAGTGTTTAGGCCCACTTGCACGTTCCTGGGTTTTCTTAATTAACTCGGTGTTAACTGCTAATACAGGGTTAAATAAATAATTTATCTTGCGCCATCAAGAGTTAGGAGTAACCCTATGGTTAAACTTTTAAATATCTTAACCCACCGATGTGGACAGGTTAAATCGCTAACACAGGGTTAGTGAACTGTAATATTAATTGTCAAAATAAATTGAGGTTAAGTTGCGCTGTATATTGTGTACCTATCTATACTATTTTGTAGTGTGTTGTCCATTATTCTTTAAAAACTCGTTTATTTTATCACTTATACGGCACAAACTCACAAAACTAAATAAATGACACGATACAATACGGTTAAAATAAAAATCTTCAAAAGTCATACATTATGGGATAAAAAAGGAAGCTTATATACAGTATGCTGTAGTGTAAAAGAGATAGACATATAAGGTTCGTTTTTCATCTTTGGTTGGGTTACAATAGGAAAGCATAGACATTGCAATATTCCCAGTTAAAAAAAGAAATGTCAGGTTAGTTAACCCGGTGATATTTTTTAGTGGTGCAAAGCACAATGAGAGTTAAGATTTTAATTAACTAACCCAGAGTTTACAAACTACACTTATTTATTTTACCCGACTATGCGTGCAAGTGGGCCTAAGAGTTACAAACTTGTATAAGTGATGGTAAACACTTTTGTCACTATCAAGTTTTTACCTCTGCCTCTGTTTTTAATTCATGCTACTATAGTAACTTAGCGCCACACGTTGTTTGATCAGCAAACATCATGTAAATAAAAACATTCGTTGTCCACAGGGATAAAACGATTACAACATTAGTGAGAACTAATATTCTGTCGTTGACCAAAATGACGCACATGGTGATGCCTGATATGGTCAAGCGTGGGAAGGGTGTGGTCATCAACATTGGTTCGGCGTCGTCGGTGATACCGAGTCCGTTGCTAACGGTGTATGCCGCGACTAAGGTAATTTTATTATCCGTAATTTTATGTCAGTAATTTTTATATAATAATGGGGAGTCAGCCCTATCCCCTAAGTACGAGATACTTATTTTAGACTTATATCCGAGCTGTATAAAAAAAATTGTTCACAGGCTTACGTCGACAAATTTTCCGAAGGCATAAAAATGGAATACGGCAATAAAGGCATCATCGTTCAATGCGTTCTACCAGGATTTGTTTGTTCTAACATGTCTGGTATCAGACGCAGCACATTTATCGCACCAACCGCTAAAGACTTCGTTAAATCTGCAATCGGTTTGGTTGGCACCATCTCTAGGACAACTGGATATCTGCCCCATGCGATCTTCGTGTATATCATCAACACTATTCGTAATGCCAATGATGATTTCGGTGTCTGGTTGGTGACCAGAAGTTTAGAGAACAACCGCAGGAAATTCCTAAAAAAGTATAAAAAGCAATAATTTTCCTATATACCTATTATATCGCTCGTAAACCCCCGCAAATTGCTACATATTTTTCAATTATACCACTGACTTGATTAAACGCTACGACGTCATACGCTACAAATTCATACGCTTTGTGAGTTTGGGCGAAGTGTTCTTATCTGTTCAGGTCTTTATTAATATTTTCATCACCTTAGCAATTTGCGGGAACCTGTAATATTTTTTTTTCAACTTATGCATTGTTATATTGCTTTCATAATACATTAAATAATCGTCCATTTTAATGACTAAATGATATATTGCCCTGGGTTAATAGTTATTACAATTGTTAATAGCATTATTCTAAAAATTATGAGTAAATATTACATAATTAACATTTATTTATTTGGACATATTATGTATTTACATACGTAGTTGTAGTTCAAAGTGTTTATTACTTTTAAATAATTTTACTTCTAAGAAGTTTAATTAAGACTAAAAATAATACAACAATGCATAACTTGATGAATATTTCTTGTCAATATATCTTATTATAACTTTATCTATTTATCTTCGCTAAATCTTCTTAGCATGCATAAGCTGTATTAACCAAAGATGTTTAAATGTTTAATCGCATTTGCACTTTATTTTTGACTTCAATTCTTGTCGACTGTCAGAAATTACATTGTCCTAAACACAGAACATGTTTCATCATGAATACATTAATATAAATTTTCTTATGGTTTATATTTAATTTCTGTGTGCATTGTTGGTAAACGATATAATAGTTTTTACATGTATGATGCACTATTAAGCAATTAATTTCAACTAAGAAAGCTTAATTGAAGCCAACGTGTAGTGAGGTTTATATATAAGATAGAACGTATGTAAAAATTAGCTTGAACAAGAATGTACAGGTTTGGTTGCGTTAATTTATTAAAAATATGGTGCAAAGTTAAGTTTATACATATACATATAATGATAAGATGTACAAAGCTTCATATCTCAAGGATTAATACAAATTTATTTCAAGTACTGGCTGTGTACAATCTGCATTTAATTGCATAGCAATGCATAATGTCCTAAAATTATTTAAATTCAACTTATGTATTGGTGAATTGAGTTTTCGAACAAATAATATTCGCCGACCTGAACCGGATCGCCATAATGCAGTACCAAAAGGGAATAAAGGCTGGGTGACCGGCGAATGTTCAAATTGTTTACTTCATGCAGCCCTACCCGATATAAGCAGGCTGTTACGACCAGCCCCCGTAATTCCAAAAGGTGGTTTTAAATAAGAATCATTTAAATTTCGTTTCTGAGCTTAAAATATAGCTTCTCAAAAAATATTAAATAACACAAAATTCAAGAAAACAATTTATCGGTCGGAGGTCGATATCAAAGGCGATATTAATAAAGAGTAATGTATTTTTTTCATTCAAGACGTTTTAGTTTTAGGACATTATTAGTGTTATAAATTTTAGTAAATTGATAGAATATCGATAATACTTTTATTTTTACGGGAATGTATAATTTATTATGGTTTCATGAATAAATGGTTGGAATTATTAATGAGTTTGCTTAACCTTGGTGTTGGAATATTATATATAAATGTAAATACATATGGTGTAATTCAAATTGTTATCGTGTAAATATCGAAGTCGTGTTTTATATTGCTTAGGACCAGCAGACAGGCTGACGATCTGCTTAAAGGTATGATTCCGAACTACGCTGCACGCAGCAATGTTGCCGCGACAATGCTGCCGCGACACTACCGGTCCCCATACAATCTCTATAAGCTTGTATGAGAGTACATTCCGAGCTAGGCAGCAATGACGCGGCAGCAATGCAGCGGCAGCAATGTAGCGGCAGCAATGTAGTGGCAGCACTGCTGCGTGATAGAGTTTGTATGGGGACCGGTAATGCCGCGGCGCAGTGTCGCGGCAGCAGTGTCGCGGCAGCACTGCTGCGTGCATCGTAGTTCGGAATCATACCTTAGTAGGCAGTTGTCGCCTATGGATGTTTGAACGCTAGGGACATCGCGAACACGCTGCTCTCCGCGTAGGGGTACTGGTACCCGGGTCACTGATGCCGGAACACAGCACAAGGTTATTATGGCGGCATAGTTATACACCAGAGGTGCTTGCCATACGGGCTTGGGGCCCTACCCCGCAGCTGGGATTGTTTTGTCGCCTTTTACATTAAGTTAACCTCGGCCACAGAGGTTAGTATTCTTACTCCGTCGAATAGCTATCTTTTAGTAGTAACCCTGCTTAGGAAAAAAAGGCAAAAGATTCGAATCTGTAGATAGACTTGTATCTTCTTCAGTACCTTTGACACATTAAGCTTCAGACCGCCGTTCTCAAGCAATTAATTCCACGCCTAGACACGTCGCACTAACTTGCCAGCCCCGTCCACATTTATCGTCACGAGAGCTGCTCGTGTGTTTCTGGTGCTGTTTGATCAAATATCTTCATCTAGTGCTGATTGATTGATGCTGTTTGAGCAAATAGGTTGGTGTAACGAAAACGATTACTTAGCCTGTATCATTAAATATCTCACATGTCCGCATATGCGATAACATAATTGAGCACGTGGATCAAGTACTTAGGTATTTCATGAATCTGGTGACATTGATTGCGACGTCAAGTTATGTCATTTATGACCTCAAGATGCTGGTAAAGCTGCAGCGACAGGTCTATAAGGCCGTAATTAGGCCTGTCCTTGCATACAAGGACCTTATATTTTCACGTCAGCAACATAAGCAGAAATGACGTGTTGCATTTAAAAATATGCTGCAGCAGGTGAGTGGAGTAACGAGAAAGAACCGAGTTAGGAATTTCCGCATTCTCAACAGCCTTTATGTCCGTAATGTTGTGGATAACTAACAGTTGTGTCGCCTTCGCTGGTATAATCACGTCTTATGCCAACCAGCTACTTACGTGCGGAATAAATGTCTGGCCATGCCGCCTCCGCCAGGCCTTGGCAGAAAGGGTAGACCCAAAAAGTTGGAAAGCGGTCTCCAGGTACAGAAGCGAAAGTTTAGGTTGCAACCGCGATTGAACTTTAGGATGATAAACAGCGTTCCAAAATATGAAATCATAATCCTTCTGTACCGGAGTATTAACTAAATCATACCCAGGATACACGTGAAAGCGTGTGTGTCTGGAAACTGAAAATACAGACGTGTAATCTTCGGAGTGGTACTGATCTCTCCATGACAAGGGAAAAAAGGGTCATTGATCTCGTCAGCGGGGCACGTACACTCCTGTCAAATCAGAGTAGATCGTTATAGAACGTTTGTACATAAGAGAAAACGAAGACCATTTTAAATAAAAGAAAATTGATGTTTAATAACAAAAAACTAGCTTAAACTGGCTTAAAGGATACTTATAGGAGTCGGTTAAATATAAAGTAAGCTGTAAAAATGTGATTAATATCTAAAATTATTTTAACATTCTCTTTATTATTTTTGTAAATACTTTTCTGAGGGAAAATAGCTTATTAACGTACACGGATTAATTTTGTGGACCTGGTTTAGTGTGTACATAACCCTTAATCGTGATGCGTTAGAGCATATACTCGTATATATAGCTGAGTTGACTGATTACTATGCAGATTTTGTTAGTTCCTTAATTTACAAAATTTACCCCTAAATCATTATGTGCCATTGTTGCACTCAAGCTTCTCTTAAAGGGAAAGGACAATATACCTAGCACACTAGTAAAGGGTGAACGCGGGTTACACAGTGTAGATTTTCTCACTATCAGTACGTACCAATAATAAAATTAATTTTCAATTGCAATTAAAACTGGCTCTGGGTCCATAAATCCAGGTTGAGTAATGTTTTCGTTTTAGACCACAGATTAGTTCAATTCAGGTGAATCTAAAGAAGGCCTTTTCCAATTGAAAATTGCAAATTTCAACGAATGAGGTTCCTTATACATTTTATATCGAGTAGTGTAATACAACCTCATTCGTCTTAACATTTTTTTTTATTATTACTGTTGGGCTTTGCCCTGTTATTCGTTATCAGTAAAACATTTTATTTAATTTATTTATTAAATATCTCTTTTACTTCCAGGAACGGGAAGATTGACGCCTGAAATATATCTTATCATTTTAAATTAATCACAAATTATGTTTATTAAATTTTTTATTTTATTTATTACATTATGACTTTTTATAAATATATTGTTGGTTATAAATGTTTTTTTTTTATGAAATAAACACCGAAATGTTGAAGATGCTCTATTAATTGACTAAGGAGAGTTGAAAAAGGGCCTGAAAAATGATTTTGGTAGAAAGCATGAATAAAGAGACAAGCTATAGCGATGAGTCTTATGACATACGTTTCCACTTTATCTATATAATATGTATATATATCTATATCCTATGATACAGGCAGGAAAAATAGGAGTATTTAAGTTACTCTCACCTGCTAGATGTTGCGCCCTGGAAAATGGAGGAAAGGTCTGACGCACTATCTATAGAGGAATTAAACGACAGTTGTCTTTGTAAAATCCAAATTTATTTCCTTATTCTGATTATATCACTACAGTAAAAGGAAGTAGAAGAATTAACCTAACATAGCCGAAATAAACAAGCCTAACAGGTAACTTTACTATGGTTAAAGCTATACTTAATTTCAAGTATCCAGTGAAGTTATGTCCTAATAAAATGTTTGAAACGTAATTGTTTCAATTATAAAATGGTTTTAGAAGTAACGTGCAGGGAAGTCCTTTTCTCTTCGTCCTAAAATAAAATTTAACACGGTTCTTATACACATTTAATTTGGTTTTTAAGGCTCCAATGCTTTTGGCACTGATTTTGCCAAAGTCGCAGTAAGATATGTCAGGTATGAAGTGTGTTGATAAATGTATAAAATCAATATGTAAGTAGAAACGAATTTATGTATTAAGAGTAAATTAAAAATAAATGACTCATAATCAAATTGAGCTCGCACACGTATTGAGTACACGGTGGCAGCAGTAAATCTTTAAATTATATAAATATGTTCAAAAAATTTTAACTGACGTAGGTAAATAATGCCACTTCACAATATCGCCTTTTGTCGATCATTAATCATGTAAAATTCTACATGAACCGTTCATATCTATGGAAGACATTTTATGACAATCGCTTTCAAAACTTATAGTGTCATGATCATTAACTGAGTAAAGTGTAATAAAAATATTAATAAAATTTAAAAATAAAGTCAACATATTAATCCCGAAAAATGTGATATGGGAAAAAATCAAATCAATAATTCAACAAATTCAATAATTGATTTCAACTTGAACCAACTTTTAATAATAACTGTTTCCATAGTAGTCCTGATTTTAATATATATTTTGGTAGTATGCCGTGTTCTTAGCGATAGATGATCATGGAGAAGTCTCAGTACCATAATGTGGATGTGATTCAAATAATGTTAATAATGTTCGCTTTTATGACTTTACTTATTCTGATGAATTGGATGTGCAAGTATTTTCATTGTAACTAAAAGTATAAATATGAAAAAAGATAAGTCCGGAGACAATGCTGACCGTTGCGGAACACCACAAGTAGAAAATGATCTGGGGAAATTTTTGCAAGCTATGGCTTGTCCATATACATGGATAGCACTAATATGTTTTTATTTTAGCCAATTTTTATCAATCTCTGTTTGTACATGTTGGTCTTATTTGTTATATTTTAAATACTCAAGTTACTATTTAAGTGAATTATAATTTTAAAATATATATAAAAATATATATATTAACTGTAAAATAATAAAATGTACTCAAATATCAAACTGGAATAAGGTTATTTTATTATTGTTAAGTTATATATAGGTATAACGGGCTCCATGTAATAGAAATAATTTTCTAGGCGGATTTTATAGATATGGGTAAAGTCAAGCACAAAATGCCGGGGTATTATTAATAATTGTACTACCCACACTTGTAGATTATATTTTAGCCGCGGGCAGTCAAAAAAGGAATAATATTAATACTTTTCGGTTTTAGCTAATTTAAAATTACTCCATTTGATGTTTAGAGGTGCAGACGCTAGATCTTCCTCCGAATCAAGGACTAGTGCCACTGGTAACGCCTGCAGAGGCCCAGAATTGTATTCGCCGCGTGAAGAATCGGAAAGCTGTTGGATTCGATGGAATCCCCATCGAAGCCTGGAAGGCGATGGGCTCTCGTGGTGTGGGTGTCTTAACCGACCTTTTCAACCGGACACTTCTCACCGGTACATTCCCGAGCCAATGGAGAATATGTATCATTACTCCAGTCTTCAAAGGCAAGGGGTCGGTGCAGGAGTGCGGTAGTTACCGAGATATTAAGATCATGTCCCACACCATGAAGCTCTTCGAGAGGGTTATCGACTCTCGGATTCGACAGGAGTGCACTATCTCGGAATGTCAATATGGGTTTCGCCCTGATCGCGGGACAATGGAGCGTGTTTTTTGTCCTAAGGACTGTCGCGGAGAAATACAGGACAAATAATATAATAATAATAATTTATTTATTTGTCGAACAACATGGTCCATTATTTACATTACAAAAATCAATCAATAACAAAAATTATAAATTAATGAATAAAGTAAAATAGTTAAATAATAAAAATCAAAATTACAAATGTCAAAAAATAATAATACAATAAAATAACATACAAGTAAGACATACCACAAAAATCATGCAAATGGATTGTGCAACCTGCAGCAACGGTTAATGTAGGGCTACATCAAGTCTGCAAGCAAACATTTTCAGGATGCCGTTGGTGCTGGCCCGCACGCGCCGCACCAGGGACATGGCTCGCTTGCGCATCGTAGCGTAAAAACAGTCTACATGCGCGTCCGCAAACATGCCCGATGCGCTACAGGAGCGAGGCAACCGCAACAACACCCTGAACGCGTTGTTATATTAGAATACAAAGAATACGCCTCTGTACTAACTGTATTCCTCGCGCGATAATCAAAAGGATTCCAAAGGCATATATTGACATCATCCGAGACATGTACCGCGAGGTAGGAACTCTCGCATTTGCGGCAGCCTTCATGTCCGTGACATTGCGTATAATTGCAGGAGTGTTGCCTTCGCTGGTATGGCCACGTTTAACGGCAACCGGCTACTTACGTGGGGAATAAATATCTGGCCATGTCGCCTGTGCCGGGCCCCGGCAGGAGGGGTAGACCCAAAAAGTGCTTGCTTGACATCGTAAGGGTTGATATGCGTGCCAATGGACTGACCACCAGAGATGCCGAAGATCGTGCGAAGTGGATAAGAAAAGTCGGAAAGCAGACGCCGAAGCGAAAGTTTGAGTTGCAACCGGGATTCAACACTAAGATAATGAGGTGTTTAACAGGGATCAAAATATACCTATTTTTGTTCAAGAACAAAAAAAGCGAGCAAAACTTCTAATGCTGTGGACCTGTGGACCTCCCTTTCTTGCACAAATAGGCACCTATTGTTAAATTTGATTTTTACTATATCATCTGGACCCAGACCTGAAAAATAATTCTGTATTTCTTTTCAGGGCTTTGCTGCACTTTAGGTACTACCTAGTCTTGTCCTTTTCTTTTTCTTGGGCAGACCACGCGACCAATATTAGAGATTTAATATTACCAACACACATTTAATTATTCAGCTTCACATTAACCTATCACCTTGGGACACGGAATGTGCATTAATTATGTAAATTGTTGAAAATAATTGGTTTAATCAATATACATGTATTGGAACGCACGATACAGAGTACAATGTGGCGCAATTAGAATCAGCTATACATTGTTGCAACGTCGTCCTGTAGAAAACGAGGGACGCTTTGTTCGGAAACATCGTAGTTTTATTGTAGCTTTGTCACTAGTTAGCTTTATTCTTAACATTTTAACATAAAATCGTCGCTTTTCAATACATATTGAATAGTAAAATTAAAAGTATTAAGCAATCAAAACCAGTACACGTAATTGATAAATAAAACTGAAGAGAGAAAATGAATCTCTAATATATAAAATTCTCGTGTCACAGTTTTCGTTGCCATACTCCTCCGAAACGGCTTGACCGATTTTGATGAAATTTTTTGTGCTTATCCGGTATCTATGAGAATCGGCCAACATCTATTTTTCATCCCCCTAAATGTAGTCCACCCCTAAATTTTATTTTTTATTTTTTTACATTTTATTATTTTTATGGCAGAACAACGTTTGCCGGGTCAGCTACTACTATATATATTGCGATTTCATCGTTAGATCTGTGAAATTCAGATCAAACTCATTTTTTAGCCATTAAATTATTGAATATTTAAAAAAGTTAGTGATATTTTGTATTTAGTCGGAAAAGACAAATATATCAGTCGTCTAGTACCCATAAGAATAACACAGCCCTGCTACTTACTTTTTGAGAAGATGGCGCTGGGTATATTGTCACAGGATATTTATTTAATATTTAGCAATTTATTATAAACAGTCAATACACCAAAGATCGGCTCTTAGTCCTTATCTGTTCCTCCTGGTGGTAGTTGCAGTAACAGCAGGAATACACGAGGAGGCACCTTGGTGTATGCTCTTTGCCGATGACATTGTGCTGGTTGGAGAAAATGTTCACGCGGTCCAGAGCAGATTGGCTAAGTGGCAGGCGAGATTAGAGGGCGAAAACTGAACATCTGTTTTGCGACTTTGGTGGAATTCCCGACTTCACCCGGATTACCTTAGGTGGCGTGTTTCTGCCGACTTGCTTCAACTTTCGGTACCTTGGTTCATTAATCCAAGGCGACGGTGAGAGGTCTCAGGAACAATTCGCAACCCACAAGTGCTGTTTAACCTTACAGGTAATGATGGACGGAATGGAAGGAATGATGGACCACAAAGGAGAAGGATGAAAGGTGAAAGCATGCAGCAGATATGCCAATATTAAGATGGGTGAGTGGAGTTGCAAAAATGTCTAAAATTAGAAACGAATAAATATGTATATCAGGGGATGTTTAAAAATAGCGCCAGTGTTTGTCCATGTAACGCGAAGGGAAGAATGCCATATACCTTGGAAAATGATAGAAATGACAGTGGACGGATTCAGAAGGAGAGGTAGGCCAAAGAAAAGATGGGTGGATTGCGTAAAAGATGATATGGTGAAAAAGGGTGTGAATGTGTTTAGATGACGGCTAACAGAAGAGAGTGGAGAGACAGAACATGTACTAACCCCACATAGTTTGGAAGAAGGGCAGGAAGTAGAAGTCGATAACTTCTGGGTTTACTTCGATGACTCATAATTACAAGTTGGGGAGCGATACGGCAATTATCACTGTAAATAACAAATCTATTATATTCTTTCAAGTTTGGGTAAAAAAAAGATAAAGCGACTGTTAATTACCTATTTTACCTGTTTTTCATATTACCAACAAACTACATATTTATTTATACGTGAAAATATCTCATACTTATGTTGAGAAGGAGTGCAGAAAGTTGGTATATTTTTATAACAATGCTTAAAATTACATTAAATTAATAAAAAAAATTACGATCACTTTTGACATATACATATAAGTTTGTTAAACTATGTCGTCACACTGAGAATATATTAATTTAGATAATAATCTATGCTAATAATAATGTGAAAGTAACTCTGTCTGTTTGTTACGTTTTCACACCAAACCAATTTTTATGAATTTTGGTATAGAGATAGATTGAACCTTGGTAAATTACATAGGCTATTTTTTTTTTTATTTACATGGCAGAACAACGTTTGCCGGTTCAGCTAGTTGGTCTTTAATACAATTATGGTCGGGTACGACCACTGGTTGTCTACTAGCTTTAATAATTAATTATTTATTTCATACGTTGCCATTGTATTTTGATTGGAAATTTAGGCATCCCTAGACAATCTCAACGGTACAATATAGAGCACTATTTAACCCGCACATCCTTTACAACTGGCCGGATATCGCAGAGCGGGGTAGTAACAAAACGATTGTATTGTTCGGTTGGAGTAATGGGATACAATCGTGTGTATAACAAATAACAGTGCGATTCTGATCACCTATGGAGGATAAGTTGCGTTTCCGTGTACAGCGGTTAACTGCGCTGGCGTCTAAATATAAGTTAATATTCATTTTATTTTATAAAACAATGTGTTTGTAAATAATAGTCCTAAATAATTATTTTCCTTTTTTATTCAATATAAAAGAAGAAATTGTTGGTATTTATATTGTACACGGGACACCGCAAGCGGTACATCCTGCCAAGCAACGAACGAGGCACTAGCAACCGTGATCTTAGCGGTATATCCAAATCAGGTAATCTGTAACTCTAAAAATACATAGGCTTATAGTGGGCACTACCAGTGCAAAGAGCCGCAGCTGCGATCACCTACACACACTTGCTTGGAGAGGCCTATGTACAGAAGTGGATTTAAATAGGATGATGATTAATATTGTAAGGCAGTAATTGTGCTTGAGTTGAAAATGCTTGATGCACATCCATCGATGCGGATTGTAGGAGTCCCATGTAATGCGTCCCATATCTTAGTTGGAGAGTAGAACAGTCAATAGTCTGTAAGTAAAATACGGAATATTGAGGAATAACACCAGCACCTTTTTCTAATTTTTCTTATTTACCCACAAGTCTAAATATTGCGGTATCTTACGATGATCTGTGAACATACACGAGGGTCGTAACGCTTAGCGCTTGGCTTGCGACCACTACGCAAACATGGCGGCAAAGTTATTCCTAGAGTTTATGTAAACCTCTATTTTTGCTAAACGCTAAGACTCAACACCACAGATCCAGTCGTGAAGATCGGAGAACTTCAGGTGAGTCGTCGCTGTGTGTGAATTGCTGCTATTTTTGTCTCCTTCTTCCACTTTCTATAATATATTAACCTGACCCGCACTACATATTGTCCACACCACAAGTAAGCAATTAAATATAAAGCTAAACTTATAACACAGAGATGTACGATAGTATATTTCCCCAAATAATAATAACGTAACCTTAAATTGCATTCTGAGAAATATTCATGCTTCTATCTTAAACTTGTGCTATTATGAATACACAAAAAAATTACTGGTTTAATTCTTGAATTTTATTGTCTGCTAAAGTGATAGCTCTTTTATTTAACGTTTTTATTTATCGCTCACCGCTGTCATTACAAACTCAGCTTTTAAGGTAACTGACCGTAATCGGCTTAAACTCTGCGGTGCAGGCTTCCCTACTCCATATCAATGTATATATTTATATAAGAGCAGAGTCAGACATAAAGTCACATATTTAGTGTACTCATAACCCACAAAATTAGCTACAGCAGTAGACAGTGGTAGTTTCAAATACTTTTGAGTTTCGCTTTTTTTTATTGCTGTCGGACAGCAGACAGGCTGACAGCCTACTTAAAATTTAGCAGTTACCATCGCCTATGAGTGTTTGCTACGCCAGTGGCATCGCGAACACGCTGCTGTCCCATAAGGGTACAGGAACTTGGGTCACTAATGCCGGAACACAACACAAGGTTATTATGGCGGCATACTTAAGACCAAAGGTGGTCTTAACTAGGGTGGATTGTTTTGGCGCCTTTTACAACAGGCTGACCCCGGCCGCAGAGGTTGGTAGTTTGTAGTATTCTTTCTCCCCTGCACGGATAAAAATGCTAAATCGTTAAATGTTTTTAGATTGAACAAAAGCGGTTAAAAAGAGAAAAAAGAGTTAGACTGAGCTTAGATCCATGTTTGGTTCATACTCAATGTGTACTTAATTCAATGTAGTGGACATCGACATCGTATCTTGAATAAATTTTGAAGTTATTTTTTCAAAAATTTACTGACGCTATCTATCGATTTTATTTTCAGATATATATTTAGACAGTTCATTGTTACGGTGGATGTACAATGTTGATAGTATGAAACTCACTAAATATTTGCCATCAAAAACAACCACTGTTTACTTTTGTGAAGTTGGAGTTGACATAATAAAATTATGATTAACAGGAGATGAGTGTATTATAATTGTGTTGAATTAGCCCTTTTAGGCAGGATTCAATAAATTATCCAGGCTAATTATCCGTATTATATATATCTGTCTGTCTGTTATGTTTTCAGGGCTAAGTCGCTGAACCAATTTTGATGAATTACTATTATTAGATATTGTGGACCTTGGAGATTAACATAGGCTATTTTTGTCGTGAAAATGAAACTTGAATAGGGTGAAATAGGGGTGAACGTGTATAAGTACTTTTTTTAATTTATATTTCAGAACAACGTTTCCAGGTTAACTAGTTTTTAAATAATTAAATATACTGAAATTATTCACACTACGCAATCTAGTCACAGTCTCACAGACAGATAGCACTTATATTATGGGTACTAAGTAACTAATATATAATACTACATATATAATTTTCATTTGTAAATAATAAATATATATTATACGTAAACAGACTCGAGACGGAAATTAAAACCGTGACCGAATTAAAATTAAAAATTAAATTAAAGCCATAAAGTGTGCAGAAGTGATTCAGCCATAACGCCACGGAGATCGTCATTATTCAAAGTAAATTGTATGAGCAATTGTTCAAAGTAAGCAATAATATTTATATTAAAATAGGCGCTCGATATTTTATATCAAATACATTCATAACTAGCCGTTCCCACCCGCTTCGCTGATAGAATAACAGAAAAAAGTAAATCGAAAAAATATGAGAAGTTTTCGTACACATACCCACTTGTCCCACTTCTTGATAAAATTACATGCGTCTAGTCAAAAATGAAAAAAAAAGGTTCGTAATTACGAATGCGTTCAAGTTGTTTAATAGCAGTTTGAAGTTGCGTTCACAATTACAGAAAAAGAAAACTGATTTTTAGGGTTTTCCGTGCAATTTTACCAACTTTTCAACTCCATAAAACCTTCCTCAGAGATCAAGGAATAAATCAAAAAAATACTCGAATTGGTCCAGCCGTCTTTGAGTTTTACGCTTAGCAACATATTTTGCGATTCATTTTTATTTATATAGATTTCTTAGATTCATAATTATTGTGAAAAGAAAAAGGAATTCTGCACACCTTTGAACATGAGTGGCGGGTGGCATCTTTTTTTTTTTTTTTTTTAATAAAGATAGGCGTACGTTTGACCGCAATCTCACCTGATGGTAAGCGACGATGCGGTCGACGGTGTAGCACGCTGCCTATAAGAAACCTGTTCACTCTCCTCTTGAAGACCCCTAAATTATAATGTTCGGGAAACACAGACGTCGGCAAAAAATTCCACTCTTTGGCGGTTCGCAAGATGAATGTGGAAGCAAAACGCTTTGTGCGGATAGGGGGCATGTCGACCATAAATGGGTGGCGCATTGCCGTACGTCTGGTTGTCCTGTGATAGAAGGGAGACGGAGGAATTAAGTTGTGTAATTCCGCCGCACACTCTCCGAAATATATCCTGTAAAACACCGAGACTCTGGCAACTTTACGTCGATGTTCAAGACTCTGAAGTCTAGTCTCAACCAAAGCATCGTACCGATGAGTCTTTTGGCTCGTCTTTCTATAGAATCCAAGGCCTCCAGCTGATATTTGGCAGAGCCATCCCACAAGTGGGAACAGTACTCCAAACATGATCGGACTTGAGCTTGGTATAGATCAAGAAGCTGTCCCGGTGTAAAGTACCGTCTCACCTTGGCCAGTATGCCTAGTTTTTTCGAGGCAAGGTTGGCCTTAGATTCAACACACGAACCAAAGTTTAAAGTGACACCTAAAAGCTCCAGGTGGTCAGCAATCTGCAGGGGTGCATTTCGGAAAGTGGGAGTCAGATGGAGTTGACTCCTTTTTGCGGAGAACAGACACGCCTGGGTTTTCGAAGCATTGAACGTGACAAGGTTGTATCTTTTGTTATTGGGCCACTAGCCCAGATGTATCCGATATAGGCTGTTATTATATGTCTAGCTTGTCTAGATACACTGCTTACCTGCTGCTGCTTATTCTAGTCCTTTACTTAATATTAATTGAACTAAATTGAAGCATGTTTTGATTAAAGTATGTAAATACTTCCAGCGTGCGCCTTCTTAAAAACAAGGATATAAAATAACTACAATCGGCTTTTTTAGGTTTTTACAAAGTACCTAAATATAAACTAAAATTAGAAATATCAAAATATATATATTGGTTATGAAAAAAATTGTAAGATGTATAAAATCTATACTCGTAAAATATATGTATTCATATGGATTTTACGACTACCATAGATTTTAAATTATATCCGTACTTCCCTAGTATAAATGTGAAGGTAACTTTGTTTACCTGTCTATTAAGTTTTCACTCTTAAATCGCTGAATCAATTTTGATGAATTTCAGTATAGAAAGAAATACTCGTAGATTGGACCTTAATAAAGGACATAGCTTTTTTGTTTTTTTTTTTTAATAGTACTGGACTTTAATAGGACATTGCATTGTATCTCCATAGCGTCCAGTCTTTACTTTTTGTTAGAAGTACCCTGATTTTTGGTTCTTCACATCCCAAATTCTACTTTTAGGTATCATAGCGCGAAACTTCAGCGCTTCTTCATTGATATATCATCTTCAGGAATTATTTATAAATGGAGTAAATCTCCTAGCAGATGAGTTCTTTTATTTGACCCGTGCAAGGGCGGAGTAAGAATACTAACCCCTGCGGCCGGGGTCGGCCTGTCCTAAAAGGCCACTAAACAACCCTAACAACGTGGTAGTGCATCAAGCCCGTCTGGATGGCAACCTCCCTTGGTCTACAAGTATGCCGCCATAATAACCTTGTGTTGCTGCCGGCTTTAGTAACCCAGGTTCCTGTATCTATATGAAACAGCAACGTGTTCGCGGTGCTCCTAGCGTCACAAACATCCATAGGCGACTATAACTGCTTACTATTAAGCGGGCCGTCAGCCTGTCTGTTGGTTCTCAGCAATAAAAAAACCAGCCGGTCTAATGTTTGGTCAGTAATAGATGTCAAAATAAGGTACTTGGTAGCCCAACGGACCGGTACTCGGAGGCCAATCTTAAGACCCCGGGTGTAAGTCCACTATAGCATGCACCATATACTAGGCGAGATAGCGACTCCAAGTAGAAGGAACCAGATCACGTGGCAGGTCACCTATGCGCTGGACTGACCATGTGAATTCCGCAGTGAGAAACCGTGTGTCTCACTGCGCCAGACAATCTGCCAACAGGGAGCGATGGCGTAAGATCGTGCGGAGAGCTGTCCTTTACCACCGACGTGGATGCCTCAACGTGGTCACGACCGCTCCGTCAAAAACGAAACGAAAGAGAAGAAGATGCACCATTTAGGCAGTTTTTTGCCTAATGTGCTTATTAAAGCATAATTGCCGTGTACTGACGGTGAAGGAAAACACCGTGAGGAAAACTGCTGCACACGATGCTGGTAATGTAAGGCGTGATTATCACAATTTTTGAACACTTTTCACTTATTAGCGAGTATAATGTTCGCGGCGCGGATGTTACGAAAAAAACTGTCATTGACGGTAGTTTTTACGAAATGTTCGAGGCGAATATCATACTTTAAACTAATATTATAAATGTGAAAGTAAGTTTGTTTGTTACGCTTTCACGCGAAAACTACTTAACGATCATCATAAAACTTTGTACACATATTCTTGGAGGTATTAGAAGTAACATAGGATACATTTTATTGAAAAATAAAAATGTTTTTACGAAGACTCATTTTTTTTTCGATTTAATTTTGCCTGTTAATTTCCCAGCGGAGCGGGCGTGATCGGCTAGTATATTATAAATGGGTTATTTAATTATTATATTTTTTATTTATATTACATACTTTTTTTTGTTTTTGGCTTAGCACATCGTTTACACCTGCATACCGAGATCACCGACATGTGTAACCCGCCAATCCGCCTTGGACAAACGTGGCAGGTATACCATTCATTGCCTCTATGTAAAGTCAGCTGGAAGGTTATGGGGTGTCATTGTTTAGATGCCAAAATGTCACTTCTAGTATTAAATTTAATTCCCCGACCAAGTTAAGTCGGTGGCAAATTTAATTAAAACCCTTTTGGTCTGAAGATTGATGGTATTTTAAGATGCTATGTAAGTGGAGTGCCAACTCCTGCCTCAATAAATATAATTTGTAAATAACCATATAAAAATTAAGTAATATTATACATGTGAAAGTTTAGTTTTAGGTTTATTATGATTTTGTCAAAATATAATATTATTTGTTTATAAATACATAAATATAACTTAATTCCATTTTATATTTTTATAATAATTATTATAGAATGAAAATATAGCTTCTTTAATGACATCACAAAACTATTTTTATAGGTAAATCAACCACAACGATACAATCAATCAATCTTCTTAAGAGTTATTGCGTATTAATAAAATAGAAGGTAAATTAATAACTGGAATGTACATATTTCGTAAATATGAACATTATTAAATATTGTTTACTGTAATGTATAACATAAAAACCTCTCAATAAAGTTTATACAAATAAGTGATTTCTTTACTCATAATTTGTAAGTAAAAATCCATGACAGAGTAATTTTACTTAATTTATATGTTATTATAGATTTAAATTAATATATAATAGTAAAATTTGAGCAAAGTTAAATTAAGCAATGCACGGAGGTCGACGTGCGGCTTGTGTGTCTGTTCGGGCGAGCAAAAACCTATGATACTGGCTCTCATTTAGACTCCGATCCTGTCCGAAATTATTTGAAAATATTAATATCAGTAATAGTTATGAATAGAATTTTATTTCGAATGTCCGATATTTTCGCTTACGATTACGGAACTCCATAACATCCCTGGTTATCATGTCAGATTATAACATTTTTGTGTTGCTTTATAATAAAAGGGGAGCCGGGGATGCTAAATCGGTAGTTCCTAAAGCCTTATGGGGACCTATTGGATTATGCTGAAATGAAAAAAAGTTTAAATTAAGTATGCCCTTTTTGTGTGGAGGAGAACGTATACAAATTTTCATAAAATAATGATTTGACAATGGTTTGTGTTATATATGTTTTAATTTAATGTTAAAGTCATTCTACATAACAATTATTAAACATTTTTAATTACTTTTTAGTAAATAAGTTAATGACGTAGTTTCTTTGTATTTAAATGATTTTTAAGACTGTAGATAATGTTTATAAGAAATTAATAAAACCAAGACGTATAGTCGTAAAGTAAGCAGGACGCATATATGTATATTTTATACGTGCAACGAGAAAGTAAGAATACTGTCCCCTACGGTGGGAGGTAGGACGGTAAATCTGTAATCTACTGTTCTTTAGTTATAAAAAATAAACCAATTAAATTCCTGCTCGAAGCTGGGAATTTTTTGAGGTTTGATGGAGACATGGACATTAATTTTTCACAAATCGATGCCCCTTCCCGATGAACCCTGTAGACCTTAAGTTCTTGGACTATAGACGGTGAAGGAAAACACTCATATCCAACGACGCCTTCAGAGTTAGTTCTGAGTCCAGATGTGACTTTATGGCCATTATGTTAAACTTAAGCTTACATAAAACAACAATAAGGTGAATATTTTAATAAAAAGTATTCAAAGCTTCCAAACGAATCTCATTTTGTTGATACAATAGAAAACTTGTTACTTCGCACTTAGTTAGCTCTTTGTTACGCCCATTCGAATTAACTTATAAAACAAGGAAATAACGCGTAATGTTTTATTTATTGCAATGAGTTTTAATGGACTCTTCCGTCGGAGAAGTAAAATTTGGTATCAGTTAACAGAATATCTACATACATATATATCTATACATCTATACAAATAAATAAAATTGGAGGGTCTGTTTGTAATATTAAAATAACCGCTTTTTACTAAGTGCATTCGGACGTATACACGGTACGTATACCAAAACGACATTTTTTACAATTTTTGTCTGTCTGTATGAAGCAGACGATCTTGTCCCTCCACCAAGCATCAATCAAGCAATTAGCGAGACTATTAGAAAATTGCTTTTTATATAATCAAGTCGATCCGGTAATATCTCAAGATATGAGTAAAATACATAAGAAAATCCAATTAAAATATTGGATCAGTGAAAAACATCAGACGAAGATATACTTATGCGTAGTAAGTGTTGTTATTTGTATGAATAATAATGTTCGTGTGGAAAATGTGTACTATATTTGTAAATACATAGATATTATTAATAGTAAAATAATATCTTTTTTTAATATCTCTCTCTCTATTTAATGACCACTCTCTATAACGCTGAAAAATGCACAGTCCGTTGAGTGTCGTTATATAAAATTTACATTGTATTTTATTCACTCCTATTTAACCCCCTTCAAATTTTATTTTTGCGACAAAAAGTGGCCTATGTCCTTTGCCAAGGTCTAATCTATCTCTATATAGAGATTCTTCAAAATTGGTTTAGTGGTTTAGATGTGAAACTGTAACAGAAAGATTTACTTTCACATTTATAATATTAGTATGGATAAGGTACAATGCAGACATGCACCCCAAACTTTTGCCCTCGTAAAAAGGGTCAGTCATAAACATATTAGTTGTAATTAATTTCTAGTTTCCATTATTCATTCACTTTAAAGGGATAACAACTCCCGTACGCGCTAGTGGTTTCATTATACATACAGTATTGAAGGACAGGACACTATTTTTTCTGTTTGAAATTAAACCTAATTCTTAATTCCAATAAATATGTAGCTACCTACTATAAAACTGAAATCAAATTTTTTTTTGACTCCTCGAAAAATATATTCAAAAATCTCGCCTTCTTAAGTCGAAATTTTAGCTATCAAATACTTCATATCTCGAACTCCTTGTTAAGTCGAAAACTCAATAGGTCGAAGTTTTTTGCATTTCCCATGACATTCGAGATATCAAGATGCAACTGTTTTTTAGATTTGTTTTGTATGTGTGTGTATCTCTATTTAATTAACTAAAAAAGAAGCGGTTAGCTGTCGGAAAGCTTTATGAAACGTAGTCAATAATATAGCGCGTTTTCTTGATCGGTTATTAATCACCAAATCATCGGTACGGTTGGTGAAATCGTTACATTAGCGACCCTAAGCGGTCTGTTTGCGGGTTGCCTGGAAAAGATCGCTTTAAGCGATGAGGCCGTCCGTTGTCATACAGCTTTATATTTCTGTTTGTTTTAAGTTAGTTTTAAGTATCTGTATGCAATAAAGAGTTTTTCATTCGTTCATTCATTCTGTCTGGCGGTTTTATTTCCACTCTGGACAAAAAACTGTGTTGTTGATTTGTATGGTTTTGAAAAAATGTATGGAAAAAAAATTGTATGGTTTCCGTGTATATTTAGTGCTATGAATAGTCTTAAAAATAATGCTGTTGAAGTTTGTACGTGTGAAATAATTTTACATAATCGGCCCTGGTCTCACCCTGAAAGGAACAGGCAGCATATCTACCACACTTTTCCAATGAAGATTGGTTAAATACATATCAAATGTCTTGGTATACAGATTTATTTTCGATGTTTTCTTACACCGTCATTACGAGGCCTTTAATAATTAAAAAAAAGAACTAATAGCATATTTATTATTCTCTGAGTTGAGATACAATGCAATACCATTAGGCTATCGTGTAAGTTTTAAGTAAATAATATAATAGAATATATATTACAGTACATACTCGTACATAAGTAGAAGCCGCGCAAAATCGTCTCAAGATCAAATTGTAGTCTGAACGTATCGTTTGTGTATCTAAATAATTAGGAGAGTATATACGAGTTGAGTTTCGAAGTGCCCTTGTATTTCATGCAGTACTATCTTAAATGTCCACCGGTCGGTAATTTTGTGTTTATTGCCCAAATCTCTCAAACTTCAACGCTAATATTGTATGCATTGGAGTAAGTTTTATATACATTATAAATTTTAAATTATTCTTTAAAATCCATCCTCATTATCACCAAAGAGATCTGTGGGCGCTTAATTAAGTCTTTACCCAACATTATAAAACATAAAAACTAAAAAAGACAGAATTTAAACAAACGAAAAACTAAAAGATGCACTGTATTGTCAAGAATTGAAAATATCAAAAGAAAACATACACGGATAGAATGTAAGTCACAATACGTACTATGATAAAACTAATAGCGTTTGCGATTGTCGGTTATATGGCGGGTGCGCAGCCTTCCGTCTTGGCACTCGGTTATCGACTAACGACTACTGTGGCGACGGCGAGCGATTTCGAATGAGCTCCGGCAGACAGCGCGGGGCAGCGAGCACCCGCGCCTAACGGTATTTTCCCGACCAAATATGATGGCGAGCGGTGTGAACCGCGCCAGAGATCCTTACCGGATTCTTAAGAAGTTTATACACTTTGAATCTCGTTTATATCGATCTACTGTTGCGTGATGCAAGGCGAAACAAGTGCGCATCGTTTTCATCGGTCTATGACTCTTCTTAATCAGCATCAGGAAATTGATGGCTTTTTCTTAGTTTAATTTTTTTAAGCATTAGTATACTTATTTCACTTTTTTCTCCAGCTGTACTTAAACCGCGCGTTTACACATACAATGGTCTCTTTTCGACATGTCGCTTACCATAATATCCTTTCCTTTCTTTCACATCTGATCTAAATGGGATGGACACCATATGTGGCGTGAAGCGCGGCAAAATGCTGAATACCACCGTACCTACAAGTAGACCTACTTCTGCAGTACTCATCTCAGTCAAAACTAAGTCCCGTGGTGACAGCTTCATCGCGCAGCGGATCAAACCTCTAGTGGCGGATGATCTTACAACTTAGTATACCCGGTAAACCAAGCTGTGCTATAGTCTAATTGCAATCCAGTTGATTTTTCCAAGCGTAATAAAAATGAAACGATTATCTTAGTGTTTATTTTTTTAGACAAAGACTATTTTTATTCTTTCGGTAACATCTATGCATATTTCTTTTATTTATCCTTGACTTTATAGTATAAACAACTTAATTAACGTTAAAACACGAATTTATGTAATTACAATTCACAGTGAGACAACACTTCTGTGAACGCGGGAATAGGTATTACTTATTCACCACACCAAATTGCATTGGGACATCACTAGCGTTAGTTGGAATGGTTTTGTATTAGGAACGATTTCCCTTACTAATATATTGGACTAATTCTGTTCAGCTTTAATCTACGTTTATTAATGTAACTGTGAAGAACAAATATTATATATTCTTTGATGTAAACATCTCTAAAGCCATTAATTAACATCGTATTGATTCCTCGATAATTTGGAGTTCGAAACCTCAAAACCCAACCACGGCAGATCAGGGTGTTGTTTCAGCAAGCTATGTCCCTAGAAATCTCAATTAGGTACAAATTTGGGTTTTGGTCTACATCCTCTGTTCTTCTATAACCCTGTATGGTGAGCTCGTCGAGCTCTCATGGCAATAATGCCTCTTTGTAATTTGAGCCTCGTAAGTAATAAAAAGTTTACTATGAAATCAAATACATGACCTTCAGATTATCTTTTGAGTATCTTGGAAGTCAAATGGCCTGGAAACACCCTGCCACGTGTTAAACACTAAAATTTTGTCGACAACGGTATTCGAAAACTTTTCTTCGTACTAGCCAAATATGGCGAGATTAGAAAGGTAGGTATGTGCAACAAGCTATCGATTACAAAATAATATTGTTTGAAAGTATAGGAGTGATAGCTAAGATACTTATCATACTACAATAAAATTATACACCATCTTTATAATATCGATGTCCAATTGCATTTTAAATTTGATTAGAATCTAATGTTAGTTCGAATAAATAAAACATACTGTGACAATTCACACATCGCCATCTAGTATTGAAATAAGCAGCAGAGAGCTTGTGTTATGGATACTAGACAACTGATATACTCTAGTTTATAAATAAAAACATATTACACAACCCACACTTGTGACAGAAAACCACTCATTCTAATCCAGTGTTCACTCCTAATTTTAGTATGTACATGAATTTAGTGTTACAAGATTAGTCTAGCTACGTAATTCAAATGAAAATTACACAAATGATCCCCTTAATCATTTCGCTTTGAAGTTCAAATATCAGTTGAACAAAGCTTCATCTAACTAATTCACAAAGCAAAACCACATTGACGCAACGTAGCCATAAAGGAGGCAACAACCGTTTTCTTTAGGCAATAGAAGCCAGTAACAATATCCATGGCAATGCATCCGTAATGCAAGCCCCTGGGGGAAAGAGGATACGGATTTTGCCGCAAATGCACGTGTATTTTCAGGAATGCTGACCTTATTAAATTTGCACGCCACATTCAACCTGATGTGGGTAGGTTTATGCAGATTTGTTGCCTTTTTACTTTTGTATTTTTTAGCTTTTGCATGCTAACGAACCGTGATGAAGTTCCTGTCGAAGCAGAAATATTTTATTTCTTTAAAACTTGGGCGATATATAAGAATTAAGTAAAAGTAAGGCTTAAATGAACATAATTAACTACTTATATTATTTAGAATGTTCGTTTGTTTAGATTTACTAATGTTTTTTTTTCCTATAGTGGATGCACACATATGTATTTGTACACACACATTTATAATGTTTTATAAAATTAATAAGAGATTTTTATTTACCACGGGAAAAGCCATTAGATATACTTTGTAATTCCTGAAGAAAGGTTGAGCAGTAGTGATATGAAACTCCTATGTTACCCGTCTATAGTAATTATAGCGACTTAGTGTCTTGAAAAAGAAACTAGCAAAACTCTGCCGCAGCATTTATCCGCTGGAAATCGGAGGTGGTACCTTGTTATAACTTCTATTTACGGGTAATACCTTACGTGACCATACGTCCCGCTTTAGGCGGGATTGTCCCGCTTTCAGGCTGTCCGTCCCGCTGTCCCCAACGAGAACAAAAAGGTCCCGCTTTTACGAATAAACCTTTATACCTACTTAATAACTACTTGCCTACATTAGTATCGCGAAAGACGGCAGCGCAGCGTAGACGCGGGTTGACAGTCAGGAACAAGCGAGAGCGAGCGACTGACATGCGAAAACGCGATAGACGAAAAATTCAATTTATTGTATATGAGGGGACCTAGAAAGTTGATATTTCTTTTAGCAAATATACTATTGGTTTTTGGTAAAGGAAACGAGACATATATTGGTTCATTTATCTGTTGTGCATGTACCTATTATTAGAAATTTACCAAATACTTACTTATCCCAACTAATTATTGTATTAAAAAATACATACTAAAGTAACTAATTTTGCTGTAGCAAAGTATTTTTTTTGTTGCGAAATTATTTATAAATATTATTTTTAGGGCAAGTTGGTGTAAGAATTAAGATGTCAGTGAGGGTAAGATACCATAATAAATTATTTCAAGTCATTTTTTAAACCATAATTTTTATTTTGCACTTAAATATACATCTTACATTGACGTATCCTATACAATATGTATTTATTTATATACGAAATTCCGTAGGCGTCCCGCTTTGACACGAAAAAAATGGTCACGTTAGTAATACCCCACTGCGCTAATTTGTCATGTTGACTGCATTCTATATATTATGCTTCCCAGACTCCTGCACCCCGTCAGGGTCAGGGTTATTTTTTGAACGAGCTCTGACCCCTGAACTGTAATAATAATAACAATAAATCTTTATTGTAACACATTATTAATACTAACTCATTGAACCCTAGTCTCCAAACTAGACATTAGTCTGTGTCTTAGAAACTAGTGCCCTCTCAAATCATACAAACAAAAAAAGAAAAGAAAAAAGAAACACAAGGGTACAAAAAGATACAAAATCATATATACATATAAGGTTTGTGTGTGTGTGTGTTTTGCGCATATGAGAGCCAAATCTATTTTTCAACTAATTCATTATACTCAGTAATTCCTCAGTTTCTTCATAATTTAGGGTTAAAAGCCACGATTTCAATTCATATTTTAACATTTTGCTATTGTACTCAGTAATATTTTTAATTTTATTCAATTTATTGTATATGAGGGGACCTAGAAAGTTGATATTTCTTTTAGTAAATATACTATTGGTTTTTGGTAAAGGAAACGAGACATATATTTTTATAGTTTTGGGTAACTAATATGCAATGATACCTTTTTACACATTCCAATACAAATAACTTACGCACACTTAGAACTTGAGTTGATTTAAACTGTAGTTGTAATTTTTTCAGGAGCAGTTTACTATTCCGAACATTCCTGATGATGCAATTACATTGCAGCTCTCAATGCTTGAAATGACCCATTATGGCTGTTGGAATAGGATGGAGCACTTGAAAAAACATCCCAAAGCTTCAATGTCCGTTGAATTCAAGCACTGATACTTTATCTAGGCCAGATGAAAGGTAATCTGTGCACCATAACTGCTTTCGGCAACTTTGGACTCGTAAAGCTGCAGTTGAGACTCGTAAAATAAATAAAAAATCAAGTCAATTCTGATTAAATTTTAAGAAAACTAAAGCGAAATGATTCACCTTGAGATATTCCTGCATTTTGATATCGGGTGATCGATAGTTCCAGTTATTTATTTTCCCTCTATCTTTATTCAATTGAATTTAATGATCCATGCCATCATAAATGCCAACAATATTTACTGTCAGAAGGGCAAATAATCGAGTAAATCATGTCAAGTATTATAAACCAGAAACCAAACATTGAATTATCAAAAGTATTAAGCTCGAAGCGTCAAAACCCACAATTAGATGGTTGAAACCAAACCGAACGCGGGATCACTTAAACAAATTTTCAAGGTGTTTCAATTCTGAAACAGGTAGTCTAATTTGTCTACTTAACCGGCCCTTTGTGCTCTCTGATCCCTCCGTTTGCTAGTGTTGTGCTCAAGTCCATAAATAAACATTCGAGTTTAGAGTGTTATCGAGTTTGTATATTTGTACAGAAAAAACTAACATTGTATTAATTTATACGCCATAAATAATTACAACAATTATTATTATTTAGATGACAAAATGATAATTGTTAGGACGATTGTAGTCAAAGGAATCAAGTTCTAGGTATGTAATTCATTATGTTCTACAGGTTAAGCTCCTGTATGCCTATTTGGGTACTCTTGATAATTTTGCCTAAGGAAATAGTTACAAAAACAGATTGAAAATGTGTCAAAATTTGGTTTTACATTTGCCAACTCAAGAAGGGAGCCGAACGGGCTTCAGATCGGCTTCTTTCTTAAGTTTCTTGCCATCTGTGAAGTGCGAAAAGGTGGAAGGTCCATTTCATGCCTCTATATTGGCCTTATATTGGCTTAGACCATTCCAGTCCTTGGGTAGCCTTTTTTATACTAACTGGAATCATGTGGCCAATGTTGGGTTCAGGATATAAGCTCCAAACTATAGAACATACAGTCACAGAATGCACTGCATGGAGACCCAGGCGACAATTTTTCTTATTCAACAGCATATTTTGGACTTGGAAGTGATAGCTCCGGATACAAGAAGAAAAGTCCTATAGCTTAGCAGCATTTGAAAAGTTAATGAAGCTCTTAATAAAATATATTCAGAAAACATTACAACACATCCCTTCCCAACACAGTTTTAACTCGAATTGCCGAAATTAAATTTTAAAGAGCCATGTCCCTTTGATGTTGCCTACCCTAAAACGAGACCATCCGAAATAAATTAGTATAAAAACTTAACTTTTCCGCACAGGTGAGTTGATTAAATATTTTCTCAACATTTACGGTTTTTGAAGTCTCGATGAAACGAAAAAGTGACAGTATTTTTTGCTTCAGTAACACCAACGTTATTAATAATGGCTCATTCTATAATGTAATTTTTAAATGATTGCATTGCATCACTTCCCTCCCCCTCCTCGAGTCGTGTACCTCATTACTGAGGGTCATGATTCCCCTTATGAGAAATCAGTTTCTCTTTTATAATGCTCCTCCACCTGTGCCTGTCCTTCGCGTGGTGGAGTGCATCATACAGCTTGGTGTCCAGCGTTGAGCGGATTTGGTCAGACCATCTCACCGGGCTGCGACCCCTGGGCCTCCTGCCATCCACTTTGCCGGTAACAATCAATTGCTCGAGGTTATGTCCTTCCTTCCGAGCAATGTGGCCAAAGAACTCCAGGACCCTTCGCAGGCAGGTAGTGGAGAGTCTGGTTTTGATGTTCAGTTTCTGCAGGATAGGTACGTTTGTACGGAATGCCGTCCACGGAATCCGAAGCATCCTCCGCCAACACCACATTTCGAAAGCGTCAATGCGATCACGGTCAGCCTTTCTCAGCGTCCATGTTTCCGAGCCGTAACTAAAGATTGAGAACACCAGAGATCTCACCAGTCTCATCTTTGTCTTCCGAGATATGATACGGTCCCTCCATATACGCTGCAGCTGAGTCATTGCGCTCTTGGTCATACCGATACGCCTCCTGATTTCTTTCTCACATGAGCCTGTGTTGCTGATGGTAGCCCCTAAGTAGATAAAGTCTTCTACGCTTTCAAGGGCTAGGGCACCTGTAAACTGGAGTGATTTGGCACGGTCTACCACCATAATTTTGGTTTTAATATGGTTGATTTGGAGGCCCATTTCCATGCTGATTTGTTCCATTCTGCCAAGGAGGTTCACCATTTCAGCCTCATTCGTCGCTAAGAGAGTTGTGTCGTCTGAGTAACGGAGATTTGTGATCCTAGCGCCTCCCACGGTGACGCCACCTTCCCAGTTTTCCAGAGTTCGCCTGATGATGTATTCTCCGTAGACGTTAAATAGGATAGGGGACAGAATGCAGCCCTGCCTTACACCTTTTTCAAACTTGAAGGGCTCAGATGTTGTCCTTTCAACTCTCACGGCACCCCTGTTGTTTTGGTAGAGTGAAATTAGGTAGGGTAGGGTTTATTACAATGAAATACAGTTGAGTTTTTATTCTTTTTCTTTATAAAGAATCTACTTTCGAGAATAATTTAATTTAATATAATTTTGAAATAGATTTTGGAAAATTTTAAAATTCGTTTTAATGTGTTAACTTTAACACCTTAATAATTTCACCCCAAAACTTCGAGTAGATTGTAGCTCATAAGTTGGGTCTCTGAGTTTCGGATCGGTCCGGGTTCGAATTCTAACTTGCATAACTCCAAAAACATTTCCTTTTCTGTTTATGTTATTAATCTATACAAATAAATAAAATTGGAGGATCTGTTTGTAATATTAAAATAAACCGCTTTTTACTAAGTGCATTCGGATGTATACACGGTACATATACCAAAACAACATTTTATAAAAAAATTGTCTGTCTGTCTGTCTGTTTGTTCCGGCTAATCTCTGAAATGGTTGCACCGATTTTGACGGGACTTTCACTGGCAGATGTAACAAGGAGTAACGACGAGTTAGGATATTTTTATTTTAGAAAAAAAAATAGTTTTTATTAAAAATGATAAGTTTCGGTAATTTCATATTCCAATTTAAGCTGACCTCAGATTTATATTATCAATTATATGAAATAGGGTTCAGCTTAGGCTGGTCTTTGTAGGTTCGAACGCACGTATTCCGGAGGCGCATGGTGTAACAGTTGCATTCGATAACACTGTTTGCATATTTTTTATTATATTGTATTTATATTTTAGGGTTTATAGAGTTTGTAATCCAAAATAAACCATAGCATTTATCCAAAAAATGCTACCCAAAGTCACTATTCCACGCGGACGGAGTCGCGGGCACAGCTAGTATAGAATAAATTTATGGAAAGATTTGTAAACATCAAACTTAATAACTTGGATAATTTCAACGAGTAAATCCAAGCGGATTCTAGCTCTTAGACTTGATCTTTGGGTTTCGGACCCGCGTTATCCGTCGAATCCTGACTCATTAACGTTTTTCTTTTTTATATTGAAGTTTACATTTTTCAAGGTTTCGCTTCTATCACGTGTTTTTTCTTATATCTTTTGAACTTTTGGTTTCACATTCGATTCACACCAAAATCTTACATCATCTACTTCCTGCCTCTTTCCACTCTTCTCTATCAGTCGTCATCTAAACATTCACACTTGGAGCATGATGGCAGAGACTTGCCTCCTAAGGTACGATCACCTTAAGAAGCGAGTCTCTGAAAACTGAAATTTGCAAATTCCAAAAAAGTAATAAAACAGATGATCAGTTTTGGTTCTACATAACTTCAACCCAACACCCTCTAATCTCTCCTGCTTCTTAGCCAATCTGCTCTGCACCTCGTGAACATTTTCTTCAACCAGCACAATGTCTGTTTTTCTCCGCGTAGGGGCGGAGTAAGAATACTATCCTCTGCAGCCGACGTCGGCCTGTCGTAAAAGGTGACAAAACAACCCACCCTAAACTCTCTATCTTTTGCTCTTTCTGAGCGACATGGTACCACCCGAAACAACCATGCCCCGCGAGTATCTGTGCCACTTAAAACGACAGAGTGCCATGACGTCTGTCAAATCAGTGGTGATAATGCATGATTTGACATGACCTGGACTAAATTTTTGCACTTTTAAGCTTTAATTTAGTTAAGATCTAAATTCTTATTTTTTGATAATATCAATTATACCTGAATCTTAATTACTTTAACTTCTTCTCGCTATATATTGAGTCCTAGTTATCTAGTTGTGTAGTTTTTTTTCTCTTGCTTCTTACACGCGTTTTATACTGGTTGCACTCGAAACTCATGTTTCGGAGTCCGAGATACGCTATTAGTCACAGGAACTCCTGTGTAACAAATTCTCCATATATTCCCGAGAGAAGAGCCCCACAATGTATGAAAGTAATAAGATGGAACCTCCCTGTATTTTTCGCTCCTATCGCTTTATCCCACTGCTGTAAACGGGTCAATTAGATTAGATTTGTGTTCAAATGGAATCTATATTTATTTCAGGTTCCATTACCCCATGCGGACAGCAGCGCATTCTCGGTGTCTTTGGCGTCACAAACATCTATAGGCGACGGTAACTTCCTAGCCAGAACATTATTGCAAGTCAAATATGAAATATATAAATAATGTATTTATAATCGGAGTTAAAGTGACTACCGCTTCACAACGTGGTTGGCTGTTACAAGGAGAAGAAACGGCAAGAAATTCTCCAGCAACATATCAAATTTTAATATTTATTTTTAATTTAATATGAATACTTTTTTATCAGTCACAAAATAATGTACAAGCTAACGTCCGCCTATTTGTTGTTCCTTAAGAATAAAATAATATATTTAGTCAATAGGATCAGAAGCTAAAAGAATCTATATATTCCCTATTAAATATAGCTTAAACAGTTAAGCCACGCGTGCGTTCCAGTCATTTGTCTTGTACAATGCAATGGAGCTTGACGAGAGGCGATGTATCACCCGATCGCTAATGGCCGGTTTCACACATGTACAGCAACAGTCTCGCTCTGATACACTTGGCGGACATCCTATCGATTTTGTGGATGTGTGGAAACTGGATACGGTGATAATATTATATTACTTAAGGAATGCCATCATTAAATATTACTTCAAGCTGGTTGCGAAATATTAAATTATTAAAGATATTAAAATAGAATAGAATACTAAAGTTTGTAAGAAGATACTTACAAAGAAAGTAGTAAATAATATATTATTTTTGTCTGGATGGCAACCAACTCTGGTTTGTATGTATGCGTCACCCCTGGCAATGCAAACATTCACACGCGACGGTAACTGTTCACTATAAAGTTGGCTGTAAGCCGTCCGCTGTTCCTAGCAATAAAAAGAAAGAAAAGTAAATAGATATCAGTTGTCTAGTACATATAACAGACGCTTTGTTCTTTACTTCGATATTATAAGGCTCTGTGTCAATTATTCTTGAACATTTACCTAAAATTACTTTGTTTGTTAATATGTTTAAATAATTTCGATTATTACTATTATTATATATATATTTCAATTATTATATATTTATTTACTTTCTTTTCAAATATATTTACTTTCGTTTTCAAAAATTTCTAGGAAGTCTTCAATCTATTATTATGCATCAATCAGCCTTTGTTACTGATCAAAGGGCTTAAATAATTCATAATTATTTGGAGTACCATAATTGAAACGAGCAAAATCCAATTTGCTTCCCATCTCTTAATACAAATTAGTTTTAAATAATCCAATTTGTATTACTCTGCAGGCAATTTATCAGATCAAAACATGAAGTATATTTTATGGACTGATGAACTTTATATATGTAAATAATGTAGATTCGGAAACCAATCTAGAGGTCCCGGTTCGAACCCCACGATAGCACGCACCACTTACGCAGTTTTTCTTGCCTAATACGAGTAGGCTTATTATAGTATAGCTTTTATGTAGACGAAGAAAAATATTTTAAGGAAATCTGCATGCTGAGGTCACCGGCATGTGTAACCCGCCAATCCTTGAACAAGCGTGGCGGGCATTCCTGTTTTGTGTGTAAGTTTTTGTCTTTTGTGTTTGTGTGTATTTTGAATCACTTACAACGGTCAGATTTAATTTACACGCTATAGACTTATCAAATACAGATGACAATACTTCGATAATATTATCTCATTATATTGATTAGAATGGCCAGGATTTAAAAATGGTGACGAGATACACCTGCTTAAAATTTTAAAGCCAATTTTAATTAGATACATTAAAATAAAGAAGACACAGTGATAATAATAAAAACACGCTTTAATGTTAAATCTAACTAAACAGTGAAAAATAATTCTTAATATAGGAATAAAATAATAAACGAAAAATGTTAATACATATTATTGTGAAAGCGCGTGGGATGCCCGATAAATCAAAAATATTCAATCGGTTCGATTAGTCTAAAAATAGTACGAAAGATATAGTACAAAGCGCCATCTATGTGACTCTTTTTACTTAAACAAACACAAGAAAATAAACAGTTTAGATGTAGCCCTGTTTGATATATACCTGCTAGCAGGTGAGCTTAATAGGCTTAATATGTTGGCAAATATCTGTCTACAAAAGTATTTGTACAAATGTAGTTCGTACTTGTTGATTAACGTAAAGAAAAAGGCAATTTTGAGACAGTAATGGTTACGTTTGATTAATGGCATGACTGATCAAATGAGAATAGCTTGCGTCGCTTGGAAATACTGCTTAGGCATGCTTTAATAAAACAATGAAATGAATTGAGTTGTTTTCTACACAAAACTTAATAGCCGTGATTATTATTTGGCTAAATAGTCGAGGCTTACAGAAAGCGAAAGGTGGGAAGATATTATGTAGACCCCACATAAGGTCCGAATGATGAAGAAGCGCTTTCTGATAAAAACAATGAAAATAATTTTTATCCGTGCAGGGGCGGAAAAAGAATTCTAACCTCCGCGGCCGGAGTCGGCCTGTCGTAAAAGGCAACAAAACAACGCACCCTATCTACGTGGTAGGGCCTCAAGCCCGTCTGTATGGCGTCTTAAGTATCCCGCCATAATAACCTTGTGTTGTGTTCCGGCATTAGTAACCCAAGTACCTGTACTCTTATGAGACAGCTGCGTGTTCGCGATGCCACTGGCGTTGCAAATACCCATAGGCGACGGTAACTGCTAAATTCTGAGTGAGCCGTCAGCCTGTCTGCTATCTTACAGCAATAAAAAACATTAAGTTATTTTATACATAATTAATATTTATAATAAATTCAATGCTCGTATTTACAGTATTATCTGATCCGAACCAATACAATCTCGAAAAATCCAGTTCGAATCCCAGGAGAATAAATGGAGATTTGTCTCGTATAACAACCATAATAGAAACAGCTTACTCTGGGAATAAACATTGAGAGTCCGACGATTATGATTATTATTATTATTATTATTGAACAACAACTAAAAATTCGATAATTATTTAAATCAGTATACATCGTGTTTTGATGATATCAAAATACTGAGCATGTATATATTGTCTCGGACGATGGGACGGGCCTCTTGATATGGAATAACACCACGAGCATAATTTGCCGCCATAATATCCTTGTGTACTTTTCCGGCATTAGTAACCCAAGTTCCTGTACCCTTATGGGACAACAGCGTGTTCGCGATGCCACTGGGGTTGCAAACATCCACAGGCGACGGAAAATGCTAAATCCTAAGCGGGCCACCAGCCTGTCTGCTGTCCTAAAGCAATACAAAAAAAAAGAATGAAATGTAATTTAGAAAAAGTATTTATTTTTTAATGGCATACCTATAAAAAAGGAATAGCTGTCAATCAATTGTTAAAAATACGTTTAAGAAATATTTGTTATTGTTACCTTTTGTAAATTATACTAGGCTACTTTATTTTTTCTAGATTGTTGCAAAGTAACAAATGGATGAAACTTGGTTTTTCTAAGACAGCCTTTGTAAAATCAAAATTTATTATTCATATCTAAACAAGTATTTTGAATGTCAGTCAATTAAAGAAAAAGTCACAGTCACAGTCTACATAACAAAGTGAGCTGAGGACCCCGTGACCTTGACATATGCTGATGAAAGTTCTGATGTGTCCTCCTCCTGAGCTCCTTGAGGGCTCCAATAATAAAAAATTAATATTGATGTCGACTCCACGCAATTCTGTTTTCACGTCGCGCAATATGCGTCGGACCTCACGAATGCGCGTCATTACTCAGTCCAGCGAAAGGCTACTTTTTCTCACATTTTTCCCACATTAATATTATCCATGCAGTGTACCTAAAATCCTTTAAATAAATTTCTGTCTAGAGAATGAATCAATGTTTTTGTGAATAAAAACAAAGATGTTTCAAAAATGGAAACAGTTTTTTAGATTAATAACACTTCCATTTTCCTCGAGACGTGAACACTGACGGCGAGGTTGATTCACAAATTTCAAGTCACTCAGCGGGTTACGGAGCGAGTTGTTGGGTGTCTCTCTTATGGACAAAATCTGCTTATAGCCTGATTAATCAGAAGATATTAAGTAAATAAAATAGTGAAACAGTATTAATCAACGCTAAGTTTTGGATAAAAGCAGGATGATGATGATAAAACTTTTTTGAATATGCTGTGGTGGATGTGTGGAGTAATGCGGAAGGACCGCGTTAGGAACTCTAGCGTTTGCGGCAGCCTTTATGTCCGTGATATAGCGGATAAATTGCAGGAATGTCGCCTTCGCTGGTATGGCCACGTTTTATGACAACTGGCTACTTATGTGGGGAACAAATGTCTGGTCATGCTGCCATCGCCGAGCCCCAGCAGGTGGGGTAGACTCAAAAAGTGCTGGCTTGTCATCGTAGGGGTTGATATGCGTGCCAATGGACTGACCACCAGAGATGCCGAAGATCGTACGAAGTAGAGAAGAAAAAGTCGGAAAGCGGACCCCGGGCGCCGAAGCGAGAGTTTGTGCTGCAACCGGGATTCATCGCTAAGATGATTATGATGATAAAACTACGTGTAAATAAAAATTTCTTAACATATTATTTCTTAATTTATTATTAACTAGCTGTGCCCGCGACTCCGTCCGCGTGGAATAGTGACTTTGGGCAGCATTTTTTTGGATATGTGAAGTCAACATACATATAATCACGCCTCTTTCCCGTAGGGGTAGGCAGAGACCACTTCTTTCCACTTGCTACGATCCTTACATACCTGTTTCGCTTCGTCCACTTTCATTATTCCCTTCATACATGCCCTTCGGTTTAGGGTACTCTTGACCCTACATATATATGTACCCTTGAGGTCAACTTATTATTATATAAATAACCCTATAAACCTACAATGTTCAGCCTAAGCTGAACCCTATTTCATATGTTTGATGATATAAATCTGAGGTCAACTTAAACTGGATTTAAAATTTCCGAAACTTATCATTTTTAACAAAAACTATTTTTTTTTAAATAAAAATAGGTTAAGTTATTCCTTGTTACATCAACTATCTGCTAGTGAAAGACCCGTCAAAATCGGTGTAGCCATTTCAGAGATTAGCCGGAACAAACAGACAGACAGACAAAAATTGTAAAAAAATTTGTTTTGGTATATATACCGTGTACACGTCCGAATGCACTTAATAAAAAGCGGTTATTTTAATATTACAAACAGACCCTCCAATTTTATTTATTTGTATAGATTGTAAACCTACAAACTTAGACAAACTATGCTTTACTGAACGTTATATTTTATGTTATGGGTTGTGTTCATTATTTTAGGGTATCTCTATATAATATAACTAGTTGACCCGACATGTCGTTCTGCCATGTGAATTAAAAAAAGGTAGCCTATGTTCTTCTCCAAGGTCCAATCTATGGCTATACCGAAATTCATCAAATTTGGTTGAGCGGTTAAGGCGTTAAAGCGTAACAAACAAACTCATTTTGGCATTTCTAATATTAATACATCATTTAAATAATTTAAATTTAATATCAATAATAATAATAACTTATTTCAGACAATACATTTTTTTGTCCCGGGGAAAAACCTCTCTTGACGGGTTCCCCCGGCCCGGGGGGACCGAGGGATATGTGGGACTCCGGGAAAGATGTTCGACCATCCGACTACCCACTAAAAAACCCCGCTGTTGTCCTATCTCCTACGCCCGGGCCCACGGATATATGGCTTGCCGATCTCGTGGTCCGGGCCGGCGCCGGCGTGTCTCAACGCGGGCCTCTTCTAAAGTGTTGGCGCCAGGGGATCAGGGTTTCGTTCCCCCGGCACTCTCCTGTATTGTAGGAGTTGAGGGGGGCCGCGGAACAGCACGTGGCCCTCTCCCTCGCGGCAATAGTGCGGGCGGCGGATCCTCCCCCGAGGGGCCGCCCGCGGCCGCTTTCTACGGCGGCCGGAGGTCATTGCTTGCCCTCCGGCGCCGACGACGAGGCCTGCGTTGGCGGGAGGGGTGTGTGGTGGTGAACTCCCGCTCCCGCTCCGCCGCCTCCTTTGCGGACATGATTTCCTCGGAAAAGGAGGCAACGGCCGTCCATCCAGGATCGCCCCCGACCATAGACAGAACCAGGGCCGGGAGCGACAGGACCGCGCCGATTTGGGCGACTAGGGCGCCGCGCTCCTCGCGCCACGCAGGGCACACGGCAACAGTGTGGTCCATCGTGTCCTCCTCGTGGACGTATATACCTTGAAGGTTATTATTAAGTTAACTTGTGTTTGGCTTTAGCATCTTGATTGAAGATACTTTGGTTATGAGCCATAATTTTTTTTTTTAATGTTATGATTGTTAATGCGAATATAAGTGCATACCTATGTATTAGAGCCGCATATATTCCCTTAACAGTAATAAGTATACACCAGGTGTTAGCTGTTAAGATCAATTATAAGAATTTACCGCTCCCAAGGGCTCTCTGGATTGTATAAGCGGCCTTCGTAAATTATACTTTCCTTGCCTTTTTGGCATGAAAATATTTTGAATCCAAATTGTGTTTTATAATTATATTCATGGGAATATATAGGTATATACAGTCGACTCTCGATAATATGAATTTTTTCCGGCTCTTTGAAAAATACTCGATTAATTGAATAAAATCAATGTTAATTGATCCCCTTGGTAATTTGAAGTTGAAGGAATAGTATCTTGCTCATCAACATGCGATAATTTAAAGTCTAGGTTTCTCTACTCTCTATAATCTCTATAATCGCACAGGCCAGTCTTTCTATTTTTTACTTACAGGTACCTATCGATTGTTTGCATAAATGAGATATGAGTGAGTTAGCATTCCAGTCTTCTCTCAAACGTTACGAGAGTCATGTTAATATTTTGATTTAAAGAAGAAATCATTGGAAGTTATTTATTGTGTGAATTTCCTCGTCTTGAAGTATTTACTTAAGTAGATTCGTCAGTGTAGAAGGTAAAACGTTCTCATCAGCGGTTTTATGTTGAAGGAAAAAGCCAAGTTTTTTGCAGTCTCTTGGAATTGAAGGAAATCGACATGGCATCACATTTAAAAAATATGTCCGGGACTTCTACTGAACAATAAAGAATTAACATTTGAGGATTATGCTCATGTTGACGATGACATCAGTGTCCACGGTGCTCTAACCGATGCCGAATTTTTGAATATGGTCGCGCTAGATGAGGATGAGGAAGAAAACAAAGAAGAACAACCGCCAACTCTAGTCACATTGAGTGAGGCAAGGAAATATCTTACTACCCTACGCTTTTACGCCCTCGGAACCAACATAAATGACAATTTCTTCGCAGCTTTCAATACTATCTAAAATTCTTTGAACTATGACAGACTGAAGTTGTTCACTCAAAAAGATTACTGACTTCTTTTTTAAATAAAAATTTCTGAATGTTATATGCATATTATATTTAATTGCTGATAATAACATAGAAAAAATAATTCACGAATTTTGATCTAACTCTTATTTACTTTATTCCCCCCTTCCCCCTCGTGGTTATTTTTTTATCCGGTCCCTTGAGTTTTAAATTATCGAGAGTTGACTGTGCTTCGCTGGTCGAATAACAGAAAAAAGTAAATCAAAAAAAATATGATAATTTTACATACCCCACTTCTCCGCAGCAAGAAAATACAAATTTCTTGAAACTTTAATAACTTTGTATTAAATGAAGATATCGCAATATTTTTTTTTATTTAAATAAGAATATGTAAGAAATAAAATTTAGAAAATTTAATTGAAATCTAACCAGTAATTTTACCGTGATGCGCGCACAACTGCAGTGCTCTATTATTTTATTCATATAGATAACACTGGCTTTGCAGCCAGTATTAGTAATTAAAGAAAGCAAAAAGCCGGAAACACTCGTATTCACTTAATTACTCCAGCTATATAAAACATTTCTTATAAATTCATAACTATAGAATACTTCTTTACGACCCTTTTAAAATATCTATTCTGATATACGAGTACAACCGTGATGCTAACTTAAGATGTGATAAATATTTATAGTCTTCTCATAAGGACTGACCACTAAGATACGCATGTTTTCGTATAACGTTGATTTTCACTAGCAAGCAGCTGAAGTGGTAAGTTTTAATTTTCTTCTCTTTAATTGGTTATGCCAATAGTTCATAAAGACCGTGAGGAACAAAACCTCTTAAGGTGTACAAAACACGGTAATGGATTTTGACGATGGTCTTATAGACCTATCCCTTCAATTTAATCGGTATTTTGTGGTCATAAATGACACCAGTCACCACAGGTCATTCGGCCCACACAGCAGCAATGCGTGCCTTTAACGTCTCAATCAATGTCACCAGACGCGTAAAATACAGATCTCAGGTATTTCACCAGTTCCGTGCGCTTGACTGTATCGCTACCTATGAGCACGTGCAGTTGACCACTTTGCAGGTGTGCTGTTTCCTAGTGAGTAGGAAAGAAAAATAATACCAGGAAAGAGGTTTTTTTTTATGAATATAGTGCTATGTTGCAACAAGTCTTATGTAGAAAGCAGGAGAGGAGAGCAGTGAGTTAATTTATATATTTTAAGTATTTAAATGGATAAGTGTTGTTCGTCTTTAACGTTGGTAATGGTCTTTGTTTATTGGAGACGATAAGGTACCGAAGATATTTCGTTATGAATGTTTATAGCGGTCAAGTTTTGTAAGGTTAGGGCATAATTCAAAACTGTAATACTTTATTGCAAATATACTTTTTTAACTAAGCCTAAAAATCATTAAGATTGTATAGTGATATAACAAATAAATCTATATATTATAATGTTTAATTAAAATTTACTACTATACATGTATTAGGGTAATAAAGAAACTTACGATGAATAAATAATAGTCCATAATGCCCCACAGCTAGGCTTAGACTTCTACCTAAAAAAGTGGTCAATTTACCCGCCACACTTTACTATCACTATGTTGCAATTAAGTTACGATATAATACTAGGCGAAGAAAAACTGCTTAAGCGGTGAATTTCATCATTTAGGTTAGTCTCCGGGTATTATAACTACTTGGCTACTATGTACATATTTTTTTACCAGCCTTTAATCCAGGTTACACTGTATACAACTTTCGTCTTTCATTATTACAGAAGTGAAGATTACTTCTCACTCTTCAGAACAAAAATATTGTCTACCATATTAGCCTTTCCCGCCCGCTTCGCTGGTAGAATAACAGAAAAAAGTAAATAAAAAAAAATATGAGAATTTTTCATACCCCACTTTTCCGCAGCAAGAAAACACATATTTCTTGAAACTTTAATAACTTTATATTAAACTAGCAGCCCGTCCCAGCTTCGCATGGGTATTTAACAAAAAATTAAAAATTAAACCCTTCTATTTTTTTTCGGTCTCGGGGAAAAACCTCTCTTGACGGGTTCCCCCGGCACGGGGGGACCGAGGGATATAAGGGACTCCGGAAAAGATGTTCGACCATCCGACTACCCACTAAAAAACCCCGCTGTTCTATCGCCTACGCCCGTGCCCGATCTCGTGGCCCGGGCCGGCGCCGGCCCACGCTTTGTCTTAAAGCAGGCCCCTTCTAAAGTACTGGCGCCAGGGGGTCAGGGTTTCGTCCCCCCGGCGTTCTCTTGTAACAACTCTAGGAGTTGAGGGGGGCTGCGGAACAGCACGCGGCTTCTCCCTCGCGGCAATAGTGCGAGCGGCGGATCCTCCCCTGAGGGGCCGCCTGCGGCCGCTTTCTACGGCGGCCGGAGATCGTTGCCCGCCCTCCGGCGCCGACGACGCGGCCTACGTTGGCGGGAGGGGAGTGCGGTGGCGGACTCCCGCTCCCGTTCCGCCGCCTCCCTTGCAGACACTACTGCCTCGCAAAAGGAGGTGACGGCCGTCCATCCAGGATCACCCCCGACCATGGACAGAACCAGGGCCGGGAGTGACAGGTCCGCGGCCAATTCCGGACGGGACTCGCATCCCCGTCGCGTGCTAGTCAGGCGTGGGTACGACTACCAGACGACATTCCAGAAAAAGCAGAGTCGCCTGACGTCGTAGCCGGCCCAGCAAGACCAACCGACAGCGAGGATGCAATTCCCGCCCCGGGAACACTCTCTGTGCAGGCGCAGTCGAAATAGGCATGGTTTCGACTACCAAATCAGGTCCCAGGATAGAACCCGGGACCCCAATCAGTATTCGCAACCATCCCACCGGGGACCACGCCACGAACAGAGAGCTAAGTTGGAAAGGATGTAAGAGGTAGACGGAAAGAAAGGTAGGATGTCGCCTCGAACGGAGAGGGGAGTGAAGCGATGGATGCTCGGGCACCTCGGGTACGCACACCCGTGCACTCCTCGGACAGAGGAGCGCCCCTGAGGGCAAACCCTTCTATTTGCGTCAGGTTACTAAAAAAATAAAATTATAAAGAAAGTTTGAATATTATTATTTCTATGAGCTTTTATTTTAATGATTTTTTTGTTATTACTTTTTATTTATTTTTCGTTATTTTTTAATAAGTATTCTAATTTTTGTAAAAACCCCAGTGACGCACGCCTACATTGCATAAGGTGCTGCCTAGCTAGCCGAACAGGGTGAGCGGCTACCACGCAACATTTTTCTAATACTTACATTTTTTAACTCGTGACATCTTTCGAATGGAATATCCGAATTGAATAATTCAAAAAGTTATATAAAGGTATTGAAACAGTTTTCAATATGAAGTAATTTATTTTGATAAGGATTAATACCAAGATCCAAATAAAGAGCCTTTTCTAGGGGCGGCATTTAAATTAAATTTTTAAAATAAAAGAACACTTATTGTGGCATAACTATAATAGTTAGACATATGCTGTCGCGACACTTTTTGTAAATAATGATGTGTTCTGCAAAGTTGTAGTACATTATTTTATTCTATCATCAATAGTTTTCGCAACGCACGCGATTTAAATAATATTTTAGGTAATTTTTTTACACTTTGGGTTACATTATTGGAGTTTTAGTAAGGATCCCTAATTTTTTTGAAAATATAATATAGCCTATGTCACCCGGGGATAGTGTAGCTTCCCAACAATGAAAGAGTTTTTTAAATTGGGTCAGTAGTTTCGGAGCCTATTCAAAGCAAACAAACAAACAAACAAACAAACAAACAAACAAACAAACAAACAAACAATCAAATCTTTCCTCTTTATAATAGTAGTATAGATGAAGATGAAGATATTTGCAATATTTTTTTAAGTTAGTCCAAGTGTTTAAGAAATAAAATTTAGAAAATTTAATTGAAATCTATCCAGTAGTTTTGCCATGTTGCGCGCACAAATGCAGACTTTTATTATTTTATTTATGTATGTAATACGGAACATTTTTTTATTTTCATTCTTTAAGAAACTGACTTGACTCTCAAGGAGTTTCATTTGCAATTCTTGGTGGCTTCCAATAAACAAGATGGTTGGCAGGTTTGGGTTGATTTATACGCGATGGCAGTGATCTCTGCCTCACCCACCTCAGTGCTGCTCTATCGACAACTGGGTAGTCCTAGGGTTGGCAGTTGTATTTGCAATTTTTACGAATGTTATTTGTTGTTTTAGTTTCAACTATAAAAATGGGAAACATTTGATATTTACTCATAATAATGATGATTATTGTATAATGTCAATTTCAGAAGCCAGTTTCTCAAATTTGAGACTGCTACGACAGCTGTAATGCTAAACTCTTGCAAAAACTGGCATGTCAGAGTTGATCATAAACTAAAATTGTTTCAGATGGTTAGTTTTTGGATTATTTCCTCACCTTCCTTTAACATTTTTCTCCTTCTTATTTTACCGTTATATTCCGTTATATATGCGGACCCCAGGCGCCGAAGCGAGAGTTTGGGCTGCAACCGGGACTTAACGCAGGGATGATGATGATTTTACCGTTATATTCATTTAAAAATGATAGAATCTCTAATTTCTGTCCGTCTTTTAAAACCTTAGAATAAAAGTTATAATACTTTCAATTTTATCTGTAAGCTCGGTCGTATTAGCTCAACGCGTTAATAGACATACACGTATGAGTCATGTACTGAAATTATAAAGAACATTTCACTAACATCTGGACTAAGGATACTGGACCCCTGCAGCTGGAGACGGCCGGTAGTAAAAAGTGACAAAATAACCCTAGCTAGGTGATAGGATTCCAAGCTCATATGTATGTCAACCACCTCAGGCTTCTTAATATGCCACCATAATAACCTTGTCTTGTGTGCCAGGTTCCAGTTCCCTACGTGGACGACAGTGTGTTAGTGGTGCCCCTAGCGTCGCAAACATCCAAGGGCGACGGCAACTGCTTACTACTTACTGGGACATCAGCTTATTTACCAAGCAACAGCAATTAAAAAAAATAACCCCTGTAACTTCTATAGCTTTTACGTCAGATCCCGAGGTAAAGAAGAAATTATATCTGTGTCAATGTTCCTATGAAAAGTTTGCGGTGACTTTGCAAAGAAATGAGGCTATGAGAGGTGGTCGGGGTTTAAGTTGGTATATCAGCCAGCAACACCAAAAACCCGGCTACTGTAGGGTATAGAGCGTCAGCCTGTCATCAGATACCTCAGAAGACGAAAAAAGTTTTTATGACTGCCATCAGAGCCCCAAAATATAAAGTACGATGCCCTTCTTTTAATTATAACAATGTCTCACTTCTAGGCTTGGGACCTCCCCTTAGAGGGGACAGACAGTATACCCGCCACGTTTTTCTATACCAGATTGGCAGATTACACATACCAGTGATTTCGGTATCCAGTTTTTCTCACCATGTTTTCCTTCGCCGTCGGTACATAGCAATTACCTATGCCATAATGTGCTCATTAGACGAGAATAACCTTAACGGTGCATGCTATCGTAGAATTTGAAGACGGAACCTCTAGATTTATCTTCATTAGCAAAAGAAACAATATATTTATTTTTAGGGCTCCTTAGCGAATTTCGCGATTTTTTTTATCCATGCAGGGGCAGAAAAAACTTGCTAACATCTGCGGCCAGGGTCATCCTGTCGTAAAAGCCGACAAAACAACCCACGCTAGCTACGTAGTTGTGCCTCAAGCCCGTCTGGATGGCGACCACTTTTGGTCTTAAGTATACCGCCATAATAACCTTGTGTTGTGTTCCGGCATTAGTAACCCAAGTTCCTGTACCCTTACAGGACAGCAGCGTGTTCGCGATGCCACTACCATTGTAAACGCCCATAGGCGACGGTAACTGCTAAATTCTAAGCGGGTCGTCAGCCTATCTGCTGTCCTACAGCAATAAATAAAGAATTGTTTTATCTATTGATATAATACTTACTTTCCTATTATTATCTTACAAACTTTGAGGAAAAGAAATTACTTTCAATTCTAGTTCTTAATGTTATATTTAATAGTAATTGTTACTACTATTACTATATAGTAATTATACTATTATAGTAATTGTTACTACTATAGTAATTGTACTATTCGCCAACCCTACTGGTGTTGTTGAGAGAAGGAAACTCGGCGGCATGTTGGCCGAAGCTTATCAACCGACGGCAACGTAGTATTTTATGGACACGCCCTATTGCCTGTCATGTCTTGTACAAACTGAAGTTAAAAATATGGCTGTTTCCATTGTATTAATATAATATATCAATGAATTCAATAGAAATAATACACAGTTTAATGTTAGTTTTATTATGTTTTTAAAGCATTTTGCTCTGGTTACATTCGGAGATTTTCTCGATGGTACGTACGATTTTAAATCAATACTTGAACATTGATTTTGAATTAAATTTAATTTCAAAATTATCATTATGATTCAAAACTGTCGATTTTGATTGATAATTTTGCACATTAGTGCATCATTAAGCTAATCGTATTTTCAACTTGTCGGCTTATAGTAAAAAATAAAGAAAAATAGCAAGAAATATTTTAATAAACAATAATAACGTTGATTGTTAGTCTAATTATATTATTTGTATATTTTATTATTTGGAAAGCACAAATAACAATCACAAATATTTAGTATAAATATGGTTATTGTCTTGATCTGCTTGATACTATCAAGGCGTGCTGACACATAAGTCTCAAAATTATATTGGTACAAAACACTAGAAGCAATAGAAGTAAAATTTTCAAAGATAAAAATGATAAAAAAATGGTGAATTTTCTAACCAAGCATCAGAAAACATGAATATTTTTGATCATGTGGTCATGATGGTTCATTAATATCCATACTAATATTATAAATGCGAAAGTAAATCTGTCTGTCTGTCTGTCTGTCTGTCTGTCTGTTCCTCTTTCACGCCTAAACGGCTGAACGGATTTTGATGAAATTTGGTATGGTGATAGATGATAACCTAGAAATGGTCATAGGCTATAAATAATCACGCCATCGTTCTTAGGGGGTAGGCAGTAGGCAGATAACTAAATTGAGTTAGTGATTTTTTGTGCTTATCCGGTATCTATGAGAATCGGCCAACATCTATTTTTCATCCCCCTAAATGTTAGGGGTGACCCACCCCCAAAAAATTTTTTTTAATTTTTTGACATTTTATTATTTATATGGCAGAACAACGTTTGCCGGGTCAGCTAGTACTTAATAAAGGAATTAATATTGGTTGTCGCCTTCGTCGCGACATAAACAAAATAGAGAATAAAATGTTTAAGTTGTTTAATTAGTGTATAGTCTTCTTGTTTGAATTAGTACTAACATTGTATGTTAATTCCAAATAGAGGGCGCTGGCCTAGCACCGTCATCCAACCGCAGGACAGCTTACCAATCAACGGAAAAGGTCTTAAATTAAAAAAGATGGCGGTTCGGCGGTGGGCAAGCGTTTTAAGCCAGCGGCAGACTCACTTGAATTTGGAATCTTGAAAAAGTCGGTCATGTGATATCGCAATATACAAGTGACAAAATGTAAAAAGTGAAATTTGTAAGTGTTCAAGTAATAAGTTTGTTAATACGTTACTGTTAGTTATTATAAGAATCAGGTCGTTAACATATTTACTAGTATTGCCGTGTAGGTGTTACATTTATTCTAGCAAATAGCAAATGTGCAAGCTTATATAAAGAGAAATAATAATAATCCATACCAAATATTAAGCTTTTGTTGGCTAAACGGATTCTTACGTGATAACCGCATATAAAGGATAAGGAAGAAGTACGTAATTATTTCACGCGGAATCTATTTTTGGGCGAACATGTAAGATAATATATTAAACACTTGTAAAAACATATTTAAGCCATTATATTATTTTTTGCGCCTTTGCACTATTGTGCAGAGGCAAAAGGGGTTACCTTCTTACCCTTATATAGAAAGACGAATTATTATTTTAGCCTGGAATTGACATGAGTTAATATTTCTCTAATATACCATAAAAATTATCACGCAATTAAAGTCACGGGTAATATTTTACTACTCAAATTCTAATTATGTATGTACAGTCACGTCCATAAGTTCTAGCTGTTTTAATAGTCTATTCCATCAAAAAAATAGCACTTATAACTTTTGTTATAAGAAACATTTTGCACATGCACGATCTCGTATACCGGATTTTCAACATAACCTAGTCAGAAAGTATCCCGTAATGCTTATCAGGATCATCAGGATTAACGCTTTCTTTTCCTTCTATTGGAAGGTGGCGTTAAATTAATAAAAACATCTACTGATTGGGAATTGACAATAAAAAATTATAGTTAAAAATATTAAAAACATTATTTTTAGTTAATTGAAATAAAAAGGTAAAAATAAATTATATTTAAAAAAATAACCTAAAACAACGCGTTTTTATTGTTAATCAAACTGAAACGTAAATAATAATTCTTATCATAGGAATAAAATTACGGACGTACAAGAAGGATTACAGGGATATACTCGTAAACGTTACTCTATGATATACGTTCTGTTCTTTGAGATAAACATTATTTATGCTATAATTAATTTTAGATTCAAATAAAAGGAATATTATGTACATATAATAAAAATTTAATTCTTGCCTAAAATCCTAACAATTATTGATTGTCACAGTACCCGGAGTATGCTGTATGTATCTCTATAGAATAGTGACACCTCTGTGGCCGTGGTCGGCCTATCGTAAAAGGCGACAAAACAACTCACCCTATGTAGGTACATGGTACGAATATTGATGAAAATACTCACCTTTTGTTTGTACATATATCATATTTGCTTGTGTTTTGTAATATTTTGTACGTATACGTCATTCTTGTCACCAATAAAATTTCTTTATTTCTTTCTTCTGTAATGAGTACTAAACAACTGACATACATACATACTTTTCAAAATCAAACCTTCCATAAGCATACCGACGTGCGTTAGCCCCTAAGCCAGGAGGTCGTCAAACGTCAATATCCTACATTACATGGATAATGTGGGACTTATTTCATATTACATTGGATTACCTGCCTACCCTTAGGTAGGATGAAGATTTATTACTATAGCCTGAAATTGGCATAAGTTAATTTTACACCAGAAAAATTACCACGTAAACAAATTTACGGGCAATGCTTTAGTACTCTAATACTTTAGTACTAATAGTAGTTTTACTGATGTATTCCACCTAAATAAGTCGCACTTACGACCTTTTTATATAATAATCATTTTGCACACATATATGATCTTGTATATCGCACTTTTTCATCATTATCTAGTCAGAACGAGTATGATATAGCCATTATAAACAAAGTACAAAAAAGGTTGTGCTCTCTTGATCTCATGCATTTCATCGTCCGATGCATGCAATCAATATCCCGGAGCATTCTTCAAAATATTCCATTCGTGAGCGATGAAAGTTCTATAGAACTATTAGGAAGTATCTTTTTTTGAGGTAGAAATACCTGCATACCTAAACCCTTGCTCCCAGCGAGGTAGTGTGGGACTTTCGTGTAATGTATAATACATGGGTATACGTGCAATACAAAGTTGTCAAGGGAACGCACGTCGGTGCTTTACCTGCTAAAATCACCCCAATGTTCCTGTGCTGGTAGATACCAGGTAGGAATATGTTCGTCATATACAATACATCCAGAATAAACACAAAAAAATATCATCCAATCTGCATCATCCGTTAAACCCACACAAGAAGTGAAACATATTATCATAAGTTATTGTATTAAGTCGACGTTAATGTAATATGTCAATAGATGGCACTACCTCTGATTTACATCGCGCTATAATTTCCAAAATTCATTATAGATAGTAACTTTTTCTTTAATGATTAATTTGCAAACATCCATAGGTGAAAATCTCTCTTAACAGAGGATTTAACGGTAATTTTTGATTGGAACAGATTGTATGAATTACAATCTAATTCCACGTAGAGGTAGGTGGGGAAAAGCGTTATTTTGGTATTACCGTGACTGTCGTTCCAGTTCCAAAAAAATCACGGTGATAAATCATCGTGATTTTGTCACGTCAATCACTGGCGTCACAAAAAACGATATGGTTACAAATGTTACAATGGTTTCGTAATTCGAATGATCCGAAATAATCTTCACACTTTCAAACATGCTTGATAATGATAATAATAAAGAAAAACAATATAGTAGGTAAACATTTAAAACGTAAATACAGTAGGTAAACAATTTTATTATTAACATAGCATTTTAGGTTGTTTCATAATTGCAATTTAAAAATAAAAGCTGTTGCACTTTTTAGGTATTACACTTTATATAGGTATTACTCATACATATCAAAATCGTTATTTTCGTAGTAAACAGTAAACACCTAAGTATGAAAATGAAATAATTCCATACATAGGTACCTACATTCCCTCTCAGTCCGTGAATACCTAACCTAGTACATAATTATCGTTAATGATTATATTATAATGTAATAATTATCTCAACTAAGTATCAAATAGCAGAGAGCATAGCATAAAAAAAAAGTTTGATTTTAGATTTTTCTCTTCTGTCATTTCTAGAAAATAGTATCATTTTAACTCTGTGTAGACAACGTACAAACGAAGTTCTTTCAACAAACAATGAACGTACCAACGCCGTCCACCTCCTTACCCGATCAATCCGATTAGTGCCGATGTTAACTGAACTACGTTCGCGGCTCACGATTACAACGAATGATTGATGTGACGTAAAGGACCAACGTTCCGGGAATCGAAGTGACTTTGTAACGTTGTTCTTTCGTGGCATCTCACGGTGATTCTATTTGCCTTCAGATCACGGTGATTTTTTCATCGTGACGTTATTTATCAACCACCTCTAATTCCACGTAATAATTGTATAGGTAAAAGCTCGAGTGGATATTACTTGTTTGTTATGCTTAATTGCTTACAGGCTTACTAGTTACTACTATAGCAAACTCAATATAAATACGTACGTTAAAATTTCAGTACACATAATGAGTGTTTTCTTTTACGCATCACAGTAAAGGTTTGGGATAAAAGTATTTTAGTGGACAAGTGGACATACTTTATTTAGTGGTATGCAAAAGTATAATTACCAAAAATAACGCAGGATACTTTATTATAAAGTATGGTTGGCAACCCTAATCGTATCTGAATCAGATTTCGATTTTCAATATCTGATTTCAAAACTATGTATTTTAATATCTACATATTTTACGGTATCCATCTTAGATATATATAAATCTAATCCGGTACGAGTACACACACGACTATAAATGGGATACGATGTTAGCTATGATATCATCGTATCCCATTTATATCAGGGTTCAGTACAATTCAGTATTGTAGATATGTAATGTAGTAAGTAATTCCACTGGTCTGAATGAGCTCAGTTCTCTTCCATTATTATTTTCAATCATGCTAACATGTCGCTGCATCGTAGTATATATTATTTTTGTATTATACATACATATGTTTATGTATAACAGAACCTATCTTTTAAACGCCACAAGTTTTTTTTTTTATATTAGTACACTTTATAACCGACTTTACACAACACAAGTTTTTAATATAAACTTGAACAACGACATAAATATTTACAATTTTAAAAAATTTTATGTTAATAAATATTTACAGTTATTTACACTAGTGAAATAAATCACAATAGTTCCACTTGTCTTTATTTTTATTATTATGTACACTATATAATTTGTCAGTTTTTATTTCACACTATACCTTTTAATAAAAGTCTATTATAACAATCCACAACGTTATAACAAACAAACAAAACATTTCTAAATATATAACGTGCATAAGTACTAATGCCTTTAGATCAATGCTAAATAAAATAGTAATAGCGTGTTAAAAATAAACAGAATTTTGAAGACATCTTTGGATGCCACGATTAATACTCAACTGAAACTAAGCTTTATTAACGCAAAATTAAGATTTAAAATTACTTATTCATAACAGCGACCTAAAATTGGTTCAAAAATCTGAAATATCGCATCTACCGCATCACCGCATGACAATTAGTCATACATAGTTAAGGTAATATATCTGTATGTCAACGCAAATATCTAAATGTTGTAATACATAGATTTCGAACGAGCCAGTAAGCAATTTTCAGATATTGTAACAATATATACTCGTAGATTTCGTATCTATATACGATTTGTATCGCACATTTCTAACGCTTAGTTAAATTACTATAAATTGATCGAGTCATAGGGGAGCATTATTCAAAAATTTCCATTCGTGAGCTATAAAAATTATATGGAACTATTAGGAAGTATCTTTTTTTTGAGGTGGAAATGCTTGCACACCTGACCCCTTGCCCACAGCGGGGTAGTGTGGGACTTCCGTGCAATGTACATGGATATGCGTGCAATACAAAGTTTTCAAGGGAACGCACATCGCTGCTATACCTGCTAAAATCACCCTAATGTTCCTGTGCTGGTAGATGCCAGGGAGGAATATGTTCGTCATATACAACATACACAAAAAAAAAACAGCATCCAATCTGCATCATTCGTTAAACCTACACAAGAGGTGAAACGTACTTTAAGTTAGTGTATTAAACGTGGACGTTATTATAATATGTCAATAGATGGCACCACCTCCGATTTACATCGCGGTATAATTTCCAAAATTCATTATACATACTAACTTTTTCTTCTCTGATTCATTTGCAAACATCCATAGGTGAAAATCTCTCTTAAATGAGGATTAACGGTTATTTTTGATTGGAACATAGATTGTGTATATAATCTATTTCCACGTAACATCTGTATATATAAATTATAAGCTGTATTTGTTATTTGTATAAGTGATTGATCAAACACCGTGATCGGAGTCGGACTTAAAATTAATAAACTTAGGGATGCAGTTTGCAGTTCTGATGCAAAGAATCTTTGTGGTCATAAAATACATAATTCCGCATAATAATAATTGAAATCTGTTTCATGCAGTACATTACGTATTAATAATACGCCGGCGCACTGCGCAGTAATTCATGTTTCTTGCCCATAGACGGCTCGCCGGCTGCACTTAAAGCTTTTCACTCTATCGGACTAAAGATATCAAAAGGTAGCATTGGTTTTCATGCATTATTCTTTTAGCGTTATTGTTGTTATGTGTATATACACCCATAACATAACAATAGTAAGTTTTATTAAGGACCACTAGTGGCTTGCAGATGATTGCCTTATCGAACGGCGCGTATTTAATAAATATACTGATACAAATCACACAGCGCCATCTAGTCCCTAAGTATTATTATGGGTCCTAGACAACTGATAAAGTACATATTATATACTTTTTTTAATAAATGCATACATATTATACAAAGTTAATACAAAGGTTTTCTTATATCTAGTTTGCATTATCTTACAAAGGTTTTCTTATATCTAGTTTGCATTATATATCTATCTTATATTTAGGCTGACGGCCCGCTTAGAATTTAGCAGTTACTGTACACTTCAATCACCATCATCTAAGCTTAGTATCCCGGTTGCAACCTAAACTTCCGTTTCGGTGCCCGGGGTCCGCTTTCCGACTTTTTCTACTCCACTTCGCACGGTCTTCAGCTATCCTGGTAGTGAGCCCATTGGCACGCATATCACCCTTTACGACGTCAAGCCAGCACTTTTTGGGTCTACCCCTCCTACCGGGGCCCGGCGGAAGCGGCTTGGCCAGACATTTGATTCCCACGTAATCATCCGGTTGCCGTAAAACGTGGTCGTACCAACGGAGCCGACACTCCTGCAATTTATCTGCAATGTCACGGACAAACGGACATGAAGACTGCTGTGAATGCGGGAGTTCCTAACGCGATTTTTTCGCGTCACTCCACACATCCACTGCAGCATATTCATCTCCGTGATACGCAGTTCTTGTTTGTGTCGCTCTAACACCGACCAAACTTCACAGCCGTATAAAAGGACAGGCCTAATGATGGTCTTATAGACCTGTCCCTTCAACTTTACTGGCATTTTGGGGTCACAAATGACACCAGTTACCTCACGCCATTTGGCCCACGCAGCAGCAATGAGTGCCTTGACGTTGTAATCGATGTCACCAGACGCGTGATTACAGATCCCAGGTATTTATTTCACTTGGTCCATGCGCTCGACCATGTCGCCGCCTATGCGTACGCATGTGGGATCTGTGGAGTAACAGTCCCAAGTACTCGGTCTTCGTCACATTGAACTTCAGACCACCGTACTCAAACGACTCCTTCCACGCCTTCCTTCACACGTCGCTCCAGCCCACCCCTGTCCAAATCTGCCAGCGCGATATCAGCATACATGAGCAGCCACGGGACGGGGGCTGCTCATGTGAGTTTCTGATGCTGTCTGACAGTACGTCTAATACCATAACCGTCTAGTAACATAAATTATTGTACTAAAAATAACGAGATGTTAGTTTTAGTTGCCTGATAACCCTTTAACCGCAAACTCGCGAAAAGAAAGTAAAAAAGTCACAAACTGAAAAAGGGATTATTATTTTTAAAAACAAAAGTTTCGAATTTGGAATAACTTCTTGTCATACCCAGGCTCTTTTAAGTGCCAATAACATAGTTTGGCTATTAAAACTTCTTTAGAACTAAATTATTACCAATAATGTAGATAATCAAATAGATAATCAAATCCTCCCGTTTTTTTTTTGCAAATGATTTTATTATGTGTCGTTGCATATAGCTATTTATTGATGCGTAAAACATGCTCTTTTAAGAAGAACCGCCTCCAATCTGATTTAGCCCAACAAAACTGCGCCTTTTCCGTAAACTGCTTTCTCAAAGGAATATTTTACCGATAAATATCTCCTAAGACGTTTTCATTCTGTTTATTGTTTAAATCCCGCTGATTTCTGAATACTTTTTCTTTTAAACCGCTTTTATTGTTTAGAAAGAACGATAACCCAACTTTAGTGTGTTTTATTTAAGAATGAAATTATTATCTAGCTTACTTTTTGTTTTCATTTGGCATTATTTCTTTTGCTTTTTTGTCATTAAAATAAAGACAACTTAACTGTTTCGAAATCTAATTGTCTTGTGATAACTGATAAGCAATGGTACCAATCAGTTTCCTTTAAAACTGTATTGGACGGTTGCAAATTTAAACATAAATCTTTTTCACTTGACAAGTTGGTAACGACATGTTGTATAGCGTCGGTGTATTCGATATGCACATGGTAATTTTTATTATTATTTTGATTGAATTATGTAGCTACTATCGAATAATATAAGAGCCACTATTGAGATTTTCGTAGCCAAAATCAACCACACCTGATGTATCCTACCAAAGAAAAAACCAGGCTTTAACGCAATGATTATTTCAAGGTCCCAAGTGTTAAAGGACAGTCGGTCCTGCAAAAATCAAACTTAGGCTCACCAATTTAACTTTTCGTGTCGTTTGTGTTAAGAAAAAGAATGTCAAAGCGTATTTTCGCAAATGATGAGCGTTGTTATAAATAAATTAAAAAATGCAAGCTAGTGGCGGCAGCACTTTGACCATGTGGACTGTTGCAGGAAAGATGGGTAATGGAGCAAACGAATCTTAGAGTGACTACGTTATATATAAATCGTCAGATGTGACCATATTATCGTCTTGATTTTTTCAGAAGTATCTTATCCGGTTTATTACAAAATCTGGTATTAAATCATGATTACAATGGTACAGTAAAAATAAAGCCATTATAGTTGTATGAAATTGAGAATTTTATTTAGCATAATAATTATAACAACTGTGTCCATCTTTAACGCGTGCTAAAACAAACCTGAATCAACCAATCACAAAACTATCAGTAAAGGTTTTTTAGGAGAAAATCTCATCTTTCTAATGCCAAGCAAGATTACTTAAGCCACTTATTGAAATAATTTTGGATTTCTTTTTAATACACCTATTATGCTTGAGTCAATATCTGTCAATAATCATTGTTTGCTCTGAACACAGGACAAATACCAGTTACTCTATTATACTACCTGCGTTCGATGGGCGTCTTCTCTTCATCTTCGCTATTATCATTGGCTGGGTGTTTATTCCCATTTTGGAGCTTCTTTTTTTTGTACAAAACGATTCTCAAAAACGTGCATGTTGCGTACTCTCAGGATTTGGAATGAACTTCCGGCTGAGGTTTTTCCAGCGCAGTACGATATGGGATTTTTCAAAAAAAGGCATTATAAAATTTCTTCGTGGCCGGCAGCGCGTTTGTAATGCCTCTGGTGTTGCAAACGTCTATAGGCGACGATGATCACCTGCTAGGGTGGGTGTCGTTTGCCTATCTATTGAACAATTTTTAATAATACCTGGATTAATTAAACAGCTACTTCCGGAAAAATTTATATATTTACGACCTTATGCCTCAGTTTGTTCGGCGGAATATAAAAAAAAATGGTACATAATAACTATATTAAGTAATCTATAGGGGGTTCTCTATACCGTTTGTTATGTGCTTGACTAAGCACTAGACAAAAAAGTAAAAAAATGTATGCAGCTACAAATGTTCTATGAGTATAATAAATTAAATTTAATAAGTAATGTAAATAGTATATGAAATAAAATGTATTGTACCGGTATTTATGGAATTATTTCTGATTAATACAATCAGAAATAATACCATACCTGTATTAATTTCATGTGATGGCAAAGAATAAAACGACAATATAAGTTGTTTTACAACAGGTTTCTATTAATTCAATACATGATATATATAGCTATATTTAAATCACTCTACACAATATTGTATACAAGATTATACTTTGGCTCATATTATTCAATACTGTGATATAAACAAAACATAAAACCATGGTTATTACTCTACTAGTCACAATATATTAGACCCATTTTGACAGCTACGAAAATAGGAAAGTAAATTTAGCTGAAAAACATATAACTTAAAACAAACTAAAATTAAATAATGACACTGAATTATATTTCTTTGCATTCCTAACAATGCTGCATGTAAAATATCTCACACTATTTTTAATCTCATTTCACGAATTTATTAACTTAAAAGTATATAATATAGAATATAATAAAATAAATATGCTTGTCTGTTAAACTCCAGCTATTAAAAAATGTAAGCTAGTGGCAGCAGTTTGACCATGTGGACTGTTGCAGGAAAGATGGGTAATGGAGCAAACGAATCTTAGAGTGACTACGTTTAGCAAGTACGTATTTTAGGTCACCTTGCAGCCCGATGGATTTACTTGAGCTAAAGTTGCTCTCTGACCAACCGAGCGATCGGAAGCGAACCCGCTAGGTCCGCGCTTAAAAATTTGTAAAAATAGGTTTTTTCGCAGTTAAGAGTTAATGATATAACGTCTTTCTATACATAAAAACACGGCGTGTGTGCCAAAATAAGATTTGTGAAAAAAAAGATTCTACCAGTCCCTCAAAAAATGTTCAAATACCTATTAAAACCATGATTCTAATGTTTTCACCAGTGGAAAAACAACCTTCGATTCAACCAGCAGATCGACACACACAAATTGCTAACAAAACTTATATATAGAAGCTTAGTAAAACTAACTCAAACTACACCTAAGAAAGAAGGATAAAGAGATAGGATCACAGAAACACGTTCCTGCGTAAGGAAGGTACATAATAATTGAATTAGGGCAACAAAAGAATTTAAAAACTGAAATAAAAAATGGTATACAAGATACAATCGTTTATACAATTTGGTGATAGAAGCAGAATGTGAAGAAAAAGAAATTTTAAGAGTATGCGTTAAAGAGCAAGGAACAATGACCGAAATAGATACAAGATATGAAGATCAAGAAACTAAACAAGAAAAGGGTTGCCAAGAGTTGTTATACAGTCTTCAGGAGCACAAAAGACTGATAGAAGAAAACAACAAGAATATATAAAATCTGAAAGAAATTTTAGAGACGCAAAACAGTGAGTTAAAACGCTGGTGTCAGGGAGAACGAGAGTGCGAATGAGTTAGCGAAGGAGGCGGCCATATGGGCAACAACGGAACTCTATTATGATAAATACCCGGCTTCGTTTGCAAATAAGCACATTCGTGCCGGAACTATTGACAAATCGAACCGGAGATATGTTGAGGTACAAACAGCCTCCATAACAAAGCTCTTTACTCCTGACATTACGAGAGGCCAGACGTGAAATGGGAATTGTGCTTAATTTAGAAATTGAAGAACAAAATGCAGCTGATGCAAAAGGAACAATGCCAAAACTTCATAAAATATTGTAGTAAATTAATAAAAGTAGTAATAAACAGAAATAAGAATTAAGGAATGTTATTACGTATATTAGTTGATAAAATAAGGGAAATAGCATAGCATAATACATGCTCGTATAAAGCCAAGTATTAAAATATGAAATAGTAAATAATACAATAAATAAAGAAATAGTAATTTTAAGATAAGGTAAGTAAGATTTGATTATAATAATTTTTGATTTAGATTACATTTGTAAATATTTTTGTAGAAAATAAATAAGTAACAAAAATAAAAGTGGATAAGTCCTGATTCTAAATGCGTCAGGAGATGGAAATTTACTAAAAAAAAAAGAAAAACCTGGGCAAGCTTGCCGGTTACAACTGGATGGGAAAGACACGAGACCGGGATATTTGGCTCACATTTGTGAATATATATGTTCAGCAGTAGACTTATCAGAGGTATCATTTCATCTTATTTCGTTTTATCTCGGCAAATTCTTCGAAGTTCATTACTGAATTTTGGGACAGAGTTTCTGAGCGCTTACATACGCCGATGGCCTATCAAGACTGGCTAAATAATTTTTCAGAGTAACTGTCGTGTGACAGCACAAAAATGGGACAATTAAACATCGGTTTCCTTCTTTATTTATACACCGAACGAAGTTATTGGTTCATTTTAATAGGATGGCCTTACTTATAGTTGACTACTTCTTCTTCATGCCCTTATCCCTTATTTTTTTGACTACTTGGACAAAATGCCAATATTATTCATCCTGTTGATTTTATTAGGAAATCGTTGTTAATGATGCTCTGTGCAAGTGAAATTGTGTATAAATCTACATAACACCATATATTTATACATATTGAACGCAACGAATTAATCAAAGGGCACTGAATCGGTTTATACACATTTATTAACTCTGATCTGTTATATTACAAGTAAATTACATATGTACATGCAAAACCAATTTACCTATATCCCATTTATTATATATGACGTTAGGTGAAATACTCTCTGGCCGTGTGACTCCGGTTAAAAAATTGAAAATAAGTCATCTATTTTCCCATAGAGTTGTCAATCATGTCCAACTCTATACTATTTTTGTTAGTCTAATAAAGGAAAGACATTGTTAGGTTTTCTTTTTCGAAAGTACAGATAGCAGTCGTGAAAACCTATTTAATTAATTTTCTCTTATGCAAAAAATATGGAATACAACTGATTTATACCTTACAGATTTATAAATACCAAATTAGTCTATAAGCATAAAATAATGATTCAAAGGTGATCAATTTAATATAACTCAGGTTCCGAAAAAACGACAAAAAACAGAAGAATGTATGAGTATAATAAAATATCTCTAACACAAGTATTATTCATTTTTTTCTATTATTCCCCCAAGACGGTTGTGTGTAAGAAATTGCAATAGGCAACTGAGAAAGTTTTTTATATAGGTATACCAAATTGCGTTGAAGGTGGGAAATCTTGATATTTGGGCACAGCTCACTTGTCCATCCCTCTTATGTCCTGAACTTAATCTTTCCGTTGAACAAAAGAAACTTTCACTCTCAGCCCAAACTTCATAATAGAAAGATCGTTATAGGAACTCTTTTGACTCATTTTATTAAATTTTGAATAACGGTATATTTTTATATTTTTGTTCTTTTTAGGAAATTTATTTAAACTCACTGTTAGGAAATATTATTTATGCTGAAAAAGCGTTTAACCAAGTGTATTAAAGTCGAAAGATCGCGTAAAAATAAATATTTTCAAGATATTCAAGATTTTCAAATTTAGAATTAGATTATTTTATCTTATCTGAGTGCATTATTTATAAACTAATTATAATTTTCTTATTAAAATATTATAATACTTCCACGATTCAACTAATCATTGCCTGCATATAATACTAAAATATATTAAGATAGTTATCCTTGTTTTAATTTTTAATTCGCCTTCTATGATTTCAAGTGTAAAATAATTATTATATTCTAAAACAATTATTTTTAGTTTTTATTATTATTATTTATAATTAGTTAAAATGATCAACAGAATGCAAATATTCCACGAGGATGATTATTTTTCCACAGAAAAATACTGAAAGTGGATGTAGTGGAACTTTACATTCGATAAAAGAGTATTGGGAAGAAACAGGTATTACTTAAAAAGTATTTGACGGAAAGCGGTTACTATCGCCTACATACTTTAGAAACAAATTCACATAGACGCATTGTAACTCGCAAAAATATGTTTTATTTTTAATCTGAGTATAAATATACTGTGACAAATCACACAAAGCCATCTATTCTTAGCGTATTAGCAGCAGATCACTTGTGTTATGGGTACTAGATAAATAATATATCTACTACTTGCTTCTCTTTCTACATGCCTTTTCTTTTGTAAATAAATATTAGGTATACAAGACATGTACTCAGACTCGCGGACGGGAATAGAATCTGTGAATTCCGCAGGCGTTCTAGCATCCAAAGGTTTGGCGTCACAGCTTGTGTACGATTGTCAGAGAGTATTTTTATAAGCCTTGATACTATTGGAATACTTTAATTAGCTTAACCTTTATGTAATACATCCCCAGATACAACTCACCAAATGTTTTCTCATTTACACGGCTAACATAGCACAGTGTTGCCTTTGTTATCATAATTATAAAACTTTACCATAATATGTATTAAGAAATCATAAATAAGTATATACAATAAAATACGTACAATTATATTTTTATTTGGCACAAAGAAATCAGTATCAATATAAAGTAGCTACTTCTCACAAAACACTTCTTCACATTCTAAAAATCCAACAGACTTTTACAAAACACCTAACCCTATAATATTATGTTCAATATTATTATATAACATTAATAATTTATTCACCTAATTAAAATAATTAACTTAATGGTCAGTCATCTTGTTTAAATAGGTTAGTTAACCATCATAAATGTACACTCAAAATTATCTCAATTAAAACCTATTTATATATTCAAAAGTGAACCAACTTTTATTAAAAGTTACAAGTTTTAAATAAAAGTAATGTTTAATTCTAATGGAATTTTAAAGATTATCAAAGATATATGTACTTCAAGAATGTATTATATAAATATGCAAATAGTTTGATTATCATACAAACATGGATTAATGGATAAAATTTTCTTACAGCCTGATAGATGATAAAATAGAAAAGTTTCAATAAGTTATTAAAATTTAAAACAAAATCATTCATCAGCTACATAGGAGCTCCTGCTTCAGGTTCGTTTTCCTCCCTTATTGAACAAACCGATCTACGTATGGGTCCCCTTTCACATCTACGACCAACATGATGCAATACTTCCGGCAACGACTCATCTTCTGATCTAATGATCGTCTCTTCAGTGAAATCGGCACTGTCGTCTCGTCAAGAACGGTGTAGAAATTCTGAAGTGAGAACTTTTTGCGAATTAGCTTTAAGAACCTTCTCATGATGTCGTAATCGGTGGACAATTTCATCGTGCAATACATTGAAGCACATAGCAGTAAGAGCAAGCCCAGTCATAATATAAATTGAGCAGAACCATATTGTTCCAGTTGACGCTCCATTCCTTTGAGTAGCGCCAGGTGCTAAATGTCCGAAACCTATAGTACTGAGGCTCATGAAGCAGAAATAAATTCCATCAATCGGACTCCAACCTTCCAACCGGTACAAGACTAAAGCACCAAAGAAAATATAACTAAATATTGCAGCGAGACAAAGAAACATAGGAGCCAGAATCGAAAATCCTCGTAAAGATGCTTTTGAATCAGTGTCTGTGCAACTCAGTGAATCACAATCTCGTAAGAAGCTCAGTCCTTGAGTTTTGTCTTTGATCGAAGTGTTACTCACACTGTGTGCTTGTGAAGCTGAAATAATGGTTCCAGACGGAGACCGAACATAGTATGGTTCTTGGAGATGTAACGTTTGACTTCTATAGTCATCTACTCTTCTTGCTTTTTCTTTTCTCTCTTTACTCTTCATCGTCCTTTCGTCTAGGCAGCAATACCCGCATTTCGTGCAAAGACAACAGCATAACGCCCTACTGAATACACTTCTCGCCAACCTTGATAGTAGAGCTCCTACTACTGATAAATAAAGCAAAGTTAGTGGTATACCTATTACGGCATAACCTATGGTTACAGCTTTACCCAGAGCAGTTTTTGGAGCAACACTGCCATAACCTGCAATTAAAAATGAAAATTAGAGCAAAATTAACTAATTAATAAAAATAACTGATTTGTTTTATATTGCTATATGTAACTTGGAATATTTTTTGTCTCTAACTGATGCTAATTTTAACATTTTCGAATTATATGAAACTAAAACACAACGCTTAGTAGAATCAGAAACGAATTACGTCAAACTTACCGATAGTGGTAAGAACTGTGAGAGAGTACAAAAAAGCTTTCGCGAAATTCCATTCATAATCGTCAACCACCAACGCTGGCGTTGATTCCAAAGCTCTCGCCCCTCCGTATTGTGCTGACACGTCAGCGGCAACCCTCGCAACTAGCTTCTCTTGAAACCTTGCTATTTCTTGCGCTGCAAGTCGTGTCCAGTTCTCTTTATACAGAATATTTAAAGAAACTGTGATTTCCCAGATGCTTTCTACAGTCTGTGACCTTAATTCTGCACTTGCTTGGGAAATAGTACCATTTAACTTTGAAAGTGGTACAGGTTTTTGGTCATTAGCCTGGTACGAGGTAGTTGCCAAAGTTTTCTGATGTATTTTCGTAGCACTGCCTTCTATTGATAGGAATATAAATGCGCCAAGTAGCGTATAAATAAGTAGCAGAACAAATATTCCCAAATTAGTTATGCATCCAGCGATAATGGTTTTCTTTTTACTCTTCTTTGTTTTGACACAGAGGCAGCAGGTAGTAATGACGTCTTCGTCAGCTTTATAGTTATCTGATTTACCATTCTTTTTAAATTTTCCATTGACGTGATTCTTCTTTTTACTTTTATCCATCTTTATAAGGTTTAATGTCTAATAGTGTTAAAATAATAGTATAACTAATTTAACTTTTATGAATCGCCTCGTGAATTTTATTGAGATGTAGACGAGAAATTCCATCTGTAACAAAAAGAAATCAGTTAATATATTATTTTTTGACAAAATATCATATTCAAAATGGACAAGTGATGAGAACAACTATACATTTTTAGAAATTTATAGTACTCTAAAATATGAAGCGTACGCTTAGTGTAGCCAATACGTAATGCAATGGCATTCCTCGACGAATGTTGGACTATAATACGAGTGGATATTGTGAAATGCATCCCCAGAAAACATTTACGCCATCTATGATATAACCTTACATGTTCACATCATAGTGTGTGTTAGTTTTGTTGTTATTAGGTTTAATATATAAGAAATCCAGGTACCAAGTGATCTCGGTGGCCATGTCACGCATTCCTGCAAAATGCACCGTTCAAAATATCAGGTTTTAGTGGGTAAATACAGCTCTTACTGCAGTCATGTAGAAGGCAAGCGATTGACATTCATCATTCATATGTGTTTTCCCCAAATCCCAGTAGAATTAAATATCGGAAGGGTATCTGACTTCAGCATTCATGTAGACATCTAATTTACTTGGGCCTATAATAAATAAATCATCCAATATACTTTATTCCATATAATCCATGTAGACGCCAATGTACTATGCACAGTCCTGAACAAAAAACGTACCATATTCTCCTCTGTACCTTTACAAAAACTATTTAATTATACAATTGTTTAATGAATATAAAGTACTTTCTGTAAGACAAACATATGTATCTCACATTGTATTGAAACAACACAAAATAATACCCTGGAATAAAACTTTACCCCATAAGAGAAGAATAGATAAAGTGTGTGTTACTATTCCCACACGTACAAAATATTTACAGCATCAATCTTGTTATATGAGTATATTTCTGTACAATAAAATAAACAAAATATTACATATTCACGAATTAAATAAATTACAATGTAAAAAGAAAATAAATAAGTGGCTACTCATCTTAGACTATGAGGAAACAGAAAGATTTTTGAGTGTATGAAACACACGCACACGTATGCGCGCGTACACACACACACACACACACGCGCACGCGCGCACACACACTCACACACACTCTCTCACACATGCATGCACCTTTAGAATAAGAACATAGAAATAAGAAATAAGCTTAGTTTTACGTAAATTCATAGATTATATTGTATCACTCGGAATCGGGTCCCCAAGATACAGGTCAACCTAGTTTAGGGACCAATTATTATTATTATTATACACAATTAGCATACACACAATACCTTACAAAAGTGTGCTACAATCAGAAATAAACGTGTCAATTTTGAACTCATAACAAAACTTGAGAATAATATCAATCATACTAAATTACTTACACTATATTCAATTCTAAGATAAAGTAAATACTGTCCCTTTAGATTCTGTCATTTAAAATGCAATATATTCCGATAGTACGTCATTACCCTAAGTCAGCAAAATAGAAAAAGGCTTTACAAGTAAAAGGCGGGCGAATGAAAATCGAAAAGCAACTTTGTACGTAGAAAATGCAGATGTTTTACATAAAATATACTCGTAAGTATGCTAAGTATACTCGGAGACTCTATAAAAAAGAGTAGAAATACAAAGTCATTTTTGCTTGAAATTAATCTATATAATAGCATTAATCATTTATTGGTTTTTATTTTTTATATGCGCCTCATCTTTTTTATATTTTGCCTGTTACACTTTGCCTATAAGAGCGCAAGGAATTATTATAGGTGTACTCTCGGATTCGCGGCAGCCTTCGTGTCCGTGATATTGCGGATAAATTTTAGGAGTGTCGCCTTCGCTGGTATGGCCACGTTTTACGGCAACCGGCAACTTATGTGGGAGACACATGTCTGGCAGAGGGGGTAGACCTAAAAAGCGCTGGCTTGACGTCGTAAGTGTTGATATGCATGTCAATGGACTGACCACCAGAGATGCCGAAGATCGTGCGAAGTGGAGAAGAAAAAGTCGGAAAGCGGACTCCGGGCGTCGAAGCGAGAGTTTGGGTTACAACCGGGACTGATGATGATGAAAGTTCTGCGCATCTATTAGCATTAATGCTCGAGTATATTATCTTTAATAAAGAGAAGTAAAATTTAAATTGATGTCAATTTCATAAGGCAACTGTTACCAGACCTACCGACGCTTCGCTTCGCCTCTTGTCAAAACCTGGGTAAATGATCCGGTAACACTTATTTAGTTACGCTGGTCTTTTTTATTTGCTATTGTGTGATGATGAGGAGAAAATTCCCTTATTTCTATTAAACCATAATCTTGCTAATATTTAATATTATGGGTTTCTATTCTAATTATATTCAATAGTCATACAGAGTGCCCCCCCCTGCTATGCGATATGGCGATAATAACAAACAAACTATGAATGGCACTCGGGGACTGCTGCGGTAAAGCTATTGCATAGCATTTTAATCAACTTATGCAAGTATAATTATTTCTTTCTTTTTTATATATGCAGTAATTTTTTTCTAAAGTATTGATGTTTTCTATCGATATTTTTTGAACAATATATATCAATACTCGATAATAAAAAACTAAAACTATCGATGTTACGATATCGATGTTTTTATTATCGATATATCGTCAAAAATATCGATAGAAAACATCGATACTTTAGAAAAAAAACATCGATAGTTGAAATATCGATAGATCATCCCTACCACACTCACCGCACGTGCGCCCCGTAAATATACATGTAGGTATATATATATACATAGGTGTACATTTACGGATTTTACTTACGGAATTTCTTAATTCGGTCGCCGCGCTCAAAGCCAAAAGCTATGCAATAGCTTAAAAAACTATTCATTAAATTGGTTTACGAATATTTTAAAATATCGAGTTATTAGTTACTCCAAATCTTTAATCTAAAATAATCTTAATTCACACCGACGAATCAAATACAAAACTTTTATTTTCAATTCTTATCCTACATCCGGTTGCGAACAGTACGAGTACAACTCTAACTACTTCAAAAACTTCTAATATCTCTTGCTAAGTTCAGAATCGTGTACGAGTATGAAACTTGCCGATTAGTTGGCGGTACAAGACTCTGCCGAGTAAAAACACTCGTTGCGAACTTTGGGAACTTAACATTCCCCGGTTCCCTAACTAAGGTTGTAAGGGTTGCGAACAGTTTTTCTGCCATATTAATGTGATTTAGGAATTTATTGAACACATTAAAATGTTGTTACGATATTAAGGTAATATCGCGTAATGTTGTGTTTTAGAAATTTAAGTAGTGCCAACAGGTTCCATTAAGATCAGAAAATTAGAATCTCAAATAAACGTATCTTGTTTGGCGACACCTGTGGCGTACCGGCTAGTGTACTTCGGTACGCTTGCGGAGGTTATGGATTCGATTCCTGTCCTGCATCTGGGTGTTTATGTATAATAATATTTATTCACACAATATATGTAGTTTATTAGTTATCTAGTACCCATAACACATGTTCAGTAAAGCTCATTATTCGCGCTTCCTTCATTCGCGTTTTTACTATTCGCGGATAAAAAAAAAATGCAACCCAATTCCTATACTCGCGGTTAAAAAATTTCTTAATTCGCGGGTTTTATAGGTGATCAGTACATACATATTAATAAAAAAAATTGCGGCTGGAGGATCCCTGTCAGGAACGAATTTCCTTACGTTTTAAAAAAATTAAACCGAAATAGAAAAATAATAAATTTTCCTGGATGACAACCATCTAAATATGCCGCTTTAATAACCTTGTGTTTTGGCATAAGTAATCCAGATTCCAGATACATTTGAAGCCGGTGCGTTGGAATTGCATCTGGTGATGCAAACATCCTTAAGCAACGGTAACTGCTTTCTATTAAGTGGGTGTCTTGTTGTACAAAGCTATAAAAAAGTGTGTGTGTGTACTTATGTACATACGTAAGAAGTTATACTTCTTTGGCGTAACGAGATAAAAATCATTATAAACGTTTTATCCTTCGTGTTATCCTACGTTTGTAGAAAACATTTATTTTAGTTTATATAATAATAACAATAAAGCCATTTATTCCAAATCTCTTTCGATGCTTATTCCTATATTACAATATTTGTTAGTAAGTTATTTAAATTTAAGAAGGATACTTATAATTAATGTTAGTATTATTAATATGAGATTTGGACCCCTGTTTGGGTAAAGGCCTCCTCCATCCTTTTCCATAACTCCCTGTCCTTGCCTGACTTTATCCAGTCATTTCCTGCGACGTGTGTTATGTCATCAGCCCACCGTCTTAATTGTTGACCAACGCTCCTTTTTCCCATTGGTCCTTTCCATCGTGTGGCTTCGATGGTCCATCTTCTATCTGGGTATCGTGAGATGTGTCCGGCCCATATCCATTTAAGTGATAGTGCGTGCCTGAGAGCATCGGTGACTTTGGTTTTTTGACGAATGTTTTCGCTCTTAATTTTATGTATTCTTCTAATTTTCAACATGCTTCTTTTCATTGCTATTTGACTGCATTTATTTTAGTTTACGATGTAAATAAATAAATACATACCGTCAATTAACCTCAAATTCTACAGACGTACTCAAAGTAATACCTAGTCAGGTCATAAATTCTGTCACATGTTTAATGTAAAATAATTGTAACAAGTTTATTCATTATGTAACCATTTATATACCAAAATGAACTTAACAAAACATAGATTCTTATGACATTAAAGTTTATTCAAAATGACCTCCGTGATTTTGAATACAAGCCTTCAATCTGCGCGGCCAGTCCTCTATCGCAGCACGAACGAGGTCCATGTCAATATCGGCGGCTGCCTTAATCAAGGATGTCTTGAGTGACTCCAAATTGGGATGAGGCTTTGAACACGCCTTTTCCTCCAAGTGTTGCCATATCTTGTAATCTAACGGATTCAAATCTGGACTGGAGGAGGGCCAGTCTTCGTGCCGGATGAAGTCGATTTCACGCGCCGCCAGCCAGTCTTGTGTGCTCTTCGCTCTATGAGCTGGCGCCGAATCTTGTTGGAATACCCAGTGCCTGTTATTGAACATGGTATGAGAAACAGGTTCCACAAGGTTCGTCAGGACTGTATTTTGATACACAACAGCATTCGTTTTTACACCTTTCTCACAAAAATGTACCTCTGTTAAGCCCCAATAAGAAACTCCCAACCATACCATGAGCGAGGATGGAAAATGACCTCGTTGGACACGCGGAATACGGTTGCTCGCTTCTTCACTACTGTGTGCGTACACCTTATCATTTTGTTTGTTGTAGCTCTCTTCTACGGTAAACATTTTTTCATCCGAAAAAAGAATTTCCCGATATTTTTTTCCCGCGTACCGCTTCAACAAAGCGCGGCATCTCTTCAGTCTCAGGTCCATTAGACGAGCATTCAAACGATGTCCTGTTTTTCTTCGATATGCCCGAAGCCCTAAGTCTTCATTTAACACCCTTTTCCCCGTGGTTCTGCTTAACCCCATCTGAAGGGCCAACAGTTTCTGCTTACGTTTGGGATTTCTTTGAATTCGTGCCTTCACAGCTTTTATCACTGCTGGAGTCCTAACAGACCGAGGGCGACCACTTCTTGACCTGTCATCTACACTAGAGTCTTCATTGTATCGTTTGATGGTACGATAAATGAATCTTTTGGTTATATTCAAATTTTTCAGTATGTTAAAAATTTGAATTGGCGCGTAACCGCAACGATACAACGCAATAACTGCAACACGGTCTTCTTTAAGCGTCCACTCCATATTTAAAAAATGAGTAAAATTCTAAAAGTATACATTTTTATTTTCATGATCAATTCGAGATTCGAATTCAATAAACTTTTTTGTGGCCAGCATTCTAAAAGAAAAGTTTTTACTGTGTGACAATACTTATGACCTGACTAGGTATATAAAAACCACTTTTATCACTTATAATCTAAACGGATTTTTTTTATATATTTGTGTTTTTATTTTGTCACCTATAAACGTATACCCTATAATCCCATATAAATTACCATTCCATATTTACGGTTTCCGTATTCGCGGCATATTTACGGAACGTATACCCCGTGAATAAAGAGCTTTTACTGTGTTATGTTAGTTAGTTTAGGACTTTAAGGCGCTGTGTGAATTGTCCCATTAGATTATTATTCTTCTGATTCAGAACGAACTACAGTTTAGCCATGTCGACTCCCTCTTCTCCCCTTTCTCTATACTTTAGACGTTTAAACTAATATTTAAAAAAAATATTATTAATGTATGTTGTTGCAATCACAATACTAAAAGGGCATTGTAGCCAGAACGTATGAAGTTGATTATGGTGGTAATATAATTCTGTTAGTTTGGCAACACTGCTCTACCCTACTCTTTGTGTGTTTTTTGCGGTGTATGGAAGCACCGGAAGTTATTGGAAGTATATGGAGGTCTTTATAATATTAAAAGTAAAATCAAAGCAAAATAACTGTTTTAATTTACATAACTCTGCTAAAAATATATTCAAGTGATAAAATTCTGCGTCAAAAATGCTTTATCACAGTCGAGCAAATTTTTTAGACTACATTGCATTAAATGATGAGTTTTACTTTTTCTAGTTTTCATTTCCTCGTAGATTTTCCGTGTGCTTAGTGCCAGTTTCAAAAGGGTTAACTTTACTACCGCATTAATTGAAACCATATTGTGGATTGTATTTGACGCTCACTAGATGGCGCTTATCAAATGTAAATATCGGATACAAGTTCTCTCCCAAAAAAGGTTACGTCCACAATTATACGTCTTCGCCTTGGACAGGTGTGTTCCCTTGTCTTTTTAGGTAAAATTAGAATTCGTGATCATTCTCCGTGTGAGTGTGGATTTGATGAAGGAAACTTTATTTATATACTCTCCCAGTTATGACGCAGTATAGTTAAATGTCAATTACAGATATATACTAATTGATAATACGTGCTAGGGGGATACGTGTACACTAACCACGAGTTATATTTCGTTTAAAACGTCTAACATTTTAACCGTTTATGCAAAATAATTATTACGATGTGGAGTCATTACGACGATTCCCCAACAAGGGGTTAACGTCAGGCAGGCGGCCGGTTGTAAAAACTAAGCCACAACTATTACAACATGTAACATGTTGTGCCGACCCCATATAATGTGGGATAAGGGCAGCAGGAAGATTGTATTAAATGATGAGATGAGAATGAGAAACTATGCATTAACCCTTCCAAGGGACAATCAATACTTACACGACCGATAGAAAATAACAATCCCCAGTAATACCGTAGTACTAAAATTTTATTATCAATTTCTGAATTTATGCCCGCTGGGATTCAAACACGGTATCCGCTCGGTACGCAGGGTAATGAAATAACTCATTTAAATTGGAATAGAGATTTCAATGGTGGGAACATTAGGCGTTGGGGAGGCTAAAACGTAGTAATATTGGATTATATCACTGATTTATGCAAAATCTTTATCGTTCATGACACCTGAAATTGGATTTTGGTAATGTCACATTACTTTCATTTGAACGGGACGCGGGTAGAATGAATTTTTCGATATCCACCTTTTCTTTATTGCGGATGTTTCTATGAAGGTATTTGATTAAATCCAAGAGATTTAGCGGTACCGCATTTTATCTATTAAATAAGCCAGCTACCTAAAAATTATTTAAAAATTTCATAATTCATTATAAAACTGATTACTTGCACAATCATTATTTACAACTATAAGCTATAATTTTTATCCGTGCAGGGGCGAAGAAAGAATACTAACCTCTGTGGCCGGGGTCGGCCTTTCGTAAAAGGCGAGAAAACAACCCACCCCTAGCTACGTGGTAGGGCCTCAAGCCCGTCTGGATGGCGACCACCTTTGGTCTTAAGTTTGCCGCCATAATAACCTTGTGTTGTGTTCCGGCATTAGTGACCCAAGTCCCTGTACCCTTAGGGGACAACAGCGTGTTCGCGATGCCACTGGCGTTGCAAACACCCATAGGCGACGGTAACTGCTAAATTCTAAGCCGGCCGTCAGCCTGTCTGCTGTCTTACAGCATAAAAAAATAAAGCTATTTTTTTCCTAATTTTACTATACAGAGATGAAAATTTAATTCTATTTGATTTTTAACATCTAAGTAATTTTACTATGTATAACATAGTAAAATATATCATAGTATATCTGGAACCATGCCCGTTTTGATTATAATAACTTGTAGAAATAAAATAATAATAAAACTTCAATCGTTACCGTCGCCTATGGGTGTTTGCAACGCCAGTGGCATCGCGAACATGCTGCTGTCCCATAAGGGTACAGGAACTTGGGTCACGAACACAACACAAGGTCCTTATGGCGGCATACATAATACCAAAGGTGGTCGCCATCCAGACCAGTGTTGCCGTTTTTAAATGGAAAAAATGCTAGATTTTGGCGGAAATAATGCTAAAAATGTGCTAGATCAAATTTTAATATGCTAATAAAAACGCCAAATGCCAAGTCTTGTTTAAATGAATTAAAAACGAAAATAATTGCAAAATCGCAGCGTAATTTTTAAGTATATTTAATCATGAAGATAAATCAAATAATATTTGTAGATCATCAATATCATCATCGTCGTAAGCTTTAATATTTTGCAGAGAGTAAATACCTTACAGGGGTGTGAACAATAAGTCAATCGAATAAAAAATTTGCCATCAATAAGTACTTAAAATTCGAAAGATACAAAAATTTCAGAAAATGCTAAAATATGCAATATGCTAAAGCTCATTTTTTCATGCCAACAGGTTTAAAAATATTCCAAATTTAGCATTAAAAATGCCAAATCGGCGGTGGGTTGTTTTGTCGGCTTTTACGATAGGCCGACCCCAGCCACAGGGGATAGTATTCTTTCTCCGCCCCTGCACGGTTAATAATGATTCATTGCAATACCCCGAAGACCCTCGTTGCTGAACAATACTTTAATGTCTATATATTTGAATATCCGTATCTAAATTATAATATTTTAAACAAAATACCCAATTTGCAAATTTCTAAAGACGGGGCCTATTGATTACGCTATTCACAATATTTATTTTTGAATAACCATTCAAATTACAAATAAGCTCATACAAATACCAATCTGAAATCAAAACTCGAATACATCCTTTATAAAACCTCAACGAGGAGTTGCCAGCTCTTCAAATATCTTTGAGAGATCCCGCATATATATTAGAGGCAAATTCAATCAGATGTACGCTTTAGAGGGAAATATTTCAAGTAAATGCACGGCTATGTCGTACAAGTGGCTTGAACATCGTACAGGCTCGAGTTAATTGAACACATGCACACTCTGCTCGAATCGAGTGCTGCGAAATTGGACAGAGCTGGTGAAGTGGTACGTTGGTAACTACTGTTTTTATATAAATGGCGGACTATACTTTAATTATTATGTACATCATCATCATCATCCTTGCGTTAAGTCCCGGTTGCAGCCCAAACTCTCGCTTCGGCGCCCGGGGTCCGCTTTCCGACTTTTTTTTCTCCACTTCGCACAGTCTTCAGCATCACTGGTAGTGAGCCCATTCGCACGCATATCACCCTTTACGACGTCAAGCCAGCACTTTTTGGGTCTACCTCTCCTGCCGGGGCCCGGCGTAGGCGGCATGGCCAGACATTTGTTACCCACGTAAGCACCCGGTTGCCGTAAAACGTGGCCGTACCAACGGAGCCGACACTTTTGTAATTTATCCGCAATGTCACGGACATGAAGACTGCCGCGAATGCGGGAGTTCCTAACGCGGTCCTTCCGCGTCACTCCACACATCCACCGCAGCATATTCATCTGCGTGACACGCAGCTCTTGCTTGTGTCGCTCTAACACCCGCCACGCTTCACAGCCGTATAAAAGGACAGGCCTAATGATGGTCATATAGACCTGTCCCTTCAACTTTACCGGCATCTTGGGGTCACAAATGACACTCTGCTCGAATCGAGTGCTGCGAAATTGGACAGAGCTGGCTAAGTGGTACGTTGGTAACTCTGTTTTTTTATATAAATGGCGGACTATACTTTAATTATTATGTACATGACGTTTACTATTTATTACGCAACTGCTTGCATCAATTAAAATAAAAAAAGTATAAAGCAAGAGCATTAAAATAGTATATAGACACGTAACGTATGTTTGATAGACACCTGAACCCTGATCAGAACAAAATATCTTACCCAATTTAGATTATAAAGATGGATTTTGTAAGCAATGCTATAATTAATAGAAATTATAAAAATAAAATAGGAAACTACAAATTATTTGAGTCTAACTTGAGACAAAAGAAAATAGGCAACAGTAACTGTGCCTACTTGGAATAGATGAAATGTGAAGTCAGTTCTTTGCAATTCTACTAAAGCTTTTATAAAAACGGCTTAAAATTTAATATAAACTGAGAATAAATTACTCGTATCTAACAAATCTAGATATACATTACATAGTTTAAGTAAATATTAAAAACATTAAAGAAAAATACATAGTAATAGTTATTAACAAAGCAGACTCCAAAGTAGATAAAGATGACGACATCACATAAGAGTATTCAAGTGTTAATGACGATATTAAAGGGAAAACGAAAACAAAAGCAAACAAATAAACGAACAATTAATAACATACGCTTCCTTTAACTGCTTGAGACTATTCAAGCGTATCGAAAACCAATAAGATAAAGTAGAAATAAGCTATGAATGTGTTTTACGACTGGAATTTATTGGCTCTCAAATGTTGCCGCTAACGTTCACGAATTTGAATGTCCAGTTTATGGCATAGTTAAACCACTCAGTCGCAGGCTACTAGATTGAACGAGGATACCAGGAACTATAAAATGTCGGATAAGTCTAGTTTCTCAACTGCAAGTTGTTAAGAGAAAAATGCTTCCTACGTATTGACCTACAGAGCCGAGATTTTAAATCTGATGGAGGGAAAGGTTAACAAATTTAAAGACATTCACCGGACTATGAAACACGGTATTTTAGGTCATTCTCTTATAGACGTAATCCGAAGTGGATATGCTTAAGAGAACCAACGTAACAGGTTACTTAATATGCAGTTCATTTCTATCCGTTTTTTATTACTGTGGTCAGGCATATTATCAATTCAATAATTATTATTATAAAAACCAAATTTATCTACGCTTATTTAGTACTTATTGTCAAACCTCTTTGGTCAAGAAAAGTCACAGACGCAAACAGTTCCGAAGTTCCCAGTAGCAATAATATTAATGGCGTTCCTCAGGGTATGAAAGTAAATGCTTCGGGTGCAGTCTAGACATGAATGTAATCTAGAAATGTTTAAAACAGAGAAATAAATGACTAATGTTGTACTAAAATTATAAAATATCCACGTCTAATACAAAGTAGACACCAACTTATAAATGAATTTATACGATACAGAGCTATAGGTAATTTTTTTTTCACCTTTTCGATTTTTTAAATATTCCTATTGTAGCACAAATGTTACACAATTCTGAAAATCTATTACTCCTTCAACCTCATCATCATCGCTTAGATGTATCTCTTCCATAAAAAGAGAAAATGATATTTGAAACCTCTGCATTGGTATTATGTAGGTACTTACTTACTACTTACTATCAGAATCTCTTTTCGTCTTTACTTTCAAAAATGGAAGTACTTTTAACAACCGAAGGATCGTAAACAATTAGTTTATTTATATAGTTATATACATATAAGTAATGCTAATTGCTTGAACTTAATAAGTTTGTTAGCTTGGCGCAAAACATTATTTTTAAGAGATTAGTGTTTATCTTTTGGTTTTCTTCGAGTTTTACTCGTTGTATCCTCCAATTCGGACCCTGAGCACCGGTCCTCGAACCTCTACTCTTCATGAAATTTACTTTTCATGTATCGAATAAGTTTATAAATTATGTACGAACAAATTTGTTGTATACTGGATCAATCTGGTAGGTTATATAGAGCATTGATCTAAGAATAATGTTTTTAACAAGCTTTTATTAGCTTCGTATGTATCAATGTAACAGAATCTTTGTACGTGACTTTCATCGCTTTCAAAAAGACGGATTGATTTGAAACTGCACACTTATCAAGGACCGATAACAATGCAATAATCTATATAGTTCGTATCATTATTACCAGGATTCTCAGGATTAATGAATTTTTAGACTGGTTCTCGTCCAAAGTTAAGCACCATCAGGTGCGGTCAGTACTTAGATGGGTGACCGCATGGGAACACCGCATGACGGTGGCTTTTTGCTCTTTTTTTAAACGCTTTATATTAATAACTTGACCTGCATGTAACGGAATTTTTCAAGTATTAGGATTTCGACTTCTATTTTTACCCATTTTGAACAAAAACATTCAAACTTAAGACCTATACCCAGACTAGATCACACTTCGTGAGAATTAAACCTACACACACAACCATGCCAGACCACTTGCGTAGTCGCTGAGCCGTATCGTCTGTCTAAAAACAATAGTGCTACAGAAATGTGTAGAATTTAGTTTACCCCTAAATCTGGTATCCCTGTACTATCATAAACTAGGCCGTGCGTAATAGTCGTCCGGGACATTATCTGGACCCATTTTATGGGTCTGATGAAGCGGTATTAGTTAATTTTCTGACCGAATTGTCTGAATATCGTTTTATACGTTACACCTCAAGGACTGTATCTAATAATTTTACCTCTACTTTCTGTTTATTTACTTATTCATTATCTATACTACTATTATAAAGAGGAAAGATTTGATTGTTTGTTTGTTTGTTTGTTTGCTTTGAATAGGCTCCGAAACTACTGACCCGATTTAAAAAATTCTTTCATTGTTGGGAAGCTACACTATCCCCGGGTGACATAGGCTATATTATATTTTCAAAAAAATTAGGGATCCTTACTAAAACTCCAATAATGTAACCCAAAGTGTAAAAAAATTACCTAAAATATTATTTAAATCGCGTGCGTTGCGAAAACTATTGACGATAGAATAAAATAATGTACTACAACTTTGCAGAACACATCATTATTTACAAAAAGTGTCGCGACAGCATATGTCTAACTATTATAGTTATGCCACAATAAGTGTTCTTTTATTTTAAAAATTTAATTGAAATGCCGCCCCTAGAAAAGACTCTTTATTTGGATCTTGGTATTAATCCTTATCAAAATAAATTACTTCATATTCAAAACTGTTTCAATACCTTTATATAACTTTTTGAATTATTCAATTCGGATATTCCATTCGAAAGATATCACGAGTTTAAAAATGTAAGTATTAGAAAAATGTTGCGTGTTAGCCGCTCACCCTGTTCGGCTAGCTAGGCAGCACCTTATGCAATGTAGGCGTGCGTCACTGGGGTTTTTACAAAAATTAGAATACTTATTAAAAAATAACGAAAAATAAATAAAAGTAATAACAAAAAAAAATCATTAAAATAAAAGCTCATAGAAATAATAATATTCAAACTTTCTTTATAATTTTATTTTTTTAGTAACCTGACGCAAATAGAAGGGTTTGCCCTCAGGGGCGCTCCTCTGTCCGAGGAGTGCACGGGTGTGCGTACCCGAGGTGCCCGAGCATCCGTCGCTTCACTCCCCTCTCCGTTCGAGGCGACAGAGTCCTACCTTTCTTTCCGTCTACCTCTTACATCCTTTCCAACTTAGCTCTCTGTTCGTGGCGTGGTCCCCGGTGAGATGATTGCGAATACTGATTGGGGTCCCGGGTTCTACCCTGGGACCTGATTTGGTAGTCGAAACCATGCCTATTTCGACTGCACCTGCACAGAGTGTTCCCGGGGCGGGAATTGCATCCTCGCTGTCGGTTGGTCTTGCTGGGCCGGCTACGACGTCAGGCGACTCTGCTTTTTCTGGAATGTCGTCTGGTAGTCGTACCCACGCCTGACTAGCACGCGACGGGGATGCGAGTCCCGTCCGGAATTGGCCGCGGACCTGTCACTCCCGGCCCTGGTTCTGTCCATGGTCGGGGGCGATCCTGGATGGACGGCCGTCGCCTTCTTTTACGAGGCAATAGTGTCTGCAAGGGAGGCGGCGGAACGGGAGCGGGAGTCCGCCACCGCACTCCCCTCCCGCCAACGTAGGCCGCGTCCTCGGCGCCGGAGGGCGGGCAACGATCTCCGGCCGCCGTAGAAAACGGCCGCGGGCGGCCCCTCGGGGGAGGATCCGCCGCCCGCACTATTGCCGCGAGGGAGAAGGCCGCGTGCTGTTCCACAGCCCCCCTCAACTCCTAGAGTTGTTACAAGAGAGCGCCGGGGGGACGAAACCCTGACCCCCTGGCGCCAGCACTTTAGAAGGGGCCCGCTTTAAGACAAAGCGTGGGCCGGCGCCGGCCCGGGCCACGAGATCGGCAGGCCATATATCCGTGGGCCCGGGCGTAGACGATAGGAGAACAGGGGGGTTTTTTAGTGGGTCGAACATCTTTTCCGGAGTCCCTTATATCCCTCGGTCCCCCCGGGCCGGGATAACCCGTCAAGAGAGGTTTTTCCCCGAGACCGAAAAAAATAGAAGGGTTTAATTTTTAATTTTTTGTTAAATACCCGTGCGAAGCTGGGACGGGCTGGGCTGCTAGTCTTTAATAATATGTAATAAACAATATGACCGTGTGGTCCCAAAAAAAAATATGAACATAGCAACTCCATTATTTATCAATTTTTTTTTTACTGCTTATGCAGATACATTATGACCACTCGTGGCTAACGCAGGCATCAGAACGCGTTTGGAGTTTACGGAACCGATTTCCGTGCCGAGTCTCACTGTTTATGTACAATATGTAATTACTTACAAATGAAATGTATATCAGTTGATATCAGTTGTGCAGGGCCCCTCAGGGGCGCTCCTCTGTCCGAGGAGTGCACGGGTGTGCGTACCCGAGGTGCCCGAGCATCCGTCGCCTCACTCCCCTTCCCGTCCGAGGCGACGGAGTCCTACCTTTCTTCCCGTCTACCTCCCACATCCTTTCCCAACTCTCGCATCTTGGATCGGGTCAATTGTGTGTCGGTGTGGCCGAGGGTGCTTGATGCCTCTCTATGCCCTAGATTGGCGTTCGACACTCGCGGCCGTTCTCTCACTGCAACCACTTCCGACCGAAGATGTGACGTATCGCCCCAGACTTTCTGGTTGGGCCTGGGGTGGCGTGTCACAGCCACCTGCGTTACGGCCTACGCAACGGAGCCCTACGTCGGGATGATGGGATCCTGCGAGGCTGAGCCGGTGTAGATGGGCAACCTGTCATCGGCAACACGCCCGTTTGGCCCGGATTTCTGACTAGGCGGTTGCCTTGTAGCTTAGCCAGCTGCATGGAAATGGTCATGGGTGGTAGTGTCAAACACACCTGGCTAGGGAAGGTCGTCAGGTAGGAGGTCATGGTGATGGGGCAAGAGTTTCGTGGCCTAACCATCTGCGTCTCTCATGCCCCGGATACCGCACCCACCGCCTCCAACTACCCCTATATCCCCTTGGTAGCCCTGGCGGCCCTTGCGTAGAGCTCTGCTCCGCCTGGGTCGTCCCCACTTGCGGACTCCATGGAGGGTGGGGAGCCAACGGGATGAAAATTATATTTCCATGAGCATGGACTATTCGGTTAAAATAAATTTTAATAATAAGGAAGGTAGCAGACAGGAGGAAGAAGATAGGGAGAGAGATAGTAGTGGAACGAGTAGACCATCAATGAGGTCTCTAAGAACAAGGAGGAAAGAGTTGGACAAGGAGTCGGACTCCTCCATCTCGTGTGCTGATCTTCCTCCGATCTCCGCAAGAAGGATATCCCACGAGGATGGAACCGAGGAGATCAGGATCAACAACGAGACGGGGGACAAAAGGTTCAATGTGAAGGATGATGCCGAGACTGCTGCGAGAGCGGTGGTTTCAGACCCCGATACAAGGTCAACAAGTACCCCCAGAGTGCGTAGGGGCAAAGGGGGGAAAGTAGTTATTTCCAGGCGTTCCAGCGCCGCCCCCGGCCCTGACAGTGAGTCGGACATTACTGTCGGGGAATCGGTGGAAATTATGGGGGAGCGGATGCTGGAGCGCATATATATAGCAGAGTCGGGGTGTTTTTATGTGCCCACGGTAGACATAGAATTTGAGTTGATCGAGGAGACCCCAGAAAATCTGGAGTCCATGGACCTCGTTCGGCTCAGGGCCGCTGCGGGCCATGAAGTGTCCCAAATCCAGCTTGTTGCTACACGGTCGGGCAACCTGAAAGGGACCTTCATCAAGCAGCTGAAGGCGTCGGCCGCCAGGATCACAGACATTGTGGAGATCCAGGCGGAGAAATCGGAGAGCGGACCGTCGTCTCCGCATTGACAACGACCGCCTCAGACGCGAGCTCGCAGCTGTGAAGGGCGAGCTCAAATCGCAAAGTCAGGCGTACGCGGAGGTGACGGCCAATAGGCACTCTTCCCCCCCTCCTGCTGTCTCCCCGGCCGCAGCACCTACATCCGTGGCGGCCGGGTTTGATATTGACGACCTGAAGAAGTCGGCCTTAGAGACGGTAGGGAGGTTGATCAAGGCTCGTTTTGAGTGCCTCGAGGAGCGCCTGTTACCGGCGATCAGGAGAAGGATCCCTTGCCGCAGACGCCAGGCGAGACAATGGGGCCCCAGAGTCTGTTAGGGGCGATTAGGCCTCCGGCGCCACTTGCTGGGAGCGCTATGGTGGTGGCGACTGGGGGACCGCGGGGCACCCTGGCGGGCGTGGCGAAGGGGAAGCGCCTGGTAACCCCGGCCCAGGAACCCCATATGAGTGCAGCCCAGGAGCCTGGGAAATTGGGCAAGAAGAAGAAAAAGAAGGCGGCCCAGACTCCCGGGCCCTTTACCGAACCGGAGGTTTCCCGTGCTCCAGCGTCCCTGCATCCCAGGACGTTAGGGGCCCGGAGACATGTGGAGGCGCGTGGTGCCGGACCGCCAGGTACGCAACCTCCTGTCCGGCCCACCATGCCGCTGCCACCACCTCCAATGTAGGGAAGAGCGGGCCCGTCGTACGTATCGTCGCCGTGGCCCGCCTTCCACCCGCCAACTTATCATGTGGGGTGGAATCGGGAGGACTTCCCCCAGCTGCCACCCAGGAGGGGGCAGACGGCCATAGAGCCTCGGCCTCCCCTACAACCCCTCGGGGAGGCATGTACGGTGGTGACCCGCAAAAAGGAGAAGAAAAAGAAGGGTGGCAGTGCCACCGCGCCTCCGGCCCCCTCTGCTTCTCCTCCCAAAACCCAACAGGGGGGGAAAAAGAAGCAAGTGAGGGTAGATCCCCGAAGGTGGCAGTTATTCAGCTATCGCTACCATCAGAAGCCTTAGAAAGGGGGTTACCCTCCCACAATTGGCCCTGATAGCGGAAAACTAGGTGGACATTAAAGACCTGGGTTTCCAAAGGGGGCTGAGAAGTCGCCGAGCTGCCGACGGCAGTATTTTATATGAAATTAAGGGGGAGGGCAAGGAGGAAAAGGCGGAACTCCTTGCCTCCCGGATAAAGGTGGTCCTGGGTGACAGAGGGCTCGTGTCGAGGCCAGCCAAAAGAACTGGTCTCTACATACACGGGCTATCAGTCTCCGTCACGGAGGAGTAACTTCTGTCAGCGTTGGCGGAGGCGGCGCAGGTCCCTGCTGAATCTATCAAGGTTTCGGAGATCAGGCAAGGACCAGGGGGCTTGGGCTCATCAATTGCCCAATGCCCCATCGAGGGAGCCCTTCGGCTCACGCGTACCGGAGAGTTTAGCATCGGCTGGGGGGTGGCCCAAGTGAGGCTCCTCGAGCCGCTCCCCAGGCGGTGCTACAAAGGGAAGAAAACTTCCCTCGCTGGGCACTCGGCCGTCTCGACAAAGAGATGGCTGAGGTCCAGTCGATCGCTGAGCGCTGGGTTTACAACGCGTACCCAGCGCCCGCGGAGGAAACAGCAGAGGAGGCGCCCGGTCGCCTTCGCACGGTTCTCACAAGAGTCTGCGAGGCGGCTATGCCACGGGTCCGGCGGCGTTCGGCTCGGAAGCAGGTGTACTGGTGGTCAGCCGAAATAGCAGAGCTGCGCAACGCTGCGCAGCGCGCCCGCAGAGCCGTCCACCGATACCGAGACCGGAATCCGCAACCGGATGAAAAAAAACTCCGGAGGATAAAGGGGGAGCAGAATGCTGCCAAGAAAGCCCTTCAGCAGGCTATTAGTCAAGCGAAGGCCCGGGCTTATGAGGAGCTCCTCGAATGCCTTGACAGGGATCCCTGGCGGTGTCCGAAGGTCCGACCCATTAGTAGTTCTTTGTGGACTGTAATATATATACACACACACATATATATATATATATATATATATATATATATATATATATATATATATATATATATATATATATATATATATATATATATATATATATATATATATATATATATATATATATATATAAACCACCCCATGTCTCTCAATAGCATTTTGATTCCGAAATTCAAGATTTGATCACAACTGAGATGAAGGAAGGATTGCTTCTAAGAATTTTAATAATAAAACCATTCATAATAAAAGGTACACAAGCACCATTTAAGTAGAAACACAATTAAAGCAATTTCATCATAATAACAATTTACTTGATTATGCAATGCGTATGATAAAAATAAGTAACAATTTTTTATTGTTTTTTAATTGCTATTGATTTGTATATATAAACGATAGAAAACCAATAAAATGAAATAAAAATATTACTTTTGACGACGGAATCTTTGAAACGTCGCACCGGCACTGTTTATCCCCACTAAATGTTTGTGGGCGACATCTGGCTATTTTTACTATAAAACACCTACACGTACGTATAATGTCAATACCTATTCGATTTATCATAAACTACCACGTGAATGAAAATACCTCTTTTAAAACTTGGCTTTTTCATACCACTCTTCTCCTAAGTAGTTACCGTCGCCTATTGATGTTTGCGACATTAGGGGCATCGCAAACACGCTGCTTTCTCATAAGGGTACAGAAAACTGGGTCACTAATGCCGGAATACAACACAAAGTTATTATGGCGGCATACTTATACACCTGGGGAGTTGCCATCCAGTCGAGCTTAGGGCCCTACGACCTAGCTAGGGTTGTTTTGTCGCCTTTTACACAGGCTGTCCCGGCCGCAGAGGTTAGTATTATTAGTCCGCTCTTGCACGGAGAAGAAAAGAAAGTCTATTCCAATTTCTGCAAAACTATTTGATTTGATTTTCTTCACTGGTGGGATCACGAATCCAGCTAAAGAATGGCGGTACATTGTCGATTATAACGGAGTGTATCGAGTATATGTAGTATGTATATGTTGAAGAATATTATACAAACTTTAAAAACGCCATTTATGTTTTCGTAGCCCATAGGCATTATAAAAATTTATGGAAATTAGTAAAAACAAAAATCCTCACCTCATTATAAATTTAACAACGACCATTTTACTCGTTACACGAAACACGTTATAATCGCGAAGTAAATTAACTTTATTATCAATTCAGATCATTAACTCCAATTTTGCGGTACCGAAATCTTAGGCACGTATTATTTCTTTTTTCAATAACACGTTTTGTGTCTGTCTATTTACAAGCCCAACGTACTGAAGAATTTGTGTACATTATGGTCTTACATCTCGTTCCCAAGAATCCTTAAAAATAATCTCAGACAGTATTCTTCTTCTTATTGTGCCTCCCCAGTTAGTGAAGATTGGTAGTCAGCTCCGCATATTTTTTCTATCATTGGCGAGGTTTAAAAATTCTGCTGCCCTTGTGATCCAATCTATTTCCGGATGTTTCGCAACCAAAACGTCCGCTCTTTTTCCAGCCACTTTGCACAGACACTATCTATCCTTAAATCACTAAGCTCGATGTCAATTTAAGTAATATCAAAAATATTAATAAATACTTTTCTTTAGTCTTTCCGGTGTTTCAACGTTAAATCCCGACTGCAACTCAAATTTCCTCTTCGGTACCCACTTTCTAAATTTTTCTTTCATTAATCAAGTTCAAAAAATGATACTCAAAGAAAGTGTGGAGTGACGCGGAAGGACCGCGTTAGGAACTCCCGCCTTCAAGTCCGTGACATTGCAGACAAACTGCAGGAGTGTCGCCTTCACTGGTATGGCCACGTTTTATGGCAATCGGCTAACTATGTTGGGAACAAATATCTGGCCATGTTGCCTCCGCCGGGCCCCGGCAGGAGTAGCCTCCAGGGTAGACCCAAAAAGTGCTGATTTGACATCGTAAGGGGTGATATGCGTGCCAATGGGCTCACTACCAGGGATGCTGAAGACCGCGCGAAGTGGAGCAGAAAAAGTCGGAAAGCGGACCCCGGGCACCGAAACGAAAGTTTCGGTTGACGCTGAGTTGAAGAAGAAAGAAAACTATTTGTAATCAAAGTTTACAAATTAAAATGAATCATACTGTATTATATGCAGATCGCGGCTCAAAACCGGTAGGTACTGATAGCGCGTAAAATATGTAAGGCTAACGTACAACGGATTATTTAGTTGAAAGATTTTTAAATGACTTACAGTTATAAGAGATAATATAACACAAAGAATGTATAAAGTATTAAATTAAAAAATGCTTCTTTGACAGGTAGTAACATAAATTTACTCAGTTTTCTGAACCTGCATAGATTAAGTAGCATTGTAGAAACCTTAGTAATTTTTATGTATGTTTATGTGCTATTATTTTATTAGAATGTAATAACCGTGAAATTGATAAATAAAAAAAAGTGGAAACTTCGACCGGGATTAATGATTTGGTATATAAAATTGATTTATGTGTAACCCTACCATACGCCTCTCTTTACTCCAGGGAAAGTCAGTACTCAGCAGTAGGACGTTATGAGTTGTTGTTATTATCATGTGATATTAATACAAATTTTAACAAAATCGCCATTTTTGTTTCTCTGTATACAAATTATATAAAATGCTAACGGTATAGCTTTTCTTTAGCTTTCTTGGTCGAGAAAATGAAGTTACCTGCAACGCAAATATACATGTTTAAATTCTGTCTTGCGACCGTCTTCTATTAAAGACAGTCGCTTCAAAAGCTTTGAGTTTAAAGCTCAGTGTACATTATTATAAACACTGAATCAGTCACTCAGTGTACATAATAATGTACACTGAATTTTAAGCTCTAACTTTCGATGATGCGCTCAAAAATACCCCCCCACCTTACATAGATATAAAGTACAAATATGAATAATGAAAATTACCTCTCGAAGCAATATCTTCACTTTACGTGTAGTTTTTCGTACACTACATGGCTACTTCACTATTGTTTTTCGTCCAATCACTATGTTTCACTATTAATCCTTAAGTGTACACTAACCAAAGAATAAATATATACTAAATATTTAATCCACTCATTTTGAACACAAATCTAATCTGTCAACACACCACGCAATAAAAGCATTTCGATTTAATTATTTACACTTAAATCGTTTCACAGTATTTTATCAGATTACAAATTTGCATTACTTATTAATGATTTATTGTCCTTTTTAGTGATTTTATACGAATTTTAATCATTATCGAGTAGATGCTGGCGAATTCCGCCATATTTGCTTGGGTATAACGCATGCGCGGGAAATGTGACATGCGCCGTTTGATGGAATATTTTATTTTTATTTCAAATCTAAATTTTATTTAGATTAATCAAGTAGAAATGTGTTTGAAAAATATATTGTTTGCTAGCGAGCTTAACAGCCGCTATCCCGCCTTGTTACTTATTAACCCTTGATGTTTACGTTTAAAGATCTCATCATAAAAATAGTGCACTGTAATTTAAGATAACATAAAAATAGGATTGACAAATAAAATTATAAATAGTTAGTCCACAATATATCCATACCAATCAATTTACTTGTACTATTATGTAATCAAAATAAATAACATACCATAATATCCCATTACTGGGATTGGGACTTCCCCTAAAACGAACGGACAGTACACACACGCAACGCTTGATTCACGGTATATAGGTTTCCTAACAATATTTTATATCACCATTGGTTCTTGCAATTGAGTTGTAATATGCATAATGGTGATAATCAACATCTAGGTACTAGACCTCTAGATTGGCCTGGTGCAATACCACTTAGCTACCACGTAATATTAGTAATATATAACTGAAACTCTCCTAAAACATCCAGACTATGGAAAATGCCAGAAAGATATATTCCTAACTAACACACGCTATTAGGACCGCGAAATCTCTTATACTGTAAATGAAAATTGCGTTTGGAAATTCAACCTTCAAATAAAATCAAATCAAAAATTATTTATTCAATATAATTATGCCCAAATTAATAGGCTTTTATTGTGGGTCTATAATAAAATTATTTATATTACTTATCAGACAGATAATATAATTACAATATAGGTATATAGACTCATAATCTCATTATAATAATAACTAGCAGCCCGCCCCAGCTTCGCACGGGTATTTAATAAAAATTTCAAAATTAAAAATTATATACACACACATACCTAAACCCTTCTATTTCTTTTTCGGTCTTGGGGAAAAACCTCTCTTGACGGGTTCCCCCGACCCGGGGGGACCGAGGGATATGTGGGACCCCGGGAAAGATGTTCGACCATCCGATTACCCACTAAAAAACCCCGCTATTCTCCTATTGCCTACGCCCGGGCCCACGGATATAAGGCCTGCCGATCTCGTGGCCCGGGCCGGCGCCGGCCCGCCCTTTGTCTTAAGGCGGGCCCCTTCTAAAGTGTTGGCGCCAGGGGGTCAGGGTTTCGTCCCCCCGGCGCTCTCCTAACAACTCTAGGAGTTGAGGGGGGCCTCGGAACAGCACGCGGCCCTCTCCCTGCAATAGTGCAGGCGGCGGATCCTCCCCCGAGGGGCCGCCCGCAGCCGCTTTCTACGGCGGCCGGAGGTCGTTACCCGCCCTCCGGTGCCGACGACGCGGCCTACGTTGGCGGGAGGGAGGGCGGTGGCGGACTTCCGCTCCCATTCCGCCACCTCCCTTGCAGACACTCCTCCTCCTTGAGTCGTGTACCTGATTACTGAGGGTCGTGATTCCCCTTATAAGAACCCAGTTTCTCTTTTATAATGTTCTTCCACCTGTGCCTGTCCTTGGTGTGGTGGAGTGCATCACTACTGCCTCGCAAAAGGAGGTGACGGCCGTCCATCCAGGATCGCCCCCGACCATGGACAGAACCAGGGCCGGGAGCGACAGGTCCGCGGCCAATTCCGGACGGGACTCGCATCCCAGTCGCGTGCTAGTCAGGCGTGAGTACGACTACCAGACGACACTCCAGAAAAACCAGAGAGTCGCCTGACGTTGTAGCCGGCCCAGCAAGACCAACCGACAGCGAGGATGCAATTCCCGCCCTGGGAACACTCTCTGTGCAGGCGCAGTCGAAATAGGCATGGTTTCGACTACCAAATCAGGGCCCAGGGCAATCCCATTCATTGGGGGTCCCAATCAGTATTCGCAACTATCCCACCGGGGACCACGCCACAAACAGAGAGCTAAGTTGGAAAGGATGTAGGAGGTAGACGGGAAGAAAGATAGGAAGGCCTCTGTCGCCTCGGACGGAGAGGGGAGTAAAGCGACGGATGCTCGGGCACCTCGGGTACGCACACCCGTGCACTCCTCAGACAGAGGAGCGCCCTTGAGGGCAAACCCTTCTATTTGCGTCAGGTTACTAAAAAAATAAAATTATAAAAAAGTTTGAATATTATTATTTCTATGAAATTTTATTTTAATGATTTTTTGTTATTATTTTTTAATAATAATTTTTCGTTGTTTTTTAATAAGTATTTTTTTTTTTATTTTTGTAAAAACCCCAGTGACGCACGCCTACATTGCATAAGGTGCTGCCTAGCTAGCCGAACAGGGTGCGCAGCTACCACGCAACATTTTTCTAATACTTACATTTTTAAACTCGTGATATCTTTCGAATGGAATATCCGAATTGAATAATTCAAAAAGTTATATAAAGGTATTGAAGCAGTTTTGAATATGAAGTAATTTATTTTGATAAGGATTAATACCAAGATACAAATAAAGAGCCTTTTCTAGGGGCGGCATTTCAATTAAATTTTTAAAATAAAAGAACACTTATTGTGGCATAACTATAATAGTTAGACATATGCTATCGCGACACTTTTTGTAAATAATGATGTGTTCTGCAAAGTCGTAGTACATTATTTTATTCTATCATCAATAGTTTTCGCAGCGCACGCGATTTAAATAATATTTTAGGTAATTTTTTTACACCTTGGGTTACATTATTGGAGTTTTAGTAAGGATCCCTAATTTTTTCGAAAATATAATATAGCCTATGTCACCCGGAGATAGTGTAGCTTCCCAACAGTGAAATAATTTTTTAAATCGGGTAAGTAGTTTCGGAGCCTATTCAATGCAAACAAACAAACAAACAAACATACAATCAAATCTTTCCTCTTTATAATAGTAGTATAGATATCATCATTTCAGCCGGAAGACGCCCACTGCTGGACAAAGGCCTCCCCCAAAGATCTCCACGATGATCGGTCCTGCGCTGCCCTCATCCAACCTATCCCGGCGATCTTGACCAGATCATCGGTCCATCTTGTGGGGGGCCTACCAACACTGCGTCTTCCGGTACGCGGTCGCCATTCGAGGACTTTTCTGCCCCAACGGCCATCAGTCCTTCGAGCTATGTGCCCAGCCCACTGCCACTTCAGTTTTGCAATCATCCGGGCTATGTCGGTTACTTTGGTTCTCCTGCGAATCTCCTCATTTCTGATTCGATCTCGCAGGGAAACTCCGAGCATAGCATAGTATAGATATAGATATAGATAAAGAAAATAAATAAAGAGAAATAATAATATAATTTATTTCTGACAAATACATCCATATAGTTTTAGTAGGTCAGTTACAATCGACTTAAACATTAAGTTAATATTATTAGTCATTTTATATTTATAATTTTTCTATTACTACCCGTATATAGTGATGCTGAATAGAGCAGATGAACCTAGCTGCAATTGCTTGCAGGAGGCTGTTGGTACATACGCGTAATCGTTGCAGCATCGAAGCGCAAACGAAGAATCACTTTATAGCCGTCTGTTTACGCTTCGGTAAATATTTTAGAGGCACTACAACACCGCGGCAGCCCCAACAACATCCTGAAAGCATTGTTATATTGGAATAATTTTTATATTAGCAATGAGCGGTCTTGCACTCAACTGATCAAGTAAGCATTTTTATCATTATCATAATCGTCTATTATATAATACGCTTTACTGCTAAGACATTTTTGATGACTTTTTTAAATTCATTTAAAGGTAAATCTTGGGAACAGGAACTAAGGTGGTTGCCGTCCAGACGGGCTTGGGGCCCTTCCACGTAGCTAGTTGTTTTGTAGCCTTTTACGACAGGCCAACCCCGACCGCAGAGGCCGCATTTTAGGTGATTAGGGATGGTATTTTATAAAAGCGCACACCCATCCCCTACAAAAAAGTTACGCACCTTGTGAAGACGGTGACTAGAAAAATATAGTTTCTGTTTATTTCTAGTAGTATTTATACTATGTAAGTCACTATATGTTGTGTTGGATCAGAAATTTCAGTTTGTATGAAATTTGTTATTCTTTAAGTCAAGAATGTTAAGAGAAAAACCAAAACAAAGCAATATTTGCTAAAAATTCTTGTTAAATAATACACCAAAAGAATGCCTGTTACATTATGATACGGCACGCCTTTATTTTCAGTCGAAGACATATCTCGACCTTCCACACTGCTCCCATAAATTAGAGTGCGGAAGAGGTGGTGCTATCTTTGACAATTACGAACTCACAATAAAAACAAAATTGGCGATTTTATATCAAATGTATAGTTTATTTAGCACAAGTTACATTTATTTTACTACATATTGTAGTATAATAATTTTATTTGTAACTCATAGTTTTCAAGTCATAGACAAGTATTCCTGTCTGTTTCTCTAGGAAGAAATATTTCCTAGTAATAAAATTACATTCCCATGACTCCTTAGTTAAATATTTCTCTTGATTACATTCATATTTATTTAAAAAATGAGTATAAACAAAAACAAAATAAAAAAATAAAAAGAAACATATAATTTACTGTCCCGCTTTCAGGCTGTCCGTCCCGCTGTCCCCAACGAGAACAAAAATGTCTCGCTTTTACAAATAAACCTTTATACCTACTTGCCTACATTAATATCGCGAAAGAGGGCAGCGCAGTGTAGACACGGGTTGACAGTCAGGAACAAGCGAGAGCGAGCAACTGACATGCGAGAACGGGATAGACGAAAAATGATAGTTCATTTATCTGTTGTACATGTGTTTATTAGAAACTCACTGAATACTTATTTATCCCAACTCCTTATTGTATTACAAAATACATACTAATGTAACTCCAATTTTGCTTTAGCAAAGTAGTTTTTTGTTACAAAATTATTTGTAAATATTATTTTTAGGGCAAGTTGGTGTAAGAATTAAGATGTCAGTGAGGGTAAGATACCATAGTAAATTATTTCAAGCCATTTTTTTAAACCATAATTTTTATTTTGCACTTAAATATACATCTTACACTGACGTATCCTATATATGTATTTATTTATATACGAAATTCCGTAGGCGTCCCGCTTTGACACGAAAAAAAATGGTCACGTTACTCATGAAGGAAGACATTTGCAGGATCAAAGGGAAATTATGTAGATAATGATCAAATAAGGCGAAATAACACTCATATCGAGAACAAAATATAAAGATTATTTCCTGCAAGAGAACCAAACTCACACACGTGACCGTACAAGGTTACTGAACCGGTATATTTTTTGTTGTTAAAAAAATCTAAAATACGGAGTTAACTTAAATCGTATTTTAAACATCTATTTGACGTAAAAGACAAACTTGAAGTGAAATGAGGCCACTTTATAGCCCAGTTAAAGGGGGTGGTCCCACATGTTTAAAGTTACCCGGTGCCGAACTAATCCACATTAAATTCGACACAGGATCTCGAAATCTCTACCCTGTGGTTTGTTTCTGAGTTTAATTCAAAATTCGGGTACCCGGAATTCCTGGTCGTTACTCTATTCATGCTTTTTTGAGAATGTTTAATAATATTATTTTTGATTTACATCTTATTTTCATTAGTATTCATGACTCTCATCAAACGGTTTTATTATGTTTTTATTTTATTAATTGTTATTAATTCGGTTACTTTACATTAGTGGTTTTCATCAACAGGCAAAAGAAGTGATAGTGATTGATGTGTGTAATAAATATTTGAATGATGTTATTGCTGATTATACTTTAAAACTAAAAAAATCTACTTTAAAAAAGTATATTATAAATTACCTGGTAGCTAAAGTACGTGAATATCACCGCGAACACACTGCTGCTCGTATATGGGCTGGGACCTGGGCTACTAATACCGGAAAACAACACAAGGTTATTAGGACGGCATAGCTAGGCCAGCATAGCTAGGCAGCAACCATAGCTAGGTTCATATCCAGATGGAGTACCTAGTAATTCAATGGTACTACACTCAGAGACCAATCTGGAAGTCCTGGGTTCGAATCATAGGGTAGCATGTACTCGTATCGCTTAGAAAGTTTTTCTCGCCTAATGTGCATAACTGCAATGAACCGACGGTGAAGGAAAACACGTGAGGAAACATGTATACCGAGAACATCGGTATTCGTAATCCGCCTTAGACATTTAAGGGAAAACATACAGAGGCCGAAAAAAGGAAGGTCCCAGAAAATGATATGGCGAAAATTACTGGCTACGCGAGTAGAAAAGAACTCCCAAAAAAGCATGGTGGGTTTACTGTCCGATCCCTTTAGGGGGAAGCCTGAGCCCAGTAATGGACTCTATGGACTGTTATTATAAATAAGCTGACAATTCACATATTTAGTTCCAAAAGAAACAAAGCGCCTGTATTATTGGTACTAGAAACAATTGTATACAACTTAAACAATTTTGTAAATAAATACACGTTGTACGAAAACGGAAGCATAAGTGGGTTCTTGAAAAAAAATTGTCATAAATGGAAATATCTTAAATAAGTTTTATAACAAAACTATTTTTAGTTTCTTTCTTATTTGGTATAATTAAAAAGTTATATCAAATTAAAAATAATTTTTTGAGTCCAGTAACAAAAACACACAGACAGTTAATTTCTACTCATCGACCACACAGCTGATACAGTGTTTTGACTTTTTTCGTTTAAGTCTTATTATTATCGTCAATATATTGATAAAAATATAAAAAATTGTGAACTTTAAAACTTATCGTACTTGTTTCGTATCATTATGTACTAATATTACAAAAACAACTCCCGAAAGAATGTTTTAAATGTTCCTCAAGATGTTAAACGTCGAAACAAATGGTTCCAAACTGTGTGATGACCTAATCCCAAAACAAAATCATTGTTTATTTTTTGTTGTGAGGATAATGACGCAGATTTTGATCTATTTTATAATATATAGTCATTAATAATTAATTATGTAATCAAATCTTCTTCCTCTTCCTCCTGTCCTTATCCCACATTATATGGAGTCGGGTCCACTCTCCTCTGTTAGCATCCCAAAGTATTGTTCAATTTATTTATGTAATCAAATAAATTGAATTCAATAAATTATATATTATTCCGGAGTCTAAGTCAAAATTCAATTGTCCAATTTGATAATTGTATTGTTGATTTTTTGCTAATTGAACCACTTCTTGTAAAAACGTACTATTATCTCGCAAGTTTTCATTTGAGACTGAAAAGATTGTTTTGTCAGTTTTTAGCTTCGATATATTTTATAACAGTGTCAACGCGTGATAATCGAAACTTTTCCAATAGTACGCAACTTCAGTAGGTGTTGGATCTTCACTTCTCTGATGAGTCCACATATGTAATATTAATGCATGTGTGCAACCACCTGTACATCAAATATATAAATATATAAAATACTAGCCGTTCCCGCCCGCTTCGCTGGTCGAACAACAAAATCTAAAAATAAGTTTTCGTACGCATGTGCACTTTATTTTGAACAAAGAAAAAGAATTGTTTAAAATTTTGGGGTTATGTTCTTATATGCGAAGAATGAAAATCCCAGAACTCGATCGCAGCGCCACCTACCGGGTCCAATTGCGAATCTAAACCATTCTCGAATCCACTTGAACACACACAAAAAAATCAACAAAATTGGTCCCCCGTTTAGGAGGAGTTCAATGACATACACACGCACATAAGAATTATATATAAAAAGATTATTATTGTCTATAATAATAAAGAACTTATGTTTTTATTAAAGTATTTGTTACCTGCTAAAGCTGCACAGTCATGACATTGGACGTCTTGAACTTTTTTAAATCTTTCATTAATAAAATTACTGAATAAGCTTTACTTCTAATTCGATGTTCTGGACATACATATACGCCCTTTAACTATGCAAATACCATTCTTACTGTTCAAGTGGACATAACGTATATATAGCCTTGTCACCGTATTTCTCGCGTGATACTCTAATGATAAATGAATTAGTTATATTTAATAAAGAATAGATCGTTTAATATTACAATTTACTCGAACTTCAGCTGAATTGAACCGAATGTCATGAAAAAAATCTGTTATTTAAATATATCCACATCAGGTTTATTATCGGAATTGGCCTTTATATAATAAATCCTTTATCACACATCACTAAATAAAATTACCTAATATAGTAAAAAAATCATTAAATTTCGGATATATTTAGTCAATTTAGGTATTGTATGTAGCTGTTGACACTGTACTGTCATAAAATTCCTTTAACTTTATGACGTCACAAACATGGCGACCTATTGTAGCGCGTTCGTAGTCACAATGACATGATTATTTTTAAAATTTTATCAATTTTCAGTTGTTTGAAATAAAAATTAAAAGTTTTTCGCTACAACAATAATTAATATAATTTACGTGAGTTTTAAAATAAATAAAAAAAATGTTTTTTTTTTTCATCAAAAATCCAATTACACCATGTCACAATATAAACGACGGAAAAAACAGCAACCAATTCTCAGTATCACAGAGTCAATAATAAAACGGTATCACTACAAGCACCCTTACGAACCCAAGTCAGTCGCAAAAGCATTTCACCTCTGAGAGATCGTTTTGGAGCTTTTCCTGTAGCACCATGCGGATCCCATTGTCTTCTTCAAATACACCTGCGTAGATCAGCTTGTACCTTTTATAAGCTGTGTAGATTCTTAATAAACCGGAATATATTGACAACTCTTAATTTTCTTGCAAAAACACCTTAACTACTTACAACCTGACTTTTTCAACTTCCATCTGGAGATTATTTCACTCCTTTGCTTGTTCGATTAGTGTAACAATGTTCTTGACATGATACACTTTGTTCATCGCTTTGTTTTGGTGATTAGTTCACGTTATTTTCTCTCGTTGTCTGTTCGCTACTATTATCATAATATGCAAATAAAGTACTTAAATTTGATCAATTTGAAATAATAAGATAAAACACTATTATGAAACATTTTATTAAAATATAAGCAGCTAAAACGATTAATCTACGCTCAAAGTCCTAAAAGTTCCTGGTAATCCCATATAAGGTTCATCATACGCACTCTTCTGTCTAAATTCTTCATCTGTACCAGCTTCAAATATATCTTTCAAGTATTCTAAAGTTTCTTTTCTACTTAGTTCAGCATTCCACTTATCTGAAAATTAGACAGCAATATTTTTGCAAGATTGTTAATTTAAATTGTTATATCTATACATACAAATAAATAAAATTGGAGTGTCTGTTTGTAATATTAAAATAACCGCTTTTTACTAAGTGCATTCGGACGTATACACGGTACATATACCAAAACAACATTTTTTTACAATTTTTGTCTGTCTGTCTGTCTGTTTGTTCCGGTTAATCTCTGAAATGGCTGCACCGATTTTAACGGGACTGTCACTGGCAGGTAGCTGATGTAACAAATAGTAACTGAGGCTACTTTTATTTTAGAAAAAAAAATGTTTTAATTAAAAAATTTCGGAAATTTTTAAAATCCAATTTAAGTTGACCTCAGATTTACAGCATCAATCATAGCTTAGGCTGGACTTTGTAGGTTCGAACGCACGTATTCCGGTGGCGTATGGCGTAACAGTTGCATTCGATAGCACTGACTATTTGTATATTTCATTTATTTATATTTTAGGGTTTATAGGGTTTGTAATTCAAATTATACCATAAGACATATCCAAAAAATGCTGCCCAAAATCACTATTCCACGCGGACGGAGTCGCGAGCACAGCTAGTGTTAAATAATATTTTAATGTATATTGACCAATTACTAAACAACATAGCGGTGATTGATGAATGAATTTTTAAACGGGTTATTTTGCTTGCTGCTTTTTTACTGCTGAGGAACAGAAGACAAGCTGAAACCACTTTAAGTAGTTACCGTCGCCTATGGATGTTAGCGACGCTGGGGTTACCGCGAATACGCTGCTGCATAGGGTTACAAGAACCTGGGTCACTAATGCCGGAACATAACATAATGTTATTATGGTGGCATACTTAGAGACCAAGGGTGGTTACCATCCAGACAAGCTTAGGCCTGAGCTACCACTTAGCTTGGGTTCTTTAGTCGCTTTTAAAAAAAGATTATAGTGTACCTACCGTTAAGGTCCTGTAAAGATGCTTCATTCCCACCATATTCAACGGGCAATATATCCTTCGGCACGAACTCGTATAAAGTGTCCAAACTCTTGTGCGCATGAATTCGGTCCTGAATCTTCCCGCTGACCACAGACTTCAACATCGTCAACAATATATCTACAGCCGAAGATGTAGTTATGAAATGTAAACCTTTTAAACGTAAAGCGTAACCTTGCTGTAATTTTAAACAATAGTTTAAATAAATTCTGGAATATAATTAACATTTATTTTTTAATATTTTATTTCTCACACAGTTTAGATTAAAGTTGGACACATTTTTAATTAAAACATAATAATGGTTACAATATCAAAGGGTGGGTTCCTAGCTATGCAATAACCTGTGTTTAGGAAAACAAAAGAATATTTAGACTGGTGTATGGGACAGTGTTTCTAATTTATAAGAGAAAGCAAAAGTTCAGAATTGATAGTTGCGTTTAAGACCCCTGGTAAAAAGAGAGAACGAATGAAACCAGTGACAGGCATAGACGATTTCGACAACGGAGTAATAAAATGATGCATTCACAATTTTCATAAAAATGGAAACGAATTACCGTCCATTGGTAACTTCGTGCAAAATTACGTTCAGATATAAATTTTCAAGGTTCAAAAAAAGTCTTCTCCGAATCATTAAAGGACTCGGGTTCAAATGAAAAGCCACCAAGAATAACAGGAAAGTTTTAATAGAAACAACGGCCTTAGATTATTAAGAAGAAACTGCTTACAAAAACTAAGAAAATATCATCAAGAAAACAGACCAATTATTAACACAGATGAGTCATATGTTCATGCCATGCATACAACACTGAAAGGTTGGACAGATGAATCCACTCAGGGTTTGAATAAGCCTCTTTCAAAAGGGCAACGCGTCATGATAGTACATGCCAGATCGGAGAATGGTTTTGTGCCAAACTCTTTGTTAACATTCAAGTCAGGCACGAAGACCGGCGACTATCACGATGACATGAACTACAAAAATTATAATATGAGAAGGGTATGGTATATTGGGTACGCACCCAATGACATTGATTGTAATGTCGAAATACGTATTTCTGCCTAATATAATTTCCACAACCTGTGACCCTAAAATTCCTATAATTTTCAATTCAATTCTATAACGATATAAAGAGACGAGATTAATAATCTGAAGCGAAAGTAGCACGATAGAATCATGACAAGTATTTCTGCAATAAATTTCGGCGATAAGCTTCATGTTCGTTACATTGTTGCTGTAGAGTCATTGAGATTGTAAATGGTCATGTTTACTGCTTAAATATACGTAATTTTAAGAATCAACAAAATTATGATAAAACATATTAATTAAGTCAAAGTTAAAAACACTTTTCCAAGGACACTGACACAATACGTATATGTTATCGTTATAACAGGATGCAATTAAAAGTAATTAATACTAAATAATAAATAACGTTGAGAACGCGTAAAGTTTAATTATAATTAATAATAATATGAAATATGTTCAATTTTCATTATAACACACATTAAATAAAATATATTAAAGTATAATATTATAAATACGAACCCACAAAATTTACAAGAAACATCTAAAAGCCACATAACACCACACACATAACTCCTGATCCTTATTTAGGAGACAGGGGAAGAGGCATATCAATAACCACACAATTAACAATAACCACAAACGTCCAATCAAGATGCACACACTCCGTACGCACACCAGGAAGCAGAGAGAGAAGAAAAGAAAGACGAACAGAACATACAGCACTCACACATTCTACTCGGTAGTTAGGAGAATACATTAGTATCTCTCTTACCGTGGGCTATGGGACTGCATACCTGGACTAGAAAGTAGGGATAAAGTCTTTATAACAGTAGTAGTCATTGACAAGCTGGCACGGCTATAAAATACAAAGGGAAGAATATCATGTTAAAATGTCAGAAATTATAGTGAATGGATACAGAACAAGGGGTAGATCAAAGAGAATGTGGATAGAAGAACATGGATTGTATAAAATATGATACGGCGAAAAAGATGTGAATGTCGAGATGATGATTATCAAACTAAAGAGAGAAGAGAGAATATGTTGTGCCAACAACACATAATGTGGGAAATGAGCATGAAGAAAATAAGTTTGATAATTATAGAGTTACCCCATCTAGTACCTAGAACATCATTAAAGAATAATAATAATATTTTGTGACAATTCACACCGCGCCATCTAGTCCCAAACTAAGTAGCATAGCACTTGTGTTATGGGTACTAGACAACTGATATACTACTTATATACTTTTTTTTTTGTAAATAAATACATATTATACATAAACACCCAGACGCGAGACGGGAATCGAACCCGTGACCTCCGCAAGCGTACCGAAGTGCGTTATCCGTTACGCCACCGAGGTATCACTAATTATATCTCTTTACATGAGTAAAAAAAAGAAAAAGTAAGAGGGTAAGATCAGTGTCGGAACAGTTACGCTTTCACGCGAAAACTACTTTTTTTGGTCTCGGTGAAAAACCTCTCTTGACGGGTTCCCCCGGCCCCCGGGCACCGAGGGATATGTGGGACTCCGGGAAAGATGTTTGGCCATCCGACTACCCACTAAAAAACCCCGTTGTTCTCCTATCGCCTACGCCCGGGCCCACGGATATATGGCCTGCCGATTTCGTGGCCCGGGCCGGCGCCGGCCCGCCCTTTGTCTTGAGGCGGGCCTCTTCTAAAGTGTTGGCGCCAGGGGGTCAGGGTTTCGTCCCCCCGGCGCTCTCCTAACAACTCTAGGAGTTGAGGGGGCCGCGGAACAACACGCAGCCCTCACCCTCGCGGCAATAGTGCGGGTGGCGGATCCTCCCCCGAGGGGCCGCCCGCGGCCGCTTTTTACGGAGGCCGGAGGCCGTTACTAGTCCTCCGGCGCCGCCGACGAGGCCTGCGTTGGCGGGAGGGGAGTGTGGTGGTCGACTCCCGCTCCCGCTCCGTCGCCTCCTTTGCGGACATGACTGCCTCGCAGAAGAAGGCGACGGCCGTCCATCCAGGATCACCCCCGACCATGGACAGAACCAAGGCCGGGAGCGACAGGTCACGCCGATTTGGGCGACGAGGGCGCGGCGCTCCTCGCGCCACGCAGGGCACACGGCGACAGTGTGCTCCACCGTGTCCTCCTCGTCGCCCGCGCCACAGTGGTGGCACCCCGACGTCATCTCCCGCCCTATGCGACACAGGTACCTCCCGAAGCAACCATGCCCCGAGAGGACCTGCGTCAGGTGGTAGGTCAGGGCGCCGTGGCGCCTTTCCAGCCATTCGGCCAGGACGGGCCTCACTGCTTCGATGGTGGCGAGGCCTGCGCTGGGGTGCGCGAGGCGCTCCTTCCACTCCACCATGAGCACCTCATCGCGCAGCTCCGCCCGCTTTACCTCAACTTCGCGAGGTGCAGGGTGAAAGCCACGCTCGACCGCGTCCCGGCGCCACTGGTATAACAGCGCCAGGACTCGGGCCTCGAAGTCCCATGATGGAAAACGCGAAAACTACTTAACCGATCATCATGAAACTTTGTACATATATTCTTGAAGGTATTAGAAGTAACATAGGATACTCTTTATTGAAACAAAATTATTTATTACCCTTTCTCATTTTGTTTAGATTTAACTTTGACTGTTAATCGCCGAGCGGAGCGGGCGTGATCGGCAAGTCTGTCTATATATATAGATATATAGACAGACTTATAGAAGTGTATCAGGTAAATATCAGCAGTATGGTTAGGTTTTGAGACAGCTGTTTTTCTTTAAAAAGCAATACATTTATTTCAATATGTGTTCGCCTTTTGGATAGAATAGGAAAAGTAAATTACAAATTTTATGTAACATCTGTGTATATAACTCTACTGCCATAATTCTTGCTCCAACAAATAAATAAATCTGAATATTGAATTAAACGTGTAGAAATATGTTTTACTTTCACATTGTCGGATTAAATTAGTATTGAATCCGTTTACTACTGTGAGTGTGATAACACTTCAATTTTGTATCTCGTTTATATTACAAAAATAAATAATACATACATACTAATCACGCAATCGCACGTCAGAACGCCTGCAGAGGTTACGAGTTTCATTCCTGTCTTAATTCTGGGTATAATATGTATTTATTTACACATTGTCTAACACCCATAAAACAAGCACTCTAATGCTTAATTTGGGACTACATGGTGCTTTGTAAATTATCGCAATATATTTATTTAGTTGAAGGAAAACATAATTAAAGACTATAATAAAAACATTACCGTAGCAATGGTTACAATTTGCCTTAATTCAACCATATTAACTTCAGGCAGCACATCTCGTAGTTTTATATTCCTTAAATCAGTTAGTGCCACTATCCCTTCGTTGCAGTCGGTTATTCTGGTATATTCTATTAACTGAAACAAATGCATCCTATTATAGTTGGCCGCATTTCAGCAGTTGTTTTCATCATCCGAAAAATATCACGATTTCTAATTATTTCTAATTCTAATTCTCCTGTAAACCTACAATATTTATTTAGACAAATATTTAGGATAAATTAGTAAACGGTCTGATACAAAAACAAACAAACAAAAAAGCATAATAAAATTGTCCTAAACTGGATCCAGACTCAGTATGGTGCTAGCCAGTAAGACTAGCGCTGTTCTTCCGCCTCGACAATTTGGGTAAACTCAGGGACGACTAAACTATCCCAATCAATTATTTTAGCAATTATCACAAGATAGCAAAATTCAATTTACTAAGAATATATATAATTAAATAAGAATAGATTCCCATACATACATGAACTTTATTATTGTAACTATATTTACAGAAGAAACATGCTAAATTAAATTAATTTTAAATCGTGTAGTATATTACAAAAATAAATGAAAAAATTACACACGCAAATTATAAATAATATATGTATATTAATTCCAAATCGCTTGCGGTGGAAAACGTTCCCAATACAAAATCCGTTTCTAAATACAAACCAGCTTTATGATCCCTCCATCAAGCATTTTGACTGTTCTTGATAAAGGCTTATGAACCCCGGTCGCAGAATCGCAACACCGAAAGTCGCAAATATGAATCCGCTACCAATGGATAAATGTTTGCGGCGTTTCAGGTCCTCTTATTGTGTAGCAGCAGCACCGGCTACTAGAGCTGTATCTGGAATATGGGAAGCCGCCAATATGTATACGCACATAGCGTCCCATACCAGAAAGCATCCCATCCTCCAAAGCACCAACGTCATCCCGTCCGGTCTCTTGCCATCGTCGTGACTTAGTTCATTTGGTGCCAAAATGGAAGGCACCCCGACTGTGGCAAGAGAACGATGGAAATGTCATTTAATGCAGCGTGTCAGAGTATGCGGCCAGCGCTTTTGTTACACGACAAACCGCGGAGCCCTAAGCCTCCGACTTTATCCCCGCACCTACAGCGATGTAGAACTACTTGTATTGTACATATGTTATACATAAAGACAAATACAGATATATATAAATACAATACATTTAGTAATATTTTTCTTTGAAAATATAGTTTGTGGTAGTATTAAGAAGCACTACATCAAACGCACCTTATGAAACTATATTTTCGAGACTTTAAGTAGAACCGCGATAGTGTTCTACCAGCCGTTGTCACTAGTACGATATTGAGAGAACAGTTTGGAATTTAAACTCGAACAACAGTTTTTCCCTTCTCAAGCTCAAACGAAAGGAGCACAACGAGTGCGAGTTCTTAAGCACAACGAATGTGAGTTCATATATTGTATTTTTTGTTCACTAGAAAATTCAGAGTCTGCTGGGCACAGACTGAGTAATTTTTTTCCTAAATGGCTACAAATTGTGTGCTTCAGATGACGAAACAGCGACAGCTGGAGAAAAAAAGGCGCTCCGACCCCGTGGAAGCAGGGTTGTTCGGCTATGACAACGTGCTCGGGGACGTGCTTCTTGTGAGTTGTGACTTCGGCTCCAACGCTGCTTGGGGAGGGAGAGACAGCAAGCAATGGAAGACTGGAAATGCGAGCTATGTCGACTTGGCTGGCGAAGCGGATCCTATTTTAATCTACCACCGTTTCGGAATGTGTTATAACTGGGAAAGAAGAACAGGAGAACGAAACTTCCAAAACATAACAGCCCTCGCGGCTCTATAGCCTTGATCCCTTCCCTGTTGATTCTTATTATAGACTTATTAGTAATATTTTTAGAAGTAGATAATTTGTATTTTTAGATATCACATACTATAACCCAATTAACTCGTGCAAACAAGGAATTCAACCATGACCTTATTGGGCTTCGAAAGTACCATATAGGAAGGTAGTTTAATTTAATCTATCGTTAGAAATAAATGAAATCTCTCAGCTAAACAAAACTAGGCGAAAGAGTTCATCATAATCATCACCAAAGGCCCGTATTTGCTGAGCCAAGTTCTTAACTTTAAGTCCTAACCTATTACACGATCTGCGTCAGGATCTTTTGATCATTGAATTAATTATTATGAGCGGCAACTAGATACGCTAAGCAGAAAAACATTCAATTAAATTCAAAATATACTTTTATTCTTTATTGATTTGCTTCGACGGTTTACCTAACTGTTGTTGTTCATGCAATGATGACCGGAAGAACGCGGGGTCTAAAATTTGACAAAGTTTTACTCATCGAGAAAACGTAATTACTTATATCACTGGTATATATAACGCAAGTAATGATCTGGTAACTTACCATAATTGCATATCTGTATATGTTGGATATCATTTGAGATTTGATTCCAGGTTTAAGGATGTTTGCAACATATACCCTGTAATTCTGATTAGTAAGTTTTGGTAGGAGTGAATGGTTTCTGAAAAAGAATGATTGTAAGATAGGATTGTAGTACTGTGGCCGTGTGTGGCCTAGACCCTATATACTGTGAGATTTCACACAGTGCCATCTAGTCTCCTAGTAAGCAGCATAGAATGCATGCAACCGAATTGAAATATCAAAAAGAATAAAGAAGGTACTTACATAAACCCATTACATTCATCTGAAATATTTCTAACGTCATATATATTGAATAAATTCGAATATAAAGTTTTTATTGTACAAATCTTTTCAATATTCCTTTTTGCTCTTTCTATCGATCCTTTTGAGGTAATTATTGTATTTTCCAAATATTTTTTCGCTGAAAGTTCACCATACAATATTTAATAAAATCATTTTTTTTTTATTTTATTGATGCACAAAACAAATTACAACCAAAGAAATTATAAGCTTAAATATTCAACATAACAATCTGGATTGCAATTCAAAGCAGGTGCATACAGAAAAATTGTAACAACAAATGCCTAAAAACCTTGTGTGTATATATTGATACACACATAACACACATGCACTGACACATACTCACACACAAAGCACGCATACACACTCACACACATATAAGTTACTATCTAATTAAATCTAATGTATCATTAACTGGTCAAATATAAATTATTTAAGAATATGTTTTACTAATTTACAATATTTAAAAAAACTATTTTCAAATATATCAAGATCAGTGCTGTTACTTGCCAATTCATTATAATGTCGTGCCATTCTAACAATGGGATTAAAGTATGAGATGTTGTTTTTGTGAACTTCAAGTGCAAATAGATTAGTGCAATGTGATCTACGCGCAATATATCTGGTATTAAAAGATATTTGTGAAATTAAATCACTTGAGTGTATAATATAATGTATAATTTTGTACAAATAGACTAAATCAAAGTATTTACGACGAATAGATAAAGATTCAGTTTTAAATTGGGCTAGTCTTTGTTCATAATTAAGATTATTTCGACCTGGTTTCAAACGGTGAGTTAATACCCTGAGACATTTTTTCTGCACTCTTTCAATGTCATCGATATGAACTTTATAATACGGAGACCATATTGGTGTAGCATATTCCAAGAGACTCCTCACAAGTGAATAAAATAAGTGTAATACCGAATAAGGATTTTTGAAGTCTTTGCTTGATCTGAGAACGAAACCTAAAAGTTGATTAGCTTTAGAAGTTATATATTGATAATGTGAACGGAATGAAAGTTTCTCATCAAAGATAATGCCTAAATCTTTAGCAACAACGGACCTATTTAAGACACAATTATTCAAAAAATAATTATTATTAATTCTATTTCGTTTATTTGTAAATGAGATAACAAGACATTTGCTATTATTTAAAAACATATGATTAGCATTACACCATTTAACTAATGTATCTAAGTCTTGCTGTAAAAGGGAGCAGTCAGCTGGACTTGAAATATTATGAAATATTTTTAAGTCATCCGCATATAACAAATGATTACATACTAAATATTCAGTTAAGTCGTTAATAAATATATTAAAAAGCAAGGGTCCGAGAACAGAGCCCTGTGGTACACCTGATGTTACTATGACAGGTGATGAGAAGTAGCCCTTCAGAGCCACCAACTGACTTCTCTTGTTGAGATAAGAAGAGATCCAACGAAATAGGTTCCCATGTATGCCATACAAGTCTAGTTTATGACATAGGAGACGATGATTTACCTTATCGAAAGCCTTGGAAAAGTCTGTATAGACAGAGTCAGTCTGGCCTCCACCAGCAAAAGATTTACAAAGAAAATCCTTATAAACTAGTAGGTTGCTTATAGTAGACCTGTTTCTTAAGAACCCGTGCTGCTTTTCAGAAATTACAGGTTTGAAATGATTATAAAGGTACGTGTGAACTAAAGATTCAAAAATTTTTGCAAAACATGATAAAATGCTTATAGGTCTATAATTCTCACATCTCGATTTATCACCACTTTTATGGATGGGTATGATATATGCGGTTTTCCATAGATTAGGAAAAACACCACTAGCAAGGGATTTGTTAAAAAGTTTACATAAAGGAGAAGATAATTCATTTCTACACCTCTTAACAAAGTGGGGCGGTATTCGATCAGGTCCAGCACCTTTACTAATGTCAAGTAGTTTAAGTTTGAGAAAAACTTCGCCCTCATCAAGTACAATAGAAGATAATGTGTTACTTATGCGATCCGTAAAATACTTGTGCTCATCGAAAGAATAAGAAAAGTTGGCAGTTGTGTCTTTCTCATAAACAGAGTTAAAATATTGTGAGAAAAGCTCACTTATTCTCAGTCCGCTAGTTGCAACCGCATCTCCAAACTTCATCACCTGAGGAAGAGATGTGTTAGATCCATGGACTCTTCTATTGTTTACAAAACTCCAAAAGCTTTTAATATTTGTATTAAGTGAGTTTTCAATAGAAGATACATATCTATTATAACAATCAACTGCTAATTTCTTACATCTTTTCCTGAGAAGTGAGAATGCGTCATAATCGCGTGGATTATTAAATTTTTTAAATAATTTGTGATACTTATTTTTCTCTTCATTGCATTTAATTAAAGACTTGCTGTACCAGATTGGATATCTATGATGTTTAACAATAGTAACCGGGGTATATTTATTGATTATGTCAAATAATGTATTGTAAAAGATTTCGCAACACACATTAATATCATTATGATTTAGAATTAGAGACCAGTCTATTAAATTTAATTCATACTTAACCTTATTTAAATCGCATTTGGAGAAATTTAACCTTTTGCAGGGTTTTTGTTTTAGAGATTTAGATATGCTATACTGAGGAATATTTATCAATATTGAGGGGTGATGTCTGTCTAGTAGACTTAATTCGGTCGTTTCATTAACAGTAACGGAATCCAAATTAGAAAGAACAAGATCAAGAATACGCTCATTTGTGTTTAAAATCATATTCACTTGCTTAAGACCACAAATAGTTACTAGATCTATTGATCGATGAGACTTTTTATTTAGAATATGTGATAAAGTAGTTGGATAGGAATATGAAGAAGTGGATGATGGCCAATGTATATCAGGAGTATTAAAATCACCAATTAATAAGAAATAATCATCAGGAAGTTCGTTTAAAATAATATTTTGGCAATGTGAATAAAAATAATCTAAATCATTATAATTCATGTCGGGAGGCAAGTAACAAACACAGATATTAAGATTAGGAACATAATTTTTTTCGTGCCTAACGGTAATCCAAATATCCTCAAAGCGACTATCCCAGTGTGTTTGACGAATAACATTAAATCTTTTATGAATAGCGATTAGTACTCCACCACCTTCCTGTTTATTAGAGTGGGTTTCAGCACGATCACGTCTATAAACATTATAACGATCATCAATAATTTCACCATCAAAAACACTGTTATTTAAATTCGTTTCCGTCAGGCAAACAATATCAAAATTTGAGTTTAGTGCATTTATATAAAACTGAGTTAATTTACTACGTATCCTATTAACATTTTGATAATATACACTAACCATAATTTATTATGTAACAAGGTTAAACGAAATATATTTCTACTAACATTTAATTTTTTTTTTTTTTTTTTGGTCTCGGGGAAAAACCTCTCTTGACGGGTTCCCCCGGCCCGGGGGGACCGAGGGATATGTGGGACTCCGGGAAAGATGTTCGGCCATCCGACTACCCACTAAAAAACCCCGCTGTTCTCCTATCGCCTACGCCCGGGCCCACGGATATATGGCCTGCCGATCTCGTGGCCCGGGCCGGCGCCGGCCCGCCCTTTGTCTCGAGGCGGGCCCCTTCTAAAGTGTTGGCGCCAGGGGGTCAGGGTTTCGTCCCCCCGGCGCTCTCCTAACAACTCTAGGAGTTGACTAACATTTAATATGTTAACTTAAGATAACTTATTTAACGAGTCTATAGTCTTTACATGGATAGCCGGGGATTGGTCATCCTTTCGAATATAAATTTGCCCAAAGCGAATCCAAACAAACTTATATTTATTCTTGACACAAAATTTTCTGGCCAAGCTATGCAATTCTTTCGCATCTGGTGATAAATGTTCACATAAATAAATCCTACGGCGTTAACCATTTATACCCAGATGAGTAGTACTTAATTTTTCATTGGTGGAAGACTTATTAAACCGCGTAGTAGCTGAGATCAGTTGATCGCGAAGTCGCGGTGAAGATAGCGTAACCAAAATATTTCGTGGCCGAATCGAAGTAGTATTCATCTTGGCTACTCTGCGGCAGGCGCGAATATCATTATCGGGAATTACAACTTTTAGACATTCACACAGTTTCTTAAACAAATCCAAAACGTTTTCGTTTCTACTCTCAGGTACCTCATGAATTTCAATATTTAAATCTCTTGAAATTTTTTCAATTGAAGCTGTGCGACTCTGCAGCTTGGTAAGGTCAGTATGAGTTTTAAGAAGTGCTGCTTCCAGAGATTTAATCTGCTTATCTTTGTCTTCTATAGCCATCTTAAAGTCCCTTTGCTCCGCAGTAATGAAGTCAGTAGTGGCCGTTAATTCATTTTTAAAATGCTGGAACGCATGATCCACTTCGACAGCCACTATATCTTCAATATCCTTTCTTAGCGCTGAACGCAGGTTTGAGACGAAAGCTGAGTTTGGAGATAGTTTGGAATCGAAAAGTTTACTAATGCTTTCCATTGTGACGGGTTCAGTCTTTAATAAGCTCGAAATTCCATAAGTAACATTGTCAGATTGTTGGAGTGTCTCATTAGAAACAATGCTAAAAGAAGCGTTCATGGTTTCATCCAGCATACAATCTTGCACAAGGGAAGACCAGCAGGGAGTATTGTCTTTATTTCTGATCTTACGTCGAGTTATATTTAGGCAATATGGGCAATGCAGTGAAGCAATTTGTGCGGGACTTAGATCCTCGGCAGATTCCACAGCAATATTCAAGCATTTATAGCAATACTCGGAAGAACAATTGTTGCATTTCAAACAATTAGACTCTATCAATACCTTAAGACATCCATGGCACTGCATAATTTAATGTTTTATTTGTATACTAACAAAGCGTTTACTTCATATGTTTTATTTGATTCTTTGCACTAGTATTGTCACAAAATTTTAAACTGATATATATTTTTCGTTGTAATTTCGTTTAACACAAATATTTAGTTCAGATAACACTAATATACTTTATTTATAGGATAATCGTTTAAATGTATGTATTTTTATAGTAATCACTGCAATTTTTAGTATTTTTAAATCTTTTATTAACGTTTGACAACACAATTTTTTTGACAATGTTTGATTTGATGTTACTTGTTACCTGGGTTTAAAATATACAATATACTCGAGATTTTAAATATATAACTCTATAATTTTCTCCTTCTATACTTTTTTGCATTAACGAAAAGTAACCTAACCAAACAGGGACACTATAAGCATGCCGTCATAATAATCATGTGTTGTGTTCCGGCATTAGTGACTCAGGTTCCTCTATCTTATGGGATACAGCAACGTGTTTACGGTATAGCGTAGCAAAAATCCATAGGCGACGGTAACGGCTTATTATTAAGTGGGCCGTGAGCCTGTTTGATGTTCGACAGCAATAAAAAAATATATTTAAGTAGATGGAAGAATAGTAAAGAATTAATGTGAAAAACTGAAATGTTTAATATTAGACCCCAACATGAATTGATTATCCTCATAATCCTGGAACATGTATCTGGCATAAGTGTTTTTTCTATGTATGTCTTAGGCTTAAGTGACTCGTAGGACTTTTAGATGTTCCTTAGATTTATTATAACAATCTTCTTCTTTTTACCAGCCCTAATCCCCAATTGGGCTTTTGAAAAAAATTTTTTTTGGGATAATAGAAAAGATCATATAATAAGTTTTATGACAAAACTATTTTTTTTTTGCAATAATTCAAAAGTTATTTCAAAATAAAAATTTATTTTTGAATCCAGTACCGAAGACACGCTGACAACTCCCGAACAAACGCGAGCGCGAGTGACGTCATAATGTTAGTTTTTAATTATTGTAGTTGATAGAAAAATAATAAATACAGTCTTTTGATCTATTTAATTTTGTTGTCATTGTTAAATATTTAAATTTATATTAAAAATGTCGAACCTAAAAAGCTATCGTTCTTGTTTTGTACCATTATGTACGAATACTACAAAAACAACTCCTGACAAAATGTTTTAAATGTTCCCCAAGATGACAAATGTCGAAATAAATGGTTTCAAGCAGGGCACCGTGATAATCCCAAAACAAAATAATATAATAAATACTTAAATATTTTCATTTATTATATTATTTTTTAACAGACTTACCTTGAATATTATCAGACTTTGCGTTAATAAATCCTTCAATACACATAGCTAATCGGAACTAAGAACTCGTATTTTAGCAATAAATTTTCAATATTATTGTCTAGTCACGTGTAGCCTTTAACGCTGTACTGTTATTGAATAGTTATAACATTATGACGTCACAACTATGGTAACCAATCATGGCGCGTTTATAGTCACGTGATTTTTATATAAATTTCATCAATTTTTAATTGTTTATAATTAATTGAATTTTTTTTAAGTTTTTTGCATTAAATATCAATATTATTAATAATAAAGTTTTAAAATACATAAAAAATATCAATAATTTTTTTTTCAAATACCCAATTATGTAAGGCCAGCACAATATATTCCCACATTCAGATTTTCATATACTCTTTGGTCTACTCCTCCTTTTGTGTCCGTCCACTCGCATTTCTAGCGTTTTCCTTGTCACATAACTTTCTTCTCTTCGCATTATATGGCCATACTATACTAGTTTGTTACTTTTCAGCTTCTCAATCACTTCTTCTTCTTCTTTCAAACTTCTGATAAATTAGTTTCTAATTCCATCCATTTTTGTAACACTACATATTCATCTCAACACTTATAAAATCAATCATAATTCTAAAACTACTTACCAAATTTTTTCTTTTTAAAATGTGGTTGTTTTTCAATCCAGTCTTCTATTATGTTGATTATTTGCTCTAAATCCTCTTGCTTGTCCAAATTATATTGTTTTCTGATACTCAACAAAACATTTTCAGAACATTCCAATACGTCATTTTTTAATTCCATTTTGATTTAATATTGTCTTCAATGTAAATGACGTGTTTTGCCTCTTAACTCAATTAACATTACTGTAATTAGGTATGTGTACAAATGTTTTTATAGTTTTCGTACGTAGACAGAAAAAATTAATTATTTTTATTTCGGCTTTTAATTTAACTTTAATACTGATTTAATTCAGCTTTAAAAATCGTATACGTATAACAAAATAAAGGCACCGTATTAACAGAACTTTTTGCAGGACAGGCATAAAATCTGAAAAAACTTGTTTTTTTATTTTGCTAAGAGTTTGCTTCCAAATGTCATTCGATTGGAAATCAGCTCCATTTAGTTATAGTAGTAAGTATGTTATACTTAAAATAGAAATAGATATTTCTGCCAGTGAATACAGAGATGTCAGTACTTATTTTGGACTCTTCCAGCCAGCCATCGCGTTAGGAAGGAACAGTGCCTTTCGGTTGCTCATCATTTTGCCACGGAGCCATTAAATGGGAACAATTGATCACTCACTCCATTTGATAGTTTGAAAACAGCAAAGGACATGCAAGGGCATCGTTCGGTTTCTCCTCTCCGAGTTAGGTTGATATGTAACGCTCTTATAAAAACAATATTATTCAACTTATTTTTCTCCGTGCAGAGGCGGAATAAAAAGGAGACAAAACAACCTCAGCTAAGAAGAGCTCCAATTCCGACTAAATGGCGATCACACATGGTCTCTACCTAAATATGCCGCCATAATGACTTTGTGTTTCGTTCGGGCATAAGTAACCCAGGTTTCAGTTGCAATACGTTGACGGAAGTATTCTAGTGGTGAACTTTATGTCGCAAACATCCATAGGCGAACGGTAACTCCTCACTATTAGGTTGACCGTCAGCCTGTCTGCTGTTCCACAGCTGTAACTAAATTGTCTTGTAAAAGAAAGAAAGATTTACACTGCAGCATCAAAGCTATTTATAGAGCTTTAATTTTATTTAATCTGACCTCCTGGCGTAACTGCTAACGCACGTCTGTACGCTTGCGAAAGTCACGGATTCGATTCCCGTCCAGCGTATGGGTGTTTACGTATAATATGTATTTATTTACAAAAAAAGTATATATATGTAGTATCTCAGATGTCAAGTATCCATATCACAAGTGCTATGCAACTTAGTTTGAGACTAGATGGCGTTGTGTGAAAAAAAAGTACCAAACTCAACAATAGATGCAGCTTTGAAAGCAACTTAAAATATTACCAGACAAATTGTGGGTGCGTTTAGCATAGAAAAAATATAATATTTACCTTCCAGATGTAAATATTAAAAGTGTTTATAAGATGCATTACAAGATGAATAAAATTTAAATACAATACAGTTATTAAGATGAGATGATAAGTTTCAAGTAATTAAATCAAATTGAATAATTATAATATTAAATTAACATTCATTAAGGTTGGGTTAATTATCCAAATTAATGAATTCCGAAAACATGTTTTTGGAGTATTATAATTTTAAGAAATTTTCTTCTGGTATCTAGTTGATATACACAAATATTTTTAGATGGAACGTATTTTAAACACGTTTTTCGAAGGTGAATTGGCATGTTACGTACCCTCTTGGTTTGCAGGCTTTATCACGATATTTTTTTTGGCAAACTAGAACTGGCAGATCAGAGGTCCATAACAGTACTACCAGAGAAGAAGCTCGTAACAAAGTCATCAAAGGAAGAAAAAAGAAGGTTATTATTTAGAATACATTAAAACACATAAATAATAATACCGCACTCATAGTTGATTAAGTCCTAATCTTGTCCTAGCTCAGTGTATGTGGGCTTTAAATAAAACCAGCGATGGTCTTTTGCTAGGTCTACAATGGATGCCCTATCATCATCATCATCATCTCAGCGTTCATCCCGGTTGCAACCCAAACTTCCGCTTCGGTGCCCGGGGTCCGCTTTCCGACTTTTTCTACTCCACTTCGCACGGTCTTCAGCATCCCTCGTAGTGAGCCCATTAGCACGCATGTCACCCCTTACGACGTCAAGCCAGCACTTTTTGGGTCTACCCCTCCTGCCGGGGACCGGCGGAGGCGGCATGGCCAGACATTTGCTTCCCACGTAATCATCCGGTTGCCGCAAAACGTGGCCGTACCAACGGAGCCGACACTCCTGCAATTTATCCGCAATGTCACGGACATGAAGACTGCCGCGAATGCGGGAGTTCCTAACGCGGTCCTTCCGCGTCACTCCACACATCCACCGCAGCATATTCATCTCCGTGACACGCAGTTCTTGCTTGTGTCTCTCTAAAACCGGCCACGCTTCACAGCCGTATAAAAGGACAGGCCTAATGATGGTCTTATAGACCTGTCCCTTCAATTTTACCGGCATCTTGGGGTCACAAATGACACCAGTCACCTCACGCCATTTGGCCCACGCGGCAGCAATGCGTGCCTTGACGTCGCAATCGATGTCACCAGACGCGTGAAATACAGATCCCAAGTATTTTACTCGGTCTGTGCGCTCGACCGTGTCACCGCCTATGCGTACGGGTGTGGGATCTGTGGAGTTACAGGCCAAGTACTCGGTCTTCGCCACATTGAGCTTCAGACCACCGTTCTCAAGCGACTCCTTCCACGCCTTCACGCGTTGCACCAGCCTACCCCTGTCTGAATCTGTCAGCGCGATATCATCAGCATACATGAGCAACCACGGGGGCTGCTCATGTGAGTTTCTGATGCTGTCTGACAATACGTCTAATACCACGCTGAACAGAAACGGACTAAGGACGGATCCTTGGTGCACCCCAACGGTGATGGGGAAAGGTTTTGTGTCGCCAACAGCGGTCCGAACTACGGAATCGTAGTCATGGTACATGTCTTGGATGATGTCAATATAGGCCTCTGGAACCCTTTTGAATCGCAATGCCCACCAGATTATCGCACGAGGAATACAGTCGAATGGATGCAATGGATGCCCTATATTAGCTTAATAATAGGCAGCTACCATCGCCTATTGATGTTTGTGACGCCAGGAGCACTGCTAACAACCTGCCGTATGCGTAAGGGAATTATAACCTGGGTAACTTTTGTCAATACACAACATAAGATTAATATGGTGGAATATTAGAGACAAAGGGTGGTAGCTATCCAGATATGCTTGGAGTTCTACCACCCAGCTAAAATATTTAATACTAGCTGACCCGGCAAACGTTGTTCTGCCATATAAATAATAAAATGTAAAAAAATTAAAAAAAATTTTTTGGGGGTGGGTCACCCCTAACATTTAGGGGGATGAAAAATAGATGTTGGCCGATTCTCATAGATACCGGATAAGCACAAAAAATCACTAACTCAATTTAGTTATCTGCCTACTGCCTACCCCCTAAGAACGATGGCGTGATTATTTATAGCCTATGACCATTTCTAGGTTATCATCTATCACCATACCAAATTTCATCAAAATCCGTTCAGCCGTTTAGGCGTGAAAGAGGAACAGACAGACAGACAGACAGAGTTACTTTCGCATTTATAATATTAGTATGGATATTTCTTGGCTGTTATTTGTGGTAACGATATTTCTCTTTTACTTCGTGACCTTTTATGATTACTTGGTAAGCAAAGAATAGCCCTATAATAATTACTCGCTGTAGCCGCACAGTAAATTCTAATTACGGACTTGTTTGCAAAAAGTCATACCTATACGTGTCATTTTTATTTTTAGTGCATGGTGTCCCATATATGAGAAAGGCTTTGTTTTAGGGTTTGCATTGAAAAATGGCTGTCGCAATGACGTGACAAGGCGAGGTGTTGAAACTGTCGTGAGCGAAGAAAATTTCGTCTAGTGAAAGTTGTTTCACCATGGATAAAGCTTCTTACATCTATTGTAGGTTATCAATTTCAGAACGAAATAGTTGCTGGATAGTACTATTTATTATTTTTTATATGACTGGTGGGGCTGTATATAATTGATTTGCCTCTGAGCAGTCAACCTCACTTATCAGTCAGTGTAACCTAGTAGACATCGGACGAGGAGAATATGTTGTTGCAACATAGTGATGTTGACTCCTAAGCTATAACGATCTCCGTGACGTACTAGCAAACGCACGTCGGAACGCCTGCGAATGTCATGGATTTTTTTTCCCGTCCAGCGTCTTGGTGTTTGTGTATAGTAATAATACGAGTTTATATGTATTAATTTACAAAACAAATGTACATAATTTGTCTAGTACCCATAACACAAGTGTTATGCTACTTACTTTGGAACTAGATGGTGTTGCGTGAGCTGTCTGAGAACATTTATATTATTTATGTTCTTGTCTTCAAATTTAAGACATATATAATCTACTTTAGATCTACCGTCTACAACTAAGCGTGTATTTACCAAAGATTAAAAAAAGTATAACATCATAAAATATTTTAAAGATAAAATATTTCTTACAAAAATATCACGAGGGAGAAAGCAATCTATCACAATGCGGTTAACGTAATTCCATATATTGAGCACAATTTAAATGCAAAGCCAGTTGAACGCTATTTTCTAATAACCTCACATTTTATAGATTCGTTTTATGGTTTGAGTGCATAAACTGTTTTATCTATGAGATATGGGAAAACGATTTCTCAATTCAGTGCTTATTTTATGATGCAAGAATCTACTTTCAAAAGTTTTCCCGCAGTTTGTACGATTCCCCTATTTTAGTTATTTGTTTATCTGTCTGAAGGGATACCCTTTTATGAAATTCAGAAGCTTCTTAAGTTAAATATTATAGATAATAAATGGTGGATGGCTTGATACAGTTTTCCTTCCAGTAAAAAGTATGCGCCATCATAAATGTACTAAAATATTAAAAGAGGACATAATTATATGATTAATAAAATCACTCTAAAAGTCTAGCATTATTTTAATATAAAGCTGAATGCAGTTATAACAACATATTATAATCAAGGACCACTCCGCGGACCTGTCGCTCCCGGCCCTGGTTCTGTCCATGGTCGGGGGCGATCCTGGATGGACGGCCATCACCTCCTTTTGCGAGGCAGTAATGTCCGCAAAGGGGGCGACGGAGCGGGAGCGTGAGTCAACTCCCGCCAACGCAGGTCACGTCGTCGGCGCCGGAGGGCAAGCAACGACCTCCGGCCGCCTAGAAAGAGGCCGTGGGCAGCCCCTCGGGGTAGGATCCGCCGCCCGCACTATTGCCGCGAGGGAGAGGGTCGCGTGCGGTTCCGCGGGCCTCCTCAACTCCTATAATACAGGAGAGCACCGGGGGGACGAAACCCTGACCCCTGGCACCAACACTTTAGTAGAGACCCGCATTGAGACAAAGGGCGGGCCGGCGCCAGCCCGGGCCACGAGATCGGCAGGCCACATATCCGTAGGTCCGGGTGTAGGCGTTAGGAGAGCAGCAGGGTTTTTTAGTGGCTAGTCGGATGGCTGAACATCTCTCCCGGAGTCCCACATATCTCTCGGTCCCCCCGGACCAGGGGAACCCGTCAAGAGAGGGTTTTTCCCCGAGAGGAGCGCCCCTGAGGGTGTGCCTGGAACTTGAGTATACCTAGGATTAACCTTAGAATAACTAATATTCAGTTAATCCATCAAAATGTAGACATTCTAATTTATGTTCCCTTAATTTTATCTATTTTCGTAGACTTTTGAAACCTGACTGAAACCTGTATAACTTGTAAAAACTCAATTAAATTTTAAGCTTTTTATTGAAATTATTTAAATTAAATTAGGTATAATTAAACAGGCGCCATCTGCTGAATACTTTTGGTCCAGCTGGCTTTAATTTTCGAACTGTGTCAGGTACCACTGGATTGTATGGTCAATGAATTAAAGTCTTTGTTGGATGTGGTACTTTTTTGTAAATGGAACTTTATACTTCCTAGTAGAACTAAGTGGAAAATATGTGTATGGGATATCGCAAGGACTTTTAAGATCTTTTAATCTGAAAAACCGTTTTTATCCATACAGGCACGGAGAAAGAATACCGACCTCTGCGGCTGGGGTCAGCCTATCGTAAACGGCGACAAAACAACCCACTCTAGCTATATGGTAGGGCCCCAAGCCCGTCTGGATGGCGACCACCTTTGGTCTTAAGTATGCCGCCATAATAACTTTGTGTTGTATTCCGGAATTAGTGACCCAAGTTCCTGTACCCTTATGGAACAGCAGCGTGTTTACGATGCCGCTGGCGTTGCAAACATTCAAAGGCGATGGTAACGGCTAAATTCTAAGAGAGCCATCAGCCTGTCTGCTGTCCTACAGCAATAAAAAAAAGACTTAAAATATTACGAATTATGGAGAGTTTGAAATATCAAATGGTTCAAAATTATCTAGAGAAAATATATGAAAGTTTAATTTATTGAGCAATACTTGATAATATAAAGTAATATTACCTTAAATTCCTTTGCAACATCACTTTACTTCCCATCTTTCTCCACTTTTTCGAGTAACTCTTTCTTTTCAGCAATCTTCAAACATGTATACTTTTAAGGACTCATAACTGACTCAAACTTGTTATCTGTATACATACAACCAACGAAAGAGTAACTGAATCTAAACTAACAAAACTAATTAGTGCGAAAATGTCATGTTAAATTAATAATTACAATAACACATGCTGCACTTTGAATTGTCGAGTGTTTGATGCATATGAGTTCGAATTAACGCGTCGTTTTGTTACGTAGCGATGTTTTTTTTTTGCTCGCATTATCAAATACTTAAAAATGTACAGATTTATTTTTAAATATAAATATATTTTCTAGAGAACTCATGATAACTTCGAATTATAAAGAGGTTCGAATTATCGCAGATTTGAATTAACGAAAGTCAACTGTATATATGTATATGAAATGTACAACGCACAGTGGCCGAAATCACTGATCTAGCGGCATTTAATTCAAATTTAGAAACTTTCAAATCGATAAATGTTTTGCATTGTATCGATTACCGATACGGCCACTGAGAAAATTGACGTTTTTACTTTTGTTTTGCGTTCAATACACGCACAGCTGTTAACTATCAAACAAAACAAATATTGCAGCAGGTGTATTGAAGGAATTTGGTGCCAAATTATACAGTGCGTGGTTTGTGTCAATATTCAATAAGTTGATTAATAATTTTGTAATTTAAAGTTTTATGTTAAGTTAAAGGTATGTATTTACTAAAAAATAAATGTTGGTGACCTGTGTTTATCTAGTTTAATAGAAATAAATGTAGAAGTTAACACATGTGATAGCATATTTGAAGTACATACCATATATACCATAGTTTCTTGGAGTGCCACTTTTGAGAGCTGATCGGATTCGGTCTAATTCTGGTTATGTGTATAATTTTGGGTTATTGAGTTTGTGAAATGTCCAAAATGATCTGCCCGTTCTTGCCCGTTTATTGGTTATTGTATTTTTAGGTACAATGAATGTTTCCAAACGGACTCTTTTTTTAAAGGAGGGTCTTCTCTAAAGATTGTTTTTAAATTTTTACTCGATATTTTGATTCTGCGTTGTTTTCTCTATATGCTAAATAAAATTTCAATGAAAAAAATCGAAGAAATAAAAATGTTACAGCTTGCTAACAGCTTTATATTTCTTATTTTTTCCTTACCTATTTAAATTTAAAGCACTATAATATTTTTTCAATCTATTTCTTTATGCATATCATAGTCGAAAATAATTATTAGACTTTTCATACATTTGCGAATTTAATGGCGCTAAATTAGGTAATTAGGCCACTGTGGAACGGTTTCTTTGTGCATTATATAATACATAATACTGCGTTTATGAATATATATTTGTATACTCTTTGCTTTATTAGTTTACAACAGAAAAGTATATACGTAGTTTATCAATTGTCTAGTGCCTATAACACAAGTGTTATGCTAATTACTTTGGGGCTGTCTAAATTGTGGCAGTATATGTATATTTATTTATTATATGAAATGTTACGACAATGTCTTGAAAGGATAAACGAAAACGTACGTATTGTTTTGCATTGTGTGCACGAAAGTTTCTTGTATTTTAAAAACAAAAGGCGTCCGTATTTAACGGCTCACAGTTTTTAAAATAGTATTAATGCGCATTTGCTCGTAACATAGCTATTGGCGTTAATGTTTTTGAGATGAGTCAAAAATCAATATCACGGGGTCATAAAATCTCTGTTGTGAACTATACTTACGCAATAATTTATGCAATGTATAGTATAATTAGTTCAATATTCACGTAAACATGTTACTATCTTATTAATAAGTGAAGCGAAAACTTTGTACCCCTTTTTACGAAAACGGAGGACGGAGGAGCATGAAATTTGGCATAGTTAAAGTTTATATGGAGAAGTTACTTTCATAAAAATTCATAATACACATTAGTAAATACTTAAACAATTAATAATAATATATAATACAATTATTAATAATACATATTTAATAAATTAACATTAATTGTCTATAGGTTTAAGTAATTATTTAATTTTTCTCTTTGGTCTAATGAAACTTTGGAATGGTTTTTATTTTATAATTATCAAAATACATCTTCCCCGAGCATAAAGAATAGTGTATAAGTAATCTGAATGGATTTACTCTTACCTATTTGTGAGAATAGTGTTTACAAAATGTGTATAAATGGTTAATATGGTTACGAAACGGATTTACAGTGATGTGAACAGCATGATCAACTGATGTAGAAAAATGGCAAATTAACTAATTAACCGGTTTGCTATCAGCGGCGCGAAGAATATGTACGGCAAACGCACAACTACCTACTTAGTTCCAAGATTATTAAACGATTTACCAACAAATATAAGAGATAATATAACCCAAAAAAATATTAAAGCCTCACTTAAAAAATACTTTTTAGAGAAATTGTAATCTAAATTTACTCAGTCATTTGAACGTGCGTAGACTTAAGTTTCGATGGCATTGTACAAACCTTAGTGGTTTTTTGTGCTATTATTTTACTAAGCCAATGTAATAACTGTGAATTTGATAAATAAATTAAAAAAAAAAAACTAAGTTATAAAAATGTCTATACGTGTTAAATTGAGCATATTTTTATCATTTATAGTAATTATATGATTTATTTGACATATAAATACAAATGAAAGCCTACAACTAAAAAATTTTCTGTGTGGCATGTAATCATTTTTAAAACGTACATATAGTTGAAAAAAATTTTGTGTATTAAAGTTTTTACAGAAAAAAATCTATACACCCGATTGACTTGAAATTTAATATGGTTACTCATTTTGCGATGTTGATGCTCACTAAGAACAGATTTTATGGAAATAATGTCCAAAAGATGACTTATAAAATTGTGTAAAGATTATGAACATTTGATCTATTATAATTTTAACATATTTGAGTACACAATTAAATGAATTTGAAAATGTGTCACAAGATGGTCGTAAATTGTTGTTCCAACCAAATATTTTCATCTATTACTTTCAGACAGCTTCGTACTTATTATAATTATTGTTACCGCATACATTATTTATTCAGATGCTGAAGATACGATATTAGTAACATTTACATAATAATACAGTGTTCGTGTGTTCATGTAATATTTTATGAAACTAGATACAATATTACATCTAGTTTTTATTATATCTTTGTTTTTACCTCAAACTTTGGTGATGGGCAAATACCTTCCAATAAACGCTGTTCCGTGAAAATGTTACTTTTCAAGCAAATTTTAAGTTTCGGTTTAAATTTTATTTCATTTTCATTACAAATTAAAACCTAACTACCTCCGATTGTATTAAATGCTAAAATGCTTACATGCATATCATGCATATAACAATAGAAAGAGCAGATGTATCTTACATCCTTTCCTGTGTAAGTGTATAGTTAACTAAATATTTTTTGCCCCAAACGATTTTTTTTCTGAAGCTAAGATAATAAGGCTCTTGTCTAAGATATACATAACATATATTTTATAAAATTACTATATACTTCATGACAATTTGTACTACATACTCAGACCATAAAAATTTCGGAATACAAGTTTTATTCCAAAATTCAGAAATAAATAATCTTACCAATTTAAGAACTAATTTGATTTTCAGGCAACTAACATCTGATAACCATCCCTGACAGGACGCCCGAATGGGGCCTGTCCTTTCTTGTAAGCTATAAGAATGTGAAGTCGTTTATTGACTTTTAGAACAAGTAAATAACTGGATTAGAAGGCGATTCTTCTCACTGCGACTGGAATTTTTACAAAATAAACTGTTATGATTTGGATTTTCTAGAAATAGAAAAATATTTTTGCATATAAATAAATTGAAAATATATTCAACATATATTAATTACCATTCAGTTTCTTACAACAGTAATGTAAAAAGTCTACATTTTTTGTTTAAGTTATTTTCAATCAAACCTTTTTGAGAGCAAGGTTGTTTAATAATAAATTCGAAAGCAATCTATTTTATGTAGCGCAAAAACTCAGTAGTTTTTTGTTATATGTTTTTTTATTTAAGATCATGTTTTCCGTCAACATTATCAAATATCTCCTTTTTAGTCTGCTTTTCAAATTTTCTTCTTCATTTTACACGGTTCTTGGCATCTCTAGTAGGAAAAATTGGCTCGATATTTTCATGACGTGCCTAGCACTTCTAGGCCTGGGTTAATTGGCGTTGCTAGATGTTTCTTCCCCATTTAACCTATACAAGTAGGTTTACGTTTACCTTGAATCAAATTCACACGATGCAAACGTCTCTCCTATAATTTTCATAGGTTGTCAGTTGGTGACATCTCCACATAACCTTATTGGATAACGAAGCTGGACACTCATAAAGGGTGAAGAAAAACTTTGTGAGGAAACCTAAACCCGAGTCCATCAGTAAAAAATTATAGACGATTATTTTATACTTTTGAATGTGACAGCACGGAGTGTGACAGCAGTTATGTTGATGCGGATTGTCACTCTAAATTAATATTATTTATCAGTCTTAGTTAGTATTGTCGTGATCTTTAACGTTTCTTTCATACCAAATTCAATTACAATTTAATATTATCATCTTATTGGCAACATTGACTAATACTTAAAACTAACACTTCCGGAGTATAAAAGACCAATGAGAATCTATTATTTAAACAGCCAATGAGAATAACTTCCGGAGTATAAACGACGAATGAGAATCGCTTCCGGAGTGTAGAGTGGAAACAAATGAAGGAGACGTTAACTGGTGAGTGAACGCCAACGCCGGTCGGCAATCAGTCTGTGTTAAGCCAGCGCGTAATAAAGACATCAAATAGGAAGTGAGCTAATAATTCAGAGTTTCTTTATAGTACCTATTATGAATGATTTAATTGTTAACAAATAATGACTAACAGAGGCGAGCGGAAGGAGAGAACATGTTGTGTTGAACCCATATAATGTGGTATAAGGGCAGGAGGAGGAAGAAGTCTTAATTTGAATAAGACTAAAACTACATGTGATAAAACAGATATTAAAATTTATGACAAGAAGACGTTTCCTTTTAAATGTGTTCTTGATATTAAAGTAAGCCGGTTATCGTAATACGTTGCCAAAGTAACGATACATCTACTTTCCTGTATCATTAATTTATCACATCATGGAAGGCTAGCGTGGATACAACAATTCGTCACTCAACTCTTTTCGATTATACGATTCTATATTATTCTCTGCTCTTGCTCTCTTACCTATTATACAATTCTATATTATAAAGAAGATGGCATACATAATTAGTATATGTGAACATGTCATACTGTATAAATTAAAATAATATTATATTCATTATGGAATTATTAGAGAAAATTATTAAATACTAAGTAAAATTATTTTATTACATATAAGGAAAATTATTTTTCTTCCTTGAAACGTTTAATTTCGGGCAAATTTTGTTTAATATATGTATAATTTTATTAACTACTGACCAAATCACCAAAAGACATTTTATTGAGCTAGCAAAATAATATACCTATTTGTGTTCTTGTATAAAATTTCATAGGAGCAAAATACTGTACTGTTACCAATGATATTTTATATGACCGCGCGTCTGATTATTTCTCAGAATAGGAGGTTTTATTTAGGGCAAAAGAGCAATGATAAGTGACAGTTGTCAACGTCACGTAACAAGGGTACTGTCATTGCTGTTTGCTCTAACACCGGGCGCTAGTGCAGCAGCGTGGTGGAATAGCCATGTGAAGATAAGTTTGGTTCCTATCGCGACTTGTGCTACGTGTTTGGTGGAGCGTCATTTGATTTAAGTGTGATTAGTTATTGGATAATTCAATTGTAAACTTATTATAATGTCGCTAATTGTGATTTACTTGAAATTATAACGCATAACCTAAAGTTGCGTTTTCATTCTCCTCGCCCGACTACCTACGCCCGTCTGTAGTCAAATATGGAAGCTTCTGATAATGTGGAACCCTTATATATATAAAAAATATAAAATCATTGAGTGTTACTCTTTCCGTATACCAGCACTACGCGATTCCATCGATCAATGAGGAATAGCATATAAATTAAAGTACTAACACTTGTTAAAATGTTTATAATCAGCAGAACGTACAATTTACAATGTTCATAATTATATCTACCGAGTTTTACGAATTTTAATATAAAAGGACACATGTTAAAGGGGCTGTGCGTGAGTGTCTCGGAACCGATGGTTATAAAAACACTGTAACCGACGTAAACCGAACAATTCCGGATATCACCAAAAGTTAATGTTGTTTGTCACCAGATGCTAGCTAGCAATCCGCAACATCAAACGATCTATGGTTACCGTAACGATCTTTCCGCCAATTTCGATCTTAAAGGTTTTCTCAGGACGCTCGATAACCTTATACCGGCCAGAGCAAGACGGCTGTAGCGGTTTGTGGACGGCGTCATTTCTCAGGAAGACAGCAGTTGAGGAAGAAAAATCTGTATGAACGAAGGTTTTATTGTTGCCATGCTGGAGAATAGAAGTAGTGTTTACGAAGACGGGAGAATAAATCACTGTAGTCCGTGACCTCCGATTTTGACGGCAAAAACAGATCACCAGGTAAACGTAGATTTTCTCCATGCAACAATTTTGCAGAAGTAGACGCTAAATCTTCCTTCCAAGCACTACGTATACTTAGCAGCACTTGAGGAAGTGCCTCGTACCAGTTTTCGTTTTTATGACATATGATAGCAGACTTTAAGAGGCACACTTAGTGTGATCGTCTAAAAAAAGGTGATTTTGGGAATTTTTTAAAGAAAACTATTAGATGAAATGTTTTAAAATTTTGAAGATATATTTATACATAATTAATGAATATCCACAAAAAAATTCTAATAAAAATTAATTTTAAGCGAGTTATTCGCTATATCCCAAGTTACTAAAAAAAGTCCTTCACTGCTAGAGTAATGGCGGCATTCACCGTGGCTGAAAACAAAAAAATAAAAAATATTATTAATCTGTAAGGTAAATACCTTTTCCTATACAATGACCCACGATTGTTATAAAAATTTAAATTTAACAAAATGGTAGAATATGAAAAAAAATGTCGAATTTTGCTCTAAATGATTTGTGGCCCGCTAAAATTACATTTTTCATATAATCGAAAAACTGGAGGGTCATTGTACAGAAAAATGTATACAAAATAAGCAGAAAAAATTCAAAGCGATCGGATTTCTACAACTGCAGCCAATTTGAAAAATGTAGTTTTGAGAAAAACGCGTTTAAAGATAAAATGTTTGATATAATGTAATTAAAATCATACTTACAGCTAATCCGCTATTCCTGGCCCATATAATTAATCTTCATCTTCTTCATATTATGCCTGCTGGGCTGATGAAACTCTTCTTTGTAAAAATACTAAAATGGGTTCCGGGGCCCCAAGGTCCTAACAACAACTCTGATTGGCCCCGTAGCAAAGGTAACTTTCTAATGCCTGAACGGCTACACTTTAGAAGGCTGTAACTGAAAAACTATTTGGAATATTCATTTAAAATTTTAGTATGTTTACTCGTATTTTTAAAAGACTATCGAAGACTAACGAAATATGCATTAAAATTTCGATTTACTGAAATTTCACACTAGGTGTGCCCCTTAAATGGCGATGGAAACGTTCTACCTAACCATTTGCAGCTGGATGATAAGTAGCAGTGATAAGGTGATTAGATCCAGTTATTGTTGCCAATTCTTTGAACAAATTCGATTCAAAATGCCTCTCTTTGTCTGTCGTGATTCTTCGAGGACATCCAAAACGAGCGATCCATCCACTTACGAATGCGTAGGCTACGGTATCAGCCTTCATATCTTCGAGTGATCAAATCTACGTGGCCGTGACAGAATCTTGAAGACGGAGGGGTAAAGTGGTGCACTAGGGCACCTAAATAGAATCCAGGAGATTTGCCAGAAACATCATTGTATATTTCTTTTCTGGAGTCAGAAGCGTTTATTTTCTAAAGGTTCAGCGTAGTACTTCTGCGAAGAAGGTGTTGAAGTTCTAAATCTGTTTTTTGAGACGAAGCTAATTGGTCTAAGACTATGACACCGGAAATAGCTTCTATGCGCGATAGTGCATCAGTTACTAAATTATCATCACTAGAGCAAAGTCTGAAGTTAGACGTAAACTGAGAAACAAAATCCATGTGACAATATTGTCACCTGAGCATTTGTCCGATAATTTTCGGAATGCGGCAAAGATAGGCTTGTGGTCAGACCAGATTGTAAACGGTCTCAACTCTATCATGAAACGGAAGTGCTTCACAGCTTCGTAGATAGCGAGAAGCTCTTTGTCAAAAGGACTGTATTTGTGTAGAGCTGTATTAAACAAGAGGTTGATAAATATCGCCTATTTTTGTTGCAATAAGTTGTATAGCTACATCCAAAGCATCTGTGACGAGAAACCTTAAATCAGCTGAGGGGTTGGGATGAGCTAGTAATGTGGCGTCAGTCAGACATTCTTTGCATTAGATAAAAGCAATCTCGAGTTCGGCTGTTCAGGTAATTAGAGTATTGGTTTTGTATCTGTACCAGAGAGAAGTTGGTGTAGCATTGCTTGTAGGTATGCAGCATTTGGCAAGTATCTAGGGTAGTAGTTGAGCGTGTCAAGAAACCTCCTTAACTCTTTCAGATTGTTTTGTTTAGCAAATTTTAATGGCAGTTACTTTCTCAGAATTTGGACACGTGTCTTTGGGTGAAACCAGGTATCCTAAAAATTATATTTCCGTAACGTCCAACACACTTTTTGTGTTGTGTTAATTACGGCGCTGTGGTCTCGCAGTCGTTCGAATACTTGACATAAATGTGATTCATCTTCAGAATGATCTTGTGATGCTATAAAGATATCGTCAATGTAGGGAAAAGCAAAATCTATATCTCTAAGAATCTCATCCATAAATCATTGAAACGACTTTGCGGCGTTCCTTAGGCCGAAACTCATGTAAGGAAATTCAAATAAGTCAAAAGGCGTGGTAATGTCTATTTTCGGTATATCATCTAGATTGGCTGGAATTAGAAAATAAGCACCAAGTCGATTTGCTGAACACTGTATAATGTAACACTGTAATCTATGGAAATTGTGAAAAATATCGGCAATATGTCTTATTGGATATCGGTCGGGTATTGTTCTTGCGTTAAGGCCTCTACACCACACAGTCAGTTCATTTCATCTTTCTTAGGGACCATATATAGTGGCGCAGCCCATGAGCTTTCTGATCTACAAGCAATACCAAATCTTACCATTTTTTTTCTTTTTTTTATTGCGGTAGGACAGTGAATAGGCTGCGGGCCCGCTTAAAATTTAGCAGTTACCAGGTACAGGAACTTGAGTTACTAATGCCGGAACACAACACAAGGTTATTATGGCGGCATACTTAAGACCAAAGGTGGTCGCCATAAAGACGGGCTTGCGGCCCTACCACGTAGCTAGGGTGGATTGATATGTCGCCTTTTGCGACAGGCCAACCCCGGCCGCAGAGGTTAGTATTCTCTCTCCACTCCCCTGTTTTTGTCTCCCCTGCACAGATAAAATTTCTTCGTAATCGCGCTTAGCACTGCGTAGACGATCTGGCGCTAACCTTCCTGGATGACTGTATACAGTTGGTCTAGGTATTGTTCTAATGATGTGTAGTGTTTTGTGTTTCACTTCACGTACAACTGTGTCACCTGAAATTCTTGTAACCTCAGATAATTACGAAAGTAGCGCGTGGTGTCGAGTTGTACCTACAACAGTCTTGATTTCACACACAGACGCTGTACCAGGTTTAGCGATAGCATGTAATGAAGTAGTGTTGTCGACTAAGCGGTGATTGCGAATATCTACGAGTATGTTGTAGAAGGATAAAAAGTTTATATCGATTATAGATTTAGTAACATCAGCAATCACAAAACGCGAATGAAATGCACGACGTGTATAAAATCTAAAGTTAAATTTATAACACCGTAGGTGTTGATAGCCTAACTATTGGTTGCATATAGTTTATAATTACTTTTACTATTACTAAATATATTTTGAAACAGTTTGTAAGGGTACACACATATTACTTATTACTTCCATGTTAAAGACACAGTCATTATGAGCCGCCCTTCTCGTTTCCCGAGTACGTGCACGGCGAGCGGCATTTGGTAGCTTTCTCTTGAAACTTGCGGTGGTGCCATCAGAGACCGCCTCGAGGTGCCGAAGTCGAAGCGTGAGATCTACTATGGATCGTCAGCGCTAGCCTGAAGAACGTCCGAGAGAACCGGATCTCGATAATGTTGACAGCGCGGCTACTTGACGCGTTAAGTCGGATATGTGTTTTTTTAGATCATCGATCTCTCAATTTGATCCACTGGAAATTTGTTGTAATTACGGTTAAGTGATTACATCACTTAAGGTGTCTGCGAGCTTTGTCAGTTCGTCTAACTTAATTGTGAACTGGGACGCAATTATTATTTGTATTTGCGATGGTAAGCGACTAGCCCAAATCGATGGCACGAAGTCATCTGAGACGTTCGGATCCGCAAGGTTTTGCAAATCCCGCAAGAACTGCGATGGCTTGCAATCACCTATACCTTCGTGAGACATGAGCTGCCTAATTCGCTGTTCGTGTGAAGAAGACAGCCGTAATATGAGTTCTTCTTTCACTTTATCATACTTGTGAGACGATGGTGGATTTTTGATAACGTGTTTCACTAAGTCACTGCTACATAGGAAATAGCATATAAATTAAACTACTATCACTTCTAAGAATGTTTATTAACAGCAGAACGTACAATTTACAATGTTCGTGTATCTACCGAGTTTTACGAATTCTAACACAAAGGGCCACGTGTCAAAGGGGCTGCGCGTGAGTGTCTCCCCAGACACCTATGCCTATGGTTATAAAAACACTGGCCAATGGCCATTGGATCGGTGGATCGGCGCGCCTTGGTAGCCGACGTAAACCGAACAATTCCAGAAATCGCCGAAAGTTAATGTCAGTTGTCGCCAGATACTAGTAATCCGACACAAATCTACAAACTTAAGTTTGATTAAACGTAAGAATATGCTTAAGCATATAATTTATTCGAATTACTATCAGAAAATAATGTCGCAGGGAAAACGTGATGATTTGTAACACAGTTCAAAATCACAACAATCTAAGTAGTACTACTTCATTATTAATACACCAAAAGACTTATTTTCAACTGTAATGTCAAAGTAATAAGGAGTCAATGCTTAAAAACTTTCTAAAATCAACTGCAAATACATTGCGAGAGACGTTGCTAAACAGTTCTAGGCCGCGTCTGTACTGATTGAAATGATTTAGTTGTGATTTAACATTCATACATTACTGACTTCGAGTATTGTACATTAGCTTATACAGTGCAATTTATAGTTTTTTGTGTAATAATAATAAATGCAATTTACTAAATACTATGATTTACTAGATACTATAATAATAAGAAACCATTTTGAATATCTACTCGTAATCACTGTGAAATTTTAATTCCAAATTGCTAATTTATTTCTTATAAATTAGCAATATTTTAGTGTTCAAATTACAACTAATGAGACTATTATCTTAATTTTACCAGTTTATATAATGATAAAATTTAGTAAATATTATATTGTTTGAAAATATTTTCGAATGTCATAATATAATTGGTGGACAATAAAGAATAATCTATCTATCTATCTAATATAGGTATATAAGAAATAAAGCGCATAAATAATTAAACAGAATTAATTGAGCATTGAAAATGACGTGGTTTATTACGATCTTTACAATTAATATCCTATTGTGCATTGGAAACGATATTGTAGTTAATGGAAAGGCTATTGATGATTTGTTTCCTTTACATATTGTTCACTACAATGATTTTCATAGTCGGTAAGTTTTTTTTATATAATAACATAAGCTTAATTATATATAGTCGATATCAATAGAAACCTTCTACTTTCAAACATTTTGTACCTGATCCAGACTCTGTAGTAAAAGGTAATTATGCACTTTTTCCTTCTATGATTGAGAATAGAGAACCAACTGGGAAAAATTTGAAAGTAGTAGTTTTTTTTATATTATTTATTATAAAATTTTAGATAAGTATGAAGCGTCTTGTGGACTGTGCCTAAAAATACACTAGTATGTGTTTATGTTAGTAAATTATCGCAAAAATACGGGAGATAAACTTAATCATGATATTTGGGGACCTTATGTTATTTGACTGGGCATTATCGAGTTGATGAGCTGATGCAATATAAACTTTGAGTACTGTTTTGACTTCAAATGAACATTTTGTTTTCCGTAAATTAGTTTAATATTTTACTGTCTAGCCTGACTGATAATGACTGTTTTTCTATGACATTGTGTTTTATTGAAATTTTGTAATAAGTGCATCAAAGTTTAGTGAAGTGAGAACATCTGTATCATTATATCTCTAATCTATGTCGTATACGCTTTCATAAATACCTTATTTATTTTTATTTATTTTTTTATTTTGTAAGCCAGCAAACAGGCCTTGGAATTTAGCAGTTACCGTCATCTATGGGTATTTGCAATGCCAGTGGCATCGCGAACACGCTGCTGTCCCATAAGGGTACTGAACTTAGGTCACTAATGCCGGAACACAACAGAGTTATTATGGCTGCATACTTAAGACCAAAGATGGTCGCCATCCAGATGGTTTTGGGGCCCTACCACGTAGCTTGGGTGGGTCGTTTTGTCGCCTTTTACGATAGGCCGACACCGGCCGCAGAGGTCAGCATTTTTTCTCTGCCCTGCACGGATAAAATAATGCACCCTAACTAATATTATAAATGCGAAAGTGCGTTTGTTTGTTTATTACGCTTTCACGTCTTAACCGCTGAACCAATTTTGATGAATTTCGGTATAGTCATTGATTGGACATTGGAGAAAAACATAGGCTACTTTTTTAAATCCATATGGCAGAAAAACGTTTGCCGGGTCAACTAGTAACTCATATTTATAATATATTACATTTACCCTTGACAAATTACGCGTAGGTTTTCAGATTTCGGTAATTCTATTTCCTCATGATTATCATATTTTTTACATCATATCATGAATACATAATGTATTATTTCGTTGTATGAGCCATTCATTCAGTTTTAGTAAGAGCTTTTGAGTAAAATATATTTAACTAGCTGACCACCCAAATGTTGTTTTGTCAAAAAATTCATTTTCGCGACAAAAAGTAGCCTACAATGCGATTCAAATAAGAATAGGAACGTCAATGACCTCTATCTGTCAAATGTCACTAGAAAAGTACGGTTTGGAACTAAACCTTATTTGCGTATCAATAATGGGGAGTGGAATTGAAGTTATAAATACAGGTAGGTAACATACCTAATTTTATTTTAAAAAACAGTTAGTGGAATAAATATTAAAAATCTATGCCAAGACGTCACAACATGGCGCAGTCGATCCTATTCTTATTTGAAATGCATTATATCTTCTTCTCTAAAGTCCAATCTACCGTTTTACTGAAATTCATCAAGTAACCGACAGAGTTACTTTAAAATTTATAATATCAGTATGGATTCCTTTTCATCTCGACTTAACCGTCGCAGGCGACTGAATTGACAATCCATGAAGTTCCCGATGGTGGTCAGGCGTTTTGCTTTAATTTATTTCTCTTCGTCACTATTAACACATCTCTTCTTTATAAAATGCATTTTATAAAAAAAGACGTGTTAATTTTTGTTCTGTGTTACAATAAATTTTTCGATGGGCTCACTACCAGGGATGCTGAAGACCGTGCGAAGTGGAGAAGAAAAAGTCGGAAAGCGGACCCCGGGCGCCGAAGCGAGAGTTTGGGCTGCAACCGGGAATTAACGCAGAGATGATGATGATGATGACAATAAATTTTTCGATATATATGTAATGAATTATTATTTTATTACGAATAATATACATTACAAAATCTGCCTCAGACTCAGATAGACCCCAAGGGCAAGCTTTGGATGCAACTGATAATAACCACTGAATGATAATGAGTCTATTAGGGCTAACGAAGTGTTTATAAATAAATTGAAATAAATCTAATCGTAAATTTCTCACTTAAAGTAAATTAATAAACAAGTGCCGACATTCACCTTTAAAAACCTTGGAATTTATACATATATAATATCTCGGCATATGATGATAATGTCACGGAACCGCGCAGTATATAAAGAACGCAACAAAGACTTAACTTATAATATTTGTCAATTCTACTCCGAAGTTGAAGAAGAAGCACATGGAATGAATGATATTCAATAAATTTTCAGTAAACCGTGCTAATAGATTGACTACCGTGCAAAGTGGAGAGAAAGAATAGGAAAGCGGACCCCTGGCATCGGAACAGAAATCCAGGTTACAATCGGGATTTAATGATAGGATAATGAATTAATATCAGTAATATGCATAGACATTTCCAACGACCGTTTGAGTAAGAAAATTTTAGATCGCATTGACAAAAGTAGCTCGTAGTAGCTGGATGAAAACAAATTACGATCGAGTAGCGTGATCTTGTAAGGACTTTGTCCAATAGCGAGCGACTTAAGACATTGATGATGATGATATGTTTTCCTTGTATACCAGGCTTATTGTTATACCAGGCTTATTAAGTTTAGTCATCATACTTCCGTTAGCTTCATACAAGGAAACACGAAGACATTGTTTGAATATACATAGTTTTTATTAAGGCGCCTGACCCAAAATGAGGATCCTAAAATTGTTCTTCTTTTGCCTAATCCCTTTTAAGGCAAATCCTTACCCCCCTTAAGGGTTTAAGTTTATTAAAATAAATATTAAATTAATATTTATTTTATTTATAATTAATATTAATACTTATAATAGGGTTTAATATACTTACCTGCAAACTTGCTTTCGTGTTTAATTGAAATAGTTTTTGTATAGAAATATAAGTAATATAGAAAAAAAAAAATAAGTAAATAAAAGAAATTTCGATTTAATCTAGTAAAAAAAAGATCGATGAAATATTATCGATATAAGAATATTTAATTTTAAATGACATTTTAATTATTATCTTCATCATCATCATCATAGCGCTGAATCCCGGTTGCAACCCAAACTGTGGCTTCGGCACCCGGGGTCCGCTTTCCGACTTTTTCTTCTCCACTTCGCACGATCTTCGGCATCTCTGGTGGTCAGTCCATTGGCACGGATATCAACCCTTACAGCGTCAAGTCAGTACTTCTTGGGTCTACACCTGCAGGGGCCCGGCGGAGGCGGCATGGCCAGATATAATTTGTTCCCCACGTAAATAGCCGGTTGCCGTGAAACGTGGCCATATCAGCGAAGACAACACTCCTGCTATTTATTCGCAATGTCACAGACATGAAGGCTGCCGCGAATGCGAGAGTTCCTAACGCAGTCCTTCCGCGTTACTCCACACATCCACCGCAGCATATTCATCTGCGTGACTCGCGGTGTCTGCTTGTGTCGCTCCACACCAGCCACGCTTCACACCCGTATAAAAGGACAGGCCTAATGATGGTCTTAAAGAACTGTCCCTTTAACTTAACCGGTATTTTGGTGTCACAAATGACACCAGTCACCTCACGCCATTTGGCCCATGCGGTAGAAATGCGTGCCTTAACGTCGCAATCAATGTCACCAGACGCGCGAAATACAGATCCCAGGTATATCACCCGTTCCGTGCATTTGACCGTATCGCCGCCTATGCGCACGGGTGTGGGATCTGTGGATTTTAATTATTTATTATCTTATTTCGATAAATATCGAACAATCTTCCCAATATCGATAAATAAACGCAACAGTTAACAACACTAAAAGTCAGTTAAAAATGGGAACAGTTGTCATCTCGACTGTACATGCGCAGAGCTTCACTTATGCCTAACTTCAGGCCGGCCAAGAACCGTCGGCCGTACTATACAATATTTTAAACGAGAGACGAGCGTCAGTTTGTCGTTGTACGTTCGATCGTGTGCTTGTGATTTTATAATTTAGTCAAGAAAATTTTTGTAAAAAAAATGCCAAGATTATGTATTTGTGCAGATCAAAAAAGGTCTAATCCCACTAAAACAAATGAAGATGAGGCTACTACAAAAAGTGCATCATCGAAGAAAATAAAGTTGAATACCAGTGCGAATGTGCGAGAAGACGTTGAAAAACATTACAAGGTCATCGATTTTTTGCTTGTTTTCTCAACTATCGCAAGTTTAGTAAAATGTGCTCAGTTTGGTGGTTCAATTGAGTTCAAAAGTTGCAAAAAAGAAGGCACTGGCTTTCAAATCCAAGTGAAATGTGCTAATTGTAATCCACGCTTTATACCGTCGAGTGAGAAAACTGGTCATCGCTATGAAATCAACACTAGATATGCGGACGTCAGGTTCGGGTATAGCAGGCTAGAATAAGTTTTGCGGTCTCATGGACATTGCAAGTAATTTTCTATCCAAACCGTCTTATTTGGATCTTATAAAATCTATTTGCTGCTGCGTCAAAACGACTGCTGAAAAATTTCTTCTTTCCGCCGTAGACGAAAAAAAAACAGAAAACAAATGCAAATTCGGAGTCTGACACTTAAGCCGTTTCTGACGACAGCACGTGGCAGAAGCAAGGTCCTTGTTTGGCGTCACTTCCTTGATTGGATATTGGTCTGGAAAAGTAACTAATATTTTCATAAGTAGTTTGCACTGTCAGTTTTGCAAATTATGGGAAAAAATTAAATACTGCTGAATTTGAAGAGTGGCATGAAGAAAATGTTAAAAATAATGAATGTCAAGCCAATCTCATCGGACCATCAAGTAACATGGAAGTTAACGCTATAATCGAAATGTTTCGCCGCTCAGAAGAAAATTGCGGAGCAAAGATCAGCAACTATATCGGAGACGGTGACAGTAAAACTTACGGCAATTTAGTGAAAGCTGAACCTTACGGTGAAAATTTTACTATAAATAGAAAAGATCAGGCAGTCAGTAGTAGGTCACATGCAAAAAAGAATGGGAAAACGTCCACGTGATCTGATAAAAAATACTGTAGAAGATAAAGTTGTGAAAACAGGGAAAAATGCTGGTAAAACACGGCGAAATAAAGTACTAGGTGGCAAAAGAAAACTCACCGGAAAAGTCATCGATAATTTGAGTCGATACTATGGAGCAGCAATAAGGCATAATTGTAATTTGATAGAAGAAATGAAAAATGCAATCTGGGCAACGTTCTACCACCACCAGTCAACAGACGATAACCCTCAACACGATAAGTGTCCGAGCGGTGAGAACTCGTGGTGTCCATATCAAAAAACTTTGGCTACAAGAGGAGTGGAAAATTTCAGATATGTAATACTCCACTTCCACAAAAGGTCTTACAAGCGATCAAACCGATTTATGAAGATTTAAGTAAAGATGAACTTCTGGAAAGATGTCTTGGAGGTTTTGCTCAAAATACCAACGAAAGTTTGAACCAGCTAATTTGGAGAATTGCAAAAATATTATATGGCAGCAAACAAATTGTTGAATTTGCATCCTATGTAACTGCATGCACTTTCAACGAAGCTGCTAGTGCTTTTCTCGCCCTTCTGTCGGATATGAACGTCATCGTCGGCCCAAGCGCTCATGAATACGAAAGGTTGGAGGACAGCAATCGCATTGACAGGGCTGAGATCCAAGCTGAGCAGCAGAGCAAAGAAGCCAGGATAAAACAAAAACTTGAGAAAAAAGAGGCTGAAGACATCGAAGCTGCTGCAGGGAGTCTACTCTATGGATCTAAAATCGATGATTCTGTGTAAGTTAAAAAATGTAATTTAGATGTCCAACAAAAATGTTTAAATGAAAAAAGAATTATCATAGAATGTTGGGCGGAGGATTTGATGATACTTTAACTAAATTTTAATGGTTTTTGATTTCAGGTAATTTCCGACCGAGAGTGAACATTGCATATTGTTATTTTTCTAAGACGTTCTGGGGCAAGCTCTGTCATTGGCTTGTTTTTCAATATTTCCGCATGAAATAATTACAGAATATTGTTAATAATGTACATGTGGTTTGAATAAATTTCATACTTTTTAAGAATTTCAAAAGAAAAGTGTTTATTTTTTACGCTGAAACCCTTACCCCCCCCCCCCCCTTATCATTTCATAATAATGAGACAGAATACCCATATTATTCTTCTCTTTTGAACCACTTAGCAACTTTTTGAATTTTACTACGTGAAAATCTTTATCACACAATTTTTTACATATGTTTGTACAAAACAGATTATTAGGAGTTCAATATTAATATATGCACTATTAGATAACATAATCATGCTATCTTATTTAGACGCAATGAATGTCAATAGGTTAAGTTTATCTTAATTATCCAATTTAAAATATAATAATAAAGACGTAGAATCATTGTGATAATTTTTCTTGGATGTGAGTTATTAAGCTTGTGGGTGTAAAAGATTCCTTCAAAATTATTCAAAACCAAGTCAATGTTATCTGACAGTGATGCAAGGTTCCTAAGTCCGAAGGTTCGGACAGCAGTTGCTCTTTCAAAAATCAGATTCAGACAATTTTCTTGTAATAATAGCTAATTTTATCTAGACTAGCCCCGTGCAAGCACACTAGACACTATTAGTTAAATACCAGTTACAAACTTTCGTTACAGCGGTTGGGATCCGTAAGTTTTAGGTACCAATGGGAGTAATTCTCTGCGCAGGGGTAAAATTTACCAGAGTCACATACTAGGGGTGTTCAATAAAAAGTGACAATGAATATGACGCAATTATCTTTTATTAAATGTTATTTTATTTTTCGATGTAGTCACCTTTTACGTTTATACACTTTGTATATCTTTTTTCTAAAGCTAAAATCCTTTTTTCAAAAAAATCTTACTTCTGGTTCCTTAAAAAATCGTTTACCGGGGTGACTACTGCGTCATCATCTTCATATTTATGGCCCTGAGATGTTTCTTTGACCGCGGAAATATATAGAAATCACTAAAAGCTAGGTCCAGTGAATATGGTGGATGTCCCATCAATTCGAAGCTAGCTTCTTGAATGGCAGCCACCGCTGGTGAAATAAAACTACTTTAGTGAGTTTGCCACACCGTTGCGTATTTCCACACGCAACTTTGTTATTTGTCCTGCGCACAAAGTAATAGTGGCTTCATGATTAAGTTCATATTCAATATTAGTATTCAATCGTTACCACTCCTTGGCTGTCCCAGAAAAAACAACCCATGATTCTACCGGCAGATGGAATCGCCTTAAATTTCTTCGGAGTAGGAGTCGACGGTCTCTTCCTAGTCATGAATTGTTTTTTCGTTTCCGGGTCATAAAAGTGAAGCCATGTTTCGTCTATAGTTATCAATCGAGTCAAAAATCGGTCAAGATCTTGTTGTAACAAACACAAACAGCTTTGTGAAATTCCGTCTCGTTTGTTTCTGCGCGTCAGAAAGTTTTCTGAGCACCCAGCGCGCTGACACTTTTTTCATACCCAAATGATTGTGTATAATATTATGGACATTGAATACTTCCTATAAAAATCTTCATTTCTTTTGATCTAAAACAAACAGTAACACGACAACTGCCAAGGCAATGTTTTCAACTTTTTTAATCATTTGTTCAGTCACTATCGATGTAGGCCGTCCCGTGCGGGGGTCATCGTTAATGGAAGTTCTTCCTCGCTTGAACTCAGCACACCTACGCGCAACCATAGAATATGGAGTAGCATGAACCCCTAATGTTGCTCTCAAGTCTTGATTTACCAGCTCCGTAGTAAAAAATTTCAAGCAGAGATATGTTATTACCGTACGTACTTCAATTTAATCAATTTTAAGAACACGTTCCGACACGACGAAAACAATAGACTTCTATTTTTTAAAAACAAAAGAGAATTGATTGCTTTTATTATTATTATATCTAATGTCTGGGCTATGCCTTCCAGTATTTGTTTCCTTTCCAAGTAGAATGTATCCCATTATCACTATTTATTGAACATTCCTCGTATTCACCTTTTACCAAATTGTATCCAAAAGTTTCTTAAACATCTCTTAAGAGACTAACAAAGTGACTATCACATATGAATACTAACCTAGTTGGATTCGATTCCCTTGACATTCACTACTTAGGCAGTTTTTGTTCCCTAATGTACATATATAATAACATACTTGCTACGTACCTACGGTGATTTAATAACATCTATGTATACTGTCCTTTCCTTCTAGGGGCCTAAATCTAACAGTGAGACATAGGCTGTTATTATTCTTGTTCCTTCCGTATCCCATATATATGAGATCTATACAACATTTTATGTGCTATTATTATTATATCTCTAAAATAAATCTAACTATGATCTCCGAAGAAATAGCTTAGTTGTAACAGAGATGAAACTGATAACGCAGTCGCTTATACGATATTTATCCACTATTTTTATTCTAACCAGATTTCAAGAAACTTCAGTGAAATTCGCAATATGTAAAACAAACGATTCAGAATGCTTGGGAGGCTTTCCACGTCTATACTATGAGGTTATGACATTAAAGGACCAGTATCCAGATGCTCTCGTATTGGATGCGGGTGACTGTTTCCAGGGCACATACTGGTACACGATATTCAAATGGAATGTGACCCAATATTTTATTAACATGTTGCCGAATGACGCACACGTAAGTTGTCGCTTGTATACGGTAATCTCAAAATTATCATGATTATAAATTAAAAGTTTTGTTTTACTACTTCCATAATTATAATTCTCTATCAATATTTCATACAGTCTACGAGTACGTGCGTAGATGCAAGGTATAATGCTATAAATAGGTCACCTGCTCGATTTCCAGCATAAATATATCTAATGGGTATATTTTCTCATCATGAGCACTTAGGTGAAGTAAATACCTAGTCAGGTCATAAGTATTGTCACACAGTAAAAACTTTTCTTTTAGAATGCTGGCCACAAAAAAGTTTATTAAATTCGCATTTCGAATTGTTCATGAAAATAAAAATGTATACTTTTTCGAATTTTACTCATTTTTAAATATGGAGTGGACGCTTAAAGAAGACCGTGTTGCAGTTATTGCGTTGCATCGTTGCAGTTACGCGCCAATTCAAATTTTTAACATACTGAAAAATTTGAATATAACCAAAAGATTCGTTTATCGTACCATCAAACGATACAATGAAGACTCTAGTGTAGATGACAGGTCAAGAAGTGGTCGCCCTCGGTCTGTTAGGACTCCAGCAGTGATAAAAGCTGTGAAGGCACGAATTCAAAGAAATCCCAAACGTAAGCAGAAACTGTTGGCCCTTCAGATGGGGTTAAGCAGAACCACGGTGAAAAGGGTGTTAAATGAAGACTTAGGGCTTCGGGCATATCGAAGAAAAACAGGACGTCGTTTGAATGCTCGTCTAATGGACCTGAGACTGAAGAGATGCCGCGCTTTGTTGAAGCGGTACGCGGGAAAAAAATATCGGGAAATTCTTTTATCGGATGAAAAAATGTTTACCGTAGAAGAGAGCTACAACAAACAAAATGATAAGGTGTACGCACACAGGAGTGAAAAAGCGAGCAACCGTATTCCGCGTGTCCAACGAGGTCATTTTCCATCCTCGCTCGTGGTATGGTTGGGAGTTTCTTATTGGGGCTTAACAGAGGTACATTTTTGTGAGAAAGGTGTAAAAACGAATGCTGTTGTGTATCAAAATACAGTCCTGACGAACCTTGTGGAACCTGTTTCTCATACCATGTTCAATAACAGGCACTGGGTATTCCAACAAGATTCGGCGCCAGCTCATAGAGCGAAGAGCACACAAGACTGGCTGGCGGCGCGTGAAATCGACTTCATCCGGCACGAAGACTGGCCCTCCTCCAGTCCAGATTTGAATCCGTTAGATTACAAGATATGGCAACACTTGGAGGAAAAGGCGTGCTCAAAGCCTCATCCCAATTTGGAGTCACTCAAGACATCCTTGATTAAGGCAGCCGCCGATATTGACATGGACCTCGTTCGTGCTGCGACAGACGACTGGCCGCGCAGATTGAAGGCCTGTATTCAAAATCACGGAGGTCATTTTGAATAAACTTTAATGTCATAAGAATCTATGTTTTGTTAAGTTCATTTTGGTATATGAATGGTTACATAATGAATAAACTTGTTACAATTATTTTACATTAAACATGTGACAGAATTTATGACCTGACTAGGTATATTAAAATGAATATCAAAACCCATCAATTTGTCTTGGACAAACATGGTTGCCATTCCATGTTTATCCAAGTTTCCCTTCCAATATCCCAATTTTTCCTTCGTATATTTCCAATATTCCCTTTTATGGAGAGCAGTAGTGTGATCATTCAAAGTATTTATAAATATAGAATATATACCTATAATTATGACATAGGAATATGACGGGCCGCTTAGAATTTAGCAGTTACCGTCGCCTACGGGTGTTTGCAACGCCAGTGGCATCGCGAACACGCTGCTGTCCCATAAAGGTACAGGAACTTGGGTCACTAATGCCGGTACACAACACAAGGTTATTATTGTGGCATACTTAAGACCAAAGGTGGTCGCCATCCAGACGGGCTTGAGGCCCTACCACGTAGCTGGGGTTCTTTTGTCGCATTTTACGACAGGCCGATCCCGGCCGCAGAGATTAGTATTCTTTCTCCGCCCCTGCACGCATAAAATTTCTCCCATAAACTAGCAAATAACACATACGAGTACATATAAAAGTGGAATAAGTATTAACAATACGATCAGTAGCTAAATTATGCGTACTTAATAGTAAACGAATATGATTACTTTATCTATTAACATAAATGTGAACGTTTAATTATAATAATACTAAGATGCAAATCATGATTACGCAATAAAAGTTGTTTATAGTTGTAACTTGTTAAGTTAAGACGTTTAATTTTATTTGTAACTCGCAGTAACTGAATCAGTTGTATTGTTAGAACAATTTTTAAGTAAGTAATGTGGATAAATACGCTTTTCTAGGCTCTAGGAAATCATGAGTTTGATGACGGTATAGAAGGCTTAGTGCCATATTTAAAGTCACTACAAGCGCCGACACTAGCTGCCAACTTGGACACTAGCAAAGAGCCTTCAATGGAAGGATTATATCAACCACATACAATTATTGAGAGAAATGGACGAAAGATTGGCATTATTGGATTGATCACTACAGACACTCAGGTAATTCGGCTCTCTATAAATAGTCGCTAGACATCTATCTCCTTAAGAAGTGTGCTTGAATTCTGCTTAATGGATGACCAACGGCCCAACGCAAACCCACTGGCAAACTTAACCCTTGAGCTTCTTTTTAACAGATAAAAGGATTTATGTATTTCTGATATAATACGAGTAATAATCAAAATATCCATTCTCCAATTTTTTTATTTCACTTTTTGACGATCCTGTGTAACGCCTTAGTAATTGAAACCACAACAGGGGAAGTCATGCGCAGCACCGGATTTTTTTTAAAGAATCTCATCCCGCTAGCAATACAAGCTTCCATTTTGGACCTTGGTGATCACTGTCACAAAGTGAAAAAGGGCTCATTATTTCCCAATTTAAGTATATTAATAAAATAATAAACTTGCTTTATGTGTTAATACTCTTCAAAAAATCTTTGTAAATTAAATTATGATTTATTTTATTGAATTCTCTCAGTATATTTATTTAAAATTGAAAATTAAAGGTGAAATTCATTTGTTTAATTTCATAGGAATCATCAAACGCTCAAAAAGCAATCTTCCTGGACCCAATACCAATAGTAAGGCGAGAGGCAGGTCTGTTGAAGAACCAAGGAGTCGATATTATTATAATATTGTCACATTGTGGTATCGATGTAGATAAGTAAGTTTATGTGAAATGCTGATATTTTTATATTTATAACAGCAAGAGTAATCTTTATAGTTAGAAATAAGAAATGAGCTACCCATCACAACCCTAGAGGGTCATAAGGTATTCACGGACTATAAAATAAATCAAACAACTACTGTTTATATTCTTGTAGAAAAGCTAATTTAGCTACATTTTATCCGTTTTTCATAGAAATTCAAAATCACCGAGAGGTGCTGGTTAAAATGTATTGAAATTTTGCAAAATACTGCATCAAACGAAAAGGAAACGCTTAGAAGAATGAAGACATAAAGCTCTTGGTGAAGATTAAAGTAAAAAGTCATATTTTGTACCAATAGCCAAATACATATGTGGTTGTGTCGCTAAATATATTAAAAAGTATTTATCGATAGATCAAAATGTTTACTAGTTATTTATTTTATTGCTGTAGGACAGCAGAGAGGCTGACGGCCCACTTAGAATTTAGCAGTTACCGTCGCCTATGGGTGTTCGCAACGCCAATGGCATCGCGAATAAGCTGCTGTCCCATAAGGGTACAGAAACTTCGGTCACTAATGCAGAACACAACACAAAGTTTTTATGGCAGTATACTTAAGACCAAAGGTGGTCGCCATCCAGATGGGCATGAAGCCCTATACGTAGAATAAATAGTCATTATGTGGTCGTTATCGCAGTAAATTATGGATTTTACCAATTTATTAATAGTCGAAACTACCAAAATCAATTTTAATGATAAATTGAATAATAAATAGAAATAACTATTAGCATCACACGTGTTTAACCAAATTTGCAGTAATACGGACATCTCTGTATTCTGTCTTGGTGCATTTTAGTAAAATACATTACCTAGTGCCGATTCCATAAAGCATACTATGGCCAATAAAATTTATACTATTTATAGAATTGAGTTAGCTGAATTTTATCTTAATAAAACTGGAACTTAGACTTAAGAAAACAGATTGATATTTTTCTTTTTCCGGCTAAGAAAATGAGTCAAATGATTTATCGACGTTTATGTCTACTATTATTGCTACATGTCATCGTAATAATTTCAACAACACATTTAAAAGAGCTTTTTCGTTTTACAGAGAAATAGCTACAACTGCTGGTGAAAATATTGATGTAATTGTTGGCGGACATACACATACCCTATTATGGAACGGTAAATCACCGAGTAATGAGACAGTAATAGGTCCATACCCAATATTAATTCAAAATGAGACAAACCCTGATCATAAAGTAAGTATATATCCAATCACATAGTATACTGCTTTTCAGTATGCACTAATATATACTAAAAAGCAATAACTTTGGTGATTATAAGTACCCTAATACTACGAAATACTGCGGAATCAAATTTTCATAACGAAATTCCAGTGGTAATTGTGTCAAAACTAGTAGCTATAGGTAGATTTTTTTATTGCTGTAAGCCCGCTTAGAATTTAGCAGTTACCGTCACTTAGGGGTGTTACAACGCCAGTGGGATCGTGAATGCGCTGCTGTCCCATAAGGGTACAGGAACTTGGGTCACTATTGTAGGAATACAACCCAAAGTTATTATAGCGGTATACATAAGACCAAAGGTGATCGCCATCCAGACGGGCTTGGGGCCCTACCACGTAGCTAGGGTGGGTTGTTTTGTCGTCTTTTACGTTAGGCCGACCCCAGTCGCAAAGGACAGTATTCTTTCTCTGCCCCTGCACGGTTAAAAAAGATAAAATAGATTAAAGTAAAACATATTAGCATACCTCAACAATAACAATTTTTTAATATAACATCAGCAATAACAAATACAATTTTTGTAATTTATTACGGCATGCTTTGGTAATTTAAGATTTTAGTTTCCTTAAACATTTATCTTCACTTATAAAACTATTCATAAAATATAAAATTAAATAAAGAACTCTGTTTTGAAAGAAAGAAAAAGAAATGTTTATTTCATACAAGTTTTAAATAATCACATGAAAAGTAAATGGAGTCCTGAATGGGACCTAGCATGTGCGTAAAACCAGCTCTGGTTTTCTGCCAGATTCGTGGAGTGATATTACTAACATTAGTTAAAGCTAAGAATCTAAATGAAAATAAGGAGTTAGGAAAAAAACATAGTTAAACAAAAATAAATATATACAAGCTTTTAAGAAAAAGAAATAATAACGTAATGAATTTTGTTGCTTAATGTACAAAATAAAATTATGTATTGTTATAGTTGTATAGCTATTACAATGATAATATCTAATATATAAAATTCTCGTGTCACAGTTTTCGTTGCCATACTCCTCCGAAACGGCTTGACCGATTTTGATGAAATTTTTTGTGCTTATCCGGTATCTATGAGAATCGGCCAACATCTATTTTTCATCCCCCTAAATGTTAGGGGTAGTCCACCCCGAAATTTTATTTTTTATTTTTTGACATTTTATTATTTTTATGGCAGAACAACGTTTGCCGGGTCAGCTAGTTATCTATAGATAATATAAAGAATTACTTTAAACTTCTTTTCGTTACAAAATACTTATAATTTCTGTAGTAAAAATTGTAAAATCATACATAACGGTTTTATTTGTAGGTTCTGATAGTTACCGCTTCAGCGTTTAGCAAATACTTGGGCAATATTACAATATATTTTAATAAACATGGTGAGCTGCAATCGTTTGTGGGAGAGCCTATATTTTTAAACAGGTCAATTCCAGAAGGTAATTTATTTTATTAAATTATACATCGATATACGTCGACCAAGTTTTAATAAATACTCAACCTTACTTTGTGAGCGTCCACATCGCGAATTAAGTAGCTATGCTAAATTTCTAATTAATCGGGTGTATAATTTTAGAGATCACGTGATGCATATTTACATAGACATTTATACAAACATTTCAGATTCAAAAATTAAAGGACTAATGAAACCAATAGCAGAAAAGCTAAATGATTTGGTTAGTGAAGTTGTTGGGTATGCTGATGATGATATGATTCTGGAAACTTGTTCGTCACAAGAATGTTCTTTGGGTAATTTAGTTGCGGATTCTTTTCTAAGCCTAGTAAGTATTAAAATTTTATTTTCATTCCACTTGTAATAGGTTTATTAAATGGTATCCTAGTACCTTCTGGACATATAAACATATCCTATTACAAATAAAATATAGAAATTTTATGAATAGTAAAAACAAATTATGATTAATTTTACTATTGAATGCTGAAGCTCAAAGTATAATAGATGGGTACAAGAACAGGCGTAGACCCAAAAAGCGATTTGAAGAATGTGTGAAGCATGATACGAGGGTTTATGAAGAGACAGATGATAGCCAGGATAGAGCAAAATGGAAGAAAAGACATATTATACTGACTCCAAATGATTAGGATAAGGCAAAGCTAATGAATGAATAATAAATTATTTCTACTAGTTCGATCTATTCTAGTATCCAACCCTGTAAATGTATAGCTAGCATATGTACAGCCTTTAGTTATGAATAAAATATTTATTATATTTTTAGAGTAAACAAATTCCATCGAACTTGAGCCACGTTGCATTTATAATGAGATCAAATATGCGAGCATCAATACCTAAAGGAGGTGAGTAGCTTATACATAAACATCAGCCCAACAACAGAAATAACATGGTTTGGCTTAAGGTTTTAATCCTGAACAATTAACTAGTTTCATGAACATTTTCTACATACAATCTTAGACACACAAAGTTTTCAGCTGGTGACTTGGGCCTTACTATGGTTATGTCTTCTATTTATATATCAATCTATATATTGGAAATTTACCACATATCTATAAAAATCATATTGTGAGAAGACTTCGAGGCGGGTTTTGTATTTTTAGTACAATTCTCTTCAAATGAAGAACAGCTTTCACATAACGAATACTCGTATTGACTTTATTGCTATTGAAAGAATACGAGTATTTTTAGATTCCAATTCTTAGTGGTGTTTACGGAAATCTTCGTCCAATTCTCATCTGAATATTATATAATCTCTTCACAAGTTCTTATTATGTTAAACAGGTTACAATTCACCAGTTGTCACTGCTTGTCGAGGGGTGTGAGCTTTTGCGGTACCCAACGCGCTTCTTCTTCTTAGTCGCTACGATCTTAACAGACCGGTCGTGGTCGTTACGTAGCTTTGCTGATACGATTTATGATATCTCCCCACTTGCGTCTGTTGTACTCGTGGACGGTACCGCCCACAGCGGCTATGATTTGGTCGGTCCATCGCATGGGCAACCTTCCGCGCGGTCTGCGGTCTAGTCTCTTCCACCTTCCCTTGAACGACTAGGCGCTCTATGGACTGGTTGTCACGACTCGAAACGAGTTCGAAAAAGTTAAGTATGCCAGACTGTACTATAGAAAATAGACGCTGCTATTAAGCATCAGCCGAGTTCTTGACGTATCGAGGCGTGTGTGCGAAATTCGGTCCATGATACACCAAGCATTCTTCTCCACCACCACATCTTAAACGCATCTATCGTTTTCCTTTCCAGATCTCGTAATATCAACGTCTCGCATAAAACGCGCTAATTGTATTTTTTTATTGCTGTAGGACAGCAGAAAGGCTGACGGCCCGCTTAGAATTTAGCAGTTACCGTCGCCTATAGGTGTTTGTAATGCCAGTGGCATCGCGAACACGCTGCTGTCCCATAAGGGTACAGGAACTTGGGTCACTAATGCCGGAACACAACACAAGGTTATTATGGCGGCATACTTAAGACCAAAGGTGGTCGCCATCCAGACGGGCTTGAGGCCCTACCACGTAGAAAATTCATGAACTATTTCAACAATTCGCTGTTAGTTAATGTGTAACTTTTCGGATATATTCCATAATTTAATTCTATATCTTCCACTACTGATTTTTGATGTTTTGAACAAAGTAAATTTACTAACACTATTATCCATGGACAGCTTGGACGGCGGTTGCCTTCTTAGACTCTCTTTCTTTCTAAAATAACCAAGCCCATTTTATTACCATTATATATGGTACCTGGTAGCTCAGTGGTATTACCAAAACCAAACTAGAGATCTCGGGTTCGAATCCCACTGTGGCATGTACCGCTTATACAGTTTTTCTCACCTAAGGTGCATATTACAGAATAATCATCAATTACTGACGATGAAGGAAACGTGACCAAATTACTGAAATTACCGTTATGTGTAACCCGCCAATCCGCTTTGCACAAGCGTGGCGCGTATACTATTCCATCCATATCGTATACGCGTTCCCTCTAAGGTGAGACCCAAAATCCCACAGTGGGACGGTATGGTTATATATGACGACCAAAAATTCTGACCGACTGAAGATATTTATACAAAAAAAATTAGAATTACATGCAGTTAGAGAATACATACTCTCGTTATACGTAATAGTTTACTAAGTAAAAGTAAATTTCTTTATACGTACTACTTTAGCGTCTCAATATATAAATACCCCTATTAAAAAATTCCAGCAATAACAAGAGGGACTATTATTAACGTTACACCATTTAAGAACAAAATCATGTCGTTTATTCTCCCTGGAAGACATTTACTTGAAGTATTAGAGCGAACGTTGACTAAACATTGGGTAAAGAAACCTTTTATTGGTCCTTGGGTTCCCCATGTTGCAGGTAAGTTTGTTTTTCACATCACAAGCTATTTAAATGTCTTCGAACGACTAATTGCATTAAATAGAGAAGCATGTCATAGGGTGAATGAATCTCTTTCGACTGGTAGTGCCGCAGTTATACTAACGTCTCGTGAACCTAGCGTACAAAGAAATACCTGGATGGTTTTAATAGGTATACCAGCGAAGTTCATTGCCTTACCTAAGAGCTGGGGGACCAGACAAATTATATGGGAGTCTACATTACTTCCTTGAATAAAATTCTACTGTTACTGAGGATTCTGTAACACTGCACTTAATTGTGCAAGAAGTGTTATAAAATTGATGATGTAGATGTGATTTACAGGAGGCGAGCGTTTATCCCCTTTTCCTGGAGCCTCTTCTCTCTGGTAAGAGACGATTCTCAAGAACATTCGAATGTTTCTACGTTAATTGTGTACTCTCCGGAATTAAAGTGAGCTTCCGGGTAAGGTTTTCCCACCGGAATACAATATTGAGGTTTGGTGGTTTTGATTTTGCACGAAATGGATCGTAATATTTTCGTTGGTCGTGCATAATTTACTAAACACGTATATACATTTTAATCCGTCTCTGATGTAAGCTTAATATTCACGTGACCAAATTTAAATCTGGAAAACACGTTTCGCTTAATCGTGGGATTTGTGCGTTTGATAATATTTCTGATTGAAAAATATTTTTTTCAAATCAGGATGACGTTAAATTCTATAAATAAATGTGAAAATAGCTAATAACTAGGACATGTGGCGTAGTGATAGCGAAACTGGTTCATAAATCATCCAATGACCTAATAATTATGCTCGAAGTTTTTTAGGACAAAATCAAACTGAGAACAACAAGTTATAACATTATGTATCATTTTGTGTAGTGTTAGTTTTATAAAGTTTTTTTTCTGTTAGTGATTGTTAATATTTTTTGAGTATTGTCAAGTCATATTCAGATTTAGTGCATGTCGATGTCCGTGACATCGCTCTTCAAGTCTATTAAAAGAACGGCGCTGGTTTTGTATAAAAACCAGCATTATGCTGGTAATAATAATAATTTTAGGACTTTTCAATGAACATGCTTATACGAGTATATACTATGTTCTTTGTTTTTTTATTGTGTCTTTGTACTTGTCCTAAATAAATTATTTTTCTTTTATTTCTTTCTTCTTTCAATCTGATAGGCAATGTTCCGGTCATGATCATCGCAAGAACTCGACAAACGCTGTCTGACTTGCGGACAATTATGCGCGAGCTTTCCATAACTAAACTTAGGGAAACCTACATTCAGCAGTATACTCGTACATTATTAGGGAAATTGTTAATTAAACTTTTAAATTTTTTTCAAACTAAGTTTTTTTCAGGTCTAAAAGTAATCTTAAATACAACATCAGGACGCGCGGAATCTGTGCTGGTGAAAGACGGTGATGAATATCATCCTCTGAATCCTGATACAGATTATCGGGTCTGCACTTTGAACTTTTTTTTAAGAGGTGGAAGTGGATTCAAGGTAACACAGTTGCTATAAAACCACTGTTATCAATAAGATACAAAAATTATTGAAATCTTCTTCTCAACGCCCTTGTTCTCTTGACTATAAAAAAAGCTTAAGATCACCCTACCTCGTTCTTAGGGTGACTTAAAAGCAACTGATAAATTACTCCTGGAAACAATCAAACCCAGGATTTTTTATTTCAAGCGTTTAAAGAATAGTCGGACCACAATCCAAACTTATGATATCCACTCAGTTTCCAAGGGAATGTTTAAGTGTCACGAAAGGGCACAGGCACATGGGCGCGCAAAAAATTTGACAATGACAATATACAGCGAAGTACTTCAAGGTGCAATATGAAAATTTTAAACGAGACTACAGTGAAACACTTCGAAGAAAATAAAACGAATCAAATAAGGTACATTAGAGTAATGACCACTCACGTAAACAGGCTGACGGTCCACTTAATAGTAAGCAATTACTGTCGCCTATATATGTATGCGACGCTAGGACCACTGTAAACACGCTGCAATCCCGTAGGGGTACAGGAACCTGGATCATTAATGCCGGAACACAATACAAGGTTATTATAGCGGCATACTTAAGACCAAGGGTGGTTGCTTTCCAGACGGGCTCATGGCAGAGGTTAATTTTTAATTAATTGACAATATATATATTTAGAATTTTGAATTTATTGTGAAAAAGTTGATTAAATAATTTCCCAAATAATATTTAAACGCCTAAGGGCAAAAAGGCACAGAGAAGAAATTTGGCAAATAACATCATGTAACTACCTACATTTTGACCAATAATGATTATGATTTCTTCACCTGTGCACGAAGTAAAAGTCTCACTACTATACAGGAGTCACTAAAAACTTCAAAAACTTTATTTTCAGATGATTCAAGACAATTACCGCGACGCGCAATCCGTAGGATTCAATGAAAAGGTTGTAGAAGAATACGTTAGAAAAATATCACCTATTGATCCTTCGAAGCTTCTAGAAAACAGATTAATTTTAGTGTCGTAATAAATGTACTATTAAAAAGAGTAAATAATGTAAATAAAATTTAAAGTTGCACTATATTATTCCACTATCCCAAAATAACTAAAATATGTGTGAAAACTAGATTTGATTATTTGGTCTAATTTCTTAACTTACGCTGTGTAGATAAAGGTTCACCCGTCCATGACGCTTCTGTTCCGTTCGTAAAATTTAAATTAGCTAAATAACTGAGTGAATATCCGTTTATCGTCTTAACGAAGTATGAAGTTGGGTGGATAAACATATGTTTCCACGGTAAGGTAGCACATGTGCCAGTTTTTTTTTTATCTATATCTCTTTACGAGAGTATTCTTAATCTATACATCTATACAAATAAATAAAATTGGAGGGTCTGTTTGTAATATTAAAATAACCGCTATTTACTAAGTCCATTCGGATGTATACACGGTACATATACCAAAACAACATTTTTTACAATTTTTGTCTGTCTGTCGGTCTGTCTGCTGTCTGTCTGTTTGTTCCGGCTAATCTCTGATATGGCTGCACCGATTCTGGCGGAAGTTTCACTGGCAGATAGCTGATATACCAAGGAGTAACTTAGCCTATTTTTATTTTAGAAAAAAAAAATAGTTTTTGTTAAAAATGATAAGTTTCGGAAATTTAATAGTCCAATTTAAGTTGACCTCAGATTTATATCATCAATCATATGAAATAGGGTTCAGCTTAGGCTGGACATTGTAGGTTTTATTTTTAAAACCATAATAAGATTTATTAAAAAAATGCTGCCCAAAGTCACTATTCCACGCGGACGGAGTCGCGGGCACAGCTAGTTATAAATAAACATACCGGGATGAAACACATACAGGGCCATCCAGTCTCAAAATAAGTAGCATAGAACCTGTGATATGGGTACTAGACAATTACTACATACATACTATGTATTATTTTGTAAATACATATTATATACAATAAACACCCAGACGCGAGACGTTAATCGAACCCGTGATCTCCGCAAGGGTACCAAAGTGTGATAGACATTTGACGTAGATACCATACAACTAAGCGAAACGCGGTTGAATACTGGATATCACTGCACCCGGCACGGTCTACTTTCAACCGTGCAAAGGCAGCCCCAGCCGCCATTCGCCTCTTACAAAACCAGTGGATTGCTAGGTACCATCGTCCCCGGTCCCGATTGTCTCGAGTTCAACAATTCTATATTCGTCATTCACCTACTGGCTGATACCAGCCATACGGCCACATTTAATGGCAACTGCCTACTTAAAGAACTTAGAGCTACAAATAAAACAAACTAAATATGAAAAATAAAACTTAAATTTTGCCCTAGAAAGGTTCTAACTCAGCATGACGGGTTAAAAAACCAGCGCTGGTCTTTCGTTAGATCCTGGCCGTGACGTCACGTTAACAAAATTTATTTTTAGAATAGTAAAAAAAGACCTGAGCTATCTTAAACTAAATTTAAAAAACAATAAAACATAAGTAACTAAGCAATCGAAAGATAAAGTAAATAAAAAAACATGTATATACTACTATATAAATATATATAAAAGAGAAAAGTAGAATAACATACGGAATGCTAAAAGTATATCAATTAACCTTCATAACGTGCATGTAATAATTCCTAGTATAATATAATAAACATAATGTTTGTGGCACAAATTAAAACGCACTCATGTCAAGAGCTCATATCAGATCCACTGTCTGCTCTCGCTGATGCTCATACAGGAACATCATTAACTTAAATTTAAAACTATGTAAGTTCCTTATGGGTGGCGGAATATTATTCCAACATCTAGATGCGAAGTATCTAAAGCTACATAAAAAAGCGACTGAACGATATCGCATTGTTTCGCTCTGTATTGAACAATGACGAATACCGACAGATTTTTAGAGCCCGCCCAAAGCTTGACGTATAAATACATGGGCGATTTAAATTTAATCACCCCAAATATTTAGCAAGCGAGGTGAAACTCACGGCGGTGCTTTATTTTCAGCATTGACCAACCGTTCAAATATGGCGTCACATGACATCTAGGCGGTATATCAAAGCAGTATCGAGCATACGCATTTTGAACCCTCTGGATCATTACTTACGTCCTTGCCAAAAAACGCGGACCAAAGGCTACGTCTGAGTAACTGAACTGTGGTATCATTAAAATGTGCGAAGCTCAAAAAAGGATCTTACATATTTTCCGGTGCACCCTGTCAACACGTGCATCAGTAGACATTATTTCGATTACATTAACTTGTGACGGGGCGCGCGCACCCAGCTCACCTCTGCGTGAGCAAGAAGATTCCGGGGCTCATCACCTCGTCGGATTTAAAGAGACCTGCGAAAGCGAGCCGGTGTCCATCGGTGACCCAGCCTGACTAATTCGTCGCGTCCCGCGGCCTCAGCACTTAAGGCCTGTGGAGGATCACCGTGGTGGTTTTAGTGGGTATACAGCGACGTGCGTCCCCCAGCCTAGAAAAGGGAACGCACGGGTGCATTGCAGAAGTGCAGAAGTCTTACGCTACCCCGCCGCCCGTTCCTACATGGCAGGGTGTGCGTCATGCATCAACTGTCAAAAAAACGCCAATAAAATTACATATCATTTTATTAATCTAAGAATATATGAAGTATTTATTTGGCACGACAATTATATTAGTAATTTGGTATATTTATCATTTTTGGTTATTAATAATAATCCTCCCTTTAATCTTAATATTAACAGGAGAATGCTTCTTAAGATATTTTTCCAGCGCATCTTGGTCGCGGCCGATCACGTTCACATTTTTCTTATACTCTTTGAACATCTGAAAAATATCAAACGGAATACAGTCAGATTACAAAGTAATTCATTTTTATTAAATAATAAACTACTTCTGGTCAACCTTGGTTGCAACTTGGAGACCAATAGGACACCGCGGAGCGTTATTATAAGGTGTCGCAGTTGTATGGATACCCTGTCGTGGATATACGTGTTATTTTTTCTTGTGCCGACATTGATTGTAAACGCATGAGGAATATGGTATATTGTATTTGACTTGGCTCAGTTTTCATAAGAGGTTAACCCTTATGCCGAAAAATTTGTTTTCCTTCCTGTCTGTAAACTAGCGATAAGTAGATTTCTCATATTTTCCGATGATGAAACACACTAGTTTCTGCTTAATATTATTGTAATATTTTATTAATCTTTATACGGGCTTTTTAAAGCTGGATTTCAGCATACAGGCACACGGCCTAGTAGCATGTGGTCACTGTCACCTATGGACGTTTGCAACACCAGAGGCATTGCCGTCGGGCTGCTTGCGTCGAAAGAATTTTATAACGCCTTTTATGAAAAACCCCATTGTGCGTCGCTAAGAAAACCTCAGCCAGAAGCTCATTCAAAGTCCGGAAAGTACATATCGTATGTGGTAGGCAAATTTTATCACACTCAGAGACTAAGTTAGAGGTCACGAGTTTAAAATCCATGATACCAAACGGCACTTAGGCAGTTTTTCTCATGTGCATATTATAACACAAATGCCGCGCGTAGGTACTGATGATAAAGGAAAACGTTGTGAAGAAACCTGTACACTGAGATCACCGGTATGTGTATCCCACCATTTCCAAGGATAAGTGTGTCGGGTATACCTTACATTCCATCTATGGGAAGGCCCGAGCCCAACGGTGGAATGTTATATGCTGTTACTATACAAATAGGTATCCATCAAACGGCAAATTGTTCTAAATCGGTTTAATAACTTAAAATAAAATACAAACTCCATACCGTAAATCCATCTCCACCATCAGCCAAATATGCTGGAGCGATGATGTGGTAATAAGATTCTTTGTCCAATGGAGTATCGGAGTCTTCGATAGTAACTGAGGTAACCCTGTCACCTTCAGGCAACGTCAAATTGTATGTTACTTTCAAACCTAAAAAAAAACAAACATTTTTTTAGGAGGAAGAAGAAGGAAAACTCCTTTACTAACTTATGGATCTTGAGACGTTATACGTTGATAGAAATAAAGTACAAATTCCAATAGAACAGAAGATATACAATTAATGTGAATCTAAGGCATTATTGCATATTGATGTACATTTAGCCTACGCACGGTCCTTTTTCATAGAGCATCGCGCCTAATATTGGCGAGACATCAAAATGGATCGTCTTCAATAAGCTGCAGTATCGAACTAAGTTACGATAAGTCAAAGACAAAAATTATAAGGAATAGAATGGAATGGAATAGAATATTCTTTATTGTACAAAAAAGATACAGATTTCATTATAGATAAAAAATAAAACGTACAATTGGCGGTCTTATCGCTGAAAACGATTTCTTCCAGACAACCTTTGGATGGACAACATATACGGAATTTTATAGCATATAATATGGAATATTCTTCTGAAAACGCCGTATTTTTTAGTTTTTTTTTATAAAATTTCCATTACACATTTCAAATGTTACTAATACTGATTAATTATTAGAATTTTATAATATATATCGGATAGGAATAATTATACGGGGTAATTTCACGTTGTCCTTCTAAGATATAAGATAAAATAGTAAGTTATATTTACCAGCGACTTGTAAAACCCAGGGTCCTTTGAATGGGTCATACGCCCAAGCGTCTTCCACACTCCTTTCTAAAGCTTCTAAAACATAGGCCCCTTGTAAATCGAATGATTGCATTCGATCGTAATATGGTAGCAGTTCGAATATTGTGCCCTTTGTTATTTCTGAAAGAAACAATATAGATATTTGTAATTTCAATAATAAAGTATAAGTAAATGCAAAAGCTAATGGAACAAGCCTATAAAAATCTGCTGTCAAGCTATTATATGTCCTACGTGTAGTGCCAACATTTGTGGATATAAATCTTATATCTTTAAACGAGCAATTCTTGTCTAGACATATATATACTTATATAATTGAAATCTCGGAATCGGCTCCAACAATTTTCATGAAATTTAGTATACGGGGGGTTTCGGGGGCGATAAATCGATCTAGCTAGGAATCATTTCTAGAAAATGTCATTTTATTCGCTTTTTTTTATTGGAAGAAAAATAACAAAAAGGTGACTCTTCCTGACATCTATCGGCGAATAATAATACTATTTTTTTTAAATTGCTTTAACGACACAACAACACTTAAGCTATTCCAGCAGATGGCATTGTTAAGTAACACAAAGTCAATGAGTGTTTGCTTTGAGGTTAGACTAAGAAAATCAATTGTTAATTTCCAAAAAACACAATTTATAAAAAAAAAATCATCCAGCTGGTACGAATAAATTGGGACATTTCAAACAACGCCATTTAGTCCCAAAGTAGCATAGCACTTTTATTATAGGTACCTACTAGACAACTAAAATAATACATTTATCCTTTTTTTGTAAATAAATACATATTATACATAAACACCCAGATACGGGACGGAAATCAACTCTATGACCTCCGCAAGCATACCGGTGTGCATTAGTTTGTACGCCACGGAGGTCGTCAGAGGGTAACAAGAAGTTTGGAAAGATCACAAGAAAAATGCATAAAATATTCTGTGACAATTCAAACAGCGTTATCTAGTCCAAAAGCAAACAGGAAAACACATTGATTAAGGATACTAGAGAACTGATAGACATATAAACTTTTTTCTTTTTAATTTCTTTTGTAAATAAATTCATATACATTACTAGTAAATGTCAATATGTGAAATTGAGAAATCGTCGAAAAATGGTGATCCATTTATTATAACTTAACGTAAAACTTACTTCCTTTAAGGATTGATGATTTAATATTCCCTCGTTGGATGAACGATAAGTAATGTTTGTCCGGATCCACTTTTTCTTTGCCCTGAAACAGTAAAATAAATTACTTTTTGTAATGAAGGCGACATATTCAAATTTAAAAGGTAGAATAAACACGTAATCTACTAGAACGTATTTGTCTCAGGCTTAATCAGAAGAAGCGGAAAAACTTCAAAACACATTACAAATATTAATATTAGGTCTTTACCTATGAAATTGCCGTTTTGTATGAAAAAATTTAAACGAATGTTTTTCATGTATTTTCTATTTGTATTAATCCAAGTAATCACCCATGCAATCAATGCATCTTTGCCAACGCAGTGGCAGTTTATTGATGCCTTTCTTAAAGAAATCAGCTGGACGGGAGGCAACAAATTCTTCAAAGGCATTTTGTACTGCCTCTCGGGTATTGAATTTTTTTCCCTCCAAGAAGTTATCCAAATTCTGGAAAAAGTAGTAGTCTGTAGGCGCAAGGTCTGGTGAGTAGGGCGGATGACGGAGAACTTCCAACCCCAGTTCTTGCAACTTGGAGACCGTCTGCTGTGCAGTATGAGATCGCACGTTGTCGTGCAGGAGCAGCGGAGACGAGCGATTGACCAATGCTGGTTGGAGATGTGCGAGCTTCTCCATCATTGTGTTCAGTTCTTCACAGTACACATCTGCAGTAATGCTCACCCGGTTTGGTAAGAAACTGTGATGAATCACACCGGCGCTAGACCACCAAACAGTGACCATCACTTTTCTAGGGGTAAGTTTTCGTTTAGGGTATTGTTTAGGTGCTGAACCAACATCCAACCAACTTGCTGAGCGCTTGCGGTTATCAAACAGAATCCATTTTTCATCGCAGGTAACAATGCGGTTCAAAATTCCTTCATTTGTGTGTCTGTTGAGCAGTACAAGGCACGTCTCGCGTCACGCGTACTTCGCGCTGGCGATCATTGAGTTCGTGGGGCACCCATTTGTCAAGCTTTTTTACCTTGCCAATTTGACGCAAATGGACCAATATTGTTTTGACGCTAACTTCGAAAGCTGCTGCTAATTCAGCCGCAGATTGTGTATCATCAGCTTCCACAGTCGCCTTTAATTCGTCATTGTCGACCAAAGTCTTCGGAGGACCGCGAGGTTCATTTTTCAGGTCGAAATTCGCAGAACGGAAGCGAGCAAACCAATAACAGTTGGTGCGTTGGTTTGTAGTGTTAGCTCCGTAACCGTGCCGCTTGTGCCGCGTTGCCGCCACGACGGTACTCATATTCCATAATTACTCGAATTTTTAACGTATCCATGATGACGAAAAAGATTGAAATGCGATGAAAATGTAACACTAATCAATAAACAAATGACTACTTTTGGAAAAAGAATTCCATGTTTTTAAAATAAAATTAATTTGAAATTAGAATTCTTAGCCAAACAAAAATTATTTTCATTTGAAATGGCCAGTACTGAAGAACGGCAATTTCATAGGTAAAGACCTATTATCTTCCATTTTCAAAATTTTAATTACTAGCTAGAACATGGATATAAAACAAAAAAATGCTTATTAATTTGCAAACTACATAAATAAAGAAGTGATAAATGGGAATGTTCCTATAGATGGTTCTATTCTTCTGTTTAGAATAATGTTTCTGCTGTATCATCATCTCTCTCTTTTTTTTCTCTAATCGGAAATCGAATGATCAGTACAGACCACGAAGAAGTCCGAGGGAAGCCAACGTGGTTATTTTCGGCTCACCGTGCTAATCCTACGGTATCCGCTTTTGTGCTGCTGACCTGGATGTGATAGCCAGAGGCGGCTGCAATGGCATACCGACTAAAACTCCGGTCGCCACCCTTAGCCTCACGTGGGAGGTCACAGGATCAACTTGATTCATATCTCTGCGACGTCCAGATCGTGAGTCATCTGAGGGAAGTGTCTCAGGTAACACTTTCCCCAATAGGTAATGAAGTATTGTGTTTCGAACTACTTACACATGCAGATGATATTTGGACACAGATTTGTGATAATACAAGGCCAATATATCCATATAAATAGGTCTTGTTATCTGTTATTTGTTATCTGCAAAAGTAAAAGAGTACTTACGTATTCAACAAAAGCATCTACAAGCAAATCGCCGAGGGTGCACTCTCCATACACACATTCGTCATACTCTAGTGTCGTAACTGTTTCTCCAACATCGACGTTTTCAGCATCGTGCACCATTTTTGCATATGGCGCTAATTTCGCTTTTATATTTTTATCTGTAATAAGGTAAAAGCTTTTTTCATCTACTTTTAAACTTTTCATACATCCTAATATTGTTTTAAAGTCCGGGGTGTTAAGATCATGGTATACAGTATAATAAGGTGTAATTGCGTTAAAGACAATCTTATTAAGATTATTTTTCTATGACTGATGTGCGTACCGATTATTTGAAAATTTCAAACATTAAGATTTTATACTTCAGTCTAATTATGACGTTTAGATTCCCAAAGCGACACCAGCCGCTTCTCCTTGCTAACGGATGCGGCACTGAGATAGTTTTCTTTATTGAATAAATTCTCAATATTTTTTGAAAAGGAACTTTCAAAATTCTTCGTGCGGGGGAATAAGAATACGGATCCCTGAAGCCGGGGACGGTCTGGCGTAAAAGGCAACAAAACAGCCCTAGCTAGTAGAGTTCAAAGCCCAACTAGCCAGATGGCAAACACCCCTGATCTAGCATGCCACAATAATAACTGTTGTAAAGTGTTGTGTTCTGGCATTAGTGACCCAGGTCCGAGTTCCATGTTCGCTAGAGGCGCAAACATCCATAGGCGACGATAACTGCCTACTATTAGTGGGCCGTCGGCCTCAGCAATAAAAAAAACATGCCGCCGTAATGATCACTGATAAGTCGATGACTAATACAGTTTCTTACTTTCAATAAACTATAGTTTAAATTTACTACATTTACAAGTGTTTTCGGGTGAACTTTAGTATATTTTAATTAGGTCTTGACCTTTTCTCTAATATTCTGGTTTGCCGTTTAGTATATGTTATAATGGAGTTAACTGATAGTCAATCGTCACGGAGCTTTAACTATCATACGCAGGGCCGTCTATTTTTTAATTAAAATATCATTTCGTTTTTTTTTTTTTTGGGCGCCGTCTACCCGCCGTAGTGCGGCGACGGCGCTGTTCTTACGTGGCATTATAGCGTGGCACCAACGTAGAATTTCCAAGTATGAGTTTGATGTGATTTTCCACGTGAGCTGTGCACCATTCATTTAATTACACATAAAATACTTATGTTGTGAAATGGTTCAATTTTAACACGGCTGTACAGAGATATATACGTAGCAGCACTTAAGAACAATATCTATTAATTATTAATATAAACCAGATACCTAAATACCATTTCTATAATTACATTATTATAAATATTCTACTAAATTTTGTTTATCACGTTTGTTTACAAAATAAAATCATTGATTTATAATTATACCTATTCCTTTAATTCTCTTCATGTTTTTATGTTATATCATTTTTATTTTACATCTACTTTGTTTTATTATGATCTATAAATACAAGCCCTTGACTTAACAATATCACTGATCTTTGACTCAATTATTATTAAGTTGTGATAACATTTTCATTCGGTTAATTATGAGAATACCGCACAAGGTAACTTTGTTCTGTTTTTAGTGTTATAATTTTAGATAATTAATATATTTTAAAACGTTATTTTATTATTACGAATACTGCACGAAGGTCTGATGTGTCGAAAATTGTCAACGCTGAATTGTGCTATGACTGCTTGACGTTCTGGAAATTCAGACTATAATCAATCTAGAAGTAATGGAACAGGTTTTAGATAATTCCTTTTTTTGCGTACCTTCCTCTATTGATCTATCCAAGAATATAGGACCTCCTTCCCATTTTACGTAATCTCCTTTGTAGTCGAAATAAACTGACAAATTACCCATATATTTGGTAAATGCGGATGCTTGTACAATCAGTACCTGTAATTTACAATTAAGATGAATATTTTACAACAATAAAACTTTATTTTAACAGCCTGTAATAAAAGTAACAAAGCTATATTAAAAAATAACTAATAACGAAAACTTTAATATAGCTTTGTTACTTTTATAGGATGTGTTTGCATGGTCTGAGCCAACGAGATTATTACTGTTATCCCATCTAGTTTCTAGAGCATTTTATGAGTGAAAAAAACAAATGTATTGTTCTTTCGCTTAGGTCACAAACAAATAATGTGTTCATCGTGTTTTTTTTTCTGGGTGGTGGTTAAGTTGGTCTATTACTGTTGGCTAAGAAAGTCATCTTCAAGCGGGCCGGCGCCAGTCGGCGTCACAAACAGGCTAACGTCACGTTTCATGATCCCATCGGTCTAGGCGTACAAAGTAACACCGAGGTGACTGTAGGGGTATACCACCAATGCGCGCCTCACAAGATACGGGGGAGCACGGGCGTATTTCACCTGCAATCCCACAATACCTAGCTGCTCTTTGCCCACTACGGGATATGTATTATGCATATTTTCCTAAGATTGAGTCACAAATCTCGTCATCAATAAATACCTTGGGCTAGCTTTAACTTAAACGTCCTTAGCGACGTTTGCGCTGTCACGATTGTTCTACGGTGTTCTATATTATAAAGAGCCGGAGTTTTTGTTACTAAGCATAATTAGTTTTATATACATTGATCATATATTTGTACCTTATGTTTATTGTCGGCTGCGGTCTCAATAAATACAGGGTAAGGTCCTTCAACAGTCTCATTGCTTGGAGATGGTCCGTTCCAGAGTAAGGAATGACTATGACCTCCAACTATAATGTCTATGTATTGTCCATAATCTCGGGCAAGCTCCCTGTAATGATAAGCTTTTTTTCATCGAATTTGTGTTGCTTTTATGGATACATATTTTACTGTTTTACGGACCGTCTTAAGTATATGATGAAATCCTTTGACAAATAAACATATTTCACACATATATTATATAAGCAGAGAAGTGTTAGAATTCTATACTCAGTGAAATACCGTTTGCAGCTATCTGTTACTTTCAGTTTAAAGATTGATACATGGCAGCTACAGCATATAAGCAAGTTATACGACGACAACAGTTTATTATTGAACTTATTATTACACGAACTTTAAATAAATTAAACCATGGTCCTTAAATAATAATATAAAATGTTATTGCGAATTCCGGTTTCACTTTAAGAATATGATGACTACTATAATCCTGCCGAAAATAAAAGTCACCTACATCTCATTATTAATTCTCGTCTTCATTATTCGTCCTGGCTATTTTCAAGTTCTAATAAACAAGTGATAAGAGGTTATTTCAATATTCAAGCTATTGAACAGGTTATGTCCAGTTTATTATAAGACTATCTACTATTCAAAATATTCGCAAAACGTTGCTGTTTATAATTATGTCGTAATATTTTATCGCTGTTTGTGTAACATTAACATCATACTGCAATAAATATCAAAATTAAAATAATACCAAATACTAATCAAAAAATAAAATTTGCCAAAGCTAGAAGAAAATGTCATAATTTATCATTCATAAAGTCCTCTATTTTTTATAATAACATTTTGAAACAAGAAATGTCTAAGTATTTTTTTTATTTTTTATATTTTCTGGTACTTTATTATATACCTTTGGAGCCATACATAGTAAACTTTATGCACTAAGTTTTATATAAGTGTTACTTTTATGAATGCATATTTTGCTATAATCGCGTCTATTGCGTTTATGCACTTCTACGACACTCTTGAATATATGACGATTTCTTCTAACAAATAAACATATTTCAAATATATATATATATATATATATATATATATATATATATATATATATATATATATATATATATATATAAGCAGGGAGGTGTTAGAATTTTATACTCAGCGAAATATCGTTTACAACTATCTATTATTTGTAGTTTAAACATTTCTCGGATGTAGCATTTTTGTTGTTTAAAAGCAATATTTGTGTCTGTAGAGTTACCCCAGAATATGGTACAGCACCATATTCTGGCACCATATCTTAGTATTGATTCTACTATTCCGTAGTAGGCTGTTATGACAGTATCTAAATTAACAATACAGGAAATTTTATATAGGGCATAAGCTGCACTACACAACCACTTTTTGTTAATATAAATAATTAATAATCAAAACTCCAAATAAAGGAGAACGGGTTTTTGATTGGTGTATCTTTTGTTCTTTATCATTATGATCAATCCTTGAGATATATGTTTTTTGTTTTCTATTTCTAATATAAAATCTTATTAAGTTTCCCCTAATTCCATACGCTTCTAGTTTATTTAATAAAACATCACGGTCAACATAATCAAAAACCTTCGTCATGTCACAGTATATTGCACAAACTGGTGTCCTAATATCAACCTTAGTTAAAATGGTTTCATAAAAATCTTACTAAGAGAAGAATCCATTGGTCTCATTTTAAGATTACCTAGAAAAAAGAATGGGATGATGCCTAGAAAATGATTTTATCCCGAGGAAACTGAACCAATACCAGACTCCGAAGAGAAGCTAACGTGGTCATGTTAGCCTCGCTGTTGTAACTCTGCGGCCGCATTTGCACTGCTGACCGAGATGTGATGACCAACGTGCTGCAATACGAATCAACTCTTGGTCTCGCTTGTATAATAATAACTCACTTGTCAATTGCAAGCCCACAATGTGATAGCAAAACAATGATATCCACGCCTTTCTTAATCAAGGCCAGCGCTTCTCGCTCGGTCGCTTCTCGCGGATCAGTGAATTCCACATTACCAGGCGATGATAGAGTCTGGAAGAAATGTATAACTTTATTACAATGAGATACAGTTGAGTTTTTTTCTCTCTTTATATGGAATCTACTTTGAGGAATGGTTTGATTTAATATAGTTTTGAAAGTTTTTTGGAAAAATTTGAAATTTGTAAACTTTAGTTAACTTTAACACTGATAATTTCACCTCAAAGTTCGAGCGATTTGTAGCTCTAAGTTGCATAACTCCATAAACTTTTACTTTTCTGTTTATGTTTTTTATTACATTGAGGTTTACATTTTTCAGGGTTTCACTTCTATCATGTGTAAAGTGCACACGTGTTATTGTGGTTATTGTGTTATTGTGTATATAATGTTAGTGGTGTCACTTAATGGCCCCAGCGGAAGATCAGCGCTGGTAAATTCCATCAGCAAATGCTGAGCTGCGACCAATTTGGGACAAATATATAGTATATAATTATAAATTGTAAATAATAACTTTAAGTCCTAAATAAATATATTTTCTTTCTTTCTTTCTTTATAAAATCCTAGGATATTTTACAATGTATTTTTTTATATGTTCTCCTAAATATTTATGTATAATAACAATCGTACCATATCATACTACAATATGTTCTAAGCGCTGGATTAAATAAATTATATTGTTACAATGCACATGCCATTAAATAACAAATTAAGGTGTGCTTGGATTATGGTTACGAGACAACAGCCATGATTGAAATCGAAACGTCTTACCTTAGTGTCGGTCGTGATCAGTCCAATGATACCTATCTTCCTTCCTTTCCTTTTCACGACAATATGAGGTTTAAATAATCCTTTCAAACTCTCTTCTTTGCTTACATCCATATTAGCTGCTACAACTGGCGCTTTGAGTGCTGCAAGGTATGGGGCCAAACCTTCCGGCCCATCGTCGAATTCATGGTTCCCAATGGCCTGCAAAGTGCGCACTTCTTTAATACGACTTCAATAATTTTTCTTTATTTTAACATCATCATTAGATTGGCCGTATCCCAATTTTTTGGAGTCAGCACAGTATTATTTTATTATATTTAATTGTATCCTGGCATGCTTCATCTTTGAAAAACCCTTATTTTTTATTGCTATAGAATAGCAGACAGCCTGACTGGCGCCCAATAGTAACCAGTTGCCGTCCCCTATGGATGTTTTCAATGCCAAGAGCGCCGTTACCATGCTGTCGTCCGCGTAGGGATACTGAAATCTGGGTCATTTATGGTTACAACAGAACATTAATATGGCGGCATATTTAGCGACCAGGAGTGATTGAAATCCAAATGGACTTGGAGTGTTCCAGCCCTCGCTACGACTACTACTAGGCCTAGTAGTACCCGGCTAGAATTATTTTGTCGCTTTTTACAATAGACGGCCCGGGCCACAAGGGTCAGTATTATCACTCCGCCCCTGGACGGAGCTCATATCCATAAAATATTATTTCCATAGAATATAAAGTTACTTCTTACATCAAGATTCTTTTACAGTTCTACGACAGTCTCATTCCTCTCAGTGTATCATTTATGGAAGAAAGAAGAATAAATGCTGCCAGTCACAAAACTAAGCCATACCTTTAAACGGATTGTTATTATAATTTAAAATAATTTTCATCAACTTAGCGTTAAATCCCGGTTGTAACCCAAACTTCCGGATTGGTGCCCAGGGTTCGCTTTCCGATTTATTCTTCTCCACTTCGAACGATCTTCGGTATTACTGGTGAAGAGTCCATTGGCACACATATCGCTCTTTACGACGTTAATCCAGCACTTTTTTAGTCTACCCCTCCTGCAGCGGAGGTGGCATGGCCAGACATTTCTTTCTCTTCGTAGGTAATAACAGTTAATTTACCATTTAATAAATATATGTAGTAACTAAGATAAAAAACATTGATACAAAATCAGCAATTTTTTCCATTATTTAATATATTTTTTATTATTATGGTATTTTTATTCCTATTTATTTATTATATACTATTTTATTATTATACCTTTATATGTCGAACTTGAGCGGAGACGACGAAAAATTCGCGTTTTCAACTTACGAAGCGAACTTACTTCTACGACTTAAGTGAATTTTATAAGGAAATATTCGACTTATAGAGGTTAAGATTTATTACAACTTATTTTGAGTTAGAAACGTAAAAATAAAAATCCTTGTTACTAGAAACAATGTTGAACATTATTATCGGTATACAAGAAATACGAGATACAGAGATTATTTCTTCGATTTATACAGGGGAAAAAATATTGTATTTGGTTACAGGGACTCACTAATTATTTCGACTTTCGAGGTTTCAGATTTCGAGCAATGGAGGTTTAGGAGGTGGAACGAAAGGGAATATAACATTTTTCGAATTAAGGAGGTTTTTGACTGATCGTGGTTCAACTTAAAGAGGTTCTACTGTATTATGCTTACATTCGAAACTTACTGCGGACCCCAAGCTCCGCTAGGGCTAAATTACTATGCGCCTACTAGTGTCAATGCACTTACATGACTCTTTATTTATCTTAAGAAACTAGTCGAAGTAAGTGTCACATATTTTATTAAGGCGACTGTTGTGAGATCTCCCGAAACAAACGCATCAAACACCTTATTATTTTACTGGTGGACTCTGTGTTGGTGACTCGCTTACACCCAAATATAACTCATTACATTCCTTGATAGGCATGTCAGTATCTACACAATGCCTTTCAAATTTAGTTAACATTTTGGTAAATATTACCACTGATCACGTAACCGTTAAATTCATGTCAATATTTATCATTTCTTAGGAATTGTATAAAAAACTTGTTTATAAGAAACACGAGTGGATAATAAAGAGTCTATAGCCTAATAATATACAAATAATAAAGGAAACACTGTACACTACAATGTAGCAATAATTCTAATCTTTATAAACGTTATCTTTATGAACTTCAAGAAGAATTGAATGGAACTATAATATTTGGTACCTATACTAAAAATTTCCTGCTTGGACGAAATTAAAAACAATTTTTTTCTTTCAAACTTCTTCTTCCTCCTGCCCTTATCCCGCATTATATGTAGTCGGCACAACATGTTACAAGTTGTAATAGTTGGGCGGATTGCCTGACGGCCAAAACGACGGCGCTGCTACGCAGGCCGCAGCGCGTCCTGGCCGTCAGGGCGATAAGAGTATACCACACGGTGTCCTTCGAAGCGGCCTCCCTGCTGGCCGGATCCCCACCATGGGACCTCGAGGCCAGAGTCCTGGCGCTGTTATACCAGTGGCGCCGGGACGCAACCGAGCGTGGCTCTCACCCCGCGCCTCGCGAAATTGAGGTAAAGCGGGCGGAGATGCGCGACGAGGTGCTCATGGTGGAGTGGAAGGCACGCCTCGCGCACCCCAGTACGGGCCTCGCCACCATCGAAGTGGTGAGGCCCGTCCTGGCCGAATGGCTGGAAAGGCGCCACGGCGCCCTGACCTTCCGCCTGACGCAGGTCCTCTCGGGGCACGGTTGCTTCGGGAGGTACCTGTGTCGCATAGGGCGGGAGATAACGTCGGGGTGCCACCACTGTGGCGCGGGCGACGAGGAGGACACGGTTGACCACACTGTCGCCGTGTGCCCTGCGTGGCGCGAGGAACGCCGCACCCTCGTCTCCCAAATTGGCGCGGACCTGTAGCTCCCGGCCCTGGTTCTGTCCATGGTCGGGGGCGATCCTGGATGGACGGCCGTCGCCTCCTTTTGCGAGGCAGTCAAGTCCGCAAAGGAGGCGGCGGAGTGGGAGCGGGAGGGAGTCCACCACCACACTCCGCTCCCGCCAACGCAGGCCACGTCGTCGGCGCCGGAGGGTAAGCAACAACCTCCGGCCGCCGTAGAAAGCAGCCGCGAGGGGCCCCTCGAGGGAGGATCTGCTGCCGCCCGCATTATTGCCGCGAGGGAGAGGGCCGCGTGCAGTTCCGCGGCCCCCCTCAATTCCTTAAGTCAATACAGGAAAGCGCCGGGGGGACGAAACCCTGACCCCCTGGCACCATCACTTTAGAAGAGGCCCGCCTTGAGACAAAGGGCGGGCCGGCGCTGGCCCGGGCCACGAGATCGCCAGGCCACATATCCGTATGCCCGGGCGTAGGCGATAGGAGAACAGCGGGGTTTTTTAGTGGGTAGTCGAACGGCCGAACATCTTTCCCGAAGTCCCACATATCCCTCGGCCCCCCCGGGCCGGGGAACCCGTCAAGAGAGGGTTTTTCCCCGATACCAAAAAAAAAGTTCTAATAGTTGTGGCTTAGTTTTTACAACCGGCCGCCTGCCTGACGTTAACCCCTTTTTGGGGGAAATCTGACATGCTTTTTATTTTGATTATTTTTCTCGTTTCACATTTTTAGTATTTAATATTTATTTATTTAATTAATCAGACAATTACAATAACAGACATTATGTCCATAGCGGGTTAGTAACGTAGGTTAACTTAATAAAACTAATATTAGTAAACACAGATACAAACCAATTTCTAAATACAAAGTATACAAATAAATAAATGACAGCTACCCCCGGCTTCCAAATATGCCCTGTAACCCTGTGCTGTGCTCCGACACACGCGGCCCAGACTCCAGTTCTCCACAAGCGTCAGCCTTCAACATTGAAAGTTGGACACGAAATTTCGTTGTCAATCATCTAATATATCCTCAAGCGACACTTTTATTGGTTTCTTCTTGAGTAAACAACATCCGAGTGTCGGTTTGGGTGTGCAGGGTGGCACTTTTGCAGGGTCGCCGACTTTTACGAGGTCCGTGCACAATTCACATTCGACAACTACGTCCGGAGGCCTCTAAATAGGAAATTCGCAGTGCCGAGCGTCTTCGAATGCTCCTGCATTCCGTTGCGCTTGAATGCAGACACAGGCAGCTTGCGCACAATGTATCCATCTTCATATATTTTGGTGGTGGCTCACAGCAATCTTCCTCTTGTCAAGTTAGAGGTCTTAAAACTCGCGGCTTCTTTCACAACATTACATAACCTTCGGCGAAGGACGTCGTGACAAGCAGGAATAGCACATAGGTGGATCTTCACAGCACATTGTTGGACAAGGGGACACTAATATCGGACATAGTGCAAATTGCTCGCAGTCTTCAGGGTAAAATCACGCCATTTTTATTTAGATTTTACTTATTTTTTTTTTTGTAAATTTTATATCATAATAAATAAATTTCCACTAGAATTTTGATAATTTTGACTGATTTTTCTCTCAATATAAAATGAAATATTACTCATATAAGGAAAAAGAACGTGCTGTGTTGTTGTTGTGGAAGAAGAAAACGTCATATATAGCTCAGCAGCTATCGTATTATTTATTTTCGAACATATATTATTAAAATTTTTAAATTAGCGGTAGGAGTGTAATGAGTCCTTTAAGACGAAGATCACCTTTCTAAGCAAAATACAATAAAGCAAGCCAAATTTGGTGATACTTATGGCCTCTATAAAATTAATGACTATTTAAATGAAAATGTTGGCGATTTAATTGATCATTAACCGAGAAATGACTATTCAATCAAGTTTATTACGAAAAATGTATGTAATGTTGAGTGAAATGTAGCAAATAAGTTGTAATAATTAAGTGCATAAAGTGCAATTAAGTAAGCATGAATAAATTGAATTTAATTGAAAAACTATTCCTTTTTTCTGGCCATTAACTCGCTACAAAATAATTATGATGATGAAACGATGAAAATTAAACGTCGACGATGGACACAAAAGCAAATTATACATACTATTATCATCATATAACAGTGGTCCCCCGAAGTGTAAACTTTGTTGCTTTCAGAGTTGAGGGGACTGCAGATTTAGAATGAGCTCCCGACTGGAGTTCTCCCGTCGCAGTCGCAGGCAATCCCTTTAGTGATGCAAACATCCATAGGCGAAGGTTATCACCGGCTATCTTGTGGGCCGTTGGCCTGTTTTCCTTCATTGCATGTACATGCGGCGAAAAGAGTAGCCTTAGAACTGCGTGAATATTGAACTCGTGCCCTCGGAGTGAATTGAGTACGATACCTCTTTGTTCCACGTAACTTGACATTTATATTAATAATTTATATTTAGCTGACCCGGCAAACGATGTTCTGCCATATAAATTAAAAAAAAACAGAACTCAATTACGTTTACCCCTATTTTATTCTCTTCAAGATTCATTATCGCAACATAAAGTAGCCTATTTGTTAAATTTGTTTAGCATTTAGTATGGATATTTATGATAGCAAGTGACAACCCTGTCTTACACGCTAATTTGTAACATATTGCGACACAAACTAGATAATAACTAGACCAATTGCTCAATCTAAATGCTGTCATATCAAGATTCAAATGAGAAGGAAGTGAAACATTACGTAGGATCGTTATGTGAATCGCATCGACATATCTCAAGTACGTGTCTATTTAGAAAAAGATAATGCTGATATTGTTCTTTGAAAAGTATTTGCTTATCTTGTTTAAGCTGATATATATTTAAATAAGAAACGATACAAACTCTAATAATCTAATCTAACTGTAGTATCTATTCACTTATAATTTTGTATTCGGTCAGATGCTTTATACTGTTGCATGATTTTAAAATAAATATTTACATCGTTTGAGTATTTATTTATACATCAAACTATTAAACAGCTGATTGGAAATTCGTTATATGGAGGCTTATAACTAATAAGCCTCTTATTTAACATTTCGATTATTTTCAGGGTTGCAGAATTGCGAATAGACTCGAATGTTGTCTTGTCAAAGGCTCCCTCTATATCGAGGAAGGCCCCTACACATACTTCCTGTCCTTCTAGTGCACAGCCTCAGCTCGGTTTACGACGTAGTGTAAAGCCATTTCTGTTGATTTGCCTGGGTTATACGCACACTGTAACCTATGTAGAGGGAATTTCTTCAATGGCCCCTCTCTAAGATGCCTGTCTACCAGTTTCTCCAGAGTTTTCCGCAGAAAAGACGATAGACTAATGGGCCTGTAAGCCTTAGCTTCTTCATAAGTGGGTTTCCCAGCTCTGTAGAGCCTACAAAGATGAGGAGTTAGGACCGAAGTACCTTCTTGCAGCAATATAGGGTAGATGGTGTCTAGGCCGGGAGATTTGAAGGGTTGAAAGCCCGCTATTGCCCACTTTAGTCTGTTTTCATCTACCACTTTCTTTGCCGTGAGCCAGTCATTTTTGGTCGTATGCCTTGTGAGCTCGTCCCTTGTGACTGGTTCCTCTTCGTCGTCGTTGCGCAGTTTGCACCCTGGAAAGTGAGTTCTAAACATCTCGCTAAGAGTGTCCTTTCCAGTTTGCGTAGACTTCCCATTGACATCTTTTACGGACGCTAGTGGGTTTGCCTTTGTCATGGACATTGCTTTGCACAGCCTCATTCCGTCTGGTAACGCTTCGATGGAAGTGCATTACTTTCGCCAATTTTCAGGGTTAAAACATAAACGTCTTTCTTGCATATATTATTCCCGCTACACCAGAAATTTTTCATTCACCTTTACCCTTAGATGCATCTAAATAAATCACACGAATACAACAGTTAAATAATCACATGTCGACTTTTAAGTTTATCTTAGGTAATTTTAGTCCTCCGATATGAATATATGAATGTTATAACATCGGAAAATAACCTGCACGCTGAAATCATCGGTCGACAATCCTCCTTGGTTAAATATGGCGGCATACTATCCAATTATAGAAACATTCAAGTTCAGCGGTGGGTCGTTTTCGTTGCTATTATTATACTTCAAATCAAGGAATCAATAAACTAGATATAATATCATATTTTAAAAAAATTATCACCTTAGTTTTAATATAATAAATACGTAGAATATTATACATAAAATATATAGTTTTCTAACTACCCTCTAATTCTTGCGAATTTCTCAGATGATTAGTGTCTATGTCCTATTTAGGCTAAACAATCTCTGTACCAATTTTTTTCTATGTAGAAACGCTTCACGCGTTCTATTGCTTTGGAAAGTACATCAGCGTTGTGTGGGAATTCCGTGCAATGTGCCCGGTTCAGAGACGCAATTCTCTGATATACCCACTAAAACTCCAGTTTTACTTCACTCACCGCGGTCGGACGAATGGGCATTGCGCGTGCGGAAGGGGCACCTAGCGCGCTCCCGCTTCCTAACCGCCACCTCTCTTGCAGAAATTACTGTCTTGTAGGAGGCAACGCATCCTCACTTTCTTTGGACACCTGAATGCCTGAATTTGAATGCCTGGTAGTGCGGGGCAAGGTTGAAGGCCCCCGACCACGCGGGAGATCACCGATGAGGTGGGCGGACCAAGTGAAAAGCGCCGTCGACGTTCCTCTGCACGAATGCACAAGGAGAGCGGCAATTCGCGAAGAGTGGTGTCGTATTGTAAAACAGGCTACAAAAACCTCAACGTGACGGCCACGACCACTCTGGCAAGAGTGCAACGCCAAAGAAGAAGGAAGCATCGGCTTCACATCCAGCTTCTCTCCTGACCATCGCGATGATGGTTTGTAGCGAGAGTCCCAGTGGAGAAGATGCCAAGTTTAATACAATTTCATTCAAACTGTCACATTCATAATATCAGTATAGATTTTGCAAAAAAGTTATGACGAAACTGATTGTGAACAAATAATAAACTTACGTGAGCATCATGAGGCAATATGTTCATGAACTTTTGAGTGATATTCCACTTGAGAAAAGTGTACCAGTACGTCCCTTGAAAACTGTCTCCAGCGTTGAGTAATATTGACTCTGGCTTTTCCTTTCGAAGCACCTGAATTTCGTGATACAGTCTCGGAAATCCGCCTAAGCATGAATTGTTGTTGAAGCGACATGTTGGAGTCGCTACTGATGTCTCTTCAAATCTAAATCGGAAAATAATATTTTATTAATCCTATATCTTTAAACGAGCAATTCTTGTATATATATATATATATATATATATATATATATATATATATATATATATATATATATATATATATATATATATATATATATATATATATATATATATATATATATATATATATATATAATTGGAATCTCGGAATCGGCTCCAACAATTTTCATGAAATTTAGTATACGGGGGTTTCGGGGGCTATAAATCGATCTAGCTAGAAATATCATTTTATTCGCTTTTTTTATTGGAAGAAAAATAACAAAAAGGTGACTCTTCCTGACATCTATCGGCGAATAATAATACTTTTTTTTTAAATTGCTTTAACGACACAACAACACTAAACATATTCCAGCAGATGGCGTTGTTAAGTAACACGAAGTCAATGAGTGTTTGCTTTGAGGTTAGACTAAGAAAATCAATTGTTAATTTCCAAAAAATACAATTTATAAAAAAAATACCGTGCAAAGCTCGGTCATCCAGCTGGTTTATAATTAAAATTGAATAGTTTAGCGTAACAGTGATAATACACATCTGTAGATATTTTGTGTTTTGAAAATCCGGGATTAAAAAATGAGTTCTCAAAATCTCATTTGGATGTAAGCTAAAGAATAAACGAAACTAGCACAAGATTTTCCTTTCCGAGCAAGCAGACCAATCGAGGTTGCTATATAGTTATATATGTATGCCAACTACCCACTTCATCTCATTTCTTGGATGTCCAACAAGACCTCTAATTGACTGATCCTTCTGCTAGCTCACAGACATTAAACAAGGAATGTTCGGATTTCCCTTCAGGGATTGGAGCTCGGATAGGAAATAAATCTTGAAAAATATCGATGCACAAGACGTACAGAAAATATTATGTTCTATTACATTACGTCCCGGGCTTAGAAGTTTCAATGCAAGCGAGATAAAACAATTGAAAAAGTATAAACAAGTATAAACTGAAAAACACATAGTCGATAAATTAACATTCGTTCAATATTCATTAAATTTATTATATATAATACGTATACACATATCGATCAACGCTAAATGTAACATTATCAAGGCTAACGATTATTCATTAGCAAAAATCATTAAAACAGCATTACGGCCTAAGGAGGTCAATACAAATACGATAAGTTTCCTACCTATTAGTATTATTATATTCATAACAGAAGTGAGAATTAAAAAGTACTGATCAAAATAGCTTTTAACGGATTTTGAGTGTATATTTTATTAACTGTTGACATTAACATTGGTGAAAACGCTGCAGAAAAGTACCCAAATCATCAATACCGAAAATAATTGATTTGACTCCATAACGTAGATAATAGATATGATTTATCAGAAAAATGTAAGCTATCAGCAACCATCTTGAAAATTTTGATGCTGTTGAAAACATCGTGGTAATGATTCGTGCTACTACAGTACTCGTTCGGAAAGGACGCTAAATGTATGACACGAAATATAATAAGCACACAATCTATCATGTAAAAGATAAAACTATTCAAGCTTAAAGTAATAACAGCAATTACATCTGGAAAACCCACAGGAGATAACCACTTTAACGGAATCACAAAAAAGTTCAAAGATTAGCTTCACTTGGAGAATCGGATCTATTTTTTGTCACCAGTAATACTTTCCAGTCATTAGCTAGTTACGTCTGCCAACGCCCGACCTTAACTCTGATAGATCTCCTTAGGATATTCAAGAAATAATTTCTCTTCGCAAGAAATAGTATCATTAACGAGATGACAAATCAGTCCTTGAATACTGACAATCATCACAAAATATGACAGTCTTAAGTATATTGGTTGTTTATTATATCGCCTTGTAGTTAATAACAAAAGAAATGAATCATATAGGAAAAATAGGACAAAATATTGTAATTTTTTTCTTGCTGTCGAATACCAAACAGGCTGACGATCCACTTTATAGTAAACAGTTACCTTCGCCTATGTTAACACGATGTCGTCCGCGTAGGAACTAACCTAGGTCACTTATACCGGAATACAACACAACGTTGTAATGGCGGCAAATTTAGAAACCAGGGATGTTTGGAATCCAGACAGGATTGAAGCCCTACCACCTAGCTAGGGTTGTTATGTCGACTTTTATGACAGCTCGCTGCCGGCCGCAGAAAAATAGTACCTATACACCGGCTGAAAAGTTTAATAGCGAGTTCAACTCATAAAGTATTCAGATATTAAATTAAATAGTAGTCGTATCGGACGCCTAACACCTTCAAGCTGCATCTCATTCTTAAATCTGCATCTCAATAATCCTGACTGTAACACAGTTGACTAGTGAATGTACTCGCAAAAATAGGTTAAATGTATTCCTGTTACTTAAAACTGATTTAAATTGGCGTGAATTTTCTACACGGATAATTCCACGTACAGACTAAAAGTTTCAACTTCTATCTACACAGATTATCCTTAAACTGATCCATTAGACATTTTTAAACTCCTTCCACTTTCAAGTTCCATATGTTTTACTCTTTAATATAACGAATTAAGAACAAAACAACTTACCGTGCATGAAAATCGTTGTAATGAATAATATCTAATTTGTAAAGTCCTTCAAACGGCAAGGCAAAGCTGTACACGTTGCCAAAAAACAATGCAAACACTAAACACAAGTAATAAATCATGTTTATATCTTTATTCCAATTAAATTACGTCTGCATTTAAATTTTAATAGTGCAAGAAGATTTTAAGAGTGCGTTGTACCTCGCCAGACTTAACCGACAGACTGACTGACAATGCAACCAATTACTGACATAAGGTGATACCATTCAAAATCGTTTTGTCAATTGAATATGCGATTATAATTGGGTTTGAGCAGTAAAATTATTAAAACGCTTAAATGTTATTTAGAGATTTATTTATAATGGGGATCTCGTGTAACATATGTTTATTACATAGTTTATACAGCTGCGCTGATTACAAGCAAGCAAAAATACCACGCTTGGCATATTAAGATCGCTGGATGACACAGGTTATCTCTTGGGTATATATTATGTTTACCTATAATGTTAAATTGATTAAAAAATTTTATAGGTGCATAACATGTTTCATCTTTTAGTCCCTTATTCTGGAGGGGACATTTTATTGCATACTCCATAAGTATGCTACGGGGTGTAATCTCTTACTCCTGTAAGTTCCGGGAACGTGTCTGATCTGACCACGGCGTCCGTCATAATTATGACCAAACTCTTTGCCTTTTTGGAGGTGCAGGGTTTCCTATCCTCCAATATAATGTCATTGTTAAAGTTCTTCCAAATACTTCTTTTTACGTACGTCCGTAATAAATGACACAATACCTGCGTTATTCCAGAATTCCATAATATTCATGAGCAAAATGCGTTATATCTTTTATATAAAATTCTCGTGTCACAATGTTCGTTCCCGTACTCCTCCGAAACGGCTTGACCGATTCTCATGAAATTTTGTGAGCATATTGAGTAGGTCTGAGAATCGGCCAACATCTATTTTTCATGCTTAGTGATAAGGTCACTATTCCACGCGGACGGAGTCGCGGGCACAGCTAGTATATTTATAAAATAGTGTCTAAAAAGATGTTAGGTGAAGATTTTTATCCGTGCAGGGGCGGAGAAAGAATACTAACCTCTGCGGCCGGGGTCGGCCTGTCGTAAAAGGCGACAAAACAACCCACCTTAGTAACTACGTGGTAGGGCCTCAAGCCCGTCTGGATGGCAACCACCTTCGGTCTTAAGTATGCCGCCATAATAACCTTGTGTTGTGTTCCGGCATTAGTGACCCAAGTTCCTGTACCCTTATGGGACAGCAGTGTGTTTATTGGCATTGCAAACATCTATAGGCGACGGTAACTGCTAAATTCTAAGCGGGCCGTCAGCCTGTCTGCTGTCCTACAGCATTAAAAAAATGAAGCAAATGTTTCGTGTGGTGCGCCATTAAAAGAAAGCGGTTTGTATAGAGGTATAGAGAAGAATGAAGAGCTAAGAGTACGTGAGCTTGCTACAGCCTCTCAGCTGTTCAGAGCTCATACCAGGTTTTATTATAATATTAATTCAGTAACCGCTTTGGTTAGAACTGTCCATTCTTTTCAAAACTAGGTTAAAAATTATATAAGGTCAAATTATATCAACGGATCGCTATCATTTATATTGGCAAATGACCTCGCATTAAAGCTAGAGAAACTTTCATATGTTGTATTAGTAATAGATGTACATTTAAACGGTATCTTTTACTCTATAAAATCAGTCAGGCATTGTAACTTTTTCCAAGAATTAAGTGGTTTAGTTGAATCGTCTTTTCTCTGCATATGACACCCTTCATTACAGTTCGACTCGCACTTTTACTGATAAACTCAACATACTCTAATTAAATAAACTGCCAATTTGTACATTTAATTGGCCATTTTTGTGAGTTGTCACAATATAAGCGTTTCCTTTCGGTTGCGTTGGAAACATGCTTCAGTACCAGTACCTTACGAAGTATGGTCACAGTACTTCTGTACGCATATTTACGTCAGGAAAGAGCCACAAGGATGTATAAGGAATAAACGTGGCGACTATCTGCCTTCCTTATATGCCTTTTTTGTTCTTGAGGTGGTGAATATTTGATACTCGCTTGACCGCTTGGGAGCAGCCGGGTAGTGTGGAAATCTCGACTAGGTACTCACTACAGATGACAAGGGGATATACGTCGCTGGTACACTCAATCAAACTATGGCAGTGTTCTAAAGCCCGACGCCTGGGGTGGAAGGCATATTCTTTCGCGTGCAGTCATATTATTTCCCGGCAGTGCTAGCAAAATCAATTTGCCGCCATTTAAGACTTATTGGAAAAGTAAACAAATGAGTCCTGTTCATATTCTGGCCAGTACCTATCACACAGCTAGCTATTTTTTTAATTACAATTAGAGTTAACGACAAAATATTCAATAGGTATCTACCGATTTTGAGTATTTTTCGTCGTGCAGGGGCGGAGTGAGAACACTAACCCCCGTGTAGTAAAAGGCGACAAAACAACCTTAGCTACGTGGTAGAGCCCCGAGCCAGTCTGGATGGCGACCACCAGGTCTTAAGTATGCCGCCATAATAACTGTGTTGTATTCCGGTGTTAGTGACCCAAGTTCCTGTACCTTTATGGGACAGCAGTATGTTCGCGATGCCACTGGCGTTGCAACCACCCATAGGCGACGGTAACTGTTAAATTCTAAGTGGGCCGTCAGCCTGTCTGTTGTCCTACAGCTATAAAAAAAGAAAAAATATCTAACCAATTTTGAATCTGATAAACTCAAATTTATTTTAACTCATTACTGGCCACTAAAAATCTTACTACATCCGGCATCTTTAGCCGGGGCCCTTGTTGACATTTCGAACGTTTAATACCGCCGAAATAGTCTGTTTGATGACAATGCGCTAAAACAAACAATAAAACCAGATGATTGTCTAAAAAACGTTATAATAGGTCAGCGGCTAATGGATTTCGAATAAAAGAATTACTATGTAATCTTTTATGAGTTAACGCCCTAGAAAATTGAGCCAATTCAAACAGCGCCATCTAGTTCCAAAGTACACAGTAGGGCGCTTGTGTTGCGCTACTAGACCAGTCACTCTTTTTTTGAAGTGAAACTTTGCGCGCATGAGATAAAATTTTTACGGATGAATCGTCACGAAGATGTGAAACGTTTTTGCCGAAGGAGAGAGCAATTGAGAGAGTGAGAAAGGGCGAACGTAACATGAAGCACATAGCCATGGGGCGAGAGTAGGAAACAAGCGAGTGAGAAAGATCGAGAGAGAGAGAGGTAGAGCGAACGTCGCATCACGCATAGTGCCATAGAGCGAGAAGTGAGAGCACGAACTTATATTGCATATTTTACTTATCATAATCCTTTAGTCAATACAATACCAATAGAAATCGCAACAAATAATGTATATATCGATGAAATAAATTCAAATTAAATTTATAATTTGCATTAATTTTCGACACTTAATATTTTAATAAGAAAAAAATTCATTTAATTCCTAACATATCTTCCCTTTTCCCTCCCTCTAAGTCTCGGAAATCTAAAGCATTCTTTAACTATCTAAAGTTTCCTTTGAAATGTCTAACTAGACTGCTTTAGATTAGTATAAATATAAATGAGATTTAAAAATTAGTTTGCCTAAGAAGTTTCACTTCTGACGTACTATACGTACTTTTTTTCAAGGTACATTTTATTTTTATTTTTGATAAGTAATTACATTAAAACTTAGACTAGGGCCGGGAATCGTGGCCGATAGACGGGCGCGCGCAGCCCACCCCTGCGTCAAGAAGTTGACAGGACTCGTAACCCCCTCGGCTTTGAAGAGGCCCGCGAAGGCTGGCCGGTGCCCGTCTGGGCCGCGGACGAATACGTCGGCCTTGGCACTTACGGCGTGTGAAGGAACACCAGGGCGGTTTTAATGGGTATACTAGCGACGTGTGTCCCCCAACCTGGAAAAGGAGACGTACGGGCGCATTGCACGGGGAGTCCCACTAGTGTGGGAGTAGTCTCCACCAGCCACTCCCACGCGGCGGGGTGAACGTCATGCATTTCCACCTCCCAAAAAAGGTGGACGGTAATTGTATCCACAACCCGCACAGACGCCACTTAAGCCGGATCATAACAAAAGCAAAAACAAATTATTTTTAGTTGGATCTGTGTCCCAACAACGAAGCGAATTTCAAAAAGAAACACTGAAACGTAACAAATTGCTATTTATTCCGAGTCTTTTCTTGTACATATGTTTTATTTACAAAATTTACATATATTTCACACTGATTTTCACAAAGGGGGCCAGTACAAAGTGACTTCATTGTGTGCCGATGCTGGCAACCACTTCAAATATTCATCGAGCAAATCTGGAAAATATAGTAACAAGTGTTAAAAAAATTGTTTGCTATATTGGAAACATTTCTTTATATTTTTTCATACAGGGCTGGAGAAAAGGCCACAAAACAACCCTAGCTAGCGACCAGCCTAGATGACCACCCCTAGTTTCCTTGTCGCCATAATAATCTTGTGTTCGGGCATATGTGACCCAGATTCCAGTTCCTTTACACGAACGGCAGCGTGTTTGCGGTGCCCCTGGCGTCGCAAACATCCATAGGCGACGGCAACTGCTTACTATTAAGTGGGCTCTTAGCCTGTCTGGTGTCCCAACAAGAAAAAATTAAATAGCATAATAATTTGAAGATAAAAACGGCTTATACATATTGTCATTAGACACATATATTGTTTGTTGTATGTAAAAACAATTCAGAGGCAGTTCACCATCGTGCATAGATGGCGTTACTTGTCATAATGCAACAATCTAAAAAATATATTACAATAACGAAATCTTGAATAAATACATATATGTAAGGTGAAAAAGTTTATTCTATAACAAAAATGTTTTTTTATTATTTCACATTACAGACGGATCTACATATTTAAAAAAAATAACAATGCAATAAATAACATACAATTGTATTTCTTTACATGTTGTGTACATTTTTATACATGTTATTATTAGGTATATAATGAAAGATAATGATGATGATGATGAATATAAAGAGAAGGAAAGGCTGAATTTTGTGTCGTATCAAGAAGTCAAATGCGCTTTGTAGAAAGGAATAGAAGAAGCTCCACCGACAAGAGAGGTAGCTCTTAAATAAATAACGACGATGAACCAAACAAATAACTATTAAAACACTCACAGTCCTTCTTGTCTTCCCAAATTTGTTTCAACGCTTCTCGGTTTCCAGCCCTTTTCATTATTAACGCTTTCAAGAGTATCTCTGTTCTGGTTTGTAGTTTTGCCCACGACTTGACCATGGTCGAAGGCGGTGACAGCAGAGAGGCGGCGTATTTACGGAGTTTGGGAAACACCGAACCATCGAGCAAGAAACGGGCGAACCATCTTAAATATACGTAATAGAATATAAGAACAAATATTATAATATCAAATAAATTAAAAAAAAAAGACCAAAAACAAAGAAAAGCAAAAAATACCTCATCATCATCATCATCTCAGCGTTCATCCCGGTTGCAACCCAAACTTCCGCTTCGGTGCCCGGGGTCCGCTTTCCGACTTTTTCTACTCCACTTCGCACGGTCTTCAGCATCCCTGGTAGTGAGCCCATTAGCACGCATGTCACCCCTTACGACGTCAAGCCAGCACTTTTTGGGTCTACCCCTCCTGCCGGGGCCCGGCGGAGGCGGCATGGCCAGACATTTGTTTCCCACGTAATCATCCGGTTGCCGCAAAACGTGGCCGTACCAACGGAGCCGACACTCCTGCAATTTATCCGCAATGTCACGGACATGAAGACTGCCGCGAATGCGGGAGTTCCTAACGCGGTCCTTCCGCGTCACTCCACACATCCACCGCATCATATTCATCTCCGTGACACGCAGTTCTTGCTTGTGTCTCTCTAACACCGGCCACGCTTCACAGCCGTATAAAAGGACAGGCCTAATGATGATCTTATAGACCTGTCCCTTCAATTTTACCGGCATCTTGGGGTCACAAATGACACCAGTCACCTCACGCCATTTGGCCCACGCGGCAGCAATGCGTGCCTTGACGTCGTAATCGATGTCACCAGACGCGTGAAATACAGATCCCAAGTATTTTACTCGGTCCGTGCGCTCGACCGTGTCACCGCCTATGCGTACGGGTGTGGGATCTGTGGAGTTACAGGCCAAGTACTCGGTCTTCGCCACATTGAGCTTCAGACCACCGTTCTCAAGCTACTCCTTCCATGCCTTCACGCGTTGCACCAGCCTACCCCTGTCTGAATCTGTCAGCGCGATATCATCAGCATACATGAGCAACCACGGGGGCTGCTCATGTGAGTTTCTGATGCTGTCTGACAATACGTCTAATACCACGCTGAACAGAAACGGACTAAGGACGGATCCTTGGTGCACCCCAACGGTGATGGGGAAAGGTTTTGTGTCGCCAACAGCGGTCCGAACTACGGAATCGGAGTCATGGTACATGTCTTGGATGATGTCAATATAGGCCTCTGGAACCCTTTTGAATCGCAATGCCCACCAGATTATCGCACGAGGAATACAGTCGAAGGCCTTCTGCAAGTCCAGAAACAGGCAGTGCAGAGGCGTATTCTTCGTCCTGTATTTCTCTGCGACAGTCCTTAGGGCAAAAACTGGGTCCATGGTCCCATGTCCAGGGCGAAACCCATACTGACATCCCGAGACAGTGCACTCCTGCCGAATCCGAGAGTCGATAACCCTCTCGAAGAGCTTCATGGTGTGGGACATGACCTTTATTCCACGGTAATTACCGCACTCCTGCACCGATCCCTTGCCTTTGAAGACTGGAGTAATGATACTCAGCCTCCATTGGTTCGGGATCGTACCGGTGAGGAGTGTCCGGTTGAAAAGGTTGGTTAAGATGCCCACACCACGAGAGCCCATCGCCTTCCAGGCTTCGATGGGGACTCCATCGGCTCCGACAGCTTTCCGATTTTCCATGCGGCGAAGACAATTCTGGACTTCTGCAGGCGTTACCGGTGGCACTAGTCCTTGATTTGGAGGAAGATCTGGCGGCTGCACCTCTTTATGCTGCTTGTTCAGCAGCTCGTGGAAATACGAGCGCCATCTCTCCTTCACCGCGAGGTCCTCGCATAACAGGTTGCCCCCGGGGTCTTTTACACAGCGGCACTTGGAAATATCCTGTGCCGCTTTGACCCTGGAACGCGCCAACTTATATATGAGCTTCTGCCCCTCAGACGATTCCAACTTATCGTAAAGTGGTTGTAAGTGGTCTCGTCTGGCTCTGGCTACAGCTTTCTTGGTGGTGCGCTTGGCAGCTCTGTATGCGTCGCGATCTTCAGGAGATCTGGACGCTTGCCACTTCTTAAAGAGGGCTTTTTTCGCCCTGGTCTCCCTCTGGACTGAGTCATTCCACCACCAAGTCTCCTTGTCACATTTGCGTCCACCCTTAGACTCGCCAAGCACCTTCCTCGCCGACCCAAGGATAGCCGCCTGAATCCTGTCCCAGTAAGCTTGAACCGATTCGCCCTCACCACCGACGCACTTGTCGCCGATGGCAGAGGCGAACTCCTGGGACTTGACTTCATCAAGCAGCCACCACCTGATTCGGCGTTGAAGGCGATCTACACGTTTGCCTTTGGGCTTCACGCAGAGGTCCATGACAAGAAGGCGGTGTTGTGCAGTGAGACTCTCACCGGGTATGACCTTGCAGTTGGCTACATTGCTGATGTGGTGTCTCCTAGTGAGTAGGAAGTCGATTTGGGTAGCATTCCTCCCGCTCTTGTAGGTGATGAGATGCTCGGGTCTCTTTTTGAAATACGTGTTCACGATGGCAAGGTCGGCAGCCGCACACGTATTGAGGATGTCCTCCCCTTCCACATTGCGGCTACCATACCCAAATCCACCGTGAACACGCTCAAATTCCCCACATTTATCACCCACATGACCGTTTAGATCACCGCCCAAAACGATCCCATGTGACAATGGAATCCCACGAAGCACTTCTCCGAGTAGGTTCCAGAACGCTATCTTGTCGGCGTCACTACAACCGGCCTGTGGCGCGTAGGCGCTTATCAAGTGGGTAACTACCCCACCAACAAGCACCCTCACAACCATAAGCCGATCGCTACAGCGCTTCACCTCCAAAATGTCGTCCTGGAGCTCCTCCGAGAGCACTATGGCGACCCCATTTTCCCCACCAGATGCACCCGTGTAGATCAGCTTGTAGCCATTCCCAATGAACCGGGATCTGCTGGCCTTCCACCGAGTCTCCTGCAGGAACGCCACGGCCACCCTCCGCCTGGAGAGTACATCGGCCAATTCCCTCGCGCGTCCGGTTAGCGTGCCAATGTTCCATGTTGCGAAGCGGAGTTTCGATTGGGCTAACGTCTTTAGCCGTGCTCGCCCACGGCACGGCAGCCCTTGTCCACTTGTCACAGAAGTCGGGCGAAGCTTCTGCGCGTCGTTTTGCGGCGACGCCCTATCCATGACTGGACCTTTCCTTGTTCTAACCATTGTAATTATTGGCTGGTTTTGGTTTTTACGGGAGCGACTGCCGTCCGACCTCCCAACCCCAAGAGGAAAAACCGAGATGTGCACTTCCTTGCCGCATGTAAGCTGGCGAAGGAGTAGTCCATCCGTCGCCTTTTACGACTCCCCTGGAATGACCTGGGGTGACCCTATTCTTTTCACTGGCCGGGGTCACACGGCCGAAAAGCAAAAAATACCTAAACCGGAAAAAATACCGCCAGGGCTAAAAAAGTAAAATACGGATAAAATTGCCGGTAAAAAAATAATATATTTATTAGCCACGCCAATTAAAACGAAGCAGTCCATAAAAAAACATCTTATAGAGAACGTTTCGATTCTTTTTTAATCTTTCACTGCATTTATTTATCATTAAAACTAATTTATACCAGATTTTATTAACGTATTTATTCAGTTTATTGAAGGCTCTTTAGACCCGTATTTATCCACGCAAGGTATATAGTGGAAAATCGAGAGATCTACCTATAGTGGTGAACGACAACTGGTTTACGACGACGAAGTTTAAATTTATATAAGATTATTTACCTAGTCAGGTCATAAATTCTGTCACATGTTTAATGTAAAATAATTGTAACAAGTTTATTCATTATGTAACCATTCATATACCAAAATGAACTTAACAAAACATAGATTCTTATGACATTAAAGTTTATTCAAAATGACCTCCGTGATTTTGAATACAGGCCTTCAATCTGCGCGGCCAGTCGTCTATCGCAGCACGAACGAGGTCCATGTCAATATCGGCGGCTGCCTTAATCAAGGATGTCTTGAGTGACTCCAAATTGGGATGAGGCTTTGAGCACGCCTTTTCCTCCAAGTGTTGCCATATCTTGTAATCTAACGGATTCAAATCTGGACTGGAGGAGGGCCAGTCTTCGTGCCGGATGAAGTCGATTTCACGCGCCGCCAGCCAGTCTTGTGTGCTCTTCGCTCTATGAGCTGGCGCCGAATCTTGTTGGAATACCCAGTGCCTGTTATTGAACATGGTATGAGAAACAGGTTCCACAAGGTTCGTCAAGACTGTATTTTGATACACAACAGCATTCGTTTTTACACCTTTCTCACAAAAATGTACCTCTGTTAAGACCCAATAAAAAACTCTCAACCATACCATGAGCGAGGATGGAAAATGACCTCGTTGGACACGCGGAATACGGTTGCTCGCTTCTTCACTACTGTGTGCGTACACCTTATCATTTTGTTTGTTGTAGCTCTCTTCTACGGTAAACATTTTTTCATCCGAAAAAAGAATTTCCCGATATTTTTTTCCCGCGTACCGCTTCAACAAAGCGCGGCATCTCTTCAGTCTCAGGTCCATTAGACGAGCATTCAAACGATGTCCTGTTTTTCTTCGATATGCCCGAAGCCCTAAGTCTTCATTTAACACCCTTTTCACCGTGGTTCTGCTTAACCCCATCTGAAGGGCCAACAGTTCTGCTTACGTTTGGGATTTCTTTGAATTCGTGCCTTCACAGCTTTTATCACTGCTGGAGTCCTAACAGACCGAGGGCGACCACTTCTTGACCTGTCGTCTACACTAGAGTCTTCATTGTATCGTTTGATGGTACGATAAACGAATCTTTTGGTTATATTCAAATTTTTCAGTATGTTAAAAATTTGAATTGGCGCGTAACCGCAACGATGCAACGCAATAACTGCAACACGGTCTTCTTTAAGCGTCCACTCCATATTTAAAAATGAGTAAAATTCTAAAAGTATACCTTTTTTATTTTCATGAACAATTCGAAATTCGAATTCAATAAACTTTTTTGTGGCCAGCATTCTAAAAGAAAAGTTTTTACTGTGTGACAATACTTATGACCTGACTAGGTATAATGATTAAAATCTTTGATTAATAATTGTTATGTTTTGAAAAACTAACTGTGTCGAGTGTGTACATGTATTTTTTAATTTCTGTAGGACAGCAGACAGGCTGACGGCCCGTTTAAAATTTAGCATTTACCGTCGCCTTTGGGTGTTTGCAACGCCAATGGCATCGCGAACACGCTGCTGTCGCATAAGGGTACAGGAACTTGGGTCACTAATGCCGGAACACAACACAAGGTTATTATGGCGGCATACTTTAGACCAAAGGTGATCGCCATCCAGACAGGCTTGCGGCCCTACCACTTAGCTAGGGTGAGTTGTTTTGTCGCCTTTTACGACAGGCCGACCCCGGCCGCAGAGGTTAGTATTCTTTCTCCGCCTCTGCACGGGTAAAAACATGTACTAATCATGAAGATACACTTTATAAAAATCTGATTAACTTCGCAAAATAAACTCACAAGTCCGTGCAAAGAGTTATTCTCGTCACCCACGATCCCATATTCGGTAAGTCACATATAAACCACCCTATTACAGACGCTATATATTCTAAACATATTTATAAGATTGGGGTTTTAGAGACAACCTCAAGTCTTTCATTAATTAAGATGTCCTAAAAGGTCAATGTGCTGGTAGTTCATCATTATTAAAGCAATCGCAATATCCGAGCAATCGTTTCCGTAAAAACTATGTTCTTGCCTTCACACAAAAAATTAAGTATAACTGAATGAGAACGAGCAAAACAGCGAGCAAAGCTAGTAATTGTTGTATAATATAACATGCTCTGACCTGTATCGTTCGATTTTATCCGGATAGTCGATTTCAACCGTAGGTAATTCCCAACCAGCCTTCCCGAAGGTCCCTTTGAAGTGACATTTAACTCTGCCAGATATCGCATCGTACCTCGGCTCTGGATCCGATAGGGGCTCACCTGTTTAATCATTTATTTTCTATAATATTAAAATAAAAAAATATTATGGATTCTATAGTGCCCCCATAGGTAATTCAATTGCTCGCTAATTACCGTGTACATAACACTATCCGATTTCGCTCACACTCATACACTCGCACACTAGCCCATGGCTATCGTGTCTTGAAAATGAGTGATATCTTGACTGACATTGACTTTTGACAATTATGTATAGACAAACAAGACAGCGTAGGTGTGTTGTAAATGCATACCAAAGACTAAACTTGTTTTCCAATTACAGCACTAGAGCGCATGCAACATAATGCTCAACATTGATGTTTCAACTACAGCAACGCTTCGCACAATAGAGCACTCTCAAAAGTAATGCGTGCAATCGAATACCAACTCAGTGACAGAAAATTAACAAGTGTTTCTTTAAATTCTTTAAATTGGCATTGATCGAAATTTTATTTATATCTTTTATTAAATTGAAATTTTATTTATATTTTTATTTATATTATATTTTAAATTTATCGTTAGTACATAATTTATTGTTGAAAAAAATTTTAAAGCTTTCGTTTCGTTGTAGTTGTACACTCTGCTGGTGCATTTGAAAACTAATTCACGTTCCAATTAACCATAAGCATAATTCGGCATTGTGCGCCACTGAGTCGCATTATGCTCTGTAATTGGAAAACAAGGATTATCACATGCACTCAAGTACATATCTAATGTTTTTATCATACATGATCTAAAGAGGTCTTAATCAACTTCGCCTGTCAGCTTGTTTTCTTTCGATTGTGGGAGACGGCAGATGACAATTACATTATAACTGACTTGCCCGATGGCAATAATGTTCGAGATTTTTTTTACTAATTGTCTATAAAACTTAAATCAATCACACATTGAATTTGTTTATTGAATACAAACAGAATAAGTTTGACATTCAATATCGAATCTAAATAAGTGGAATTACATATTTAATTTTATCTGTTCGACCATATCTCCTAAACAAGAAATATCATGGATGAGCACCGCAACGACCCTATGCCTAAATAAATAAACTGTAACAATCCCAAGCCAGTCTGGATGGTAACCATCCTTTAGCTCTTAATGTGCCGCCATAACAACCTTGGGTTCTGTTCCGGCCTAAGTGAACCAAGTTTCAGTTCCTGACGTCGCAAACATCCATAGAGGACAGTAACTACTTACTAATAAATGAGCCAATCAACATGTGTTCACAGCAATAAAAAAGTTTTTAACAATGATGTAATGCTATTACTCGTACTTTTAATAAGTTTGTTTTCTGAACAGCTTTGGATCACTGGTATGATGACAACTTCTACCTCATATGTACTACTTTTATTGACGACGATTCGATGCCGGACCCGCGTCTGGTTTCTGGGTTTATATATAATATGTATTTACTTACAATATAAAAGTGTATATTATTACTGGATAATATTATTTGTCTAGTAACCATAAAACAAGTGCTACGCTTCTTACTTTGGGACTAGATGGTTTTTTTTTTATAGCGAGAGTTCAGCAGACAGGCAAACGGCCCACCCTGGCAGGTGGTGTTGTGTGAAATGTCCCAATATATTTATTTATCATATCATATACATGACGATTGTCAATCAGACTGTGGGGCGATACAGTTAAAAATATTTTATTAAGTAGTGTTTAGTAGTTAATATTAGAGGAAGTGTGAAAGTAGCGCCAGTTATTGAAGAACTGAAAAGTAGACTAGCGTGGTTTGGTCATGTAATGCGTAAGGAACAATGCCATACAACAAGGAAAATGATAGAAATGAGAGTGGACGGATACAGGAGTAGAGGTAGACCAAAAAAAAGATGGATGGATTGCGTAAAAGATGATATGGCAAAAAAGGGTGTGAATGTTGGGATCACTGCTAACAGTGGAGAGTGGAAGAAGAGAACATGTTGTGCCGACCCCATATAATGTGGGATAAGGGCAGGAGGAAGAAGTAGAAGAGTATTTAGTAGTTAATTTGTATAATATATTGGTATAATTCTACTAAAATACAAAACAAATTTAAATATTATATACAACTAGCTGTGCCCGCGACTCCGTCCGTGTGGATTAATGACTTTGGGCAGCATTTTTTGGATATATCTTATGGTTTATTTTGGATTACAAACCCTATAAACCCTAAAATATAAATAAATGAAATATGCAAACAGTAAGTGTTATCGAATGCAACTGTTACGCCATACGCCTCCGGAATACGTGCGTTCGAACCTAAAAAGTCCAGCCTAAGCTAAACCCTATTTCATATGATTGATGATATAAATCTGAGGTCAACTTAAATTGCATATAACAAATTTCCGAAACTGATCATTTTTAAGTAAAACTATTTTTTTTTTTCTAAAATAAAAGTAGCCTAAGTTACTCCTTGTTACATCAGCTATCTGCCAGTGAAAGTCCTGTCAAAATCGGTCCAGCCATTTCAAAGATTAGCCGGAACAAACAGACAGACAAAAATTATAAAAAATGTTGTTTTGGTATATGTACCGTACCGTGTATACATCCAAATGCACTTAGTAAAAAGCGATTATTTTAATATTACAAACAGACACTCCAATTTTATCTATTTTCATTTTTAAATTTTATTGTCGAATCAAGTCTGCCATGGTGATTATACCTAGTCAGGTTATAAGTATTGTCACACAGTAAAAACTTTTCTTTTAGAATGCTGGCCACAAAAAAGTTTATTGAATTAGAATTTCGAATTGTTCATGAAAATAAAAATGTATAACTTTTAGAATTTTATTCATTTTTAAATATGGAGTGGACGCTTAAAGAAGACCGTGTTGCAGTTATTGCGTTGCATCGTTGCGGTTACGCGCCAATTCAAATTTTTAACATACTGAAAAATTTGAATATTACCAAAAGATTCGTTTATCGTACCATCAAACGATACAATGAAGACTCTAGTGTAGATGACAGGTCAAGAAGTGGTCGCCCTCGGTCTGTTAGGACTCCAGCAGTGATAAAAGCTGTGAAGGCACGAATTCAAAGAAATCCCAAACGTAAGCAGAAACTGTTGGCCCTTCAGATGGGGTTAAGCAGAACCACGGTGAAAAGGGTGTTAAATGAAGACTTAGGGCTTCGGGCATATCGAAGAAAAACAGGACATCGTTTGAATGCTCGTCTAATGGACCTGAGACTGAAGAGATGCCGCGCTTTGTTGAAGCGGTACGCGGGAAAAAATATCGGTAAATTCTTTTTTCGGATGAAAAAATGTTTACCGTAGAAGAGAGCTACAACAAACAAAATGATAAGGTGTACGCACACAGTAGTGAAGAAGCGAGCAACCGTATTCCGCGTGTCCAACGAGGTCATTTTCCATCCTCGCTCATGGTATGGTTGGGAGTTTCTTATTGGGGCTTAACAGAGGTACATTTTTGTGAGAAAGGTGTAAAAACGAATGCTGTTGTGTATCAAAATACAGTCCTGACGAACCTTGTGGAACCTGTTTCTCATACCATGTTCAATAACAGGCACTGGGTATTCCAACAAGATTCGGCGCCAGCTCATAGAGCGAAGAGCACACAAGACTGGCTGGCGGCGGGTGAAATCGACTTCATCCGGCACGAAGACTGGCCCTCCTCCAGTCCAGATTTGAATCCGTTAGATTACAAGATATGGCAACACTTGGAGGAAAAGGCGTGCTCAAAGCCTCATCCCAATTTGGAGTCACTCAAGACATCCTTGATTAAGGCAGCCGCCGATATTGACATGGACCTCGTTCGTGCTGCGATAGACGACTGGCCGCGCAGATTGAAGGCTTGTATTCAAAATCACGGAGGTCATTTTGAATAAACTTTAATGTCATAAGAATCTATGTTTTGTTAAGTTCATTTTGGTATATGAATGGTTACATAATTAATAAACTTGTTACAATTATTTTACATTAAACATGTGACAGAATTTATGACCTGACTAGGTATATACAAAACGTTTTCGATTCATCCATTCAAAGCAGGGATGTTATGGATATGATATTTCGGATCTGGATACGGATATGGATATAGGAATAAAATTATATCGGTGTCGGATAAGGTTACGGATATGTAATTATTTCGGATTATCCGTAAGGATACGGATATAATTTTATTTCGGATATCCGATAGTTTCGGTTACGGTTACGAAGCTCCATAACATCTCTTATCTAAAGTTATTAACGTATCAAATCAAGTATAACATACTTACCTAAATTACACAAATGCGGGGTATACACAGGCAGCCATTCCGGTTCGATGGCCGTAACGTTGCTTATAACCATTTTCCTCTTGCCCTCTCCACCGGTTTCGTACATCTGTTGGAACACCACCCATTCCGGTATGACTTTGCGAAGAATCGAATCGGAGTGGAGATGAACCGGCTCTTCAAGTTCACTGCAGTGGTACGCGTATTTATATTTACGTTTGTCTTCACCTACAAATATTTTGTACCTCAGAATATGACATGACGTATAAGCTGTCAAATATACTTTTTTCAAGATCATGTCTATGATACTACTCCAAGTCTCTACCAAGTGTTTTTTATCTCTGCGGCCGGGGTCGGCCTGTCGTAAAAGGCGACAAAACAACCCACCCTCCCTACGTGGTAGGGCCCTAAGCCCGTCTGGATGGCGACCACCTTTGGTCTTAAATATGCAGCCATAATAACATTGTGTTGTGTTCCGGCATTAATGACCCAAGTTCCTGTACCCTTATGGGACAGCAGCGTGTTCGCAATGCCACTGGCGTTACAAACACCCATGGGCGACGGTAACTGCTAAATTCTAAGCGGGGCGTCAGCCGGTCTGCTGTCTTACAGCAATTTTTAAAAAAAACTTAAATAATGCATTCGGTGCAACGGTCCATCATGGGATTTGAACCCAGTAGTTTAAGCTTGGTCTCCGAGTGTGTGTGTGACTTGGCTACCACGTAGCTTATTCTATCTTTTTACTCCAATCTATTATTCCTTGTGTCCTGTTATACATTCATACCTTGTTTGACCTCTTCAAAGCCAATCTTCTTGCCCACTTGGTCGCCTAACCCACTCAACACCAGCTGCCGCAGCAGCCTCGCTTGGTTATCGTCCGGCGGTTTCATCTCCGGATCGATTCGGGCGTCGACGCCCGCTAGACTTAAGTTCACTTCTGAAGTTAGCTGCTTGCGAAGTTTCCGGATCTCCTTGATTGCCTGATAGACCAAGTAGTTTTTAAAAAGAAAACTCGGCCTGAATACGGGATGTTCTTGTACCTACATATGTATTTTTTTCTGAGCAAGCAATAGGGTCTTAATAGACAAAAATAGATGTGACTAAAATTGATTTTAAAGAAGCAACTACCCTTCAACTATAAAAATAAAACCAAATAATGCCCTTTCTTTGTTTGTAAACTGCAAAAGGAGATCCATTAGTCCCTATCCCTAAAAACACCACCTACTGAAGGTACAGGGTGTGATATTTTCATATGGCGTGTAAACTAGAATGGTATGAGCTAATAAAGTTTTCAAAATTAATATCATCAACAATCTAGCGTTAGTCATATCATATTACTTCTAAACTTCTCTTACATTAGACTGAATTGACATTCCTAAATAGAAATCTTACTTTAAAAAAAAACAATTTATGTAAAATCTGACAACGTTATAACATTCATCAAACTGACGTTTTTTTTATACCTTTTCTCGTAATCCATACTTGGCACAAAACAATTCTTCTTCCCCCTTAAGGTGTGCATATTCTACAGCACCCACAGCTCTTAACAGTACGCCTGGGTCACCCAATAGCAAGGTGTTACCAGTGGCTGGCCAACTGTCAGGTTTACCTGTCATTACCTGAAATCAATTTTATTGATGTAGAACAGCAGACAGGCTGACGGCGCATTTAATAGTAAGCAGTTCCTGTCGTCTATGCATGTTTGCGACGCCCGGGGCACCGCGAACACACTGATGTTCGGATAGGGGTACTGGAACCTGGGCTACAAATGTTAGAACACATAACAGGGTTATTATTGCGGCGTACTTATAGAACGGGCGGCGGGACGTTGTGGGACTCCCCGTGCAATGCGCCCGTACGTCCTCGTCTCTACACTGTGAGACGTACGTCACTGGTATATCTACTAGAACCACCCCGGTGTTCCTTCGCATGCTATAAGTGCCGAGGCCACGGGACGGGAAGAATCAGTCAGACCGCGGCCCCGACTGGTGTTGGCCCACTTTCACGGGCCTCTTCAAAGCCGTATTATGATGGACCCCGACATCTTCTTTCTCATGCAGGGGTGAGCTGGGCGTGCGAAACACCCGCGCGCGCCCCTCTCTAAGCAATGTGTGCGAGCTGCAGTCCTTTCCACTACGGTGGCCGAAGGTCCTATCACTAACCTCCGGCGACAGGTGACCCTGCGTAAGCGAGAGGGGAGCCTGGCGCGCTCCCTTTCCCTCTTTGTTAACTCCGTCGCGGACATAACTGTTTCGCGAAAGGAGGCGACGGCGTCCAATTTCTTATTGCCTACCTCAACCTGTGAACCCTGAACATCGAGGTCGAAGTGGCTTAGAACAGACAATGTTGTAACCACTTCTGCCTAACTCTCAAGTGCTTACTTAACCGGGTCACTAACATAGCAAGGCCTTATTTATTTATTTATTTAAATTAATTAAAACGGCCGCAACCATTTACATACAACAATAATAATAATATTAATTTACATAAATAATAATAACAATTAATACAAGTCAGCAAACAAATTACAGTCTCACAGAACTGATTACATAATGTGAAAAAGTTATTCCAATCATCCCCAAAAATGTCATAATCACGTTTTGTATTCAGGGAAGCGTTGAGAGCAGTCAATGTGTGTGGAATCGGTGACTGCTCGTGAGGCAATACGGCATGACGGGACCGCGAACAACCTGTGTTTTCTTGCTCGGGAAGTTATTGGCGTTTTACATCATTTGTTCCTCAATAAAAAAAAATCACAGGTATAAATATCCTTCACCATACCTCTTGTACTGTTAAAGCTGCAACTAAAGCGATGGTGTATGGGAGTAGGTTGTGCTGATGGCTGAGAGCCAGCATTTTACCGTAGCGCGGTAAAAGAGGGAACGCTGATACCGCTTTCCCTAGTGGCGTCACTCTTAACATCTGAAAAAGTATTTTTATTTGTAAATATTTTCTATAATAAAAAAAGAGAAAATATTTTCGGGATACATATCTTCTTTTTCTAGGCGATTCTTTTCTTTCACATCTGAATCCAACGTCTGATTTTGTTTAAACAGAGGACCAGGATAGACCAGAGGTAGTTGCCATCCAAACGGGTTTGCTGGCTCTATCATTTAGCCAAAAATTACAATTATGTATAAAAATTTAAACGAAAAATAACCAGTCATTCATGTAACAAAAGAACGCAAGAAGTGGTTAAAACATCATATCAATATCATAATGTGATGAAAACAATATTTACATACCTCTTCATCGTCTTTCTTATTTTTGGTTTCAACTTTTTCAAGAATGCCGAGGGCTTCCAATCTTTTCTCTGCCAAACGCAATTGCATTCTATCCGGCGCAGTTGGGAATGGGAAATTAACAACCTATAAATAATAATAACATATTAAGTAGTATATATACATATTATTCACCATGAATACTATAGTATTATATTTGTATACATTTTACGAATTGGAAACGAGTTTTAGGGAAAATGGAAAATAATCGAAACTTCAAAAATGCCTAAAATCAAAATTTACACGCGCTTAAAATCTGAAAAGCACATTGCAGCAAGATCCTGTGTAAAATGATACTCCACTCTAGGGCAATAATGAGATGAAATTGGCCTCTAATTAGCGACTAAATTCGGTTACCTTACGCTACTTTCGACATGTCGACACACTGACTTGGTCACTTACGTTGTGGGTGACGCGCGTGGTGCCAGACTGAGGGTCATTTTACCCACGATCTGGCTGTAATGGCACATTGTTCTCATAATATGATAAGTATGTTAAATACATATAATTATAAGATCTAGTAGTCGTGCAGTGGTCGAAATTCGAGCATAATTCATACAACATTTTAGAACAATAATATTAATCTATTGATTGAATTGGCAGCACGTGTATTTTTTTAAATAATTTAATGCATTTTTAAACAACAAAAATTGCTTATAATAGAAGTTAAATTTCTTTCACATGACACCTATGAGGTTCTTCTTTTAAAAAATGGTGCAACATTTGATTTTCGACTTCCGATTATTATTATTATTATTCAACTTAGACCTGAAAGATGGATACTTCGAAAATACGAGTCATTTTTAAGTTTGAAGTCATTAAGTTCCGACGCTGAACTAACGCGGCCGATACGGCTCGCAATATCAACTTTGCGTTTGGAGGAGACTGTTAATGAACGCACCGTGCGTTTTTGGTTTAAACGCTTTCGTAATGGAATCTTAGACTTAAAGAACGAACCACGTGGAAAGCCGCCCACACAGGTGAACAACGCTGAATTGCAGGAGATGGTGGAAGCCGATCCGAATCAAACTACCCAGGAATTAGCGGCATGGTTTGACGTTACCCTACCTACAATATTGACTCAATTGCATCAAATCAATAAGAAAAAATATAAAAATTGGGTGCATGAGGCATCCAATTTGACTTATCTTAAGAATGAAATGTGTGTTGAAACTTGTATTGCCTCGTTGAGTCGGTACAGAAATGAAGGAATATTGGATCTAATTGTAACATGTGACAAAAGGTGGATTCTTTACGATAACCGTAAGCGAAAAATGCAATGGCTGACCCCAGGTCAAACGCCACAACAGTGGCCTAAACCAAAGCTTACCAATAAAAGTAAATGGCAACTGTTTGGTGATCTATTCATGGTGTAATTCACTATAGCTTTTTCAGGTCTGGTCCAGCAATAACAGCAGATGTTTATTGCCCCGAAATTTGTCCAATGGTGGCGAAATTGGCAGTGAAACAGATCCAACTCGTGAATCGACCTTCACCATTGTTGCTCCATGATAACGAATGATCTCACACTGCACGAGAACCCGTTGTAACTCTACACGAACTGCAGTTAGAAACCATACGTAATCCACCATACTCGCCAGACCTTGTTTCTAACAGATTACCTTTTTTTAAGGGTTGGGCAATTTTCTACATTATAAAAAAAATTCTTCCCAGAAGGCAGTACAGAATGCTTTCACACAGTTTGTCGAATCTAGATCCCAAGATTTCTTCGTAAAGATATAAATGAACTATAGTTTAGATGGCAGCAATTTCGATATTGAGGGTAAATATTTTGATTAATTAAATATGTTACATCTTAGAAAAAAAAAGTTTAAATTTTTCAGTACAAATCGGCAATTTCATACTTTAACCCCCAATAGTTCTTAATAACATAGATGGTGTAATCCAAAATTGGAAGGTCATTCATTTGTTTTTTACCTTAGGTTAATTACTGCATGAATGAAGAACGATTGACGAAAAAAGTGTATAAGGCGAGTGTGAATGGAAGTGTTGGAAGGGGTAGACCCAGGCGGACGTTTCGAGACCAGATCAGGGACGTCTTAAAAAAGGCCAGGTCAAGAGTACCCTAAACCGAAGGGCATGTATGAAAGGAATAATGAAAGTGGACGAAGCGAAACAAGTATGTAAGGATCGTAGCAAGTGGAAAGAAGTGGTCTCTGCCTACCCCTACGGGAAAGAGGCGTGATTATATGTATGCGTATGTAATTACTGTAGAATCATAGATTATGAAAAATAAATATACTGAATAACTTCGTCTTGCTTCTTCATGTTACATACCTTATCAATGCCCATACATTTCATGGTCAATACTAAATCATCTACAGGCCTCCTGCACAGGTCGGGCGGATGGTGTTCGGGGCAGTCATGCTGGAACACCGCAGTGCTGTACAGCCTGTACGCATGTCCAGCGCCCACCCTCCCCGCACGCCCCGCCCTTTGTCCCGCACTCGCCTGTGACGTCCATACTACACGCCAAGCACTCGCACCGGTCACGTGGTCATACACTCTTTAAAAAATATATATAAATTATATTGCCTAGTCACAAAGTTAGGTCGAAGTCTAAGTTTGACTTCACGCTCTCACAGAGATCTCTAAAATTTGGCATATCCTAATAGCTGGACTGTTTCGAATGAAACTTTTGTGTAATTTTTAGCAAGAGTAACTGCACTCTTGAAAAAGTAGACGTTTATATAATACTGTGTAGATGGCGCTACAAAATGAAATTTTGTACGGATCGATCAGTCACTATTCCACGTGGACGGATTCGCGGGCACGACTAGTTACAAAGAACAGCAATTTACTCCTTCAAATGTAATTACTAATTAATACGAATATTCATAAGTGAAAACAGCCATCATAGCGTGCCGGTAGCATAGTACATATCAACTCACCGCATTTTCTTCTTTCCCGTATCAACCACATACTTAATGGCGGGTATTGTCAAAGACGTTTCAGCCACGTCCGTACTGATCACACAGAGCCTGGCGCCAACTGGCGGAGCTTTGAATACCCTCGCTTGTTTCTCTGAGCTTAGCATTGAATACAACGGTAACACCCATAGAGGTTGACGGCAAGCTTTTATTTCCGGTGTAAGGATGTCTTCCTCAATATCTGTTAAAATATTTATTTATTTTTAGTAAGACTAACAGCCTAATGAAAATTACAATAGGATATATATTCTAACATTCTTAAAAACTGTTGCTTATCACAAGTCTTAACTAGTCTTAACTGCAGCAGCGTGGGACAGCAGCGTGTTCGCGATGCCACTGGCGTTGCAAACACCCATAGGCGACGGTAACTACTAAATTATAAGCGGGCCGTCAGCCTGTCTGCTGTCCCACAGCAATAAAAAAAATGTGTAAAATACCATAAATCACTTATTCAATGTTAAGAAGCTGTCACTATTTTCAATACAAAACGCTGGCGAGATACGACCAAAAAACGTGTAATAAACAATAAAACTAACGGACGCCCTCAAAAGCGTTCGAGGCCACTATGCTGTACCTTCCTTGGCTTCAGTATCTAAAAATAAGGATACCCCCGGTAATTTAATATTTAAGAACTATTTCAGTATATTTTTGAGCTAATTTAATCTACATTACAGGTAAGCTAAGTAATATCATGCACAAGAGACCTAGAGGAAGACCATAGACAAAAGTGCAACGCTTATAGGCTGTTATTATAATCCACATTTAAATTAAAATCAATGAACAAATGGAAATACAATAAAAATGTTATCCGTGCATGGGCGAAAAATACTAACCTCTACGGCCGGGGTCGGCCTGTCGTAAAAGGCGACAAAACAACCCACCCTACGTAGTAGGGCCTCAAGCCCGTCTGGACGGCGACCGCCATTGGTCTTATATATGCCGCCATAATAACCTTGTGTTGTGTTCCGGAATTAGTGACCCAAGTTCCTGTACCTTTATTGGACAGCAGCGTGTTCGCGATGCCACTGGCGTTGCAAACACCTATAGGCGACGGTAACTGCTAAATTCTAAGCGGGCCGTCAGCCTGTCTGCTGTATTACAGCAATAAAAAAAGGAAATTAGTGCCCGAAAATAAGACTTGACTTAAAGGTCTCGTTACCAGGCCATAAAATCTTAAAAAGTAATCTACATTACCAGAATCACTCAAATGTCCATCACTGTCCTCATCATTTCCCACCAAATCTGCTTGTCCGTCATCTTCGGGCATATCATAATCATCCAAATTTATCTTTGGCAATGTCTTCACCTTTTGCTTCGCTTTTCTCCTGGCCTTTCTAGCACGTTTCATTTCTTTCTCTACCTATAACACAACTATAATTAACACCTTAGCTACGGCAAATAAAGCATAATATCTAAAATGTTGACCACAAGCCAAAATATATATTTATCTCTGTTCATCTCTTACAAATAATCGTTCCACACTGGCAAGAGAGATATAGTTTTCACTATGCGATCCAACCGTAAACACCGCGGCCGGTCAATGTGTGCCTGTTCCGCACTGAGTTAATAATTCAAATCTGTAATATTATTTTAATTGCTAGCAGAAAACAAGACAATGAATGATTGGAGAACGAAGAGCATCTATATATATAAAAATGTTATGTTGGTTTGTGTACGCTTCAAAAACTCAAAAAATTCTGCACCGACCGAGCTGAAATTTTAGCATGATATATAATTCGCATTAAGGATTGTTTTTATCTATTTTTTTGTTTCTCATTTCTCAACCATTCAATCACAATGTTCCACAGCGAAGCGTGGCAGGGTACAGCTAGTAGCTAATATATTGCCATCCTTGAAATAAGGGAAATGGATAGCTTAAGATTAAATAGAACGCAAATAGAAGGAATAGAATAGGAAAGTAGATGAAATAGGTCACACAAGAAGAACATGGGTTGTCGATAGATTTCAGAACTGTAACTTGTTGCCGACAGATTGCGATAATAGCTAATAATAATACTATATTGATAGTTACGCCATCTAATGTTAGGCATAGAACTCCTAAAGATCACAATCCTATACCGACAGCAACATCATCATCATTTTGGCGTTAAATCTCGGTTGCAACCCAAACTTCAACTTTGGTGCCAGAGGTCCGCTTTCCGACTTCTTCTCCACTTTGTACGGTCGTCGGTATCCCTGTTAATGAGTCCATTGGCACCCTTTCATATCACCCTTTACGACGTCAAGCTACCACTTTTTGAGTATTTTTCCGGGGCCCAATGGAAACTGCATGGCCAGACTTTTGTTACTCCCGTACATAGACGGTTGTCGTAAAACGTCACTGACATAAAAGCTGCCGGGATTGCGGGAGTTCTTAACGCGATCCTTCCGTGTTACTCCACACATCCACCGCAGCATATTCAACTCCGTGACATGCAGTTCCTGCTTGTTTAACTTAAAAGGAAGTGAAACATGGGCTGTCAAAAGATTTTAGAACTTTGGTGCTACAGATTGCTAGAATTTTTATTCTCAATGTAAGTGAATGTTTAAGATATTCTTATAAAGAAATAAATTTCTTAAAGAAAAGGGCCTCCTTAAAATTAGTTTAGAGTTACAGACAATATTCTCTAACTTTATTTTCCTCATTAAGATCGATCTACTAAGGCTACTTCGTAAGGTTTATTAGGGCCCACCAGGTTGGACGGGCTTCTTAAACAGTAATTGCAGTTTTAAAATATTTTTAAAAATCATTCTTACTTCGTCATCATCAGACTCAATATCATCCGGTTCTGAATCTAAGGCCGCGTCCGCTTTGCTGACATTTATATTTTTATTGATTAATTTTGAATAATCCACATCTTTGCGGTATGGAAATGATGCTTTTAACTTCCTTACTAGATAATTAATCTGAAAAAATTAAAAAATTATTTATTTTAACCTCTTCAATAACCAATAATTACTACAATACAGAGGGCAGCACTGTGCAAAAAATACTTTGGTCTATTAATTTGTTGCTCTTTATTTTCAGTTGATAGAAAACATAATACTCACTAGAAATTAAATCATTTTCTCAAAAATGTTTTAAACTAAATTTAAATATGGTTTGAATTTTTATAATACTTGATGATATATCTAAATAAATAAATATACACTTCACACAACGCCCTCTAGTCCCAAATTAAAATTAAGTTGGATAGCACTTGTGTTATGGATACTAGACAGCTGATATACTAATTATATACTTCTCTTTTGTAAATAAATACCAATTATACATAAACACCTAAACGCAAAACGGAAATCAAAGCCATGACCTCCGTAATCGTTCCGACGTGCGTTATCTGTCACGCCACGGACGTTATGAACATTTTTTTATAAAAAAAAGTGTGTGTGTACTGTGCACACACGGCAGAAGTGAAACTTCAGAAAGTAGCTTATGAGAGAACACTACATACTTGTATTGTATCTCTTTCTCTCGCAGACTAAATCTTTCTTATAAATATGTTTGTCTTTTTTGTGGCACTTTATCGTTTCATCAAATTTTTAAAACATAATGGTGCTAAAAAAATTATCTTCAACAAACCTCTTGTTGTCCAGTGACAAACACTAAGATGCCGCCTTCTGGCAATCTCGTATGAATTTTAACCGTTTTCTTGTAAGCCTCTTTTAGATAATCAGTATTTGTGCTCTTATTAAAATGGGTTGTTACTGGAAACTGTCTTGAGTCTATCTGAAAGTATATACAAGAAAAAAAATATTTACGATAAATAATAATTGAATAATATTACTTAATTTTTGATAAGATGTGTGGGTGCGCTCGATCCTTGCATAAATGGTAGTTGAAATCTCGCCTCCTGATTATTGTTATCTACCCTCACTTTCGGTGAGGTGAATGGTGAAGGCAAGCGTGGGACGAGGGTAGTATCGCGTATGCCTAAACGCGCGGAACGGTCGACGTTCGACCCCCCTGATGTCCACTCTCTGCGCCGTGCGCAATTGACTTCAGTTACTCCTTACTAACTCTCATTGGCAGTGCCATAAGATTGCGTGTTCAGTGTCTAGTTTAGTTGGGTCTGTGCAACAGTTCCGAGCGGACCTGAACCGAACCGGGAAGGAGTGGAATCAAGGTCAGTGCCAGTGCAAGATCAGTGGAATCATATCACCGCACCGCAAGGTATATAATTACCGCTCCGCTCCTTCTCCCTTCTTATACAGTCCAGTTTTTGAGCTATCCTCTCATTCCTGTACGGTGAATTCTCGGTCCGTGACTGGCATCGTACAGTGGGTGATTTAATCTGTTTTTATGTAGTAATTCTATATATTAAAAACCTGTAGTTTGAAAACCCATATCGACACTTAAAACTACGATTGAGACCAACCAACTTTCCCTGAAATCATAATAAATTCAGCCCATAGTACAATAGAAATAAGAAAACAAAACAGAGAGTAGAGTTTTACCTGTATCACGGGTGGTGGATTCTTAAATAGTCTAACATTCTCCGTGAAATCCTCTACTCTTAGAGTAGCTGACATAATTATCAATCGTAGAACACTACCTCGTTTACGTCTTAGAGGCACAATCCTTGATAATAAGCCTAGTAAGATATCTGTATACACACTCCGTTCGTGAGCCTCGTCTATTATTATAACAGAGTATTTGCTCAATAGGAAGTCTGTTTGAATCTCTTTCAGAAGGACACCTGAAAATTGGGTAATAATAAAAGTGTTATATCATCATATTTGCAAAAAATCTTGACTGGACAACAAGTGCTAATTTCTAGTATTATTATACCAAGTTCCCTTTTATGAAACTTGATATAATACTAGAACTGGTCACTAATGCTGTATCGCAATACAATGTTATTGTATCGGGATATTTAAAGACCACACGTGGTTGCCATTTAGATGGGCTTAGACCACTGACACCTAGCTGGGTTTATTTTTATCGCCTTTTATGACAGGCCACCCCTGGCTACAGGATTGACAAGTTTCATAAAGATATCATATCATCTTCCTCCACCTATCTTTCTCTCATTGCATCCACTTCACTTCAGAACGGGGTCCATTGTTGAGGCATATATTATGAGGGCATTATGCAAAACGCAGTAGCGTCCTTCTGAAGCACTTTTCTTTTTATGTTGACACAGGAAAATATAAAAGTGACCAAATTTTAGTTTTAAATGCGTAAATAAGGTACCCCGAATTTCAGTGGAAGACTCAATTTTGTCTTTTTATGCATATGAAATAACAAGAGAATTTGTTACCTTTTAAAACACCCTAGCAAAAAGATAGGATGGCCTGTTCATAGATTGGGATCAAATTGTATAAATATGAAAATAAAATATATAAAAGTAAATAAAGTAGTCTGTGTTATAGTCCTAAAGGTATAAAATAATTGTATTAAAGCTAGAACTAAGTGTCATAAAATTAAAATACAAACTTAAAAAATTACGTCAAACGATTCCACAATATATTATATACAGTCGTCTCTCGATAATTTGAAACTCAAGGGACCAGAGAGAAAGTTCAAATTAACAAGAGTTCAAAATAACAGGAGTTTAACCCTAACCACAAGGGTGAGGGGGAGACTCAAGTAAATAATAGTTTGATCAAAATTCGTGAATTATTATTTATATGTTATTATTAATTTAATATAATACAATAACACAATTATTCACAAGTTAAGTTTTTATTTCAAAAAGAAGTTTTTAATCTTTTTTTGAGTAAGCGACTTCAGTCTATCATTGTCCAAATTATTATCTCACTACTGTGAGAGCTGCGAAGAAATCGTCATTTGTGGTAAAGACATTTCCTCGCCTCACTCAATTTGACTGAAGTTCCGGTTGTTCTTCTTCGTTTTCTTCCTCATTCTCATCTAGTTCTTTCTTGGATTCATTTTAATAGCACAAATAAAACATTAACATGACTCACTAACATTTGAAAGAACACTGGAATGTGAACTCACTCATATCTCATCTATGTAAACTAAGGACAGGTCTAAGCGTGATAAACGCTTCAAATAATAGGGAAGCCCGGACTTCAAATTATCGCATGTTGGTGAGCAAAATACTATTCCCTCAACTTCAATTACTGAAGGGACCAATTAACATTAATTTTATTCAATTTATAGAGTATTTTTCAAGGGACTGGAAAAAAATTCTAATTATTGAGTGTCAAATTATCGAGAGCTGACTGTAATCAGTCACTTTTTTTAAATTAATTCTCATTTAAACTTACCATCAGTCATGAACTTAATCTTCGTAGCCTTGGTAACATTGCCTTCAAACCTCATTAAATAGGACACTTCTTTACTACTTAAGCCTAATTCATAGCCGACCCTAGCCGCCATGGCGACTGTAGCTACCCTTCTTGGCTCAGTCACAGCTATCATCTTGCCTTCAGCATAACCCGCTTCATATAGAAACTGGGGTATTTGCGTAGTTTTACCACTGCCTAAATGTTTTTACATAAATCTTTAATTAATTATTTCATGTGTTTAATATTTTCAAGTACCCACTAATTTACTAAATATCATAAAATTTTAAAGATAGTTATAAAATATACAGTTCAGTTTTATATATATTGGATCACACTTCACCTAAATTCTGAGGATTTCTATTACTAAACAACTATTTTTTTTAATTTTATTTAACAAACATATAACACTACATCTTAAACAGTGAAGATACTGCAACCTATTTCTTTTTATTGCTGTGGAATAATAGACAGGCCTACATAATGATAAGCAATTCCCATCAACTACGATTGTTTACGACACCAGAGGCGCTGCATGTTAATGCTGCCATCCATGTAAATCCATCTAAACACTGAAACCTGAGTCACTTATTCCAAAACACAACACAAGATTATTTTGGCGGCATATTTAGAAACCAGTGATGATTGCCATCCAGACGGGCTTAGAGCATCCAGACTAACACCTAGATGAGGTTTTGTTGCATTTTACAAAAGGCAACCCGCTGGCCGTTGGGGTCAGCATAGAATTAGCAACATATTTGGATGTGATATACATTACTTCATCTGATAAATATACTATCACAATATTCCTATAATTAGTGATATATTATATTCTCCAATCAAACCTAATCATCTTACCTGTTTCACCAGCAACTATAACAAACTCATTTTCATGAATTAACTCCATAATCCTTTGCTCTTCACCTAAAATAGGCAATTTCAACCTAGCTACTTGTATTTTAGGATCTCTTTTCACTTCAACATTAACGGTTGGATGTTCTAATACTGGTTTCTTAATATCTATTATTTCTTCTTTAACATTATTTTTTGAGATATTTTCTTCAGGATTAATTGATGATTCATTAGGATTATTTTTATTATCTTTGTGAACTATGACTTGGGATTGAGGTTCATCTTCAATTTTTGCTTTATCAACAATTAAATCCATAGTTTCACTAACTTCTATAACATCATCTTGCACATCATCAGTATTTTGTTCTTCACCAGACTCCGAGCTAGTTTCGTCTGATGACTGTTCCAGGCCAACAACATTTGGATCATATTTTGTTTTCTTTTTGCCAGAATGTTCTTGTTTGAGAAGACGTAAACGTTTTTTTGCACCTAGAAAGGGTTACATCATTCAACAAAAATTGGAGTTGTGATATATATTGATAGTATAAGTCTAGTAGATTCTTGAATAAAAATACTCAGACTCAAATACTCATAAAAACATTTTTACTGTCTTTATGAAAAATCTTTTAATTTTACTTTCTTAAAGTTACTCACTTCAACACTATGATAAATATTTACTTTTTTAATATGATATTTATAAGGAAGCCAAGTGGTATCACACTGGGAAATTAACATAGTGCTCACAAGTTCACTTTGCGTATATTATAACAAATTGTCACATACCAATGCTGAAAGAAAACACAATATGTGTAACCCAGCAATCTACCTTGGACAAGTGTGGTGGGTTTACTATCTTCTCCCTCTAGGGGTAGGACCAAGCAATCAGATGTTATGAGTTGTTATTATTAACTATATAAACAACCTACAGCAGCATATTGTACAGAAACTCAAATCAGTTGTTCCTCACCAGCAATACTGCTAAATTTTTTCTGTTCATTCACATTTGTTTTATCTTGGGATATTTCTTGATTTAATTCGGTCACCCTCTTTAGTCCTATAGTTTGGACAGTTGCTATTCCTGTCATGTGTTTCACTTCATCTGGCGATGCTTGAACTTGGGATAGTGATTCTAGAAGAGCTGCCCTCTGAAACAATCAATATTTGCTTTTAATAATAAAAACCTTCATTAATTAACAAATTTAATGATGAGTAATAGCAACATAATAAATTTATTAAAATATAACTTAATATTCACAACTAAAAAGAAAGTTGAGCTATAACCAAAGGTGGGCATTAACTCGTTAATTAACGAAGTTAACAATCTGCTGAAAGGATCAACCTTTTAAGTTAACTTCAAAAAATGTTAATGCTCTCGTTAACTTCCGTTAACTTTAGTCCATTAAATTAGTAATTTGTTGATATATGCTGTCATTTTGTTAATTTGAATTACGCGCCACGCCACGCCAAAGCTTCGACTACTGTAGCTGCAAAAGTATGATGGCAGAAAATTCTCAACAGTCAGGAAGCTTATGGAAGCAAAAGTTGAAGATGCTCTAATTAAAGAAAGGGAAGCAAACAAAAACGATAATACTAGTATTAGCGGAAGCAGTAATAATAAAGAAGAAGGGGATGATTTTTACAGTACTGTTACTCAGTCTGAAGAAAATATGTCTAGAAGCCACAAATCTCTGAAAAACATAGCTCAGAATTTGATAAGAACTTGGCTAGACACAAAGACAAAGATGATGCCTTTCTAGGTAACACTGCTATCTCATCTAGTGCTGCAGTAGAAGGTCTTTTTTCTATGGGCACTATATTTTACGGGCTAAACGATATCGTAAATATGATATGAACTGGCAAGAGAGGGCTCAACCAATGATTTTATGGGTCCGGAACCATGTGTAGGCATTCCGACTAGCCTCGTGAAAGCCACATTCAGGTATTTTGCAGACCGCAGTCAACAACAACACTGGCTGACTAGAATCGGTCTGGAACACTCCAAAAAATTTATGGGATCCACGTACAAAGCACGAGGATCCATCTGGAACATGAGCAGGGGGCAAATACGCTACTTGCTTGGAGCCTTTACTGGACACTTTGGAACCAATAACATGCTCATGAAGATGGGTCTAACCGCGATACCCAACACTCCCCTCCCGCTAACGTAGGCTACGTCGTCGACACCGGAAGGCACGCAACGACCTCCGGCCGCCGTAAAATGCGGCCGCGGGCGGCCCCTCGGGAGGGGATCCGCCGCCCGCACTATTGCCGCGAGGGAGAAGGCCGCGTGCTGTTCCGCGGACCCCTCAACTCCTAGTCAATACAGCAGAGCGTTGGGGGGACGAAACCCTGACCCCCTGGCGCCAACACTTTAGAAGAGGCTCGCGTTGACACAAATTGCGGGCCGACGCCGGCCCGGGCCACGAGATCGGCAGGCCACATATCCGTAGGCCCGGGCGTAGGCGATAGGAGCACAGTGGGTTTCTTTAGTGGGTAGTCGGATGGCCAAACATCTTTCCTGGAGCCTGTTAAGAAAGGGTTTTTCCCCGAGGCAAAAAAAAGATGTTACAGCAAATGTCCTAAAATAATACTAAATAACACCAAAACTTACATTTTCCTTCTTTTTTTTCTTTTCAACTATCTTTTCCAGCCGTTTCCTATGAGCCTTCGACAAGAATCTTGTCTTTTCTTTCTTTTCATTAATAATCTTAGTTTTTCTTTTCTTTGATGGCAATGCAAGTAAGTTACATGCATCTGATGATCCATACTCACTTTTGTTAAATTCTAATTGTATCTGAAATTTGAAGAGCATAATTTGAATATTATGAGCTTAAAATCTCTTACTCCTCACTTCACCTCTAGAGAGAATGGTCATACCCACTTAGCTAGTTCATGATATCCTTTACTATTTTGAGAAAAACTGAACCTCACTAGTGGATGTTTAAGGTTCTTCACTCTAATACCCAATTGTGAACGCTCAACTGGCTAACCAAGGTGGTTATGGCAGCATCAACACTAAAAGTCTTAGTCGGCAAACAAAACTATGTGCGAGCATCACAGAATCGGCTTTGAGATATTACTCAGTGACACTATAATTCAAATGTTTAATTAAAATAATCATCATTAAATAACATAGAACATTTTATATTTTCTTAAAGTAGATTTGAACAATCATCTCTTTACACTATAAAAAACATAAGAATTTTTAAATATCTTTATATACTTTTTTTTATAGTACACATATATTTAGAGGAAATAAAATATAGGTTTTACATAAATAATAAAATAAACAGTAGTAGTACCTCATTAGTTACTGAATTATCTATATTAGTTTTAACAACTTGCCGAGCTTTTGCATTATACTTTGCTTTGCCCATCTTGTGTACATGTGTATTTATATTTCATTAAGTATTACAAAAATCTCTAATCATAAAACTGTTCGTAAGCAAATCAACATTAACATTATTAACAATGTGCTTTTGTTATGACAGCATTGACAGCAGTGTGACCGTTTTAAAAAATGGTGATCTACTAAAACTAAAAGGTGCCGGTACTAAATAATACCAAAACACATGCTGAATTATACTTTAATATAATTCAGCATATTTTTAAATATACTAAAATAAAAATAGAATATAGATATAAGAGGAAAAATTGAATAACAATACTTATTATCAGTTACTTTTTAATTTTACCAATTACACACGTTCATTATACAGACATATTAAAATAATAATAAATATTTACAATAAGTTTTATTCCAAATAGTCAGCATTCGACGGATTATTTTTTACTATATCTTTCGATTGGTCAAATAAGACACCGGCCCGGGCCACGAGATCGGCAGACCACATATCCGTAGGCCCGGGCGTAGGCGATAGGAGAACAGCGGGGTTTTTTAGTGGGTAGTCGGATGGCTGAACATCTTTCCCGGCGTCCCACATATCCCTCGGTCCCCCCGGGCTGGGGGAACCCGTCAAGAGAGGTTTTCCCCGAGACCAAAAAAAAATAAGACAACCTACATTCCCTTCACTTAGACCTTGCTTAATATGCAACAGGCACGCAATAGCAGCTATAAACCTGTTTCTGTATTCAGTTTATAAATGATTAACTTTTGAAAAAATTCTTTGAAATGGGTATGCATATTAGACATTATCTTCACACGCACGATAACACAGAGACATAAATAAATAACAAAAAAATCCGTGGTCCCTTAACTTATTGCTAGTCGGTTTAATCATTTTTTAAGTTTCAGTAATTCCCCGCGACGTAAAGCATGTAATGTAGTTATGTAGCTAAAGCCATTTCACTCGAAAGAGACAAATTAATAATACAGTTGCGGTAAACATCAGACAAAGACAAAATTATGTGAAGGAAATACGAACGAATGGAAATTATCGTTGCCCGTCCAACCCAAAAATATATTAATATAGTGTTTAAAAATTTTGAAAGTTTAAAAATGTACTAAAAAATACCAAAATATGAAAGGATACCAAAAAAAAACTAAATTAGTTTTACGGAGCCCAAATTATACTAATTTGGTACTGAATATACTAAAAACGGTCACACTGATTGACAGCTTCTTTATCTTTTAGCATTGATTTTGCCAATGTCACAGTGTTTTGATTGTGATATCCCTATATAAGTGATATGTTCCGTTATGATACTAACTAGGATAATCCCTATCCGTGGCTTATAAGCGACCTATAAGCCACGCAAATTGGTAATACGTTTTTTTAAAATTAAATGTTTGAATAATGTTTAACTTTTAATCATCGTCATCATTCATCACATTTTTGAAAATCTTAACATAAAACTGTGCAAACGCAATCAACAACGATTTATCTAATAGAAATTGCAACTGCCATCGATGAACGATAATCTACAACGATTTTTCATACACACGATCGATAAATCTGCGTAAATCAGTTTGCACAGATAAATCGTTACGATGTATCGTTGCGTGTGTAGCTGGCTTAAGTGAGGTAATAATGTGTCGAGTGTTGACTGTCGTCAGTGTTGCCGTTTTAGCGACTTTGTCGCTAGATTTAGGGGATTTTGGATGTGTCTAGCGACATTTTTTTTCCATCTAGCGACAAAAATAAATTTAGCGACTTCTAGCGACTTTTCGATATTTTTTTGTTTGATCGGTTTTAAGCGTCTCACTTTATCAAAAGATGTACAGATATAACTATTTCTTTCTCATTAATTCATCATCCCGTTTATTCAAAGGAAGTAATGCCCGGTTTATAAGTTATTTGTTACTTTTTCGCAGAACAAACCGGTTTTACATTTTTTTTTATTGCTGTAGACAGCAGACAGGCTGACGGCCTGCTTAGAATGTAGCAGTTACCATCGCTTAAAGGTGTTTTCAACGCCAGTGGCATCGCGAACACGCTGCTGTCCCATAAGGGTACAGGAACTTGGGTCACTAATGCCGGAACATAACACAAGGTTATTATGGCGGCATACTTATGACCAAAGGTGGTCGACATCCAGACGGGCTTGAGGCTCTACCACGTAGCTAGGGTGAGTTGTTTTGTTGCCTTTTACGACAGGCCGACCCCGGCCACAGAGGTTAGTATTCTTTCTCCGCCCCTGCACGGATAAAAACATGATACATAGTGTCTATGTGTGTATTGTCGTCATTAATATCAAAATCATATTGTGAATATGAAAATTCCTTTATCAAAGAAGGCCTAAGCTCAAAAGTATAGACCAGAATGGGAACAACAAGAAGAGTTTAAAATGTGGCTGAAACCTGTTATGACTGATCCAACTAAAGTTTTTTTGTTTGTTTTGTCACAGTCAAATATTCGTAAATTTAAATGACAGAGTTGCTTTTATTTAGACTATATTTTTAAAATTAAAGATTTTAAAATATTTAGCGACTTCTAGGGATTTTTTTGAGTACTTTTTTCTTAATATCTAGGGACATTTTCATTGAGGTCTGGGGACTTTCTTTTTTCTTAAGCGGCAACACTGCTGCGTCAAATCAAAAGTTTAAAACATCAAACTCAAAGTACTAAAACATTGTGATAGTGAAAATAATTATTTTAATATAAGATATAAATTATATTGAGCAAATAATATGAGTAATACGTTAATAGAACTTTTAAAATGCTCAATTCGTGTAGGCCATTGCCAAGAAGTGCAAGTATCTTGCTCAAAAAGCTCTATAATCACAGTTAACCAAGAGGGTATCAATGTGTTTGATTATTCTCATAATTTGCTATGCACTGACAAGCAGATAGACCTATTAAGGTATTCTATAACTCCTCTAAAGAAGAGTCCTGCTACTAAATTATTCAAAGAAAAATCCTGGAAGACTAATATGAAGAATTCATATATGACAGAGATGGTACTTGATCCAACATTATGGCCACATAACTCCCAGCTAATGGATGAGGCAACTCGGGTTGTTAGTGTATTATGGTCCCCAGCTGATTTTACCATAAATGGCACACAAGTGTTAGCTGTTTTGAATTGTGTTGGTAACATCAATTTCTATATCCAAGATGCATGTAAATGGTCTCATATTCTCGATCTTTCTACAATCATATGTGAAGAGTTTAGAGAATTTTTTGAAGTTAAGCATGACTTTAATAGTTTAAGAAATGCAGCGCATTGTGTTGCCACATATTCTGTTTGTTGGGCATCCCATATAAATGATGATGGTTCATGTTACTTTGTGACCGTTCAAAGAAATGGCACAATTTTATTATGGTCTTTACTTTTTAGTGAATTAGACTTAAAAGTGGTTTATCTTGGAAAATTTGATAGCAATCTACGTGAAATTTTAAATGTGTCTTGGGTGCACAAGGCAAATGATAAGTTTTTGTTGCTTTGCTCAGAAATAAAGGGCCAGTTGATTGCATTAGACTGTGAATTAGCTAATAATCAGGTTAGCTTACTAAAATCATATAAACTCTGGGAACATGAGGACAAAATGTTTGTGAAACTTATACATTGTATTATAAAAGAGAATTGCATAATTGTAATATTTAACAAAAACAGGCATTTAGTTGTTCAAATGTATGATAATAATATGGCATTATTGTCCCAAGTTGTTAATAAACTAAATGATTATAGAATTACAGATTTTGCAGATTCCCCTGATGGTTTAATAGTAACGACAGTAAATTGTGATATATACCGAATAAATATTAATATTGAAATGAATTATTTCAATATTGATATGACCCCTATAAAATTATTAGAAATAGCACCAAAAATGGAATTATTTAGTATAACATTGTCAAAGAATAATATATTTTATATATTAGGAATGGTTAACTGGAAGATGACATTCAGAAAAGAGCCAGACTATAATGATATTGTATTTGCAACAACAAAATCGAATCTAGATAATATTATGGACATGCTATTAAATAAACCAGTACAAAAATTAACTGACTGTTGGGACTTCATAGAGTTATTGCGATATAAAATACATAAAACAAATAAAATGCCAGAAATAGACTATGAACAGTTATATACAGAAGGAGAAAATGATGCATATAAGCTAAAAATATATTGGCTATTATTAATATTTTACAATGAACTGGGTGTTATGAAAAATTACTATTTAAAAATGCCAGAAACTTCAATAGATTTGGTAAAGGAAAAATTACTATTTCACCATGCAGTTTCCCTCATAAATAATATACATGAGAATTATTGCAGTAATAATATTTGGAATGAAAATGAGTTGGAATATATCAGTGGTGCGAAGAATTATTTGGAATTTTACTGCAATAAATACACTAAAGAAATCAATGATGTGATAAATGTTAAGATATTTAGTGAAATCAAATTAAATTTTGATTATGTTTGCCAATGTTGCGATGAGAAATTACAAGGTTTTACATGTAAAGATGGACATATTAATATGTTTTGTTCTTTAACATTCACACCTATAATGAGTGAAGAATATTTATTCTGTAGGATATGTGACACAACTGCACGAATGGACAGCAATCTAGAGCCTCTATGCACATTTTGTGATTTTAGAATGAATAAATATAGTTGATAAAAATACATGTATTTATTTTAATTTTTTGCGAAATCCTAATAGATCAAATTTTGAATGAAGGTTGAATGAAAGATGAGTTGAATGATGAAAATTATTGTCAGTTTTTATATATAGTTCTAGTATTAGAATGAATGAAGACTGAATTGTAATTGACATATAGACGTATACATTTCAGAATAAAATATGGACACACTGCTATTACATAATATTATAGAAAGTCATATTTTTGCTTCCAGTGCGTGCCTTCACCTTTTAACAATGATGTCATCTATTTTGACTTAAAATAATTATTTGCATTAATTTTCTTATGAATTCTTAGTAATTTCCTCCGTGCAGGGGTGGAGTAAGAATACTGCGGCTGAGGTCGGCCTGTCGCAAAAGGCGTCTGGAAGACAACTACCCCTGGTGTATAAATATGCCGCCGCAATAACCTTGTATTGTGTCCGGCATTAGTGTCGCAGGTTCCTGTACCCCTGTGAGACAGCAGCGTGTTCGCAGTTTCCCTAGTGTCGCGAAGGATTTAGGAAGGATTTTAAGGTAGCTAAAATGGCAACTATCCCCGGTCTCTAAATATACCGCCATAATAACCTTGTGATGTGTTCCAGCATAAGTGGTTCGAGCTCCTCTATGTGGATGGCTGAATAATTGCTTACTATTCAGAGGACCGTCAGCATGTCTGATGTTTCACGGCAATACAAAAAACTTTTTAACAAAAAAATTGAACCGCCGAAAAAACTGAAAAGCTAAAAATTATAAACTTTCTTTTTATTAACCACTAAGTTCTTAAACGAATGAAGTTTAAGTAGGTACCTATACTAATTTACTAGGTAATTTTGAATCGGCGCTAGTGTCCTCACGCGTGTGCCCGTACGGGTGGCTGTCTCGCTGACATTAACTTTGTAAACGCTCGGCATTTTACGACGAAGGGGCATGTCACGCTGCGCCTTTACGTAATTAATTATTTTGCTTGTTTGGCACTGACTCAAAATTACTTAGGTATCCTTACATTCGTTTAAGAACTTAGTTATGGTTAATAAAAAGAAGGTTTATTATTTTTAGCTTTTCAGTTTTTTCGGCGCTTCAAAATTTTTGTTAAAAAGTTTTCATTTTATAATTTTTTGTGGCTAAAATCTACTAATTAGGTACTACATGCTTAAATAAATCAATTCTGTCAAAAGTTATGCGTGATCATATATTATATAATCAGTGAGTGAACAATCAATCATTCTCTGTTTTCGTACCCATAATAAGATTGGATTTTTTTCCCAAATTTATATGGGACCACCCTCAGGGTGGTACCCTTTCCAATAAAAAAAATTATTTTTTAAATCAGACAACTCTATAAAAAGTAATGCGTAGGTCATACATAAAAAAAAGAAAAAATTTACGCGTCGAAAGAACCTCCTCCGTTTTTTTCGTCGGTTAAAAATGAGTTCAAGCTACATAATTTACTCCATTATTTTCAAGAAGCCTGCTACCATAAAATTAAATATAATATCTATGATCAGCCAGTTCCCTTTGTATCATAGATTTGTATCATATTTGTATAATAGACTTTAAAAAAATTTGAATTTAATGCAAATTATATATTTTTGGTCAATTATATGTTTTAATATAATAGAAAAGTGTACAGGTACACTCATTAAATTCTTAATGTTTAGTATTTTTATAATAAAAGCCCACTACTGGGTTCAGGCCTCTTAGAAGGAATGGACAGTATACTCGTACCTACTCGCCATGCTTGCCCAAGGCGGATTGGCTGGTTACCGGAGATTTCGGTATGTAGGTAATTATGCTATAATATTTATCACATTAGGCGAAAAAAACTGCGTAATTAATTACAGGGTATTTGAAATTCAGCCTCCTGATTTTTGTTACCTACCCTCACTCTCGGTGAGGTAAAAGTGGTAAAAGCGAGGGTGGGAAGGAAACATATGATAGTAACCCGCAAACCACTAAACTGATAGGACGGTCGACCTCCCTGGTTACTCCAAACTCTAATTAGCCGTGGCATTAAATCTGTGTGTTCAGTGTTGTGACTTTAGCTGGTGCCGTGCAACAGTTCATCCGCGACCTGAACCGAACCGGGAAGGGGTGGAATCAAGGTCAGTGCGAATTTCTTTGCCCACTGCAAGGTATCGCGTCTCTCTAGCCACCGCTCCTATGCCATCCTCTCTCATACAGTCCACTGCTCTCGAGCTATCCTTCTCATTCCTCTACAGTGCAATCTCGGTCCGTGACCGACATCGAACAGGTGAGTTATCCTTTCTAAATGATTGCAACACCAGGGGTAGCCTACTTGTTGTCAGCCTTGACGGAATTGATGCACTCAATTCCATCTAGGGAATGTGGTGATATAGCATGAAGAAGCAATTTAAGAAATCTTGCAATTAGGTAATAAAAATGGATTTCGGGTTTTGACTTTATTTACTCTTGACTTGGATAAAATAAAAAGCCGGTTAATAATATTTATTTTCTTTTTAATTTATATGCAATATCATGCTTTGTAGTACCTCTTCGCAACACCATCCCATTTTGCAGTAGTTATAGTCTGAAAAAAAAAATTACTTATCTGACGACTGCTTTATAAGCGCTAGCTGTAAGTAAAAACGTTTACCTTACCATGACAAGATCGTCTCCAGAATATTCCATTTTAAACGTAAATACATTGCCATCTGCGAATTTCTGAACTTGTGTTACTGTATTACCGTCCACTGTAATTGTAGTTTTCACCTGTAAAATAAGATATTTTAGCGTTGCTTTGTAGCTGATGATAATTTTTACAAACCAGATTTTAATATTTGTTACAAGCTTTTTTTACAAGTGCGTTTTACAAATTTGTGATATAAAATAATTATATTTGGTATCATATATTTGACTCTTTTGGATGACAAGGTTGTAGGTTGTTGTGTTAGATCATTAGATTAGGGCAGTGTTTTTCAATCTGTAGGTCGCAACCCTTAGGGGGGTCGCGAAGCCTTACTCCGGGGGTCACCGGCAAAAAGAAAAAGCTTTCGGTCGCGACGACAATGCGATGTGGGAACGCCGCGAAGTTAGGTCCGCGCAAACTGGTGTCCAAATCAAAGCCGCACGCAGCCTTACCAACTTACCTCGTACTTACTTTCAAAGCTGTCATGGCTTCTTACAAAATGTAGGTCTTATTAATGAATATACGTACCAAAATAGAGAAAATCATAAACTTAGTCTTATAAATTACTTACTAACTTTTTGTCTCTCTATGACCCAAGGGGGTCGTCAGAATTTTTTAACCCTTAAAGGGGTCGCGTATTCAATTGATATTAAAAACACTGGATTAGGGCATAGTTAAGTTTATTTTTGTTATCTGTGGTATGTATTGTGAATTGAAAAAATGGTAAAGATTTATCCAAACAAATTAATGTTCTAAAGTACAATTAATATCTGTACCATAATTTCTGCCTCATATATCTTCTTATTAGTATACATATAGTTATGTATCTATAAATATTTATTGGAAGTAATATGCAACACATTAAAAACACGTTTAATTGACACTCGACAAGACCAACCTATCTGCTTACAAAGAATATTTTCTTACTATAAAAAATACTACCTACACTACAAAACTATCATATCACATCCCCCAAAAGTCATAGAGTAATATAGAATTAAACTTACGTCATAATCTCCAGCTTTCTCATCGAACTCTACCCCAGATTTGAAAGTCAGCACTTTATTGAACTCTGGGGCAAGTTTTGTTAGGGTGTATGTGTCTCCATTGAGCACTAACTTTTGGCTGGGTCTGTAGTTTTCGAAAACTTTGCTTTTCTCCGGCGCAAGTCCTAAAAAGGGACTTGAGTTAAATATACGTTTGTTGACTTTTAACAAGACACACTAGACTTATGAAGGAATAACTGGATTGGTAATTAAAAAAAAAATAAGGAAATACTCAGACTGTTGAACTTATTCAAAAACATTTTACCAATAAGAAACATTTTCTATAAGCGAGCAATAAAAGCTAATAATATCTCGTGAAAATTTTAATAATCCTAACTAATATTATAAATGCGAAAGTGATTGTTTTTTTACGGTTTCACACCTAAACCTCTAAACCAATTTTGATGAATTTTCGTATAGTCATAGATTGGACCTTAGAGAAGGCTACTTTTTTTTAAATTCATATAGCAGATCAACGTTTACCGGGTCAACTAGTGTATAATAGTTTAAGGAATAAAATATTTGAAATACGTTTTGAAAAACAACAAGTGAAATAGAAACGGGTCTTCTTATATTATACTTTTTTTACCTTGGAGGTCTAAAGGGGACTCCTTTATTAATAAAGAGGGGTCACAGAATCCCTATGCGAGAGAGTGTTATGAACATCTGTGTTTAATATTACTTATCCGTGCAGGGGCGGAGAAAGAATACTAACCTCTACGGCCGGGGTCGGCCTGTCGTAAAAGGCGACCAAACAACCCACCCTAGCTACGTGGTAGGGCCTCAAGCCCGTCTGGATGACGACCACCTTTGGTGTTAAGTGTGCCGCCATAATAACCCTGTGTTCCGGCATTAGTGGCCCAAGTTCCTGTACCCTTATGGACAGCAGCGTGTTCGCGATGCCACTGGCGTTGCAAACACCCATAGGTGACGGTAACTGCTAAATTATAAGCGGGCCGTCAGCCTGTCTGCTGTCCTACAGCAATAAAAAAATAATAATATGATTAAAATAGACATAATAATTATAATAGACATTATACATAAAATAGAAATATTAATAAAATAGCAATGAAGGTAAAACACTGAACGCCTGGCAGATGTGAAACATTATGCAGAAAAGAACAGATTGTGATAGAAACTAAATATGTCATAATGATAAAAACTCTACACTTGTAAATTAACAGCGACATCTATGATTCACTAGCAATACTAATTAAAAATACGTGAACGTAATTGTTCTTGTACATCCTAGATGGCAGTATTTATATTCAGAAATGTAAATTATTTTTTAAACATTATTTTGTAATAATATGCAGAAAAAAACAGATTGTGATAGGAACTAAATATGTTATAATGATAAAATAAAATATTAAGATTTTTTTCCAGATAACGATGACTATTAATTATTGAATAAACATTTATTTTCATTAAATACAAATAACGTTGGATCGAGTGGGAGAGAATCGCACAGTCCATTGCGCCGACACACCGTATACACTACTGCATATAGACTGTGTCTAAACAATACCATCATATAGCGGTATGCGGCATGCGTCGCCACGCCAGAAATCGGTTTTATGTGCGGCTGTAGATGTTACACATCAAAAAAATAAAATATTTTAAAGTTTGGGACTGCATTAATCAGTAACAAAGTCACATGACTCACTACGCACAACCATCCACATGGGAACGAGCTCCGCTCTAGGGAGCACAGTACCCTGCACCATTGTCTTGTTTAAGAGGCAGATGTCGCTGGTACCCACTAAAACCAGGCGTTCCTGCGTTCGCCGGGATTGCGGAACGTGACATTTGTCTAGCCACCACTCAATGCGGCCTAGATCAAATTGTATTATTTAGTAATTATTCATAGCCGAGGTCAACCAATAAATAAATGCAACCAACAATAATATACAAAACCGAGGTAGCTCAGTGATCACTCGGTTATCAATTTAGAAGTCCCGGTTTTAAATCTCACAATTGCACGCATTGGTTATGCAGTTTTTTCGCCTAATGTGTATAATTGCGATATACGGATATTCCTGCCCTTATCAACTATGCGGTGTCGGCACAACATGTTCTTTCCTTCCACTCTCCTCTGTTAGCTTTCATCTCAACATTCACACTCTTTTCATCATATCATCTTTTACGCAATCCCTCGTTCTTTTCTTTGATCTATACCTCTCCTCTTGTATCCATCTACTCTCATTTCTAGCATCCTCCTTGTTACATAACGCTCCTCTCTTCGCATTATAAGGCCATACCAGGCTAACCTATTACTTTTCAGCTTCTCAATCATTGGCGCTACTTTCAAACTTCCCCTAATATACTTATTTCTAATTTTATCCATTTTTGTAACTCCGCTCATCCATATCAACATTCGTATCTCTGCTGCATGCAATCACCTCACCTTCGCCTTTCATCTTTTTCCTTTATGGCCCAGCATTTTGACCCATACACAGAATTGCTATATACAGATGCTGAAGTAAAATATCTTGAGGAAACTTGAACACTGATATCGTGGGTATTTGTAATTCCGCCTTGGTTAAGCGTGGTGGGTATATTGTCCGTTGTCTCTAGGGAGGGCCGAACCATAAACCTAATGGGTACACTGTTTATTGCATTTACAGCCGAGCTCAGAAGAGCGACGTTACGATCTGTTGTATTATACATAGTCATAAGCTTGTTAAACATAATTATAACTGAGAAGCTCGAGCCTCTAACTTAGAACAGTCAATTGCATCAGGGAGGCGCTAACAAATCAAGCCGCAAGCCTTTCAAATAATAAGTATCCGATTGAAATTTTGACTTTCCACTCAAAATAATTTCGTTCCAAAATCTAATAAAACTTATACGTACCCCAAGATTTTATAAATGCATCATAGTTTTCATCTTTCACAAACTTGTATTCTTTTCCAAGGTAAGCCATTTTAATGTTGCGAAATGAAAAATCACAGTCTGTGTACAGTGCAAAGTGCATACCGATCCTTATATAGCTACCACCTGCCTTAGGTATCCGATAAAACAGACCAAAGCTGAAAGATTATTAATACTTTGATAAAATATAACAATAAGTACTTTAAAAGATTAATTTAATTAATTTCTAAGTTGACGAGTTATCAATCTTGTGTTGGATCCAACGGACGCATCTGTCGCACTTGGTAAATGAAACAATATCTTTATAGTCACGCGGGGGGCTCTGGGTTGAAAATTCGTGCAGAAATACTCAGTAACAAGAGTTTCTCGGATTAGGAAAAGTTGAAAATGTAATCAATTCGAAACTGTTGGAAGAAGATTTTTTTGAACTTTATTTAAGAGTGTATTATTTAATAGAATGTGTAGCTCTATAAAAAACGTATACATAATTAGTCAACTTTTCTTTTTTAAATCCCCTTTTACGATATTAATTAGCAACCAAGCTCTGGGAGTGGTAGCGAGAGGGTGGCTATGCATTTAGCTATATTTAATTTATTAGAATAAACTTTTTTCTAGCAGGTTTGTTTTGAATACACTCCAGCATAATATGATATGCATCTTCCACAGTAACACATTCTTCATAATTTGGAAACAGAGATTTACCTATTAGATATTGGTGAAGATAAAAATTATAGTCATAAAAGTAAAATAAAACATCAGTAAGTTTAGAATAGAAATATAATGAAAAAATTTTAGTAAAATAATTTTATTTTCAGTGTGGTGTATTACGCTTGAAAGGCGACCTTTGTTAAACTACATTGAGTGAACTTCCAGGAACGTGATTTGAAGTTCAAATATTTAGAAAAAAAAATTATAACTCGCCTAATTGTTGGATTGAATTTTTTGGAAATAATTATTTATTCTCTGTTAGATCATTTCAATCCAACAATTATAGAGATATTTTTTTTAAATATTTGAACTTCAAGTCACTTTCATGGAAAGCTTACTCAATCTCGCTTAGTAAAGATTGCCTTTCAAGCGTTGATACACAGTGCCGGTAACTGCTTACTATCAGGGTCTCAGGTACTAAGGATTGGGTCTTCAGTCAGTCTGCAGTTCCAAAGGAATAAACAAATCATCAGTAATTAATTTGGCCAGACCAATAGTCTATAAATATACTGGGACAAGTTACAAAGCGCCATCTAGTACCAAAGTAAGTAGAATTGCTATCGTGTTATGTGTACTATACAGCTGATACATTTTTATTTGATAAATAAATACTATAGATAAAAACCCACATGCGGGAAGGGAATCTAACCCATGTCTCCGCAGGCGTCGAAGTGCGTTAGCTGTTATACCGCGGAGGTCGTCTAATGAATGTACGATAGCAAAGGGAGTAATTTTAGATGCTTTTTACGACTGCCTGGGTTATTTCTTGACCACACGCCTGTCGTTATTCTCTAATCTAAAATCAACAATTAGTTTTTCAAAAGTTTTTAACGTCTTACTAATACTATAAATTCTATCTGTCTGTTACGTTTGCACGCCTAAGCTGCTGAACTAATTTTGATAAATTTCGCTACAGAGATAGATTGGACCTTAGAGAAGGATATAGGCTACTTTTTAATTTATATGGCAGAAAAACGTTTGCCAGGTCAGCTAGTTAATAATAAATTGTATTTATTTTCTCCCAATAATATATACATTTAAGGCCTTAGGTATTAGGAAACTTAACAAAAGTACTAATCATGAAATGCAGCATTTGTATACTAAATTTCAGGAGGCCATATTGCGCTCCTGAGTCCTGGCCAAATACTGTACAGATGTTACCTGCTACGCAGGTAAAAACTCAGGTGGATCTGTGGAGTTACGAAATTTGATACGTATACTCGTTAATACGAGTATACGTACGTATTCCTCTGATATAATTATCAGAGGAATTTTAAAAGTAGCGCGAATCAGTAAAAGCTTAAAAGTGACATACTGTAACAGTAGCTTGATATGGCATACGAAGAGATAAGGAGTATCTTATATGGCGCACAAGTAGAAAAAGTGTCAAAGCAGCAAATGGTGCTAAAGCAGATACAGGTTAAAAATCTAATATATTTACCAACTAGAGTAGTTGGTAACAATACTGTATTGAAAACTCAACTCAACTATTAGCGTAGTTCTTAATTATTTAGTAAATATGCTCATCCTTGCTGGGGCGGGGAAAGAATACTAACCTCTGCGGCGGGGGTCGGCCTGTCGTAAAAGCCGACAAAACAACCCACCTACGTGGTAGGGCCCCAAGCCCGTCTGGATAGCGACCACCTTTGGTCTTAAGTATGCCGCCATAATAACCTTGTGTTGTGTTCCGGCATTAGTGACCCAAGTTCCTGTACCCTTATGGGACATCAAAGTGTTGGCGAAGCTACTGGCGTTGCAAACACCCATAGGCGACGGTAACTGCTAAATTTTAAACGGGCCGTCAGCCTGTCTGCTGTCCTACATAAAAAATTAAACGTAAAAAATTACATTTTAATGAATTTCGACGGAAAGCGAAGGTAAGAGTGACATGTGACAAAGAAAATTATAAAAATAGGGGTATTCATACAAAAGGAAGAGTAGACTAAAGAAAAGGTTAATAGATTTTGTAGATTAGAGGAAGGAGAAAACGACTATAATCGAATGTACGAGTGGGTTACGAGCAAGAAGAAAAAGAGAAATACTCTAATATGAAACCTTATAAAAACTTAAAGATTGTAATGAATAAAACAATTTTCTAAAAAGAACAATTATATTTGATATCAGTCTTGATTCATTTTAAGCTTTGTAGTACCTCTTAGCTACTCCGTCCCATTTGGCAGTTGTTATGGTCTGAAAAAAAGTCAGATTCTCAATCAAACTCATCTATAATTGATTACATACGAGTATTTTTGAAATAAAGGATTGCATGTCATCTACCGACCAAATTATTAGTTGCAAGCAATTATTTTTTAGTTTAAAATAATAGTTATTAAGTTTATATCTTTTACTGTCATCAACTTAGCGTTAAATCGTGTTGTTGCACAGAGCATGAGTCTGGTAGAAGAACACAGATTTTTTAGTAGGTAGCCGATCTTTCCTGGAGTCCCACATACTCGATTCCCCTGGTCGAGAGGACTCGTCAATCATAAGAGTTATCACGAAAAAAAGGCACTGTCTTCCTCCTCCTCCTGTCGGGGTACAGTGGTGGCATTACATTTGTTCCTTAGTTGCCTTAAACAGACCATACCAAGGAAGACGACTAAACAGTTTAACCAATGTCTTGGACATGAAGATTTCTTTCATGGATATAGGAGTGTCTTAAACGTTCCTTCTATGAAACCTCACTGCGGCATATTCAGCAGCTGGTTACCATCACCTAAAGACGTTTGCAACACCAGAGGTATTGCCAATGCGATGCCAGCCTCAGAGAAATATAACGGCGTTTTTGAAAAACCTCATATTGTACTGCGCCGGGAAAACCTCAACCGGAAACTCATTCCAAATACGGAGATTACGCAACATGAGAACCTTTTTCTTTTCGTTTGTTAATAAACTTAGCCTATTTAATTTTCCATATTTATTACACAATGAATGAATTATTTTTTATTGTTGATGGTCAAAACTATGGATGGATACAGTATACCTACTATATACCTTCGTACGATTTATCCATGTGCAATCGCTTTACCTATCGCAAACACTGTTACAAAAATATTTTCAATAATTAAGTAATTAATTATCATTGTTATCAATTACCCAGATCTGTATCAACGTGAGCGATTTGCTATCTGGTTTGAGTTCAATTTTGGCACTCCTATTGCAAAAACATTTTATTGACAGATAACCCATTACTTTTATGATAAGGTGCGGCCGTAAGTCTGACGTGACGATCGTTTTATTACACTCAAATTGATGATATGAAATGATATAAAAACTACTTTATACATGTATTATATAACAATAATCCGCTTTATTATATAACGGGGCGTTTTAATATTACGTAATGCAAATTTTGAAGATATTTAACCGTCCCCCCCCCCCCCATGTAACTCGGCGTAACAGTTTTTTACCCCCCTCCTCCCAAAAGTGACATAACACCCAAGTAACTATTTTTATCTAAAATCACAATTGTGTTGCGCAAATTATCGGAAAATTGTTAAAATACCTTTGTTATTTTTTTTTATTGCTATAGAACAGCAGACAGGCTGACGGCCCGCTTAGGATTTGGCAGTTACCGTCGCCTATAGGTGTATGCAACGTCAGTGGCATCGCGAACACGCTGCTGTCCCATAAGGGTACAGGAACTTGGGTCACTAATGCCGGAACACAACACAAGGTTATTATGGCGGCATACTTAAGACCAAAGGTGGTCGCCATCCAGACGGGCTTGAGGCCCTACCACGTAGCTAGGGTGGGTTGTTTTGTCGCCTTTTACGACAGGCCGACCCCGGCCACAGAGGTTAGTATTCTTTCTCCGCCCCTGCACGGATGAGGATGCTATGATTTAATGCACGGATGTTAAGATTTAATTACAATTTTATTCCCTAGTATTTTTATTTAAGTAAAAAAAAACAATGTTAATCAACGCGTTGTTCGACCTCTCTTCCCGCCCTAACGCATCGTAATGTCTTACGAGCAGTGTGACCATCTCAAAATTTATAATCCTGCCATAACTTGACTAGAATCCTGCCAAATCCTGCCAAAGTTTATAATGAAAATGCCAAAATAATGCCAGTATAATAATAATATCTTTTATTGATATTGTTAATATGAAATGTCGATCATACATCACAATTAAGATTATATTCATCCGCTACATGTCTTTAGTCATCCGTTTGACCATTTTTAGTTGGTTAAAACGAAACACAATTCTTGAAAAATTTAGTAACCTACAACAACATTACTATATGAAAAAGGACGTATAAAGTCTCGTAATAGTAAGAGTTTTTTAGTCAGAAGTTGCTGCTATTACTTTATTTTTGCGACTATTAAACCTACATTAGATACACATAACGCAAACAATAATTTTTTTAGTTTGATACGATAAAATTAATTAATTAAAAGATAATTCACTGGTGACTGCCTACCCCCCTATAGTGATATTCTTCCATATTTTTCTTATGTTTTGTTATACAGGCACGTTTTTATGGCAGATAGACGCGATGGCAATTTACTATTGCATGCGTTACAAAATGCCCTATCAGGATTGTCTTTAGCTTTAGTAAGCCACGATGACAGTAATGGGTCTTGCTCCCACTCTGCCCTGTACGCTCTTTTATACTTTCGCTTCATTTTACCAAAAACACACTCAAATTATATATTTATACTCCTTAAAGTCGTGTACTCAGAATAAAAGACAAAAGTTATATGAATAATAATATTGTTGATTTGATTGAAATGTACATTGTACATACAACCTTGCAAAAAGAATTTACACTCGTATCAGTTTTATAGTTATAAGATGAATCATTAGAGTTCACAATTAAGTGTCACACAAAAGTTCTAAGAGAGGTTTAGGTTAGGAATACCTGTAATTAAAGATGTAGTATTGCCATAATCAACATTTTTTCCCAATACTGCCAAATACTGCCGAATTTTAAAAACTGCCACACATCCTGCCACAGCCTAAAATAAGGGCTCAATCCTGCCAAAATGGCAGGAAACTGCCACATATGGTCACACTGCTTACGAGACTCCCCACCCTTCCGCCGAATTGCATTACGTAATTCTTGAACGCCCCCTAAGTTAGTATACTTCACCAATTGTGCTTGTCTTCTTTCAAGCATTTTATCATGACTGTATCGGAATTTAACAATTTGGAGCCAGAGCAAAGTAGAGCAGAGCAGAGTTTCGTTCATGATCATCTTTTTGCCACCTATTAGCGCCTTTTATTGGACAGATTCGCAAGAAAATATAAGTATATAAAATATATAAGTAGTGACTAAATTTATTATTTGAAGGAGCGATAGCAGTTTATAATGGCAAACCCGTAAGAAAAAAAAGAGAACAAACCTCCTACGCTGTAGTTGATACGTGTATATTATATCTATATATAATATACAATAAGGAGTAAAAAGGTTTCACTTTACCTATGTAAAGCAAAACCTTTTTACTCCTTATTACGAAAATTAAGCGGACTGAGGAGTAAAAATCTTGGTACAGTTAAAATTTTTAAGGAGAAGAAGTGAAAAAAGCTAATATTTTCGTAAAAAATTGCTTAAAACATACTTCAAATTTATAAAAAAAAACCTTATAAACACTATCATGCGTTGGATAGATATACACATATATACAATTTTTTCCTTTTTCTAAAGCTGTTTCTGGTTCTTGTACCTCTATGGGACAGCAGCGTGTTCGCGGTGCCCCTTCGCGTGCGTCGCAAACATAGGCGACGTTAACTGCTTAATGTTAAGTGGGCGGTCAGCCTGCCTGCTGTTTAGCAATAAAAAGAAAAAACCTGCAATCAGTCGTCTAGACTATAATCAAGTATTGTATGAGAATGTTGTTTAGCGGGGCCATGGCTCTTTCTCTAGAATTAATTAGAATTCAACAGTTACCGTCGCCTATAGGTGTTTGCAACGCCAGTGGCATCGCGTACACGTTGCTGTCCCATAAGGGTACAGGAACTTAGGTCACTAATGTCGGAACACAACACTAAGTTATTATGGCGCTATATTTAAGACTAAAGGTGGTCGTCAGCCAGACGGGCTTGGGGCTCTACCACGTAGCTAGGGTGGGTTGTTTTATCGCCTTTTACTACAGTCCGATCCCGGTCGCATAAGTAGTTTATCAGTTGTCTAGTACCCATAACACAAGTACTATGCTACTAAATTTGGGATTAGATGGCACTTTGTGATGGCACTGTGTGTAGTATATTTATTTATTTACAGGTACTCATAGATTTCCGGGTAGCAAGCATACTAGTGCGCCAATGAAAGTACCTTAAAAGTATGATTCCGAAATACACTGCACGCAGCAGTGCTGCCGCGGCGCTATCGGTCTCCATACAATCTCTATAAGCTTATATGAGAGTACATTCCGAGCTAGGCAGCAATGACGCGGCAGCAATGTAGCGGCAGCACTGCTGCGGGTCAGTGTCGCCCTACCGCCGCGACAGACCTCTTGTCTGGGGATTGTATGGGGACCAGTAGTGCTGTGGCAACACTGCTGCGTGCAGCGTAGTTCGGAATCATACCTTTAGAATACTATTTTGAGCTCTTTGCAAGCACATGATGTTCGATTTTCTGGCTGCCAACCACAGTTGGACTCCATATGTCCAGATCGATTTTATTATGGAGCAATATACCCTTAACTTGTTGGAAGGGATAAAGCGGACTATCTACGGAGGAGCCAGAGTAGGCTTTTAAATCTTAAGTTGAAATCGTTGCGCTTAACTTTTATATAGTCTTTTCATTGTAGTAAACTATATACACACAAATACAAATTACTTTGGAATGTTAGAACGGAATCTAGGGCTGATGTGATACAGTTTAAGAATTTATTCTACAGAATATTGATTCTGGATTATTGAGGTTGAACGGCTCAGGATCAACAACACTGTAGTCTCTGGACCAAGGCACCCCCTGGTATATTGAAGTGTGGTACCTTTTCATATACTCATAATTTTATTATTCAGGGCGTTACTTTTTTATCTTCTTAATTGTGACGTAATACCAATGACATATACACAACATTCATTTTAATATGAAGTCAAATCGCACGAGTTATTTAAAGAAAAAGATATTTAAAAATCACTCAGATATGTAATCAGTCTATAATGACAGATATGAAATCCTACCTCAACTTTTGATTATAATTCCACTTGTCCACAAACTTTCTATTCAGGATCATAGGAAGATTCCTTCCTAACAAATAGGCAATTCTTCCTAATGTTAAATCATCATTGGCGGAGAAATAATACTGACTCCTACGACCTTGTCGAGGCTTGTTGTAAAAGGCGACAAAACAACCCTAGCTGTGTGGTAGTCGGTTGTGTTCCATGAGTAAGTGACCCAGGTTCCAATTACTCTACACAGATGGCAGTGTGTTAGTGGTATGCCTGTAACTATTTACTATTGAGTGGGTCGTCAGCCTGTCTGCAGATCCCCAGCAATAAAAAAACAGTAGGATTGCTTAAGACACATTAAATAATATAAGAATTCTTTACCATAACCAACTCGTCACCAGAGTATTCTCTCTTACAAGTAAAAACGTTTCCATCAGGGAACTTCTGAACTTGTGTTACCGTATTTCCGTCTACAGTAAATGTAGTTTTGACCTGCAACAATACAATATTCACAATAAAATAAATGACAAGCGCTTACAAAAACCCCATGGCGGCATAATGATATAATCATGAATTAAATTTAAGGAATATCATGTGATTGTCGATTCGATCAAATTCCGGGCTGTAGAGGTAAATATAATGTATAGGTATATTTATAAATGTTTATGAAGTTTAATGAATCAAAATTTATATTGAAACATTTTAGGAGATTGTTTTCAGTCAAAGGATTACGATTGTGATGATCTAGGTGTAGCGAAAGGAAAGGGCAAACTAGCCAAATTGATTTACAGATGTAAATCACAAATTACAACAAACGCCAATTCTTTCAGGGGAAAAATAAACAGAAAAAATATGTACGAGTATTATTGTGTGTCACTTAATTATTCGAACAATTGTTGTTGGAAAATGTTAAGTTTAGTAAGAAATCTTACGAGAACAATGTACTCTGTATTGTTTAAAAAATTTTTTTTTAATATTTTGACTTTATTTCTATAACATAGTGTAAAGATTCAGTACCGTAGGTTTTCGTTTAACATTTTTCAATACTTACATCATAGTCTCCGGTTTTTTCATCGAATTCCACTCCGGATTTGAATGTGAGCTCTTTAGAGAATTGTGGAGCAATCTTCTTCAGGGTATAGGTGTCGCCGTTCTGCACCAATACTTGTGTGGGGCTGTAGTTTTCGAAGATCTTCGTTTTCTCCGGAGCTAGACCTTTAGGAAATGATGTTGTTTTTTTAGATTTTCTTCTTCTTCTTCCTGCTCTTATCCCAAACTACGTGGGGTCGGCACAACATGTTCTCTCCTTCAACTATCCTCTATTAGACGTCATTTGAACATTCACATCTTTTTTAACTATATTATCTTTTACACAATCCATCCATCTTTTCTTTGGTCTACCTCTCCTCTTGTATTCATCCACTCCCATTTCTAGCATCCTTCTTGTTACATGACGCTCCTCTCTTCGCATTATATGGCCATACCAACCTATTACTTTTCATCTTCTCAATCACTGGCGCTACTTTCAAATATTCCCATAATATAGTTATTTCTAATTTAATCAATTTTTGTAACTCCGCTCATCCATCTCAACATTCGCACCTCTGCTGCATGCAATAACCTTTCATCTTTCCTTTTTGTGGCCCAGCACTCTGACCATACAATATGACAGGTCTTATAACAGATTATAACAGAAATTTTACCTGACCTGTCGCCATTTCATCCATCCAGCATTCACTCTGTTTTTCACACCTCGACCTACCTCACCGTCGTTCTGGATTAATGATCCGAGGTTGTTGTGATGTTGGAGTAAGTTGGTAGAGTAAGGCGATATTTCCACCAAAGTCGCAAAATAAATGTTCAGTTTTGGTTCTACTTATCTTCAACCCAACACTCTCCAATTTCTCCTGCCATTTAGCCAATCTGCTCTGAACCTCGTGAGCATTTTCTTCAGATTTTGTTTAGAAATATTATTAAAAAACTACGATTATTCATTAATGTATATTTTTAATTTAATCTAATTTTATAACGTATTTGTTTGTAATCCTTAGTAATATTATAAACGCGAAAGTTTGTATGTGTCTATGTTTGTTTGTTACTCTTTCACATAAAAACTATTTATGTAAAAATAACACATGGGCTATAATTTATAAATATATTGTGTGAATTGTCCAAAATATAACGATAAGTGTCAAGTAAGTAGGGAAAAATTCTGTCATCTGCGAACTATTCTGGCGTGCGCTGATAAAACCGTTATAGTTACAAGTATATAATGTATAATGGAAATGTTTATCTTAAATAGTCCTTCAAAAAAACCCGCGACAGCATATATCTATTTTTTATGTGTAAGCCATTATCGCCAAAGTAGTGAACCACAAATACAATAAAAAAAGAATTTATTTCTAATGCACATTTGGTAGTAACAATTCTTCTAATACTAATCTAAAACTGGTAAACTTACTCCATCCAAGATTGATGAAGTGATGAATTTCCGTTTTGATGTTAATTAGTGCGTCACTTGATTTTTATGTAGCTTAGCCCTATGAATTCGTTTTGTTTGGCTTAAGTTTTGACCACATTTTACACAAATGTCGAAGTTCACCGAGTCATCTACTATAAATATGAATCTGACTCTGTCTGTTACGTTTTCATTTTGATGAATTTCGGTAATAGAGATTGGACCTTGGAGAAGAACATAGTTTTTTTTTTTTACTTTATATGGCATACAAAGTTTGCCGGGTCAGCTAGATTTTAATATTTTAAAAAGCCGTGCGTGATCTTTGAATCTAAGTGAATGTAACTTATGTAGTCTTCCTCGTAAAGAGGAAATTAATAGATAAGTCTATAAGGATTCTAATATATACAACTGTCTTCTTACAAGCGTTTCATTATGATGATATCCGAAATACTATACTGAGTTTTCTCACATTGTAATATCACACATCAAAAGCACATCTAACAGACTATACATATAATATAATATATAGTTTATGATTTTTCTTTTTTTTTGTACTTATTTCGTGCAATCTCGTCTAAATTAAAATGCATCTATATGATATAATATGCATATATATAATTTTTATTCGTGCAGGGGCGGATAAAGAATACTGACCTCTGCGGCCGTGGTCGGCCTGTCGTAAAAGACGACAAAACAACTCACCCTAGCTACGTGGTAGTGCCACATGCCCGCCTGGATGGCGACCACCTTTGGTCCTAATAATGCCGCCATAGTAACTTTATGTTCTGTTCCGGCATTAGTGACCCAAGTTCTTGTACCCTTATGGGACAGCAGCTTGTTCGCGATACCACTGGCGTTGCAAACACCCATAGGCGATAGTAACTGCTAAATTCTAAGTGGGCCGTCAGCTTATCCTACATCAATAAAAAATACACATTAGGCGAGAAAAACTGCTTAAGCCGTTCATGCCATAGTGGGAATTAACCCGGGACCTCTATTTTTACCTCTATTTTAATTGGTGTCCAAGTATAACACAACTTGTTAACTTGTAATTGCCCAGAAATCGAAGTAGTCAATACTCATACTTATCTTGGCCTTACTTTCGACAATAAACTGAACTGGGAAAGTCATATAGAATATGTATGTAATAAACTAAGACAGTTCTTAGCAAATATGACAATATTAAAAAAACGTTTACCCTTTAAAACTAAATTAATGCTTTATAATGCATTAGGTGAATCATATATCCAGTATGGATTAACGAGTTATGGTCGCACCTTTAAGTCTTACATGAATAAAATACATAGACTGCAACATAAAATATTAAAAAATATTGTTTCCCTAAATATCAAACATAAATTTGCAGATGATGAAAGCAGTCTTTTTAAACACTGCAAGATTTTACCTGTAGAAATTCAATTTAAAAAAATGATACTCAAGGAAAACTTTTTTAATAAAAAAATACAAACTAAAATGAAGCACGCTGTATATACTCGGGCCGCTGCTCAAAATCGGTTTGCTACCAGCGGCGCGAAAAATATGTACGGCAAGCGCACAACTACCTACTTAGTTCCAAGATTATTAAACGATTTACCAACAAATATAAGAGATAATATAACCCAAAAAAATATTAAAGCCTCACTTAAAAAATACTTTTTAGAGAAATTGTAATCTAAATTTACTCAGTCATTTGTACGTGCGTAGACTTAAGTTTCGATGGCATTGTACAAACCTTAGTGGTTTTTGTGCTATTATTTTATTAAGCCAATGTAATAACTGTGAATTTGATAAATAAATAAAAAAAAAAAAACTGAAAGACTGATTTGTGAATTTATTTAAAATCAATACTAAAAATAGACTCATTAATGTACAATATTCAGAATGTTGCCAATCACATACTACGCAATCTTCTCAACTGTGTTTTTATATACGGGTTAAATTCATTTAGACTTTCATCACAATAAAATTTCTTCGAGGACGGCAGCGCGTTGGTAATGACCTCGGTGTTGTAAACGTCCATGGGTGACAATGAGCACTGATCAGGAGGGCCTTTTTCCTGCCTGCTGAACTACAGCCATAAAAACTTACCGCAAGATTTAAGGAATCCATCGTAGTTCTCATCTTTCACAAATTTGTATTCCTTTCCCAAGAACGCCATTGTTTTGAATGAGCAAGAATTGTGTAGACTGAAGTGCAATATGGAGCCGATCCCTTTATATTATGACTGTCATCAGATTCGATAAACATCACCTTATACGAGATAACAACTTGATTGAATCCTGCCGAAATGGCGATTAAGGGATTTGCTATACTTAAGTTATAAATGGATGCTATTATTGATTCGCCCTTATATAATAGCGGCTCTCAACCTTTTTTACACGGCGATACAACAACATGTAATAACTTATGGCATCCCAGTACTGGGTTCAGGTAAAGCAGATTAGCGGGTTAACTCGTTGATTGACGTTTTGAATTTCGTAAACAACACAGAAAAACCTTTTTTAATTAGGTAATTCTTGATCAGGTAATACATAATAATAAATAAACATATTGAATAAATATTTTTTATATATTTACATTTCAAATATTTTACAGATCTCCTTATGAAAACATATTAGAAGTACATTATTTTATTAAAGAAATCTACATATAAATTACTTTAAATTATAACTGGAACCTTTGTTGTAACATTCGGCGGTGGACGTCATGCAGACGCATGTCCATTCATTAATTCATTCAGTCATTCAGTCCAGTCATTTTACTGGAATGTCCAATATATGGAAGAGCACGTTATGAGTTGGAGCAAAAAATAAATGTTGCAATGGACAGAGAAAATTTATCGTACATAATAGCTACAAAATAATGCCAAACTCATTTTCTTCAATTTGGTATCAAAATAGTCAAAGACGCACTTTATAGAAATAAGAATATATAAAAGAATAATAAACAAGTAAAAATAGAAGAATAAATGGAAGAATAGATAGCAATTGCTGACTCTCCAGTAGTAACACTAGCGCGAAACGCTTGGCTCAGATAAATAAAGTCTCTGACCGCCAAGTCGGAGGAAAGTATAGGAAAAAAATCATTTGTTGTAGTTGGCACGCAAAATGTTTAGCCAAAAAAAGCTTGACCTTTACCTTGACTGTTTGGGTAGCACCGTCGCATGGATCCCATCTCACTCGAATCCGAGTATTCGGCAGTTAATGTGTTAAACAACCATTAATCCGATACTCAAATTTCATCACAATGTTTCCCTTCACTGCACTAATATACTATTTACAAATTCGCGGCATACTGACATGTGAAATTCAGTGAGGTTGAGAAACACTGGTATTGATAATCATTTGAAAACCAATGATACTGTCGTTATTTTTTTTTACTGTATGAATCTACATAACTATGCAGATGGGAGAGTTTCTTATCATTTCATCATTCAGCATCATCACCTGTGTAAAGTGGCGGACAGCAAGTGCAACAAAGCATGTGTACTACGACAAAGACCATGCTGTGTCTTGACGGAGACCCTAGGTGGTACTGAATTTTTTTAGAACCGGCCAGTTCAAAACATTAGCAATGAAACTTTTTGAAAATTTCGATTTTGAAACTCTTTGGTTACCTGATGTTATTTTTGTGAATTGGCAGCAATTCCAAAAGCCTTGTTACACCTTAAAATACGAAACTACCTTCGTTGTCGTCTTAATCAACAATATATCTATGATAGACTTCGATCGGCAATTTATTATGAAGCCCTCTCTCCACTATAAATTGGGTTTAATGAGATCAAGCGTGGACGTAGTAATCTCAATGATCATTTGCGTGAAGTATGTCCTTCAACAGCGACATCTGGAGGTAACATCAGTGCTGTGAGATGGACGATAGAGGAAGATAAGAGAGTGACCTACCAGCAGATGCAGGCAAGCTTAAGCACTGGTATGAGCCAAGTACAAAAAATATTGCACGAACTTTTACAGAAACGGTCTCGCATGGACTGGTACCCATGGTGACTCGAATGCAGTATTTAACATCGTCACAAATGATCAAAGCTGTTACGAACCCGAAATCTATCTCCGAATCCCGAAAGACAATCTACTCAGTGGGTATTTCTTTTTGAAGATTGGCTACCTAAAGGTAAAGAAAAAATATGTTTGCCTCGTTCTTTGGTCGCAAAGACCATTTCACGACAGTTGTGCTGGAAAGTGGAAGAACGATTATTGCAGACTGGTATGTTAATTGTTGTTTGCCTGTTATCTTGAAAAATGTTCGATAACAGCGCCCTCCAAGCAGGATCCTTCTTCATAACCGCACAACGCTTCAGCGCTCTCCGAAAACGAAAAATTGAATATTTAACTATGACTGGTGCTGAGATAATGAGTTATCTGCCGTATAGCTCTGAACACGCGCCCTGCAATTTTCATTTATTCCCAAAAAAACAAAGATAAACTTGGAGCTCGATCTACGAGCTCTGCGGTGAGTGCGTTCGAAAATGTCAAAGAAGAAAATCCCCCTAAGGAAAAATAGGCTCACTGCTTTTCTCAGTGCTTCCATCGAATGCGCAGTATAGAGAGGAACGGAGACTATTTCGAAAAACAGTAAAAGTATCGGCAACTTTCTACGTTGATCCACGTATGTTTGAAGAGTGATACATTAGGAAAAGGTACTTAGATTTCTTATATAAAAATGATTACTAGATCTTTCATGTGTATATAAATAATGGCATATATCATATAAAAATCTACATTTGCTCATGTAGGCTTGTACTATAACGCTGGTCGCTGCTATATCGCAGACAAGAGTTTTAACCAAAATACGCTATGTGATTATCACTCGATAAAATCGATTAAATTGCAATTCGCCAGACGTAGCGTAATCACATGATATAATTTCGATATGGTAAGCAGGGTTCCTCACAAACTTCTTTACTGTCAGTAGGAACTACAAGACATAGAAAATTACTTAAGAGGAGAAATTTCATGCTCTATCATACCAGTGTGCTTTGAAACTTCAAAATGCCAAGGGAGTTGTGATTATAAAAAAACCTTTCTATATGAGCCATCTCACTTTTCAAACACTAATTTTTGACTAAGGTCTTGCGTGTCATGCATGAATGTCAGAGAGAGAGAGAGAGAGAGAGAGAGAGAGAGAGAGAGAGACTTTCGTAATAAACCGGTAAACGATGATATCTACGCTGAATCCGAGAAGATGTAGTAAACAACTGACGACAAGTGCTGGATTGACGACGATGACGACGTGTCAATGTTAACTCCATGGACTCCACTTTAAGCCGTGCTTAAGACCAAGCAACGAAAATCAAAGTGGAAAATAGAAGTTAAGATATTTTCGTAATGTGGCAACCCAATATTAATTATATTAAATACTCAGTTTCTAACCTCTGAAGTCTTTCATCACCTAAGAACCTTTATAATACTGTCATTAGAAACATTGTGCAGCATACGTTAATACAGATGGAGCTTCATGTATACTAATTCTTCTTCCTCCTGCCCTTATCCCACATTATATGGGGTCGGCGCAACATGTTATCTCCTTGCACTGTCCTCTGTTAGCCGTCATCCCAAGATTCACACCTTTTTTGCCATATCATCTTTTACGCAATCAATCCATTTTTTTTGGTCTACCTCTACTCCTGTATCCATCCATTCTCATTTCTATCATTTTCCTTGTTATATGGCATTCTTCCCTGCGCATTATTATGGCAAAACGACGCTATATACTTATATCTATTAGGTGTTGGAAGTAATACGTAACGTTTTATTGACGAAAAAAAAATATTTATTATCAATAGAAAATAAAAAAATACACTAATGATAGTATTGCCCATGGCTTTCTACTAATTTTGAGCATCTTTCGGGCAGGGTACGAATACCGTGTACCGAATACCGCAATCTACGAATCGACTCATTTTTGACACTCTTCGCAGAAGTGAACTTTTGCTCAGACAGACTATGAGGCATCGAGCGAAACAAATGGTAATCTGAAGGAACGATATCTGAAGAATACGGCTGATGTGGTAGGACTTCTCATTTAAGTGTTTTTAGGTAAGTTTGTACCGGTTTTGTGACGTGCGGACGAGCATTGTCGTGCAGCAAAATGACTTTGTCGTGCCTTTCAGAATATTCCGGCAGTTTTTCTTTCATCGCACGACTCAATCGCATCAAATGCAGTCGGTAGCGATCCTCAGTTATAGTTTCCTTCGGTTTCAGCAGTAAATACACAGCAGGAGCTTAGACCCATGGGTATTTTGCTTTGCCATTGATTTTGATGGTTGGCCGGGCTTAACCCATGACTTTCTGCGCTTTGGATTGTCGTAATGGATCCATTTTTCATCACCAGTGACAATTCGATGCAAAAAACCTTTTATTTCCTCCCGTTAAAGCAACAGTTCACATGTCAAAAGACGCCTCTCAATGTCCCTTGGTTCATATGGGAATTAATATGAGAGCCAATGTCTCTCTTTCTGGATTATGCCTAAAGTTTTTATAACAACTTCCATTGATATAAACAATTCTTAAAGTGTTTGAGATGAGTCTTCATTGAGCAATGCCTCCAACTCTTTAAATTCAAATTTTTTCGTCTCTCTTCTTGTCTTACAACTCGAAATCATCAGCTTAAAAAACGTGCAAACAACTTTCGACATGTTTGCTCAGCTAGACCACTTTCACTATACACTTCTTCTAAAATACGATGAGCTTCAACAGCACTTTTTTTCATAATAAAATAATGAAGTAAAACTCCCTGCAAAAATACAGTTCGGCACAAATGTTGACATATTTAATAAATTATAAAGTATTGTTGATTACGATTCAAAGAGAGGTAACGTACAGCAAATGACGTTCAATGATATATCTGATTCAATGATGGTTTCAAGATGAATACATTATTGTCGGTGACAACGAAATACTGTCCTACCTACGCCATCTCTCGTAAAACGCTACGACTTAATTCCAACACCTAATACCTATTATACTTCATGTATACTAATTCTTCAAGTTAATTCTTAAAATTATGATAGATGTCACATCTAGTATTGATTATGCCGGTATTTAATATCCACATTATAGAGTTTAAGTATGTCAAGTGGTACTTTGTATATTTCTATAGCCGCCGATCAAATATGGAAAATAATTCATAAATATGAATTCGCCGATTCAAAATTACTTAGGTATACTTACATTAGTTTAAGAACTTATTTATTAAGGTTAATAAAAAAAGGTTTATTATTTTTTGATTTTCAGTTTTTTCGGCGGTTTAATTTTTTGTTAAAAAGTTTTTATAAGTTTGTGTGTAGTATTTAAGTTTCACCCTTATAAGTGCCGGTGCAATAAATGCAATTTAATTTACTTTCTAACATTTGCATTATAAAATAACATTATTCAAATCAGCCTATAAAGTCCACTGTTGGATATAGACAGAGGCCTGGCAGAGCAAAGTATGCCACTTAGCCCGATCCTTGTCTTGTTGCATTCACTTTCCGCCAGCCGCAGGTTGTCGCCCCATCTAGCTGGGGGGCATCCCTATATTTGCCAAGACTTGGTCTCCACTCTAAAACACGTTTACTCAACAATAAATATAGAACTATGGAAAATTTTAAAGTGCATTTCTGATAAACATATCAGGCAATTTTAGTAATCTTTAACTGCATGTGACAGTATTTACCTAAACATCCTTATCTGTATAAAATTGCTATGTGATTTTCGTGTAATCATTATTTATCCAAGCGGTAATCTCTATAACTTTTGAGGTGTTCACGTTGGAAGATCAGCTATACTGACTCTACATAAAGGAGACGGCCCATTTTCCATGGACATTTGCCCCACAGCAAAAATACAAGAGACTCGACCAAAATTGGATCATTGTATAGTATTTTTAATATCTATTGAGGTCAAGTTGAACCGTTAATGTTTTTATTCTGCATAGCGGGGTTTAAAAGATATCAACTAAAACTTTGAAAAAAATAACGCCCCAAGTAGGTAATCAAAAACGTGATTATGTACTTAATTAGCCCCGGAGTCCTAAAAAAGTTATTTAATTAAAATAACATATAATTAAATAATGCAAACTGTACATTCGGGCGGAGCGGCATGTTTGTCATTGAATTGAACACTCTCGTGGAAGCCCTCGTGAGTTATCGCATATAAGGAACTTTGATTCGTGGTCGCATACGGTCCCGGCATTCTAGTAAGGTATATTATACTTAAGTAACATACCAATATTTTACATAAGTTACAATAGTTTAGTTTCTTGTGCATATTACTTATAATAGGGGTTAAAGTATGACATTACTGTTGCATAGTAATAGATACTTTGAATTGACATAAATCCTTCATGGTGTAACATTTTCAAATCAAACTTTTTTCACATGTTACCTATATGCAGCATTTGATTTTCAATTGTTTTTTTATTCAGCTTAGATATGTACTTCGAAAATCCGAGTCATTTTTCAATACGAATTCCAACGCTGAACTAACGCAGCAAAAATGGCCCACCGTATCAACACTGCGTTTGGAGAGGAGACTGCTAATGTACACACCGTGCATTTTTTGTTTAAGCGATTTCGTATTGGAAACTTCTATTTGAAGAATGAACCACGTGGAAGAATGCCCACACATGTGAATAACGCTGAAATGAAGGAGATGGTGGACGTAAATCCGAGCTCAAAATAATGGTGGTAATTGATGGTCTCTGATCAACCAATAACAGCAGATGTTTACTGTGCCAAACTTCGAACAATGATGGCGAAACTAGCAATGAAACAGTCTCGACTCGTGAATCGATCTTCATCACTATTGCTCCATGATAACGTAACGAAAAACCGTTGTAACTCTACAGGAGTTGCAGTTAAAAATCATACGCTATCGACCGTCTTCGCCAGACCTTGCTTCAACGGACTACCATTTTTCGTGATTTGGACAATTTTCTACATGATAAAAAAGTTTCTTCCCAGGAGGAGTACAAAATGCTTTCACTCAGTTTGTCGAATCTACATCCCCAGAGTTCTCGTATCCTATCGTAAAGGTATAAATTCATTTCATTTGATGGCAACAATGTATAGAAAATGAGGGTAAACACTTTTGAAAAACAATTTAAAGTACAAATGGGCAATTTCACACTTTAACCCCTAATATAATTTATTGGCCATGTAATTAGAAGATGGTCTTATTAGCTCGACTACAAGATGGCACGTTTACTGGTGACGTAAATTATTACTTAGATACAAGGATATTATTTTTTCATGTCTGGGTGATTTAAGATTCTGTAACAAAGATTTTCGTTAACCTGTAATACGAGCTAGGTGCCACTTACGTAGTAACTATTTATTAATCTGTGGTACCACTAAGAGACTAATCTAGAGGTCCCGATTTCGAATCCCACCGTGCACTGGTTAAACATATTGCACAGTATTAAGTGGTAATGCAATTTGTAATGTAGAAACTGTCACAAATGGGCATTAGTACAAACGACAGGCACTAGTTTTGACTTGAGACAGGAGGCTCAAGTTTAGGGACGCCAAATTCCATAGTGCATGAGTTTGAATGTAACATGATGAGTTGACTCTTTAGCTAGTTACCTTTGTTGGTCAATATTTTTTAATCATCCGAGGATTTATAATCAAATAAACAAAACCCAACTTGCATAAAGAGGTTTAAAATTTGAAAGGTGCATAACTAAAATGTTCGAGGCTAGACTCACGTCATGTTCCACGACTCTGGCGCTCCGCCAGGTATTCCATTCTCCATCATCTAACCTAAGAGCAGAAGTGAGGGGGAGCATCGCAGGGGATCCCCACAGTACCCCGCTGTATATTCAAATAGAGGGGAGTGCAAAGAAATATTTCCAACCCAATAACTAAAATGTTATTATAATGTTCTTCTAATCTGTTCTATACAAACATAAATTCTGGAATCTGTTTAATTTACTTTACTACATCAATAAAAACCTAGTATAGTTTGTAATTAACTTTAAATTAAGCAGATATATAGATAGATAGATAATGCACGATTCACAGAAAAAAAAACACATTTTATACAAGAAAAACTATAGAGTATTAATTAAAATTATAAGGGGTGTGGTCGACAAACGTATCGAATTTAAGCGACGTACGTGAGAGTATTTGTGGCTAGACGTCCTGTGCGTACTTATTAATGATGTACTGTGAGTTAGGAGAGAAGCATATAAATAGTTATCTAGTATATCAGTTATCTAGTATCGAAAAAGAAAGAAAGAAAACTATCTTTGAAATTCATTATTTCTTTGGGAAACACAGGGATAAATAGATAGACTGTTGACAAATATTTACTAATGTAGTCAATGTAAATTAGTCAGATTTTCAAATATTAGATTTACTAAAGTTTTATTAAGTTTACGCAAATATTAAAGATTTTATTACTACCATAAAATGTTATAACGATGATTCAACTCTCGGGTTTTTCGTGCAAACGCATAAGACATGGTTTTTGGAATTTACGTACTGTTTGGGTTATACGTTTTATTGTTTATCATCATCATAAGGTTACTGCTAATGGGCTCACTACCAGGGATGCTGAAGACCGTGCGAAGTGGAATAGAAAGAGTCGGAAAGTGGACCCCGGGCACCGAAACGGAAGTTTAGGTTGCAACCGGGACACTACGCTTAGATGATGATGATGATGATCATCATAAGGTTACTATTACTGTAATTGAAATCACGGAGACTTATGCCGGAACACAAAACAAGGTTATTGTGGCGGCATATTTATAGTCCATGGGTGGTTGCTATGCAGATGGGCTTGCAGTTCTACCAGGAACTAGATAGGGTCGTTTTGTCGCTTTTTACGACAGGGCGCTACTGCACGGAGAGAAATCTATTTTATGCAAGTATTATATGGTTCAGTAGTATATTTTCTTTTTATTTTTATTTTAGCGTGCACTCAAAAATGAATGATACCTGAATGTAGTTAGATATTAGGATTTAAATTAAACTTTACATAAATGTAACGTATAAAATAATAAATATTAAAGCCGCAATGCTAAATCTTACCTACTATTAACATGTATGGAGGCCATTTTTCATATTCGGCTTTAACGACAAATGCAGCTGTATGAGCAATTAACTCAAGTTATAAACAATCATACAATTTTATTCGTTTTTGGATGCAAGTTTACATTTTGAATTGCTTGAAGGGTTTTAACTTGTTAATTTTATATTGATTCGTATCATAATGTACGTTTTAGCCGGTCACGAGCAAGCAGCGAATCTGCCTCGGACAAGTGTGGCGGGTATATCCGTTTCTTCTAAGTTAAGGTCCTAGGGCTTAAGGGCTACTAGGGCTTAAGGGCTTCCCCCTGGAGATCTGACGTAGCGTAGTTAAGGTGTAGTTTTCCCCGGACAAAAAAAAACCTTTAGCTCTTCTATTGTTACTATATAGTCAACTACAGAAAACAAAATAGACTAATAGATAGAACACTTAAATAATATTGATTATTTACGAAGCCGTATTAAGATGTAATGCCAATCCACATCACACTCACTAATGATTTTAAGTGGAAATTTGAAAATAATTGAATAAAACTATAGTTTATAGTTTTTATTAAATAAATTAAATAGATTTATAAAATTTCTTATTATAAATTAAATTTAGGCCTTGTAGTATCTGTGTGCGGTGCCGTCCCATTGTGGGCTAGTAATTGTCTGTAACAAAATTTTATTATTATATTATTTAGTCATGTTTGTGCAAATATTTGATATCAAATTTAGGTCTTCGTCCTATCGTTAGGGGCGAATTTGAAATCAGAATTTAGCGCCATGAAAAATTATATTTGTGACAGTTTACTGCCTATCTCACTGTAAGGTGGCTTTTATTGAACAAAAGGCACCCTGCTTTTGTTTGTTTATTTTATTACAAAATATAGAAATAATTTTGTTGTTTTTATTTAACTGTTAACACTCGGAATCCCATAAACAGTACAAAGTGGAGAAGAAAAAGTATATAAGCAGAATATCAGAAGTCTAGTACCCATAACACAAGCGTTCTACTATTTATTTTGGGGCTAGATAGCGCTGTGAAATTGTCACAGTATACCTAGTCAGGTCATAAATTCTGTCACATGTTTAATGTAAAATAATTGTAACAAGTTTATTCATTATGTAACCATTCATATACCAGAATGAACTTAACAAAACATAGATTCTTATGACATTAAAGTTTATTCAAAATGACCTCCGTGATTTTGAATACAAGCCTTCAATCTGCGCGGCCAGTCGTCTATCGCAGCACGAACGAGGTCCATGTCAATATCGGCGGCTGCCTTAATCAAGGATGTCTTGAGTGACTCCAAATTGGGATGAGGCTTTGAGCACGCCTTTTCCTCCAAGTGTTGCCATATCTTGTAATCTAACGGATTCAAATCTGGACTGGAGGAGGGCCAGTCTTCGTGCCGGATGAAGTCGATTTCACCCGCCGCCAGCCAGTCTTGTGTGCTCTTCGCTCTATGAGCTGGCGCCGAATCTTGTTGGAATACCCAGTGCCTGTTATTGAACATGGTATGAGAAACAGGTTCCACAAGGTTCATCAGGACTGTATTTTGATACACAACAGCATTCGTTTTTACACCTTTCTCACAAAAATGTACCTCTGTTAAGCCCCAATAAGAAACTCCCAACCATACCATGAGCGAGGATGGAAAATGACCTCGTTGGACACGCGGAATACGGTTGCTCGCTTCTTCACTACTGTGTGCGTACACCTTATCATTTTGTTTGTTGTAGCTCTCTTCTACGGTAAACATTTTTTCATCCGAAAAAAGAATTTCCCGATATTTTTTTCCCGCGTACCGCTTCAACAAAGCGCGGCATCTCTTCAGTCTCAGGTCCATTAGACGAGCATTCAAACGATGTCCTGTTTTTCTTCGATATGCCCGAAACCCTAAGTCTTCATTTAACACCCTTTTCACCGTGGTTCTGCTTAACCCCATCTGAAGGGCCAACAGTTTCTGCTTACGTTTGGGATTTCTTTGAATTCGTGCCTTCACAGCTTTTATCACTGCTGGAGTCCTAACAGACCGAGGGCGACCACTTCTTGACCTGTCATCTACACTAGAGTCTTCATTGTATCGTTTGATGGTACGATAAACGAATCTTTTGGTTATATTCAAATTTTTCAGTATGTTAAAAATTAGAATTGGCGCGTAACCGCAACGATGCAACGCAATAACTGCAACACGGTCTTCTTTAAGCGTCCACTCCATATTTAAAAATGAGTAAAATTCTAAAATTATACATTTTTATTTTCATGAACAATTCGAAATTCGAATTCAATAAACTTTTTTGTGGCCAGCATTCTAAAAGAAAAGTTTTTACTGTGTGACAATACTTATGACCTGACTAGGTATTTATTTACAAAACAATGCTTGAATTCGAATAACTTTCTTTAAAAAAATGTAAAAAAAATTACCACTACGAGGTCATCGCCGTTGAATTCCCTCTTGAATGTGGCTGAACCTTTGTCGGTCTTCACGACTTGATTGATGACATTGCCGTCAACCGTATATGTTGTTTTGATCTGAAATATTATAATTAATTCTCTACTTATTTAGATTATAAACAAGTTTAAGAAGCAAGTTAATTTTCTTAAAAAGCTACGTATAAAAAATGTTTTTGCTTTTTAAATTAGCTACATATTTAGTTAAGGTAATTTTATTTTATTTCAAATATAAGTAAATTTTAACTTAAGAAATTATTTTCTTCATTATACTAAAATAACATATAAATATTCTTTACTCTATAGTTTTAATAGGATTTTTATATTCTATCGTATATTTGGCTTATTTATATTCTATCTGCAAAGCAAGTATCTTTGTCTGCGAAATTAAATATGTTGCAACCTTGTATATTTATTACAAATATCTAAATCCATTTAGTTATGTTCTTTTGTTCATTAAATCGGTGAAATTTTCGGAAATCAATAAAACAGAGTTCAATTATTAAGGACACTTAAAAATAATTTAGATATTGAAAAGTAAATAATAAAACTTACAGGAGTTTGTTTATGTCCAATTGTGTCTTCGAATTCGACACCAGATTCGAAAACTGTTTCCTTCGTACCACTTGGGTCTGTTGAAATGAATTTGTATTTGTCTCCTTCTTTAACTACTTTGGTTGAGCTCTTGAAGTCGACAATCTTGGCTACTTGTTCTTCGGGAACGCCTGAAACAAAAATATAAGTATTATTTAATAGATATTTAACATTTTATTAAATACTATCTGTGCCCGCGACTCCGTTCGCGCGGAATAGTGACTTTGGGCAGCATTTCTTGGATATATCTTATGGTTTATTTTGGATTACAAACTCTATAAACCCTAAAATATAAATAAATGAAATATACAATCTGCGTTCGAACCTACAGTGTCCAGCCTAAGCTGAACCATATTTTATATGATTGATGATATAAATCTGAGGTCAACTTAAATTGGATATAACAAATTTCCGAAACTGATCATTTTTAAGTAAAACTATTTTTTTTTCTAAAATAAAAGTAGTCTAAGTTACTCCTTGTTACATCAGCTATCTGCCAGTGAAAGTCCTGTCAAAATCGGTCCAGCCATTTCAGAGATTAGCCGGAACAAACAGACAGACAAAAATTGTAAAAAATGTTGTTTTGGTATATGTACCGTACCGTGTATACATCCAAATGCACTTAGTAAAAAGCGGTTATTTTAATATTACAAACAGACACTCCAATTTTATTTATTTGCATAGATGAAATGTATCTGGAGCTCAGTAGTATTACATTCCGAGACATAGAGATTGTGCGTTCGAATCACACGGTGGCATTTTTTTTATTGCTGTAGGACAGCAAACAGGCTGACGGCGCGCTTAGAATTTAGCAGTTACCGTCGCCTATGGGTGTTTAAAATGCCAGTGGCATAGCGAACACGCTGCTGTCCCATAAGGGTACAGGAACCCAAGTTCCTAATTCTGGAACACAACACAAGGTTATTATGGCGGCATACTTAAGACCGAAGGTGGTCGTCATCCAGACGGGCCCTACCACGTAGCTAGGGTGGGTTATTTTGACTTTTGTGTTATAGCGATATAGTGACAACGAATGCAGATGAATGCCATCTTAAAACTGAATGATACAATGCCTTTCTTTCTAATATATTTATAGCGCTATAAAATACTTAAGAATGAGATGGGATGGTATATTATATAGTCTACTGAAATATGTCCTTTCCTAGTATTATTTTATGTTATAAAATTAATATGAGCACATTATAGTTTATAAATAAACCTAATTAAAAAAATAACTAAATGAACCTATTTAATATTAGTTAATAACCTAAAAGTAATAGACTGTCTGGAAGAGATCGCTTTGAGCGATAAGGCCGTGTATTGTTTAGCATAGTTTAGTTTTATTTTCCCTAGATGATAAGTAGCTATAAGTTGTTAAGCAATAAAGAGTTATCTATCTATCTATTTCTCTAATCAATTCCAGAAGTTAGTTTGAAGTTTCCATAACTTCACGCCCTATCAATAATATATAAGAATAATATTATTGATTATTACAGCACCACGGGGTACATAACATTTTTTGATAGAGTTGGAAAACTTAGACTAGTATTTTTTTATCTGTAGTTTTACGGACTGTCAGAGAAAGTTATGACAGTTGGTTGGCCGACCCGTCTCAGCTCTTCTGGTGGGAACTCGTGAAAGTGATATGTCGTTTTATTGAATATTCTACAAGTACCGAGACCTGGAAAGTCCTAGGATTATTTGGAGTTATCCTACCGTCGATATATATGGTAACGGCCGTCTTACCGGCTATATTCCATGTCTAAATTGGGTACATTCCGAACCAAATTATTCTTCGTTCTCAGTTTCTAGATGATTCCAAACATGGCCTAGCAACAGGTGAGGTTAAAGTTAGCCTTAATTACCCATGCTCCAATGAACACATATATCGTCAAATCTAAAGCTATATCATATTGATAAACACATATCACTAGATAGTGACTAAGACGTATTACGAAATGTCACTATCGAAAGGGGTGTTTGTAGGTGATTAAATATAGCTGGTCAAATCTTATCAAATGTAATCTAGAATGTTCTTCACCTATATCAGCAAAGTGATGATAAAATATAATGTCCAGGATTATATAAATTAAATTACACATTCGATTAAATTTGTCATGATACAAAAAAAGTTATAATAAAAAAATAGTTTTGCTAAAATTAAGATTTTTCTCTATGCAGGTGCGGAGTAAAAATCCCTGCGGTCAGTCGTAAAATAAATCATAGTTAAAAAAAAACCTAAAAAAAAACACATAAAATCACGCCTCTTTCCCGTAGGGGTAGGCAGATACCACTTCTTTCCACTTGCTACGATCCTTACATACTTGTTTCGCTTCGTCTACTTTCATTATTCCCTTCATACATGCCCTTCGGTTTAGGGTACTCTTAGCAGTTATAGTACCATTTACAAGGAGAAGGACACTAGCAAGTCTAGGGAATCCCTCTCTTAATGGAACCAAACTGTCGTGGTCCACCGAGGTCAAATATCTAGGCATAACCCTTGATAAGGAACTCAGGTGGAAGACTCATGTGGAAAAGACAATGGCGAAGGCTCTGAGAGTATTTGGCATGTGTCGTTCCACTTATGGCAAAACCTGGGGACTAAAACCCAAAGTGATACGATGGCTTTATCAGATAATGATAATACCCATCATTACGTATGGCAGCGTAGTATGGTGGCCCAGAATAAAACTTACTACGTGCAAAGAGACACTCAATAGGCTACAAAGAACGGTGTGTCTTGGAATCACGGGTGCTTTTAGAACAACACCTACAGCAGCAATGGAGAGATATCTTAACATTCCTCCTCTGCATATTATGGTTGAACTTGAGGCAAGGAGGGCACTATATCGCCTTGCAGTAGCTGGCCTATGGGACTCCACCAAGCCAAAAACCAACCATACAAAATTCGATGGAAATGAGGACCTGGATCGGATAACACATATGATATCCGATAAAATGCAAACCAGGTTTATATTTGAAAGGCTTTTCAGGGTCCAAATTCCAACAATATTGGAATGGACAAAGGGACCAGATCCACCGGAACATAATAGTCTGGTATGGTACACTGATGGATCCAAAATGGAATCAGGTACAGGGGCGGGAGTATACGCGAAAGACTACAAATGTAGTAAAAGCTTGGGAAAAATGGCAAGTGTATTCCAGGCTGAAACATATGCCATAATAACCTGTGCTCAGGAGAACATAGATAGAGGCACCAGAGGCAAATCTATATATATTCTCAGTGACAGTCAAGCTGCAATCAAGGCCATCGCCTCCTTCAAAGTTGACTCCAGACTTGTCCTGGATGCCATTCAAACCTTGAATGGGCTTGGAAGGCATAACAGGGTAAGAATAATGTGGGTCCCGGGACACGAGGGAGTACATGGCAATGAAATGGCAGATGAACTGGCAAGAGAGGGCTCAACTAATGATTTTATGGGTCCGGAACCATGTGTAGGCATTCCGACTAGCCTCGTGAAAGCCACTTTCAGGGATTTTGCAGACCGCAGTCAACAACAACACTGGCTGACTAGAATCGGTCTGGAACACTCCAAAAAATTTTTGGGATCCACGTACAAAGCACGAGGATCCATCTGGAACATGAGCAGGGGGCAAATACGCTACTTGCTTGGAGCCTTTACTGGGCACTTTGGAACCAACAACATGCTCATGAAGATGGGTCTAACCGCGACACCCATGTGCAGGTTGTGTGGGGAACATACAGAACGCATGGAACACCTACTGTGTACATGTGATGCATTGGCCAGGAGGCGAATGAATCTTTTGGGGGTAGGATATCCAACACCGGAAGACTACAGGCTCCTATCTCCATACCTCATTGTTAGGCTCATGAAGCAGATCTTCAAGGAGATTGGAGAGGAGTGATTGCTATCTAGGGGAACACAAAAGATCCCATTGGGTCGAAGTGTCCAAGATATTTCTCGGCCCCAAAATAAGATAAGATAAGATAGGGTACTCTTGACCTGGCCTTTTTTCAAGACGTCCCTGGTCTCGAAACGTCCGCCTAGGTCTACCCCTTCCAACACTTCCATTCACACTCGCCTTATACACGTTTCTTGTCAATCGTTCTTCATTCAACATAAGAATAAAATTACTGACGAGAAAATTAATGTCACTGTGAGAGGAGAGCGAAATAAGAATGAACGAATTTGGATTCATGCCTAGCCGAGGGACTACGGATGCCATATTCGCACTTCGCCAGCTGTGCGAGAAATACAGAAGTGCACATCGAAACCTGCACATGGTGTTCGTTAACCTCGAAAATATTCCTAGAAAGGATTTGTGGTGAGCTATGAAAGCAAAAGGAATGCATATGAAGTACTTGAATCTTGTTCGTGTGATGTACGATAAGGCAAGTACACACGTCCGGTCCCTAGCTGGCGTCACAGACAAGGTCAATGTTACAGTGCGTTTACACCAAGGATCGGCTCTTAGTCCTTATCTGTAGGAACAGATAAAGCAGAGAAGGCATCTACTACCAGGAGGACCTTGTAGTAGATGCTGTAACATCAGAAATACAGGAAGACATACCTTGGTGTATGCTTTTTGACGATGACTTTGTGCTGGTTGGACAAAAAGCTCACAAGGTTCAGATTGGCTAAATGCCAGGAGAGACTGGAGGGTGTTGGGTTGAATATAAGTAGAACCAAAACTGAATATCTATTTTGCGACTTTGGTCGAAATTCCGCCTTCACCACAATTACCTTAGGAGGCGTATCTCTGCCAACTTGCTCCAACTTCCGGTATCTTGGATCATAAATCCAGAGTGACGGTGAGATAGGCTGGAAAGTAATAGGTTAGCCTGGTATGGCCATATAATGCGAAGAGAGGAGCGTCATGTAACACGGAGAGTGCTAGAAATGAGTGGATGGATACAATAGGAGAGATAGAAAGAAAAGATGGATGGATTGTGTAAAAGATAATATAGTTAAAAAAGATGTGAATGTTCAAATGACGTCAAATAGAGGATAGTTGAAGGAGAGAATATGTTGTGCCGACTCCACGTAGTTTGGGATAAGGTCAGAAAGAAGAGAGCTTGATTAACTATGAAATAAATTTTATGGTGTTGTCAATTCCCAATAGGTAAATGTTTTTTATTAATTTACCGCCATGTTCCGGCTGGTTTTCTAAAATTAACACCATCTTGCGGTAGTTTTAATAATTAAGATGGCGTTTCGGCAGAAGGAAAAGAAAGCTTTAATCCTGATGATTCTGATAAGGACTATGGGACAAATTTATTAAATTTGTATATTGTCATCAAGTCTTTACAAGTGTGCAAAATTTTTGCACGGCTTTGTTTCGCTTAAGTTGAAGTATATTTTGTAATTTTGTAAATCCTAACCATCCAAAGGTTGTCTGGCAAAAATACTTAGCATACAAATTTATGTACCTATTAAGTTCTTAGTCCTGAATTGTGTATGTGCAATAATTAAATATTATTTTAAATACTTTAGAATAAAGTAATAGAATAACTCCTGGGCTAGGGCCTTCCCTAGAGCAATCTGACAGTACCAGCCACGTTTGTCCAACACGGATTGGCGGGTTAAGCATAAAGGTTATCTCAGAATACAGGTTTCTTCACGATGTTTTTTTTTAATATAGTACGTCAGTATGTAGTAATTATGTTATAATACCCATATTAGATAAAAAAAAAACTGCCAAAGCGGTGCTTGCTATCGTTGTATACGAACCCGAGTTAGGAGGTTATCGCGAGCGACAAATAACCCTAGCTACGTGGTAGGGCCACAAGCCCGTTTGGATGTCGCAATAATAACCTTGTGTTGTGTTCCGGCATTAGTGACACAAGTTCCTGTACCCTTATGGGACAGCAGTGTGTTCGTGATGCCACTGGCGTTGCAAACACCCATAGGCGACGGTGATTGCTAAATTCTAAGCGGGCCGTCAGCCTGTCTACTGGCCTACAGGAATAAAAAAAACGAGTTAGGAGACATAGATATCTCTTAGTGTGAGTGTTTGTAGTTATCATATCAAATATAAAGATGAAAAACTATATGATCCTATATTTTTCGAACTACATAGTATAATATGTTTTATAAATAACTAGTTGACCCGGTAAACGTTGTTCTGCCATGTGAATTTTAAAAAAGTAGCCTATATCCTTCTCTAAGGTCCAATCTATGACTATAGCGAAATCCATCAAAATTGTTTCAGCGGTTTAGGCGTGAAAGCGTAACAAACAAACTCACTTTCGCATTTATAGTATTAGTTAAAATATATTTTATAAATAAATATAATTAAACACAGCATTTATTTAAGTTAATATTAAGTTTAATTGTGACCGTTATGTGAATATTTAAAGGTAAACTTTTATCCGTGCAGGGGCGGAGAAAGAATACTAACCTCTGTGGCCGGGGTCGGCCTGTCGTAAAAGATGACAAAACAACCCACTCTAGCTACGTAGTAGGGCCTCAAGCCCGTCTGGATGGCGACCACCTTTGGTCTTAAGTATGCCACCATAATAACCTTGTGTTGTGTTCCGGCATTAGTGACCCAAGTTCCTGTACCCTTATTGGACAGCAGCGTGTTCACGATGCCACTGGCGTTGCAAATACTTAGGGCGACGGTAACTGCTAAATTCTAAGCGGTCTGTCAGCCTGTCTGCTGTCCTACGCAATAAAAAAAATACTTTCAACTATAAGTTGAAGAAAATTAAAAATAATTATAATAATAGATAAACTCTAAGACATATTTGATGATTTTAACATGGAATGATTATGATATATTTGACCAGATTAACCTTTGAAATCTATATACTTATTATTGAAAAAAATAAAATTTTCCTCTGACACGATTTTTTCTTCTTTAATTAACAAAATTACAACGTAACTAATAATAGTTTATTAAGTACGAATGTAGATGGAACTGTCACTTGAATGGAGGCTTTGATAAAAAATAATGGGCGATAAATGCTAATAATATCAGTGGGATGACTAAGCATTACAGCCATAGATCAATGTCTAAACTATTATTGTACTTTGTACAGAGTTAAGCAAGTTTAAGCGCCTTACTTGATTATTTTGTTATGATAAGGAATAGATCAAGAATAATAATAATGTAAATAAATATATAAATAGAAAATACTTAAAAAGGAACAAAAAATTTGATAAAGAAATAATTAAAAATAACCTAATGTAAGAATAACATTATAAATTAAAAAGGGCTCTGTCGGATGGTCAGAGGATCATTGTCATTATAAAAAAAAGCGCCTTATAAACTGTATATTGTATGGTACGGCGTGTCGTTATGTAGGCGAAAGTTAGATGTTTCACCGGATCTGACGTCACTTTCTTCACAAAGGAGGCGGCGGAATGGGGGCCGGAGCGATACGATCTGTGTTCTGCCGTATTTGCACGAGCGAGCTATTGAATCTACGTCCCCGTTTATGTATCATCATCGTCAGAGAGCCACATACAAAGTTCATAGTGAAAATTCTAGGGTGGCCAAGTTAGTTAGAGCTCCACGCATAATTTTTAAATCAAGTCTAGAACCGCATCCAGTACGCAAACGTTCTTAATGGCAATATAGTCAAAGGTAGATATGATAAAGCAATAAAACGCATTTTAATTGTATCCCGGTTATTGTTTTCGAAAGAAACAGACTGTAGCAAACTTCAGAGCACTCATTTTTGTTTTTATACTCTGTGATTCTTTCGTTCGAATATTTTATAACATTTTTGGGCCTTCTTAATTTAATATTTGAAACAAACAGTAAATTGAACATTGCATTTTGGCGGGAACTTGGACGTGTTCTATCCTTGACTTAATATTTTAAAGATATCTAAATAAGTCAATTGATTTACATTTAATCGTTTAGATAAATGGAGAGAGTGACAGTAATAGAGTAATCATGTCTATCTACAAAAAAAATCTCTAATGTTGTACTTTACTTATTTCTTTACATAATAATAATTTTTAGACGTGAAAAAAATAACAAAATACAGGGTAAAAGAAGCTTTACTTAAAAAAAATTAATAAATGTTAATAAAATTGAATATTTATTATATGGAGAAACATTTAAAATATCAATCTGGAATCTTCCCCTTACGCAGGGGGAAGTTGGGGCATCGACGCAAGCTTCTTCACTCAGTCATAAACTCAGGCGTGACTACCCCCTCCCGGTGGCTTGGAGTTGGCTGCCGGAGCACACACACCTATGTGAGCGGCGGGACATCACGGCTGTACATACGTATTTTTTAACTTATAATGTTTATTAATTAATTAATTTATTTATTTACTTATTAGTTTGATACGTATGTCAAAAAAGGTGTTACAATTAATCTACACTATCTGTACAACATATCTCGTCTAAATATTGGACCACTGATATTGTATTATATGTACTAACATAATCACGTCATATAATATATTATTAAGCATTATTATTATTGATTCCAATTCTATGAAATATTCCAATAACAATTCTTGTTCAATACAATATAATTATCGTCACGAATGTAACTATATTAAATAAATTATGTTTCTATATGTATGATTTATAAAATAATAAAACTTACCGACAGCCCTGAGGAACTCATCAAACTTCTCCTGCTTGACAAACTTGTATTCCTTGCCGAGGTAAGCCATTTCGCTGAATCCTAACTCACGAGTGACTCAAATAAATCACAGCAGTTCCAAACCACTCTTTTTATACAGCGTTAATCAGATATGTATGATATGATACGTGTATTAGATTCGTCAAATTATTTGTTAATTTTCGTTCAATTCGACCGAATTTAGTGAATCAGAAATATTATAAATTATATACAATGACTTTCAATATTCATATTACTAATTGTCCATATCAATAATCCTCATATCCTCATTTATAATTAAAAGTTTGTTCATACTATCATTTGTGATGTCATTAAACGTTTAAAATCAAAATCGATCCATTAGTTTAGGAGGAAATCAGTCAGACACACACGCACAAGAATTATATATAAAGATTTATTGCTCTTTTACAACCATCAAAGCTTTGGCTCTATCAAGACAGTTCCAAATCAAACTAACCTGGCAGGTTAAACCTTGCGTGACCTTGCCAAATAATAGACAACAAGGCTTTGACGCAAATTTTGCTTTTGGGGTCCGTTGGTTATGCTGTTCTGTCAGAAACGAAAATATTCAAACACAATGAATTAATGAATGAATATTCTTTATTGTACAACAAACAAAAAAAAAAAACAGGAGAGAAACAAATAGCAAGGATTGTACAAATGGCGGTTTTATTTCTAAAATACATCAAAAAAGCCTAAGCAACATGTACTAATTTAAATTTTAGGATGCTTTTGACCGCTGTATAGATGAACTTCCTGAATGCACCTGAGACTTTCAGTATTTCCGGGCCGACGGTACACTCGCACCCTTCTTGTATCAGGCCTAAACCCGAATCGCGACTCATCGGAAAACAGAATTTTATCCCATTGTTCCTGGGTCCATGTTCTGCGTTCTCTACACCATTCATTTCGACGAGCGCGATTCCCGTGACGTATCGGTAGGCAGCTAATTGGGTGTCGAGCTCGTAGGCCGTACTCATGCAGTCAATTTCGCACAGTTTGGGGACTTACATCAACACCATTTGAATTTTGTAGTCTCAAACTTATCTCTCGAGCGGTTAACATCGGCTGGCGTCTTGCAGTCAGTTGTATGTACCGGTCTTGCCGAGTGGTTGTACTCCTTTTACGGCCTGGATGCTGTTCAGCGGGTTCTCTTGTATTATTGTAGCGCTGCCAAAGACGACAAATAACACTTCTATGAATGCCAAAATGCCGAGATACCTGAGATTGATTACTTCCCGCTATTATGTAAATTACAGGCTAAATTAAAATACGTTGTAGATGGTAATACGATCACCCAGACGGTGAAAACCAAGGAAAATACAGTGACCTTTAAAAATGTTTATAACGGAAACGAAATGGTGGCTGTAAGTATATTTTTTTTTATTATCCCGTTTTGAATCACAATAAATAACTTGTGTGTGTAAAAATTTCGTAAAGAGTAAATTTAATCATACTAAAATAATTCATACTAGCTGACGTATAATTGTCTTGGTGTTGAAAAACATGCTTTAATGTGGATAGTTAAGGATATTTTTTGAATAAAATTTTTTTATCCGTGCAGGGGCGGAGAAAGAATACTAACCTCTGTGGCCGAGGTCGGCCTGTCGTAAAAGGCGACAAAATAACCCACCTAGCTACGTGGTAGGGCCTCAAGCCCGTCTGGATGGCGACTACCTTTGGTCTTAAGTATGCCGCCGTAATAACCTTGTGTTGTGTACCAGCATTAGTGACCCAAGTTCCTGTACCCTTATGGGACTGCAGCGTGTTCGCGATGCCATTAGCGTTGCAAACGCCTATAGGCGACGGTAACTGCTAAATCCTAAGCGGGCCGTCAGCCTGTCTGCTGTCCTACAGCAATAAAAATATAACTCCTATTAAAAAAGCATAAGAATCCCTATACTACGCTACTATCTGGAAAGCTATTATATTATTATCACAAAGTCATTGTAAAGACTCAATATCAGAGCGGAATACTGTGTAAAGTGGAGGAAATTCAGAAAGTGTATCAAATTTGGGATGCTGCAAGGTTTAGAGTATCATGTCACCACCATCCAATGGCCAATTCTGGTTGCTTGTACTTTGGATCCTGTTATATTCTGTTGTCACAGGATTTTCAGCGCGCCATTTTGCGTCATTGCTATTTACCCCTATGGGACAGCAGCGTGTTGGCTTCGCAAACATTTATACGCGACGGTAACTGCTTATACTGTTAAGTGGGCCTGTCTGCTGTTCCTTAACAATAAAAAAAATACTTATCATCTTCTTATCTCCTTCTAATCAAGAAAGCAAAAGAAAGATCTAGAATAGAGCTGAATTTGCAAGAGTGACTGTCGCTTGACCTCTCCATCTCTAAGGAGAAAATGAATAAATACCTCTCTTTACATTAACAGCCCATAGCACTGGCCCCACTGCTGGGCTGGAATTTATTTTGATTAGGCTGATCTCCAAATCACCACTGAGCTACCAGACACAGAATACCACCTCTTTACTGTCAATAAATTATCAAAAAAAGTTACGCATGGCCAAACTCACAGGACTTTTTTGGATAAGATATATTTAGATAATACATATTTTATCCGTGCAGGGGCGTGCGTTAATGGCGACCACCATTGGTCTTAAATATGCCGCCATAATAACTTTGTGTTGTATTCCGGCATTAGGGACCCAAGTTCCTGTACCCTCATGGAACAGCAGCGTGTTCACGATGTCACTGGCGTTGCAAACATTCATAGGCAACGGTAACTGCTAAATTCTAAGCGGGTCGTCAGCCCGTCTGCTGTCCTACAGCAATAAAAAAAATATAATGATAGAAACCTGTTACAAGTGAAGATCACAATTTTTTACACATTTCTAGTGTCTTCTTCTTCTTCATTTTATTTATGGCTCCAATGCTTTAGGCACTGATTTTGCCAATGTCAGGGTATGGAAACAGGTGGGTTTCTTATTTTTTATCTTTTACAAACATATGACCGGTAAATTAATTTTCCAAACACTTAAGGGTCAAGCAAAAATGTTAGACTAAACTACATTACAGGAAAATGTTATTTACATATAAAAATTTGGAAAGAAAATATACCTAGTCAGGTCATAAATTCTGTCACATGTTTAATGTAAAATAATTGTAACAAGTTTATTAATTATGTAACCATTCATATACCAAAATGAACTTAACAAAACATAGATTCTTATGACATTAAAGTTTATTCAAAATGACCTCCGTGATTTTGAATACAAGCCTTCAATCTGCGCGGCCAGTTGTCTATCGCAGCACGAACGAGGTCCATGTCAATATCGGCGGCTGCCTTAATCAAGGATGTCTTGAGTGACTCCAAATTGGGATGAGGCTTTGAGCACGCCTTTTCCTCCAAGTGTTGCCATATCTTGTAATCTAACGGATTCAAATCTGGACTGGAGGAGGGCCAGTCTTCGTGCCGGATGAAGTCGATTTCACGCGTCGCCAGCCAGTCTTGTGTGCTCTTCGCTCTATGAGCTGGCGCCGAATCTTGTTGGAATACCCAGTGCCTGTTATTGAACATGGTATGAGAAACAGGTTCCACAAGGTTCGTCAGGACTGTATTTTGATACACAACAGCATTCGTTTTTACACCTTTCTCACAAAAATGTACCTCTGTTAAGCCCCAATAAGAAACTCCCAACCATACCATGAGCGAGGATGGAAAATGACCTCGTTGGACACGCGGAATACGGTTGCTCGCTTCTTCACTACTGTGTGCGTACACCTTATCATTTTGTTTGTTGTAGCTCTCTTCTACGGTAAACATTTTTTCATCCGAAAAAAGAATTTCCCGATATTTTTTTCCCGCGTACCGCTTCAACAAAGCGCGGCATCTCTTCAGTCTCAGGTCCATTAGACGAGCATTCAAACGATGTCCTGTTTTTCTTCGATATGCCCGAAGCCCTAAGTCTTCATTTAACACCCTTTTCACCGTGGTTCTGCTTAACCCCATCTGAAGGGCCAACAGTTTCTGCTTACGTTTGGGATTTCTTTGAATTCGTGCCTTCACAGCTTTTATCACTGCTGGAGTCCTAACAGACCGAGGGCGACCACTTCTTGACCTGTCATCTACACTAGAGTCTTCATTGTATCGTTTGATGGTACGGTAAACGAATCTTTTGGTAATATTCAAATTTTTCAGTATGTTAAAAATTTTAATTGGCGCGTAACCGCAACGATGCAACGCAATAACTGCAACACGGTCTTCTTTAAGCGTCCACTCCATATTTAAAAATGAGTAAAATTCTAAAAGTTATACATTTTTATTTTCATGAACAATTCGAAATTCGAATTCAATAAACTTTTTTGTGGCCAGCATTCTAAAAGAAAAGTTTTTACTGTGTGACAATACTTATGACCTGACTAGGTATATGTTTACTATAAACTAAAGTGAGGAGATAGTTGATATTTACAGGTCGCGGGATAGTTAAAGGCAGGATGTCATATAAAGGAGTGGAAATATTTGGGCAATGGAAAAAAATATGTTCGAGAGAACCCTCATCTAAACCACACTCGCACAGAGAATGATCGCGTACTCTAATTTTAGCTAAAAATTTCTAGTGTAATATTTCTTATTTCAGACATTGACAAGTGACAAGTGGGATGGTACAGCTAAAGTCTACTACGAAGCTAATTAAATTTTATTGTTATTGTAGTATATGATATATTAATAAAGCAGTATAGTATCGCAGTATTTATATCACATTATCCACCTTTCTGTTATGTATCTAATTTAATCAGAGAAACAAATTTTTTATTTCTACAACATTCACCCTGATCACAATCCTGATAGAATATCAGCTCAAGGGAAGAAATATCACATTGTATTTAAATGCTATATAAGTTGAACAGGAGTATAATGGTAAGTAAGTTAAGTCACAACCCAAAAAAAGAATTCGAGTTTGCGTACGCAATAGGGGAAGTCACTTCGAGCAAGAACTTTAATCAGGCTAAATTACAAAATGTGTTAATTGTTACTTATTATTAATTGTTATTACTACTAAACTGTTACTGGTTCTAAATTTTATTGTAAATTTGTATTTTTCGTTTTATTTACATTGGGTATTATTTTGAATTAATTAATTTTATGGAAATTTTAAAGAACGACCAAAGTTTAGTTCGACTACGAATTTCCAGACGAAAACAGGCGCTTCCTTTGTCATCATTTTTTAGTTTCTTTGAAATCCGTTCTGTTATTCAGTGTTGGAGAGCTAAGAAAACGGTTATGTTTTTGAAATAATCTGCATGCCAAGTTTCATAACGTTTTTTTTTTATTTATAAGGCATTTTACTGGAAAAAAATCTCAATAAAATATTGAAATAATACGGTTTTTCGTCTCGCATTTTTAATTTTGGACTGATAATTGTTGTTTTAATATTGATAAATAACCAGTGTTTAATCGTTTTTTTAAATCTGTTTTATGAAGAAAAAATGAGATTTACATTGAAACTTTTTTTTTAATAAATTTTTTATGTTGCACTTGACTTATTTTTAAAAAAGCTAAAAAACATGAAAAGTTAAAAATGGTTCACTTTTGCCTAATGCTTATGGGGGTTTAAATTATCGCAAATGGTCACCTCTATCACCTCCTAATGGTAATACATCGAATTACCAATAATCCTGTATAAGCAGACATTATTTTATATTTTTTAAAATATGGTAAACGGCTATCCTTAGATTTTAGGTTAAACATAGCTCTTATACATCGCTTCTTTATTTAAAGCCATTTCTTTATTGGTCAAGTTACACCAAAATATGACACAGTACCGAAGCAATGACGATATAAAAAAAATATAGTTTTTAAAAAACTAAAAAACACGCTTTTATAAAAAATCAAAGTAAAAGGTAAAAAATAATTTTTTCAATAAATTTAAATTAAGGATAGTGGGATTAACAAAAAAATTAATTTTATTGTAGAAAAGTGTGGGGTGCTTGTTGTCAATAATAATTGTTATTTTCAAAATATCTTAAAAATAATACGATATGCATTTCCGATATAGATAGATACGAGTAACATTTAATAAGCCACATCTTTCATGTTTTCCCTTACGACAGGCGATCATGTTAAGTCGAAAACACGGTTTGCCCCCCTGATCAGAAATAAAAATATAACACACCATTATTACTCGATTATTTAAACTCCATCTAGGGTGTCGTTAAAGTCGATTAATGTTTGTAATGGATTACATTATTACCGTTCGGTTTCTCCTTTCACGTTTAGTTATCTGTTGATAACTAGTTGTTACTCTTGTGAAATCCAAATCTAGTCAAATCTAGTCTATTTTTATTGTGTTTTTTCGCTAAGTTACCAATTTCCTTAACATAAAAGACACTCATAAGTTTTGCTTTGTATTGGTACTGCATAAGAGACCCCTGTCTTTAATGTGCAAGCTCTATTTTCTTGTGAAAACAATTGGGAAAGAAATGGGAAATATATGTATAATTGTAACGTTATATTTTTTAAATTAAATCTTGACGCCTTCAGTAGTGTTAACACAAGCTTTTTGATTTGATTACCAAATCTGCACGTAATGTTGCAACCGCCACCAACGGAGCACTCGGAATCAGCACGTACACTCATGAAGTTTTTTTCTTAACTACAATTTAAACATATCCAGAAAAAAATCATCCAAAAGAACGTGATTTTCCATATGTTTAATTTTAAAAATTACTCTTTTAAATCCGGATTTTTTAAAATTTGGCATACGAGGTCCCCGTTCGAACTAAACCCATACGAACTTCGAGTGGTGGCGATCTCCGAGAGAATGACCATGCGTCTATAATATTTTCTCGGTGAACGAATTACGCACCGACTTTCAGCTCAGTAGTAAGATGCCTGCCGTCGACAGCGTAGAGCGATTGCGACGTTGGGAAAGTACAAAGTGAACGCAACCAGGGTTTTAAAATCTATCCCTTTTAAAAGGAATAAACCATTTTTTGTTCGCATCGGGAGTTTCCTTTTCTTTTACGTACGCAGTACTAGCTCATATAAAATGTTTGTATTTATTTCAAAAGTTCCAAAAACATCAATGATTCATTTTGAACACCTGTATCATAAAATGATTCTCGAACGTTTTATATGATACTTATAATTTGCAGTGTAACGTAGATATATCGATTAGTTAGTTTACTTAACACGTATTAATGATAAAAATTAAAGAAACCGTATCGTATTTTGGTTTATTCTAACAATTATCTGTGATAAAGAATGATAAGGCTAGGTTATGATACTTTCAAAGTAATCATTTTTTATAATCAGCCACATCATCGCTTATAATAACAGAGTGTGTATCTATCCACGTGAAAATGCTTTAAGCACACTCCACCGATTAGAAAATACAATGCAGGGTATTGTGGGACATGTACAATGCGTCCATACGTCTTCTCTTGACTAGGGGATGCCCGTCATTAGTATAGTCGCTAAAACTACCTTACTGTTCTTTTGTACATATATATGGAGTGTCGCGGGCTGTCACGTATGTTCAATATCGTTGCCCAAAAGACAATACGCACCTCCGTTTGTTCTCTTTCAGGATTGCGAAATGTAAAACTTCGGCGACCTATTCCCCCCATAAAGTGATCGAGTTGTGATTTTCTCACAGAAGCTTTGACGCGCACGGTGCCACGGGCTGTATCTTGGTCGAAGATGCAAAAATCAAATCGTTTCATTGTTATATGTCATACACAGATACCTCGTTAGTATGGGGCGATAGTGTGTTAGTGGCGCCTCTGGCGTTGCAGCCATCCGTAGATAATGGCTTACTATTAATTGAGCCCTCAGCCTGGTCGAGTTTATCACAAGACTGATTGTGTCCGGAGAAACAACTAGATGGAAAAAGTAAACATGACTCGAGTCAAAGTTTATTTAAATTCCCGTACACATAGACTTTCAAAAACAATAATTGAATAAAAACAATTATTCAAACTTGTAGACATGTGAGCTAGTAAAACTTGGAAAACTATAAATTTGTATAATAAATATTTATTTCTGCAGATTGTACACACGCGCTTATTTTAATAATTGTTAAAATAGTTTAAACAACCTCTTTTCAGTGAATCAATGTGGTTGCTGATACTACGGTCAATTTTTTTTATTGCTGCAGGACAGCAGACAGGCTGACGGCCTACTTAGAATTTAGCAGCTACCAACACCTATGGGTGTTTGTAACGCCAGTGGCATCGCGGACACGCTGCTGTCCCATAAGGGTACAGGAACTTGGGTCACTAATGCAAAATACATACACATAACAATCATCGTTGCAGCTTCCAATTCCACCCTGCGCGAATGGTTGGGCAAGTATGGTACAGGCACGGTACGCTGTAGATTCACATATCATTTGGCGCTTTAATCCATCCAGTTGTGTCCTGCTTGGACTTCGGAGTACCGAGACCTTGTTGTCACTATCGGACTGGAACTCTCGGTTTTCCTTCTGTAAAAAAAATATTTCCGCGAAATAGACGATGGAGAGAATAACATCACGTCCTGAGGCCCAGGCGCTCTTTTTAGTGTGTAGAACAGCGACGTGCGTCTCCCAACCACGAGACGCACGAGCGCACTGGACAATGAGCCGCATACGTTGCTGTAGGTTCTTGTGCGTAATGCATTACCATCACGAAACTGGCAGTACGTAAAGCAAATTATCCTGGTAATTAATTATTATAAAATTCTGATGAACAAGAGCTAATGAGTCAGTTTCAAAGGTATTTTACAAGTGTTTCCACATATATTTTTTGTATCATGACAAAACAGATGAAATGAATCTGCTGATAAGTTGATATACAGCAAAGATCGCTTTATCTTAGTGATCAAAGTACAAGCAGTAACAAGCAAGAGTAATATTTATTTATTAGATACTGATATATTGATAAGCTGCAAATTTATGACTAAGATTAAGGGGGGTTCGCTATATAAGCCAGACTTCATAAGGCCTCTTCATTAATCAAGATAAGTGTAGTGCACAAAATGGCGTTCATCGGCAAGGAATACAAATTTGTGAAGGAGGAGAACTTCGAAGGGTTCTTAAAAGCGATTGGTAATGAAGATTTTTATCTTACACAAATATTTCAGAAATGTCTAGTATATCATAGCTTAGGTTTTGCGTCTATCACCAAATGTTGATATACGGGAGTTATTTTGAAAAAATTATAAAACTAATTTAAAACACATGTATATTTTATTAATGTTATGATTGAATCAATCCGCCATCTGGTGTGCGCATTAATTATTTATACACATTCTAAATTCAAATTGATAATAATATAATAAATTCATTTAAACTATTAGAAAATATGCTTAATCCTTTACAAGGCATGATTTTGCTTATCGTTATATGAGAAAAATTAAATTAATATCATTAGCAGTGTACGTAAATATACTGAAGCTATTTTTAAAGATTTTATATGTGGCTTATTTCGCTGTAAGGTTTTTATTGTAGCATGTTTTTTCCAGAATATATCTTTTTTTTCTATAAAATTGTGTGGTGCACAATAAATAATTATCTATCTATTTTCCTTGTAACATGACTTTCTTCTCTTCGCATTATATGGCCAGACCAGGCTAGCCTATTATTTATACAAATCCAATCGCTAACCACATTTACATAAAACACAAGATTTATGTAAATGTGGTTAGCGATCACAGAGTTTGTTTAGAAAAAATAATTACTTCATCAGTAATTTTTATTTAAATTAATTGAGTTCGTTCGTGTTAGGATGCCCATGGCCCCGCAAACATCTATAGGAAACGGTGACTGATTACTATAAGTAGGCTGTCAGCCAGGTTTCTGTCCCATAGCAATAAGAAAATCATTTTATACTTCTCTTGCTTCATTAAATAGAAGTTACTAAGAACATTTATAACTTCTTAATAATTTTTGTAGGTCTTCCCGATGAAAAGATCAAGAATCTTCTCGAGTTCAAGCCCTCCCAAATTTTGCTCAAGAATGGCGACACCTACACTTACGTTAACGAAACTCCTCAGGGCAAGAAGGAAACCTCATTCAAGTTGGGAGTGGAGTTCGATGACGTCATGGGATCTTCAGACACGGTTCGTACCTTTATCATTCTGGAGTTTAACATATAGATATGCCGCCCACTTGGTAGCACGAGGTCCCCTTCGCATATGGATGGACGTTTGCAAAACCAGGGGCATTGCGCGTTGTTAGCCGCGAAGAAATTTTAAAACGCATTTTTTGAACCGTTCTGCAAGGTAAAAAAGCCAATGGTGGGCAGTACTTCTACATTAAATTTAATTTAAATAATTGGTTACAAAAAATGGCCATCCATAACTGATCCTGTAGGTACATTTTCACTCAAGTATCACTTATACGTGTAGGGGCCGAGAAATAATAGAGGCCAGGATCGTAGGGTTCCAAGTTTGTTTAGAAGGCAACCAGCCTTGCTCTGTAAGTATGCCGCCAAATAACCTTGTGTTGTGTTCTTTGCATTAGTGACCCAGGTTCCTGTACGATTACGCGGATAGCAGCGTGTTCGCGATGCCCCTAGTGTTGCAAACTTCCATAGGTGACATTAACTGTTTATTCGTGCAGGGGCGGAGAAAGAATACTAACCCCTGTGGCCGGGGTCGGCCTGTCGTAAAAGGCGACAAAACAACCCACCCTAGCTACGTGGTAGGGTTCCAAGCCCGTCTGGATGGCGACCACCTTTGGTCTTAAGTATGCCGCCATAATAACCTGGTGTTGTGTTCCGGCATTAGTGACCCAAGTTCCTGTACTCTTATGGGACAGCAGCGTGTTCGCGATGCCATTAGCGTTGCAAGCACCTATAGGCGACGGTAACTGCTAAATCCTAAGCAGGCCGTTAGCCTGTCTGCTGTCTGCTACCTTGCTACCTGCTTGTTCTTGCTACCTGCTACCTTGGTTCAACCGCTCAGCTAAAGTATCTAGTTTTCTGACTTTAATTTAGTCCAGCACTGCTGTTAGTGTTCCAATTAGAGCTAATTATAACACTACATATTTTATGTCGCGCATTACATTAAACAGTCTTAACCAATGATAATAATACTCTGTTCAAATCTGTATCATATTATCTAAATTCGAAATTGATTTGGAATCTGATGGTATTTTCTCCTGTCTTATTGTTTCTGAATTCAATTTCAGAGATTTTCCGTTGGTAAATTTATAAACATAATTCAATAATTTTGAAGACATAGATATGTACATTTGATGTAATTATGACCGTTAATGTGATTAATTACGTAATGCGAATAAAATTATGAGCACAAATTAAATTATAATATATTTGACTTAAAACTTTCATAGCAACAATAAATGTATGATAAGAAAATCGTCATATACATATGTGGTGCATAAACAATATAATGATAACATTTAATTTGTGTGTATAATGCCGTCACGTGTCTTTGTCTATTTCTTTATACTAAAATTACTATACCAAACAGGCAAAGGCAAAGACACATTGCAAAACAGTTGCTCAATATTGTCCTGAATATCTCTATTCTTTTTCTACAATGTTGGAGAATTTTTTATAACTGGTAACTAAGTCTTCAAAAGGTGCAAAAAAGATACACTAAGAAAATCACTCCCTGTATTATATATTATATATTACTACATCCTTTATAAAGTGTTATATATAATATCTCTACAAAGTACATTTCGACAGCTGAAGGGTGCAGAATTATGGTGACAAAGTCATGCAGAACTTAGCTTCGGAGGAAAGATTCAGTTGCCTCCGGATTTAAAAGCTTTTTACAACGGTACTCCTCGTGGTCCTACAATTTACAATCTCCACGAGTGAATCTATAGTTAAATGAAGATTTTCCGTAAAATCATTCAATGGCCCTTTCTGAAGAACAGAGCTGTGTGAACAAAAAAACTGATGGATAGGTCCAATTTAGGACGAGTATTCTTATTGTATTGTTTTTTGTAATATTTGTGTCCTAAATAAATCATTTGTTTCTTTCTTAAAATGTTCAGGATTGTTTATTTCATACAAAATATAGTTGGCTCCCGATCAGCTTATCATCTTTCTTAACCATGTTGCAAACAAACTTCGTTATATTTATGATGTTACTATTGATAAAACTTATCGTTATCAATATCAGGTGTGCAGTGGTCGAAGTTTTATAATCAAACATTAAATTCTACAATTTTATTTACGTTATAGTTACACCCTACTAAAAGACGTATCTATCGCAAATATTCATTGGCAACAAAAAGTGCTTACTAATAAGTCAGCCTGTCTACTGCTCTAGAACAATAAAAGAATACATTTTTATTATTAAAACTATAAAAATATGTCATACTAGCTGATACCCGCGACTTCGTCCGCGTTACTTGACATATTAACAAAGTTTTCGTCATGAGGCAGAGGTAGGAGAGACTTGCCCTCTCCTGCGCATGCGCGCTACACCGCTTGCCCCACTTCTCCGCGGCAAGAAAACACACATCACTGAATACGTAGTGCTCGTAAAAATCGTTATTTGTTAAAACTTTAATAACTTTATATTAAATAAAGATATTGCAATCATTTTTTAGATAAGGGCCAAGTTTCTAAGAAATAAAACTGAAAAAAAATTCATTGAAATATTTCCTGTAGTCTTGCTGAGATGCGCACACAACTGCAGACCTCTATCATTTTATTTACATATGAGATAAAAAGTCATACTGTAACAAATTTTAAAATGTTTCGCTATCGTGTAATGTAACGCCATGTGTAAGATTGTTTAACATGTATTATAACCCTTTTAACAAGGTTTTTGAGTATTTGCCAATTATTTTATTCTACAGGTAAAAACCGTATACACCATCGATGGCAACACAGTCCTTCAAACGGTCAAAGGCAAGGAGGGTGTTGCCACCTTCAAGAGGGAATACAACGGCGATGATCTCGTTGTGGTTAGTATCTTAATATCTTATTCACGAACTGTCATACTCTACTTTCGCTTTAGGATCCGTGATCAGTCATCATAGCTATTGGTTGTAAACGACCTCGTAACGACTAGCGCACGTGGGAACGTGTTTCGAGGGTCACGGGTTTGATTCCTTCCTGCGTCTGTGTGTTTATGTATAATATGTATTTATTTACAGAAAAACAATATATGTAGTATATTAGTTAACTAGTACCCATAACACAAGTGCTATGCTATATCCCAGTATAATGAATAAAATAAATTAATTAATTTGAAGTATGAACGGTCTTGAGTTTGAATCCCACGGCAGGAAGTACCGTTTAGGCAGTTTTTCTTGCCTAATGTGCACATTTATAGCATAATTACGGTGAAGTAAATAATCGTGAAGAAACCTGCATTCTGAGGTCATCGGTAAGTAAGTAGTATTATAAAAGCATTATCCATACAGGAGCGGATAAAGAATACTGACCTCTGCGGCCTGGTTCGGCCTGTCGTAAAAGGCGACAAAACAACCCACTCTAACTACGTGGTAGGGCCCCAAGCCCGTCTGGATGGCGACCACCTTTGGTCATAAGTATGCCGCCATAATAACCTTGTGTTGTGTTCCGGCATTAGTGACCCAAGTTCCTGTACCCTTATGGGACAATAGCGTGTTCGCAATGCCACTGGCGTTGGAAACACCCATAGGTGACGGTAACTGCTAAATTCTAAGCGGGCCTCCAGCCTGTCTGCTGTCTTAAAGCAATAAAAAGGGTAGGGATACCTTAAGGGATTAAGCAAAATATAGATGGCCTTCAAATATCACCCTTGAAATCTGAATATCACGTTACAGAACTCAGGGAGTACAGAAAATTACGTAATAATTATTTAATTTTTATTTCTTTCAGACGATAACCACCGATAAATGGGACGGCGTCGCCAAAAGATACTACAAAGCCTAATTCATAGATTAAGTTTTATTTATTTACTCTTTTCATAATAATTAAATATATTTTATAATAAAATGACGAATTTTATTGAATAATCCGTTTGATAGCGACTAATAATACAATTTACTGGGTATTAGTTATTTCTTATAAATTATACATATTTTATATTCATGACATCTGATAATCATTGCTGTATTAATATTATTATAGATTCGTTACATTTATATTTCGTCGGCTTAATTATCAGAATACGTAACTTCACATTTACTTCGTATGTCCTACAAAAATATGGCTAATTTGTATCAGTGACGGTGTTATGAGTAAAATAATTTCCGTGCATATAAAAATAGTTTTTATTTGCTCCTGTAAAGTTTATCCACTTGGAGTTACGCATTCGGATAATTAAGCCGACATTATGGAGGGTTCTCTTGCAAATATTCACAGGGAACAGTAACCGACTCTGCATCTTGCACTGCAGCTATAACATGGTGTTGAATTTTTTTTATTGCTCGGAAACAGCAGAAAGGCTGACGGCCCATTTAATAGTAAGCAATTACTGTTGCGTATAGATGTTTGCATCGGTAAAGGTACCGCGCTGCTGGCAAATTAAACATAAAAAAAAAATTGTACCTTGAATATCGATGTTGAATAATAATGATAATAATAAAATAATAATAATATATAATCACGCCTCTTTCCCGTAGGGGTACGCAGAGACCACTTCTTTCCACTTGCTACGATCCTTACATACTTGTTTCGCTTCGTCCACTTTCATTATTCCCTTCTTAATACATGCCCTTCGGTTTAGGGTACTCTTGACCTGGTCTTTTTTCAAGACGCAATAATAACGATAATAATACCATATAATTTGTTATTTATTACTAAAAATTAATATAAATACTTACACATTTATCGTTATAAATAGGCACGACAGTGCTTGAGCGATAAGCAGTAAAAGATAATCAAGTAGGTGTTTAGATATTCTAGAGTTGTTTAAATGTATTTCATACAACATATAATACCTATGATATGTAGGTGACTAATAGCAATACTATATTTACGACTGTTTATTTTATTGCTAACTTTTTAGACCGTTGCAGAAATTGTGATGGCCACGAGTAGACAGTTAATAGCCGGTCTTAAGATCAGTTATTATGGCGAGGGGTAGTTCGTTTCTTAAAAGCAGTCTCAGCAGTCTCAATCGACTGGCCTGTTATTTTGTATCTTGACGTTCCAGCAGAAGAAGGATCATTACCTGTTGCTCAGTAGACCAAAGTAGTAGTTCACACCTTTTTTTGCCATATCATCTTTTACGCAATCCATCCATCTTTTTTGGTCTATCTCTACTCCTGTATCCGTTCACTCTCATTTCTATCATTTTCCTTGTTATATGGCATTGTTCTCTACGCATTCCATGGCCAAATCACGCTAGTCTATTACTTTCAAGTTTTTCAATAACTGGCGCTACTTTTACACTTCTTGTAATATACTCATTTCTAATTTTATCCATTTTCTTAACTCTACATTTGCATCTCAGCATTCTCATCTCTGCAGCATGTAACACTATTTTTTGGAGTTTACTCCGAATCGATTTTCATATATAAGGCGCCCGGTATGAGAAAAATGTGAGAGTAAAATCTACTAATGAATGACCTCGTTACGTTTTTGGTGCGCGTGCACCGGAACACACTAAACAAAAAAAAAACGATGTATCTCTTAAGGCAAAAAGTACTTTATTTGTTACAACTTAAGGTTGATTTCACATTAAATGTTGTTTAACATATGTGTTTTCATTTGTAAGTGACAAGAGTAACTTATTGCTTTGCTCATTTTATATGACGAATGATCGTAAGTATTAGATAATGTTTTGGAGACTTGTGACTTTATTACTAGGTGCCATAGTTGTAATTAGGTTGAACTTAAAACTGTTTTAAAACTTTTTTTATATATGTATATTATTTTAATTAATTTGTTAATTTACCCTTTCATATGGTATTAATCTTTTTCCAGTTAAATAAACTCTTTTTGCGTATGTTTAGACAATCGTACTTAAGTAGTAAACTCCAGTCGCGCGTCGGAGCTGACACACACAGTTTTCTTTCGTCCCTCCCCTTTGTGGCCAAGCATTCCGATCTATACAATACGAAGGGCCTTATTACGCATTTTTAAATTTTATTTTTGAGTTTAAATAGTACTCTTCGATCACAAATTGTTCCTGAGATCTGTCGCCATTTCATCCATCCTGCATTCAGTCTATTTTTCACATCGCGGCCTATCTCACCGTCGCGTCGCTCTGGATTAATGATCCGAGGTACCGGAAGTTGAACGTAGGCAGCGCCACGCCAAACTCTAAATAATTTATACTGCTATTATAATTCAAAAGGTGTTTATAAACAAACCATTCTCGAATCCAATTAATCACAAAATTATATCAAAATTACTCTAGTCTTTTAGGAGGAATTCAGTCACATACACACGTACAGAAGAATTATATATATATATATATATATATATATATATATATATATATATATATATATATATATATATATATATATATATATATATATATATATATATATATATATATATATATATATATATATATATATATATATATATATATATATATATACCTAGTCAGGTCATAAGTATTGTCACACAGTAAAAACTTTTCTTTTAGAATACTGGCCACAAAAAAGTTTATTGAATTCGAATCTCGAATTGTTCATGAAAATAAAATGTATACTTTTAGAATTTTACTCATTTTTTAAATATGGAGTGGACGCTTAAAGAAGACCGTGTTGCAGTTATTGCGTTGCATCGTTGCGGTTACGCGCCAATTCAAATTTTTAACATACTGAAAAATTTGAATATAACCAAAAGATTCATTTATCGTACCATCAAACGATACAATGAAGACTCTAGTGTAGATGACAGGTCAAGAAGTGGTCGCCCTCGGTCTGTTAGGACTCCAGCAGTGATAAAAGCTGTGAAGGCACGAATTCAAAGAAATCCCAAACGTAAGCAGAAACTGTTGGCCCTTCAGATGGGGTTAAGCAGAACCACGATGAAAAGGGTGTTAAATGAAGACTTAGGGCTTCGGGCATATCGAAGAAAAACAGGACATCGTTTGAATGCTCGTCTAATGGACCTGAGACTGAAGAGATGCCGCGCTTTGTTGAAGCGGTACGCGGGAAAAAAATATCGGGAAATTCTTTTTTCGGATGAAAAAATGTTTACCGTAGAAGAGAGCTACAACAAACAAAATGATAAGGTGTACGCACACAGTAGTGAAGAAGCGAGCAACCGTATTCCGCGTGTCCAACGAGGTCATTTTCCATCCTCGCTCATGGTATTGTTGGGAGTTTCTTATTGGGGCTTAACAGAGGTACATTTTTGTGAGAAAGGTGTAAAAACGAATGCTGTTGTGTATCAAAATACAGTCCTGACGAACCTTGTGGAACCTGTTTCTCATACCATGTTCAATAACAGGCACTGGGTATTCCAACAAGATTCGGCGCCAGCTCATAGAGCGAAGAGCACACAAGACTGGCTGGCGGCGCGTGAAATCGACTTCATCCGGCACGAAGACTGGCCCTCCTCCAGTCCAGATTTGAATCCGTTAGATTACAAGATATGGCAACACTTGGAGGAAAAGGCGTGCTCAAAGCCTCATCCCAATTTGGAGTCACTCAAGACATCCTTGATTAAGGCAGCCGCCGATATTGACATGGACCTCGTTCGTGCTGCGATAGACGACTGGCCGCGCAGATTGAAGGCTTGTATTCAAAATCACGGAGGTCATTTTGAATAAACTTTAATGTCATAAGAATCTATGTTTTGTTAAGTTCATTTTGGTATATAAATGGTTACATAATGAATAAACTTGTTACAATTATTTTACATTAAACATGTGACAGAATTTATGACCTGACTAGGTATATATATATATATATATATATATATATATATATATATATATATATATATATATATATATATATATATATATATATATAGTGTCTGCATTCAAGCACAAGAGAATGCAAGATCAAGAGCATTCGAAGACGCTCGGCACTACAAATTTCCTATTTAGAAGCTCTCGTGAGTTGTCGAATGTGAATTGTGCACGGACCCCGTAAATGTCGGCGACCCGGCAAAGTGCCATCCTGCACACCAAAACCGACGCTCGGATGTTGTTTACTCAAGTAGAAACCATTAAAAGTGTCGCTTGAGGATATATTAGATGATTGACAACGAAATTTCGTGTCCTACTTTCAATGTGAAACGAGAAAAATAATTTAAATAAAAAGGATGACAGATTTTTCTCCAAAAAGGGTTAACGTCAGGTAGGCGGCCGGTTGTGCGCACGTGATGGTTAGAATATTTTAGGTAATTTATTTACACCTTGGGTTACATTATTGGAGTTTTAAAAGATCCCTAATTTTTTTGAAGATATAGTATAGCCTATGTCACCCGGGGATAGCTTCCCAACAGTGAAAGAATTTTTCAAATCGGTTCAGTAATTTCGGAGCCTATTCAATGCAAACAAACAAACAATCAAATCTCATCATCATCATCCCAGCGTTAGTCCCGGTTGCCACCCAAACTTTCGTTTCGGTGCCCGGGGTCCGCTTTCCGACTTTTTCTACTCCACTTCGCGCGATCTTCAGCATCCCTGGTAGTGAGCCCATTGGCACGCATATCACCCTTTACGACGTCAAGCCAGCACTTTTTGGGTCTACCCCTCCTGCCGGGGCCCGGCGGAGGCGGCATGGCCAGACATTTGTTTCCCACGTAAGCATCCGGTTGCCGTAAAACATGGCCATACCAACGGAGCCGACACTCCTGCAATTTATCTGCAATGTCACGGACATGAAGACTACCGCGAATGCGGGAGTTCCTAACGCGGTCCTTCCGCGTCACTTCACACATCCACCGCAGCATATTCATCTCCGTGACACGCAGTTCTTGCTTGTGTCGCTCTTACACCGGCCACGCTTCACAGCCGTATAAAAGGACAGGCCTAATGATGGTCTTATAGACCTGCCCCTTCAACTTTACCGGCATCTTGGGGTCACAAATGACACCAGTTACCTCACGCCATTTAGCCCACGCGGCAGCAATGCGTGCCTTGACGTCGCAATCGATGTCACCAGACGCATGAAACACAGATCCCAGGTATTTCACATGGTCCGTGCGCTCGACCGTGTTGCCGTCTATGCGTACGGGTGTGGGATCTGTGGAGTTACAGGCCAAGTACTCGGTCTTCGCTACATTGAGCTTCAGACCACCGTTCTCAAGCGACTCCTTCCACACCTTCACACGTCGCACCAGCCTACCCCTGTCCGAATCTTCCAGCGCGATATCATCAGCATACATGAGCAGCCACGGGGGCTGCTCATGTGAGTTTCTGATGCTGTTCGACAATACGTCTAATACCACGCTAAACAGAAACGGACTAAGGACGGATCCTTGGTGCACACCGACGGTGATGGGGAAAGATTTTGTGTCGCCAACAGCGGTCCGAACTACGGAATCGGAATCACGGTACATGTCTCGGATGATCCCAATATAGGCCTCTGGAATCCCTTTGGACCGCAATGTCCACCAGATTATCGCGCGAGGAATACAGTCGAAGGCCTTCTGCAAGTCAAGAAACAGACAATGCAGAGGCGTATTCTTCGCCCTGTATTTCTCCGCGACAGTCCTTAGGGCAAAAATAGGGTCCATTGTCCCGTGACCAGGGCGAAACCCATATTGACATTCCGAGACAGTGCACTCCTGTCGAATCCGAGAGTCGATAACCCTCTCGAAGAGCTTCATGGTGTGGGACATGACCTTTATACCGCGGTAGTTACCGCACTCCTGCACCGATCCCTTGCCTTTGAAGACTGGAGTAATAATACTCAGCCTCCATTGGTTCGGGATCGTACCGGTGAGGAGTGACCGGTTGAAAAGGTCGGTTAAAGTGCCCACACCACGAGAGCCCATCGCCTTCCAGGCTTCGATGGGGACTCCATCGGATCCAACAGCTTTCCGATTCTTCATGCGGCGAAGACAATTCTGGACCTCTGCAGGCGTTATCAGTGGCACTAGTCCTTGGTTCGGAGGAAGATCTGGCGGCTGCACCTCTTTATGCTGCTTGTTCAGCAGCTCGTGAAAATTTGAGCGCCATCTCTCCTTCACCGCGAGGTCCTCGCATAACAAGTTGCCCCCGGGGTCTTTTACAGAGCGGCACTTGGAGATATCCTGTGCCGCTTTGACCCTGGAGCGCGCCAACTTATATATGAGCTTCTGCCCCTCAGACGAGTCCAACTTATCGTAAAGTGGTTGTAAGTGGTCTTGTCTGGCTCTGGCTACAGCTTTATTGGTGGCGCGTTTGGCATCTCTGTATGCGTCGCGGTCTTCAGGAGATCTGGACGCTTGCCACTTCTTAAAGAGGGCTTTTTTCGCCCTGGTCTCCCTCTGGACTGAGTCGTTCCACCACCAAGTCTCCTTGTCACACTTGCGTCCGCCCTTAGACACGCCAAGCACCTTTCTCGCCGACCCAAGGATAGCCGCCTGAATCCTGTCCCAGTAAGCTTGAACCGGTTCGCCCTCACCTCCGGCGCACTTGTCGCCGATGGCAGAGGCGAACTCCTGGGACTTGACTTCATCAAGCAGCCACCACCTGATTCGGCGTTGAAGGCGGTCGACACATTTGCCTTTGGGCTTTACGCAGAGGTCCATGACAAGAAGACGGTGTTGTGCAGTGAGACTCTCACCGGGTATGACCTTGCAGTTGGCTACTTTGCTGATGTGGTGTCTCCTAGTGAGTAGGAAGTCGATTTGGGTAGCATTCCTCCCGCTCTTGTAGGTGACGAGATGCTCGGGTCTCTTTTTGAAATACGTGTTCACGATGGCAAGGTCGGCAGCCGCACACGTATTGAGGATGTCCTCCCCTTCCGTGTTGCGGCTACCGTACCCAAATCCACCGTGAACACGCTCAAATTCCCCACATTCATCACCCACATGACCGTTCAAATCACCCCCCAAAACGATCCCCTGTGATAATGGGATTCCACGGAGCACTTCTCCGAGTTGATTCCAAAACTCTATTTTATCGGCGTCGTCACAACCGACCTGTGGCGCATAGGCACTTATCAAGTGGGTAACTACCCCATCGATAAGCACCTTAACGACCATAAGCCGGTCGCTATGACGTTTCACTTCCAAAATGTCGTTCTGGAACTCCTCCGAGAGCACTATGGCAACCCCATTCTCCCCACCAGGTGCACCTGTGTAGATCAGCTTGTAGCCATTCCCAATGAACCGGGATCTGCTGGCCTTCCACCGAGTCTCCTGCAGGAACGCCACGGCCACCCTCCGCCTGGAGAGCACATCGGCCAACTCTCTCGCGCGTCCGGTTAGCGTGCCAATATTCCACGTTGCGAAGCGGAGTTTCCTTTTGGATGGGGCTAGTGTCTTTAGCCGTGCTCTCCCACGGCACGGTAGCCCTAGTCCACTTGTCACAGGAGTCGGGCGAAGTTCCTGCGCGTCGTTTTGCGGCGACGCCCTATCCGTGACAATACCTTTCCGTGTTCGTACCATTTTTGTGTGGCTTGTTTTGGTTTTTACGGGAGCGACTGCCGTCCGACCTCCCAACCTCTAAAGGGAAACCTAGAGGTGTCCTTCCCTCGCCGCATGCAGGCTGGCAGAGGGAGTAACCCATCAGTCAGCTTTTACGACTCCCTTGGGATGATTTGGGGTAGCCCTATTCTTTCTTCGGCCGGGACCACACGGCACAAACAAATAATCAAATCTATCCTCTTTATAATTACATAGTAGTACATATAATATTAATATACCAAAAAATTCCGTTAAATTATTGGGACAAATGTGATTGTCCTGATGACGACTAATAGAGCAGAGTGGAAGGAGATGACATGTAATACGGACCCCACATAGCTGGAATAAGGACAGGAAGAAGATGTCACTAAAATATATTTAGCTATGTTTGGTTCATTCACTTGTGAGTTACAGGGAGTTAAATCAAAGTCAATAATCTCGCTTCAAGGCCCGAATATTAGTCGGCACTGAAAATCTGCGCTGGTTCAGAGCATATTGACACTACCATGCTGATTGCTCGACCAAATTGTTGAATACAATTGTTTTACTTGTGAGTTTGTGAATTATTTGTAAAATTTATCCATCAAATAAATTTATTTTCTTTCTTTCTTGAAAATGGAAGTCAATGATGAGAAAATTGGGCACATTTTAGAGGTTTAAAGAAAAGAGGTTTAAGGCGAAAATTTAAGCCAAGCGACTAAATTTATAAATAGTGTTTATGATCCCAATACAGCAGTGTTATTTTAGTTTCGTCGATTCCGTTCAGATATTTTTTTTAAAACCATGCATAGGCAGCCCCGTCGTTTGTTCTGTATTTTTAGTTATTTTGGAGATGAGAGTAAAAATAAGAAAAGAAAATAACAATATGAAAAGGTTTGTAATTAGTTTGTAGTTTTTTCAGTTATATAGATTCATATTTAATGGATACTATTAGTATTTTCTACGCCTTGTAATATCTACGAGCAACGCCGTCCCATTTATCGTTTTGCAGGGTCTGAAAATAAGTTAGAAATATTTTATTCGTGATTAAAATAATGCAAAGAGAATATTAAAATGGGCGGAGTAAGTATACTGACCCCTACGGCCGGGCACGGCTTGTCGTAAAAGGTGATAAAATAACGATAGACAATAGATGGTAGGGCTTCCAGCCTGTCTTGATGACAACCACTCTTGGTTTTCAAATATACCAAAATAACCTTGTGTTTCAGTATAAGTGACATACTTTCCAGTTTCTCTACTTGGACAGCAGTGCATCAGCGGTACCCCTGGCGTCACGACTGTAACTGCTTACTTACTATTAAGTAAGTAAGGCTGTCAGCCTGTATATTGTTTCAGAGCAAGCATTTATGAAATAAAATTAGTGATTCAAAGCCAAGACCTCTTCGTGTTAAATCAAATAATTGCATTTAAAACAAACTTACAAGTACGAGTTCGTCTCCGTTGAATTCCCTGGTATTAGTGAGGGTGATGCCACTCGGGAACACTTGCACTTGAGTCACTTTGTTGCCTTCCACGGTGATTGTGGTTTTACTCTGGAATTATATTAAACGTTACTATTATATCCACTGTTGCAGGAAGCGCTCTACTAAAACTACTGTAAAAGGAAGCTTTTGGACTAAATGGTGATGTGAAATTATTCACGATATTTAGTTTATTCTTTATTGACTACATCATTAATATGATTTCTACTAAAAACTGGTGGATTGTTAAGACTATAACAAAAGGCTCTTAAATAGAAATATATATGCGAGTTTTTATAATTCATGTATTTGGACTGCTTTAATTTTATCCATTAATGATTTTCATGTGATTGCATCTAGTTAGATTTGACTTTTGAATACACCTCTGGCGACAGCTTCTATAGCGAGCGGCTTTTGCATGTCGCCGTATTGAGTCTAAGTGTTTATGTATTGTATGTATTTACATGCAAAATAAAAATAGTATATGTATCAGTTGTCTACTGTCTGGGACTAAATGGCGCTGTATGAATTATCACTGTATGTCTAATTTTTATTTATTTTGACTGCATGTTCAATACTACGTACGTACGGTCACAAACCCGTCTGGATGGCAACCAGAATGGTTGATGGAACCCTTGCGTTGTGTTCGGGCATTAGTGACCCAAGTTCCTATAACCCTATGGGACAGTAGCGTGTTCGCGGTGCCTAGCGTTGCAAACATCTATAGGCGACGGTAACTGCTTACTATTAAGTGGGCCGTCAGCCAATCTGCTGTTCCACAGCAACAAAAAAAAATACCAATTATAGTATTTCAAATCCATCCCAAACAGGCTTTGAAAAATTATTTGTATTACTCTACAAATCTACTTATAAATATGGAATACCGTAAAGTTTTGGGACTGCTCATCGAAAGTTACACCCGATTTGAATGTCAGGACTTTGGGACCGTTGGTCAAGGTGTAGGTATCTCCAGAAACCTCAATCTTTTGTGTTGGCTTGTATTCTAGGAACCTCTGTCTCTGGTCAGCGGAGACATCAGCTGGAAATTTTTTAAGTTATTTTAGATTTTTCAGCTCTTAAATTTTCTACTTGCAGGAGCTAAGTAAAAATAGTGACCCCTGCTGCTGGGGAGGCCCGTCGTAAAAGGTGACTAGAAAACTCTAGGTGGTAGGGCTGCAAGCTTGTCTGGATGGCAAGCACCTCTAGTTTCTAAATATGTCACCATAATATAATAGAACACAGATTCCAGTTACTCTACGTGGATAGCAGTTGTGTCTGTCTGCTGTTCTGCAGTAATAAAAAAACATAATGAATATATAATATAAAAAACATACGCAAACTAGTGGCGAATCCTTCCAAGTTCTCGTCCCTCACGTGGATGTAGGTTTTTCCGAAGAAGGCCATTGTTTTGGTTTAGGACAATCAACTGATTGCAAGTGCAATTAATGTTTGTTGTAAAACAATAAACCGAACGGCTATATATAATTCATGATGAGGCCACTCTTTACCTAAGTAGGTGAAATTAATTGATATAATACTTGTAAAATCTTATCTAGGTTTAACTTTTCTTACGGATTCGCTCTATACGTCCTGAAACATTTCTATTCCGTCGTCTCAACCATTCCTGGGCTTTGATTTTCCATGTAAGTGCCACTAATTCCCTGTCTGTATTCTTACTCATCGTCCCATCTCTTCTGATCTTCTGTATGATGAAGTTCCTTAGATCACCTGAAGCCCCTTTATTATTATATGACATTCATCAAGGCGTGGTTTTATAGCCAGAACTTGTTTTCTCCATTGCTTATTAATTCTGACACAGGTGTGGTCCGACTTATAAGTTCAGCAAATTATAGCGATTATGAGTACTTTGGATAAATTCCTCCATCTAGACCATCCTAGTTTACTCCCGCTTTATTAGGTTCATTCAAAAGAATTATCTGATTAGATATTAGTGGTTTGATCTATTTCTAATTTATTCTTCTTCTAATAGTCTATTTATTTATTACATGACATATTCCACTAGCTCTAGAGGCAGACGGAGTTTGTGCGGTTTAATCATCATCAAGTTGGTGTTAGCGTGTTCTTGATGATGGACAAACAAACGAAAATTTACTTCATTTATATAATTTAAAGTAGATTGTCTTCAAAAATATAATCCATAACTCATACTAGTATCGGAGATGGCGTAATCATTGAATAATCCTACAAAGATAAGGAATGGAATCATTTATGCTTCGTAGCATGACTTTACTTTTATGAAAGTCATCATGATCAGGCAAAATGCTTGCATGAAGAAATATTGAAAGTGGAGGCCAGGTATGTGTTTTTAGGAACGGTACGAAATGATAAAATATCAGGAAAACGTATTAATCATACATGTACCATACAAAATTAGTCAATCGATTATATTTCTCTTTATTATTGTCATTGTTGTTTTTACATGCTTTATATTAGCTTCACTTGTATGTTTGTAATTATTTGTTTGTAACCGACTCCTTTGCGGGCGATTTAGACCCACTTTAAAGATTTCGTTCAAACTTTGTAGATATATCGAGGGCCGATGACAATGCAATAATCTGTATAGTTTGTATCATCCTTACCAGAAAGAATCCTCAGGATTAATGAATTTTCGGTTCTCGTCCGATCACCGAAGTTAAGGAACGTCGGGCGCGATCAGTACTTGGATGGGTGACCGCCTAGAAAAATCGCGTGACGGTGGATTTTTGTTCTTTTTTATTCTTTTTTATGTGTTTTATATTAACTTGATAGGTCATGGAATGATATGTAATGGAATTTTGCGGAGTTCGACTCGATTTTTACTTACTTTGAACAATAAAATCAAAATTAATAAAAATATTTACCGATTGACAACAAATAAATTATATTATTATCACGCTTTTATTTTATAGTTAATGAAACTAAAAAGTTAAAAGTAAATTATAGTTTAAAAAACTAAAAAAACACGCTTTTATAAAAAATCAAACTAAAAGGTAATAAATAATTTTCAATAAATTAATATGATGGTTAGTGGGATTAACAAAAAAATGAATTTTATTGTAAAAAAAGCGTGGGGTGCTTTTTAAGATATTTTCAAAATATCAATTGATAATTTGACAACAAGATATATATATATATATATATATATATATATATATATATATATATATATATATATATATATATATATATATATATATATATATATATATATATATATATATATATATTGACCGATTTTGATGAAATTTTTTGTGCTTATCCGGTATCTATGAGAATCGGCCAACATCTATTTTTCATCCCTTTTCATCCATTTTATATGGCAGAACAACGTTTGCCGGGTCAACTAGTATATATATATATATATATATATATATATATATATATATATATATATATATATATATATATATATATATAATATTATTTATTTGTTTCAGTCTGGATGGTCCGAATAAATCAAACAAATTTGTTTCTGTAAAAATAACAGAAACGACAATTAAAGTTGATTACTCGTCTCTCATAACTCTTGCTTTTCTATCTATTAATTAAATTATTTAAATCAAATCTGTAACGTAATAACGTAAATATTGTTTACTTTTTTGTAGGCAAATGTCATGTGTCACACTTCTATGACACATGACATTAAGCGCGTTAAATCAAAAGGGATTATGTCCTGGTTACACAACCTAACCATAATACAATAACATTAAAGAGATGATATTCTCTTTACATCTCCCCTCCACGATATGAAAATTGCATAATTTTTCAATCAGCTTCAACTTCAAACATTGGAATTAGTTTTGTCACGTGGAATAGACTCGTGTCTTGATTTCTTTTTCCAGTTTTTATTTTATAAATTGAGTTTGAAATTTTTTCTTCTATTATATATGGGCCGATTCTTAGTTCTTCTAGCTTTTTCCTATTGAGTTTGTTTCCATTCTCTATGAATACCATATCTCCTTCGTTGAATTCATGGTGTCTTCTGTTTCTATTAAATAAACTTTCGTTATACTTATGTGATCTCTGTGTTCTTTCTAATGCTAATTTCTTATCTCTTATCCAGTCTTCTCCGTTTTTCTTTCTTTTTAACTCTTCTGGTATGTTACTGGTGTCTGTGCCATATAATAGATACTCTGGTGTAAATCCCGTTATTGTATGTTCTAGTATATTATACTTATTCACACATTCTCTCGCTATCGATGTCCATGCTCTATTCTTTTTCTCTTCGTTTATTTTACATCTTATTTTATTTACTAATGTCTGATTCAGTCTTTCATTCAGACCATTAGAAAATGGTGCATTTATTGCAGTAAAAATTAATTGCACTCCTTTATTTTTTAAATAATCTTTAAATTCTTTCGAATTTATTCCAGGATATTGGTCCGTTAAGATTGTTCCGATGTTTTCTATGTCTAACACAGTTTGAATTAGTTTTATAAAATCAGCGGCGTTTTGAGTTCTTGATGTTGAAATGAACGCATATCTCGTGAAATGATCAACAAGTAAATGAATATATTTTTTTGTTGATCTAGTGCTTCCAAATCCTCCAATTGTATCTATGGACATAATTTCGAAAGCTTTGGTCGCTGGTCCTAATTGTGACATTGAGCCGAATTTATGTTGCCCTCTTGACTTATTCTTAATACATATATAACATTCTTTACAAATTTTTTTTATATTCTTCACTAAATTTTTAGCAGTATAATATGGACATATTTTCATTTGTGTTTGTGTTATTCCTGTGTGACACCATTCCTTGTGTATTTTATTAATTAAATCAATACTGAATTTTTCTGATAATATGATTTTCTCTCTTTTCTTCACTTTTTTTATAATATATTCCGTTTTTCTCTATTAATTTTTCTTTTTTATTCTGTAATAGTATATTATTCATCTGATCTAATTTTATTTCATCTATTTCAATAAAATTTACCGTTTTTAATAAATCCTCTTCTTCTGTATTTGATTCTAGAACAGGGTTTCTACTCAAGCAGTCCGCTTCTTTATTATCTTTACCTGGGACGTATATAATTTTAAAATCGTATTGAGATAGATAGTGACTTAGATCGCCCAATTCTTCGTCTGTTCGTGCTTTTATATTCATATTTTCCAGTGGTTTGTGGTCAGAGTATATTTCGAAGTATCTCCCTATCAGCCAGTGTTGCCAGTACTTTATTGCCTCTTTTATAGCTAAGCATTCAAGATAAATAGCTTTTTTTCTTTTTTGCGTTTCATTAAGTTTCTTTGAGAAGTAGGCCACAGGTTTTTCTTTTCCATCCTCTTGTGTTTGTTTTAGTATTGCGCCTATACCTTCAAGTGATGCATCTGTATATATCTTGATTGGAAGGTCTTTGTCGAATATCTCCAACACTGGTTGGGAACATAGCATTTCTTTTATCTTTCTGAAAGATTTTTCACAATCCTCTGTCCATATAAATTTTACATTTTTTTTTAATAGTTGATGTAATGGATCTAGTAATATTGAGCTCTTTTCTATATATTCATGGTAAAAATTTATTTTCCCCAGAAATTGTCTAATTTGCTTTTGTGTAGTAGGAATTGGGAAATTTTTTATTGACGTTATGTTGTCTTTCAACGGTTTAACCGTATTTTCTCCTATTACATGTCCTAAATATCTAACCGAACTAGCAGCGAATGTACACTTTTTAAATTTTAACCTGAGTCCTTCTTTTTTTATTGCATTTAATAATTTTTCAATATGATTTAGATGTTCTTCAAACGTCGGTGAGTGTATTAAGATATCGTCTATATAGTTCACTGAAAATTCAGTTAGTCCATATTTTCTTAATATGCTACTCAGAATTCGTTGAAATATAGCTGGAGACGTTTTTAAGCCAAACGGTAGACATGTCCATTGATAGTGACCATCTTGTGTTACAAATCCCGTCTTCCTCCTATCCTCAATTCTTAGTGGTATTGACCAAAAAGCTGAGTTAATGTCCAGTGTCGTAAAGTATTTACAATTTCTGGCTCTTATTATTATATCATCTATTAAAGGGAATGGTTGTGCCTGAGGGACAATGTTTTTATTTAAATCTCTAAAGTCTATGCACAGACGTGTCTTTCCTTCATTTTTCTTATATGCTAGTGTGACGGGTGCAGCAAAAGGACTATAAGATTCTTCGATTAAATTCTTCTCTAGTAAGTTGGCTATTTGTTTCTCTATTTCTTTTTTGTCTTTTATATTACATCTATAGGGTCTTTTACTGCAGTATTTCTCCACTATTAAGTCAATTCTAGCTTCATATTCGTTAACAGTCCCAATATCATACTTGTCTTTCGCAAACACTGATTTGTTTTTATCTATCAATTTTTCTATCTTCATTTTTTTATCTTTATCTAAATGTTCTATATTTGTTTGAAATTCTTCTGTTTCCACGTGTTGATTAAAATTAATTGAACAATTTGTAACTTCACTTAATGTTATCTCTGGTTTTTCTAACTTTTTCTCTATTTTCTGTGAGATTTCTAAATTTTCATTCAACCTCAACTTAAACATAGGAATTAAGTCTAATCCTATTATAAAATCTTCAAAATCCTCTCTTTCAACTACATATATATCTACTATTTTTTCTATATCAAATATTTTTATTCTTATTCTTACCAATCCATTTGTCTGATTCACACCATTGACAGACCTCAAGAATATCTTGTTTAAATCTTCTCTATTCTCTTTTATTTTTATCCATTTCGAGTTTATCAAGGATACTTGAGAACCTGGATCATATGTTCCCATTATCTCTATCTGATTCTCAACTAGTAGCTTAAGTCTGATCAATGGTGTGACTATTAGTTTTTTTTCTCTGTATTTAAATTTACTTCTATTACTGAATTGCTTCCTATAGCTTTAGGTTTCTCTTTTTTCTCTAGTTTAAACCAGCATTTTTCTTCTGGATGATATCTTATACCTTTACCCATGTTTTCACATGTCATACATGGTTTCTTTTCTTCATTTCTGAATTTATGTTCTGGTTTACCTTCTTTTTTAAATGTTTTCTTTTTATTTATTATCCCTTCAAGCTTCTGTAATTCATTTATTAAATCTTTTGTATTTTCTATTTCATCTCTGGCGATCTTCTCTCTAATAAATTCTGGCAACCCAAATGCAATTCTATCTATCATTGTATCAGCGTCCATGTCCTTATTTATTTCTAATAATAATCGTTCTTTCTTTATTGCATATTGTACTATTGAACCTTCTTTGTATTTAAAATAATGAGCATATGTCCTGCTACTCCATCCCTTACCTGAAAAGGTTTCTATTAATATCTGTTTCCACGTATTCCAATTGTTTTCATGTTCTCCTTTTATTACAGTAGAAGTATACCAATCTTGGCAAGTTGCATCTAAAAATATTCTTAATAATTCTATTTTAGTTTTATCTTTTTCTATTTTAAATCTTCCACACTCTTTTTCGAATATATGTAACCATTGTCTAACATTAGATGTTTTATAATTAAATTTTTCTAATACAAATTTATCTACAATATGTTTTAAGTTTTTTTCTTCTTCGTGTTTTTCTGATTTTTCAATTAATTTTTCTAATATTTTTTCCAAGCTCGAGTTTTCTTTAATATTCTCTTGAAGTGTTTGTTTTAAATATTTCCCTCCAAACTGGATATTTCCTTCATCATCTAAATATATCTTTTCTAATTCTTTTGAAATTTTTATCCATATTTTTAACTCATCATGCCTTTTTCCTAATGAATTTTTTACCTTTTTGAAAGTCTCCGTCTTTGTCAACTCTTCATGATAATCTGCATACATGAGGTCATCTGGTATAACATATTTTTCCCCTTGTTCTGTGACAATTGAGGTTACAGCTACTACTGTAGTTTTACAGTCCTTTGGAGAAGCCACAGCTCTGAACTCGAATTGCAATTTCATTTTGTGACGAAAATTGTCGTTTTATAATATTATTTATTTGTTTCAGTCTGGATGGTCCGAATAAATCAAACAAATTTGTTTCTGTAAAAATAACAGAAACGACAATTAAAGTTGATTACTCGTCTCTCATAACTCTTGCTTTTCTATCTATTAATTAAATTATTTAAATCAAATCTGTAACGTAATAACGTAAATATTGTTTACTTTTTTGTAGGCAAATGTCATGTGTCACACTTCTATGACACATGACATTAAGCGCGTTAAATCAAAAGGGATTATGTCCTGGTTACACAACTTAACCATAATACAATAACATTAAAGAGATGATATTCTCTTTACATATATATATACATATTATTTTTTAAATTCTACATTTTATAAATTCTGTCAATGCCATCAGCACGGTGTTCATCCCCATTTTCTGTAGCCTCTTCTTTCTTGTTCGAAACCTTTCTCGAGAACGTTCATGTTGCTTACACTCCGGATTCGGAATGAGCTACCGACTGACGTTTTCCCATCGCAGCACGATATGGGGTTTTTCAAAAAAGGCGGTATCACATTTCTTAGAAGCTGTGCGTTGGTGATTTCTGGTGGTGCAAACGTCCACAGGTGGTGGTGACTACATGCTTTAGAGTGGGCTGCTAGTCTACCTGCTAAACTGTAGCTATAAAAATATATTAGTTCAGTGTAGACATATTTTAGTAATTTTAGAGTTAAAAATCACCAATAATTTGAAAAAGCTTTTTAATTTTTATTTGGTGCATTAATTATTATTTATACACAAATAGTTATTTAAAGCACAATCCGTATTCATAAATTATTGTAATGAAGGAATATAAATCCATCCAAGTATGACTTTAAATACGCCATATTTGTTTATGAGTTTTTAAAAATTATTAAGATGTATTTATTTATGTTTTATTTTTAACATATTTTATTTGTAATATTTTTGGAAATTATCTGCTCGTAAGAACCTAATATTTCTTCTAATGTCACACGCATTCATCACAATGACTTTACATTTATATTATTTATTATCACAATTATTTACTTAAAGCAAAAATTTAATAGTCTAACATTTACAAGGAATAAAATTAGTCAATTTTTTCATAAATTCTGACGCATTGCCCATCCCAGCCATCAGCCGTAGTAGTCTGTAAAATAAATAAAAAATAGTTTGGTTTATTATGTCTCATTGAATATTTATTTATTTATGATTTATCTCGAAGTATAGCATTCAATGCATATCATTCAACATATTAAGTTTCTCATATGAAAAGCATTATTATTATTTATTTTTTTTTTGGTGTCGGGGAAAAACCTCTCTTGACGGGTTCCCCCGGCCCAGGGGGACCGAGGGATATGTGGGACTCCGGGAAAGATGTTTGGCCATCCGACCTAAAAAACCCCGCTGTTCTCCTATCGCCTACGCCCGGGCCCACGGATATATGGCCAGCCGATCTCGTGGCCCGGGCTGGCGCCGGCCCGCCCTTTGTCTTGAGGCGGGCCCCTTCTAAAGTGTTGGCGCCAGGGGGTCAGGATTTCGTCCCCCCGGCGCTCTCCTAACAACTCTAGGAGTTGAGGGGGGTCGCGGAACAGCACGCAGCCCTCACCCTCGCGGCAATGGTGCGGGCGGTGGATCCTCCCCCGAGGGGCCGCCCGCGGCCGCTTTTTACGGCGGCCGGAGGTCGTTATTTGACCTCCGGCGCCGCCGACGTGGCCTGCGTTGGCGGGAGGGGAGTGTGGTGGTCGACTCCCGCTCCCGCTCCGCCGCCTCCTTTGCGGACATGACTGCCTCGCAGAAGGAGGCGACAGCCGTCCATCCAGGATCGCTCCCGACCATGGACAGAACCAGGGCCGGGAGCGACAGGTCCACGCCGATTTGGGCGACGAGGGCGCGGCGCTCCTCGCGCCACGCAGGGCACACGGCGACAGTGTGATTCACCGTGTCCTCCTCGTCGCCCGCGCCACAGTGGTGGCACCCCGACCTCATCTCCCGCCCTATGCGACACAGGTACCTCCCGAAGCAACCGTGCCCCGAGAAGACCTGCGTCAGGCGGAAGGTCAGGGCGCCGTGGCGCCTTTCCAGCCATTCGACCAGGACGGGCCTCACCGCTTCGATGGTGGCGAGGCCCGCGCTGGGGTGCGCGAGGCGCTCCTTCCACTCCACCATGAGCACCTCGTCGCGCAGCTCCGCCCGCTTTACCTCAACTTCGCGAGGCGCGGGGCGAGAGCCACGCTCGGCCGCGTCCCGGCGCCACTGGTATAATGGCGCCAGGACCCGGGCCTCGAGGTCCCATGGTGGGGATCCGGCCAACAGGGAGGCCGCTTCGAAGGACACCGTGCGGTATCCCCTAATCGCCCTGACGGCCAGGACGCGCTGCGGTCTGCGTAGCAGCGCCGTCGTTTTGGCCGTCAGGCGATCCGCCCAGATTGGGGCCCCGTAAAGGGCCATCGACCGCACGGTTCCCTCGAAGAGCCTGCGGCACACTTCGCTCGGCCCGCCAACGTTCGGCAGCAAACGGGAGAGTCCCGCCGCCGCCCGAACTAGCCTCGGCGCCAGGCGCTCGAAGTGCGCCGCAAAGTTCCATCGCCCGTCGAGCACCAGTCCGAGGTAAATGAAAAGCATTATTAATTTAACTATATTTAACTATAAAATTAATTATTGTTGGATAATTAACAAACCAAGTGAGAGGGTTATAGACTCTCGGATTCGGCAGGAGTGCACTGTCTCGGGATGTCAGTATGGGTTTCGCCCTGGACATGGGACCATGGACCCAGTTTTTGCCCTAAGGACTGTCGCAGAGAAATACAGGACGAAGAATACGCCTCTGCACTGCCTGTTTCTGGACTTGCAGAAGGCCTTCGACTGTATTCCTCGTGCGATAATCTGGTGGGCATTGCGATTCAAAAGGGTTCCAGAGGCCTATATTGACATCATCCAAGACATGTACCATGACTCCGATTCCGTAGTTCGGACCGCTGTTGGCGACACAAAACCTTTCCCCATCACCGTTGGGGTGCACCAAGGATCCGTCCTTAGTCCGTTTCTGTTCAGCGTGGTATTAGACGTATTGTCAGACAGCATCAGAAACTCACATGAGCAGCCCCCGTGGTTGCTCATGTATGCTGATGATATCGCGCTGACAGATTCAGACAGGGGTAGGCTGGTGCAACGCGTGAAGGCGTGGAAGGAATCGCTTGAGAACGGTGGTCTGAAGCTCAATGTGGCGAAGACCGAGTACTTGGCCTGTAACTCCACAGATCCCACACCCGTACGCATAGGCGGTGACACGGTCGAGCGCACGGACCGAGTAAAATACTTGGGATCTGTATTTCACGCGTCTGGTGACATCGATTGCGACGTCAAGGCACGCATTGCTGCCGCGTGGGCCAAATGGCGTGAGGTGACTGGTGTCATTTGTGACCCCAAGATGCCGGTAAAATTGAAGGGACAGGTCTATAAGACCATCATTAGGCCTGTCCTTTTATACGGCTGTGAAGCGTGGCCGGTGTTAGAGAGACACAAGCAAGAACTGCGTGTCACGGAGATGAATATGCTGCGGTGGATGTGTGGAGTGACGCGGAAGGACCGCGTTAGGAACTCCCGCATTCGCGGCAGTCTTCATGTCCGTGACATTGCGGATAAATTGCAGGAGTGTCGGCTCCGTTGGTACGGCCACGTTTTGCGGCAACCGGATGATTACGTGGGAAACAAATGTCTGGCCATGCCGCCTCCGCCGGGCCCCGGCAGGAGGGGTAGACCCAAAAAGTGCTGGCTTGACGTCGTAAGGGGTGACATGCGTGCTAATGGGCTCACTACCAGGGATGCTGAAGACCGTGCGAAGTGGAGTAGAAAAAGTCGGAAAGCGGACCCCGGGCACCGAAGCGGAAGTTTGGGTTGCAACCGGGATGAACGCTGAGATGATGATGAATTAACAAACCAAGTATTTTATGAATGTTAAAACAATTATTTACCACAGTTAGAGTTTCGGGTGTGAAATGTCGTACGTGGGTGGACTTCCGACCATTGTTTTCTATTTGGGTCTGTATAAGGTCATCACCCTCGGCAACTATCACTGATTTAACCTGAAATCAAAAACATACAAATGCGAGTACAAATCAAGTAAATGGCTGAAATAGAAAAGTTGAATTTATTTTGATGTGCTTTGTGGCGCAACTTATCTAAACGCAGAAACTCACCAATTCATTTTCGTAATCTAAAGTATTTCACAACAAACATACATATATTAAATCATAAATTACATAAACGACTTCTTTTGATGTTTTATATATATTATGATTACTTTTCGACCGAATATTTTATGATACATTGCATCATATATAATGGAAATGCGTTAAGCAAATTATTAAGTAATCTACAACAGCTTACTTTTGAAATTTAAATTAGGAAACATGATAGTATACTTATCATTGAATAAATTATATGCGTATTAGATTGAGGATAGTCACGACCTCTTTTATCTGCATAAAACAAACACTACCTGCGAAATTTATCGTACAGATAGTGTACCGTATCTGGCGGCGAGTAAGCCATGTGAGAAAATTACCTTGACTCCATCAGCTCTTTCTTCAATGAATTCTTCGTTCAGTTTAAAATTAACCGTTACAGTTCTAAATGTTGTTCTCATTGTGAAAATGTATACTCCGTTGTCATCTCTAGTCAAGATGGAGACCGGTGTTACTGCTATTGCAGTTTTTCTGGACAGGAGTCCCACTTCTGGAATAAGGAAAACTTGATTCATTTCACAAAATTTCTTTTTCAAATTGCTTTCACTGTCGAACCTTGTTAGTGCGATGGTTGATAAAGAAAATGGAAAGAGGTTTATGTGAGGATATCTTGTCACAGATGGAGGCCGCCAGAATAGGTGCCATACCCTGTTAGGTTCGAGGAAATTCAACAACTTAGATGGAATATTGGGGAATACTTTGCCCTGACATAGATGTGTGAAGTGACGTGAAAGGACCGCGTTAGGAATATCCGCACTTGCGGCAGCCTTTATGTCCGTGACATTGCGTGAATTGCAGTAGTATCACCTTCGCCGGAATGCTCATGTTTACAGCAACCGGCTACTTACATGGGGCACAAATGTCTGGCCATGCCACCTCATGTACGAAGTGGAGAAGAAAATGGGTAATCGGAACCCAAACACCGAAGCGGAAGTTTGGGTTGCAATGGGGATGATTTTGCCCGAGCATTGAGCCGGGGCAAAGTATTCTGGTCAGGAAAATTTTGACGTATCCTACATGACGATGAAGTAGCGTCGCAAAGGGCTAACACTTATTTCCAAGGCTGGTCCTATGATCTCCCCGGGTACTGTTTAAAAATGGCGCTTACAGTGTCCATGATATTCTGTAATGGAAATATCATTGTCGAGCGGATAATTTTGGGTTCGATATCTATGTAGGTGCTTATGTCTACGACTGGTGAATTTCTTTCAATCCACATGTTGGTAGATCAAGCTTAATCATCCGGCCCTAATTATCTCTGAAAAGTCTACGATTAATTAATTACGGGACATGGTTAGTTATAAATTTGGCTGTGTCCGATTCCAAGCATCGGACCGCCGGTGAAACCACGAAAGCTTTCTTCATCACCGTCGGAGTTCACCAGATCTCAGTCTACTTCATTAGTCCACTTCTTTTCTGCGTGGTATTAAACATTGTGTCAGGCAGCGCCAGAAACTAACATAAATAGTTGCCGCCATAGTTGTTTATACTGCTTTTCCTTATATGCTGAAGATGTCGTGTTAGTAGAAGTAGATGGTTGGGTTGATGCGAGGTATAAAGGCATGGAAGGAGTCGTTTGAGAACGCAGTTTTAAGCTTAATGTGAAGACTTGGCCGGTAACTCTGCAGATCCCACGTCCGTCCACATGAGCAATGAATTAGTCAAGCGCGCAGACCAGGTTAAACAACTTAGCTCTATTTCACGCGTTTTATAATTATTTACGATCAGAGATTACTAAAAATGAAAACTAAACTTAATATACTCGTAGCGGCAGTTTTGATTAAAGTAAAACACGCATAATATTCAAAATTATACAAATAAAATTTAAAAAATACTCTTAATAAAGCGTTTTAAGAACATTCAACACAGCTTAAAGCCAATAAACGTTAATTAAATAAATGTTTCGCTACACTCTGATTTTTCAAATCAAACTTAAGCTATGGTTGGTGTTACATATTATCTATTCTATATCGACGCTTGTAATACAACCTTTGCTAAGCGACATTGAGTGAACTTTCCAGAAAAGTGATTTGATGTTCAAATATTCAAAAAAAATATTACTCACCTAATTGATGGATTGAATAATTATTTATTTCCTGTTGGGTCATTTCAATCCAAAAATTAGGAATTATATGAATTTATAATTTTATGCATATAATTCTATCCGTGCAGGGGCGGAGAAAGAATACTAACCTCTGTGGCCGGGGTCGGCCTGTCGTAAAAGGCGACAAAACAACCCACCCTAGCTACGTGGTAGGGCCTCAAGCCCGTCTGGATGGCGACCACCTTTGGTCTTAAGTATGCCGCCATAATAACCTTGTGTTGTGTTCCGGCATTAGTGACCCAAGTTCCTGTACCCTTATGGGACAGCAGCGTGTTCGCGATGCCTCTGGCGTTGCAAACACCTATAGGCGACGGTAACTGCTAAATTCTAAGCGGGCTGTCAGCCTGTCTGCTGTCCTACGCAATAAAAAAAAAATGCAAGCGTCAAAATATGATCAGGTAAATGAAGGACTGAATGGTAAACAGTAAACGAGAGGCGGTAAACATAGGACGATTTTCAAGGAACATGTGTCACAAATCGTTGGAATGGTTAGGTTAGTAAGAAATACTTTTATGGGGATAAGTTGAAATATTCAGATAACAAATTCAATGACCGATGGAATACCAACAAGACTATTCTAAAGATCGTAGTTTTGTTGATGCCGCCTCTGCAATAACGGTAATCAACTAGTAGCGCTTTATATTAGGTACGAGCATCAGAAATTCACGATAAACATTTACAGCTGCGCAAAATCGAGAAGAACGCTAGCGTACCTAGAGTGCCCTTATAATATATTCAAAGTAAACTGCACAATGGAGAAGTCAAAAAGAACTATCCTTACATGTTTAAATAGAATATTTAAAACAATTAAACTAAATTACTATTATATCTTGTTAATATCTACAGCAATGACTTACCAATAAATTTCAAATAGTTTTCAAAGTTTTCCGATGATTTCAATTTGTATTTCACTCCTAAATATTTATCCATTTTCGAATAACAGTAGTGAAGTTAGCGTGCCGTGGACCGTGGTTCAAGGCAGATTGGTGACTAGTAATCCGACGAGAACGTTTACTGTTACGCGGGTTAAGGCACATCCATATACATACGGAGGTAATCACTGCTTCTTTTTACAATCAACGTAATTTTCTTTTATTAAAAAAAATATTACGATCAAATCTATAAAGACACTAAACAATTTTCTTTGTTTTGCTTAATCTCACAAACTTCTCAAACAAGTTTGAATTTATTTTGTATAGTAGGTTATATAAATATATTAAAGAATCTTTGAATAATAATAATAATAATTTAATAAAACTGTTAAAAAGAACATAACCCAAACGCAAAACATGTGGGTGCCGTGTCGTAGTGGTCGTAATGACTTTGACTTTGAATGTTCTATACTAAAAAATAAAACATAGTTGGGGTTTCCATTTTTTTGATGTCGAAGGTCAGGTGACAGGCAAACGGCCCATCTGATACGCCGGTATCCGTCGCCTATGAACATTTGCAACGCCTCAGGCACAGCCAACGCGTCGTCTGTCTCAATGAATTTATAAAGCCTATTTTCAATACGCCCATATGGTACTGCGTTCTTTTAAATTATTATAATTAAATAATTGGTTACAAATTTATTTTAATAAAATTCGTGGACAACAGTATTTCATCTTTTAAAAAACTATATTAAGAAAATACGAATCTATACATCATAGCATAAACGCGTGTTTTTCTATTGTTACTAATATAAAAGTTATTAAATAAAACTAGCTTGAACGTTAATCATCATGAATATATTTCAACTTCACTTGTCAATTATATTTCTTACACTGTCCATTTTTCAGTATTACACCGTCTTTTATAATATTCTGTCGCTAGTTTTTATATCCCGTCGACAGGTTTCTCGCCTCCTGCCATTACTTGCCAATAACCAAAATTAAATATACATACATACATATAATCACGCCTCTTTCCCGTAGGGGTAGGCAGAGACCACTTCTTTCCACTTGCTACGATCCTTACACACTTGTTTCGCTTCGTCCACTTTCATTATTCCCTTCATAAATGCCCTTCGGTTTAGGATACTCTTGACTTGGCCTTTTTTCAAGACGTCCCTGATCTAGTCTTGAAACGTCCGCCTAGGTCTACCCCTTCCAACACTTCCATTCACACTCGCCTTATACACCTTTTTCGTCAATCGTTCTTCATTCATTCTCTCGACATGGCCAAACCATTTCAGCATACCTTTCTCAATTTTTGTCACTACATCTTCTTTCAGACCACAACGTTTCCTTATCTCACTATTTCTTATCCTGTCACTCAGTTTGACTCCTATCATACTTCTTAACGCTCTCATCTCAACTGCATTTATTATGCTTTCATATTTCTTCTGCCATACCCAACTTTCACTTCTGTACATGAGTGTTGGAACCAACACCCCCTCATGCACAGCCAGACGAGCCTTATTAGACACCTTCCGACTGTTCATAAAGGAGTGCAAAGCTCCATTCACCATGTTTCCTACATTCACTCTTCTTTCAATATCACTCTCACACTTTCCATCTCTTGTAAACTTTGAAACCAGATACATAAACTCATTCACCTGTTCAATTTGTTCATCTAAATTGTAAATTAAATATCTACCAAAATATTCATTACAGAAACGGAAATAATTCTGCTAGTTAATATATGTGGCCATAAAATTATTTAGGCATTAATTATTATATTATTTCAATAAGTATTTTGTATTACTTTTGGTTATTGCGTTTTTAAACATTTACAAACTTCCCGTTAGTTTATGTTAAGGAGACCATTTAGGTTATTTAAAAATGACATCACACATTTAAGAAATGTCAATACCAGAATATTTGAGTTACACTTGAATCTAATACTAAGATAATAAACCCACTCATATGAATGTTTAGCTATTATATTTTTAGACGGTGATCAGAATCAATACAAATCATAAATTCAAATTTCTATTAAACCTTCGTAAATAAAGAATATTTATAGTATCTAGAGTATAGAGAGGCCTTCTAAAATACATTTAGATTTTTCATAAAAATATATTTTTATGCATATATTTAAAAAAAATTTAAAATACATATCACAAATAACATCATTAATTTAAGTTTTAATAATATATAACAGGTTATATTATTAAATAAAAACATAAATTGATTTTCGTTCTAACTATGAAATATAATGTCAGTGTTTAGTTCTAACAACTTTTTTATCCGTGCAGGGGCGGAGAAAGAACTAACCTCTGTGGTGGGGTCGGCCTGTCGTAAAAGGCGACAAAACAACCTTAGCCACGTGGTTTAGCACACTAAAGAAATTTAAAAAAAAAATTAAGAGGCGCGCACGCTTATGTCATGGCTCATCGTATTATACGTACATACGTCATGGAGGGAACCGTGCGATCGATGGCCCTTTACGGGGCCCCGATCTGGGCGGATCGCCTGACGGCCAAAACGACGGCGCTGCTTCGTAGGCCACAGCGCGTCCTGGCCGTCAGGGCGATAAGGGGATGAACAGCGGGGTTTTAGTGGGTAGTCGGATGGCTGAACATGTTCCCCGGAGTCCCACATACCCCTCGGTCCCCCCCGGGCCAGGGAAACCCGTCAGGGTTTTCCCCGAGCCAAAAAAAAAATGGCTAGGACGAAATCTCTTGGCGAGAAAAGGGTTACAAAGATGATATCATAGCACTTACAAGTGTGAGGGAAATAGCATATAAAGCATTCACGGATGCCTGTCAATCTGACCTACCAAACGGCCTAAACAATATGCGTGAACAATGGCTCCCAAACTATTTTTGCTGCAGTACCCTTATCGGTAAAAAATATTTCACAGCACCTAGCCTTATAGCAGTTTGAAGAAAAGAAGAAAAATATTGCAAATTTAATATTAGGTATACAGTTTTTGTTCCGCCGGTCATTTTCAAAATTCAAAGATTTATTGTAAAAAACTGATTATACATTTATGTTTTAAAATATTGTTAATTTGTTTTCCACTACTTTTTCCCACCTTTCTAGCAGCAATCGGATCCCACGTTGAAAGAACTGTTCATCTTTTAAAGCGATTCACGAATCGATCTAATTTTGGAATTGCTCATAAAACTAGAAATGCTGGTCCGTCAGGCCATGTGCCATGAATTGAAATAGGTGATAGTCAGAGGGACTAACGTCTGCAGAATACGGCAGGTGGGGTAAGACTTCCAATTTCAACGTTTCTAAATATTTATTGACAACTTTTGCAACATGAGACCGAGCTTTGTCATGTTGCAAATTACTTTATCGTGCCTTTCAAAGTATTGCGGCCGTTTTTCTTTCAATGCTCGGCTCAAAAGCATTAATTGTGTTCGATAAAGATCTCTTGTGATTGTTTGAGACGGTTTTAACAGCTTATAATATATAACACGAAGCTGGTCCTACCAAATAGAGAGCATGACCTTGGAGCTGTGAATATTCGGTGTTGTCGTAAGAGCAGAAGCGTAGGCGGGGTATCCCCGTGATTTTCGGCGCTTGGGGTTATCGTAAAATACCCATGTTTTGTCCCAAGTCACAATACGATGCAAAAATCCTTTTCGTTTTTGTCTTTCAAACAGCACTTCACAAACACAGGAATGTCGTTCAACATCTCTAGGCTTCAACTTGCATGGCACCCAATATCCCTGCTTTTGGATAATTCCCAGATTGTTTAGACATTTTGAAACTGCTTGTTGGTTCAGTTGAAATGATATTGTCAACTCTTTTTGACTGTGACACGAGTTTTCATTGAGCAATTCCTCTAATTCTTCATTATCAAAAACTTTTGATCTTCCACCACTACGCAAAAATCACCGTTCTTGAAGCGTTGAAACCACTCTTGTCAAGCCGTTTTACTTATAGCAGCTTCACTATAAGCATCTGACAACATTTGGGGAGCTATTTCCGCAGCTATTTAATAATAAAAATAATTAATTAACACTTCTCGCAAATGACGAGAATTCGGCTCGTAAGTTGATATTTTTATTCGAGAATGACTTTATAATGACTTTATAAATCAACTACTAGTGCTATCAGGTTATGTTCACAAAATCTAAAAAGTATTGTAAGTCGGCTATATTTACTCGACGTTTACTTGTCGCGAACGCCATCTACAGAAAAACGGCGGGAGCAAAGTTGTATACCTAATACTCAATTCTCTTTAATGGGAAGAATGAAACTGTTTTATAAATTTTTCATTATTTCCTTTTGGTTTATGGAATGTTTGGTTACTCTCAAATCACTAGCTCAGAAAGTTTTTAGGCTCACGAAGATAAGTAGAATAAAAACTCAGATGCCTTAATCTAGACGCCTTGCCAACCACTCTGTTTTTGTAGCCCACTTTTTCTAATTATTGTCGCGGTATCCCAGGTTTATGCTCGCAGCACCCTACTACCAGTTTGGGAACCTAGATTCTAGAAAGTGTGAGTTCACAGTGCGAGAATGTTCACATCGACAAGAATCAATAAAGTTTGCACTCTCCTTAAATCTTGTTAGTTATTGTGGAAAATTATAAAGTGAAACAACTATAATTAACAGTCTTGAAATATTATGTTGAATTCATTGTTTTACTTACCTATTAAACATTTTTTAACCAGTTACCTTAAATAAGGTATAAATTTGCATCTTTTAACCTTCCTATATTATACACGAATAATGTTGTAAAGTAATTTTAAATGTTAGTGACGGCACTTATGGTAATGGCTCCAGTGGAAGATCAGCGCTCGTAAATATTACCAGCAAATGGTAGTAAGTACCAGCTAAATCAGGGACCAATTTGGAAAAGATATTACATATAATAATATTTAAATCCTAAATTAATACATTTTCTTTCTTTTTTTTCTTAATATTAATTCACGAGGAAAGCTACATACGTTTTTTTTTAATAAAGTAACAAAAATAACTTTTAACTATAAGGGATGTTCAAAGCCCAGCGAAGTGGAGAAGTAAGAATAGGAAAACAGAGTCGAGCAGAAAGCGGTTGATTTTAATGCTTGGATGGTGATATTTGATGATACCTACCGTAGTTCAGCTAACGCATGTCGGACAGCTGCGGTCATGTGTTTAATTCCCGCCCTGAGTATGGGTATTTATCTATTATAATTATTTCCAAAAAAAGTAAATAAGTAGTATTAAAGTTGTCTAGTACCCATAACAAAGATACTCTGCTGCTCACTTTGGGAATGTGTGAATTGTCACAGTATATTTATTTATAATCTATACAAATAAATATAATTGGAAGGTCTGTTTGTAATATTAAAATAACCGCTTTTTACTAAGTGCATTCGGACGTATACACGGTACATATACCAAAACAACATTTTTATTACAATTTTTGTCTGTCTGTCTGTTTGTTTGTTCCGGCTAATCTCTGCACCGATTTTGACGGGACTTTCACTGGCAGATAGCTGATGTATCAAGGAGGAACTTGGGCTATTTTTTTTATTTTAGAAAAAAGAAATAGTTTTTGTTAAAAATGATAACTGATAACGGCTGTCGCCTCCTTCTGCGAGGTAGTCATGTGGGCAAAGGAGGCGGCGGAGCGGGAGCGGGAGTCAATCACCACACTCCCCTCCCGCCAACGCAGGCTACGTCGTCGGCTCCGGAGAGCAGGCGACCTCCGGTCGCCGTAGAAAGCAGCTGCGGGCGGCCCCTCGGGGGAGGATCCGCCGCCCGCACTATTTCCGCCAGGGAGAGGGCCGCGTGCTGTTCCGCGGCCCCCCTCATCTCCTTGAGTCAATACAGGAGAGGGCCGGGGGGACGAAACCCTGTCGAGGGAACACTTTAGAAGAGACCCGCCTTGAGACAAAGGGTGGGCCGGCGCCGGCCCGGGCGACGAGATCGGCAGGCCACATATTCGTAGGCCCGGGCGTAGGCGATAGGAGAACAGCGGGGTTTTTAGTGGGTAGTCGGATGGCTGAACATCTTTCCCGGAGTCCCACATATCCCTCAGTCCCTCCGGGCCAGGGGAACCCGTCAAGAGAGGGTTTTTCCCCGAGACCAAAAAAAGTTTCGATGGTATTGTACAAACCTTAGTGGTTATTTTATGCTGTTATTTTTATTACGCCAATGTAATAACTATAAATTTGTTAAATAAATTTAAAAAAATTGATATCTGTGCCTATATTTTTATTTTATACATACATTTGATGTAATAAAGTGTAGCAAACGATGAAATGGCATTGATATTGAATGATTTAAAGTGTATTGAAATGTCGAAATTTCTAACTCTCGGCTTGCGTGCGCCCCCTAGGACTCTGCGCTCGGGTGCACCCTCAACCCTGTAAACCCCCCCCCCCCGGCGCTGCGTGCAGGGGTGGATTAAGAATACTGTTCCCTGCGAACGGGGGCGGCTTGTCATAAAAGGCGACACAACAACCCTACTAGAGCTTCAAGCCTATCTCAATGACAACCACTCCTGTACTCTAGATATGCCGCCCTAATAACCTTGTGTTGTGTTATATGTTGTGTAATACGTGCGCCAGCGTGTTAGCGGTGCACCTGGCGTCATAAATCGTCGTAGTCGTAGAATAGTGATGGATCTGACATATATTAAACTTTACAGCCATTTGAAAAATACATAAGTGTCATTTTACTATGAGATTCTATCATATCCGTCACTTTACCGACTGCTTAATTTGAAATCTAAAATACATGTAATTTTTTTTTTAATGTAGCAATAATATAGACAATGTAGTATCCAAATATGGTAAAAAGTGAATTTTGGATTTTTTTCAAATCTGACGTTATTCTACGATCACGACGAAATATCCATAGGCGACTGCTTAATATTAAGTGAGCCACAATAAAAAGACTTTAGTAGTAGTAGACTAAAATTTTAGTATATCTAAGGATTTTAAATTCACTATGTTTATACTTTATTATATTACTGTATATTAATTACTATTGATATACTTAGTTTAAATGGTAAACAAGTTAGAATAGTTAGATATGCGTGACTAACTACGATATCCGTAATAATGTGAACAGGTTTCAAGTTATTACAAAAATGATTGCGCAGGCAGGCTTCTAGATTGTGAGGCGCAACATATGTTCTATTGTGTTTTTACTTTGTTAAGTAATATTGAATAATTATAACTGGTAACGGATCCAAAGGTCGTAATGGAACAAATATACTGTGATATATATTGTGTTATACGTAACATGCTATTCATCTTCAAATTTACTTTTCAGTGAATTAATGCAATTCAGGTTAATTTAATCGAAAATATATAAAACTTTATAGAATCAAATGCGGTTATTTAAAGTTAAAATAAAAATTATAATTACTATCTGAACAAAATGATACGCCTGGCAATTACACCTGAGCAGAAAAGCTAAGATACAGAATAGAAAAATCAAATAAGTATTAATGCTTAGTGAGAGTATCATTTTATACTTAGCGAGCTTTGATAGCAGTTTACTATTAAGTAATGAAAAGTTAACATTCTGCTAGCTTCAAAGAAAGTGAGAAAGAAATGTGTTGGGAATGGTATGAATAATAAATAGGTCACAAAAGGATGAAATGAGTCGTCGAAACATTTAAAATACACATAATTATGTACAAATTTTAAATAAATATATTTTAAAATGTCTCTTCATCACCATCATTCATCATCATTTCAGCCGGAAGACCACTGCTGGACAAAGGCCTCCACCAGAATAGCACCACCCCATCTCCTCCCGTGGGTGTCGTAAGAGACGACTAAAGGATACAAAGAACGGAGGATGGGCAGCAGCGTTTTTCCGAGAGAGCATCACCAACCGCGAATACTGCGATCGCCAACCCGCTTGCCAAGCGTGGCGATTATGGCAAAAACTCCCCAAAAAACAAATAAATAAAAAAATATCTCTTATATTGTAATAATTGTCTAATAATACAATTGTAGTGAATGGACATAGGGTGAAGGATAGATATCCAAAAAAGTATGAAGGAAAACTAAGGAAAGTGAAAGAAAACAACGCATTGTGCCAATCCCAATTGATAGTATTGATTTTATTTTATCTTAACTTGTTATGATATAATTATATTAATAGTTGATTCGTCGTGTGTTACTGGATCTTCGGTGGGTCTACTTTATATTGATAATAATTTAACTGAGTACTTGGCCTGTAGCTCCACAGATCCCACACCCGTACGCATAGGCGGCGACACGGACCTAGTGAAATACCTGGGATCTGTATTTCACGCGTCTGGTGACATTGACTCCGACGTTGAGGCGCGCATTGCTGCCGCGTGGGCCAAACGGCGCGAGGTGACGGGTGTCATCTGTGACCCTAAAATACCGGTAAAGTTCTATAAGAACATCATTAGACCTGTCCTTTTATACGGATGTGAAGCATGGCCGGTGTTAGAGCGACACAAACAAGAACTGCGTGTCACGGAGATGAATATGCTGCGGTGGATGTGTGGAGTAACGCGGAAGGACCGCGTTAGGAACTCCCGCATCCGCGGCGGTCTGCATGTCCGTGACATTGCGGATATAGTTCAGGAGTGTCGGCTCCGTTGGTACGGCCTCGTTTTACGGCAACCGGATGCTTACGTGCGAAACTAATGTTTGGCCATGCCAACTCTGCTGGGCCGTGGCAGGAGGGGTAGACCCAAAAAGTGCTTGGCTTGACGTCATAAAGGGTGATATGCATCCTAATGGGCTCACTACCAGGGATGCTGAAAACCGTGCGAAGTGGAGTAGAAAAAGTTGGAAAGCGGACCTCGGGCACCGAAACGGTAGTTTAGGTTGCAACCGGGATACAACGCTGGGATGATGATGATGAATAATTTAACTATTAGGTAGTGCAGACATTTTCCGATTATTTTCGAAAAACGGCACCATTTACCTTTCAATAATTAATGTTAGTAGTCGAACGTGTAAAAATGAAATATATATACCATTTTTGTCTTTTTTCCTTGATATAATAATACAAGAAAAGAAGGAATTAAAATGTCTACATGTTTTCATTTTATCGTGTATGTAGTTCATTAATTAATTTGCTGATTTCGTATAAAAAAAACATATGAAATGATTTATAAATATATGAATAAAGAAAATAATAAATGTGAAATTATTTTAATTAATAAATGTATTCATGTTTTTAAGCATTTCCAGCTAGTTATCAATAAACATTTATACAGATTTTGCTCGTATTTTTGATCTAGGTGACGACGTTTATGACATCTCGACATCAAGTTTGTGGAAATAGTTGGTTCGAGTAACAGAAAAATCAAAACAGGCGCTAAAAATCCGTAAATCGTAGTTACAAAAACGTAATTAAATGAATCATTTTCTTTACAAACCTTAACTTTAAAATAAGTTAAAAATTAAACTATATTGAGACAATGCCTTGTAATATCTGCGAGCATCACTCCCATTTGTTACTTTGCAGGGTCTGGAAAGTAATTAAAAATAATTATTGAAGTGAAAACTTCTTTAGCGGCGTTGTGCACTTTTTGGGTGAACAATTTTTGGTTTGTAAAGAAATGTTAGTGACCAATTTAAACTTTTATCCTTGATCATAAACCCTTCTTTATAAACCGAAAATAATAATGTAAAAGCTTGACGATACAATTCACAAGTTACTTATTTTTCACTTCTATCGGCAGTCCCCAAAGACTGACTCGATTGTTTTTATTTTTGACTAGCTGCACCCCGCAGTTTCACCCGCGTGGTGATAGAAAATTGTGATAATGATGATAAAAAGTACTTTATTTGTTCGTCAATTTTTCAATGTTTTTATATTATTCTGCTATTCTCGACAGGTTCCCGTCCCATTCCCCCGCCGCCAGACCGAACCATAATATTGCGCACTCGGTTGTTCATCGTCATAATATTATAATACTAGCTGACCCGGCAAACGTTGTTCTGCCATATAAATAAAAAAGTAGCCGATGTCCTTCCCCGAGATCAAAACTATCTATCCCGAAATTCATCGAAATTGGTTCAGCGGTTGAAACGTTCTTCTTCTTCGTCGTGTTCTTCATTCCTGAAGGTCGTGCCCGTCTTGATAAGCCTTTACGGAGACGCTGATGAACTGCCTCCACACCACTCTGTCCTCGGCCTGTTTCAGAGCTGCAGGCAAAGTGAGCCCCGTGATAGCCTTAATTTGATCCGACCATCGGGTTGGTGACCGTCCTCTGGGCCTTTTCCCCTCTATTTTGCCTAGCACTATCAGTTTTTCGAGGTTGTCTGACTCCTTTCGAGCGATATGGCCAAAATAGCCAAGTACTCGCTTGTAGCAGGTCGTGGACAATCTGGTTCTGACATTCAGCTGGTCAAGAATGGATGTGTTGGTCCTTTTTGCTGTCCACGGTATGCGTAGCAACCTCCTCCAACACCACATCTCAAAAGCCTCGATCTTTTTCCGGTCAGCCGCACGAATAGACCATGATTCTGAGCCATACAGAAAGATCGAGAAGACCAGAGATCGCACAATTCTCATCTTTGTGGTATTAGAGATGCTTCTGTTATGCCAAATTCTAGTCATCTTGCTCATTGCAGATTTGGCCATTTGTGTGCGTCTACGGATCTCTCCGCTACAGCCTCCCTGGTCGCTGATCAAAGAACCCAGGTAAACAAACTCGCTAACGAATTCCAGGCCCGCTAGTTCTCCTGTACGTGCAAGCTGTCCACCCCGATCGACCACCATAACTTTTGTTTTGGCCTTGTTAATGGAGAGACCAATCCTCTCGCTCGCGCGCTCCACCCTTTCAAACAGCGCAGCCAGTTCCCGTTCCGAGGAAGCAAACAATGTAGTGTCATCCGCATATTGAAGGTTACTGATCTTGTTACCTCCGACCGAGATGCCTCCCTCCCACCCCTCCAGGGCTGCTCTCATGATATATTCGCCGTAGATGTTGAATAGAAGAGGTGAGAGAATGCACCCCTGCCGGACACCCTTCTGGGGTTTAAAAGGTCCTGACACCACATCATTAACTCGCACCATCGACTCTCCACCATTGTATAAGTTCGCAATCAACGAAACCAAGTGCAGAGGAACGCCCATTTCCTGAAGGATTTTCCATAGACAGCTCCATCTTACACAATCAAACGCCTTGGAGTAGTCAATAAAATATAGCAGCATTGGAACATTGAACTCCCTGCTTTTTTCTATCAGTTGCCTGACATTAACAATCTGCTCTCTCGTCCCACGCCCTCTGACAAAACCGGCCTGCTCGCTTGGTATTTGCCGTTGCAGATACGGTAGTAAGCGTCCATTAACGATAGAGAGCATAATCTTACTAGCATGGGATACAAGCGCCACTGTTCGATAGTTGTCGCACTTCTTCGTCGAGCCTTTCTTGTGCAATGGTATCAAAAGAGATTCCTTCCAATCTTTAGGCCATTTTCCCGTTGTCCAAATCTGATTACACAGATCCTTCAGAATTTGGACACCTGTGTCCCCAAGATGCTTTAACTCTTCAGCAAATATAGTGTCTCTTCCGGCTGACTTGTTTAACTTTAGCTTTCTTAAAGCATCTCTTATTTCCGACTCAAGAATTTCCGGCTCCAGGAGCAGGTCTTCATTCGCTATCATTGCAGGTCCATCTACGCTTGTACTCTCTTCGTACAAACTTTCGCAGTAAAGTCGCCACCTCTCTGTAACCTGATCTATCTCAGTTAATAAGTTGCCTTGACCGTCATCAACTGCCCAAGTTTTAGGTTTAAACTCTCGGGTGATGCCTTTGACTTTCATGAAAAGATCTTTTGTGTGTAGAGTCTGGGCATGCTCTTCAATGTCCTGGCATATAGAGTTCAGATACCGGTCATAATCCCTACGACATAAGCGTTCTATCTATCCCGAAATTCATCGAAATTGGTTCAGCGGTTGAAACGTTACAGATTGACAGATTTCTCGGATCGGGTGGTATTAATAACAGCACAAAACTGTGAATACTATTGTCATGCCTTTAGGGAGACCACGGGGGATGGATATGAGAGGGATGCGGGGATGAATGAGTGTAGTGGATTTTTTTTAAATTACCCTCCATTTATCCGTGCGGATATCCGGAGAAAGAATACTGACCTCTGTCGCCAGAGTCGGCCTATCGTGAAAGGCGACAAAACAACCTATCATAGCTACGTGGTAGGGCCTCAAGCCCGTCTGGATGGTGACCACCTTTGTTCTTAAGTATGCCGCCATAATAACTTTGTATTGTGTTCCAGCATTAGTGACCCAAGTTCCTGTACCCTTATGGGACAGCAGCGTGTTCGCGATGCCACTGGTGTTGCAAAGACACATTGGCTACGGTAACTGTTAAATTATAAGTGAGCCATCAGCCTGTCTGCTGTCCTACAGCAATAAAATAATTAAAGATAAAGGATTTTAGAAAACTAATAAAAGATTTTAAAAAATACTCTAGAGTGGCGCCATCTCTTGACGGAGTTGTGAACCGTGTTCTCTTTTCGAATCCAGTCGTGTGAGCGTTGTGAAATTTTCTAGTCTAATATTTATGATTTTAATGTAATGTATATGATGATTTTCCTTTGAGTTATACGGTTAAGTTTGAGGGTACAGGGGTTAGGACTTGGAATATGTTTTTTATTATATCTACGTGTTTTTTATATTGTATGTAAATAAAGACTCTTGAAAGGCAACCTTTACTAAGCGACATTGGGTGAACTTTCCAAGAAATAAACTCCTGTACGGACAGCAGTGTGTTCACGGTACCCTTAGCGTCGCAAACATTTGTATGCGACGGTAACTGGTTATTATTAAATGGACCGTCAGTCTATCTGCTGTTCGTGAGCAATAAAAAAGGATAGGGATTTGAAATTCAAATATTTAGAAAATAAAATATAACTCGCCTAGTTGTTGGATTTGAATGATTTTCTGATAGATCAATTCCCAATTTCTCCGTGCAGGGGCGGGGTAAGAATACTAACCCCTGCGACCGGGGTCGGTCTGTCGTAAAAGGCGACAAAACAACCCTAGTTACGTGGTAGGGCCGCAAGCCTGTCTGGATGGCAATATGTATTTTATTTACTAAAAAAACTATATATGTAGTGTATCAGTAATGTAGGAACCATAACACAGCTCTTCTTCAGTTTCATTGCTTCGAAGATTCTGAACGCGTCTAGCGTCGTGCGTGCGACGGCCTATATTTTGACGCCTCACTGCTGGCATTTTCTTATCAGTTTGAAGTCAACTGTCACTTGATCTGCTATCATGAGTACGACTATGTTGTATAATAATAACATTAAAATAATGAATATAAAACACTTTTTTTAATTTTCATGTTATACAACCTTGTCCTAACAATAACGAATACATTAAACAAAGAATCATCCAATTTGGTGCAGTCATTCGAACGTGATGAGCGTACATACATTTCGAAGATTCATTTTTATTTATATAGATTCAAATATTTGTCCAAATGATGTAGTGCAAAAGACAAAATTTATCTACTTTAAATACCAGATCTGATAAAAGTATTTATATTGATATAAGGATCAATTTGTTACTACCAAATGTGCGTTAGATATAAATTATCAATTTTTATTGTATATATGGTTCACTATTTTGGTGAGAATAGCTTACACATAAAATATAGATATATGCCGTCCCAAGCTTTTATGTAGAACTATTTAAGATAAACATTTCCATTATACATTATATACGTGTAACTCCAACGGTTTTTGCGGCGCACGCCAGAATAGCACGCAGATGGCTGATTTTTTTCCTACTTACTTCTCACTTATCGTTTTATTTTGGATAATTCACACTATATCTTTATAAATTATAGCCTATGTGTTATTCTGATGATGATAAGCTATATTATTGTAAAGTTTCATCAAAATCCATTCAGTAGTTTTTGCGTGAAGAGTAACAAACATATGTACATTCTTACAAACTTTCGCGTTCATAATATTAGTAGAAATTAGGATTAAAATATAACGTATATAATATTATTCTAACTTGGTAGTTGAAACTGTTTTTGGGTATAAATAATTGAATTATATTCAATTAAGTGCTTTTAAAATTCTCCCTCACTAAGCTTTCGCTTTGGGAACCGGAATACACTGTACAGTTTTTCTCAGAGAAAGATTTTGAAAAGGTAAACCACAAGAGCCTTTGCTTCCATTGAAATATTACATAAATCAATTTATTTATGAAATTTCATCAATCCTGAAAGTCTCTGCGATTACTCGGTGAAATATAAATGTAATATACTAAGACTTAAATGTAGGGCATACTAGTTGACTGATTGGAGTTCAGAGACGGAAGGAATTACATTTTTATATGGAGGACCTTACAAAAATTTAATTCCTGTAGAGTACTCTGGGTTTAACATTTTGACTCTGGCTCTCATTTTTTACCGACTCGTTCCACTATCTATCCATGGCATAGGCTCGCTTTTCTTACTGTTATCTTTATTTTATTTCAAGCCTGGCAGCATCATTTTTTACCTGGTGTTGCTAACTTGTTAGTAACTTGCTTTATTTCAAGAGTTCCATCTCCTATTATAAATATATAGTTCAACTTTAAAATGGGATATATTTATAATCATTAATTTGTACCCGGAGTTCCTATTTTTCTTTTATATTTTGCACGGATTGGGGAATCCCTGTTAAATATCCCGTGTCTATGCAAATATTTACAAGTACAAGTTCGTCTCCGTTGAATTCCGTGGTATAGGTGAAAGTGATGCCACTCGGGAACACTTGCACTTGAGTCACTTTGTTACCCTCCACGATGATGGTGGTTTTGCTCTGGATTTATAATAAAAATAATGATTATTGTCACTATTTGGTAGTAAATTCATTATGACTAAAACCTGCCATGCTCATTGATTTATTTATATTATTTCTCAGTCTTCCTTACCCGTGCAGGAGCGGAGAAAGAATACCTACTAACCTCTGCGGCCGGGGTCGGCATGTCGTGAAAAGCTACAAACAACCCACCCTAGCTACGTGGTAGGGCCTCAAGCCCGTCTGGATGGCGACCACCTTTGGTCTTAAGTATACCGCCATAATAACCTTATGTTGTGTTCCGGCATTAGTGACCCAACTTCTTGTACCCTTCTGGGACAGCAGCGTGTTCGCGATGTCACTGGCGTTGCAAACACCTATGGGCGACGGTAACTGCTAAATTATAAGCGGGCCATAAGCCTGTCTACTGTCCTACAGCATTAAAAAAAGCCATGTTACTCTCGGCTCTTCAGCGCATGCGCGTGGACAGCCATGATATACAATATAGAATAGACTGATAATATACAATAGATAAAACAGAATAGATAATATAGAATAGCCGAATCTGTATTAAAAATTAAAAATCAATGGGTGCCTGAGCATCGACGCGGAACCACGCGCGCCTCCTATAAGTAAATAAAATAACGTTGAAAACCACATATAACTCAGCTACTGACCATTCCCCGTGTACTCACCAACTGGTGGTGGAAGTGCCAAGGCCGAGTCCTAGCCAGTCCCTGCCACAACTCCAATAGCGGTAAGTGCTTCATTTTGTCCTTACTGGGTTCGTGGATGTGTTCCATTCCTAACCAGTTGCATTTTTTAATGTTTTCATTAAGATTGCTTTATTAGTTTGTATGTCCCACTGCTGACAGATTCTCCCTTTAATGAATGTACTCATACATTTATTATATAATGTCATATCATTGTAAGCATAGCTGTCTTTTTTCCAGGCATTTGATAGTGATTAATCTCAAGATTTCATTTTAAAACCTGAGAATTGTTGTGTATGAATACAGGATAAATCGTTTACGTCACTTATAGATGATTTTATGTCATTTAAGTTCTAGCACAAGAAATTTGATGGAAAATGTGTAGCTAAATTTGGTTTTCACCGAGGGTCACACTCCTTTTCCCATTATGAAGTAGCAAATATAATAAATACAATTTGTAAATATATGAGTACTAAGTAACAATTAATATTTCCACTAAAGGCTATTTAAAAATTAAATAAACTGGTTAAATAACAATATTTAAATAAATTATAATTTATGACACGTAAGCTGTTGGCGAACCCTTCCAAGATCTCGTCCCTCACGTGATTGTATGTTTTTCCCAAGAAGGCACAAACAACTAATTGCAAGACCAATAAATATTTAATTGAAAATCATAAACGCATTGGCTGTATATAAATCATGATAAGACTGCTCTTTACCTATTAGGTGAAACATCATAACAATATTTTATGTAGCTTCGATTTATTTATATATTTTCGAAACATTTGTTTTCCCATCGTCATTAGACACTGAAAATTTGTCTCCACAAGTTTGCACCACGCACTCCAGTCTCTCTTGTTGACATGGTACTCTCTTTAACTGGGTCATTTCGATACAGTCGTCACACCAGAAATTGTCTGTTCTATTGCTTAATAGTCCTACCGTAGACTAAGATCATTTTAGTGAATATGTTAACAAATCATGGCCGTTATTTTAATATTTTATCAATTATTCATAATGTGTATCTCATCATCTTTTTTCGTTTATGAGCGCAGCAAGAATACTGACACTTACGACTGGGGGTGGCTTATCTTAAAAGGCCACAAAACAACTCTAGCTAGGTGGTAGGACTCCAAGCCCGTCTGTATGGTTACCACCCCTGGCGTCTAAACATGCCACCACAATAACCTTGTGCTATGTCCTATTCACAACCAGATTCCAATTCCCCTACATGAGCGGCACATGAGTGCTGTATTGATAAAAATAATCAATAATACATATTATCATAGATTGTATAATGATTAGACCATGGTCGATAATTTTTGAAATAAAAAATGATAATAGTTGTAAAACCCTTTGGAAAAGGAAGAGAATCAAACAAAAATGAAAGGAAAAATAATTTATCAGTGATCTGAGGTCGGGAAGTGGAAAGGGGTGCGTTTTTAAGGGTAAAAAAGGCTTATCTCGATTTCCGGCAAAACTGCAAGATCCATGGAAATAACTGGCGAAGTTATAAGTAATAAAAAGATCAACTCCACAAAATTAAGTTTTAATTTTACACTAAGATTGTTTTGTGAATGCCAAAGAGGTATTTTAATATCGCGCTCACATAGTTCGGTGAATTACCCAAATTTAATCTGGTAAAAAATAGTAGGCTTTTTATAATGTTAACATGTGCTTAAGAATTCTGACAATGTTTGGTCTTCTTTGGGATTCGTATATACAATAATCATAATATGTTTATTTATAATTTACTTATTACAGCAATACATTATTAAAGAAAATATACATCATATAATTATTACTTTACAGTATAAAAAGATTATATCAGTAGAAATAAATTAAGTTTTTTAAATATCAAATAACAGCTTTTTATTAAATGCATATGAGAGTATACAGTAATTATAACAAAAGTTGTCGGTCTGTTTGTTCTGAATAATTTTAATGATCACCCTGAAGACGTAATGAGTTGTAATGTTCCTAACATCGTCATTACCAAAATCGTTCTTTTACAAAGTCATCATGGTCAAATATCTTCTTAAATTAGTGTATTCTTTTTTTTTATTCTTATACTAGTGCTCCGAACTTCTTACTGCATTAATGAGTATTTATTCTCTATCCATCTCCAGTGCTAACTCCTTCAACCGTCGTCTGTGAACCTTCGTCGATGCTGTCATTGGGATCTGCTCAATGAATATTACTCCCCCACGTAACTGCTTCGCGTCAGATAAGTTATCTAGAAATCATATATTTTAATTAACTTTCACTTTATGGAAAACGATATACATAAAAAATAAATTAAAGTTAAAAAAAACTAATAGACACTTTTATTATTATCATAAGAATAAAGTTACTGACAAGAAAATTAATGTCACTGTTCTAAAAAGCGCGGGATGCTTTATAAGATATTTTTAAACTACGAGTAACTCTGCATTTTGAAACTATAATTTATTTTTAACTTTTAAGTTTAACTATAAAATATAATTTATTTGTTGTAAATTCCTAATCCGTAAATGTTTTTATTAATTTAATGCCATCTTCCGGCTATTTTTTTTATTTATGTAATACCATCTTCCGGCATTTTTTTAATTAAGCGCCAGATGGCGTTTCGTTAGAAGAAAAAGAAATCGTTAACCCTGATTATCCTGATAAGAGGTATTGGACAAAATTATTAAATTTGTGTATTGTCATCACAAGTGTACAAAACCAAGTCCGAATTAATATAAAGCGTGTAAAAAATCATTAATCCTTAGGATCCTGGTATGGATAATGACTATACAAATTATTGTATTCTCACCGGTCCTTGATAAGTGTGCAAAGTTTCAAACCGATCCGTCGTTTTGAAAGGGGTGAAAACCACGTTCAAAGATTCCGTAACATAGATACATACCAAGCTAATAAAAGCATGTTAAAAGACACGAAAAATATCTTCATAGTGTTTGCTTTTACTAATAAATATCTGATGTTATACACTTTCCATTAGAGCCTGTGATATCGTAAAATAACTTAATTTTAATATAGTTATCCGCATTAAGTGCAAACCTATATCATAGGTTCTTTGTTTTTAAACATTACGGCCAGCTAGCTACGAAAGTATAGTCATAACTGTGGATTCGATCCTCGCGGAGGATCAAATGTCTACGTGTTTTTTTTTATTACTGAGGAACAGCAGGCTATCTGGAGCAGGAACATCGTCTTTTTTGTTTGCGACGCTAGGGGAACCGCTAACATGTGGCTGTTCACTTAGGGAAACTAGAACCTGGTCTATAGAAACAAAACACAAGGTTATTATGGCAGCATATTTAGACACAAGAGTGATTGCCATCCAGAAGAACTTGGGACCTGCCATTTAGCTATGGTTGCTTTGTCGCCTTTTACGATAGAAAGCGATCCTGCTGCAGGTGTTAGTATTCTTTTACTTTAATTTACTTCACCCCTGCACGGGGAGAAATATAGGTCCCCATCGCTGACAGCTCGTAACATTCCTAAATAAATATATTACTCATCGAATTGAGAATAAAATATCAGATTCTCTGGATACTAGAAACTAATTTATTCATGTCATAAGCCTTACTGTGCACGATGTCTTTAATATCTTGTGCAGAGACGTCACAACCCGGCTGCCTCACCACACAAGCGACTGGCAAGTCCCCACATTCAGGATCAGGTATGCCTGTTACAGCTACATCAAGCACACCAGGGTGCTGGCGAATGATTGTTTCTACTTCCACCGGTGATATCTAAAAACAATAAAATTACTTGATACCTATTAACTTCAATGCGTCTAGTCTGAATATCACTCTATTTGTAGTTAAACAATAAGAAAGTTAGCAGAATTTCATATCTCAATGAAAACTTCTGCTTACCTTGCTACTACTAATGTTTCAACATTAAAGAACGAAAATAAAACCACTCTTTTGTTACAATTTGGCTAAATAATCCTCATTAATAAAGAAATTATTATCTTTGCAAATATATTCTTTAAAGTAAGACTAATTTTAACTTTAACACAGAATCATGCATAGAAAAACGCTAAAGACGTTTTACTTTAATTTTCTATATCTTCTAAACAGAAAAGCGACACCAAATTGAGACAAACATGTTCGTAAATAGGATAGGATTCAGCTTGTGAGAGAATGAGATAGAATACAAATATACAGTGTTTCCTATAATCTTTGTGTCCTCTTTGTCTAGGCTTTCATAGCACCTATCACACAAATATATGAAATGTAATCTCCTTTTCATTAATTTTTTTAAATAATAATTGTTTTTTATCAACGTATTAAAACAACCCTCGACCTTTTCTCTTTACAAAAAGGTCGTAACGACTTTTTCTTCTCACCTGTTTTAATAACATTTGTACAACGAGATAATCATCCTCCTCCTGTTTGATTGGAACTCTTAAGATTTTCTGTTCATCCATATTTTAATCACTCACCTCTATTCACACTGAGCGCATGCGAGAAACTAAAATCCTAAGTGAACATCGCAAACAACGCTAGAAGCCGCGTCCAGAGACAGCAGACGCCGGACGCTACCGGACGCAACCTTCAGCGTTTGTTACAGACTACCGCCTCAGGAAATGTAAATTGACTATTAAACTGACGACAAGTAGTACGATGGTAGATCAACACTCATAAGGCTTGGCGATTTTAACGAGCTCCACATCTTTATATATAAAAATGGTATGTTGGTTTGTGTACGCTTCAAAAACTAAAAAGTTCTGCACCGATCGAGCTGAAATTTTAGCATGATATATAATCCGCATCAAAGATTGTTTTCATCTTTTTTTATCTATTTTTTTGTTTCTCCATTCTCAACCATTCAATCACAATGTGCCTGCCACAGCAAAGCGTGGCAGAGTACAGTCACAATGTACCACAGCGAAGCGTGGCAGGGTACAGTCACAATGTACCACAGCGAAGCGTGGCAGGGTACAGTCACAATGTACCACAGCGAAGCGTGGCAGGGTACAGTCACAATGTACCACAGCGAAGCGTGGCAGGGTACAGTTACAATGTACCACAGCGAAGCGTGGCAGGGTACAGTCACAATGTACCACAGCGAAGCGTGGCAGGGTACAGTCACAATGTACCACAGCGAAGCGTGGCAGGGTACAGTCACAATGTACCACAGCGAAGCGTGGCAGGGTACAGTCACAATGTACCATAGCGAAGCGTGGCAGGGTACAGCTAGTAAACAATAATAAATAAGAGACAAGTAGTAAGCCTCACCTGATAGCTTTTAAACTTCAGCAATAGTTTTATACGTTCAACAAAATAGAAGTACCAATTTTCATCCCTGTAAAACGTATCTCCAGTTTTGAACCACCGGCCTTCTGCAAATGTATCTTCTGTAGCTGCTGGATTATTGTAGTACTCCTAAAAATAAAATAATTTTTTATAAATTTTATTTAAAAAGAAAAAACCAAGAAGTTTCACACTCAAGAAGCAAGCCAAAAGTCTTAGTTTTTAATTGCTGCGGTGTGGCAGAAGGTCTAACAGTCGTCTTAATAATAAGCTGTTACCGTCGCTTCTGGATGTTTTCGACGCCAGGGGCATAGCTAACACGCTACGTCGCATAGAAAAACCGGTACCAGGGTCACCTATGTTGGGACACAACACATATTACAGCAGCGTATTTAGAGACCAGAGTTAGTTTTCATCCAGACAGGTTTGAAGCCCTACCACGTAGCTTTTAGGACAGGCCGACCCCGGCCGCAATGGTCCTGCACGGAAAAAAAGAAGCTAAACTTTACACTTCAATTTACTTAATAAGCAATCCGAAGGTCCCGGATTCCTGTTGTTGCACTTTACGTAGCATTTTTTATCTATGGTGAGCGAGAAAAAACATCATAAGGAACTTTTCTCACCATCCATTTAGTCCCATTTGAGTTTTACTTCTGTGAGCTTATTTGCCATAGATAGGTGACAATAACTTTTGATTATCCTAAACAAAGAGCCACAAGAAAACATATGTAACAAATTTTTATATTCATATTATATATAATACGGCTATTAAATTATTCTAGTAAAGAACACAGATTATATTTTTATCCGTGTAGGGCGGAGAAAGAATACTAACCCCTGTGGTCGGGGTCGGCCTGTCGTAAAAGGCCACAAAACAACCCAAGCTACGTACTTAAGGCCTCAAGCCCGTATAGGTGGCAACCACCCTTGGCCCTAAGTATACCGTCATAATAACCTTGTGTTGTGTTCCGGCATAGTAAACCCAGGTTCTAGCTTCCCTTACCCGAAGTTCTGGAAGGCCCACGAAATTTGGCACCCGAGATGTGAAAAATCTCACACATCCCTACAGGCGTTACGGATTGGGGCGGGGGTCAGGGAGACCCAAAAACTAATCTGCCGGGGATTTCTGCCTTTAATTTTGCTCTTGCCCATGGTTGCACTCAGGTGGTTGAAGGGTTCATCCCCATACCGGATAGAATCGACCATGCGCCATCTTTGTTGGACCTTCTGTTGACCACACATCCGGAAGATTATCGGATCTCGATCAGGGCTCCATTAGGGACTTCTGATCATTGCTTGATATCTTCCGTGATGCGCCCTCCGATTCCCGAACGGGCTCGCCCCACCGCGAAGCGGAAAGTGTGGCACTATCGGTCAGCAGATTAGGATGGATTGCGCGAATTCAGATGAATTCAGATTCGCAGATGCGAATCAATTCTGCCAAGAAAACCCGGTTCGCACCTGCGCTGCAGATCCAATAAACCCCTCTTTCCACCTCAAGCAGTATTGGGGTCCATGGTGTCAATATCACGAATGATGTGCAGTTTAGGGGACAATTGGAGGGCAAAGCTAAGCTTGCCTCCTAAAAGCTGGGTGTGCTAAACCGGTCCAAGTAGTATTTCAGTCCGAAGCAACGGTTTGTGCTATACAAAGCACAGTTCAGACCGCAAATGAAGTACTGTTCACATTTAAAGGCTAGAGTACCCGCCTGTCAGCTCAATCCCCTATACTCTATCTAACGGCGCGCAGTTCATGTTATCGGCGATCCCATACTAACAGACGGTCTAAACAGGCTTGGACTTTGGAGAAACTTTTCTGTCCCTTTGCGTATTCTACCGCCTGTACCACGGGAAGTGTTCTGAAAAGCTATTTAGAATAGTGCCCTCGTCGTCTTTCTACCACCGCACTGCCCGCCATCGGTTAGGTGTTCATCCCCATTTCTTGGAGAATCTTCTTTCTTGTACGAAACGGTTCTCAAGAACGTTCATGTTACGTACTCTTTGGATCTGGGATGAGCTTCCGGCTGTGGTTTTCTCAGCGCGGTACGATATGGGGTTCTTCAAAAAGTCGTATATATATTATACCTAGTCAGGTCATAAGTATTGTCACACAGTAAAAACTTTTCTTTTAGAATGCTGGCCACAAAAAAGTTTATTGAATTCGAATTTCGAATTGTTCATGAAAATAAAAATGTATAACTTTTAGAATTTTACTCATTTTTAAATATGGAGTGGACGCTTAAAGAAGACCGTGTTGCAGTTATTGCGTTGCATCGTTGCGGTTACGCGCCAATTCAAATTTTTAACATACTGAAAAATTTGAATATTACCAAAAGATTCGTTTATCGTACCATCAAACGATACAATGAAGACTCTAGTGTAGATGACAGGTCAAGAAGTGGTCGCCCTCGGTCTGTTAGGACTCCAGCAGTGATAAAAGCTGTGAAGGCACGAATTCAAAGAAATCCCAAACGTAAGCAGAAACTGTTGGCCCTTCAGATGGGGTTAAGCAGAACCACGGTGAAAAGGGTGTTAAATGAAGACTTAGGGCTTCGGGCATATCGAAGAAAAACAGGACATCGTTTGAATGCTCGTCTAATGGACCTGAGACTGAAGAGATGCCGCGCTTTGTTGAAGCGGTACGCGGGAAAAAAATATCGGGAAATTCTTTTTTCGGATGAAAAAATGTTTACCGTAGAAGAGAGCTACAACAAACAAAATGATAAGGTGTACGCACACAGTAGTGAAGAAGCGAGCAACCGTATTCCGCGTGTCCAACGAGGTCATTTTCCATCCTCGCTCATGGTATGGTTGGGAGTTTCTTATTGGGGCTTAACAGAGGTACATTTTTGTGAGAAAGGTGTAAAAACGAATGCTGTTGTGTATCAAAATACAGTCCTGACGAACCTTGTGGAACCTGTTTCTCATACCATGTTCAATAACAGGCACTGGGTATTCCAACAAGATTCGGCGCCAGCTCATAGAGCGAAGAGCACACAAGACTGGCTGGCGGCGCGTGAAATCGACTTCATCCGGCACGAAGACTTGCCCTCCTCCAGTCCAGATTTGAATCCGTTAGATTACAAGATATGGCAACACTTGGAGGAAAAGGCGTGCTCAAAGCCTCATCCCAATTTGGAGTCACTCAAGACATCCTTGATTAAGGCAGCCGCCGATATTGACATGGACCTCGTTCGTGCTGCGATAGACAACTGGCCGCGCAGATTGAAGGCTTGTATTCAAAATCACGGAGGTCATTTTGAATAAACTTTAATGTCATAAGAATCTATGTTTTGTTAAGTTCATTTTGGTATATGAATGGCTACATAATTAATAAACTTGTTACAATTATTTTACATTAAACATGTGACAGAATTTATGACCTGACTAGGTATATCCAAATATGTCCAAATAATCACAAAATGTAAAATAATAATACATATAGCTATAAATTTTAGGAAACTTTATTACCTTGAATATACCTGGACCTTTTACCCACAATTCTCCAGGAACGTTAGGTTCAATAATGTCTTCTTGCGTTTCTGAGTCGATTAACTACAAAATATGTAAATTTAAAGTGTTGTAGTAATATGAAATAGTTTGTTTTTATTTTAAAGTTGTATGCGGACGGAAATGATCACTTTTGGTCCTATAAGATGCTTTTAAAGTTAATAAAATTATGTTTTTATTATTTATATTAACTGACACGGCAAACATTGTATTGCCATATAAATTTTAATTTAATTAATGTGTTATTATTTACTTATTTTGTGCGCTAAATAAACATTTTTCCTCTCCTTTTTCTTTCAAATTTTTAAAAAAGTAGCCTAATTATGTCCTTTTCCAAGGTTAAATTATAATGAATTGTTTATGTATATTTTGTTTAGGTATATTGATAGGTATGAGAATTAGGTAAAGTATATTTCTAGCTAGTAATTACCATATTTTATATCATAATATTTTATTATCATGCCAGTTTTAAGCTTTGAAGAAATGGATTTTTATTCTTCATATTTTTCTATAATATTAAACGTTGGACCTTAATATTAGTCCTACATTACTATCTACCCCATGTCGTATTCGCATGGGGTAATGAGGTAATCAAAGAGTATTACGCTCGAGTACAAGAATTATAGATTCTTAAGTTCAATTCGTACTAGATCGAGTATCTCGTAAGCATATTTTCTAATATAAATATATTTTATCCGTATAGGGGCAGAGAAAGAATACTGACCTCTGCTGCCGGTGTCGGCCTGTCGTAAAAGGCGACAAAACAACCCACTCTAGCTTCCTGGTAGGGCCCCAAGCCCGTCTAGATGGCAACCACCTTTTGTCTTAATTATGCCGCCATAATAACTTTATGTTGTGTTTCGGCATTAGTGACCCAAGTTCCTGTTCCTTATGCCATTGGCGTTGTAAAGACCCATAGGCGACGGTAACTGCTAATATATATATAATATAATAATAATGCTAATATATATAATCGGCATATACAGACGGTGGAGAAAACAGTGTCAGGAAATATATTAAACTGAGATCATCTGGGACCACCAGTGTATGTAGAATCCACCTATCCGTCCCCTTTAAAGCACCAGCCCAGTTATTATTATGAGTTTAATTATATTTATAATTATAGTTATAATTATGAGTTAACTTAAAACTACTCCCAGAAACCGATGCAAACCGAAAAGAAACTTTAGAGGGTTCAGTATATCTTCAATCTCATTTTATTCTTACTCTTGTTACTTGACAAATGCATTAAAATACACAACTGGTCTGATATGGTCGTATCTGCAGATACAAACCCCACGGAGTGAAAATATATAATGTAAATAGCTTATTTAGTTCACTGTAGATATATTACGAAAAAGCCCCCCTAAACCGATATTCACACAGTGCAGGAAGCCTTTAAAAAACTGTAGAAGTATCTTTTTTATTAATAACTTTTTTATACTTACTCTATACTGAAAACAACCAAGAGGCTGTCCACACGAACCAGGAGGTGAATCAACGCCGTGGAAACCAATTGATGTGAGTTCACTCATCCCATAAACATTCAAGACTTCCGTGTTTGGCGTGATACTCTACGAAAAATTACAATTGAAAACTGTGATGAAGTGATTATGTAGTCACATTATGGATTCCAAGTGGCCGACAAAGACCTTGGCCATACAACCACAAAGACTGCCACAACCATTACAGGCATCATATTATGAGCCAGTGTCATTTGCCAGCCAGATAAGCTGCGATGCGGCACTGATAATGCACAATTTTTCTTTGGATAAAAAATTCCACTTGGACCTCCCTGTCCTTCAATAGTCAGTTGGTGCATCGTACTGAATAGCGGACGACACTATGATGCAGGAGTTTCCTTTTGGGTTATAAGATAAATTAATGTTATTCGCCTTTTTTTAATATTCACATTCATAGACCACCACTATTTTTGAGCCTGTCTATTTAGGTGTTAGTGCCAAAAGGTTTAAGGCTAAATATATCGATATTTCAATAAATATAATTGATATATTAAATAGAGTTCATTCAAAATGTTAAAGAATCAGGCGATGAAGTAGTGGTGCTATTTATTCGTGATTCAATTGCATTCAACTACATAAAAAAGTTCATCGAACCTTATTGGACAAAAAATGGCTGATATTGGCAAAAAAATTATATCCTAGTTGTATACGTAAATTACCTTAATTTCTTCAATAAGCGTTTGAGGTACCGCACTGCCTCCCAACATAATAAGGTCAAAGCAGGAAAAGTCACACTTATCACGATCTCCAGTCTTTATAAGAGTTGTCATCATCGTGGGACTGCTTATCATAAAAGATGGCTGAAAAGAAAATCACGTTTAATGATTAAAGATTAATCCACAATTTATTGCCCGAGAAATGTTTTTGTTACAATGCCAAGTCAGACTTCGAAGTTCGAAAAAGACAATAATGGATTCCTCTATTTCATAATTTAGTGACAGCAATGGAAAGGATACGTGATGGCTAAATTGTTTTACACTCTAGATACCACGGGTTAGATTTCATCATGCCATGTGCCGCTTACGCAGTTTCCGCTTACGCACCTAACTTGCATATTATAGGTATAACATAATTTTCACAAAACTATGCTGAATATTGCTAGGAAAGTTACATAGCAATATCATCGGTATATATAAGCCGCCTTGAAAAAACGTGGTAGGTATACTGTCATTCCTTTTAGGGATGCCCGAGTCTAATTAGGACGACCTTCGAGACTCAACGGCTTTTGCACATCGGAATGACAATGAAAAGGTCACAAGTTACATTCGCACTCAGTCAGGGCGTTTATGTATAATATGTATTTATTTACATAATAAAATTATAACAGTAGTATATGCAGTTGAAATGAGAGCGTTAAGAAGTATGATAGGAGTTAAACTGGGTGACAGGATAAGAAATAGTGAGATAAGGAAACGTTGTGGTCTGAAAGAAGATGTAGTGACAAAAATTGAGAAAGGTATGCTGAGATGGTTTGGCCATGTTGAGAGAATGAATGAAGAACGATTGACGAAAAAAGTGTATAAGGCGAGTGTGAATGGAAGTGTTGGAAGGGGTAGACCCAGGCGGACGTTTCGAGACCAGATCAGGGACGTCTTGAAAAAAGGCCAGGTCAAAAGTACCCTAAACCGGAGGGCATGTATGAAGGGAATAATGAAAATGGACGAAGCGAAACAAGTATGTAAGGATAGTAGCAAGTGGAAAGAAGTGGTCTCTGCCTACCCCTACGGGAAAGAGGCGTGATTATATGTATGTATTAGTATTCCTATTTCCCCGTACTAATAAGTGCTCTGCTTATTTTGAAACAGATGTCGCTGTATGACTTATCACAGTATATTTGTTATTTATCGTTACGAGATATTCTTACCTTATACGTATTAATTAAATAGTAAACATGATCAACAGTAATGGTTTCTGAAGTCTGCAATCTAGGATATCTCATAATTGGGGAAATAATGAAGGTCATGATAGCAGTCAGCCATTGCAGTGGTGAGGATATGAACGTCATCCGTGTTGGGGTTGGGAATACTGTGTCACGAATCCTATAAAAAGATAATATTGTTACTATTATAGCTGTACCCAGCGTGCGTTGTAGTCATCAGCCAATCGTTGTTCACTGTTAGACCTGGGCCTCCCTAGACCGACACAAGCAAGAACTGCGTGTCACGGAGATGAATATGCTGCGTTGGATGTGTGGAGTGACGCGGAAGGACCGCGTTAGGAACTCCCGCATTCGCGGCAGTCTTCATGTCCGTGACATTGCGGATAAACTGCAGGAGTGTCGGCTCCGTTGGTACGGCCACGTTTTACGGCAACCGGATGATTACGTGGGAAACAAATGTCTGGCCATGCCGCCTCCGCCGGGCCCCGGCAGGAGGGGTAGACCCAAAAAGTCGTAAGGGGTGATATGCGTGCCAATGGGCTTAATACCAGGGATGCTGAAGACCGTGCGAAGTGGAGTAGAAAAAGTCGGAAAGCGGACCCCGGGCACCGAAACGAAAGTTTGGGTTGCAACCGGGATACTACGCTTAGATGATGATGGAGACCTGGGCCTCCTCAAGTTTATACTATACATACAGGTCTCGTACCTATCCCATCCAGGCCCGAACGACAATTTTACGACGGTCGTCAGCACATCGGGCTGGACGACCGTCCTACCGATCGACCTAAGCTTTTGGAAAGACGGAAGCAGTCTGCATTAAAGTACTCGTTTGGATGCATTATAACGTAAATAAATTATTTGTAGCATTAAAATCGTAAATAATTTGTTATTTGTAATAATAATAATCAAAAATTTTCAAGACTAAATATCATTACATACTTACCAAATATAAGGTGTGGTGATTACCATGTTCTTATGTGTGACAGCGGCAGCTTTGGGTAGGCCAGTTGTCCCACTTGTCGCAATCAAAAGAGCAATCGTATCTTCAGGGTCAAAGTCTGTAGGTCTGAAATTATTATCATTCTATAATTATTCGGCTTGAAGGACCAAACACAGTGTTCATATTTTTTTGCAAATTTAGTGCGTTTCAAATATATTGTTGTAAATAAAAGTTCCGAAAGCAAACTTGTTAGCTTTATACACGCTGGAAATAGATGAAAGAAAATAATTAATATTAACACGTTAAAGAAAAATGAAATAAATAAAATATTATACATTTATTTTAGTTAGGCATTAATATATTGTACAAAATAATTCAGATTGTAATCAAAGGGTGACGAGAATGTAAGATTGTTGACGAATTATCTTCGCTATAGAATGATAATTTTTAAATGAAGATGCGCTATATAGTGTACTCTTGAATTTTATTATTTCCCGGCGCACCCTTCGTCATACGTATCGGTAGGGCTCAAGCCCGTCTGGGTGGCAACCACCTTTGGTCTATAAGTACGCCGCCATAATAACCATGCGTCGTGTTCCAGCTTTAGTGACTCAGGTTTAGTACTCCTATACGGACGCAGTGTGTTCGCAGTACCCCTAGCGTTGCAAACATCTATAGGCGAGGGTAACTGCTTATTATTAAGTAGGCTGTCAGCCTGTCTGTTTTCGTCAGCAATAAAAAAAACATTTATAACCTTTTCCTGATCACCAAGAAAGTAAAATCGCATACAAGATTTTAGATTGTTTAACAGGATTCGTCGCTGTTAATTTAGGAGGATTTAGTTAGTAGCTACCTGTTAGTAGCAAAACAAATAATGATAAACTAGTGAAGAGTAAATATTTTTTAGCTTTCATAAACCTCTTAACGTGTTATTATTTAAGTGTTTATTTTTATAAATATTTAATACAACAGATGATATCATCATATTCCAGCCTTATTTACTATAAATTATAATCTCATAACTTCTCAGTAAACTGATAAAACTCAGGTTTGCCTGGTATCATATCCAAATATTAATTTACTATACATTACCTAAACTCTTCGATATTTGTACCATCATTATATTTATCCATAAACTCTTGGAAACTGCACAAATAATCTCCTTTGTCAAATGTAATTACATCAGCATTCAAATCCAAGTTGTTTAATACAATTTGTACTTCTGGGGCTTTTTCACTTTGGCAGAATATTAATTTTGGACTGGTAACGCTGAATGTGTCTCTTAGTTCCTCTAAAAATTATTAATTATCTTTAAAATACTTCGGCACATATATAAATTGTGTCTAGCTCTAAATGTCATAATACCAGAGTTTATCGTATTAAGTATAAAAAAGTTCACTCGCTGCAAATAAAGTGTCAAAAGAACGAAATATGTAGCTCTTTGCTTAAATACTTAAGCTTAAGTATCTTTATTGTAAAGTAAAAGTTTTATAATTTAAATACTTACTAAAACCCAATGTTCTATCGACAGCAGAAACAATGACTCCAAGATAGAAGGCCGCGTAAAACGGAATAGCCAAGTCGATGTGATTGGGAGCCATTAACACAATAACATCGCCTTTCCGAAGGCCTAAATTCCTCAGACATACTGCACACTGTACAGTTCTTTGTAGTGCTGATTTACTCGATTCATATTGGCCTGTTCCGCCGTCAATCTGAAATGAAAAAAAAATTAGCGCGGAAATCAGTTTTTTAGTATAATATTAAAAATACATTATAGAGAAATGTTTGTCCAGAAAATTTAGAATATCCATATGTAAATTATTAAATACTAGCTAATAAATAAATGATGTATGTAAATTATTAAATGCTATGTAAATTATGCCATATGTAAATTATTAAATGCTAGCTAATAAATAAATGAACCCTCTTTCATATGATTGATCATATAAATCTGAGGTCAACTTAAATTGGAAAAATTCCGAACTTGATCATTTTTAACTAAAACTATATTTTTTTCTAAAATCAAAGTAGCCTAAGTTACTCTTTGTTACATCAGCTATCTGCATGTTTTTTTTTTTTTTTTCCCGGGAACAAAAAAAAAAAAAAAAAAAGCTATCTGCATGTGAAAGTCCCGTCAAATCAGTCCAGCAATTTCAGAGATTAGCCGGAACAAATAGACAGACAGACAAAAATTGTAAAAAATGTTGTTTTGGTATATGTACCGTGTATACATCCAAATGCACTTAGTAAAAAGCGGTTATTTTAATATTACAAACAGACACTCCAATATTATTTATTTGTATAGATATATTCATCTAAAATAATATTTGTTGTGGCGTGGTTTGGTCAGTTCCTACGAAGGGTAGAATGTCATATAACAAGTAAAATAATAGAAAAAAGAGTGTATGGATACAGGACGATAGATAGACCAAAGAAAAAATAGATGGATAAAGAAAAAGATTAATCTAAAACAAAATTATAACACGAATGGGATTCCAACAAAATATTTAGTAGTAGTAGTTATATACCGCCGATTTATACGGCTGTGAAGCGTGGCCGGTGTTAGACCGACACAAGCAAGAACTGCGTGTCGTGACACGCAGTTCTGGAGATGAATATGCTGCGTTGGATGTGTGGAGTGACGCGGAATGACCGCGTTAGGAACTCCCGCATTCGCGGCAGTCTTCATGTCCGTGACATTGCGGATAAATTACAAGGGTGTCGGCTCCGTTGGTACGGCCACGTATTACGGCAACCGGATGCTTACGTGGGAAACAAATGTCTGGCCATGCCAACTCTGCTGGGCCGGGCCCGGGCAGGAGGGGTAGACCCAAAAAGTGCTGGCTTGACGTCGTAAGGGGTGATATGCGTGCCAATGGGCTCACTACCAGGGATGCTGAAGACCGTGCGAAGTGGAGAAGAAAAGTCGGAAAGCGGACCCTGGGCGCCGAAGCGAGAGTTTGGGCTGCAACCGGGATTTAACGCAAAGATGATGATGCCAAAAAATTTTTAACTTCCGCATTCAAGATTAAAATTGCATTCGGAATTATGCGCAGCCGATCCCGACATACTCGTAGTAGGGGTAACGATAATATAAGTACCTAGTCAGGTCATAAGTATTGTCACACAGTAAAAACTTTTCTTTTAGAATGCTGGCCACAAAAAAGTTTATTGAATTCGAATTTCGAATTGTTCATGAAAATAAAAATGTATAACTTTTAGCATTTTACTCATTTTTAAATATGGAGTGGACGCTTAAAGAAGACCGTGTTGCAGTTATTGCATTGCATCGTTGCGGTTACGCGCCAATTCAAATTTTTAACATACTGAAAAATTTGAATATTACCAAAAGATTCGTTTATCGTACCATCAAACGATACAATGAAGACTCTAGTGTAGATGACAGGTCAAGAAGTGGTCGCCCTCGGTCTGTTAGGACTCCAGCAGTGATAAAAGCTGTGAAGGCACGAATTCAAAGAAATCCCAAACGTAAGCAGAAACTGTTGGCCCTTCAGATGGGGTTAAGCAGAACCACGGTGAAAAGGGTGTTAAATGAAGACTTAGGGCTTCGGGCATATCGAAGAAAAACAGGACATCGTTTGAATGCTCGTCTAATGGACCTGAGACTGAAGAGATGCCGCGCTTTGTTGAAGCGGTACGCGGGAAAAAAATATCGGGAAATTCTTTTTTCGGATGAAAAAATGTTTACCGTAGAAGAGAGCTACAACAAACAAAATGATAAGGTGTACGCACACAGTAGTGAAGAAGCGAGCAACCGTATTCCGCGTGTCCAACGAGGTCATTTTCCATCCTCGCTCATGGTATGGTTGGGAGTTTCTTATTGGGGCTTAACAGAGGTACATTTTTGTGAGAAAGGTGTAAAAACGAATGCTGTTGTGTATCAAAATACAGTCCTGACGAACCTTGTGGAACCTGTTTCTCATACCATGTTCAATAACAGGCACTGGGTATTCCAACAAGATTCGGCGCCAGCTCATAGAGCGAAGAGCACACAAGACTGGCTGGCGGCGCGTGAAATCGACTTCATCTGGCACGAAGACTGGCCCTCCTCCAGTCCAGATTTGAATCCGTTAGATTACAAGATATGGCAACACTTGGAGGAAAAGGCGTGCTCAAAGCCTCATCCCAATTTGGAGTCACTCAAGACATCCTTGATTAAGGCAGTCGCCGATATTGACATGGACCTCGTTCGTGCTGCGATAGACGACTGGCCGCGCAGATGGAAGGCCTGTATTCAAAATCACGGAGGTCATTTTGAATAAACTTTAATGTCATAAGAATCTATGTTTTGTTAAGTTCATTTTGGTATATGAATGGTTACATAATGAATAAACTTGTTACAATTATTTTACATTAAACATGTGACAGAATTTATGACCTGACTAGGTATATGCGAGTCATATTATGTTGTTGCCAACGCCGGTAAATGAACATGTATGCTATATTATATTTTATAAATATTCACTTCCTCAAGTCGGTGCCAGCGTCGGATATATCCATACATTCTCTACAAAGGTGCCTGATAGCTCAATAGTATTAAATCCCTCAGCAGCATGCATCTTAGGCAGATTTACAAGCATAGTGGGTAAAATATCCGTTCCATCTAAGGCGAGAACCAAGCTAAGCAGTGGGGCGTTATTGCTGTTATTATTATCTACAAAATTAATCTTAAATATAATACCTGCATAACAAATTCTGGATCATTTTTGAAGCTCTTCAATATGATCTTCCCAATGTGAAACCTATCAGATGGTATTCCAGATTCAGCAACAATACCAGACGTCAACTCATTCATATACCAATGCACGGCATCGTTAGCTCGTTTTTGTTTATCCATTATTCTCAAACTGTAAAGTCAGTTGTAATTAGTGAAACAAAAGTCAACTAGCTGATCCGGGAAATGGCCTAAGTCCTTCTCCAAATTCAATCTATCTCTATACCAAAATTCAACAAATTTGGTTCAGAGATTTAGGCGTGCAAGCGTAACAGACAGACAGATTTGCTTTAACTTTTATAATATTAGCATGGATTATGTTAGCTAGATCTATAATAAGCTCGATAATATAATTTTTTTATTATTTCTATAGGCCATCAGACAGGCTGACGGCCTGCTTAGAATTCAGCAGTTACCGTCGCCTATGGGTGTTTGCAATGCCAGTGGCATCGCGAACACGCTGCTGAACCATAAGGGTACAGGAACTTGGGTCACTAATGCCGGAACACAACACAAGGTTATTATGGCAACATACTTAAGACCAAAAGTGGTCGTCATCCAGACGGGCTTGGGGCCCTAGTTACGTGGTAGAGTAACTAGGGTTGTTTTGTCGCCTTTTACGACAGGCCGACCCCGGCCGCAGAGGTCACTATTCTTTCTCCGCCCCTGCACGGATACTACATTTGAGTTAGTAATTTTTCTGTTTTTGGTAGTATAGTAGTAGTAGTTTTTAGTAATATTATATTTTAATGATTACTCATTGAACTACCTTCATTTCTAAAAAAAAGTATTTTTAGATTAAAAATGGTGAAACTACATTTTAGTGCGAATTGGTGTAATTAGGTACTCGTATTGTTATTAATGTCTTCTTTTTTGTAATATGTAAAGAAAATGTCATATTAAATACAAACTTACTATACTAACTAACTACTATACTTATACAATGGATAAGTGCAGGTTTTTACTTGTAAAAAAGGTCAAGTGGAAGTAATCAGTAAAATTATTAGCAGCATTTGCTCTATAACAGAGTTTATACCCCAAGCACATTAGGTTTCGTAAAATTATGTAACATACATTTCCAATAATCTTGTAACTACTGCGAATGCGCTGCCATTATTGGCAAACCCAGATAGGACTGGTAGTTGAAATCTGTTTACATTATACTTCGATTTGTATTCATGAGTTTACTAGCACTAAAAATAATATTTGTATCAATTAAATATAAAATTTAATAATATTTGTTAAATACGAGATTATGTTTTCGGATAACAATTCTAGAGCATATTTGCAGTACATAATAAGACCTATTTTCATGACCGTCTGAATGAAAAAAAATTTATATGAAAAAACATTTAAAAATAATTATATGTTACACTTAAAGGTCTATTGATTTCGCGATAGAGTAAAAATTCTTACAAAGAGTCCTGCTAATCTCAAAGATCTGCTTTATCAAAATATAACAATGTAACATTACGAAATAAGAAACAAAAATTAAGCACAATTATAACGTATTGGAACCCTGGGGAAAGAAAACGATTAAGAAGGAGATGGGGATAGTTCAAAGGGAGGATGAAATAAAAAAAAATTGCAGGTCCATTCTGGAAAATAGCAGCAACCGGTATAGGAGTGAATTTGAAGGAGGCCATTGCCCAGAGGCACTCTGAGTTATATTAGAGATCTAGATTTAAATTATCATTAGAAACTTATTATAATTAGAAATTAAAGAATTATTACTAAGATGAATTAATTGTTACTACTATGTTGGACAATTATATACAATTGTATGCAAATTTTATATTTCACCACTACAGGGTAAAAATACAGGAAGCCGTTTCATGCGAATGCCTTTCCGTCATACTTTCCTTATATATTTATAAAGGAGCAACTACTATCTGATCTCCATTCCATAGAAGATTTCGTTTGCTAACTAACTATAATATTAAAAAGAATAATAATTTTGTCATCTTCACTTACATCACAGGCTAACAGCATTACAAATTTGGTAAACGTAATACAAAGCAAAAAATAATAACTCCTGACAATTTGAAGCTTATTAGCTACATCCTGCGTTCTGTTATTAATCATAATGATGGCTATTCAAAATGACATTGAAATATATACGAGTATTAAAATGAAATAATTACAAAATTATAATACTCTGTAACAAATACACACAATTGTACTTTAGTAGCATTGTCATTCAGTTAATTATTTACAGCACATTTGAGAAGCTCCGTACAGTACTGGAGTATGAATACTGATTCTTGCGGCCGGGTTCAGCCTGTCATGAAAGGCAACGACACAACCTTAGGTGCTAGAGCTCCAAGCCCCCCCTGGACTCTAAGCATGCCGCCATAATTACTTTGTGTTGTCCCGCTAAAAGTGACCCAGGTTCCAGTAACCCTTTACGAACAGCAGTGTGTTCTTTTTTTATTGCTGTGGGACAGCAGACAGGCTGACGGCCCACTTAGAATTACAGAATACAGTTACCGGCGCCTACGAGTATTGGTGTTTGCAACGTTAGTGGTATCGCGAACACGCTGCTGACCCATAAGGGTACAGGAACTTGGGTCACTAACGCCGGAAGATTATTATGGCGGCATAATTAAGACCAAAGGTGGTCGCATCCAGACGGGCTTGGGACCCTACCACGTAGCTAAGGTGGGTTGTGTTGTCGCCTTTTACGACAGGCTGACCCTGGCTGCAGATGTTAGTATTCTTTCTCCGCCCCTGCACGGATAGCTAAGCTAGATCTGCCTAAGCGGTGTAAGTCATGGTGGAATTCGTTCGGTTAGTCTCCGTGTGTGATTCTACATGGCTACTGCGTACTTTATCATTATTGATTTTTTATTTATAAACCTTAAATTATTTGGTATATGTTAATGTTTTTTATTTATTTAAGGGATGCTTACATTTTTATTTAATAGTAAAAAAATTTGAAGTTTGTTTCTAAACTTTAAAAAAACATTGGTTAGTTCAAAACTTTAATTAAATGTATGCATGTTATGTTTATGACATTAAACAAATTGTTTAAAACGTTTTTTATTAGTTTAATAAAAAAATGGGTATAACGGTTTTAAAAAATTGAATTATTTTTAACAATTAGAAATAATAAACAGCGACCTCTGAGAGCAACCGTGACGCTATTCAAAACACAATTTCTAAAAAATTTATTCCGAAAGTCCGAAAAAGTTTCCCAAAATATTTAAAGAAGTTTATTTGTTGAAAGTTCTGAAATAAGATGTAGTGACGAAAATTGAGAAAGGTATGCTGAGATGGTTTGGCCATGTTGAGAGAATGAATGAAGAACGATTGACGAAAAAAGTGTATGAGGCGAGTGTGAATGGAAGTGTTGGAAGGGGTAGACCTAGGCGGACGTTTCGAGACCAGATCAGGGACGTCTTGAAAAAAGGCCAGGTCAAGAGTATCCTAAACCGAAGGGCATGTATGAAGGTAATAATGAAAGTGGACGAAGCGAAACAAGTATGTAAGGATCGTAGCAAGTGGAAAGAAGTGGTCTCTGTCTACCCCTACGGGAAAGAGGCGTGATTTATATGTATGTATGTATTTGTTGAAATCAGCCTTACCTATTACTACACTAAGAATGTTGAAACACAGCCACTGCACTGCAATAATTACGGAATATACTCGATACGATTGCTCGATAGATGTTCTATCTGTATAAAGATACGTTTATTTGTGTACCGTACATAATGGACGTTACCCATTTATACGACATTTATAATGGACCGAACAGATTATCCGATGATTAAGGAAATTATTATTTTATCAAAGGAGTTTTTACGTAATTATTATACATTTACGTTATAACAATGTTTATCTTCAGGGGCGGATTAAGAATACAGACGCCCGCGGCTGGGGTCAGCCTGTCATAAAAGGCGACTAAGTTATCTTAGCTAGGTGGTAGCACGTCAAGCCCGTCTGTAGAGTAACTAGGGGTGGTTTCTAAATACTAGGTAGGCTGAAATGTTTATAGGCTGATAGATGGCTTTACACTTAGCAAAGTGTATGTGTTTTGTAAAAAGAAAATATATAATAAAGAGTATATAAAGAATATTATTGTATAGCTCCCCTTAGTTGCATTGTACAGTTCATTATCAACGAGCGCATAGAAATTGAACTCGGTCCAACTGCGAACAAAGGTTAATGGACGTTCAATTGTATATAGTATTTTTTTTTATTAATTTATCTACAGAAAAAATGTATAACATGCAGTTCTCATTATCTCGTATATATCATGCATAAATTAACATCAGGTCTCTCTCGGTATTTCATCTCAACGTAATTAATTATTCTTTTATCCTTGAAAATATGATATAAAGCGTGTAACAAGAAACGTAATTGAATATGCTAATATTTATTTGATTTATTGCTAACGTTTCGGATTAATTTCTGCGTTTATTTCTCTAAGTGACAAAAATCGTCAAGAAATTATTTATCTACCCTCAACATATATTTTTATATTTTTACGGGTATATTATATAAACACATATAATGCATTTCAAATAAGAATAGGATCGACTTTGCGCCATGTTGTGATGTCATACCATAGGTTTTTAATGTTTATTCCACTAACTGTTGTTTAAAATAAAATTAGATATATTACCTGTATTTATGAATTCAATTCCACTCACCATTATTGATACGAAAATGTTTCGTTCCAAACCGTACTTTTCCAATGACATTTGACAGATAGAGGTCATTTACGTTGCTCATACTCATAGAAACATGCTGATGACACACATATACACACACTCACGTACAATACTCATACATATATACATTATTCAAAGACACGCATTTATATAATATATGTAAATCTATGAATAGTAAATATAACTATATATTGACACAACTCAACTCATAGGTCGTAAGGCGTCAGCACAGTCGTGTCGTGTAAAGAAGCCTCCACCGGCCGCCATGCTGTGCGAAGTTCACGCCCAGGCGCTTCACATTGACAACAACAAAAACAGTTCGCTGTATTTATAAAATTAATATGATAATTCTTTATTAGTATATTTTATGTTATGGTGAATCCATTATAATAGTAGTAATCGAGAACTGTATTTTAATTTGCTGTGAACTAAATACCGAATACCCGAATCGAGATACATTGGAAAGCAGTGCACGATTAAATGTGAGGTGGGTACCGGCATATTTATTTATCCTATATCCCCCACATGTTTTTTAAATACCTACCTACGTAATACCTACGTTGAGGGTAGAATATTAAAATCGTTAACAATAAATAAAATAATCACATGCCTAAAATGTCCTCTACGCATTCTACTTTACCCATTCCCTACCTGCATGACCACAACGACGTTCTTAAAAAAATATCTCGAACTACCGTCATCATTTTCTGTTTGTGTTATTATTTAATTATATACTATTACTAGCTGACTCAGCAAACTTTGTTTTGCAATATAAATTAATGAAATTATGTTTCAGATAGGATTTCCGTTGAATTCGTTCTTAGTAACCGTCCACGTCATGAAATGAGTAACTATGCTAAATTTCAAGTCAATCGGGTGTATAGTTTCAGATATCTCATGATGAGTGCTATTTCTTCTAAATATATAAGATTATCTAGTTTCCTTATAAACATCAGTATTATTAGACCAGTATAAAATCCATTTAAGTTTACGACCGAATTGTTCTTTCGCTTTCAAATATGTAGAAGTCTAAATTATTAACAACGTAATGAGACACCGCGCAGTGTTTCAGTCAAATTGTATGTCATTTGACATCAATAGTCTGCAAGGACATGTAATAATAGTCCATGAATTTATTAGACGTACCCACTTTGTGACGAGGAAAGTTGGTATTTGCAATGGTAAGCATCGTTATTATAATCGTTGAGTGACTGTGCAGTTTGTATTAATAAACAATACTTTAGTTAAATAGACTTTTTTTATTTATTTAAAAAACCAACAGCATTACAATATATATATATATATATATATATATATATATATATATATATATATATATATATATATATATATATATATATATATATATATATCGACGCTTGAAAGGCAACCTACTAAGCGACACTGTGCGAACTTTCCAGCAAAGTGATTTGAAGTTTAAATATTTAGAAAACAAATATTATAATTCACTTAATTGTTGGATTGAATTATTATTTACTTCCTGTTGGATCATTTCAATTCAACAATTAGGTGAATTATAATAAATTATATCTAAATATTTGAACTTCAAATCACTTTCCTGGAAAGTTCACTCAATGTCGCTTAGTAAAGATTGCCTTTCAAGCGTCGATATATATATATATATATATATATATATATATATATATATATATATATATATATATATACAATTAATTATGTTACTTATTCATAAGGCCAATAACAGGTTTTTCTTATTTTATATAACACTTATGGACGTGAAGCAAATAATAATTTTCATTTTTTACCTATAGCGAAGCAGAAGCGAGGAATTAAAAATATTTACAATTAGAGTACATATTATATACCTACATAACATATAAATATATAAGGCAGAGAAGAAAAACAAAACAAAAACAAAAAATTATCTAAGAACGTCCATCATTAATCCTTTAAATACTTGTTTAGTGTGGAAGAAAATGTCAATAGTACTGAATGTTGTGTTATAAGTCTTAGAAAGACGGGTAAAAATACTATTGCTAGCATAGTTACTTCCGTGGGATGGTATATGGAATAAGGGAGTATGGCGTGTTCTACGGATCGGTGTATTAAATACAACTCTGTTTAACAATTCAGCGCAGTCTAATTTTGAATTTAAAATATCGAAAAGTAAACACATGTCTAAAATCCTTCGTCTATTTTCGAGAGTTAATAGGCCGAGATTCTGACAAGTGCTCTCGTAATTTGAGTATCCTTTACGAAGTTTGTAGTTAAGATGTTTTGTAATTTTTTTTTTTAATTTGCTCCAAGCGGTTTATGTGGGTTATATAATGTGGTGACCAGACTTGACATGCATATTCCAGAACGCTACGAACATATGATAAAACTTTACATGATCTAAATATGAAACCTAAGTTTTGGTAAGCTTTTGAAACAATTAATTCAATATGCTCTGTAAATGACATTTTGCATCAAAAGTGACTCCCAAATCACGAACCACATTTGTTCTATTGATTATAGAACCGTTCAAATTACTTCAGTTGTGTATTCTTATCTCTACATTATTGCATTATCTTTCTTGAGAATGAAAAAATCTAACTTCTTTCGCTCCTTCTTTAACACGCTTTTTACGCTTTAAAACTCCCTTTTCAACACGCTTTTATTAGCTTGGTATGTATGTATCTATGTAACGGAATTTTTGAACGTTATTTTCACCCCCTTCAAAACGTCGGATTGATTTTAAACTTTTAACAACACTTATTAAGGACCGATGACAATGCAATAATTTAAAGAGTTTGTCCCATTATCCTGATCAGGACGTTCAGAATTAATAAATTTTCGGACTGGTTTTCTTCCGTTCACCGAAGTTAAGCAGCGTCGGGCGCGGTCAGTACTTGGATAGGTGACCGCATGGGAACACCGCGTGACGGTGGCTTTTTACTCTTGTTTACACTCTTTATATTAGCTTGACCTGTATGTAACGGAATTTTTCGATTTTTACCCACTTTGAACAATCAAAAAAATTCAAAACTGGAGTTCAACACCATCTGGAGTTTAATTATTAACACTGTGGCGTTAAATTAATAAATATCGAATAGGAACTGACAACGAATAAATTATATTAACACGCTTTTATTTAAATTCATTTTGAAAATATTTTAAAAAGCACACCACACTTTTCTATCATAAAATTATTTTTTTGTTAATCACACTATCCTTAATTTAAATTTATTGAAAACAATTTTTTATCTTTTAGTTTGATTTTCTATCAAAGTTTGTTTTTTAGTTTTTTTAGCTATAATTTATATTTTAATAATAGGAGGATGACCTCCATAGGAGGATGGTCCATGAGGACCATCACCTTTACACTGTCACTATCACTAGAAAACTCCAATTTATTACAATAAATCTCTCGATATCGGCGGATCGCAAATAAAGATTAAACACGGTTACAAATGGATCTGTCAAAATTACAGATCGCATATTGAAATCATGTAGCTGTCACTTTCGTACAAATAACCAATCCAAAATCCCGATTTGCCCTCCCAAAGATAGATTCGTAAAAAGGATCAACTTAACGATCTTTGGATCGAATATTGAAATGTTAAAAGTAGGAAATGGATTGAAATATGGATTTTTGATTTTTGATTGAGATTGAATATTGAAAGCCGCCGTAAGTGACTGTATCAATGTCATTGTATGACTGTGTGTCGCATCGAGCGTGCTTGCTTGAGTGCGTACGTGCGTAATTTACAATTTATGAAAATAACTGTTGGTTTTTGAAGTGAAAACTTCTTTAGGCGCGTTGAGCACTTTTTGGGTGAACAATTTTTGGTTTGTAAGGAAGTGTTAGTGACCAATTTAAACTTTAATCCTTGATCATAAACACTTCTTTATATGCCGAAAATAATAATCTCATAGCTCGACGATACAATTCACAAGTTACTTAGTTTTCACATCTATCGGCAGTCCCCAAAGACTGCCCCGCATGTTTTTTCATCTCGATATATGTTCGGTTGGCAACCGCCTGTATTATATCAACTCTTGTGCATCTTTAATCCAAAATAAAATAGTATATTGCAGGGAAAACACGTCCAGTAACAATGTTTAACCGAGTTAGTTAGTCTGAGGTTCTAGAGTACTAGCTCGGATATAACCGGATAAAACGATTGAAAAAAAAAATGATAGATCTACTGGCGGCTCGGTTGAAAAACGATTAACTTCGACTGGGTACTATTTGTCACCATCACGAGATACTTTACCTTTTTAAAATATTAATCTGTATGTGATTTTTTTTTGATTATTATGTTTAATGTCATGTGTGAAAAATAAACGTTTCTTTCATTCTTTGACTACCATCATCAGCATATTGAAAGAAAGAAGAAGAAAGAAAGAAAAACATTTATTTGTCAAAGAAAACGACACTACTCAAGTATACTATTACATAAAAACTCTTAATATTAAACCAATGCCGCAATCCTGACAAACATATACGATGAGCATGTTTAGGAAATGTAATATTTTTATTTCTATAACTATCTAATGGTACCTTTATAGTGTATGCGATTTAGTCTACGGTATGCATTTACAGCATACGCTGTCTCGTATGTCTACTCTGTGTCTATGTATCACTGTCACACAAGAGCTACTACGGGCGAGCGTGTGCCCGTGTGTGGATGACATGCAAGTAAGAAACGTGGACACTACCGAGCCACTGAAACACCCATAAGAACACTGAACATTAATCCAGATTATACTAATACATGCAGTGTTATTTGCGTAACAAAATAGAATTATCTATCAGTTAAAAATGATTGCATAAAATTGATATCTACCAGAATTCCATATAGTTCGATTATTGGGCTCATATCCGCTACGATTGTCCGAGATGGATTATACATACCAGTAATCGAATGCTGCTTTCTTCGTGATATTATTCTTCACCGTCGGTAAATGGTATTGTTATAATATGCATATCTATATAAATAAATAAAATTGGAGGGTCTGTTTGTAATATTAAAATAACCGCTTTTTACTAAGTGCATTCGGACGTATACACGCTACATATACCAAAACAACATTTTTTACAATTTTTGTCTGTCTGTCTGTCTGTTTGTTCCGGCTAATCTCTGAAATGGCTGCACCGATTTTGACGGGACTTTCACTGGCAGATAGCTGATATATCAGGGAGTAACATAGACTATTTAATTTTAGAAAAAAAAAATAGTTTTGTTAAAAATGATAAGTTTCGGAAATTTTGTATCCAATTTAAGTTGACCTCAGATTTATATCATCGATCATATGATATAGGGTTCAGCTTAGGGTGGACCTAGTAGGTTGAATTTCCAATTTAAATTGATCTCAAATATCCAAAAAATGCTGCCTAAAGTCACTATTCCACGCGGACGGAGTCGCGGGCACAGCTAGTTCAGCAATAAAAAATTGCTTAATCAGTACGACATGAGTTCAATCCATGACATCTAGGCTGCTTTCCGAGTATGATAATCACTACAGCATGCTAGTTGATATAATATTCATAAAGTAAAAAAAAAAACATTTGTGTTGTGACTTCCATATATTGAATGAGAACGCCAAAAATGCTCTATTTAGTTTGTCAGGGCCATTATAAACTTGTTATTGCTGAGGAACAGTAGATATGCTGTTTGCGACGCCATGGGTACCATGAACACGTTGCTGTCCCATAGGGTACAGGAACCTGGGTCAGTAATGCCTTAACACAACATAAAGTTATTATGGCGGCATAATTATAAACCAAGGGTGGTTGTCATCCAGATGGGCTTGCGGCCCTACCACGTAGCTTGGGTTGTTTTGTCGCCTTTTATGACAGTCTAACCCCGGCCGCAGGGGTTACCATTCTTACTCTGCTCTGTGCACGGAGAAAAATAAAAAAACTACAACAGAATGGTTTTGAACACTATAACTCATAAATAATCTAGATCTACTCGTACTTATCCTATCTAAAAACATCCTAAAGTTAATATAATAAATAATTCAATGGAATTCAATGCCGCTTCACTCACAAATGTTTGCTAATTACAACAAGTTGTGTTCGATCTATTTATGTATATTTCTAGATTCTATGTATATTTGAGCACTCATGTACATGACTAGTTTATTCGTGCAATAATTTATTTGGCTGCTTATTGTGATACCGTGGACTAATTGGCACTCTTACATGTTACAAAATTGTTACGTATTACAAAATACGAAATACGTTACGTATTACAAAATACAAATACGTTACGTATTACGGAAAGTTTTATTACTTGATTTATAATAGAATTTATTTGTTAATATATTATTTATATGTGTACTGTTTATTTGAATATTTTAACAACTATATTTAAGTTTAAATAAAAATATTAATTTAATACGGTAAGGTTTTATTTAAATAAAATTCAAAGAAAGAAAGTAATTCTTTCTTTCTTTCAAATAAAATTTATTACAAACTTAAAGGCTACTTAAAACGTGGCCTACCTTCACGACTCCAGGGTCACCATTAACACGCTACCGAGGTTACCATATTTAGAGGCTAGCCGTTTTATCAAATGATGAACTTCGAGCGAAAGAATAAATAGATCACGGTTTATAATATTTATCGGTCAAGTTTTGATAAGCTATTTGTGTCGAAATATTTATAATAAATAGAGAAACTAATGTGTAGTATCTATGTATATCATCGTTAACTCAGTGTTTACGTGAACTAAAGTTTGATACTTACAATGTACATTTAATGCTTCTTTAAATAGTATTAAGATTGATCTGCGATCCACAAATGCTCTAAATGACGACCGGGGTTTTTATTGGGTATGCCGCCCCGACTTGGCTATCTTTCGCTAGCCAGATGAGTGGTCGCCGTAGCAGGGTGGAGAACCTCATAAACCCGCATCGGCTTCCCACTAGTTTCTGATACGGTGCAGTTTTCTCTGGAAAAAAATATTCGTTTTGGAATAGGAATATTTTCTGCAATATATACCCGATAAGTTGAACTATCATCTCTCACTATCTCTCTAGTAGTTGCATACTCTTTAAGTATGCAAGTCGAAGTGGCTATACTATAAACGAGTTCTGGAGGGGAACTATGCAAAGTTGCGCGTTTGGGCTTGGACGGAAAAGAACCTTAGGATTTGTGGTTCCAACTTGGGAAAACATACATCCAGTGGCGAGTGACGATTGACTAAGTACACTAGATAGTTGCAGATGCAAGTTTGTCTTTTTTATCACATTACTATAGAGTACGGAAACGTTTCCGATTTATACGGGAGTGGCGGAGCCTACCATTATAAGAATTTTCTATCATATTTTTATTTTTTGTTATTTTTGTAGGACAGCAGACAGACTGACAGCCCGCTTAGAATTTAGCAGTTACCGTCGCCTATAGGTGTTTGCAGCGCCAGTGGCATCGCGAACGCGCTGCTGTCCCATAGGGGTACAGGAACTTGGGTCACTGATGCCGGAACACAACACAAAGTTATTATGGCGGTATACTTAAGACCAAAGGTGGTCACCATCCAGACGGGCTTGGGGCCCTACCACGTAACTAGGGTAGGTTGTTTTGTCGCATTTTACGACAGTCCGCAAAAGTCAGTATTCTTTCTCCGCCCCTGCACGCATAAAAATCTCAGATTTTATTGATAATGTTTAAAGCATGTCCGCGTCACATTTTATTATGCTAGATATATTTGTATCTAGGATTTATTTGATATTAAAGTCCGTTTCATATTTACGTGAACTTGTTATATACAAACTCTTTGACAAACTTAAAAATTGCGCATGCATATTTCGACTATAATTTACTGTCTATGTGATAAGTATTAGGCATTAATTAGGCTTTGGACCCTCTTAAGTGCCACGAAATCATTGAACAATTTAAATCATACTTTATTCAAACGGCTAAGCTATTCAGTTTGAATAAGCATAACTAATTTATGTATGCTCGTACTTCATTCGCCTTTTTATTGTTTTAAGCAGATATAAATAGGAACTGATCTAGATATGGAAGAAGTAGAGAATTCGTGGCCCAAATCATACATGCTTAATTAGAGCACTGTCAAAATAAAACCTTTGTATCTGAAAACTTCTGAGCGAACCTTAACCATAGAAAATGTATTATATAAGTAATTAGAGAATGTATGGGTTGTATACATACGGGTATCATCATCACTCAAACATTGAGTAGCCTTGAGTAGACAATCCTCTAACCTTTTAACCTTAGAAAGCTCTATGACTTGTCTAAAAGCTGCTATTATTTATTTACTTTAACGTAAGTCAATAATCGTCAAGCAGTAGACAGTTTAGAAAATTATAAATGAATTGTTCTTGCAAACCGCTTAAATATTAGGCAGATACGCTACTTACTGTGTTGTATACGCCACTTTGCCTAAGCAAGATTTAGCTAATCTGTTTTGGTCGAAAAATTCTTGTGCGGATCTCCCGACCATATGAAAAGTAGAGCTATACATAAATAGCTCTGATAACGCCAATTATGCCGAAAGCCCTATGCCCTAGCTTCAATCGCAAAATATTACTTAAATTAAAATTAGGTAATCATAACATTAATTTTCAAATTTCAATAGTCCATATTAATATAGCATATTTAAATACTGTGTTTGTGTATTGTATTTGATTTTTAAATCTATATTTATGTCCCTTAATAGAATTAGGTTCTAGTTAGGTATTGTTTTGAGTAGTGATTGTAATTCGTCAATAAATAATGTTTTATTGTTATTTGGTGGCCTGTATACAGATACTATTGTGATACAGGGTATTGTGTCTAGTCTATAGTGTGCCTAAAATACATTCAAATTGGGTTGTGTGTGTGTTTACAATGCTAAATTTATGACTTATAAGTGTGTATATTATTGGTTCGTTTTAAACGAAGCTTCGAAGACATATTATATTGTTGTAAGTTAAATAGGGAGCTTACCTTATCTGATATACCTACTTCACTCATCACAGTGACATCAATTTTATGTCCTGATTCATTAATTTTAAATTCTAGTTGTGAAAAGTTTTTAACTATTGAACGAATATTAATATGAATACAAGTCAATTTAGTGCTATAATATTTAGGTATTCGTTTTACGAAAGTATTCAAATTTTGACAATTTCGTATTTCAACTATATTATCCAAGTTTATATCCATTTGCTTACTAGTTCTTTGTTTAAAAAGAAGGAAAAAAATATGTAATTAACACATTATAGATTTTTATCCGTGACAAGTTCGAGATATCGATTTCATTGCGTATGATTATATTTGACCAGATCAGGGACGTCTTGAAAAAAGGCCAGGTCAAGAGTACCCTAAACCAAAGGGCATGTATGAAGGGAATAATGAAAGTGGACGAAGCAAAACAAGTATGTAAGGATCGTAGCAAGTGGAAAGAAGTGGTCTCTGCCTACCCCTACGGGACAGAGGCGTGATTATATGTATGTCTATACTACTAATATAAAGAGGAAAGATTTGATTGTTTGTTTGTTTGCTTTGAATAGGCTCTGAAACTACTGACCCGATTTAAAAAATTCTTTCATTGTTGGGAAGCTACACTATCCCCGGGTGACATACGCTATATTATATTTTCAAAAAAATTAGGGATCCTTACTAAAACTCCAATAATGTAACCCAAAGTGTAAAAAAATTACCTAAAATATTATTTAAATCGCGTGCGTTGCGAAAACTATTGATGATAGAATAAAATAATGTACTACAACTTTGCAGAACACATCCTTATTTACAAAAAGTGTCGCGACAGCATATGTCTAACTATTATAGTTATGCCACACTAAGTGTTCTTTTATTTTAAAAATTTAATTGAAATGCCACCCCTAGAAAAGGCTCTTTATTTGGATCTTGGTATTAATCCTTATCAAAATAAATTACTTCATATTCAAAACTGTTTCAATACCTTTATATAACTTTTTGAATTATTCAATTCGGATATTCCATTCGAAAGATATCACGAGTTTAAAAATGTAAGTATTAGAAAAATGTTGCGTAGTAGCCGCTCACCCTGTTCGGCTAGCACGGGAGCACCTTATGCAATGTAGGCGTACGTCACTGGGGTTTTTACAAAAATTAGAATGCTTATTAAAAAATAACAAAAAATAAATAAAAAGTAATAACAAAAAAATCATTTAAATAAAAGCTCATAGAAATAATAATATTCAAACTTTCTTTATAATTTTATTTTTTTAGTAACCTGACGCAAATAGAAGGGTTTGCCCTCAGGGGCGCTCCTCTGTCCGAGGAGTGCACGGGTGTGCGTACCCGAGGTGCCCGAGCATCCGTCGCTTCACTCCCCTCTCCGTTCGAGGCGACAGAGTCCTACATTTCTTTCCGTCTACCTCTTACATCCTTTCCAACTTAGCTCTCTGTTCGTGGCGTGGTCCCCGGTGGGATGGTTGCAAATGCTGATTGGGGTCCCGGGTTCTACCCTGGGACCTGATTTGGTAGTCGAAACCATGCCTATTTCGACTGCGTTTGCACAGAGAGTGTTCCCGGGGCGGGAATTGCATCCTCGCTGTCGGTTGGTCTTGCTGGGCCGGCTACGACGTCAGGCGACTCTGCTTTTTCTGGAGTGTCGTCTGGTAGTCGTACCCACGCCTGACTAGCACGCGACGGGGATGCGAGTCCCGTCCAGAATTGGCCGCGGACCTGTCGCTCCCGGCCCTGGTTCTGTCCATGGTCGGGGGCGATCCTGGATGAATGGCCGTCGGCTCCTTTTGCGAGGCAGTAGTTTCTGCAAGGGAGGCGGCGGAACGGGAGCGGGAGTCCGCCACCGCACTCCCCTCCCGCCAACGTAGGCTGCGTCGTCGGCGCCGGAGGGCGGGCAACGATCTCCGGGCGCGCGTAGAAAGCGGCCGCGGGCGGCCCCTCGGGGGAGGATCCGCCGCCTGCACTATTGCCGCGAGGGAGAAGGCCGCGTGCTGTTCCACAGCCCCCCTCAACTCCTAGATTTGTTACAAGAGAGCGCCGGGGGGATGAAACCCTGACCCCCTGGCGCCAGCACTTTAGAAGGGGCCCGCTTTAAGACAAAGCGTGGGCCGGCGCCGGCCCGGGCCACGAGATCGGCAGGCCATATATCCGTGGGCCCGGGCGTAGGCGATAGGAGAACAGCGGGGTTTTTTAGTGGGTAGTCGGATGGTCGAACATCTTTTTCGGAGTCCCTTATATCCCTCGGTCCCCCCGGGCCGGGGGAACCCGTCAAGAGAGGTTTTTCCCCGTGACCGAAAAAAAATAGAAGGGTTTAATTTTTAATTTTTTGTTAAATACCCGTGCGAAGCTGGGACGGGCCGCTAGTATGATTATAATTTTACTATCTTCCTTCTTGCGAATAAGCACCTTCCCATTTTTGCACCAGATATACTTGTAGGAGTCTTTCAGAGTTTGCTTGGCTTTCCACAGAATATTCTTTGAGTGTTGCGTGAGGGCTTGTCGTATAAGGATCTTGCATTTGGACTTTGAAGATTCTATCTCAGGGACAATATCAGAAACTACAAGATTTTTTGTGCGAGCAGCGTTTATCCATTTTTCTCTTGCTAGTTCATCTTTCATCTTTATCTGTATAATTTCTGTATTTCCTTGTTTGTTAAAGATACGTTGAGCTATTTTGACGTCTGCAGTGTTTGTATTTAGTTTTAAGGCTATGGTTTTCGATATCTCCTTTAGATTTTCTTCTTCACAAGCTGGAATTCCCGCGACTTCAACAATTTTTGAGAGTTGTTTTTGTTGTATTTCATTCACGCGTTGCTCTAATGCTTCTACCTTCATATTAAGATTTTTATTTGTTAAATCTAAGTTTTTATTTTCTAGATCTTTGATATTTTCCTTGAAAATTTCCATTAGTTCTAAATAATCATCTACTTTCTTACTTAAATATTGTAAGCACTGGTTCGTTTCGCGTTTCTCTTTTAATAGCTTTCTCAATTTCAGACGATATATCACACATAAATTTGGACATATTTGTCGGAATGTTTTCGGTCTAATTCGAGCTTGTTTCTTCATCATCCTCCATCTCTTCTTCGGAAACAATAAATGATCTCTTCCTGAACGGCGATTGTTTGCAGTCGTTACGGGTCCATTCGAGATTATCAGCGGATTATAATAGGTTGATTTGCTTATTAGATAGATTTGTACAAAGAGTATGAGCGTGTACTATAACACCACATTTTTGACATTCTAAGCTTGGAGATTTTTTAGTCACTAATTTATTACAATATTTACACTTTGCCATTTGAGGGTAGTTTTATATGTTACTGCGTACGTGGGTTCAGATCAGCGTTACGACGCGAACTATCGAAGAGAAAATGTACGAGTAAATATCAATAATTAAAAAGCAGTTTTTTTCCGTGCAGGGGCGGAGTAAGAATACTAACCCCTGCGACCGGAGTTGGCCTGTTGCCAACTGCGACCAAACAACCCTAGCTACGTGATAGGGCCCCAAGCCCGTCTTAAGTAAGTCGCCATAATAACCTTCATCCCAGGTTCCTGTAACCCCTGTGGTATATCAGTTTATTCGCAGTGTCCTTAGCATCGCAAACACCTATAGGTGACGGTAATTGCTTACAATTAAGTGGGCCATCAGCCTGTCTGCTGTCCCTTAGCAATAAAAAAAGCAAAATTCAGTACCAGCGTGTTTTATTTTCACAGAAATGGCGCCCATTGCAAGAGCTTTTGATTCAGTTCATTTCTATATCGATGAATTTACGTCAAAAGTCGTCGCGAAATCGGGAATTCCTAGTGACAGGTTTCATCTAGGAAAATTAATATTGGAGGGACTGAGAGAACATATGGAATTTATCCTACAGGTAAGTGTATTTGTTACAAAGTTACGAAGTTTGCTACACCTATGAGACAGCAGCGTGTTCGCGGTGCCCCTAGCGTCGCAGACATCTATAGGCGATGGTAACTGCTTACTAATAAGGCAGCCGTCAGCTTGGCTGCTCTACAGCAATAAAAGAAATAATAGCAGCATAAAGTCTCTACCTTAATACCACGGCTGGTTTAAGGCTGCATCTTAGAGGAACCATCATTATATCCACCCCTGACGAACTGTCCCGCGCCTATAGACGGAGATGTTTTGCTGGGCTTCTATCTGCTTCAGCTGGGTTTCCGAGCACAGCGCTAGCCATGCTGGGATGGCGTAGGTAAGCGTCAAGTGAATATAGCTCTTGTGGACCCAGATCTTCGTCCTCAGAGGCATGTTGGATGCGAGGACAGGCTGGAGCTTGGCTCTGGCAGCACACACCTAGTTGAAAGTGCACCGCACGTGGGCCTCCACTGTTCACCTATTGATGTGCACTGAGATATTTCACGTCCTTCCCTCGAAGTTTCAGCAGCAACGACAGGCACCTGCGCCTTCGGCGGGCGACTGCTATCGCGGCGCTCTTGCCCATATTAACCGCCATGCGCCAGCTGTCCAGCAACACCGAAAGGGTGTCGAAATAGAATAAAAATGCCTAATATATTAATACTATAATTCATATATTTAGAGTTTGTTTTTATAATTTTTTAGATAGATGGAGCCACTGGCGAATCAGATTCAAGTAAATCGGTATTAGAAAAGACAATAAAATGTGCTATCAGCTTACAGAGATTAGGACTTAAAAAGGGGGATGTATTGGCCATAATGGCGCCCAACCACCTTAATCTATGCATCCCTATGTACGCAGCGCTGTGTCTTGGATTGCCAGTAGCAGCTATGGACCATAGTTTAGGAGCTAGTAAGTAAAATTTAACAAGTCGCATATATTCCTCAAAATTGTTATTTAAATTGAAGGCAATAATCACAAAAAGGTATTTTTTTTATCAATTAATATTAAATTGAAAAACAAAACAAAAAAACAATTGTACTTCCAATAAAATATTGTGTATATTATTTTTTTAAATAAGTTCTTAGAACGTTTTTTGAAAATCAAATGTAGTTTTAATGCAGATATTTATTTATATTAACGTGGGGAATGAATGTCTGGTCATGCCATTAAGCAATTAAGTTGTTATTGTTATTATTTACAGTGGAGCTCAATGGACATTTCGTCGTCTTGGAACCAAAGATAATATTTTGCCATAATGATAAGTTACCAACGATTAAACAAGCTTTGAATGATACAAATATTAACCCATCTCTTATTACATTCGATAACAGCGAAGACTGTACCAGTTTTCACGAGTTTATTAATAAATATAGTGATGACAGTGCTATCAATAATTTTACGTAAGTATTATTTTATGAATATACATATTAAAAAAATACGTTTTGCTAGGTAGCCAAGACTGACTGGATGGACCTTTGTGCATTGTGTTCCGGTACTAGTAAAACAGGTTATAGCTTTTCTTCGACGCCGTCAGCAAGTTGGTAATGCCTCTGCACAGTTTCAAAGGACCCAAAAAATTCCCTCTGCTGTTTACAGTATTCCATCAAGGGGTGCATTTTAAATGCAAAAGTAAAACACCCAAGTTTGTATTTCAAATACTTTTATTTATAAAAAAATTATGAAATTTGAGTGACCTTTTCATGAAAAAAAATAAATTCTTAAAACTTAACTGTCCAAGATAAATATTTCAAATAATTATAGGCTGATAAAAGATCTTTGGGCACATGTTTTTTTTTTTTATTTCGGAAAATCACCTGTGGATACAGAGTATTATTTCAGATATTCGTTTTATTTTTTTCCTCTTTAGAAACTGAAAAGTAGGACTTGTGACTAGCATTGTAAGATTGCTCGTAACAAGGCCTATCACTGATAAAAAACCACGTATCGCTATTGCGGTTTTTGGGAGAAATGTACCATTTCATTCTACGTTTAATAGATACAACATAGGGTTGTCGCTAAAGGTCAAACAATTCATTTTAGTGAGTGTGTGTAGATATGAATAAATAAGTTTATTCATATAAATCGCTTTCGTTACTTAGTACTAATGGGCAGTCTTTCTCATCATTGGATGAATCTTCATCGTCTACTTCTGCCAACTACAAGTTTTCTTCGTGACTTGGTTTCAAAAGTTCACGTATACAGCTTCTGGCAGACAAGACAGTTTTGAGAATCTTTGACGTTGAGCGAGGTGTGCCATAGAAATGAATGAATTTGATGATTCTAGTGCACGGTGAATTTTCCTGTTCATTTTGTGACAGTACTGTTCCCTGTCTAAGCGCCAGAATTTAGTACGCCGCTTGCTCTGAGAGCATCCCGACAGGAAGTAAACAGGATTCAATAATCTCATCACCGTGCACGTGAATTTTGTGTACAGTCACAGTCATCGAGTGCCATTTATATGACAACACGTACTTTTTTGTGAGAGTGCGACAGAAAATGCCAATATTTTTTGCATCTAAGGGAAACTCGCAAGATAAGGCGACAAGTATAACATGCAATCTGTAGATTTACAACCGCTAATTGTAGAGAGCAAGTTTCTTAAGTAAGTCTCTCTTTACAGAACTATACTATAACTTTAAAAAGAATATTAATGATATTGCAGACCAGAGGATTTTGATGCTGAAACGACTTTAGCCTATCTCACAACAACAAGTGGTACTACTGGCCATCCGAAGATTATTAGTCTAAGTCATAAGAATATGAGGATTGCCATTCCTTATATCTGGTGAGTAAATTATTTCTTTGAAGATATAAAAAGGATGAAATCGTTTAAATTGTATGGTATTTGGTTGCTATAATATTTTTTTATTGCTGAGGAATAGCGGACAGGCTGACGGCCTACTTAATAGTAGGCAGTTACCGTCGCCTATGGATGTTTACGACGCTAGGGGCACTGCGAACCTGTTGCTGTCCCATAGGGATACAGGAACCTAGGTCACTAATGCCGGAACACAATACAAGATTATTATGGTGGCATACGTATAGACCAGGGGTGGTTTCCATTGGGACAGCAGCATGTTCACGATCCCACTGGCGTTGCAAACACCCAAAGACGCTAACTGCTAAATTCTAAGTGGGCCATCAGCCTGTCTGCTGTCCAGCAATAAAAAAAGGCTGACCGCGGCCACAGAGATCAGTATTCTAACTCTGACCCTGCATGGTGAAAAATAGATGTATTCATTTTTTTAATGTTATGAGACGTAAGTTTCATATAGCAACTTTCATTTCCATTTCAATCCAACCTTTTCATTTTGCTTTCCCATCAACGACTATAACTTTAAAATTGAATGCGGTATACTAAAAAACACAATAATGTATTTTCTCTGTTACAGGACTAATTTCACAACATTTCCAACACCTACGAAATTGGTACTCGTCATTTCCCCCGCCCATTGGCTATCTGCCGGCTTTCATTATTTGTTTTCACCAATCTTGAAATTCACAAGACTTCAATCCTCAGAACCGGCAACACAAGATATAATTGTCAACCTCATCAATAAATACAGGGTGAGTTTGCATTAGCTAAAAAGCAATTCGTATGCAGCAGCAGGGATTCCCAAAGTGGTTTTTTTTTATTGCGTAGGACAGCAGACAGGCTGACAGCCCGCTTAGAATTTAGCAGTTACCGTCGCCTATAGGTGTTTGCAACGCCAGTGGCATCGCAAATACGCTGCTGTCCCATAAGGGTACAGGAACTTGGGTCACTAATGCCGGAAAACAACACAAGGTTACTATGGCGGCATACTTAAGACCAAAGGTGGTCGCCATCCAGACGGGCTTGAGGCCCTACCACGTAGCTAGGTTGGGTTGTTTTGTCGCACTTGCTTAATCCAACACTGTATAGCAGACCTGACCATTATACTCGTACATATTAATCGGTTCCCGAGCTGTCCCGAAAAAAGTTGTTCTGCTATATAAATTTTAAAAAGTAGCCTCTGAGCTTCTCTAAGGTCCAATCTATCTGTACCAAAATTCATCAAAATTAGTTCTGCGGGTAGGCGTGAAAACGTAACTGACAGAGTTACTTTCCCATTTATAATATTAGTATAAATAGTAGACAGGATATTTTATAAAAAAAAAAATATATAGAAATGCCCGACTTCAATCAATAGAGCAATCGCATTCCAAACATCAATCTAGTTTTACTTCCTACTTTTTCTCCCCGATCTTCAGAAAACCTAATATGTAATGCAGTAAGCATATATTTTATAACACTAAGCCAGCATTTCTTGGGTCTATCCCTCATGCTAAAACTCTGTGAAGACGGCATGCACGTAACTAAAAATTTACTATCTCGTACAATACTAATTAAGTACAGTAGTAACTTTATTAAGTTTTTTTTGTTGCTGTAGGATAGCAGACAGGCTGACGGCTCGCTTAGAATATAGTAGATACCGTCGCCTATAGGTGTTTACAACGCCAGTGGCATCGCGAACACACTGCTGTCGCATAAGCGTACAGAAACTTGGGTCACTAATGCCGGAACACAACACAGGGTTATTATGGCGGCATACTTAAGACCAAAGGTGGTCGCCATCCAGACGGGCTTGGGGCCCTACCACGTAGCTAGAATGGATTGTTTTGTCGCCTTTTACGACAGGCCGACCTCGGCCGCAGAGGTTAGTATTCTTTCTCCGCCTCTGCACGGATAAAAAGATATATAAAGATAGATAAGTACAGTATACATCGCTATTCTCTCTTCTGCGTGGCTAAAATCTGACTTTGACGGATAATTTATTGATGGTATCAGGTATTTTACTCATTTTCAGCCTTTATTGTTTTACACTTGATAGAGGTCTCACAGAATCAAAAAGCTGGTTTTTATAAATATTATAGGGTAAAAGATAAGTGTTGCCATCCAATGCGGTAATGCAGTCAGCGTTTTGGGAGCGTTTCCGGTCGAAAGCGATTTGGAAGCAATATATTATTTATAGATTTCGTGTTATTTTTTCTTTATGTAATATAGTTTAGTTTTAAAATTAATTTAAGCATATTTCTTGTGTAAATATAACCGACAATATCTAATGATTACGAATTAAAATTAATTTTCAGCCTACCTACAGTATTTTCAGTCCCACACTCATTTCATCTCTACTCAAAGGTGGAATTCCTGATATTTGCGACTTTAGCTGCTTTGATTATATTATCTTGGGAGGAAGCTCTGTTTCGGAAGAAGTAATAAAGAGTATTAAGGTATTTACTGTTTCCTAAAATTAAATATATTTTTGTTGCTGTAGAATAGCTGACGGTGACAGGCTGACGGTGCTATTAAGAGTAAGAAATACTTTCAATGAAAGTTAGCGATGCCAGAGACGCTGCTAAAACCCTATCGTCCGCGGAGGGAAACTGGAACCTAGCTTACTTATGCCGCCATATTTAAAAACAACATATTTATGCTAGGTGATAGGGCTCCACGCCGAGATAGACGCTAGGGGTTTTAGAGATTTCGCTCTCCTGTATAAATTTTGGATTGAAGAGTCATGTGGAACATCACACAAGGGTCCTTTCATAGCCGCTGTGTGCAAAGATATTTCTAGTCCAATATCACTATATGAAGCCAGATGCATTTAACTAAATGTGTAATTTGAAGCTGGAGAAATGTTAGATTGTATTAAAATGAAACTCCTTCTTCTTTATGCAAATTTAAGAATGCATACACAACTAACATTAATATAAAAGTATTTACTACAAATTTATTTAATTAAAATTAATAATTTTATGTTCAGGCATGAAGTTACTAATTTTATGCTAAGAGCAGCAATTTAATTTACATGTATTGACTTACAATTCAGGTAACTGACTCAAATGGCTTGTTTTTATACCCTTACTCATATATCTCTATGTATCATCTACATTCCTATATAACAGGAAATAGTACCAAGAGCAAAAGTGTCGGTTGGATACGGTCAGAGTGAAGTCGGCGGTATTGCAATACAAGAAGGCTCGAACGCCCACGGATCAATCGGCAGGCCTAATGGAGCTTTTGATTATAGAGTGAGTAGTCTTCACATAAAACTACGACTGACCGTCTGGTCCTGGCAGATATAATAGGGCTACCTCATTAATTATTTATTTAGTCATAGGGAAATCCATATACGGTCTGATCTGCATTCTATAGAGCAGGTCAGTATTTGAAGAAGAATTTTTGATTTATAAATCGCTTGAGGCTTTTATCTCATACTTTACGACCGATGTGGTGCAATATCTGTCGCACGAGTTCGATTTCCTTCCCGAGCCTGATTTTCAATATGCTATATATTATTTTTTTTTGCTGCAGAGCAGCAGTCAGACGGCCCACTTAATAGTTAGCAGTTATCGTCGCCTATGGATATTTGCGACTCTAGACCCACCGCGATCATGCTGTTGGCCCATAGGGATACAGGAACTTGGGTCATCAATGCCGGAACTCAACACAGGGTTATTATGGCAGCATACTTAAAGATCAAGAGTGGTTGCTGTCCAGACGGGTATGGTACGTCCTACCATCCAACCACGTAGCTAGGGCAGTTTTATCGCCTTTTACGACAAGCCAACCACGGCCGCAAGGGTATCTTACGTTCGCAGGGTATTCTTACTCCGCCCTTGCAAGGAAATAAAGTTATATACCGTCGATTTATTGCAAGAAGTCATTATGTGACATTTCACTATTTTGGGAAAACAGCATTTTAGTTAGAATTAGTTAGTGGCTATGTTGATTAGCCAAAAACGTAACGGCTAAAATTGGCCAGCTAGAAATTAGTATTTTGCATTTTGTAGAATATGTAAAAATGAGCTCATTATAGATAAAAATGTATTTAGTGATTTTTACAGTTAATGATTTCTTGCAATAAGCCGACGATATACTCTTAATTACTTTTGGTCAATCTGTTACTTGTTATATATCATGTAATATTGACTTCTCAATGTTATAACATTGACTAAAATTTAATTTGAAATCCGACCGCAGTGCACAATGTATATCTATCCAACATGGCAATGCTGCCAGCATGCAGGGCACACTCTCCACTGATTTGTAACCCGTGATAGGCTTTTGGTTAGCTTATTTTTTTTAAATAAATGCCTATTTTTAGATATTTCAGTTTAGATTATATTAGACATGTATTATTATACAGAAAATCCGCGTTTAAATGAGCAAAAAGTAATTTATTTCCACTTATAACAGAGCGGTACTAAAGTACAAACAAATACGCGTGAACTGTGAACGGTGGTCGGTGCAACAATGACAGTTGCCGAGATTAGGGAAGGGCGCATGTGTCGATTGTATAGAACTAGTGCTGCCCGCCCACATGTAGAAATCGATTATCTTCTTAACAGTATATATGAAATATTGTTAGTATACGACATTTATGACCCTAGTATGGTGATTTCTTATATTTGCAGTTGGTGAATATCGATACATTGGAGGATATAGACGCCCCATTTGTCAATGGCGAATTATGGTTGAAGGGACCTGCCGTATCTATGGTAAATCAAGTTTCTATGCTTTTCATGTCAAGCCTCAAGTCTACTGCTAGTTATCATCACTATGGTATTATGCTAGATACAGAAATAAATTAAATAAATATATTACAGTTTGAGTTTTGGGGGAGCTATTCCAGGTGCAGGAAATTATGGGGATGAAATCGACAGCCCGCAGTCATACATTTCTTTTACTACCAGTTATCTAATAATAGATACAAGCCATTTGTTGCCTTTTATTCTATAACCGGAAAAGGATAGCACTGTTCTTCACTTAAGGTGGGATGTGTATTAAATACAATATTAAATAATTATGAACAAATATTTTGTAATAAATCACACAGGACCGGTTTGGCCCAAAGTCTAAGGGGCGGCTGGGGTCGACCTGTAATAAAAGGCGACAAAACAACCCACCCTAGCTATGTACGTGGATAGCGACCACCTTTGGTCTTAACTATGCCGACATAGTAACTTTGTGTTGTTTTCCGGCATTAGTGACCCAATTTCCTGTACTCTTATGGGACAGCAGCGTGTTTGCGATGCCACTGGCGTTGCAAAAACTCATAGGCGACGGTAACTGCTTAATTCTAAGTGGGCCGTCAGCCTGTCTGCTGTTAGGACAGCAATAAAAAAGTAAGTGTAAACAGTAGAGTGAGTGTATTATGGATACTAGATAGCTGATATCTTATATATACATTTATGTAATTATTATTATTATTATTAACGTTAAACCATACCGCTACTATTCCTGGGTAGTTTGACTCAGATCGGCATCCACCATCTCCTTCGATTAAGCATTATTCACATATTTGGGCGGTCTTCCATGTGTTTCTTCTTCAAGTTGAAGTTTCCATTACGAAAGCGTTTAAACCAAAAACACACGGGGCGTTCATTAGTAATATTCTCTCCAAACGCAGCGTTTGCGAGCCGTTTCAGTCGCGTTAGTACCGTGTCGAACTTGTATTCAAAAATGCCTCAGATTTTAGAAGTACCCATCTTTCAGGTTTAAGTTGAATAAAAAAAATTGAAAGTCTTAAATTGAATGTTGTACGTTTTTTTAAAGAAAAACCTCATAGGCATCATGTGGAAAAAGTTTCACTCGAAAATCTCACACCATGAAGGTTTTATGTGAATTAAAAGTATATATTACTATACAACGGCAATTTCATACTTTTACACCTATTATTACACCCGTAGAAAGCTGAAGATGAAGCTATCGAGCTTCCACCGTAATGACCCGCCGCTTATATAAGCGTGCGTGTTTCGGCGGCTAATCACGCTACCGGGGGGTAGTCAGTAGTCGAAGCCCCCGCCCCCTCCGAGTTTACGTCGCCTCGGCTAAATAGACTCGTCACGACAATTTTATTTCTTTATGTAAAAGGTAGAAAATTCCAGATCGACGTGTAGAGAAACATAATTATGATTTACATTTATTCAGGGACAATAATGAGCGAGAGAAAAAAGTGCTGGATTGAAGTCAGATAACTATTAACTGTTGAACAGTCGTGTGCTAATAAAGAACAATAGGCGGGTTACTAAAGTGAAACCTGAGTCACCGTGATCTTAGTTAGTAATAAAAACCGATTGTAACCAAATTGTGTCAATATCCGAAGATCGCCTTAAAATTTTATCTTCGCAGTTAGTACGTCAGTTTGTTAGTAATACTAGAGATGTCGAAAGCTGATCACTAGTACGTAAAAGCTGAGTAGGTGATGAGGAAGATTAATTGTCTTATAACATTTCAGGGCTACTACAAAAACCCTGAGGAAACGAAAGCCACATTCGTTGAAGATGGCTGGCTAAGGACTGGTGACATCTTGTACAGAGATGAGGAAGGACATCTGTACTTTGTGGAAAGGATTAAACTTCTTTTGAAATACAAAAGTTACCATGTATGTTGAAGATTTACCATTTACCGTAAATGTTTAGTAACACGTCAATATTTTGATGCCGCTATTTCAATCAATGGCCAGTGATAAAGCGTGCATTGTATGTTTAACCGGCTTCTTAGTTTTTCAAACTATATGATTCGTACTGTGAAGATTATCTGACAATATAAGTTCTTTCTAAGAGACTATTTTATACACTATAAACAATACTAATTACCACTGTAGTCTACTGTAGCATTACGTCTGTAGTACTCCATCTTCATTTGTTTTCACTTTCCAGCTGCGCACGACAATTGCGGCGAGTGCAGAAACTCATTTTAATGTGTTTAAACAGTGCGTGGCACACATTAGCTTACGTTCTGTCTCGGACACACGTTTAACATCTATTTATCGTATTTAGATAGTATATGTTTTTGAAATCCTGGAATATCATATATACCTAGTCAGGTCATAAGTATTGTCACACAGTAAAAACTTTTCTTTTAGAATGCTGGCCACAAAAAAGTTTATTGAATTCGAATCTCGAATTGTTCATGAAAATAAAAATGTATACTTTTAGAATTTTACTCATTTTTTAAATATGGAGTGGACGCTTAAAGAAGACCGTGTTGCAGTTATTGCGTTGCATCGTTGCGGTTACGCGCCAATTCAAATTTTTAACATACTGAAAAATTTAAATATAACCAAAAGATTCATTTATCGTACCATCAAACGATACAATGAAGACTCTAGTGTAGATGACAGGTCAAGAAGTGGTCGCCCTCGGTCTGTTAGGACTCCAGCAGTGATAAAAGCTGTGAAGGCACGAATTCAAAGAAATCCCAAACGTAAGCAGAAACTGTTGGCCCTTCAGATGGGGTTAAGCAGAACCACGGTGAAAAGGGTGTTAAATGAAGACATATAGGCTTCGGGCATATCGAAGAAAAACAGGACATCGTTTGAATGCTCGTCTAATGGACCTGAGACTGAAGAGATGCCGCGCTTTGTTGAAGCGGTACGCGGGAAAAAAATATCGGGAAATTCTTTTTTCGGATGAAAAAATGTTTACCGTAGAAGAGAGCTACAACAAACAAAATGATAAGGTGTACGCACACAGTAGTGAAGAAGCGAGCAACCGTATTCCGCGTGTCCAACGAGGTCATTTTCCATCCTCGCTCATGGTATGGTTGGGAGTTTCTTATTGGGGCTTAACAGAGGTACATTTTTGTGAGAAAGGTGTAAAAACGAATGCTGTTGTGTATCAAAATACAGTCCTGACGAACCTTGTGGAACCTGTTTCTCATACCATGTTCAATAACAGGCACTGGGTATTCCAACAAGATTCGGCGCCAGCTCATAGAGCGAAGAGCACACAAGACTGGCTGGCGGCGCGTGAAATCGACTTCATCCGGCACGAAGACTGGCCCTCCTCCAGTCCAGATTTGAATCCGTTAGATTACAAGATATGGCAACACTTGGAGGAAAAGGCGTGTTCAAAGCCTCATCCCAATTTGGAGTCACTCAAGACATCCTTGATTAAGGCAGCCGCCGATATTGACATGGACCTCGTTCGTGCTGCGATAGAGGACTGGCCGCGCAGATTGAAGGCTTGTATTCAAAATCACGGAGGTCATTTTGAATAAACTTTAATGTCATAAGAATCTATGTTTTGTTAAGTTCATTTTGGTATATAAATGGTTACATAATGAATAAACTTGTTACAATTATTTTACATTAAACATGTGACAGAATTTATAACCTGACTAGGTATTATAATGGAATACCATCGACATCCGTATCTAACTTTCATTATAAACACAAGAAGACCTCTGAAGAAACACTCTGCCTGAAAATAATAATAATAATATTTTATTGGTGGCCAAAAACCTCTGCACCTCCAAACAGCCGTAAACGCTGTCTGTAAAAATCAAAAATTTAGCATACTTCTCAGATCAGCCAGACTAGTAAAACTCTAGTTGTGTTTTAGGTATCTCCAACGGAATTGGAAGGACTAATTCGTCAGCATCCTGGCGTATCAGACGTTGCTGTGGTCGGCATTGAAGACGAAGAGTGTGGCGACTTACTTGTGGCTTGTGTGGTTCCTAAAACAAATTACAAAGTCTCAGCACATCAGATTAAGGACCTGGTTAAAGGTAAATTCATTTATATAAGAACCTTAGGTTTTTATAAAAACACTAATATATATATATATATATATATATATATATATATATATATATATATATATATATATATATATATATATATATATATATATATATATATATATAATTAAATATTATATTATAATAAATATAATAATACAAAAGTCCTAGGGGATACAGTTTTTGTGTGCACCACAAATGACACACAGGAACCACAAACACCAAAAACCATTCCGCACGTACCGAGCACACAAATTTTACAAGAAACACAAGAGAGCCACATAACATCACACACACAACCTGTAAAAAGGAGCAGAGGGAGGGGTTGACCGCGAATCACACAATCACACAACAGCAGACCACCACAAACACCCAACCAAGATGCACATACGCCAAACGCACATCAGGAAGGAAGCAGAGGGAGAGGGAGAAGAACACAACACTCACTCACCGTGCTAAATAGTTAGGGGGGACATGAATATCAATCTCTCTTCCCGTGGGCTACGGGACGGGGTATTCATGAAAAACCGACATACGTCGAGATAAAGTATGTTAAAATAATATAAGTAAATGTATAAAAACACACACACGTACTATTACCACTGTAGTCCACTGTAGCATTACGTCTGTAGTACTCCATCTTCATTTGTTTTCACTTTCCAGCTGCGCACGACAATTGCGGCGAGTGCAGAAACTCATTTTAATGTGTTTGTAATATATAAGGATTAGTGATTTCAAGGTCCTACAACTAATGTCGCTAGAAACAAAAAACTTGAATCGTTTACGAAGGTACACAGGAGAAATATGAATGTGAATAATTTTGTAAAAAAAAATGTTAGAATATGAAATCACATCGACGACGAATCGGAAGCCTTTAAGTTGTTTTCTGAATTCATAGACATGGTAAAATTTCCAAATTTTCCAAATGGAAAGACGAATCTAAAACACAAATTCTGAAGTCGTTCCAGCTTATTCAAAAATTCTTCATTAACGTCTAGGAAGCATACATCTGCGTAGTCTAGAATAGGCAACATTGTGTTTGAGCTAAAGTAATTTTACTTTTATGAGGAAGGAACTTCTGTAGGCATTTCAAAGACTGAAAGGTATAATGTATTTTTTTGTTGATTTCATGAATATGATTTAACTAGGATAATTTACTGTCAAAAAAAACTTCTGAATTTTTAGCGTGGTTGAAGAGAGATACAGATGACACTTGGAAGATATTACTTAAGTGACGGACTTAATAAAGAAAGAAAAAGAAGAGGTGATAACACTGCGCCTTGAGGCACGGCGGCAATCATATTGCATCAGTTGGATGAAAACGCCTCCGAGTGAATACATTGCGAACGGTCAAAAAGATATGACTCAAACCAACTGATAGCAGGTGAAGAAAAGTTTAAAGAAAAAAGTATAGACATGAATATATATATCATGATCGACCAAAATAATGATACTCCTATTATTACATTAATTCTACTCTTAGCTAAGAAAATGCACACTCATATGCACGTACGCACACACGTACACAATAAGCGCTTATTTGCATTCTCGCATAATTATTTACACCGTAAAATAAATCACACACATTTTTGTAGAAACTAAAAACGAAAATTTTGACTTCGATAACCACTACACAAACTGACATTACAATTTATATTTTAATCTATAATTAGTTATTATAGTTTAAAGGTTGATATTGACTGCACCGGTTGATATTGAGGGCTCCGTCCCTGCACGGATAAAAATATATTAAATATTCTAAACGGTGTCACTATTAACGGTTATAAGTATATTGAGATGTAAATGAATGGATAGTTCTGTATTTACTTACTACTTACTGTACTTGGTCATGTCCTATTTTCCTTGGCATAGCATGAAATAGAACAGAATATGCAGCAGTAAATTTCCATCCTTAACTTGCAGATAACTTGTCAGATGCAAAACAACTCCGCGGCGGTGTAATCTTCATGGAGGAACTGCCAATGACGTCAACAACGAAGGTCCATAGAAGGAAACTAAAAGAATTGGTCCGCAATATGCCGAGGGATTGATAATGAAACGTAGACAAGAGATAAAAACAAACACAGACACGAACACACACACACACGGGCGCGCGTGCGCAAGCACGCACACGCAGATGAACGCTGCGTACGCACACGCACACACACATACTCTTATCTAAAATTGAATAAGCTCACACGAAAATGCGAGCTTTATACTTATTAACCAAGTTGTCTACATATTAAGTATTTTATCTACAATTTAGATCATGTAACATGTGTTGAACCTTTTTTATATGAATAAATTTTAGAACAAATTTTTTGTATAAAAATTTGTGTATTGAAGAATTATGCGTTTTATTTCTATTAATTTTATTTCTCTTGCCTCGACAGACTTCAATCTATCAAAAGTTATTGGCGTGCGCAGATCAATAGAAAAAAATAAATAAAACGAATTTCAGAGTGATCCCTTTGATCATTGATTTAATAACTCAATTGTAAACGACGATTACTTACAAAATAAGTTTTCTGTTTCGTAGACTTCATTAATTATGTGATGATATTTTTATCGTAATGCTTTACGGTACACAAAATTTTTTGTTTGATTACCTGGCACGTAATATAAAGCTGACGGTTTCCCAACGCGGAAGCAGGCAACATACTACTGTCCATGAGAGAATCATGGGCTTTGGAGTTTAATGCCAAAAACACTCAATGATTGATCCTGGGATTTAATTATGGTCATAGTGAATTGCAGTCTTTTAAATTCAAATGGAATGTCAGTTGGTACCATGGGGATTCGGTTTATTTTCGGTTTATCTTCTTAATAAACTTGAAGGCATTCCTAAGATAATCCTAACGCGCAGTTTTAAGATTTCTCTCTTTAGACTGCATCGTGTCAATCTGTTTTAATAAACAATAAACCTTGAATTGGCCCGGTAAAAGTATCTGAAGTGATTTCAGTCTCGGTGAGCATATGGTAGATAGATAGATAGGTAGGCTTTCACTTTCTCTGTTGGAATCTATCAAAAAACGTAGGCACACTATGACTTTTCAGTCGTTTATGTTGAAGAGATCCGTATCCACTTAGTTTAATAGCTAACTTATTATTATGTCCAGATAGTCTTTATTCATACTTCCTTACTAATATTATAAACGCGAAAGTTTGTATGGATGTTTGTTACTCATTCACGCAAAAATTACTGAATGTATTTTAATGAAACTTTACAGTAATATAGCTGATACATCAAAATAACACATAGGTTATTTATAAAGATATTGTGTGAATTGTCCAAAATATTAGAATAAATTTCAAGTAAGTAGGGAAAAAATTCTGCCATCTGCGAGCTATTCTGGCGTGCGCTGCAAAAACCGTTAGAGTTACACCTATATAACTATCATATCTATCTTTTATGTGTAAGGCCAAGGCCCCGCCGCAGGTAGTACGCTTAGAGGCTAGCCAAGAGGCAAGCTTAGTTGTCGAGACGCTTCGATACATAGTGGCCATACTGCCTGGCTACAAAACTCGTGTCTGGTGATCTAAAGTGTGATTGTAGACGTATATTTTGTTGTGCTAAAATGTCTCCCTCAAAATTATCTAAACAATTGCTTCTTATTGAAAGCACTATCCTCAAATTTCATTTACTTAACCAAAGGTATCGAACATGTTGGGTACATGATATTAACATGTTGAGATCCAGTGAAGGCCAATTCGTAATTTTATTCAAAAAACTGCGTAACTACCCCGACAAATTTTTTGACTATTTACGACACAAGATACCTTTGATCTTTAAACAGAAGCTATTATTAATTCTTCCATGATGCATCCCAGTAATCCATGTAAAAAACCAACACGACCATTCGCGTCGCTAATCGCTAGGCGACAATCGAGGCGCCAAGCGATCCACTCAGCCAGCGGTGGGGCCGCGCACATAACGTGCCTTGTGTTGGTTCACTACGATGAGTCATCGAAGCGATCAGCTAACCTCTTGCCGCTAAGCGTGCCACCTGCGGTGGGGCCTTGGCCTAAGCCATTATTGCCAAAATAGTACACTATAAATACAATTAAAATTAATAATTTATTTCTAATGCACATTTAGTAACAAATTGATCCTTGAGTTGAGAAAATACTATTTATTTTAATGTAATACAAAAGTAAAGAAATTATACAGGTATAAACAAAAATAAGCCAATGTCGAGGACAATATACCTTCAATTTGCGATAAGGAAAAACCTAAATGTACAAGATGACATCATCACAATTACTTATTTCGACATATCGAGTCTTTCTTTGGAACTTGTAATAGGAGGAGATTGTACAATATTTTAAGGCGGATCCGATCAGTGAGATGTCAAATGTGCGAAATCATTTTAGCATTATCGATAAAACAGTGAACCATAACTACAATAAAAATTGATAATTTATTGCACTAATGCACATTTGGTAGTAACAAATTGATCCTTAAATCAAAATAAATACTGTTATCGCTTCTGGTATCTGGTAATATTATAAATGCGTAAGGAAGTTAGTTTGTTACGCTCTCACGCCTAAACCGCTGAACCAATTCTGATGAATAAAAGGTATAGAAATAGATTGGACTACAAAGAATAACATGGCTTTTTTTAAATTTATATGGCAGAACAACGTTTGGCGCATCAGCTAGTAATGCTATAATTTGGTATATTTTCCTTGTTATCATTTATTTTTAGGTTGTTGTATATGAATTTGTAATTTATGTCTTGTGGGATGTTGAAGATTTCTCACAATATTTTGGTTTGGAACCTCTCGAGTATGTATATGTTACTATTACTGGTCGTTCCCCACAGTTGGACGCCATAAATCTATATAGGTTTAAGGATAGCTTCATAGATTGTCTCATTTTGCTCTCAGGGCGCACTCATTAATGTCAGATCAGTATCCAGTACGTTAAAGTTTGTTACGTAGCTAAGTATCCAGTTACTTTCGTTTTGTCCATATGTGGTTTTGCCATCTTAGCCTTTTGTCTAAGTGAATTCCCAAATATTTTGCATATTCTACCTGAGGGATATCTTCGCCATTCAATGTCACTGGGAGCAACTTTCTCTTCAGAGAATAAATATAATATGGAGAGATTTGCTGGATTTGTGTGTGTAGATAGAATTGCGGTGTCATCTGCATATGTGACGACAGTCGTTTTTTTCCGTTGCTGGTAGATCAACTGTATATCGTATACAATACTGGCCCCAGTATGCTACCCTGAGGTACTCCAGATTTTATTTCATACAAGGCTGATAGGTCAGTATTAAGTTTTACTTCAAAATATGTCGTGTAGATACGATCTTATTACAGGAAATAATTAGGTAGTTTTTTTTTATATTATATAACAGACCGTCCTGCCACACTTTGACTTATATCCAGAAAGACAGTAAAACAATACTCTTTGACATCTAACGTTCTGTTTATAGTGTCCACGGTACCGTGTATTTGTTTTATAGTACCATGGTACTCTCGGAAACCTAATTGCTGGTTTGGAATTACATCCTCCAGGTGAACTTTCATTCTAGTTTACAGAATTTATTCAAAGAGTTTTCCAGTGATATTTTAAAAAGGTTTATAAGAGATAACGATCTGTGGTATTTTTTAAAAAGCCTCTAAATAAATTAGATCATAAAAATAAACTTCAGCGACTGTTTTGTTTGCATTGGCGATAAATGTTTGACAGCTGGGGACAGATATTTTAATTTACTCAGTGGTTTCTATAGGAAAATAACCGTGGTGTTTATACTATTTTACCACAATAATTTATGTTTTTTCTCTCCACAAGAACCTTCCTTAAGTCTAAACGAAAATAAGGAAACAAAAATTAGATGAATTGGTAGAGCCGTTCTCAAGCGCTGCACTAGGCAACACATTTGGTGATTAATTTTTATTGATATATAATATTATATGGAAGATTAATTTATCTATACACTGCTAATATAAAACTTACATTATTGATAATAAGATTTATTACAGGTTTATCTAATCTAAGTATAATCTATATTAATAAAACGATAGAGGTCTGCAGTAGTGGAAACTACTGGATAGATTTCAATTACATTTTCTAAGCTTTATTTCTACAACACATAAGGCCCTTATCTAAAAAAAAATATTGCGATATCTTCATCTATACTCTATACAAATAAATAAAATTGGAGTGTCTGTTTGTAATATTCAAATAACCGCTTTTTACTATGTGTATCTGACGTATACACGGTTTATATATACCAAAACAAATTTTTTTACAATTTTTGTCTGTCTGTCTGTTTGTTCCGGTTAATCTCTGAAATAGCTGCACCGATTTTGACGGGACTTTCACTGGCAAATAGCTATAAGGATAAACATAACAAGGAGTAACTTAGGCTATTTTTATTTTAGAAAAAAAATAGTTTTTGTTAAAAATGATAAGTTTCGAAAATTGTATATTCCAATTTAAGTTGACCTCAGATTTATATGAACAATCATATGAAACAGGGTTCAGCTTAGGCTGGACGTTATAGGTTGAATTTCCAATTTAAGTTGACCTCAGATTTATATCATTAATCATATGAAATAGAGTTTAGCTTAGGCTGTGCTTTATAAGTTCGAACGCACCTATTCCGGAGGCGCATGGCGTAACAGTTATCTTATCTTGTTTCGGGGTCGAGAAATATCTCGGACACTTCGACCCCATTGGGTCGAAGATCCCATTGGATCTTTTGTGTTCCCCTAGATAGCAATCACTCCTCTCCAATCTCATTGAAGATTTGCTTCATGAGCCTAACAATGAGATATGGAGATAGGAGTCTGTAGTCTTCCGATGTCGGATATCCTACCCCCAAAAGATTCATTGTACCATGTACCATGCGTTCTGTATGTTCCCCACACAACCTGCATATGGGTGTCGCGGTTAGACCCATCTTCATGAGCATGTTATTGGTTCCAAAGTGCCCAGTAAAGGCTCCAAGCAAGTAGCGTATTTGCCCCCTGCTCATGTTCCAGATTGATCCTCGTGCTTTGTAAGTGGATCCCAAAAATTTTTTGGAGTGTTCCAGACCGATTCTACTCAGCCAGTGTTGTTGTTGACTGCGGTCTGCAAAATCCCTGAATGTGGCTTTCACGAGGCTAGTCGAAATGCCTACACATGGTTCCGGACCCATAAAATCATTAGTTGAGCCCTCTCTTGCCAGTTCATCTGCCATTTAGTTGCCATGAATTCCTTCGTGTCCCGGGACCCACATTAATCTTACCCTGTAATGCGTTCCAAGCCTATTTAAGGTTTGAATGGCATCCAGGACAAGTCCAGAGTCAACTTTGAAGGAGGCGATGGCCTTGATTGCAGCTTGACTGTCACTGAGAATATATATATAGATTTGCCTTTGGTGCCTCTATCTATGTTCTCCTGAGCACAGGTTATTATGGCATATGTTTCAGCCTGGAATACACTTGCCATTTTTCCCAAGCTTTTACTACATTTGTAGTCTTTCGCGTATACTCCCGCCCCAGTACCTGATTCTATTTTGGATCCATCAGTGTACCATACCAGACTATTATGTTCCGGTGGATCTGGTCCCTTTGTCCATTCCAATCTTGTTGGAATTTGGACCCTGAAAAGCCTTTCAAATATAAACCTGGTTTGTATTTTATCGGATATCATATGTGTTATCCGATCCAGGTGTTCATTTCCATCGAATTTTGTATGGTTGGTTTTTGGCTTGGTGGCGTCCCATAGGCCAGCTACAGCAAGGCGATATAGTGCCCTCCTTGCCTCAAGTTCAACCATAATGTGCAGAGGAGGAATGGCGTAACAGTTACATTCGATAACACTGACTGTTTGCATATTTCATTTATTTATTTTTTAAGGTTTATAGGGTTTGTAATTCAAAATAAACCATAAGATTTATCCAAAAAATGCTGCCCAAAATCACTATTCAATACGGACGGAGTCGCGGGTACAGCAAGTTTAATATAAAAAAATTTAAGTTTTAAGAAACAACGATTTTTATAGGAGAAGTGAGGCAAGCGGTGTAGCGCACATACGTACGATAACTTTTCATAAATTTCGATTTACTTTCTTTCTGTTATTCGTGTTCAGTTCTTGTTAATAATTTTTAAACATTTATACTTTATTAATATAGGTCTCTATTATTAAACTGTACTAAATTACCCAAGTAAGTGTTTTTTTTTTATTATCAATTTTCTTTAAAATATACAATATAATTTATTTCAGACGCGTTTAAATGATCTTTGCCACGGTTGTTCAATTTATTAATGACGGTGTGTACATACGCAGCACCTCAGTTTTTTCGTTCTCCATTCCTTATTTCTTGGCTTATTTATTTTACCTCCAGACTTGGCCCATTAATCACCCATTTATCACTTCTTCCAACCCAAGCCTCTTTTGAAAACGGTTGTTTAGTGCTTCTGACAGTAATAGGAAAATATAACCTCTTTTGATTAAATATACTACATTCTGTGTTATACCTAACCATTGCTTTTGATAAAATCTAATTTCTGACATTTTCCACGAAACGAAAGAAGATATTGTTTTTATTAAACTCTTTATTTGGTTTAACGTTTGTTTTTATTCGTACGTTCGTGTATGAATTAAAAATATCACGTCACTTCTTTGGTTAATTTTGCTAATGTTTTATTAACAGATTATTGGATTTGTAAAAGCAGTTGAAATTCGTTCAAACCCCATTTTTACATCTGTATGAAATTATTTATACTCGTCATGGAAGCTATATTTTATTGCAGTATCTTACAAACATGGCAAATACAGCTCATGTGAATGATGCAGTTCATTGGTTCATTGGAGATTTAAGGGCAAGGATTGTTGCTGAATCAGGAATAGTATCTGACAGATTCCATCTTGGAAAGCTTATATTGCAAAGCTTAAAGGATGACAAAGACTTCGTAAATCAGGTAGGCGTAGGCAGTAATTTCTTTAGACCGTATTTTTCGACTGTAAGACGCAGCTCAGATTTACAGGAAGAATACTTTTATTGACATCATTCTTGTTTTTTACTACTTATGTTTAAAATTAATGGATGTTTGTGACGCCAGATCCATCGCTAATACACTGCCGTTCGCGTAAGGGAACTGGAATCTGGATCGCTTATACCAAAACACAACACAAAGTATTATGGCAGCATATTTAAAGACCAGGGGGGATTGCCATTCACTAGCTAGGTTGTCATCCACTCTACTACCTAGCTAGGTTGTTTTGTCGCCTTTTACGACAGGTCGCCTCAGATTGGAGAGATCAGTATTCTTACTCCGCCCCTGCACGAAGAGCAATAAAATACAGTTACATAATATTCAATAAAAAAAATTTCTCAGTACCTAATCATTATAATATATAGTTAAATAACAATTTTTCCTTAGACACAAACATCTTTTTAGATATACTATTATTTTTCTTTTTTAGCGTAAGGCAAAGTATTTATGTGAGGTTGTCGCCTTAAGTATTTAGTATATTTTGTAGATTGATGGAGCAACTGGCCGTTCCGAAACTAACGGTTCGATGTTGAAAAGAAGCGTCCAATGTGCGGCAGCTTTAAGAAATGTTGATCTTAAACATGGCGATGTCATGGTGTTAATGTCGCCAAACCATGTAGATCAGGGCGTTCCTTTTTATGCAGCCTTGTACCTTGGTTTGGTGATATCACCTGTGGATAGGTTTTTGGGAGTTAGTAAGTAAAGTACCTAGATTTGCTTTAATTATCACGCGAATTTTTTATAGTTTCTAGAAGATTCTAGACAAACAAATAAATTTTGATGCAGAATTTCTTATTCACCTTCTAAAACCTTACTAAATCGGAAATCTTAGTATTTCTCATTTATTCAAGATCTACATCAATTTTGTAAGTCCTCAGCCAATCGTCGCCCACTATCGGACGTTGGTCCCAATTTTGCGTCATAAATCCGTAGTTTGCATGTCCTATCCAATTCCAGTCAACGACCCGTCGATCCGGTCATCCATTACGTTTGCCGATACACAAGTTCCACTCTATGGCTGTTTTTCCTACATCTCCCATCAGTCTTAGGACATACAGATGCCCCTTCAGCCTGCATATTTTACGAACAAGATCGTTTACCTTAGTTATTTTGTGCATGTCCCCATTTTGGATCATGTTACTATATTATTTATGTATTGAAGAAGCATGCAGTAACAAAATAAATAAATTTATATTGTAGGTATTTATTATTTTAAAAATTCCAGATGAACTGATTGATACATACAAAAACACAAAACCAAAGATCATATTTTGTCAAGGTGAGAAAGTGAAGGCCAACCAAACTGCTATTAAAAAGCTGGGGCTGAATACCAAAATCATATGTTTCGATACCAGCGAAGAGACGGAATGTTTTGAAGATTTCATGAAACGTGGATGCCATACTGCCGTAGATGGATTTAAGTAAGATATTTGTTTAGTATAATACGCCACTCCGCCTGGACAAGCCGCGTATACACACTTAATAGTTAGTTTTTTTTTTTTAATTTATTTATCAAATTCACAGTTATTACATTGGCTTAATAAAATAATAGCACAAAAAACCACTAAGGTTTGTACAATGCCATCGAAACTTAAGTCTACGCACGTTCAAATGACTGAGTAAATTTAGATTACAATTTCTCTAAAAAGTATTTTTTAAGTGAGGCTTTAATATTTTTTTGGGTTATATTATCTCTTATATTTGTTGGTAAATCGTTTAATAGTCTTGGAACTAAGTAGGTAGTTGTGTGCTTGCCGTACATATTTTTCGCGCCGCTGGTAGCAAACCGATTTTCAGCAGCGGCCCGAGTATATACAGCGTGCTTCATTTTAGTTTGTATTTTTTTATTAAAAAGTTTTCCTTGAGTATCATTTTTTTAAATTGAATTTCTACAGGTAAAATCTTGCAGTGTTTAAAAAGACTGCTTTCATCATCTGCAAATTAATGTTTGATATTTAGGGAAACAATATTTTTTTAATATTTTATGTTGCAGTCTATGTATTTTATTCATGTAAGACTTAAAGGTGCGACCATAACTCGTTAATCCATACTGGATATATGATTCACCTAATACATTATAAAGCATTAATTTAGTTTTAAAGGGTAAACGTTTTTTTAATATTGTCATATTTGCTAAGAACTGTCTTAGTTTATTACATACATATTCTATATGACCTTCCCAGTTCAGTTTATTGTCGATAGTAAGGCCAAGATAAGTATGAGTATTGACTACTTCGATTTCTGGGCAATTACAAGTAGGGCGCGCTGTATGGATACAATCATGTACGTGTGCAACTATGTTTTTAAAAGTTTACTATCGCATGTGTGACACCAGCGACACCGCTAACACGCTGTCGTCTACGTTGGGAAAATAAAACTTGGGTCACTTATGCTAAAACACAAAACAAGGAAATTAGGGCCGTACATTTAGAAACAAGGGGTAGTTGTTATCCAGACAGGCCTGGAGCCTTACCACCTTGGGTTGTTTTGTCGCGTTTTACGACAGGCCGCTGGGGTCAGTATTTTTACTCCGCCGCTGCACGGAGTGAAAGGTAGGTTACACACTTGCCACGCTTTAGCTTGCAAATGAAAATTTTGAAACTTTGAACTTCCACATATTAGCGACGGCAGCGAAACATCATTAACCTATTTTCGGTTGCCGAATGATTTTTATTTTTTTATATTGAACCCGCATTGAACAGTGATATTAGATTACTAATCTTAAATACGCCACGTAATAAATTTTAAAGGTTGAAATTGCGCAAAGATAAAAATATAGAATTAACAAAGAATAAACATTATCTTTAATTGGTTTTATTCCACGTACACATGTTCAATAACACAATAAGATTACGCTTTGATGGAGCCTATAGTCTATCATTTTATTTATTTATGAATTAAGATACCTGTGCTAGGTTTACACAAATTGCTATAATTTTAATATAAATGGTATACGCATTGATGACTGCGTTATAGCGCCGAGGGTAGGGTGCTCTACACCATCCAGGCCCATCTTTGGACCCATCCAACATGGCCTACGCTGAGATCAGGAAAGATAAAAATGGTCCCTTTTGGCGATACATATACTTGTACAAAATAGCATAAAACGCGCGCATATAATTATTTCAACAATATCCTTTCCTCGTTCTACGTCACATTAAATATTTATGTACTACCTATACCCTATTACCTCAATGGACAGCAGCGTATTCGCGATTCTTCTAGCGTCGTAAACATCCATAGGCGACGGTAACTGTATACTATTAAGTGGGCCCTCAGCCCGTCTGCTGTTCCTCAATAATAAAAAATACTATTTAAATACCAATACTATCTAATAATTAGTCAGGTCATAAATTCTGTCACATGTTTAATGTAAAATAATTGTAACAAGTTTATTAATTATGTAACCATTCATATACCAAAATGAACTTAACAAAACATAGATTCTTATGACATTAAAGTTTATTCAAAATGACCTCCGTGATTTTGAATACAAGCCTTCAATCTGCGCGGCCAGTTGTCTATCGCAGCACGAACGAGGTCCATGTCAATATCGGCGGCTGCCTTAATCAAGGATGTCTTGAGTGACTCCAAATTGGGATGAGGCTTTGAGCACGCCTTTTCCTCCAAGTGTTGCCATATCTTGTAATCTAACGGATTCAAATCTGGACTGGAGGAGGGCCAGTCTTCGTGCCGGATGAAGTCGATTTCACGCGCCGCCAGCCAGTCTTGTGTGCTCTTCGCTCTATGAGCTGGCGCCGAATCTTGTTGGAATACCCAGTGCCTGTTATTGAACATGGTATGAGAAACAGGTTCCACAAGGTTCGTCAGGACTGTATTTTGATACACAACAGCATTCGTTTTTACACCTTTCTCACAAAAATGTACCTCTGTTAAGCCCCAATAAGAAACTCCCAACCATACCATGAGCGAGGATGGAAAATGACCTCGTTGGACACGCGGAATACGGTTGCTCGCTTCTTCACTACTGTGTGCGTACACCTTATCATTTTGTTTGTTGTAGCTCTCTTCTACGGTAAATATTTTTTCATCCGAAAAAAGAATTTCCCGATATTTTTTTCCCGCGTACCGCTTCAACAAAGCGCGGCATCTCTTCAGTCTCAGGTCCATTAGACGAGCATTCAAACGATGTCCTGTTTTTCTTCGATATGCCCGAAGCCCTAAGTCTTCATTTAACACCCTTTTCACCGTGGTTCTGCTTAACCCCATCTGAAGGGCCAACAGTTTCTGCTTACGTTTGGGATTTCTTTGAATTCGTGCCTTCACAGCTTTTATCACTGCTGGAGTCCTAACAGACCGAGGGCGACCACTTCTTGACCTGTCATCTACACTAGAGTCTTCATTGTATCGTTTGATGGTACGATAAACGAATCTTTTGGTAATATTCAAATTTTTCAGTATGTTAAAAATTTGAATTGGCGCGTAACCGCAACGATGCAACGCAATAACTGCAACACGGTCTTCTTTAAGCGTCCACTCCATATTTAAAAATGAGTAAAATTCTAAAAGTTATACATTTTTATTTTCATGAACAATTCGAAATTCGAATTCAATAAACTTTTTTGTGGCCAGCATTCTAAAAGAAAAGTTTTTACTGTGTGACAATACTTATGACCTGACTAGGTATATAAAATTCTCGTGTCACAGTTTTCGTTGCCATACTCCTCCGAAACGGCTTGACCGATTTTGATGAAATTTTTTGTGCTTATCCGGTATCTATGAGAATCGGCCAACATCTATTTTTCATCCCCCTAAATGTTAGGGGTGACCCACCCCCAAATTTTTTTTTTAATTTTTTGACATTTTATTATTTATATGGCAGAACAACGTTTGCCGGGTCAGCTAGTTTACTATATAAATTTTATTATAGGCCAACAGATTTCGATCCGGAGAATACGCTCGCTATTCTAATACCAACGAGTGGAACTACCGGGACACCCAAAAGCGCGGCTGTCACTCATAAAAATATTGCAATTTCAACGATATATATCTGGTAAGAATAAATAGAAAATAGAGGAATACTCTGGTATAGTAGTTTTTTTTATTTATGTTTGTATATTATATATTTGTATATTTTTATCCGTGCAGGGGCGGAGAAAGGATACTAACCTCTGTGGCCGGGGTCGGCCTGTCGTAAAAGGCGACAAAACAACCCACCCTAGCTACGTGGTAGGGCCTCAAGCCCGTCTGGATGGCGACCACCTGTGGTCTTAAGTATGCCGCCATAATAACCTTGTGTTGTGTTCCGGCATTAGTGACCCAAGTTCCTGTACCCTTATGAGACAGCAGCGTGTTCGCGATGCCACTGGCGTTGCAAACACCTATAGGCGACGGTAACTGCTAAATTCTAAGCGGGCTGTCAGCCTGTCTGCTGTCCTACGCAATAAAAAAAAATAGTAATAATAAACATACTGTGACAATTCACACAGCTCCATCTAGTTCTAAAGTAAGTAGCATAGCGCTTGTTTTGTATAATAGATAAATATACTACATAATATACTTTTATATGTAAACACGTAATATAAACAACCAAAGTTAAACTTGGGTACACAAACAAAATAAAAACTAAGATTAAATGTTGTCAAATAGCAATGGTACCTGGTCAACCTGGTAGCTCAGTAGTATTGCACACTGAGACCAATCTGAGTCTTGAGTAGAAAAAAAGCCATGGCATTGTGACGGTACCAAGTTAATACAACTATTCTTATACATAGGCGATACTACAATATTAAGGAAGACGTCGTTTATTGTTAACAAGTTTGTTAGTAGGCAGAAAGCTTTAGGGATGATGAAGGATCTACGTTACTGTCATCTAAATGGTAGTTCATTCATGCCTTTATGATAGAACTTTGGGGATTTAGGTTCGATTCTGGGGATCTAAGTTATGTCGTGGACCACCCAACGGTGATGCAGACGCCTCCCATTGTTATACTCAAGCCCAGTGGCGGCCTCTGATGGGGCTCGTAGAAGATCAGGGCCTCGGTCTAGTGCAAGGCTATTCATTTCTGTACCGGCTCAACAAGGCAACACAAGTTTCAACACGCATTTCTTTCTGCAGATCAGTCAAATCATGAGGCACCCATTTTTCATATTTTTTATCTTATTGATTTGATGCAAATGAGACAATATTGTAGGTAGGGTAACGTACGTTCATTAGCAGTCTCCTCTCCAAACGTAGCGTTCGTATTGCGAGCCGTTTCGAAATATTACGCATCTTTCAGGTCTAAGCTGAATAAAAAAAAATTGAAAGTCAAATGTTGCATATAGGCATCATCTGAAAAAAGTTTCACTCGAAAATCTCACACCATTAAGATTTTATGTCAATTCAAAATATCTAGTAAAATAGAACAGCAATTTCATTCTTTACCCCTATTATTTTACTGACAATAATACATATATTTGTTGATAGTTTATATTTTTTTATTGCTGTAAACAGCAGACAGGCTGACGGTCCGCTTAGAATTTAGCAGTTACCATCGCCTTTAGGTGTTTGTAATGCCAGTGGCATCGCGAACACGCTGCTGTCCTATAAGGGTACAGGAACTTGAGTCACTAATGCCGGAACACAACACAAGGTTATTATGGCGGCATACTTAAGACCAAAGGTGGTCGCCATCCAGACGGGTTAGAGGCCCTACCACGTATTTTCCTAGTTATGAAGTACTGGGTTATATTTTACTGGCAGAATAAAATAAGAAACGACAATTGCTTAGAGAGAGTACTAATTTTCTCTGAGTTATGTATTTAAAACCTGCGTACGTTGAAAACCTTTTTTAATTGCTCAGTAACAGCAGACAGGCTCACATACATACATACATATAATCACGCCTCTTTCCCGTAGGGGTAGGCAGAGACCACTTCTTTCCACTTGCTACGATCCTTACATACTTGTTTCGCTTCGTCCACTTTCATTATTCCCTTCATACATGCCCTTCGGTTTAAGGTACTCTTGACCTGGCCTTTTTAAGACGTCCCTGATCTGGTCTCGAAACGTCCACCTAGGTCTACCCCTTCTAACACTTCCATTCACACTCGCCTTATACACTTTTTTCGACAATCGTTCTTCATTCATTCTCTCGACATAGCCAAATCATCTCAGCATACCTTTCTCAATTTTTGTCACTACATCTTCTTTCAGAAGAATGAATTTTATGTCAATTCAAAATATCTATTACAATAGAACAGCAATTTCATACTTTAACCCCTATTATTGCTATTGTATAACAGGCGGTGAGTCGTGAGACTCACCTAATAGTAAGCAGTTAGCATAGCCTATGGATGTTTGCGGCATTCAACCGCGAATACACGGCTATCCGCATAGGGGTATTGGAGCCCGAGTCACTAATGTCGGAACACAAGGGTTTTTTATGGCGACATACCTATATACCAGAGGTGGTTGCCATCCAGACGGGCTTGGGGCCATCTAGCATAGGTTGTTTTGTCGCCTTTTACAACAGGCTGCAGGGGTCAGGGGTCCCTGCACGGAGAAAATAATAAAATATTCAGGATTTTTATACAGTCAGCATAAAAATGATTTTAGATTACGCAGAGCTTTGTTAATTAACTGAAATGTATTCCAGGTCTACATATACAACTTTTCCTTCGCCGTTCAAAGCATTTTTCTTAGTGTCACCTCTGCAATGGCTTACGGCGCTAGCTTGTTACATTTTTGGACCGATCCTTAAGTTCACACGGTTACAGTCGTCTTCATCCATGATTCGGGAACACGCTTATTATATAATTAATAAATATAAGGTAATACGAACATACCTTCATCATGGCATATAATAAGTAGATTATTATGGGTGGTGTTGAGTAGATAGTAGAATACCCTGTATTTCTTTGAGCATCGAAAAAATTATTTTGCTAGCGAAAGAAGACAACCATTCGGCTTTTTCATCATTCATTTCTTTAGTAATCATTTTATATGGCTGTGAACGTAGTATTACAGCGACAGAAGCAACTGCATGTCATGGATATGAAATGATACGGCTACACTTTAGTGTCATTTCATAGCCTGTTTTATAAATAGAACAGGCTTTTGTCCATTGACAGGAGAAGAATCTAAAGAAGAATTTTTGATTTTCAAATCAATTGAGTCTTTTATCTTATATTTAATAACCACCGTGGGGTTTTGTCTCATGTTATGTATAATATGAATTTATTTATAAAAGAAAAATATACGAGTAATATTAGTCGTCTAGTAGAACGTTGCAGTAAAAGACCAAATGGTCATCACATTAGGTGAATCTTCATAATATATATATTTATCATTTTAGCCAGATTATAGTATAATGAGTCCAACAATGCTAGCCACCCTACTAAAGGAGGCCGAGGCATGCGACTTCACTTGCTTCAAGCGCATGGAAATTGGGGGGAGTGCTGTATCGATTGATCTCTTGAAAGAATATAAGGTATTCAACTCAAAGTATATAAATTATTCTCAGTGCAGAGGCGGAGTAAGAATACTGCCCCTCAACCTGTCATAAAAGGTGGTAGTGCTCCAAGCCCGTTTGTATAGCAACCACCTGTAGTCTTTAAATATATCTTATATCTTTAAACGAGCAATTCTTGTATATATATATATATATATATATATATATATATATATATATATATATATATATATATATATGTGTGTGTGTGTATATATACCTAGTCAGGTCATAAGTATTGTCACACAGTAAAAACTTTTCTTTTAGAATGCTGGCCACAAAAAAGTTTATTGAATTCGAATTCCGAATTGTTCATGAAAATAAAAATGTATACTTTTAGAATTTTACTCATTTTTAAATATGGAGTGGACGCTTAAAGAAGACCGTGTTGCAGTTATTGCGTTGCATCGTTGCGGTTACGCGCTAATTCAAATTTTTAACATACTGAAAAATTTGAATATAACCAAAAGATTCGTTTATCGTACCATCAAACGATACAATGAAGACTCTAGTGTAGATGACAGGTCAAGAAGTGGTCGCCCTCGGTCTGTTAGGACTCCAGCAGTGATAAAAGCTGTGAAGGCACGAATTCAAAGAAATCCCAAACGTAAGCAGAAACTGTTGGCCCTTCAGATGGGGTTAAGCAGAACCACGGTGAAAAGGGTGTTAAATGAAGACTTAGGGCTTCGGGCATATCGAAGAAAAACAGGACATCGTTTGAATGCTCGTCTAATGGACCTGAGACTGAAGAGATGCCGCGCTTTGTTGAAGCGGTACGCGGGAAAAAAATATCGGGAAATTCTTTTTTCGGATGAAAAAATGTTTACCGTAGAAGAGAGCTACAACAAACAAAATGATAAGGTGTATGCACACAGTAGTGAAGAAGCGAGCAACCGTATTCCGCGTGTCCAACGAGGTCACTTTCCATCCTCGCTCATGGTATGGTTGGGAGTTTCTTATTGGGGCTTAACAGAGGTACATTTTTGTGAGAAAGGTGTAAAAACGAATGCTGTTGTGTATCAAAATACAGTCCTGACGAACCTTGTGGAACCTGTTTCTCATACCATGTTCAATAACAGGCACTGGGTATTCCAACAAGATTCGGCGCCAGCTCATAGAGCGAAGAGCACACAAGACTGGCTGGCGGCGCGTGAAATCGACTTCATCCGGCACGAAGACTGGCCCTCCTCCAGTCCAGATTTGAATCCGTTAGATTACAAGATATGGCAACACTTGGAGGAAAAGGCGTGCTCAAAGCCTCATCCCAATTTGGAGTCACTCAAGACATCCTTGATTAAGGCAGCCGCCGATATTGACATGGACCTCGTTCGTGCTGCGATAGACGACTGGCCACGCAGATTGAAGGCCTGTATTCAAAATCACGGAGGTCATTTTGAATAAACTTTAATGTCATAAGAATCTATGTTTTGTTAAGTTCATTTTGGTATATGAATGGTTACATAATGAATAAACTTGTTACAATTATTTTACATTAAACATGTGACAGAATTTATGACCTGACTAGGTATATATATATATATATATATATATATATATATATATATATATATATATATATATATATATATATATATATATATATAAAAACAGTTTTATTTAAAACTATTCATCCGAATGTTAATCGATTTACTTGAATTGATAAGGGTCAATAACACACTAATTTGGGACACACGACAGACGATTATGTGCAAAAACTACTAACTGACCCGACAGACGTAGTTCTGCTATACAAATTTAAAAAATTGGATAGGATATCCGTATAATCTGGTCTTGGTGAGCGTCTACATCGCGAAATGGCTGTGCTATATTTCAAGTAAATCGGGTGTATAGTTTTAGAGATTTCGTGATGAGTTGTATATCGCGTAATATAATCGCATGATTGTATGACGACAAAACATTTTTATTAAATATATTTTATTGAATTTCAGAAAATTTCTCCGAATACAGATATTGTTATTGGTTATGGTATGAGTGAATCAAATACACTAGTATTCAGGGACGAGTTTCCTGTAATCGGTTCGTGTGGGAAAAGAATTGGAGCCTTTTTATACAAAGTTAGTATTAAATATATTATTTCTAGAGAAGTAGATGGTCAGTTCCACTTTATCACAATTTCGTACCATGGGACTAGTCCCATGGTAAGAAATTGTGATACGACCATCTTCTACGACTAGTCGTAGAAGATTTTTTGGGGCATTTACATGCACTACGTGTAAACCTAAATCGCAGAGGTTTTCTTTACAAACATATATCTCACGAGCACGTAAACAGACTTTCTTGACATATTTGACATTATTTTTTTATCGTATATGATTAGCTTATAAGGTTTCCGCAAAACAGACTAATACAAACTAACTAAAATTACCCTATACGTACAGTATAATAACAAAATGTCTTCAATGGGGATTGAACCCACGGACAGGACCGTACAAGACCAAGACATCAAACCTTTTTGAATCCGGATTATGAAATATTTTTAGCAAATGGAAAGAATGATGAAAGCAATTAAGCTAAAATTAGGAATGAAGGAAATATGGCCAGTAACATCGCCGGCGTTATTTATTCATAGAAAACATTCATTACTATGCACATGATAGCACCTATGATGCATAAAACACTGGTAGTGTTATCCTCCCTTCTACGGTTTTGGAATAAGGTAGTTTAGAGAAGCCATGAATGGAGACGACAAAACCTTGTTCAATTCAACCCCTCCAAAACGCAACTTTGTATGTTCTATGCTAAGAAAACAGCATCTGCGCCACAGTTCCTAGAAACTCTTTTTACTGTCTCAATTTCTCAAAGAATATTGGGATCCATGGTGCCAACATAATGAATAATGTGCGCTGTAGGGAATAATAAAGGTATCATTAAATTTCCTCGATGCCGGCAGCGCGTTGACCGTGCCTCTGATGTTTCAGTGTTTCGCAGAGTGGATGATGACTACGACTATAAATACGATATAATCCATTTAAAGCGTTATAATTACCTTATAATATTGCTAACAATGGTCCTTCAAAGATTCGACGAGTCATCCCAAATGGCTAAACATGACTCGTGTTAAATAGTCAAACCCAATAAGGCCAAACATTTACCGTTCTAGTTATTCAGTGCTAGAGATTCCTGTCAAGTCAATTATTTATTTATTTATAATTATTTATTGTGGTCTCAGTCAATTTATATCAAAATTATTACATTACGAATAATCAAGGTGTTTTATACATTTAAGTGGTTTGATATAGCAATGTACATTTCAGTTGGTAAACGTGAATACACTTGTAGAAATAATCGAACCAAATATTCCTGGAGAACTTTGGATCAAAGGACCAGGAGTTTTCAAGGTAAAAAAATCTGGTTATTCTAAATATGTTAATAGATCTTATTAAGTTGAAAGATTATTTATTTTAACATAAATTTACTTATTTAAGTCAAAGATACAAGCCAACAGAAAAAAAGTTGAATTAAACTTTCCAGCAATGCAAGCAATTGTATTATATTTTTGTGTAGTGGCATTGACTTAAATAACTATGTCTACCCCCCATAAGATTTCTATAGGAAGTGTCCATAATATTATTATACACAACCATTTGGATATGAAAAAAGTGTCAGCGCGCAGGGTGCCATAATGCTTTCTGACGCGCAGAAACAAACGAGACTGTGAATTTCACAAAACTGTTTGGGTTTGTTACAACAAGATCTTAACCGATTTTTGGCTCGCTTCATAACTATGGACGAAACATGGCTTCACCATTATGATCTAGTAACAAAAAAACAGTCCATGACTTGGATGAGACGGTCATCTCCAACTCCGAAGAAATTTAAGTCTTTTGACTACATACGTCGAAAAATAAAATAATATTTAATGAAAGATAATTGCGTTATACTCATTATCACTTTTTATTGAACAACCCTAGTACAAAGTATGTAGATTTGAATTTTTTCAAGTTGGCAGACAATCTGTATAAAGTACCGGTCAAAATTTTATTCATGTATTGTTATTTACCATCATCACCTAGATTTTCATACTTGGACCTTGGCAAATCAGTGCCACAAGTATTGTCGCCGTTAAAAAAATCTATGTCTACAATCTGTGCACGTTACTGCAAAATTAACAAATTTCAGGGTTATTACAACAATCCGGTGGCTACTAAAGAAACGTTTTCGGATGACGGCTGGTTCAAAACTGGCGATTTGTTTTATAGAGACGAACATTGGAACTACTACTTCGTTGAACGAGTTAAATTGCTCCTCAAATATAGAAATCATCAGGTAAAACAAGCAAGTTTCTTGTTCAAGTTTCCGTGCAAAGGTGGAGTAAGAATACTGGCCAGGTATGATTGGCTTGCCGTAAAAGATGACAAAACACCCTAGTTACGTATGTAGCCCTACGGCTCCAAGCCCGTCTGGAAGGCAACTGGTCTCTAAGTAAGCCGCCATAATGGTATTGTGTTGTGTTCCGGCATACTTGACCCAGGCTCCAGGTCCCCTACGCGGGCGGCGTGTTAGCGGTGTCCGTGGCGTCGCAAACATCATGTTTATACTGAGATCAGTGCATTTGTGTAACCCACCAATTTCCTCGAGGGGAAATTGGTGGGTTAAGTTCCTGCCCAGATGTGATGTTATTTCAATGCTCTTAATAACTTTACACTCGATGTTGTTATTATAAATCCATATGTCACGTTCAAGACATATTGAAGGACATATAGACGCTATGTGATGACGACGCTACGAGTTATATGTTTCATTTGCTAAGTTCAGAATTTCTTCAAGCTGAGCTAGAATATTTGAAAGCGAACGGCCATAAATATTAAAAATAAATTAAAACGATCGAAGTCAAGTTGATAAGCGAACTTGGTTATTTTAGATATCACCAGTAGAATTAGAAACAGTGATCAGCAAACATCCTGGAGTGTTGGACGTCATCGTGATTGGTCGTCCGGATTTCGAGTGTGGTGATTTGCCACTGGCCTGTGTAATTAGATCACCAGGAAGTACTGTCACTGCGCAAGAGATTAAGGATTTAGTTAAAGGTTAGTCATGCACACTGTTACCGATTACATCACCAATAAAGCGGCCCATCACTACGTGTGTTCCGCCATCTTGTGGAACTATTATCATAAAAGAGTTCATGGAAAACAAATGTATCTAATAGATAATAAACAATGGTGACCCCGACGTGATTTGAAAAATGTTATAAGGCTCACACAAAATATTTCGAGCCTAATTATACAAATTTCTTCGATTGCGCAGAGGATACGCAGAAGACAAATCAGTCTGCTATATACAAAATATATGCCATATACAAATGGAAAACGAAGACTAACGACGACTATATAAGGGAGTATGATCACTCAAAAGGGAAGTACGCCCAAATTATTATACGTTTTATCCAAATTTCGGCATATTATTTACTTTCAATTTTCATGATTGCTTCTTCTGTGTCCTTTCACTATTGGAGTCAGATACTTAGTTTAGCAAGGCAAGTTTCTAAGGCTTACATACTTTAAGCCCTAGGTTGTCTTCTTGTAATTTACAAGCAACCTACCAAAATTTGCCTAAGCCCTTTTCTACATTTTATTTGACAAGTGAAACATTCTTGTGTTAAACAATAATACAAAAACACAATATAAATACTAATTTTCTTCATTGACGAACTATCTTTAATTTTCCAGCACATAACCAACCCAAGTGGATCCCATTGAAGTACTGGTGCTGTTAACTAACAATCTATGTGCTATCCCGCTTGCCTGCAAAGACTTGTCTTCGTTGCGTGCACATAGCTGATCTGGTTAGATTTTCATTTTATTTATACAAACTGTTCAATTCATTTCAAACTACAAAGAAATATTATTTAAATAATTTACAAGTTAGAATTAGTTACATCTTTTTTTTTAAATTACAATTCAAATCATAATGTCCGAAGATTTGAAAACATTGGTTCGCCAGCGTGGTACTATTAAGTCAAGGGTAACGTTATTTGAAAAATATATAGAAACTACTAAACTTATACCACAAAGCAGTTTCTCAAAGCAAGCTTTTAGTGAACTACAATTAAAATCCACTAGATTTCAAGGATTATTAAATGAATTTGATATAATACAAAATAAAATTGAAAATCTATGTGGTGATGACTTACATGAACAATTGTTAGAAAGAGAGAACATAGAAAATTCATTTATTAAATTAATATCAGCCTCGCAACAATTAATCGAGTCCCATCAACCATGTGTAGAAAATGATAATTTGTCCATAGGCTCGGGACATATAAAATCTGCATCTGCAACATCTTCACATTTAAATTGTAACATCAAATTACCCACGATTCAATTGCCCACATTTGATGGCAATTACTTAAAATGGATGGAATTTCGGGATACCTTTGATTCCTTAATAAACAAAAATGATTCCATTCCTGCAATAAATAAATTCCATTACTTACGTTCTTCTTTAGAGGGTGGAGCTTCGGTGGTAATAAAATCTATAGAATTTACATCGGATAATTATCAGGTAGCATGGGACCTTTTATGTGAGCGTTACAATAATGATAGAATTTTAATCAATAACCATATTAAATCTATGTTCAACTTTGAACCTATAACAAAGGAATCTTATAAATCTATTAGATACATGATTGATTATTACTCCAAAAATTTACGTGCCTTAAGCACACTTAAAGAGCCCACTCAGCATTGGGACACTTTAGTCATTTACATGATGTCGTCAAAACTAGACAGCACCACTAGTAGAAAATGGGAAGAAAGTAAAAGCAATTTTAAAACTTCACCTCATCTTGATGATTTTTTACATTTTTTACGTAATCGTGCTGACATTCTAGAAACCTTAACACACAGTACGCATAAAACAGATAGAAATGCAAACGGCAAAGATTTACGTCACAAATACGTTAAAACTTTAGTTACTGCCACAAATGACAGACCGCAAAACTCTACACATGAAAGGTCACGGAATGTTGTCAATTGTACGTTCTGTGAGCAAAATCATTTAAACCATCAGTGTGAGAAATTTAAAGAGTTGTCAGTAGAAAATAGACAAAACGAAGTTTTGAAGCACAAGCTATGTAAAAATTGCTTACGTCCTGGCCATCATCACTCTCGTTGTAGGCTAGGCCCATGTAACTTCTGTAGGAAAAAACATAATTCACTATTACATGTTCAAGAACATTATACTCAGCCCAAACCATCTATTGGTGTTGATAATATTTCTAGTAATCATACTACTACAGCTCCAGTATCATTAGTATCATCCACACCATGTCAAGTATTGCTTTGCACTGCTGAAGTAGAGGTTATAAATCCCATTAACAATAAAACCTGTCGTGCAAGGGCTTTATTAGATAGTGGCAGTCAATCATCTTTCTTGATAACAAATTTAAAACAAAAGTTAAATCTTAATACTCAGCAAAAAAATCTTGTATCAATATGTGGCATAAATGATTCTAAATCTAATAGCACAGAAACGTGCAATATACACATAAAATCTTGCATCAATTCCTACACAATAGATATAACATGCCTCGTCATACCTAAAATAACTTCAATGCTACCTAACGTTGAGGTTGATACATCGCAATTCAATATACCAAACACTATACAATTAGCAGATCCCAGCTTTTTCCAGCCCTCCGAAGTACAATTATTATTAGGGGCGGATATATTTTGGGATATTATCAAATCAAAGCAAATTAAATTAGGACGAAACAAACCCTTACTACAAGAATCTAAGTTAGGTTGGCTTGTGGCGGGCCCAACCAGCGGTAGTTTTAATCCTACCAGCAATTGTCATTTCTCACAAGAAATTCGAGACACATTAAAAGAATTTTGGAAAATTGAAGATATTCCATCACAACAAAAAATGCTTACTGATAATGAAGAATTTTGTGAAAATCATTTTGTTCAAACAACTAAGCGTTTGCCTTATGGGAGATTTTCAGTAATGCTGCCATTACGTGAGTCTCCTCAGCTTGTCTTAGGCGAATCGTTCAATATAGCTAGAAAACGTTTTTACAAATTAGAACAAAAATTAACAAAGGATAATATAAAGAGGGAATATGCTGAATTTATTCATGAATATGAACGTCTAGGACATCTCACTGAGATTCAAAAGCCACATTTTGGCTACTACATGCCGCACCATGCCGTACTACGGTTAAATAACGAGACGACTAAACTGCGAGTAGCCTTTGACGCGTCTTGTAAGACAAGTACAAATGTTTCTTATAATGACATACAGATAGTGGGTCCAGTGGTCCAGGATGACTTGATGTCCATATTATTACGTTTTCGACAACACACATACGTAGTTACAGGGGATATTGAAAAAATGTACCGTCAGATTATGGTCGACAAATCTCAGCGTCACCTACAATTAATATTATGGAGGGACGAAAAAACTGAGCCCCTTAAAATTTTACAATTGAATACAGTCACGTACGGTACCGCAGCGGCAGCATTCTTGAGTACAAGATGTTTAATCCATCTGGCTGATGAGTGCACGGATGAAATAATCGCTGATACAATTAGGCATGATTTTTACGTAGACGACCTTAATACGGGCTCTGATTCTAAAACTGCCCTCAGGTCTACAATCAAAGGTGTAATAGCCAAATTAAATGAAGCATGTTTTCCATTAAGGAAATTTCGTACAAACGCTACTGATATTTTTGACGATATATCCTCCACGAACGAAACACGAGACTTTTGTAAACAATCAACTGTGTTAGGTTTAAATTGGTCTCCTACAAATGATACTTTACAATTTATATCAGAATTTAAAAATATTTCAAAAATTACCAAACGAAGCATTTTGTCAAATTCATGTAAAATCTTTGATCCTTTAGGTATTTTATCTGCCTGTACAATATTTCATAAGATAATTTTACAAAAATTATGGCTTACAAAGCTAGACTGGGATGATGCTGTGCCTGACAACATCGCTACTTCGTGGTGTGAATTCATTAACGATTCAAAGCATTTTACCAAATTGGTAGTACCACGTCATGCAATTTGTCAATCGCCCGAAAATATTCAAATTCATTGCTTCACTGATGCATCAAAGGATGCTTACGCTGCATGTATTTATTTAAAATCATCTAATCAGCCAGGGAACGTTTCAGTTCATCTTTTATGTGCAAAATCTAAGGTTGCTCCTCTTAAGCCAGAAATGACTATTCCAAGACTAGAATTAATGGGAGCCTTATTAGGAGCTCGATTATATACAAAGGTAAAGCAAGCCCTAAGAATTACTGTTCAAAAATCTGTTTTTTGGACAGATTCAACCATTGTATTGGGCTGGTTAAAGACCCAACCAAAAACTTTAAAAACTTTTGTTTGTAATCGCATTAACGAAGTTAGACAAATGACAGATAAAAATGCTTGGCGGCATGTGCCGACAAATTTAAATCCAGCTGATTTAGCCTCCAGAGGGGTTAAGCCTTCTCATATAATTAATAATGAATTATGGTGGAAAGGACCCTGTTTTTTACAAAACCCAGAATCTGAGTGGCCTACCACCAAAACAGGTGAGGTTTCTTTACCAGAAGCTATCACTCGTAGTCTTAACGTGTATTGTAATACAAATTCTGTGCCATTATACAAGTTTTCTAAATTACACATTCTACAACGTGTATTTGCGTACGTTCTGCGTTTTATAAATAATTGTAGAAAGAACAATATCAAATCTTATGATGCCTTAAGTGTTAATGAATTAACAAACAGTTTAACTATATTAGCTAAGATTGCACAAAAAGAATCATATGAAAATGATATAGCTTCTCTTAAAACTAATAATGTTCTACATCGTAAATCCAAATTAATTAGCCTTAATCCATTTTTTGATCATCAAGGTATAGTTCGTGTAGGCGGACGCATTAATAATGCGCCACATTGCTCTTATGATCAAAAACATCCCATTTTGATAGACGGTAAACATATATTGTCCAAACTTATTTTTGAAGCAGAGCATCAGCGTCTGCTGCACTGTGGTCCTCAACTTCTATTAAATACCGTGCGCCAACGCTTTTGGGTTACTGGCGGTCGAGCGCTTGCCTCAAGCACCGTAAATAGATGCTTAAGATGTCAGCGTTTCAAACCTAAATTAAAACAACCTTTAATGGGTGAATTACCCGCTGATCGCGTTACACCAGCTCTACCCTTTATAACATGTGGAACAGATTTTGCAGGTCCTTTTCAAATTTTAAATAAAAAGGGGCGCGGGGCCAAAACGTCAAAATGCTATTTGTGCGTCTTTGTTTGCTTTTCGACAAAGGCTGTACATCTTGAAGTAGTGAGTGACCTCAGTACTAATGGCTTTATTATGTGTTTACGGAGGTTTATCGCTCGTCGTGGAAAGCCACATAGTATATATTGTGACAATGGCAAAAACTTTGTAGGTGCCCGAAATGAATTGAACAAAATGTTTAAAACTTGTAAACGACAGATCACTGAATTTGCGTGTACCGAAGGTATAGTCTTTAATTTTTCACCAGCATACGCCCCAAACTTTGGTGGAATCTGGGAGGCTTGTGTAAAATCTGCAAAGCATCACTTAAAACGAATTGCTGGTAACAGTAGTTTGACATTCGAAGAATTAACCACGCTTTTCACACAAATAGAAGCAGTTATGAATTCGCGTCCTTTAACACCACTTTCGGCTAATCCTTCCGATTTGAATCCACTTACACCAGGGCACTTTCTAATTGGGCGTTCATTAACATCTTTACCATCACCTGTTATCGCAAAGGTCACGGTTAATAGATACGAGCTCATACAACGTCTCAAACAGCACTTTTGGTCACGGTGGACAAAGGATTACCTCAACAACTTGCAACAACGTGTAAAATGGAAAGTCAATCAAGCCAAACTTAAACTGGATGACATTGTCTTAGTTATAGACGAACAACTACCACCTATGAAATGGAGACTGGGGCGAGTTATTAAATTATATCCCGGCAAAGACGGAATTACAAGAGTTGTGGATTTGCAAACTCAAAATGGAGTGATAAAGAGAGCTGTTTCCAAGTTATCACCATTAGAAGGCATCAATTAGAATCCAATCCGTCTTGAAAGTTACCCTTTCAAGGGGGGGGAATATGTTACCGATTACATCACCAATAAAGCGGCCCATCACTACGTGTGTTCCGCCATCTTGTGGAACTATTATCTTATAAGAGTTCATGGAAAACAAATGTATCTAATAGATAATAAACAGATTAAGGATTTAGTTAAAGGTTAGTCATGCACACTTAAGGCGATTGCTAATAACCGACGAGGCCACAACGCATTATGTACTTTTTTTTACTTCAACAAAAAACTTGGAAATTAAAATCTTCCAAGTGGGAAAACCCTTTCATTTTTGTTTTACTGTGAATACCTCAACTGTATTGTGCGCTATGTTTATTTTGTACTTTCCGCAAAATAATTGTAACTTATAACATTAAAAAAATAATCAAGTGAGTGCTCCGTCAAGTTTAGGAAGAGAGGTTTTTATCCGTGCAGGGGTGGAGAAAGAATACTAACCTCTTCGGCTGGGCTCGGCCTGTCGTAAAAGGCGACATAACAACCCACTCTAGCTACCTGGTAGGGCCTCAAACCCGTCTGGATGGCAACCACCTTTGGCCTTAAGTATGCCGCCATAATGACTGTGTTGTGTTCCGGAATTAGTGATCCAAGTTCCTGTACCCTTATGGTACAGCAGCGTGTTCGCGATACCATTGGCGTTGCAAACACCCATAGGCGACGGTAACTGCTAAATTCTAAGCGGGGCGTCAGCCTGTTTGCTTTCCTACAGGAATAAAAGAAAGGTACAGAAAAAAAGTTACGGCGTGAGATATAGGGACGGGTCTTCAAATATTTCACTACGTAATACGTGAATGGCACTTGAGTCTGAACTAATATGCCGAAAGGTAAGGCACTCTTATTTTGCTTCCTGAACTAGCAAAATGCATACTATTATCACATTTTTTTTCAGAGATGGGAAAACCTACTTTTACATGGAACCGCTACGCTCTGGTGCAGAAAAATAATCGCTAGAACCTATACGAATAAACTACGATAAACAAAACGCTTTATTGCGTATACTCTTTAATATAGTTATTTTTTTACAGAGTCGTTGACAGACACGAAACAACTGAGAGGGGGTGTTGTATTCCTGAACGAACTACCTACAACCGCGTCAACGAAGATAGATAGGAGGAAACTTAAAGATATAATTCCTGAGATGAATATTGAATAATATCTATAGGTCTTCGTCCTTTATAAATATTCAAAAATAAAATATTTTACTTATAAAATCAATTTTATTATTATGTTATTGCACATTTTTATTTCATTTTAGCTAAAAGGAGTTCCAACGTCCGAGGAACGAGATGTTAGAACATTACTTGATTTCTTCAAACTATCTCATAAACATTTTTCATGTATAGAAGACCGCGACAAAATATGACAGAAAAATAGAAAAATGAAACGACATAAAAATATTGTGGTATTACTAACACATTATGCAATAGACAAAATATTGAACGCCCTTTTCTACCTAGTAAATGAGCTAGTAGTAGACTGTATTAACTGTTAAATCGGTGACCAACTAGAAAGGCAACAACTCCAACAACCTTACGATTTCCGTCTGAATCGGTTCTGGTGCAGCTTTGAGTGGAATCGCGAACTGCGCTAACTTTACTTTTCACATGTGAGGATTAAGTCCTCGGCACGGCCAATAATAATCGAAAAACACTGAGGCACACATTGTAAATTGATTGTGCATTGACACATAATGATAGTCCTCCATATGGCATCAACCGTCACCTTGAGGGTAGTCGAAAAATAAGCGGAGCAATAATTTTACCTACCTACCTTGTCTATGCAAGGTTTTTTTTATATTATTATCATAAAATTTCATGAAACACCATGGGCATTGGAGCACCGTGTCAAATAGAAAAAGTCCTGACGCAAGTATTTTATTACAAAAGCAAAATTTTGAATACAATCGGGTTTATATAATATAAACAAATTCAGCTCATTTTGTATTTTAGTATTGACTTTAATACTAAATTTTTTTTTTTGAGGAAATTATCATATCTTACACACAAGTGCGTAAGTACCATACCACAACATCTATGCTACTTACTTCGAAACTAGATGGCGCTGTGTGAAACATTCTAATAATATTTATTTACTAAAAATACCTGCTGTCCTACAGCCGTATTTTTAAGTCAGGACGCGCCTCTTCTACAGTTTGCCTCTAACTGCGCTTAGGAGTGAGGATTTAGACTCCCGGCGCACTACTGCACGCGGAATAGCATGTGCCCTCTCCCTTGCGGTGTAAGTGCCGTGCGGCGGAACCTCCTCCGAGGGCTATGTACGCCAGGGGTCTTTGTTGACAGAAGGGAAAATGGATCCTCAGCTCTCGCGACTCTTAAGTCTTGATAGAACCTTTATACATCGCTTAAAATATTATAAGCCAATAACTACAAGTAATAAAAAACATAAGAAAATACTCAATTTATTTAAAATTTAAACAAGACCAATAAAATGGACACAACAATCAATATACGTCAATAAATGAACACATCGTCAAAATTTCATAAACCATGTCAAATCTTAATAACAGTGCTGTAGTTAGAGAGATTCACAGATCCTCGTAAAGCCTTTTTCTGGAGATTCTGAAAAATAAATTTATTTATTTAAATTTATTTCACATTCTTTTTTTTTTAAAGCTGAGGAACAGCAGACAAGCTGGCGGCCATCTTGATACTTAGCACTGTTCGCGATGCTAAGAGCACCGCGAACACGCTGCTGCCTAATAGGGGTACAGAAACCTGGGTCACTAATGCCGGAATACAACACAAGATTATTATGGACAGACGGGCTTGGGGTCCTACCACCTAGCTAGGGCTGTTCTGTCGCCTTTTACGACAGGCCGGCAGGAGAGCATTCATTGGTAAGTTACGTGGTAACCGAGTGGCTTACGTGCTCGATTCCCATGGAGTTATGCTCCTCCTGAGCAGTTTTACTCGTCTATAATAAGAACCCTTAGACGTCCCATTACTGGGCTCGGGCATCCCTCTAGAGGGAACGGACAGTATACCCACCACGCTTATCCAAGGCGGGTTGGCGGGTATCTTATTTTGTTTCGGGGCCGAGAAATATCTCGGACACTTCGACCCAATGGGATCTTTTGTGTTCCCCTAGATAGCAATCACTCCTCTCCAATCTCATTGAAGATTTGCTTCATGAGCCTAACAATAAGATATGGAGATAGGAGCCTGTAGTCTTTCGGTGTCGGATATCCTACCCCCAAAAGATTCATTCGCCTCCTGGCCAATGCATCGCATGTACACAGTAGGTGTTCCATGCGTTCTGTATGTCCCCCACACAACCTGCATATGGGTGTCGCGGTTAGACCCATCTTCATGAGCATGTTATTGGTTCCAAAGTGCCCAGTAAAGGCCCCAAGCAAGTAGCGTATTTGCCCCCTGCTCATGTTCCAGATGGATCCTCGTGCTTTGTATGTGGGTTGGCGGGTAACACATACCGATAATCTCAGCATGCAGGTTTCCTCACAATATACATTATGCTATAATATGCAGATTAGGCGTGAAAAACTGCCAAAGTAGTGCATGCTATCATGGGATTAGAGCCCGGGACATTTACAATGGTCTCGGAGTTTAATACCACTGTGCTATCAGGTACCTTTGCTTGTCTATTATATCATGATTGTCACTTCCTAATTGTGAAGGAAATGATGGCGAGTAAATCTGCATACAGTAATCGCGTTCCGCTTTCATTTAAATGCATGTTGTACTATAGTTTTGGCTTGCTTTTTACAACCGGCCGCCAGCCTGACGTTAACCCTTTTCTATACTATATATATATATATATATATATATATATATATATATATATATATATATATATATATATATATATATATATATATATATATATATATATATATATATATATATATATATATATATATACATAAAATATTTTTATTGTTCAAATACAGCAAACTGGACAAGCGTGACAAATATACTGTCCTTTCATTCAGTTAAGGTAAGGTATTATAGCCATGGCCCCAGAAATATATAATAAAATCCCAAAAAATATAAAATTGCTAACTATAAATGTAAAATATAAATATATTATTATAATGTAAAAGATTATTTAAACGACAGAGCAGAACGCAAGAAACTATAAGATAATTTGTAAATATATTATACATGTAAAAATATTAGAATCGGATTCAATGAGACAATAAAAATTCTAATTGACATTATCTATACAAATAAATTAAATTGGAGTGTCTGTTTGTAATATTAAAATAACCGCTTTTTACTAAGTGCATTCGGACGTATACATGGTATGTACATATAGTACCAAAACAACATTTTTTACAATTTTTGTCTGTCTATCTGTCTGTTTGTTCCGGCTAAGCTCTGAAATAGCTGCACCGATTTTAACGGGACTTTCACTGGCAGATAGCTGATGTAACAAGGAGTAACTAAGCTATTTTTATTGAATAGTTTTTGTTAAAAATGATAAGTTCAAAGTCAGAATCTCAATGTATAATTTAAAAAAAAAGTGTGATTATTGTACCTACTGTGAACTTGTAACACAACATGTTAAAGCATTTAAATATATATTCTATATTTCCTTCTAGGTTATAATTCTTTTAGAGTAAACCGGAAGGCAAGCTGTAATTTTGAGTCTATGCATAAAAACTGAATAGACAGCGTACTTTAAATTTGGCTCGAAATGAATTGAGCGTAAGGTTAGTAAACAAAGAAAAAACAAAATAGCACCAAGTCTTAATTGACTCACCTTTTTAAAAATATTGGCCATCAGAAGGTTAGTTCTCTTAATATTCTCCTTTTTCCTATCTTCTTTCTTTTGAACAACTTCTGGCAGTGACTTGTAAATCTTCTCGGAACGCTTCTTCATTTCCCTTTCGCTTATTATTTTTGTTTCTGAAATATTTACATAAACAGTATTTTATGACCTTAATTTACCTCTTCTACTTTCGACATTCTTCCACAATACGTCTGTGCTATAGGGGTTAGTATTGTTTCTCAGTACAGGGACGCAGTAAGAATACTTACCCCTGTGGCCGGGGTCGGCCTGCCGTAAAAGGCGACAGAACAACCCTAGCTACGTCGTAGGGCCCCAAGCCCGCCTGAATGGCAACCACCATTGGTTTATAAGTATGCCGCCATAATAACCTTGTGTTGTATTCCGGTATTAGTGACCTAGGTTCCTGTGCTCCTATGGAACAGCAGCGTGTTCGCGTTCGCGGTGTCTCCACCATCGCAAACATCTATAGGTGACGGTAACTGCTTACTATTAAGTGGGCCGTTAGCCAGAACAAAGAAGAAGTAGTACTCAAAGAACCAGCATTATACAAACCAAACTTTATGTGTTTACTAATCATTTTTAAGCTGAAAAATATTATATTAGTGATGTAAAAAATAATAATAAGATTATCACAAAAATAATAACTATATATAATATACCTAGTCAGGTCATAAATTCTGTCACATGTTTAATGTAAAATAATTGTAACAAGTTTATTCATTATGTAACCATTCATATACCAAAATGAACTTAACAAAACATAGATTCTTATGACATTAAAGTTTATTCAAAATGACCTCCGTGATTTTGAATACAGGCCTTCAATCTGCGCGGCCAGTCGTCTATCGCAGCACGAACGAGGTCCATGTCAATATCGGCGGCTGCCTTAATCAAGGATGTCTTGAGTGACTCCAAATTGGGATGAGGCTTTGAGCACGCCTTTTCCTCCAAGTGTTGCCATATCTTGTAATCTAACGGATTCAAATCTGGACTGGAGGAGGGCCAGTCTTCGTGCCGGGTGAAGTCGATTTCACGCGCCGCCAGCCAGTCTTGTGTGCTCTTCGCTCTATGAGCTGGCGCCGAATCTTGTTGGAATACCCAGTGCCTGTTATTGAACATGGTATGAGAAACAGGTTCCACAATGTTCGTCAGGACTGTATTTTGATACACAACAGCATTCGTTTTTACACCTTTCTCACAAAAATGTACCTCTGTTAAGCCCCAATAAGAAACTCCCAACCATACCATGAGCGAGGATGGAAAATGACCTCGTTGGACACGCGGAATACGGTTGATCGCTTCTTCACTACTGTGTGCGTACACCTTATCATTTTGTTTGTTGTAGCTCTCTTCTACGGTAAACATTTTTTCATCCGAAAAAAGAATTTCCCGATATTTTTTTCCCGCGTACCGCTTCAACAAAGCGCGGCATCTCTTCAGTCTCAGGTCCATTAGACGAGCATTCAAACGATGTCCTGTTTTTTTCGATATGCCCGAAGCCCTAAGTCTTCATTTAACACCCTTTTCACCGTGGTTCTGCTTAACCCCATCTGAAGGGCCAACAGTTTCTGCTTACGTTTGGGATTTCTTTGAATTCGTGCCTTCACACCTTTTATCACTGCTGGAGTCCTAACAGACCGAGGGCGACCACTTCTTGACCTGTCATCTACACTAGAGTCTTCATTGTATCGTTTGATGGTACGATAAACGAATCTTTTGGTTATATTCAAATTTTTCAGTATGTTAAAAATTTGAATTGGCGCGTAACTGCAACGATGCAACACAATAACTGCAACACGGTCTTCTTTAAGCGTCCACTCCATATTTAAAAATGAGTAAAATTCTAAAAGTTCTTCATTTTTATTTTCATGAACAATTCGAAATTCGAATTCAATAAACTTTTTTGTGGCCAGCATTCTAAAAGAAAAGTTTTTACTGTGTGACAATACTTATGACCTGACTAGGTATAATTCAATATTTTAAAACGAATCCAATACCAGAAAGTCTGCGTTTTTTTACTTATTAACCGACGAAAAAAACAAGGAGGTTCTGAAGTCGACGCGTAAATTTATTTATTTTCTTTTTTATGTATGACCACGCATATGGACAGCCTTTTCGCTACAGAGCAACCTCCTCTTTTTTTAATGTTGTACTAATACAAACTAATTTCGTTGGTGAATCGTAAAGAATTTCATTCATTCATTCGTTCACTCTTCTAAGCATAGAGTACTATAGAGTATTACTGTATATTTGATTAATACTTACGTTTGTGATTAGATTGATCAATACCGATCTCTTTAGCAAGGTGACGCAACTCGACAAGGGTGAAGACATTCAAAGGCGAGGTGCCGTCCACGAACATTGACAGCAGGTCGCGGTGGGCAGCGCGCTCATTGGCTCTAACATATGAAAAATAACATATTTCATATACGTAACACAATAGTAGGTAATCCTCCTATATTATATTTTTTTCTAGCGCATATACAAAAATACTTATTTAGAACGGGTATTCTTATTTTTTTTTTATTACTGTGGGACAACAGACTGGCTGACGGCTCACTTGATAGTAAGCAGTCACCAACGTCTAAGAATATTTTCAAGCCAGGGACTCCCCCCCCCCCCCCCTAACATACCCATCTGCGTTGGTGAACTAGGACCTGGGTCAATTATGTCGGGACCACAACAAAAAGTTGCTAAGGCGGCTTATTTAGAGACCATGGGTGATTACCATCCAGAGGGGCTTGGAGCCCTACTACCTAGCTAGGGTTCTTTTGCCGTTTTTTATGACAGGCCGCCCCCGGCCGCCGAGGTCAGTATTCATATTTCACCTTTGCACGGAGAAAATATCTATATTTAATGACGAATGATTTTACGATAGATCTGTACCCCTGTAATAATATAATATTTATATATTATCGTATAGTTAACGTTAAGTTAGCATCTTGTTAAATTTTGAATGAAACTTTAACAGCCCATGGTGTGCGTATCAAAACATTTGACGCCCGAATATCGTATAGTTATCCAATAGTTTAGCTACACGAATGTTCTTCTGAAATCGTCAGCTAGATTATTTATTGACGTACGCTATCTTATAGTTTACTCGACACGATTACGTGACGAACGCGTTTCTGATTCGTGATAAGGGTACTGATCGAGCTAAATGGAGTACTTTTTACTAGTTTCAAACGAAGTGTCTAGACCAGTGGTGAGCAACCCGCGAGCCGCATGCGGCATTTGCCTCCTCGGCTACGGCTCTTCCGTGACGTTTTTAGTCTAGGCCCGGAATATTACATATCATCTATAATTATTTCCGTATTTCATAATAAAGCAAAGCATATGTTAAAAAATGGCTCTTAGAATAAATTTCAATTGTGTGTTATGTATATATGGTTCTTTTAGATGACAAGGTTCTTGACCACTGATCTAGATTACTAATGAAATTCAACTCAACGTCGCCATAATGAATTAGCGTGTAACTGACAAAGTTACTTGTTATATTATAAACTCACCAAGTCTTGTTACTTCATTGTGGACCGTTTGTATATGTGTATCAATGCAGGAATTGCATGGCATTGGGATACCTAGAGGTTAGTATGGGAGTAGTTATAATTATTAAAATGTTCCCAAAGTAAAAAAATAAATGCGTGCGTATAAAGAACACATGTCAGAAGTGAAACTTCTTTGGCAAACTAATTTAGTGAACTCTAGACGGCCATGAATCGGTGCCTTATAGATTTCTATAATCCAAGTTCAATAAATGGAATGCGCTTCGAACGGAAATATTTGAATAAAAGAGAAAATATTTAATTGTTTGTTTGCATTGAATAGGCTCCGAAACTACTGAACCGATTTGAAAAATTCTTTCACTGTTGGGAAGCTACATTTTCCCCGGGTGACATAGGCTATATTAAATTTCAATGGCCGTCGTTCCATAGCACAGGCTATAAGCTGGCCTATTTAGAGACGACGACTATTGCAGTTGAAGAATATTGTTATTGTGAAATTTAATAAAGATTATTATTATTATAAAGATTATTATATTTTCAATAAAATTAGGGATCCTTACTAAATCCTTACTAAACTCCAATAATGTAACCCAAGGTGTAAAAAAACTACCTATAATATTCTTTACATCGCGTGTGCTGCGAAAACTATTCATGATAAAATATTTAATGTACTACGACTTTACAGAACACATCATTATTTGCAAAAAATATCGCGACAGCATACGTCTAACTATTATAAATAACTATAATAGTCAGACATATATGCCACAATACGCGTTCTTTTATTTTAAAAATTTAATTGAAATGCCGCCGCTAGAATAGGCTTTTTATTTGTATCTTGGTATCCTTAATCCTTATCAAAATAAATTAGTTCATATACAAGACTGCTTCAATACCTTTATATAACTTTTTGAATTATTCAATTCGGACATTCCATTCGAAAGATATCACGAATTTAAAAATGTAAGTATTAGAAAAAACGTTTCACATCTTCGTGACGCTAATTTGCGTTTCATCCGTTAAAATGTTACCCTCATGCGCCCAAAGAAGTTTCACTTCAAAATGCCATATATTAGGGTTGTCTGGAAGAGTTTGCTTTTAGCGATAAGGCCGCCCATTTTTCTATAGTAAGCTTTTGTTTTGTTTTTATTTTTTATATTGTGTTTTTGGTAGAACAATAATTTTGAGTTGGAGTTTTCATTCATTCATATATAACTATAGATATAAAGTGCTATAATGATTCTTATTCACTGAAAATGCCCACTGAACTAAAATCGTTTATAAAGTATGGCGTCATTATCTCCAACTATTTTTTTTTTTTTTGGTCTCGGGGAAAAACCTCTCTTGACGGGTTCCCCCGGCCCGGGGGGACCGAGGGATATGTGGGACTCCGGGATTTTTCCGACTACCCACTAAAAAACCCCGCTGTTCTCCTATCGCCTACGCCCGGGCCCACGGATATATGGCCTGCCGATCTCGTGGCCCGGGCCGGCGCCGGCCCGCCCTTTGTCTTGAGGCGGGCCCCTTCTAAAGTGTTGGCGCCAGGGGGTCAGGGTTTCGTCCCCCCGGCGCTCTCCTAACAACTCTAGGAGTTGAGGGGGCCGCGGAACAGCACGCAGCCCTCACCCTCGCGGCAATAGTGCGGGCGGTGGGTCCTCCCCCGAGGGGCCGCCCGCGGCCGCTTTTTACGGCGGCCGGAGGTCGTTACTGGCCCTCCGGCGCCGCCGGCGTGGCCTGCGTTGGCGGGAGGGGAGTGTGGTGGTCGACTCCCGCTCCCGCTCCGCCGCCTCCTTTGCGGACATGACTGCCTCGCAGAAGGAGGCGACGGCCGTCCATCCAGGATCGCCCCCGACCATGGACAGAACCAAGGCCGGGAGCGACAGGTCCACGCCGATTTGGGCGACGAGGGCGCGGCGCTCCTCGCGCCACGCAGGGCACACGGCGACAGTGTGGTTCACCGTGTCCTCCTCGTCGCCCGCGCCACAGTGGTGGCACCCTGACGTCATCTCCCGCCCTATGCGACACAGGTACCTCCCGAAGCAACCGTGCCCCGAGAGGACCTGCGTCAGGCGGAAGGTCAGGGCGCCGTGGCGCCTTTCCAACCATTCAGCCAGGACGGGCCTCACCGCTTCGATGGTGGCGAGGCCCGCGCTGGGGTGCGCGAGGCGCTCCTTCCACTCCACCATGAGCACCTCGTCGCGCAGCTCCGCGCGCTTCACCTCAGTTTCACGAGGCGTGGGGCGAGAGCCACGCTCGGCCGCGCCCCGGCGCCACTGGTACAACAGCGCCAGGACCCGGGCCTCGAGGTCCCATGGTGGGGATCCGGCCAGCAGGGAGGCCGCTTCGAAGGACACCGTGCGGTATCCTCTTATCGCCCTGACGGCCAGGACGCGCTGCGACCTGCGAAGCAGCGCCGTCGTTTTGGCCGTCAGGCGATCCGCCCAGATCGGGGCCCCGTAAAGGGCCATCGACCGCACGGTTCCCTCAAAGAGCCTGCGGCACACTGCGCCCGGCCCGCCGATATTCGGCAGCAGACGGGAGAGTCCCGCCGCCGCCCGAACTAGCCTCGGCGCCAGGCGCTCGAAGTGTGCCGCGAAGTCCCATCGCCCGTCGAGCACCAGTCCAAGATAATTCATGGACGGCCCGACGGCGATGTGGACGCCTCCTACCGTTATGCGCAGGCCCGGTGGCGGCCTCTGACGGGGCCCGTAAAATATCACGGCCTCCGTCTTGTTCAAGGCCACCTCCAGGCCTAGTCGCCGGATTCTTGCCACTGTGTGCGCCACCCCAGCCGTGCCCAGAAGGCACGCCTGGCGGGGGTTCCTCCCGCGCGCTGTGACGAGCGTGTCGTCGGCGTAACAGATGACGCCGACGCCGGGGAGGAGTGCCCCCCTCAGGACCCAGTCGTATGCGATGTTCCACAGCAGGGGGCCCAGGACCGACCCCTGTGGAACACCGCACACGACGTCTCGCCGACTTTGCCCACCCTGGACCGGATAGACGACGGCACGATCACTCAAATATGCCCCAACTATGCGACGGAGGTAGGGAGGCACCCGATGGTACTTGAGCGCCTCCCGCACGCAGCTCCACGGCAGGGTGTTGAAGGCATTGGCGATGTCGAGTGACACCGCCAATAGCACCCCACCTCGAGCCACTGCGTCCCCCGCCTGGCTCCTCAGACGCGTGATCGCGTCAATAGTGGAGCGCCCCTGGCGGAATCCGAACTGTTCGTCTGCCAGGTTCAGCCCCTCTGTCTCTAGGTGCCGGACGAGGCGGTCTGCGAGGATCCTTTCGAAGATCTTCCCCACCTCGTCCAGCAGCACAATGGGCCGATAGGCAGACGGTGAGTCCGCCGGGCGCCCCTCCTTCGCGATAAGGACCAGCCTCCCCGTCTTCCATCTGAGGGGAAACCGGCCCGATCGCAGACACGCGTCGAAGAGCCTCAATAGTCGGGGCTCCAGGACGTCGTGGGACAGAACCCACGCACGCCCCGGTATGCCGTCGAGGCCGGGGGCCGTGTTCTTGGCCTTCAGCCGCAACATCGCTGCCCCCAGCTCTGCCCGGTCCACGTCGGGCACGGGGTCGTCGTCCGCGCTAGGGTCCCTCTCATCCCAATGAGGCGGGACCATGGCAGGAGGCGAGTGCTCAGCCCTCGTGAGGAACAGAGCGCCGACAAAACCATCCACCTGGCGCGGGGGGAGACTCTCGGTCAGCGGGGGCGCCCATGGGCGGAGCTTGCCCCGCACCGTTTTGTAGGGTCGCCCCCAAGGATCTTGATCTAAGCTGGCCAAGAGCTCCTCCCACGCCGCCGCCTTCGCCTCGCGTATAGCGAGATGGAGGTCGTTTCTGGCGCTCCGGTACTCCCCGTAGAGCTGAGCCTCCGCGGCCGCTCTGTCCGCATCGCGGCGACTCCGTCTTCGGAGCCTGGTGTACCGGCGGTGGGCGTAGTTGCACGCCCTGCGGAGCCGCTCGAGCTCCGCATTCCACCAGTACACCTGGCGCGGGGGTCGGTGTGGCCCCCGCCTCGGCATCGCCGCGTCGCAGACGTCGGTCATAAGCGACCGCAGGTTCTCCGCCTCCTCGTCGACGTCATCGGGAGGTACGTCGCCCGGCCTCGACCACGTAGCGACGGTCAAGGCCTCGCGGAAAACCTCCCGATTCATCTTTCCAAGTGTCCAGCGCGGACAGTCACCCAACAGGGTCACCTGGGTTGGAGGCTCTCGCTGACGGGCGGAGACGCTGAACCGGATGTAGCGATGATCCGACAGCGTCTCAACGCCCGTGAGCACCCTCCAGCCTCGCACACGGCGGGCCAGGAGGGCCGACGCGAACGACACGTCGACGATCGACCCCCCCAACTGCCTCACGCACGTGTGCTCGCGACCCTGGTTGAGGATCTCCAGACCCCTCTCCACGGCCCAGTCCTCGACCAGCTCACCCCGCGCGTCGGTTCGCGGGGAACCCCAGGCCTGAGATTTGGCGTTGAGGTCCCCGAGGACGAGCACGGGGCGCGGGAGGAACCGCTGGACCGCGTTGCCCAACTCTTCCATGTACCCTTCAAAGTCAGCGAGACTCCTGTTCGGGGAGAAGTAGCCGCCCACGACCACTATCTCCCCGAATCTGGCCGCGACGTAGCCCCTGCCCCTCACCACTTCCGTGGGGAGCGGGGTACCCGCGGCGGTCCTGGCGTGTATAGCCACCATGCCGTCCAGATCCCCAACCCAATCGCCTCGGGTGGGGACGTAGTACGGCTCGGCGGCAACGGCGATACTGATGTTCCACTGCGCCAAGCTCTGAATCATTAGATTTTGAGCGTTGGCGCAGTGGTTCAGATTCGCTTGGAGGAGATGGATATCCATTATTTGGTTGAGATATCCATCTCCTCAGCCGCTGGGGCCTGCGCCTGCGGGGGGGCGATCTCCCCCGTGGCGGCTTCGGCCCGACGGCGTTGTCGTCTTTCCTTTTCTTTTCGCCGCTTCGCCTTTCGTTTGAGAACGAAGCGGCTGGTTTTCTCCGTTTCTTTTTCCGGATTTGCCGGTCGGCCGGTGCGGCGGCAGGTATCTCCAACTATTACACTTACTTTTATATACGTCGTTATCTGGTGCTAGTCACACTCGAGTTCGTTCTACGACCTAGGTATTTTTGGGTAGTTTTTCTATTTGCTTATTCCATTATCATTGGGTGCATTATGAAAGTAATGCGCATGAATTTTTTTTAACGTAACTCCATATACATCGCAACGTGCTCGGATGATGTGGTGGGGAGTCTGCCCTTCAAAAACGCGCCTAATTTCAGTTTCCTACGAGCAGTAGGAGAGGTTGAACGTGTCTTCGCACAAAGTCCTTTTATCGAGTTTATATCGCAAGGACAAACTGGCAGCGCAGACTTTTACCTGGAGATGCACAAGAGATTGAGACACAGGGTCGCGCGCGTTAGGACTGACATCAAAGACGACTTCAAGCTCCAACACGACAATGTTCCAAGCATCACGGCCTTCGTCGTTACTAACTATCCGACCCAGTACAAGACCCCCGTGGTGTCCCAGCCTGTACAGCCCAGACTTGACTCCGTGTGACTTTTTTTGTTCCTCTGACTGAAGAGAAGAGCTGAATGGAAATCACTGGGAGTCAGTAGAGAACGTCTTTACGTGGTTCCTGAAAGGCAATCCAGTGGAGGAGTTTTAGGGTGCCTTCCAGGCGTGGTAGAATCATCTCCGTAAGTGTATTCATGCCGGAGGAGACTATTTCGAAGAATTTTAACAATTTGTACCAATCGGATCAATAAATCTTTTTTTCCCAGAAATGCTCATTACTTTCGCATAATGCACCCTGTATGTTATGGCGGTGAAAAGAAGCCTGCACCCCAATTAATCTAGACTAAACGGTTAGAATATTAGATCCTTCTAATAGTGGGATAGGTTTGCTACTTAATTTCATTAATTCTAGTACACTAAGACTAGCTATAATTATTATATGTTTGTTTTATTATAGCAGGAAAGCTCAGCTGCTATCAAATTTGGAATTCAATTGAGATCCCAGAGATTTAATTTGAAAAGTAATACTCCAATTAATAAAAGAATGAAAGGTGAAAACTGATGCAGGCAGACTAATTTGAATCTCAAACAAAATATTTAATCAAACAATATGATTATATAAAGTGAAAAATACCTCCGCAATACATATTGCAATTGGGCATCGCATTAGAACATGCAGGAGTATGGACGATGAACATTTTCAAATTGGAGGGACCACAATTATTGCACGGGTCATCCCTAATGAAGTAAAAAGCTTGGTGAATTTAATTATTCCATAATTTATATAACATTTTTAATGTCAAAAGACTACTGAGCTATTAGTAAGTGATAGATTTTCGTATATTTTGTCTAGATTATAAACGCAAATAAAGCCTGAGAATCTCCATAGAGAAAGCTTAATTTGTAGCTTTTACATGTACTTTACATGTACTAGGAAAATCACAGGTTATGCTTATATCTGGCCAAAACGGCCACACGGCCAGAAATATGCATACATTACATATCCAAATCATAATCTTACCTAGACTCGCTGATATATTTCAAATAATTTTGCCTTTGTGAGCATTTCTCTACAAAATCTGGTCTGTTCTTCGCCAAATATTCTCTGATAGTATTCGCTTGTCTAATTTCTCCAGAACTGGACATTTCACAATCATTGGGCACACTTCTCGATCTATGACTTTTATTTGTTTCTGCCATTTTCTTTTGAATTTTATTTACAACCTCTTTAAATGGCTCCTTTTCTAATTTCTTATACCTTGAGGGTACTTTTACAATAATATTTTTTAATGATTGTTTATCATTACATATTGTCTCTTCACTTATACTTTCAGATGTTTGAATTATTAAGTTATAGGCAATGGGTTTTTTAGGTTTTTCTTTTGACTTCTCATGTTTTCTTTTACACTTATGGTTTCTGCATATGCAATGTTTACATTGATCATAGTTTGTTGATGAACTAGATGCGTTGCATTTTTTATATTTACAATGTTTAATGTTTTGGTATTTCTCACATTCATTCTTAATCTTATTTAATACTTTGCAAGTGGTAGAATCAGTAGAAGTTTCTGGAAAATCTGTAGAAGTTGGTAAATCAGACGATTCAGTGGGTTTAATTACTTTTTTCTTCTTTCCTGTTAGCTGAACTGCTTTATCAACAAGTATTTTCGTTTGACACGAATCACCATTTTCTATTTTAGATGCTCTTTCGGAATTCTGACTGCTACATTTATTATTTTTCGACTGTTTATCCGAACTTTCATCAGTATCTAAAAGATAATTTAAAACAGACACAATTTCTTTGAAACATTTCTTTTTTTTACTCTTTTCTATATATGTTTTAGAATAACGCTTTGTTATATCTTTTATTAAATTCAGTATAGGATCTTGGGCATATGTATTTGATACAGTCTCTTCAGAACTTTCGATATTTAAATCATTTCTCTCCAAATCTTTATCCGAATTAGGAACTGAATTACAGTAATTAGTGTTAATACCTTCTTGAATTTTGGTTTCAGTATTAATAACATTTGATTGTTTTCTTTTGGATTCATTTATGACACATTTTATGTTTTCCGAACTTTTGTAGTTACTTAAATGATCACTAGCTTTAGTAATATTATCTGGTAGCTTTTTGTATTCTTTATTCATATTATTTTCAGTTTTTTTAGAATTCACTGTATACTTTGAGTTGTTAGAATAATCATTTTCTTTAGGGATATCAATTTCTTCAAAATTTCTTTCCAATGACATATATTTTTGAATGCCAACATCTTTTTTACTTGAAACATTTTTCTCACTCCTTGGTTCTAAATACATGTTTTTATCATCAGATGTTTTCATGGTATCAGTACTTTTGTGATATCTATTTGAAATATCGTATTTAGTGGGCATTTCTTCAGATTTACTAGGACAATATCCACAAGATCCTGTACAATTTTCATTGTTCAAATAACAATAATTAGGGCATGGCCGATCCGAACTTTCTGGTATATTTATTTGCTTACTTGATTTCTCTACATCTTTTTTAGGAGGCTGCATGTCAAGATTTTTATATTGTTTTTGAAATGTATTATTCTTTACTAAATCATTTTGCAAACTCCCGCTTTGAACTATATTAGTGTCAGTATTACTACGCAGAAAATTTTTTTTCATGTATTTTGGATATGTACTAAACTTTTTTATTGATTTCACAGAAGGATCAACAAAGTTAGGATTAATATCTTCTTTGGGTGATATTATATTACTATTATGATCAATACTAGCGCTTTCATATTCCTTATCTCTGATTAGATCGTTTTGTACTGCTTTTGAACACTCTTCCATTAAAGAGGTACTTTCTTCAGCTTTTTCAGGATTTTCCGTCGCAATTCCTTGTGTAGCTACTTGCTTAGGCTCTGAAGCTTGTATATTATTACCAATTGACACCATTAACATCATATTGGTGCCTTGAATAGGTATTGTGAAATTTTCAGGAAAAGTGTCTGTTGTTAATGATATAACACTATTTTTATTGTTGTTTTCAATTTCAGATTGTGATTCTAACAATTCTACTTCCCTTCGAATTATATCTTTTGAGTTAGTTTGGTTAATATTTTCATTACTTGTAGAAGCTTCAACATCACTTTGTACCTCTTGATTTCTAGTATCTGTTTCTGAATTACGACTGGAAACTACTCTATATTGCTCTGAAACCAACTTGAAACAATCCATATCATTTATTATATTGATATCAGTTAATGAAGGGTCAGATATTTTTGGATCAATACTTATCTCTGTTTGTATGCATCTTATAGCTTCGTGAACAACTTTTTTCTTACGATTTTCCTTTATTTTAGAAATATCCTTCAGGCTGTTTGCTACCGTACTATGATCACTTGATTTTCTACGCAGCATTTTTAGAAACAAGTTTGTTTGTGATGATTTTGATGACCTTTTCAGAGGTATAATGTCAGAACCACTGCTCTCAGTAGAAGATGTAGCTTTATTGATACCACCACTTGTACATGCTTGGTAAATATGATGAACATTTTTATCTCTTTGAATCTCATCGTCATATTTTCTTACTACAGTTTCTGGAGACACATCGTCTGACTGAACCCCTTTGTTTTCTAATCTAGAACATCTATAAATTAAATAATTGTCTGAAATTTTTTCAGGTACCTTGTCACCACATAGACAAACATATTTGACTTCCCCAGTTGCAACGTCTGATACAAAATGCGCAACATTCCTACCAGGTTTCGTACTAGGTTTTTGAGAACTAAAGTGTTTTTCATCAATTATAGGTTTATTTTCAATATTTACTTGTACTGAACTGTCCATAACACCTTTTACATTCAAAGTATGATGCGGACAGCAACAGTAATGTTCTCTTTTACTTGGTCCTGCTTTGTTCAAATCATTAACATCAGTTTGTTGACGTTTCTTTTGGTTCGTTTTTTTATTTTGATCAGAATGACCTGACGAAAGAGTGAAAACAGAGTGACATCTTCTATTGAATTCAATACCTAAATTAGAAGAACCACCTACGCCTTCCAATTTACTGGCATCCCCAGATCCATCATTATAATTGTTTCTAGTCAGATCTTTCAGTAGCTCCGACATTCTATTATTAACTTTATTTTCTAACTGGAATGGTACTTTAAAAGCTGAATTTGAACTTCTTAACTTTTGTTTTAACAATATTTCCTTATCTCTTAAGAGACGTTTATATGTTTCTTCCTTTTTCAGAGCTTCTAAGTATTTTTGATAAATTTGTTCTGATGAGGTTTTAGCAATACCATTAGAGGACAGTTTTTCTCGACTTGTTGTGTCTGTGTCCGTGTTTGAGTGCTTAACAAAAGTAGATGCAAAAGGTTTGTCATTATTTGTTGCTATTGGAAGATTTGGCGCACTTTGGGAAGTTGATGCCAGATCATTTGCATTAAACTTCTCAGTTCTCAATATTGATTTTTTTGGTCGAGTCTTAATCTTATCAAAAGTATTTCCTTCAGATGTACTTGTCGTTTGGTTACTTTCCTGTAAACCGATTCTATTACTTTTGAAACTTAATCCTGATAGAAAATCTGTAGAACTTTCATCATCTCTATACTTCGAATTCAGTAATCGGAGAATCACATCTTTAATTAGTTTTTTCTTAATCTTATTATTATCATAATTTTCTTGTAATGCAGCTTTTAAAATATCAATATTCTTTTCTAAGTCTTTTTTAAATGAATATTTTGAACCCTTACTAGAGTCAGATGTGGGTAAGCCACTTGATTCTAAACTAGATTTGTTTCCAGCACTTGCTGACTTAGACTGATTAATGTTCATATGATTTTGATTGTATACATGGCCAGGCATATATTCAAAACTTTCAGCCTCAGATAACTGCTCTCCACCTTTGTCTTGTACATTACTTTTTACCATTGACTTTTTTTTAGCATTAATTTTTTTTCTAATATTTTTTATTTTTTTCCTTCTATTTCTTTTTTTTAAAGTATTTAAACGAATCATAACTGGTTTTCTTAGTTGTATTAACTTTTTAGGAATAACAGGACTTACTGATTTATTATTAGTTTTAATAGTTGTTTGTATTTCTTTGTCAATTCTTACTTGAGGTGTTATTTCAGTTTCTACTGATACCTTATCTGGTGATTTCTGGATATTAACATCTGTGGTAATGTTGTCCGTGGTTACACCAGCTACACCACCGTCTTTTTGTACATTAAATGATATATGTTTGGTCAAATTCACATTTATCAATTGTGATGCATTTCCATTATTGTTTTGAGGGACATTAACTTCCACAAAATCGACATCTTTTTTATAAATTTTTGTTTTCTTGCCCAATCCCTTTTTGGATTTAGATCCGTCATTTGCGTCTAAAGGTGTAGAATGTGCTGTAGGCAGGCCCAATTGTGAAGATTTTTCTGCATCATTATTTGTATACTGTTGTTTTAAAGCCAGTCTTTCTAAAGTACTTAGACTAGATGCTGAATTTTTTCTATCACTCTCATTAGCATAACCAACATCAGCTAAAGAATCCCATTCAAGTTTACGCTGTGATGTAATGCTGCTAGTGGGTGAACGTGGGTTCGTTGACGTATCCAGCATATCCAGAGCTAGAAAATATAATTAAGTGATTGCAATACACTTGTCATTTACATTACACTAAGATTAATAGAGTTAATATGTTTTATGTATTTTTGCTATCATCCTGAGAGATCATAAAATTACGCCCAACCTCACTCAGCTCTAAGGCACCATAAAAGACAAAAATACATTACTTCTTTGGTTGGCAGCAAAAGAAGGACGTTAGACTCGTTTCCTTATCAGACGGCAATTAAAAACCAATTTAGCCACATTCATTCCATTTATTCCTAGTACCTTTATAACCAAAAAATAATGATTCAAGAAGAGATACTAATCTACAACAGGTGCTCTGGACTTGTCCTATGACAATATTGTACAGCTTACCTTAATGGCTTTAAAAACAATTTAGACAAAATGTTTGTGTATGAAGAATTAAAAATATTAGTATGTGCATATTTTCAATGTTAAGTAACAGAATAAATTAAAACTATAAGAATATAGTATTTTTGTTTATTTTTTTCACACAGCAGTACAGAAATAAACCACAGCAAATTAAACTAAAACAGTTTTATACTTATTTAACATCCTGATTTGAACTCAAAAAGAATATAATTATTTACTACACATTTTTTAAAATAATAGTAATTGTATTTCAGTACCACTGAGTGTAACAACTAGACCAAATAAATTGCTAGCAGATCAGAAACATATGATTTCAAGAGTTTGGATAAAATCCACGACACATTAACCTGAGACCCCATGGACCATTGTACAAAAACCACAAATCAGATTATTCTTAGGCCAATATTGTTTATCATTTAATTTGTGGTGTTGCTAACAAGAGTAAGTATGTTATACTTTGCTTGCAACACGTGCAAAATGGAATTTTCAGTCATAATCAAAACTCCCTATTATATAAAGAATGGAGAAATTCATCAGTACCTCAAAATGCTAACAGTTGCAGCTGATATTGAACAATGCAGAAAGAAACACAACGACCGCCTACTGTCGCACCCAAATCTGCTTGTAGCTGAGATGCTATACCCAACATCTCTGGTCAAACAACTCAAAAGAACACATAATTTTTTTAGAGGGAGGTGCAGCACTGGTTTTACCACCATAATACCATATGACAATTGTCAACAAATTTGCTTATGGTCTATCAATTGATCGCAAACGATTATTAAAAAAATAAATAATACATACATTTTTGTGATTGGTTATCATCAGATTTTCCATAGTCATCATCAGAGTTCTTGGACACACCTTCAACGGGACCTTCTACTATGATGGGTGGAGATTTCACTGGTGATTCTGAATTGCTACCTTTTTTAGAGTGTTCATACTATAATAACAAAGATGAATAAATACTAAATATGAGTTACTATTAAATTATTATGAAGATCAGTATACTGTTTTCAGCTGCTTGGCATAGAACTCATTCATAACATGCTGCACATGTTGGGCCAATAACATATATTTTGTGTAAATTGTTGGCTCAACAAGATGTGTGGGAGCCATACCACACAATATTTCAAAGTGTAGGGTTGCCTGCACCACACTTTGCAAACATAAATACAGTCTTCACTCGATAACTTATTTATTTCATTTCCCATTAATCCTGCAATCTATGTGAACAACCCACCGCTACTTCATCTTGCATATTGTATAAGCTAATGTTAGTTTGGGTTTTTATGGATTGCCTAATTTTGTACAAAATTATTTCATATACATATTTTTCATGTACATAATGTACATAAACCAAAGCCAGCAATTGAACATTATGATAACATTTTCAGTGACTTGAAATTCGAAAACCAAAATACATTTTCAATGTCCATGTCTTAACTCCATGGGTTTTTATCTTCAAGCTCAGGAAGACAGTCGATAAGAAGGCATGCTGGTTAGTACTAGCATATTGTATACAAATTTGATCACAATAAATAATACTCAAGTGCCCTTAAAAACTACCAAACCCGTCCAAATTCACACAGAAGAATCTTTAGTAAAAGTTATGAGAAACATGTATTTTAGTTTAGTATCACATAGTACAAAAATGTTGAGTAATCAGCATCACAAAGTTATCCAAAGAATTCGCAATTTACATACTACGGCGCGCAAATGTCAATGACCTCTCCATCGATACCGCAAAAAAGTGGTGCAATGACCTAATACGAGACCGAGGACGGCGGTCATTGCATCTATGCGAGCGAATACTATAGAATACTAATATAATTTACGCGGGAGTGACAGAGACAGGTAATAACAGATTAACGTATGAAATTTGCACCATATGACCATTTTGTACGATTGAATTAGTGACCATGTTTTCCTTGGAATGAAATATTTTATGGTGAAAATTTGACATACAATTTTTTTTGCAAAAATGGGTTCCTTAAATGATGCATAAAAAAATTTGGATGGTTTTGTCAAACTCACCTGTATATATCTAATGATCAAATATATACTAATACAACAATGCTATTTATATAGGAAACAGGACTGTGTATTGAGTTTATGTAAATGGATGGATATTATTATTAAAATATCTACACAAGTTTAAACTAAATATACACAAAATTTAAAGTTAGACATTAATAACAGAAATATCTTCTTCAAACATGAAATAAGGTGATATTTTCAGATAAAGTATAGCCCATAACGGCCCACTTAACCATTAGCAATTACAGAACTATAGATGTTTGCGACGCTAGGGGCACTCCGAATACTCTGCTGTCCCATATGGGTACAGGAACCCGGGTTACTAACGTCTGAACACAACACAAGATTATTATGGCAGCATACTTAAGACTAAGGATGGTCGCCATCCAGACAGGCTTTGGGCCCTACCACATAGCTAGGGTGGGTTCTTTTGTCGTCTCTTAAGGCAGCCCGACACTGGCCAAAGGGGTTAGTAATCTTACTCCAACCCTGCACGAATAAAATGTGTGTGCATACCTGTGAATCGCTTGGATCTGCCTGGGAACACCTAATAGAAATTCGACACAGCTCTTGTGAAGACTCGCTTTTGTCCCCACTACAATCGGATGAATCTTGACTCTTCATTCTTCTCCAAAATGACCCACTTGGATCCCTCAGATCATTCTGGGCTGTTGATAAAGAAAAATAGTGCTCTAAATCCCGCTTCCTACCAAACTTTTTGTAATAGTCCAAAATTAATTTGTTAACAGCGGAATCGTCTTCAGTGGCTTCATGTCCCTTGCCCACACCTAAGTAATTTTCTTCACCTTGCATATTTACTATTGTAAAATCAGCGGTAATCGGTAAAATAAATTTTCATTTCTATTTTACGATAAATAACAATATCAATACAAAAGTAAGTATGTACCTAACAACTTTTTTGAATTTTTTGACAGATTCACCACAAACTAGAGATGTGACAAAGGACTTAAATGTATAAAAACTAGGTATGAGTCCGATATATCAAAACGAATCTGAAATCGTATTTCAGTCTGAAATCGTATCGATATTCAACACTATACAAACTGATTTTAGAAAACGTATCTCGGCAGAAACTAAATCAACACGACATATCAAAACAAAACGACGAAAACACAAACAAATATAAATCTAATCGTTTTCTATTGCTTAGTTTTGCAAACCAAACCAATATTTGAAAACTTACTAACTCTTTCACTCCGCCAATCGATCGCTTAGTTAGAATGAGAGAAAGCGAATCTCATTAGAATTCGCCTCCTTTCATTCTAACTAAGCGATCGTTTAGCGCAGTGAAAGAGATGAAGTGAATTTTCATCAGTTTTGGATTTTGGCGGTTTTTATGAAATTAAGAATGACAGATTGAAACGAAACAAAATTACAAGGGACAGTGAATAAGATCTATTTTTTTTTATTGCTATAGAAAAGCAGACAGGCTGACGGCCCGCTTAGGATTTAGCAGTTACCGTCGCCTATAGTACATAGGTGTATGCAACGCCAGTGGCATCGCGAACACGCTGCTGTCCCATAAGGGTACAGGAACTTGGGTCACTAATGCCGGAACACAACACAAGGTTATTATGGCGCCATACTTAAGACCAAAGGTGGTCGCCATCCAGACGGGCTTGAGGCCCTACCACGTAGCTAGGGTGGGTACAAAACATTGTCGCCTTTTACGACAGGCCGACCCCGGCCACAGAGGTTAGTATTCTTTCTCCGCCCCTGCACGGATAAATCTATATCAGAATGCAACTACTTCCATGATAATATTACGCAATACATAATGATAGTTTAAGTTTTGTGTTTGTTAATTAGATAGATTTTTTGATTAATGGAGAGTTTTGATGCACACTTGACCTTGATGACACGCGCGGTGTGCGCGTAATGTTATTTTTGTATTCTCGTGAACTATGTAATTGTAATTAGATAGGTATTTTATGATTTCTTAAAAGTGTTTGGTGGTGACTGATTATTGTTTTTAATTTTTTATTATTATTATTTTAATTTTTTTATCGTTTAAACTGTAATTAAAAGTGCAAATTTAGTTTGATTTAAACAGTAAACGTAAAAATATCGATCGAAACTAAGGTAAATCCTCTCCGCCAACTGCTCCGGAAATCGATTTCTTAAATCGAATTTGTATCGGTTTGCGTAAAAATCTGAAAACGCCCATTCTTAATAAAAACGTGTTTAGAAAAACGTTATTAAATATGGGAAGTGTGATTGGCCTGACGATGAGTTATAGATGTGTACATCTATACAAATAAATAAAATTGGAGGGTCTGTTTGTAATATTAAAATAACCGCTTGTTACTAAGTGCATTCGGACGTATACATGTAGTAGTAGCATGTAGTAGTACCATGTGGTACTTAGACCAAAACAACATTTTTTACAATTTTTGTCTGTCTGTTTGTTCCGGCTAATCTCTGAAATGGCTGCACTGATTTTGACGGGACTTTCATTGGCAGATAGCTGATGTAACAAGGAGTAACCTATGCTATTTTTATTTTAGAAAAAAAAATAGTTTTTGTTATAAGTGGTTTCGGAAATTTAATATTCCAATTTAAGTTGACCTCAGATTTATATCATCAATTATATGAAATAGAGTTCAGCTTAGACTGGACATTGTACGTTGAATTTCCAATTTAGGTTAACCTCAGATTTATGTCATCAATCATATGAAATAAGGTTTAACTTAGGCTGAACTTTGTAGGTTCGAACGTAGGTATTCCGGAGGGGCATGGCATAACAGTTTTGTAGCCACCGTATAATATTAATAAAGAACAATGAAAAGAATTAGCTCTGAAAAGTCATCATACACAATCGTCGGCCACGTCGCATATGTACTATCCACGAAGCATCGCCCTCAACTGGATCACATTTCTCGGAAGAGGTTTCGGGCGACAATAATAACAGCATCGACAACACGACTACATGCTCACAGCGTGACGTCTCAGCCAAGACCCAAAAATGAAGGAGCACACTGCAAGCGCGCGTATATAGATCGCCTGCGGAGGCGGCTGCGCGTGACGAAGACCCAACCAATTTCGAAGAATTGCTAGTCTCGTGTCAAACGCAAATCGAACCATGGATGAAATGTTTAATTTCCAAGAATTAGACTCGGGTACAAATATCTTCATTTATTTACTTTTTGTCACTTGTGATTGGTCGACGAACCCTGGCCAAATCATATTTAAAGAGCACGAAATAAATTATTGCAAACACATCAGGATGGTAAGGAACAGAGCACACTTTGTGTTCGGTCGCTTCTACCCAATGATATGCGGGAAGAGTAAGATGTACCTTAGGAATAAGGTGACACTTTACAAAACCTGCATCCGACCGATCATGACGTACTCGAGCGTAGTCTTCGCCCATGCCGGCAAATGCTACATCTAATCGATGCAGAGGCTGCAGAATAAGTTCTTGCGCATGGCAGTCCAAGCGCCACGTTACATGCGCAACGCGGACCTTAAAAATGGTTTCATCTAATTAATAGATGACGGTATATTTTCAAATACCGGATCATAAACTGTTATTAGTAACGGGGATAGGGTTACCATAACTTAAACGGTTTTCTCCCAGTAATCGATTCTATGAAAGAAAATCGATTGCAAATGATTATCGTGATAATCGATTAATAGATTATTGATCATCATCGACTCCGCACACCACTAGTTTTCAGCAAGATCAGGGCAAGAAAAAAAATAGAAATTTTGTATATAAAAGTTATTTGAAGATAAATAGATTAACTTTAATAGTTCCAGATGTCACGACAAACATCAAGATTAGATGCTAAAAAAGTTGTACGTAAATAGTATTATTAAATATACAATTAAAACATTAACAAAATATTTTTATAACGAATTCCTTTAATTTTCAGAATTCTGAGCTCCTTACGCTAACGTATGGGGCGCTAGTATCTCAGATGTTAAAAGAGACTGAAAACACGGAAGATGTGAACAAACAATTAGAGAGAATTGGTTATAATATGGGCGTTAGACTGATCGAAGACTTCCTTGCTAGGACTTCTTCAAACCGTTGCTTGGAGATGAGGGAGACAGCTGATAAAATACAACAAGCTTTCAGGTACAACTTCCTTCCTCTCTTATCCCACATTATATGAGATCGGCACAGCATATTCTCTCCTGCCACTCTCCTCTGTTAGCCGTGAATGTTGTGTGTGAATGTGAAGGCTGTGAATGTTGGGTCATCCCAACATTCACAGCCTTTTTTTTTTGCTCTACTCTTGTATTCATCCACTTATTTTCCTTATTATATTGCATTCTTCCCTGTGCATTACATGGCCAAACTACACTAGTGTATTACTTTTAAGTTTTTCAATAACTGGTGCTATTTTCACACTTCCTATAATATACTCATTTATCCATTTTCATAACTCCACACATCCATCGCAGCATACTCATCGCCGCAGCATGTAATACCCTTTCGTCCATCCCCATTGTGATCCAGCGTTCCGATCCATACAATACGACAAGCCTTATTATGGATTTATAAATTTTACCTTTGAATTTATGTGGTACTCTTGGATCACAAATTGTTACTGAGACCTGTCACCATTTCATCCATCCTGCATTCACTCTCTTTTTCACATCTCGGTCTATTTCACCTTTGTTCTGGATTAATGATCCAAGGTACCGGAAGTTAAAGCAAGTTGGCAGCTCCACACCTAACCTATGGGTGAAGTTGGATATTCCACTAAAATTGGAAAATAGATGTTAAGTTTTGGTTCTACTTATCTTTAACATTACACCCTCAAATCTCTCCTGCCATTTAACCGATCTGCTCTGTATCTCATGAGCATTTTCTCCAACCAACACAATGTCATCGGCAAACAGCATACATCAAGGTGCCTCCTCCTGTATTCCTGATATTAATGCATCTACCACCATGAGAAAACCTACCGCAACACTGAATTTGTCTGTGATGCCAGCAAGGGACCATACATATGCACTTGCCTTATCATAACACGAATAAGATGCAAGTACTTCACAGGCACTCCTTTCGCTTTCATGGCCCACCATAAAACATTTCTAGGAACCTGGTCATATGCCTTCTTATGTGCACTTCTGTATTGCTGATTATAATCCAAAATGGTGTAAACATAATTTGGTGTCCATTCTTTAATCTTCTAAAAGTTAATTTTGGTTGCATATGTTTTTGATAGCTTATTCCAATCTAGAGCTGCAGTAATAGAATAATACTGTATGTTCATTTTGTGACCTTATTCACTTTAAGTGGATAGATAACTTTATTCTTGAATATTCCATTTTCAGATTATATTTAAACATGCAACCAACGGTCACTAGCTGGAGCAGCGCTGGGGATGAGTTTTCTCTAGTGTGGGACCAGTGTCCTCTTAGCGAGTGGGTTGAGATGCCCAACAATGGCTTAAAGTACTGTGCCTTAATTCCCGGAGCGATTAGAGGTGCACTGCAAATGGTGCAACTAGATGTGCAGTGCTGGTTTGTTCAGGTAATGTATCAGAAGTTTATCAGTTCTTTTATTGATTGATAACTGTTCGGTATCGGAAGTAGAATCTTAGCACCACAAATGCACTACCACTTACCTCTTGTCTTCGTGCTGCTGGAGCTCTTCTATTAAGACTGTAGGAAACACTGGCCCGAACTACTTTCGGTTGCGCTAGTTAATGTATGGAAATATTGAAAAGAACAACGGAGATCGATGCGACGCGTCCGCAGCGTATGTTTTTGAATGTATCGAATCGAGAGAAGGCAGCGTCGTCGTAGAAGAGGGGTGGCAATACATTTGCTTAGAGACGATCAACTCGATACTAAGAAATATTCGCGGTAAATTGATTGTGCTAAGTACGCAACATAGTGCCGGCGTTAAAACCGGTTATGGTTTTAAAGGAAAATAATAGGAAAATACTAGAAACTAAAATAATTAAAACAGAAAATAAAATATATTGAACAAAGATAGATATGTGGAGAAATGCTAACGAAATTTAACTTGTAATAATACTTTGTATAAGGAAGCAACTTTAACTGAATAATTGAAATAAAATGGATAATTTGAAAAAATTGTATGAAGAACGCTATTGTGCAATTGGTAAAGGGCAAACTTTAATCACTGGTCTTTTGAAGAAAGACTGGCCCACACGGAGAGTAACGACGCGAGTAATATTATCGAAACCTGGGTGCAGTTTATGTACGATTGCAAGATGCCACTGCAAGGGAGGAAGTGTGTCGTTTTTCACGACAGCTACAGAATCCACAGTGAGGGGTGCCGGCGATTGACAGAATTTATTTTTGTGAAACCGTTTAGAACGAGATTGCAGAGTGGACAAACATTCAACACTCCACCGTTTCCATAAATACTGAACAGCAAAAGTCAATCCGTTACTACAAGATTTCAATTCCAGTAATGTTATGAATTTTGGCTCATAAAATTTGATATTTTTACATCTAAGATAAGATCTAAAGATATAGGACATAACTCGAAGGACCTTTGGAAAGGAAGGAAAATTTTCAAAAAATGTAATATCGTTAAAATTGCAGTTTTGTACAATCTTACGACGTTCTTCGTCATTAGTGAAATCGACTTTTGAGACCGGCCACATCATCTCACATTTAGTCAACCATTCTGGACTATTAAAACATACGACGTGATCCCATTTTGATGAGAGAATGCCTTGAAATACAAAATCAGCTGGATTGTCTTCATAACGAATATGTCTCCAATGTGATGCCGGAATAGCACCAGTGATCAAACTGATCCGATTAGAAACAAATATTTTCCACTCATGAGAGCACAAGAGAGTCCATGTTGAAGTAATTGAAGTATCACTCCATGTGTGTATATTTTCAATTTGGACGTAAGGTTTATAAACATGATTACTCTTGTTTAGTAATTTTGTAAGATGAGCGGTAGCTAAAAACTATAATCGGGGTAAGGAAAGCCTTTTAAATGGTGCAACTTTAGTATTCGCGAAAACTAGATTGACGGAAATATGGTCAAGTTCATCAATAACAGGAATGTAAACCAAAACCGCGCATGCTTTTTCGGATACATCTGTAAATTCATGTATTCGTACACTCGCCTTGTTAGCAAACTTATACCAAGGAAGTTTTAAACTTGCAAGTACTCGTAATTGTAATTCGGAAAGAAATTGAAACCATTGATCACAGATGCAATCTATGCCGGAAATCCATAAAAGTTGGATCATATATTTAACAAAAATCGTAATAAGAATAAGAAATCCTATAGGATCCAATATCCTGTCAATTTCAGAAAGAATATTTCGTTTGGAACAAGTTATAGATGGAGACGTGAAATCATAATGAAAAGTATCGTATTTAGGAGTCCACTGTAACCCTAACACCTTAACAGACAAACCATCGTTTAGATCTGATAGAATCATTGTGCCATCATTAGTGTGACTGTTGTCATTTATGATGTTAAGAAAAGCAGAATGATTGCTCGACCATTTGCGTAGTTGGAAAGTACCTGAAAGGCATAATGCCTGAAGCTGCTCTTGAAGTAAAATAGTCTTATCGAGACTAACGCAACCCGTTATGATATCATCGATATACACATCATTCAATAAAACTTCTGAAGCGAGAGGATAATTGGAAGACTTGTCTATTGCCAGTTGATGTAGTGTACGAAGTGCAATGTATGGCGCAACGGCTACGCTAAATGTTATAATGCACAGACGAAAATCATGCACTGGCTCGTCAAGTGAAAAGCACCACAGGAATGTTTGAAAGTCGAGATAGTCGGCACGAATTTTAATACAACGATATATAATTTTAATATCTGCCGTAGAAACCATTTTGTGAAGACGAAATTTTAATAAAAGAACGCCAGGATCTTTATGTACTAATTTAGGACCAGGAAGTAAATTGTCATTTAAGGAAAGACGATTGACTGACTTGTAAGAGGTATTAAAAATAACTCTGACCCTTGTATTAAAACTAGAAGATTTAATGACAGCGTGATGCGGAATATAATAGGAATTGTTGGCCACGTAAGATAAAACCGGTTCCACGTGTCCATAGTCTAAATATTCTTGCAAACATCTACAGTATTCCGTATGCAAAGAAGGATTCATTTTGAAACGTTTTTCTAATTGAAGCAAGCGAGTAAGCGCAATATTTCTAGATTCACCCAAAGTAATAACACTATTTTTAAAAGGAAGAGCTACTGTGTATTGACCAGAGTCGTCACGTGTAAATGATTTGGAAAATATAGTTTCGCAAATCTGGTCTTCATTCGAAAGAGATTTTTCTTCAGAAATAGCTTCTACTTCCTCAAAGCGCTGAAGATGCATATTTAAATTGTAAGTACTTAAATTTACGGAAAAATTTAAATGATTTGAATTTGATATTTTACCATTCAGTAAATACCCGAAAACGCTATTCATGGCCACGGGCGTACCTGGTGGGCCTATAATATTATCATGAAGTAATATCCTGTCACTATAATCTGAGCCTATCAGGAGTTCAATAGGACATGCAGAACGTAATTCTGGATCAGCCAAAGGAATATCCTTTAAATGAGAAATGCTTTCGAAAGTATGGGGAACAATAGGCACGTAATTTGTTATTGTAGGAATAATCAAAGCTTCTATGTAAAGCTTGGGATCTGGTTTATCGTGAGGAGTAACTTCACATAACGTCCTTCCACGAGGAGTTGCTTTGGCATCGCTTATGCCTGAAACAGACATGTTAGGATTAACAGGAAATCTCGGTAGTTTCAAGCGTTCGACGCACGACTCGGAAATAAGAGTGGCTTGACTACCCTGATCTATGAGTGCACGGATCGCTTGTGGAACATAGGGTTCGTTGCCGGTTGGTCTTAGTTTGACCAATGCTGTAGTTAAGAGGACTGTGCAATTTTCTTGTTTATCGGGGACAGTATCATTTGGAGAACTTCGGACAGATGGCGCCAGAGACACTTTGTTACAACTGGCATTTACCGGAGAAGCAGTTTGAAATGTAACCTTTGGGTCATCTTCGTGTAAAGTTGAATGATGTCTCTGTGCACAACTCCGACATGAAAATTTAGAATTACAATTTATCACTCGATGTCCCACAGATAAGCAATTAAAACAGATATTATTCGATGAAATGATTTTTTTACGTTCCTCTAAATCCAGTTGGTTAAAATTGTCACATTTGTATAGTGGATGGGACGTTGACTGACAATAAAAACATTTCCTAGTGCGGTTGTAGAAATGTGAAGGACTTGCAACGGAGGAATTTTTGCACTCCAGATTATTAGCAGTCGTGGCATGGACATTGAAAGATTTAGGAGTAGAAGAAGTAAAACGCGGAGTCTCGGTAAGTGAACGCGAAAGAGGAAAACGACGCCGCGATTGAGGCTGAATTGAAAGCGTTGTCTCTCGTTGAGAGAGTATTTTGCCGGCGCTGGACATCACTTCAAAGGCTGTTAGTTCCTTTTCAAGAAAATCGAGTAACTCGCCAACGGAAGGTACATCACTAGGCGAAGAAAGTGATGTTTCGAAACGGCTTCTAATATCATCTGTAATTTTCCGTAGTAAGATGTTTAGTAGAAAAAAATCCCAATGTTTTATAGGAAAGCCTAAGGATTTAAGAGCGGTTACATTTTCGAAATATATGTTGATTAAATTACGCAAACTATCATGTAATTTCTTACTGTTCAATGGCTCGAGGTCAATAATGCGATCCAAGTGTTTAGATGCCACAATTCGTTTGTTGTCGTAGCGGTTTATTAGGATTTTTATTGCGTTTTCGTAATTTTCATTAGTGACCGGTAATGATTTGATTAAGTTATACGGTTCATCTCTTAAAGATAATAATAAATACCTAAACCGTTCTACGTCGGATAATTGTTCGTTGTCAGTAATTAAAGACTTAAATAGATCATAAAAGCTGTGCCATTCAGTTGGATTTCCGTCGAAACAAGGTAATTGCAAAGGTGGTAACGGTAACATACGGAAATGGGAAGAACGTGTTAGAGGAGAGTGTATATTGGGCTCACTGTGTCGACTCCGTGACTTCAATAAGTCCGACGCGGCTTGAACCTCATAAAACATATCGTCAAATTGTTCGCGAATCGCGTATTGTTCATCTTTGTTAAATGTTTTTTCTTTCACTAACAATTTTTCTAGTTTAGTCTGAGCTTTAATGAATTCTTTCTTACATGAAGCTAGCTCTCGAAGCCTGCACCTAAACTGAACCTCACTTTTTGTGGAATAATCTAACATTTTTTTAATGTTGCCCATCCGTATTTCTCTTTCGAACAATAATTGTTCTTTTTCTGTGTACTCTTTCTCGGAAAGCGACATTTTTTAAATAGTAAATAATATAAAAAGGTAAGTTTGAATATAAAAGTAAGTAAATAGTAATGTAGTAGTAAGCAAATAATGTAAAATAAACGTTTAAGAAATAATGAGAAACAGTGACGGTGACCTACTTAATTATAAAATAGGTTAGGGGCACACTGAACTAATTTTATTAAACAGTTGACAATTGTTTAAATTTTAAAAATAAAAGAAAATTAAAATTAAGGAACATGCTTAAATTTGACAAAACTAAATTAAACTGTATATTAAATAAAACGGAATAAGAAAAAGAATGCAAATTTGCAATGTTTATATACTTTTACAAGAGTAAATACACTAATATTTTATTTAATATTGATTTTGACTAAAGAGTGTATTAAATATATATGAAAGGTTAAATGGAAAGCGTTAATTATAATTCTTTATTGATATTCTTAATGAATTTCTTTTTTAACATCTCGCGCTGTGTGCGACCGCCTTTATCCGTGCAGAGCAATTTGCAATCGTCGTGAACGATATTGATACGAAATTATGAAGTAGGTAGTTTTTGGAAAAAATAGTTCTTAGTACAATTTGAAATAAATTAATTAGTTTTTAATTATGAAAATATGCATAAATGAACATGAATATTGAAAAGTTGTAATACTAGCACAATCAATTTCATTCGTAATCCGGTTCGAATGGACCAAAAATATGTTCGGTATCGGAAGTAGAATCTTAGCACCACAAATGCACTACCACTTACCTCTTGTCTTCGTGCTGCTGGAGCTCTTCTATTAAGACTGTAGGAAACACTGGCCCGAACTACTTTCGGTTGCGCTAGTTAATGTATGGAAATATTGAAAAGAACAACGGAGATCGATGCGACGCGTCCGCAGCGTATGTTTTTGAATGTATCGAATCGAGAGAAGGCAGCGTCGTCGTAGAAGAGGGGTGGCAATACATTTGCTTAGAGACGATCAACTCGATACTAAGAAATATTCGCGGTAAATTGATTGTGCTAAGTACGCAACAATAACTTTATTGCTGAGGAACAGCAGTTAACCTGATGGCCCACTTAACAACAATCAGTTACCATCGACTATGGATGTTTGCGATGCTAGGAGTACTGCAAACACGCTGCTGTCCTATAAGGGTACAGAAACTTGGGTCACGTGGCGACATATTTATACACCAGGGGTGATTGACATGCATGCGTAGGAGAGGGGAAGTCTCTTCTACCTTTGACTCATGACGAAATCAACATGGACGAATTTGCGGGTATTATAGCTAGTTCCAAATAAAAAATACCTGGAGGATTTACAGACTCCGCTATGGTATGGTTTTATTTAAACTTTTTAAATGTATTTGCAGGATCAGTTGAAAGGTGATGCAGTAACAGAACTGCGAGTGAAATACATCAAGCGGTTAGAAGATGCCATTCCAGCAGGGGAAGATTAAAATTTTTACCCATAAATGATGAGTACAGAGACAAAATATGTTTGAGTAACTGTACTGTAGAGAATTTCACCAATGGATGAAGTAACATCAATCATCTAGCAGTGGAATCTGGTCTCAATGCAAGTTTAGTTGACCGTGGATGCAATTTATTTATTTATATTTTTCTACTTTAACCTTTAACTTTAAATTCAAGTATATATTTATTAAGTCTCATTTTGTGAATGTTACTGGCATTGATTGTAATTAAACTGAGTTGAAAAGTCAGGTTCATATATATTTTAAACTTTTTCGTTAATATGAAGGAAAATAGCGAGATAAAAATAATACCTGGTGGGCTAAGAATTAGTTAACATTTAAAAAATCTTATAAAAAAAGATTTCACATATTTCAAAAATTGTTTATTTACAAGAAAGCTTGTTACTTTGAATTTATTTTTTAAAAATAATATCTAAATGGCCTCTGTTTTTTTTCGAATACTCGAACGGCAGAGACTAGATTGCCGACATTTCTTCGCTGATTTTTTCTTTTTGTTGACGTAGTGTATTTGGTTTGTGGATGTAGACACGACTCTTTAAATACCCCCATAAAAAAAGTCTGGAAATCAGCTTTTCCGGAAACATTTCTTTGACCACCGGCAAGGACTCGTTGGATGTGTGAAGTGGCTCCATGTTGTTGAAACCATGTGTTATGGTTGTAACCAGCAAATTCTAGTAGCATCGATGCCAAGAACTCCCGTATCATTTTCACATACTCAGTAAAATTAACAGTAACCGAACGGCCGCGAGAATCTTCGAAAAAGTAGGGTCCAATGATTCCTTTTGCTGAAATTGCAGCCCATACAGTTACCTCAGGAGAATCAAGTGGCCTCGCGTGTTTAGCTTTAGGATTTTCGCTGCTCCAATACCGGCAATTTACTTTACACTACGTCAACTAAAAGAAAAAATCAGCGAAGAAATGTTCGGCAATCTCGCAGACTCTTTGCCGTCGAGTATTCGAAAATTTAGGTACTCGCTTAGAAGAGTGCAAAAGTCGAAAGGGAGGCCATTTAGATGATATTATTTTTAAAAAATAAATTTCAAGTAACAAGCTTTCTTGTAAATAAACAATTTTTAAAATATGTCCAATGAGTTTTTTTTTTAAATATTTTTTTAAATGTTACCTAATTCTTGACCCACCCTATACTTTATTATGATATTTATCATCATTCTAGACTAAAATTCCAATTCCAACCTAGATTGTTTATTTTGCAGTAGGTTATGAATTATGATTCAGAAGTATTGTATTTGATCATCGTTATGAACAAATCTATACTGCGGTCGACTCACATTTATTCAAACCTGCGATAATTCTAAACTATAATTTCTTACGAAGGGCATGTATGAAGGGAATAATGAAAGTGGACGAAGCGAAACAAGTATGTAAGGATCGTAGCAAGTGGAAAGAAGTGGTCTCTGCCTACCCCTACGGAAAATAGGCGTGATTATATGTATGTATGTATGTAATTTCTTACGTGCAGGGGCAGAGTAAGAATACTAAACCCTGCGGCCGGGGTCGGCCTGTCGTAAAAGGCGACAAAACAACCATAGTTACGTGGTAGGGCCCCAAGCCCGTCTGTATGGCAACCACCCTTGGTGTATTAGTATGCCGCCATAATAACCTTGTGTTGTGTTCCGGCATCAGTGACGTATTCCTAAGCGGACAGCACCGTATTCGCGGTGCCTCTAGCGTCGCAAACATCCATAGGCGACGTTAACTGCGTACTATAAAGTAGCCGTTAGCCTGCCTGCTGTTCTTCAAAGAAAAAAAAAACTATACATTTTTAAGCAATTGATAATTCGAACAAAAAATCATAGCTACGTAACAAAATGACCCTTTAATTCGAACTCATAGGCGTCAAACACTCGACAATTCAATTAGCAAAGTGTATATTGCATTACCAGAAGTACATTTTGAAAGAAGGTTTTTGGAGTTTACTCCTTAAGAATCGATTTTCATATATAAGGCGCCCGATATGAGAAAAATGTGAGAGTAAAATCTACTAATGAATGACCTCGTTACGTTTTTGGCGCGCGTGCACCGGAACACACAAAACAAAACGATGTATCTCAAGGCAAAAATTACTTTATTTGTTACAACTTAAGGTTGATTTCACATTAAATGTTGTTTAAAATATGTCTTTTCATTTGTAAGTGACAAGAGTAATTTATTGCTTTGCTCATTTTATATGACGAATGATCGTAAGTATTAGATAATGGTTTTGGAGATTTGTGACTTTATTACTAGGTGCCATAGTTGTAATTAGGTTGAACTTAAAACTGTTAAAACTTTTTTTTATATATGTATATTATTTTTGCGTATGTTTAGACAATCGTACTTAGGTAGTAAACTCCAGTCGTGCGTCGGAGCGGACACACACAGTTTTTTTTTTTAATTTGGTTAGTTTAGTTTCAGTTACTCTTTTGTTGGTAGTTATGCATACAGATTAAAAGTTTGTGTTAGTTATGAGTTAATCGGAAACAGTGGAGGTGGGAAGAAAGGTGATGCTGCAAAAGTATTTAAGATAATGTTGATAATTCAAACAATCATAATACACACTCAATAATTCGAACATTCATATTTTTTTCTATCGTATTTTTAGAACCATTTGATATTTCAAACTCGATAATATATATTTATATAGATATATATTATACAAATAAAATGATAGGTCTGCAGTTGTGCGCACAACTACTGGATATATTAAATTTTATATGTATTATTTCTAAGACACCTGGCCCTTGTCTAAAAAAATTGTTGTGATATCTTTACTTATTATAAAGTTTTAAGAAACAACGATTTTTATAAGCACTAAGTTCCCAGTCCAGCAATCGCGATGGGCAGTTATTGTAATTATGGACAAATTGTCATGAAAACGTAGAGACGAGTGCATCTACTTTGTTTTCATGTAAATTTTTCACCTAATGTATAATTGAAATAGTACGGGTGTTGCAAACGTCCATAGGCGATGGTGACCACCTGCAGAGAGAGTTTGCTCGTCTACTGAATGAACTACAGATATAAAAAAAGAACTGTATATATAACCATTTTGAAACTTGTAATTTACTATATTTCCAACGACTACTGCGAAGAACAGCAGTCTGAAATTTGCCAAAATTAAGCTATGATTCCGGTATTAACTATTTTTGGTAAATAATAAGTTTACTAGTAAATTCTATTACCAGTCACGGCCAGCAGTAGCAGTTTTACAATTATCGCATCGCATCAAAACAAGTGGAATTTTGACCGTTTTCTATAGTAAAATTATTTCACATACATAATTTCGTATCCTTTTTTTAGTGTTTTAGGACAGCAGACAGGCTGACGGCCCTCTTAGAATTTAGCAATTAGCGTCGCCTATGGGTGTTTGCAACGTACACACAACGCCAGTGGCATCGCGAATACGCTGCTGTCCCATAAGGGTACAGGAACTTGGGTCACTAATGCCAAAACACAACGCAGTTATTATGGCGGCATACTTAAGACCAAAGGTGGTCGCCATTATAAGGTAGGCTTGAGGAGCTAGGGTAGGTTATTTTGTCGCCTTTTACGACATGCCGACCCCGGCTACAAAGGTCAGTATTCTCTCTCCGCCTCTGCACGGATAGATTGCTCTCTCATCGTTATTTAGTGAGAAAGAGTGCGACATAATGAGCATTGCCTTAGTGACAAGTCTAATGTTGAAATTATGGCTAAACTATTTTTTTTAGTTTTTTAGTTTTTAGTTCGATTAACTATAAAAGCGTATTGTTTTAGTAAATGTCCTCCAATGTCCAATGTATCTGTATGCCGAAATTCATCAAAATTCAGATCAGCTTAGACGTGAAAACGTTACAGACATACTTTCACATTTATATTATTATTAGATATGGATAGATAGAGATACTCTGATTTCTGAATCTATTAAGATAATAAATATTATTCGTTGTAAAATAACTGTTACATATGTAGATTATTTAAGAAAATAAACTATTATAAATCATTTGTATTTTTTTTTTAAATCCTCTTCTACTTAAAAATTACAATGTTAAGCATAGTTATGTATGAGGCTATGGACGTTAATATTAAAATTATTTGCTGTTTAAAATTTTGGAGGTGCAGGGGTTCGTGGCCTTAAATAGATTTGTTGTTGAGGCAGAATTCTGCGGAGAGCTTCTTGGTAGGTTCGTAGTAAAACTGATTTATTTTTCTATCTTGGTCTTTTTTCCTTTAATAAAGGTAGGTTAAGGCTTCGAGGCGGACCTCTTTACCCTGGCGTAAACTCGGGGGGCGACTACCCCTCGGTAACGTGGTGTTGGCCGCCGGAGCACGCGCACCTTTTTGAGCGCCGGGGCATCACGGCGGCTCGATGATGGCTGCATCTTCGGTCTAGATGGCCAACCTGGAATCAGAAAACATAGTATTAGTTTGGGCGCCTGGGGTCTCAGCGGCCCCGGCGGGTGGGTATGCGTGTAAACCTAAGGCTTCGTCTCCCTGGTGTAAGGAGTGTGCGACTTTGGTATGGTGGTTAGGCGTGCAGTAGGGCGATACCGTGGAGGTGTTCATGGGGGCCGTTGTCGGCGCGGTCGAACATTCGACGCACTGACGTCGCCACGAACTCACCGGGCCGATACTCACGTTGCGGCAGATGACATAATTCCTGACGAACCATCCCGCGCCTGTGCACACTCGCAGAGAGATATTTTGCTACGCCTCTATTCGCATCAGCGGGTATTTCGAGCACAGCGCTAGGCCTGCTGGGGCGGCGCAGGTCAGTCTTAAGCGAAGATAGGTCTTACAGACTCTAGTCTTCGTTCTCAGAGGCATTTGGAGGCGAGTACAGGTCGGAGCATGGCCCTAGCGTACCTGGTTTAGAGCGCATCGCACGTGGGCCTCCATGCTCAACAACCTGTCGATATGAACTTCGAGGTATTTCACCGAGCTCTTCTACTCGATGTCCTCCTCTCGGATCTTCAGCGGCGGCGGGCTCCTGTGGCTCTGGCGGGCGATGATTCGCCAGGATTAATAAAACGGCGATGTATTACGTCGCCTTCAATTATTAAAACAAAATTTAATTACAACAAACAGATTTAAAATAAAGAACAGTTATCCAGTGCTCCATACTTTTTTGACAATAATAATAATAATAATTTTCTTTTATTATTTTATGTCTAAGAATTATTTTTAATTTTTTAGTTCGATTTATCATTAAAGCGTGTTTTTAGTATTTTTTAAACTATACTTTTAGGGCTAATCATGCTCTTTTTGATTAAGGATAATACCAAGCATTTAAATAAAATTCATTTAAATAATTATTAAATGTATATTTGTGTAATAATTATGATACATTTATAATCATAAATAAATATAGTTTGTACATCAGGCTGCATAGTGAAGGCTTTCGACACAGGTAAGACGAAACTCTGTAGGTTTTGAAGTGTACATTTTTGTTATTGCCAACGAACAGCAGACAGACTACTAAATAGTAAGCAGTTACCATCACCTATAGATGTTTGCAACGCTAGGGGCACCGTGAACACGCTGCTGTCCCATAGGATTACAGGAACCTAGGTCACTAATGCCAGAACACAACACAAGGTTATTACGGCGTTTACTTATAAACCAAGGGTAGTTGCCATCCAGAGGGCTTAGGGCTTTACCACGTATCTGGGATTGTTTTGTCGCCCTTTACGACAGGCTGACCTCGGCCGCAGGAATTAGTTTTCTTCTTCCGTTCTGCACAGAGAAAAATAAATGAATGAATGAATGAATATACTTTATTGCACAACACACAAAAAAAAATATACAATATAGGACAAAACAAACAAAAGATTGTACAAACGGCGGCCTTATCGCTGGAAGCGATTTCTTCCAGGCAACCTTAATAATTTCATAAATTAATAATTTTATAATAATTATATAAAATTTTCTACGTGCAGGGTCAGAGTATGAATACCGCCTGCGGCTTAGAATGATCTGTCTTTAAAAGTACGATAATCCCAGCTAGGTGAACTCTAGCCCGCCTGGATAGCCACCATCCTTGATTTCTAAATATTGATGATTTTATATACCTCTTTTTATATATAAAATATCATTAATATACCGCCATAATATAACCTTATTTTGAATTCTGACATACCTTCATCCAAAGACGACATTAACTGCTGACTATTGTTTAGTGGACCGTCTTCTTGTTTCCTGTCCCAAAGCAATAAAAAAGTTTCCAAATGACAAGTAGGTACTTTAATTATACACATATATCTATAGGAGCACTATTTGAAGCTGTGAACTGAATAAATTTTTTGTTTTGTTTATTATTTTGCATATTTTATGTTATAGCTGTATAATATATAATATAGACTATAATTCTTTAAATAATTGTATATCCAATGTATTTTATTTTTCTGTTCTGTGTCTGTGTGTGTGTGTGTGCGCGCGCGCGCGTGTTTGTGTGTGTGTGTATTATTTTATTTATTTATATATATAATTTGAATTTGAATCTGAACTAGAATGTGGAAGAGTTTAGTACATCCTTTATGAAAATATGCCATTTCCTATTAAATATTTGGTATGCCTTGATTTTGTCAAGGACGCTTAGGGTACTATACTTAATAGAATTAATAGCTAACTGTTTAAGAAGCCTTAGATCCGAATGTTTGCTTGCAACACCAACGAAGGCGACATAAAAATCATGTGACAATGGATCTGCTTCCCAGGCACCGGGGTCATCACTAGAGATTACCACAGGGAGGCCAAAAGCGAGGAAAGTAGCTAACGGATGATTTCTAACATCTCTGACTAAACATAAGATTGCATTTGATAAAATATTCACTTCCACGGCGATGTCTCTTTCTAAAATCAATTTCATCAGATGTGGGTGCTTCGTCAGTGCGTATCCATGGCCGATTCTCTTTGATCCCAGATATACAGCGTCGAATAAATTTTCATCACTTCTGGTCCCGTAAAAAGTGGTCTCTCCACTGTGAAAGAAGTATGTTAATTCATTTTCATTCGCTATGAATGCAGGAAGATAGTATTTTAAGGGATATCCTTTATCTTCTTGACCCATTAAATCAAAACCAGCGTAAAGGCGTGGCATTTCTTTTTTCACTTTACGCGCAACTTCCATAGCTGTTTTTATTGCACTTACATCCTGATTTCTAGAGCTTTTTAGAATTAATTTAATCCCAATAAAATCGGGATACTGTTTTATAAACTTTTGGGTAACTTCTTCATATAGTTTTGCTAAGTACATAGGATCATGCTTTGTACCGTTAAGCTCGTATAAACTGCTTAAACCACTTCGCATCTCGATGTACATGATATTGTCTTCGTAAAATCTCTTTAGTGCGGCGATTACGTATTTCTCCCGTACTGGTCTATAACCAATTATTCCTTTGGTAGCAGTATGAATGTATTCGAGTTTATCCCAAACTTGATTTATATCAGCATATTGATCTTCGACGGAATTGGTATTAAGGGAGAAATGTTTTCTTAATTCTGCATCGAACCGTGTAATATTATCTGCTGTTCTTCTCAATTCACTTATGAGATTCCATTTTGTTGAACAATTTTTTTTTGGAATTGTCTCATGAAAATTAAATAATACTTGGCCGTTCTCTTGACATATATACAAATGGTCTTCATATGTGAAAGATATGAGTGTATCAGGATCTAACATCATTGAATTATGAACATGTAAAACTGCTCCTTTAGGCATTTTCTTTATAATTTGATATACTTTTGATTTCGATATATCATCTTTGTACGCAAAGAAATGCTTGGTAAAATTGTTATATTTCGGATTATTGAAGGATTCGTCTACTTCCTGGTTCTTCCAATGCATAAGCACTTCATTTGCCATTTGCTCATCGTCTGTGAGGTGCAAGTTCCCGCCGACTGAATAAAGTAGTTCTGCTTGGATCAGTTGGTCTCTTAAATTTTGGTAATTGTTTACAAGGACTTTGGCTTTGAAATTTTCGACCTTAACGCACAATAAGAAGATTATAGTTATAATATGATACATTTTGGTTCACTACCGAACTTTGTTATTGAACAATTTCCGAGATTGCTCGTTTGACGGGGTCAAGCTTCCGGTACGGCAGCCGGCTCGATACAAACTAATGTTTCTGTGTGAGTATACGTAGTCGTAGTCACAAATAATAATTATTTTTACGAGTAATTTTGCCTTTTAAGCGATAACAAATAGATTCATATTATGATGAAATTACTGTAGTAATCTATAATCTATACAAATAAATAAAATTGAAGTGTCTGTTTGTAATATTAAAATAACCGCTTTTTACTAAGTGCATTCGGACGTATACACGGTACATATACCAAAACAACATTTTTTACAATTTTTGTCTGTAGGAGACAGAGTTTGTTTGTTCCGGCTAATCTCCGAAATGGCTACACTGATTTTGACGGGACTTTCACTGGCAGATAGCTGATGTATCAAGGAGTAACTTGGACTATTTTTATTAAAGAAACAATAGTTACAATAGTTTTTGTTAAAAATGATGTTTCAGAAATTGGCATTCCAATTTAAGTTGACCTCAGATTTATATCATCAATCATATGAAATAGGGTTCAGCTTAGGCTGGACACAGTAGGTTTTATTTCTAATTTAAGTTGACCTCAGATTTATATCATCACTCATATGAAATAGGGTTTAGCTTAGGCTGGACTTTGTAGGATCGAACGCACGTATTCCGGAGGCGCATGGCGTAACAATTGCATTCGATAACACTGACTGTTTGCATATTTCATTTATTTATATTTTAGGGTTTATAGGGTTTGTAATCCAAAATAAACGATAACATTTATCAAAAAATGCTACCCAAAGTCACTATTCCACGCGGACGGAGTCGCGGGCACAGCTAGTTGAATAAATAATTTTCTTACATGTAGTCGTATAATTTTTTTGTTATGTACCTATAATTTGTATACTTTTGTGTTGTTGATTAATAATAGTCCAATATTTGTTACTACATGTAACACGTATGTACGATATGTAACCTTTAACCAGTGAAATTCTCATAGATGCTTTATGTTTTTATTTTCTACATTAAATTAAAAAGAAAGTTTTATCTAAGTATATATTTTTTCTTGCGTCAACTAAAAGATTAACTGAAACGTGAAACATAATTCTTGTATGAATAAAGACTGATGCCACTATTTCTTATTTTAAATGGTATTCAAAAAGGGTCGGCTGTCGTAAAAGGCGACAAAACAACGCACCCTAGCTACGTGGTAGGGCCCCAAGCCCGTCTGGATGGCGACCATATGGTCATATGTATGCCACCATAATAACTTTGTGTTGTGTTTTGGCATTAGTGACCCAAGTTCTTGTACCCTTATGGGACAGCAACGTATTCGCGATGCCACTGGCGTTGTGTGTACGTTGCAAACACCCATAGGCGACGGTAACTGCTAAATTCTAATCGGGCCGTTAGCCTGTCTGCTGTCTTACAGCAATAAAAAAAGTTGTTTCCTAACTTTTTATGTTTACCATGATATGGTTATGATTTTACCGATGGTTAAATATTACGAGAGTTTTGAAACACGCATGTTGAGTTTCATAACAAAAATTAATTTAAAAGAATAGTCTATTGAAGCGATGTCTTTTATAGTGTTATAAATTTCCTCGCTGCTTAGTAGACGTCCTTTTATTTTGCAATATTTTGACGTTCACCAGTTCCGCTTGTATTAGACCAAATATTACTGCGAATATTAATCGCTTAAACAATATCAAATACAGTTTAAAACTATTTTTCTACAATTTCAAACCACATTGTTATACAATTATACGTTTTGTATTATAATTATAGATAGTTTTTAAAATTGTGACCCCACTATACGCGTTCTGGGTTTTTAATGTTTTATAAACCAAATACATTTAAATAATACTATGATTATAGTGTGAATTATAGAACAGCAGTGCATGTTATTATAAACAAGTGTTATTTTGTGATTTTAGAAAGTTATCAATACTTTTAATTTTGTACTTAATTTATCGCATCTAAACTGTTAGTCAAAACTAATAATCAGTGGCGGATTTGCCCTAAGGCCCAGGAGGCCCAGGCCTAGGGCGGCCAGATATTAGGGGCGGCCAATCGTGACAAAAAATTCACTGATGATAACAAAAAATAACTCAAAGTACGTAAATATTCTAAAGGCTTGCGCACATTATGGTGGGCCGCACTGCACTGCATCGTATGACAATAATCTTCCTAAATCACTTTTGTACATTTTATAAATAAAATATAGATAATGTAATGTGAAGTAATTATTTTGTTCATATAAAATGTACGTACAAGTTATTTTGTACATATAAGTGATTTAGGAAGAATATTGTTAGACGCGCGATCCTTAAAAACACTCGCTCGTGCGTTCGTAGGTTAAACAAACGTACTATTACACAATAGTATAGTGTTGACATTTAAAACTGCAGTAATTATACTTAAAGCGTACCAGCTGGATGACCGAGCTTTGCTCGGTATTTTTTTTTTTAATTGTGTTTTTTGGAAATTAACAATTGATTTTCTTAGTCTAACCTCAAAGCAAACACTCATTGACTTCGTGTTACTTAACAACGCCATCTGCTGGAATAGCTTTAGTGATGTTGTGTCGTTAAAGCAATTTAAAAAAATAGTATTATTATTCGCCGATAGATGTCAGGAAGAGTCACATTTTTGTTATTTTTCTTCCAATAAAAAAAAGCGAATAAAATGACATTTTTTAGAAATGATTCCTAGCTAGATTGATTTATCGCCCCCGAAACCCCCCGTATACTAAATTTCATGAAAATTGTTGGAGCCGATTCCGAGATTCCAATTATATAAGTATATATATACAAGAATTGCTCGTTTGAAGATATAGGATAAATTGCTGCTGTTGTTCATAGTACTAATAACTCATGTCAACTAACACTTATACTGGTACTTATTGCATGGTCTGGGGCCTAGGGCTGCCAAGACTGCAAATCCGCCACTGCTAATAATATCAACATGCCTACGGAAAGATGTGGTACATGCAAAAAGTTTATGTCTTCAACAGAGGATGTCAGGTGTTGTACATGCAGATTGCCACAGCACAGACTATGTGTTACACTTCCAACTAAAGGTAAAGTGCCCTTGACCTGGCGGTGCTCTGCTTGCGTGACTGTTAGTGACGATTCTCCAAGAAAAACCAGTTCACAGGACAACACAACAAAGAATCTAACCATTAGGGATGTAATGGATGAAATTCGAGCTTTGCGCCTTGACATTTTGGATTTTCGTAACGAAATGACTAGTTTATAAGTGGACGTCCAAACCTTTTATACTCGTATCGAGAAACTCGAAGGTCGCATGGAAAAGTTGGAAGATGCTGTTTCAATACAAAACCAAGCACAGGATGTTGTTGAAAATGTGACGGACCAATTACGTGAGGAACTTAATGTAAAAGAGCAAGAATTCCTGGGAAATGACCTTGAAATCAGAAATATGTCCGAAAAACCTAATGAAAATACTTCTGAATTGATTATATCTGTTGCTGAACAATTTGCATGCTTAATCATAAACTGACCTAACTCAAAAAACCTGTTTTCTGGGAAATCGCAAAAAACGTTTTGTCATTTACTACTTATCTCATATATTGACTTATAACTAAATAGTGGTAACTCAGTGTGGGAAAGAGATATCGAAATAAATCTTAGTTTGGCCGATAGAGGGCGTCGAGACAATGCTGCCCGTTATATTAACTCACTTTAGATCCGTAACATTATGTATGCAGAACGAACAGGTGGTCTTTCCAATGGGCTGAACCCGACAAAGGAGTAACGGAGCCGAGACCAAGACCCATAGTGGTACGCCTAGTACATCGCAGTACTCGCAATGAAATACTATCAAAAGCTCGAGCTAGTCGTAATATTAATGCACCCGCATTAATATGCACATGTGAAATTTGATTGAATTCGGTTCAGTAGTTTTGGAGTTTATTGGCAACATACATCGTGACACAAGATTTTTATATATATAGATTAGATGAAATTGTCATACACTGACGGTAAGAGAAAACGAGTTGGCTCCGAACTCAGGAGCAAGACGTTATTCTTATAATCTCAACTCTATACGAAACGATAATCCAAACCATGTGAATGAAATCATAGCCATACTAACGTACAACTACAACGTTGCTCTAAATATTTGTATGAATGCAGTATTTACATACTTGTATGCAGAAATATACGTGAAAATACTAGTGGATGGCATACGGCAGACAATGAGTTCGTTAGTCCAGAGAACCCTTCTTATAAGGGTGTTCCACAAACTCGCTGTGCAATACAACATAATTCTGCCAACATACTTTAGACATTCAGTTTAAGTTCAATAGTGTAGAGTTCAATATCCAATGCTATATTTTTACAAAGAGACCCAACTTTGTAGTGGTACAAAATATTACGAGAGATGAGTGCATCTTCTGACGAACCTATCATGTAGCGTTGATATAAATCATGCACTGATTCTGTATTTCTAAGCGCACTGTTTACTGCGACAATAAATTAGTTTGTATAATATAATTATATTGCTACTAGCTGACCCGGCAAACGTTGTTCTGCCATATAAATAATAAAAAGTCAAAAAATTAAAAAAAAAAATTTGGGGGTGGGTCACCCCTAACATTTAGGGGGATAAAAAATAGATGTTGGCCGATTCTCATAGATACCGGATAAGCACAAAAAATTTCATCAAAATCGGTCAAGCCGTTTCGGAGGAGTATGGCAACGAAAACTGTGACACGAGAATTTTATATATTAGATTAAGTTAACGTACAACGGGGAGTGTTCTGAGGAGCTATTTAGAATGGTGCCCTCGTCGTCTTTCTACCACCGCAATTCCCGCCATGGGCTGAGTGATCATCCTCATTTCTTGGGGCGGTTCTTACATATGTTACGTACTCTCAGGGTTTGGAATGAGCTTCCGGCTGAGGTTTTCTCAGCGCGGTACGATATGGGGTTCTTCAAAACAGGCGTTATAAAATTTATTTGAGGCCGGCAGTGCGTTGGTAATGCTTCTGGCATTGCAAACGTCCATAGGCAACTGTAACCACCTGCCAGGGTGGGCCGTTTGCCTGTCTGCTGTACTCTAGCTATAAAAAAATCTTACATTGTCCCCGTTATTTATTTTCGTCAACACCACATTGTTAGCTATATTAAATAAATAAATATATTATATAAGGACAATTCACAAAACGCCATAATATAGTCCCAAACTAAGTAGCATAGCACTTGTATTATGAGTACTAGACAACTAATATAGTACATATACTTTTTTTGAATAAATTCATATTAGATAAACACCCAGACCGTGAGACGTGAATCGAATTCGTGACTTTCCCGAGAGTACCAATGTGCGTTAGCCGCTACGCCACTGAGGTCGTCATATTGGATGCATACTAATATTATTTTGGTATTATAAATGTGAATTTGTTTGTTTGTTACGCCATCACGCCTAATCCGCTGAACCAATTTTGATGAATTTCGTATAGAGATATATATTAATTTTGGATAAAAAGACTTATTACTACTTAACAGAAGGGATTAAATAATACACACTGATAAAATATTGCTAGGGAGTTAACATCGCCATTTCTTTAGCGTTGTTTTGGAAATGGTGGTAGCCTATGGACTTTCAATAAATAATCTAAATGATTTTATACTAAATTAAATAATTTCGATTTGATGTTTAAAATATTATCGATCTTAATGAATTTATAAATCTTAAAAATCTCGCCATTGTATCACAGAGTTACAAACATCGAAATACACAGGACAACTGGACAATGCCCGAAATGCTTTTGCATTTTGGAATTATTAGTGAACAACTTAGCTGGCTTGTTTATTAACAATGATAATGTCTAGTATTATAAGTATTCCAGTATTTTCGTTTGAAGCCATGATGAGTTGTACTTTTCACTTTGACGAGTATTTTGCTGATATTATGTTTGCATTAATTCAATAAATAAAATAGCAGTAAAGGAAAATTTTATATTGATATTGTTATCATCTTTCATTCATATAAATTACAATTAAAATCAGAAATAAATTTATCCCACTTTCTATTGAAAATTTTCAATGCTGCACTTTTATTCACATTATCTAAAGCACTGTACTTTAAAGAATTGATGGCTAGTTGTTTCAACAATCTTAGATCCGAAAATCTGCTGGATGCACCAACGAATGCAACGTAAAAGTCATCAGAAATAGGTTCAGCCTCCCAAGCGCCTGGATCGTCACTTGATATAACTACTGGTAGATTATTAGCAAAGAAAATACTCAATGGATGATTTCTAACATCACGTACTAAAGATAAAATTGTGTTTGAGATAACATTGACTTCTAACCCAATATTGTTATCAATGACCCTTTTCATCATCACTGGATGTTTAGGTAAAGCGTACGCGTGGCCGATCCTTTTAGCGCCTAATAAAATAGCATCAACCAAATTATCGTCTGTTTTTGTTCCATACCAATCTGTCTCACCAGCGTGGAAGAAGAACGCAATATCATTTACCGTTTTAAGCAATTGAGAAACAAACTCAATAAGTGGACTTCCCAAATCTTCTTGACCCACTAGATCGAACCCAGCAAATATATCCGCCGTTTCGTTCTTCATCCTCGTCGCTAAGCTTATGTATGAATCAATCATACTCCTTGAAACATGTCTTGAGGGAGCAAATATTAATTTAGCACCAATAAAGTCCGGGAAGTCTTTAACAAATTTGTGTATTACCTTTCTATATGCTTTAGCTGTAATCATTTGATCATACTCTGTACCATCTAGTTCATAAAGGCTAGGCAGTACACTTCTTATTTCTACGTACATTATGTTATCTTCTCTAAATTTCTTTAGTGCCTCGTAGAAGTATTGTTCCCATACTGGTCTGTAAGCCAACATCTGTGCGACAGTAATAAAATAATTCATAAAAGCATTCCATGTAACATTGATATCAGAATATACAACATCTGGATCTTTTACAAGCAATGTAAAATGTTTTCGCATGTTTTTGTCAAATTCAGGAATGTTTCCTGATGTATTTCTGGCTGCAGACATTAACTGCCATTTTTCTTCACAAGAAATATTAGGTGTATTGTTCGAAAATCTTAATTTTATGCCACTATTTTTAAAGCATACATATAAATGATCCATGTACGTTATATTCAACAAATAGTCGGGTCCTAGTAGGGCCATATCGTGGACATGTAACGCCGCACCTTTAGGTATGTCTTTTATGATTTTGTAAACCTTCGATTGCCTCATTCTATCCTTATAAGTGAAATAGTGATGTGAAAAGTTGAAAAACTGAGGATTATCAAAACAGTAATCGAGTTCACGGATCTTGTGAATCATTAAGCATTTGTTTACAGTATGTTCTTTGGGTGTCAGTGTTATGTTGGCACCAAGGGTCATTTTAGATTCATCTTCGAGTATCTTAGCACGTTCTTGATAATAATCGCTCGGCTCACACAACGTGGCGACAAACAATGTTGATATTAAAAGGATAAAGTACATTTTATTCACTATTGACACCCAATACGAGTGATTGGCGCGATTGTGCGGCGGACACTAAACCAGTGTTGCAAAGTGAACATTTAAAAATCGGTAAATTTTCAGGCAAAAATCGGGACATTTTGTTATTAACATAAAACAAAAGTATTTTACGTATTTATTCATTAGTAATTTATTAAAAACAAATATATACATGTATTATTATAATATCTTTCTTCTTGATCGAATTATTCATTGCTTAACGTCGTATCCTTGAAATCAACCGTGGCCTGTCTCGTAAGTGATCGAATAGCGGTTGCTATTGGGAGTCCAGTTATGGCGGTTGCTTGGTCACACCAGCGGCTAGGTAATCAGCTACGGGGTCACTTTCCTTCCACCTTGCCCGTCACGATCAGCTTATCCAAGTTATCCGGCTGTCGTCGGGCAATGTGACCAAAGTACCCAAGAATCTTTCGATAACATAGTGTTGTGTCAATGGGTAAAGAAGGGACCAAAATCAGTAATTACTGTTTATTCTGTTTTCATATCACTTCTTGGTAGCTATTTTTGTAAAAAAATTTTATCTATATTAAAATTGTAGCAAGTTTGGTTGTTTTCCCTGATTTATCTTTTTGTGTGGAGAATACCTATAATTGCTTCAGTGGAAAGTTTGTTGCGCTCTTTAGTTTTCATTGGATTGATGGATGAAAATATTCTCTCAACGTTAGCAGAAAAGTGTGGTAAATTCAAAATATTGAAAACAAAAGAACAAACATTTTCAAACATGCGTGGGCCATCACCACATTTCATGTTACTAACACTAGCCCAAAAATTCTCAGTTATTTCACTAAACGACGCTATTTCTTTCGTGTTTCGAAGCAAACACCATTCTGTGTCAATAATTTGAAAATTTTTGCTGTCTAATAAATTTGGAAATTGTCTACATATTGATACTATTGACGACAGTTTACCTTTTTTGACATTTTTCGGAGAGAAAACTTTCAAATCCTTTATAAGATTGTTTTTAATCGGAAATCTTTATATGATTTGATCACACGCTTCAATGAAGAATTGAATGCATCTCATTTGGAGTAAATGAATTTTTTCAGGAGTCAAGCTCTTATCTCTAAGCAAAGTAATAATGGCAATATTTAAAAAGTCACGTGGGTTTTTATAGTCGATGCTCTCAAGATTGTTTTTTTCTAAATAATCTTTTTCAAAAAACAATCGAATAAAGTTCTTAAACTAGTGCGAATAAAGAACATGTATCTTTGCTGATTCAGATTGCATTTCTCAATTTAATTTATTGAAAATCGGTAAAACAAAATATAAAAACTGAAGAAAGAGTATCGTTACTGTATCGATTAATTTGTTCAATATATTTGTAGCTGTTGTACGAGTAACATCGTCATTTAGCGAAGCATCAATGAAAAAATAATTTCAACGCTTGGTATTGCTCCAAAACTCTAGATATAGCTGCGTGTACTGGCAGCCACCTTGTTTGACAGGGATGCAATAATTTATGTACCTTCAAACTGCAAAATATTTGAAATTCCTTAAACTCGGATGATCTTGGACTAGAAGCGAAATAATTGTATATTTCCCTTACAATTTCCTCAACAAACCGAGATATTTTGCTGCAAGCGTAAGAGGCACATAAATGGAAAGAGTGACATATATACACATTTCATTATAAGAAAATTTTCTACGTCAGTTTTTAGTAAAGTCATTACTCTCATTACTGAATGATTACGTCCCATCATAACACATGCACCATCAGAAGCAAAACCTATGAGATTTTTGAAATGGAATATTATATCTTCCAAAAAAGTTCACAATGCTTTTGTATAAGGTAGCATCTGCAACCACAACTGGGATAAGGTCGAAAAAAAATTACGTACATGATTGTTTTTTACGTATCTGGCGACCAAACAAAGATGTTTGGTGGCACTTCTAACGGTGGATTCGTCAATTATTAATGAGAACTTAACCTGTCGCCCTCAGACATCCATTAAACAATAATTAACTCTATTTTAATGTGATTTGCGTATAGGTACTACTGCTGTATATTATAAAGCCGTATGATACATTTTGGGGAATTCCCGAGCAGCAGTTTAATGCTACCAAACTACCAGGTTATGTTTGGTGTTGCCTTTTAATTATTACCTTTGAAGTGTAGAAATCCGGGAGAAACGGTCGCTGAATCGAGACATCGAGAGGGAAGAGCCGAAATCGGTAGATTTCCCGATAAATCGGGAACTTTTGCGTCACTGTGCACTAAACACGTTGCGTCAGACCAACGACCTTTGCTACCAACGATAATCAAATGTAATTAAGATAGACATATTTATCCAATGGACATTTGTTATGTAGTTATGGCATTCAATATAGTATAGGTACTAAATAAACTAATAACAAAAAAGTTATTCTGTAAGTAATCAACATTATTAAAAAAAATATTACTGTACGAATTCATTACTATTTACCAAACACAATCAAAACACATTAAATATGTCCTGGTAAATTATATTATATTTAATAAAAACATTGATTATTACAATAAACATATGTGGCGCGCGCGCCATGCGAGCGCAGTTTTAAGGCACCACCAGGGCGAGCACCGGGTCGAGTCAGTCGAAGTCGCAGCACGAACTGACGCGTGCGCATAGTGATAATCCGCGGCTCTCGCTCTCTCCTCGTTCTAAATCTATTTGTATAATTGTATATATAAATGAACGCGACTGTAATTGCTTTTATGTATATAATACACGAATAGACACGTTATTGGTTTAAACTGTAGTTTCACTAACTTACACCCAACCATTAGCCTTAAACATAGTAATGTTTTTTAATTAAACATAATGGTAACCAAGTGCATCACACTGGGAGACTACCCTAACTGAAACCTACGGATTCGAATCGTTCAATGATAACATATTATATATTTTGCTTAAGCATTTTGTCTCCGCCTAATGTGCAATTATAGTACAGTTGCAACCTTCCGACGGTAACGCAAAACACCGCAAGGAAAACTGCATACCGAACAAGTCTGGCAGGTACACTACGCCTTTCCTTTGGGAGAAGTTTGAACCCAGTGTGAGGCGATATGAGCTGTTATTCAACTTTTTAAATACAGTTTTGCTGTAATTCATCCACTACGCGTGTTTTTCTTTAATTTTATATTTTTCTCCGTGCTGGGATGGATTAAGAATACTGACCATTAAGATGGCTGTCATCCTGTGTGTTGTAATTATTGTTATAATTTAGATTAGGTGTTTAAAACATTACTATATCCAATTTTTTTTTTAAAGAACTTCTCCTTTTCGATAAAAATCTACATGGTAAAAGCGTTACAGACATGGTGCATAAATATTACCCAGTTCGAACGTATGTACATGAAATACTGTCACAGAGACGGTCTTTATGATGACAATTGTAGCTCCTATACCCGAAGTTGAAGTGATCTACACTAATAAAGACATTTCATGGTCTAATTCTGAAATTACTTCTCCATGCTATGCTATCCAACTAGGCTAGTCTGTTTTCTTTATTCCTTTTGCATAACCAAACTCAATTTCTAGCATTGATATTGTACAGTGACTCTAGCGTAATCTTTAGTATTTGTATTCGACGCTTTGATGAGTAAGGTCGCCTCACTGAATTATGTATTTTTAAATTAATTTGTCATTCAATAAATAAAATTACATAAAAGCAGATGTGTTATATTTAAGTACATAGTTATATTTCATATAAATTACAATTGAAATCAGAAATAAATTTATTCCACCTTCTATTGAAAATTGTCAATGCTACATTTTTATTCACGTTATCTAAAGCACTATATCTATACTACTATTATAAACAGGAAAGATTTGATTGTTTGTTTGCATTGAATAGGCTCCGAAACTACTGACCCGATTTAAAAAATTCTTTCACTGTTGGGAAGCTACATTATCCCCGGGTGACATAGGCTATATTATATTTTCAAAAAAATTAGGGATCCTTACTAAAACTCCAATAATATAACCCAAGGTGTAAAAAATTACCTAAAATATTATTTAAATCGCGTGCGCTGCGAAAACTATTGATGATAGAATAAAATAATGTACTACGACTTTGCAGAACACATCATTATTTACAAAAAGTGTCGCGACAGCATATGCTAACTATTATAGTTATGTCACAACAAGTGCTAGAAAAGGCTCTTTATTTGTATCTTGGTATTAATCCTTATCAAAATAAATTACTTCATATTCAAAACTGCTTCAATACCATTATATAACTTATTGAATTATTCAATTCGGATATTCCATTCGAAAGTATTAGAAAAATGTTGCGTGGTAGCCGCTCACCCTGTTCGGCTAGCTAGGCAGCACCTTATGCAATGTAGGCATGCGTCACTGGGGTTTTTACAAAAATTAGAAATAAAATACTTATTAATAAATAACGAAAAAGAAATAAAAAATAATAACAAAAAAATCATTAAAATAAAAGTTCATAGAAATAATAATATTCAAACTTAAACGCAAATAGAAGAAGGGTTTATGTGTCTGTATATAATTTTTAATTTTGAAATTTTTGTTAAATACCCGTGCGAACCTGGGCCGGGCCGCTAGTTTTAAATAAATTGATGGCTAGTTGTTTCAACAGTCTTAGATCTTAAAATCTGTTGGATGCACCAACGAATGCAACGTAAAAGTCATCAGAAATAGGTTCAGCCTCTCAAGCGCCTGAATCGTCATATAACCACTGGTAGGTTATTAGCAAAGAAAATACTCGATGGATGATATCTAACATCATATACTAAAAATATAATTGTGTTTGAGATAACATTGACTTCTAACGCAATATTGTTATCAATGACCCATTTCTTAATCATTGGATGTTTGGGTAAACCGTACGCGTGACCAATCCTTTTAGCGCCTAATAAAATGGCGTCCACCAAATTATCGTCTGTTTTGGTTCCATACCAATATGTCTCACCAGCGTGGAAGAAGAAAGAACGACATATCATTTACCGTTTTAATTAATTGAGAAACAAACTGGACGTCCCAAATATTCTATCTATGTATAATATTAACTGCCATTTTTCTTCAAAAGAAATGTTAGGTGTATTATTCGAAAATCTTATATTATAAATGATCCATGTACGTTATATTCAGCAAATAGTCGGGTCCTAGTAGGGCCATATCGTGGAAATGTAACGCCGCACCTTTAGGTACGTCTTTTATGATTTTCTAAACCTTCGATTATCTTATTCTATCCTTATAAGTCAAATAGTGATGTAAAAAGTTGAAAAACTGAGGATTATCAAAACAGTAATCGAGTTCACGGATCTTGTGAAACATAAAGCATTTGTTTACAGTATGTTCTTTGGGTGTCTGTGTTATGTTGGCACCAAGGGTCCATTTAGATTCATCTTCGAGTATCTTAGCACGTTCTTGATAATAATTGCTCAACTCACACAATGTGGCAACAAACAATGTTGTTATTAAGAGGATAAAGTACATTTTATTCATTATTGATACCCAATACGGGTGTATGGCGCGGCCTTTGCCTAAAATTACATAGTGTAATGATTATCTTTGCAATTAATTTGTAATACTTTTAATAAAACTTATTATGTGATAACCAATACTCGGAGAGAATTTAAGAATCCTATAAAGGCACGAACGATTTAGGTAGTTTTTCTAACTGAATATGTACATATTAATAATATGTTATAACACAGATGCGCCTTACTGATGGTGACGAAAAACATCGTGAAGAAATGTTTATATCAAAATCACGGTATGTGTAATCCTCCACCTATCAGATTTCGATAAACGTGGCGTATATACTGTAAGTTCTCTCTAAGCCTGAAAACCAGCAGTAGTAAGATATGGACTGTTATTTAACTTTTAAAACACAATATTACTACAATTAATTCACTGCGCTTGTTTCATTTAAGTTTATCTTGCGCTTGTTTTCATTTAAGTTTATCTTTATATATACCTAGTCAGGTCATAAGTATTGTCACACAGTAAAAACTTTTCTTTTAGAATGCTGGCCACAAAAAAGTTTATTGAATTCGAATTTCGAATTGTTCATGAAAATAAAAATGTATAACTTTTAGAATTTTACTCATTTTTAAATATGGAGTGGACGCTTAAAGAAGACCGTGTTGCAGTTATTGCGTTGTATCGTTACAGTTACGCGCCAATTCAAATTTTTAACATACTGAAAAATTTGAATATAACCAAAAGATTCGTTTATCGTACCATCAAACAATACAATGAAGACTCTAGTGTAGATGACAGGTCAAGAAGTGGTCGCCCTCGGTCTGTTAGGACTCCAGCAGTGATAAAAGCTGTGAAGGCACGAATTCAAAGAAATCCCAAACGTAAGCAGAAACTGTTGGCCCTTCAGATGGGGTTAAGCAGAACCACGGTGAAAAGGGTGTTAAATGAAGACTTAGGGCTTCGGGCATATCGAAGAAAAACAGGACATCGTTTGAATGCTCGTCTAATGGACCTGAGACTGAAGAGATGCCGCGCTTTGTTGAAGCGGTACGCGGGAAAAAAATATCGGGAAATTCTTTTTTCGGATGAAAAAATGTTTACCGTAGAAGAGAGCTACAACAAACAAAATGATAAGGTGTACGCACACAGTAGTGAAGAAGCGAGCAACCGTATTCCGCGTGTCCAACGAGGTCATTTTCCATCCTCGCTCATGGTATGGTTGGGAGTTTCTTATTGGGGCTTAACAGAGGTACATTTTTGTGAGAAAGGTGTAAAAACGAATGCTGTTGTGTATCAAAATACAGTCCTGACGAACCTTGTGGAACCTGTTTCTCATACCATGTTCAATAACAGGCACTGGGTATTCCAACAAGATTCGGCGCCAGCTCATAGAGCGAAGAGCACACAAGACTGGCTGGCGGCGCGTGAAATCGACTTCATCCGGCACGAAGACTGGCCCTCCTCCAGTCCAGATTTGAATCCGTTAGATTACAAGATATGGCAACACTTGGAGGAAAAGGCGTGCTCAAAGCCTCATCCCAATTTGGAGTCACTCAAGACATCCTTGATTAAGGCAGCCGCCGATATTGACATGGACCTCGTTCGTGCTGCGATAGACAACTGGCCGCGCAGATTGAAGGCTTGTATTCAAAATCACGGAGGTCATTTTGAATAAACTTTAATGTCATAAGAATCTATGTTTTGTTAAGTTCATTTTGGTATATAAATGGTTACATAATTAATAAACTTGTTACAATTATTTTACATTAAACATGTGACAGAATTTATGACCTGACTAGGTATAATTCTTAGCTGCGTGTGTATGTCACTGAACTCCAAAACGGCGTGACCGATTTAGTTGAAATTTTTTGTGTGTGTTCAAATGGATTCGAGAATGGTTTAGATACGCAATTGGACCCGGTAGGTGGCGCTGCGATCGAGTTCTGGGATTTATATTTTATCAGAACATAACCCCAAATTTTTAAACAGTTCATTTTCTTTTTTATTCGACCAGCGATGTGGGCGGTAACGGCTATTCTTTATATAAATAATAAATAAGTACACTTATTATAAAAAAAAAACAAAAATAAGCGTGACCCTAGGTGGGTTTGAATCACCTATCTTTCAATTAACACATATATGCGTTGACGTGTTTTTTTTGTTACTGTGGCTAACAGACAGGCTGATGGCTCCGTCAATAGTAAGCTTCTTATTCGTACACTCTTGACAGAGTGGTCGTGATCACGCGTCGGTCAATTTCTGCGCCACCGCTGTTTTTGCGATACGCCGCCATTCGCATCGATGTCTGGCAGAGCGAGAGCAATCATTGATGCCGGAGTGCGTCACAGATTTGATGAGGTCTGTCCACCGTGTTGGAGAGCGCCCTCGAGATCTTTTGCCCTCGACTTTCCCTTGCACAACCAGCCGTTCCATCGAGTCCTCGTTACGGGTGATGTGCCCGAAGAACTTTAGGATTCGTATTTGCACAGTCGACAATAATCTCTCTTGGATGTTAAGTTCCTTCAGGATCGAAACGTTGGTACGGTGCGCGGTCCACGGGATTCTGAGCAGGCGTCTGCAACACCACATTTCCAGTGCGTCAATCTTGCGACGGTCTTGCATCCTCAGCGTCCACGTCTCAGCTCCGTATAGGAAGATTGGAAAGACCAGGCATCTCATTAGCCGAACTTTTGTATTTCTGGTTATTCTGCGGTCTCTTCAAATCTTTGTGAGCTTCTCTACAGAGGATCTAGTGATAGTAAGCAGCAATAGTAAGCAGTTCCCTACTAGTAAGGGAGCCCATGAATGTGTGCGACCCCAGTGGTACTGATATTACACTGCCGTCCATCTAGGTGAATTGGAACCTGGCTCACTTATTCCAGAACATAAGGTTCTTCTGTGTGAATTCAGAAGAATCTTTAGTAAAAGTTATGAGAAACATGCATTTTAGTTTAGTATCACATAGTACAAAAATGTTGAGTAATCAGCATCACAAAGTCATCCAAAGAACTCGCAATTTATATAATACGGCGCGCAAGTGTCAATGACGTCTCCATCGGTACCACAAAAAAGTGGTGCAATGACCTAATACGAGGCCGAGGACGGCGGTCATTGCATCTGTGCGAGCGAATAAAACGCAATACTAATATAATTTACGCGGGAGTGACTGAGACAGGTAATAACAGGTTAACGTACGAAGTTTGCACCTTATGACTATTTTGTACGATTGAATTAGTGACCATATTTTCCTTGGAATGAAATATTATATGGTGAAAATTTGACATACAATTTTTTTTGCAAAAATGGTTTCCTTAAATGATGTTTAGTGCGTAAAAAAAATTTGGACGGTTTTGTCAAAGTCACCCTGTATATAAACAACCCACCCTAGTTATGGCGACCACCTTGGTCTTAAGTATGCCGCCGTAATAACCTTGTGTTGTGTTCCGGCATTAGTGACCCAAGTTCCTGTACCCTTATGGAACAGCAGCGAGTTCGCGATGCCACTGGCGTTACAAACATAGGCGACGGTAACTGCTAAATTCTAAGCGGGCCGTCATCCTGTCTGCTGTCATACAGCAATAAAAAAAGAGGGAATTGGAACCTTATGCCCGAACAAATCCAAAAGTCATTATGGCGGCATATATAAAGACCAGGGTTAGTTGCCATCTTGACGGGATTTGAATCCTACCACCTAGTTAGGGTATTTTGTTGCCGTTTACGACAATTGGACGTAGTTACGCAAAAAGGATCCAACCCGCAAAATGTTACTTTTGAATTATTAAAGTTTTAGCTGTATTTCTGCATTGATGTATTTGTTAGTGTCTATGGGTTCTTAAGAAAATATAAGCGTAAATGTATCATTTCTCATACAAATAAGTTTAACTGCTCTTATTTTAGGCCCAGAATGAGTACTTTTTTATACTAACTAATTATTCTACCATATTGTGGGTTGGATCCTTTTTGCGTAACTACGTCCAATTGCCCCCAACGCAGGCGTCAGTTTTTTTATTCCACCCCTGCACGAAAAAATAGAACTATAGAGATACTGCAGGTACTGTAACTTACCGCATATGTAAAGCCGATAAATAAGATACAATTAACATTAATTTATTTATGCGGACATTTCAGATAAAATAAAGGAACCAAGAGAACCTGTCAATTATGTAATTATTACTAGGGTTGGTTCGTTGTTTAGCAAGGGTACCCAGCTTGCATTTGAGGCGACCAAGGCCTCATTAAAAACTACGGCGTCGTTGAGAGCTAGAGCATCTTTCAGACAAAAGATCTGTGTACAACGTAGTTTTTAGCCTTGAAGGAGTAAGGGTCAATAGTTATTACCATTATCAATGCCAACTAATACTGTTTCTAACTGTGGCTTGTAGCTTTTAATTCATCTTTCTCTTGATTTGTTCAAGACAGTGTCACTAATTTATAGGACGCCCTCGATTTTGAGAAAAATGTATGGTGATTTAAATAATATGAAAATCACTATTATCAAATTTACAAGGTTAATCACAGACTAAACCATCTACAATAGAGTATACAAAAGCTATACACATAAGCTAAATAATCACTTGCAACGTTTATCCATAAGTACAATATTAAAATAAACAAAACATTTTTTAAACGTTCCAAAATAGAACAAGAGCAAATTCGAACTGGTGTAAATTACAGGCAGTGCTTTTCAAAAGAGGGTTTCGTTATCAAAGAGCTGGCTGTTGAGAAACTAAAATAAAGAAATATAAAGGCTGCGTCATCCGCCATGCTTATTTTATGCACCGAAAGGGTTGGGGTTAAAAGTATAAGTGGCACTTTAGAGTACCGCCCCTCGTGTGCAGTCGCGAAAAAAATATGGCCACGTATGATGCTGTTGCTAGATGCGAATTCTCACCTATGCCTTTAATCTTCTAATGACTACTCTCTTAATGTTCTTTCATAATAGGTGCGTTTTTGTAATAATGCTAGTTGTTTGTGGCTGAAACGGTTAAAGAAAAACTAACACAATCTTATATTTTATGCAGAATTTTAAAAATATTTTAATTATATAAAAATTACTGAATTATTAAAATTACGTTATTATGAAAATTTAATTTATATATTTGTTTAAGCGAAATACCGCTCATCACGAGATCTCTAAAACTATATAAATATAATTAACTTAAAATTTTGCATAATTACTCATTAAGAACTGATTTATGGAAATCCTATCCAAAAATATATATGGCAGAACAACGTTTGCCGAATCAGTTATGTATAGTCTAGTCAACAAGTTAAAAACGTGTTCATTTTTGATACTGCGAATTAAAATACGTACGATAGTTTGGACTCGTCATCTAAAAAATGTGCGAAAATTTCAAACCAGTACATAAACAATTTCAAAAGTTATAAACAATTAAAGATTCTAATAAAGGGCGGTTTATATTTTTGGAAATAATTGAAAAACTGATGCTAAAGGAATTTAAAAAAAAAACTGAAAGAGGATGAATTTTCCAAAAATAAAAATTTGACTCCCGGTCTTGACCTCTACTATTGTCAATAGTTTTTGTTTAATGTTGAAAATAAGGTTCCGCGCGGCGAACGCAGTACCCTAACGCGTACCGTAACTCGAACCCGGCCGCTAATAACAATTTTTTTTACTCATAAAATTTTATTTGACAACTAGCTGACCCGGCAAACGTTGTTCTGCCATATAAATAATAAAATGTCAAAAAATTAAAAAAAATTTTTTGGGGGTGGGTCACCCCTAACATTTAGGGGTATGAAAAATAGATGTTGGCCGATTCTCATAGATACCGGATAAGCACAAAAAATCACTAACTCAATTTAGTTATCTGCCTACTGCCTACCCCCTAAGAACGATGGCGTGATTATTTATAGCCTATGACCATTTCTAGGTTATCATCTATTACCATACCAAATTTCATCAAAATCCGTTAAGCCGTTTAGGCGTGAAAGAGGAACAGACAGACAGACAGACAGACAGACAGAGTTACTTTCGCATTTATAATATTAGTATGGATAGTATGGATTAAAAAAAATTACTGAGTCTAAAATTTACATTTTTTTCCTGGCATTAGTCAATTAAACAGTTTATATAAAATAATAAAGTTTTTTTGCGTAGAATACACTAGGATGCAGATATGTCCCTATAAGGATAGACACTTGACTCAGGACGGGAATCAAACCCGTGATCTCCGTAGGTCTTCCAGCGTAAAGGCCGTTACGCCACGGAGGTCTTTAATTTTTGGATTTCAATTCTTCTTACATTCATGTTTTACTCGTTAGCAATTCACAATTATTTTTTACAAATATTTTGGAATAGGGACTAGACCAGCAGAAGCATTTAGTAATGTCAAGATGTATGGAAGAAGATAGTGCTAAGGAAAACGTATTACGTACTGTGTGTGTGTGTTATTCCAGCTTTCTATATTTCAACTATTCACGCTTTCAATAATCTAAAATTCGTTAAGTAATCTTTAAAAAGTGATTGTACCTATACTATAAGAAAAAGCATGATCATACTTAAGCCCTTTTATTAATTCCTGCCTGGACTAATTCCTGTGTTCTTCCTGCCTGGATATTTTGTTTATATTTTTATTTGTAGTAGGCCAAATAATATAGGTTTGATAAACATGAGGCGACCGAGAAAAAATGTGATAAATTGATAGAAGAATGTAAATGAAATCCAATGATATAAAAATAAAATACGAAATAAGTTATGATAATTATGTTAACAAACACTGTCCTTATCCCATATTATACGAGATCGGTACAACATGTTGTCTACTTCCAATCTTCTCCTTTACTCCCTTCATCCACGTTTTCTTTGTTCTACCCTTTCCTCTGTATCTGTCTAATCTCATTTCTACCATTCTTGTCACATGACTTTCTTCATTTCTTATTATATGGCTAAACCACGCTAGTCTTTTACTATTTAGTTTGTTAATTACTGGAATGCAATACTTTTAAACTTCACCTGATATACTCATTTCAAGTTATATCCATTTTCATAACTTCACACATCCATCAAAACATTTGAAAATCCGCATGTAAACGTATTTACATTTTTCCCCTTTGTGGACCAGCAATTCGATCCTCACAATATGGTATGTCCTATTATGGATATATAAATTATGCCTTTAATTGTTCCTGAGATATTTATTTTTTGTTGTGAAATAGCAGACAGGCTGACTGCCCACTTAATATTAACGTAAGCAACCGCTTATTGATGCTTGCGACGCTAGGAGTACCGGTAACACGCTTCCGTCCACAACACATGATCATTATGGCGGCATGTTTATATATCTGGGGTGGTTGCCATCTAGTCCGGCTTGGAGAACTACCACCTAGCTAGGGTTGTTTTATTGCCTTTTACGACATGTTGCCCTTGTCCACAGGAGACATTATGCTTACTTCGCCCCTGTATGGAGATTATTATACTTCATATCCATTTTTTTTATCAAAACTAAATCAATTATCTTTTACACTTATCCCAATAAATATGTATTAAATAGATTTATTATTTACCTGAAGATATGTTATCTTCACTACTATTCGTGATAATATTATCGCTTATATCTTAAGACATGTCGCCATCATGATGATAACGTTTTATCATTTACCTCCGCATGTTTTAGATCGGATGTGCGGTAACGTATTAATAAATTATTCTTATCCTTTTCATCATTTTTCGTTATTTGGAATTTAGTATATTCCGTGCAGAGGCGGAGGCGGAGTAAGGATACTGACTCCTGCGGCCGGGAGCGGCCTGTCCTAAAAGGCGGTAGGGGTCTCTAGGTGGTAGGGTGCTCTCTAAATATGCTGCCTTAAAAACTTTGTGTTATGTTCCGGCATAAAAGATCCAGGTTTCAGTTGCCGACGGCAGCGTGTTAGCGGTGCCCCTCTCTCTCTAACGTCTCTTATAGACATAAGAGACGATAACTGCTTGCTATTAAGCGGGCCGTCAGCCTGTCTCCTATTCCACAGCAATAACAATAACAATGATGCACACTTAGGTATTACTAACGATTGATCATCCGGCTTTTTTATCGAAAATAGCTGTAATTTGAAGTACTATAGATCATTAAAGATCAAAAGTTAGGGTAGAATATGTGAGAGGAAATAATCAAAATCAGATGTTTGATAAAAAAAGGTTTGTTCTTAAATCAAAAAATATAATTTATGTATATTTCTATGCAATGGTAACTGTTTTAAATACTAATATTTAAATATATTTTTCTATCTACTATTTTTTAGTCTATACATATATCTATTTAATTGTGGAATCAATTTCTTTTTATTTTTACCATGTAGGTGGGTCAGTATTAACGAAAAAAGTATTAACTACCTACATATTTATATTCGTCGGCTTATTGCAAGAACTCATTAACTGCAAATAATCACTAAATACGTTTTTATCTATAATGGGCTCATTTTTACATATTCTACAAAATGCAAAAACACTAATTTCTAGTTGGCCAATTTTAGCCGTTACATCTTTGGCTAATCAATATAACCACTAACTAATTCCAAGTAAAATGCTGTTTTCCCAAAATAATGAAATGTCACATAATGACTTCTTGCAATAAGCCGACAATTATTATATAGTTAAAATTATTTTGGTTAAATCAAAGAGTAATTTGAATACTAATTGTGTCACTGTCAAAAGAACATTGGTCATTACAGTGCATTATGCTGGTTTGTCTATACTGTCTGTGCTTATAAAAAATCTCAACAGTAAACATGATACAAAATTATTGAACAGTGAAATCACGTTCCGTTATCGTCATTGCAAAATTACAACAATCGTAGCGCTCAGTTTTATTGATGTAATATCGATAGTGTTCCATTATTTAGGTAATAATCTACGAGAGATATCGCCTTGGTCACCTCAGCCTTGCACTAAATAAGCGTGTTTATAAAATTTATTGTTATTTGCTTTCGATTATTGAGCCGGTAACATGTGGCTCCTGATTTTTCTACCTTTAATTTACGTTGTTGCTCAACAATTTGACATTGAGCATGAAAGGGACCGATTGCTGCAGAAAGAACTCAATATGATGTTAGGCAGTGATATCGTGCTTAGTGACAGTGAGTTAAAAGCAAATGAGATTATTATGGATCTAAAATGTAAAGAACTAGACAACGCATTCAAATATCCAGACATGTTTAATTTATCAAATCATTTTTTCGAATACAAAGATGAAGTGAAGAAAACTCCACTCTATAATATTATACAGATGATGCCAAAAGGTGCAGTTCTTCACGCACATGATACGGGCCTTTTAAGTCCTGATTACGTACTAAAACTGACATATTTAGACGATTTATACGTTTGTTTCGTGGAAAATGATATACGTTTCCTGTTCTCGAAAGAAACACCAAGTGTCCCATGTGCTACAAAATGGCAATTGATGAAGGAAGCGAGATATTCGTCTGGAAAAATTGAAGAGTTCGATGCGAATTTGCGAAAGCATTTTGGCATTGTAATTGACAATCCACGTGAAGTATACACGGATGTTAATAAAGTGTGGTCGGCTTTTCAACATTATTTTATTTCCACTGGCGGTCTGTTTTGTTACAAACCCGTCTGGGAAAAATATTTCTATGACACATTAAAAGCATTGAGAGATGAAAATATAATGTACCTTGAAATAAGAAGCGTCCTACCACCGATCTATGATCTAGAAGGTACTGAGTATACCTCAGTAGATACTGCAGAGTCGTATAAAAAAGTTGTAGATCAATTTATAAAAGATTACCCAGATTTCTTCGGTGCAAGGTTGATATACGCTCCACTCAGAGCGGTAAATATGAAAAAAATTGAAGAATATATAGAAATTGCAAGAGAAATAAAAAAGAGAATGCCAGACTTTTTCACTGGTTTTGATCTTGTCGGTCAAGAAGATCTTGGTATGCCCACTAAAGAGTTTTTACCTTTATTAATTGAAGCTAAAAATGACTTAGACTATTTCTTTCACGCTGGCGAAACAAATTGGAATGGTCTAAGTTCTGATGAAAATATAGTTGATGCAATAGTTCTGGGTACTAAAAGAATTGGACACGCGTTCGCATTAATCAAACATCCTTTGCTTCTCGAAGTTGTAAAACAACGAGGTATTGCAATAGAAGTAAATGTGATATCAAATACTGTGTTAAAACTCGTTGAAGATATAAGAAACCATCCACTGGCTGCTTTTCTTGCTCAGGATTTGCCTGTAGTGTTATCTAGTGATGATCCCGGTGTTTGGGAAGCGGATCCTATTAGCCACGATTACTATGTCACTTTCGTTGGAGTTGCGAGCCGTCACGCGGATCTGAGGTTATTGAAAAAACTGGCTCTCAATTCTTTATATTACAGTACATATCACAATAAAGACAAAATTGTTCATGAATTTGAAATAAGATGGACCAAGTTTATTGATTATATCGTTAAAGATAAATGGTAAAAAAATTTAATTGTGTTGATTATGATTTTTCTCCTTTTTGCTCATGCAATCGATTATTTAGTATATGGATAAAGCTGCTTAGATTGATATTATAAAAAATGTATCTTATTAAATATCTACGAATATATTTTATGTACAAAAGTACGATTTAAATACTCAATATTGATAAGAGTGTTGTTCTTGTATGATATTTATTAATAATTCTTTACCTATAAAATAAGCGATTTGGTTACACATATTTAGTTAATAATGTATTAATGTTAATAATGCCTATTTTGAAAATGAATCACCCTCTGCTGAATTTGGATTGTGTTTTTAAAAGAGTATATTATTTTTAGATTCGAATGTCTAACTAGTGTATAACAATGATTAGAATTTGGTGGAAAACACGGATAAGCTACATCGAATCCGTTCGTATTATGTCCATTCTGGGCTTATTTCAGACAACATCATGAATTCATGTTTAAAAGAGGGATAGGATTATATGTAATATATTTTTATTATTTTTGTATTTAATATTAATAATAACTGCCATTACCATCTTACAGCGAGGCTTGAGCGTTACCTTAGAGCGAACATATTGTATACACGCCATACATGTCCGAGAAAAATTTGCTGCTTATTCGTCGGTTCGTAGCAATTATGTACATATGTTTTAATATGTATATTAGGCGAAAAAAACCCAAGCGATGCACGCTATAGTGGGAATGAGACATGTAACTCCTAGATTGGTCTCCGAGAGTGGTACCACTTGACAACAAATACCACAACATTGATGTTTCCCACAATTTGTTATATTATTAAACTATTTCAATAAACTTCCTAATATTTGTTCTACAAAAATTATCATTAATTTTAGAACCAACAATGAAATATGACTGAGTTATGTGTTTTTTAATAGAACAGGTCATGTATATAGAGGGTATATTTGCATATACCTATGAATATTTAAATTATTCGATTTGGTACTATTGTTGAAAATTATATTCAAGGTGTGTTGTGTGGTTTTGAGGTGCAAGCAATTCATTCTTGTTTTTAATCAATTTAAGATCTATAGTTGGTTATAGAACATATCTCAATATTACGAGGGATGTTCAATATATGGTGATAATGCGATATATTCTTCTTGGAAAAAATAAAATAAATACTGGCAGGCATAGCACAGACATTAGATATAATAATAAAAAAAACAATCAATTCTCTTTTGTTTTTTTTTAAATAGAAGTCATTTGTTTGCGTCGTGTCGGAACGTGTTCTTATAAATGGATAATATTGAAGTTCGCGGTAATAAAATATCTCTTCTTGAAAAACTTTACTACGGAGCTGGTAAATCAAGACTTGAGAGTAACATTAGGGGTTCATGTCGTTGTTACATCGTTACATCGTTAATGACTGAACAAACGATTAAAAAAGTTGAAAACATTGTGTTGGCGGATCGTCGTGTTACTGTTTATTTTATAGCAGAATAAATGAAAATTTCTATAGGAAGTACTTATCTATAATATTCTAATTATCAGCGCGCTGGCTGCCCAGAATGCTTTCTGACGCGCAAAAACAAACGAGACTGAGAATTTCACAAAGCTGTTTAGGTTTGTTACAACAACAACATTTTTGGCTCAACTCATAACTATGGACGAAACTATGGAAATGAAAAACAGTCCATGACTTAGAAGAGGTCGTCATCTTCAACGCCTTATAAATTTAACGGGATTCCATAAGCCAGTAAGATCGTGGACTGATTTTTTTAATTTTTTGGGACAGCCAAGGGGTGGTAATGATCGAGTACCTTAATCATGGAGCCACTATTACGGGGACTTGTATGCAGAACAAATAACATAGTTGCATGAGGAAATACACAAGCAACGGCGTGGCAAACTCGATAAAGTTGTTTTGTTTCAGCTCTCAAGATAACGCCCCCGCGCACATGTCCAGAGTTACGATGGCTGACATTCAAGAAGCTGGCTTCAAATTGCTGTAACATCCTTCAAATTCACCGGACCCAGCTCCTAGTAATTTCTGCGGTTAAATGAACATCTCAGGGGCCTAAATTTGAAGATGATGACGCAGTAGCCGCCGCGGTACACGATTTTATAAGAGATCAGGAAGAAGAAATTTTTAAAAGGGAATTTTAGCTTTACAAAAAAGATATACAAAGTGTATAAGCCTGAAAGGTGACTACGTCGAAAAACAAAATAACTTAATAAAATTAATAAAAGATAATCGGGTCATACTCGTTATCACTTTTTATTGAACAACCTTATACAAATTTATGGAGAAAAAACCGTCTCATACTCAGTAATATTTAACCACCGCAAAGAATATAATACTCAGTAAATGTTTATAAAGTTATGTGTGATATTAAATATTTTTTTATTACTTCCGACTATTATTTATACTACAAAGGGGTATAAAAGAAAAATATGGACGGTGTGATAGACATGTCTGTGAAATGCAGGAATGTTTAGATGACGGCTAACAGAGGAGGCTAAGTGAGGATATTGTGAACATCATACACATTGAGATAAGGAAAGAAATCGGACAGCTATTAATGTTTGGAAATAATTTATAATTATTATTATGAGTTTAGAGGTACATTATGATGTTTTGAATTTTTTTCCGTGCAGGGGCGGAATAAGAAACAGACCTGTGCGGCCGGGGTCGGCGTCGCTAACATCCATAAGCAACGGTAACAGCACATTAAGTGAGCTGTCAGCCCGTCTGCTGTTCCACAGCAATAAAAATAATAAGTTTCTTCTTCTTATAGTTTCCAAGGTGGAAATACTTCTCACCCAACCGCTTTGGAACGAAGTAACTATCCATTGCGCCCTTAACTCTTGATATGAGGAAGCACGTCAATATATATATATATATATATATATATATATATATATATATATATATATATATATATATATATATATATATATATATATGTGTGTGTGTGTGTGTGTGTGTGTGTGTGTATGTATGTATGTATGTATATGCCCTGCTCTGCTGGGCGAATAACAGGCAAAAGTAAATCGAAAAAAAATTAAAAGGATCGATGGGATCCAAAAAATAAATATTCTATAAGAAATTCCGCGTCGAATGGTAGTAGTCACATCCTGATATGTACAGTAGTTTTGTTGTGATGGGGCGTTAAAGAACCCCATTTTCATTATGTAGATATGTATAGAAGATTATAGTACGTGTCATAAGTTTAGGCGATAACTGAGCGGCTTGTAAATCAGATAGTAATTATCTTTAATTTTAATATAGTTGCTAAAGAAGATAAGATTATATCTAATTGTTATTAACTTCAGTCTTATTATGTGTTGTAATGTCGACTTATTTTATCTAAAGCTGTTTCCTTATTCGAGGAATATATTGTGAACCATTAGCCGAGTTCAAGATCTTGTTCTTATTATTCATTCATCACATGTTTTCTAATCATAGTCACTTATTAAATGTAAACAACATTTACGTTTGATAACGACCCACTGCTAATCTTTGACCTTCCTCTATAGGGAACGGGGCATTGCCACCTTTCTCGGTAGCGTATTTACCATATCTACATATGCTATATACCATGCTATACACTTGAGGAGGTCACGATTTCGATTCTAGTCGTGTGCCCACCAAGTGTTTAACATATGTATATAATATTTATTTACAAAAGAAAATAAGTAATATAAGTGGTCATAAATACTAATAACTCAAGTGGTGTGTTACTTTGGGTCTAAATGGTGCTATAATATAATAATAATAAATATTCTTTATTGTATTTTACAACACAAAAACATTACAACACAGGTGAGAAACAAATATCAAAGATTGTACAAATGGCGACCTTATCGCTAGAAGTGATTTCTTCCAGGCAACCTTAGGAGACATTTCACAAATTGATCCAGTCTAATATACCGTATTATCACTGGGCATATTTAACAAACATGTTTTACTTCACCACCAATACATAGTATTGATGATATGACGGCCCACTTAAATAAGCAGCTACCGTCGTCTGTGGATCTGTGCGACGCTAGGAGCACGGATACACGCGGATACGCTGCTGTTTTATAGGGTATAGGAACCTGGGTTACTAATGCCAGAACTAGGAACAAGGTTATTAAGGCAACATACAAAAGGGACGATTCTCATTCAAACGGCCTTGGGGCCCTACCACATAGCTAGGGTTATTTTGTCGCCTTTTACGACAGGCCGACTCCGGCTGCAAGGGTTAGTATTCATTCCGCCCCTGCACGGAGAACGTATGTATATTTTATTTGTATTCTAATTAATATTATCATTTCTGTAATATGCATAATATTGCCCCCCTCTCAATTACCAATTTCATTTATACTCCATACAAAGGTTGTCTGTAAGAAAGTCTTAGGCGATGAGACTACCGATTATACTGTTTTGCCTATTCCTATGTTTCCTTTGACATATCTAATGTTAAATCATAAACAATAAAGCATACTCTATTCTATTACAATAATAATATGGTATACAATTGAACCGATATATAGTACGTAAAAAGCTCATGCAAGAATCATTGATCTCTAGATTTCTGAGGATCTTACTACAAGTAAGGCATTTATGAGGCATAAAACACTTGTAAAATCATTGGTAAATGTCAGAAGTAAAATTATTGGTATATCTAGCAAGAAAATATGACTACAGAAATAAATACAACTAAGTAATTCAAAAGATTTTAATTTGTTTTATCTTGGACTTGGTTGGTGGCTGGAAATTAACAGAGGCAAATAGATGCAAAAAGACGCCTTGAATTTTTGCTCTACCCCATATTTTGATGGTTTGTAGGAAGACATTATCAAAGAGGGAAGGCGTTTATGTATCCCTTATTACAAAGCCATTACCACTACTATAAAGCTTATACAACATTATTCTTCATTAATCTCTTTACACCACTCCAGTAAACTATGGGCTTTTTTAAAAACATACCTAGTTTCAGCGGTCAAACTTTTTTTACCTGCCCTTATCTATCTATCCGTGTAGGGGTGGAGAAAAAATACTAACCTCTGTGGCCGGGGTCGGCCTGTCGTAAAAGACGACAAAACAACCCACCCTAGCTACGTGGTAGAGCCCCAAGCCCGTCTGGATGGCGACCACCTTTGGTCTTAAGTATGTCGCCATAATGACTTTATGTAGTGTTTCGGCGTTAGTGACCTAAGTTCCTGTACCCTTATGGGACAGCCATATATAATAGGGTTGCCAGCTTTTTTTGCAATTAATGTAAATGTACTTTCAGAAGAATGGGACAATATTCCGCAAGATATTTTAATAACCCTAATAATCTATGCGGAACCGATTAGAATCCGTAATAAGGGCACGTGGAGATAATATACCTTATTAAAACATAAATAAACCCTTGCATAAAGTTTGTGTTTATTGTTAAAACCAATTTTTCAATTAAACCAATTTTCCTTAAATTTCTGTTTTTTCTTCAAAAAAGTCTTATGGTCCTTTCCAGTACACAAACTTAAACTTAAGAATATGACCCTACGCTGTTTTAAAGTTCATGAACCAATCTAGAGGTTTCAATTTAAATCTGTATAGAAAGTTTACATACTTATTTAAAAAAATAATTTCTAAATAATCCTGAACTTTGATGCAGTTTATGAGTCCGTCGGTTTATTTGATAAGTGAGTTATTTTTTTAAACTTACTGTAAAACAGTTTGTTTCTCGGAAGTTCCAGAAATTAGAGGTGTATGTTTTACTTACTGATATTCTTACAAAATTGAATTTTCCGGCTCACATGATATTTAATGCAGATGAAACAGGCTGTATCACTGTGATCAATACTCCCAAGGTTATTGCTGAAAAAGGATCAAAATTAATCGGATAAGTAACATCAGGTGAACGAGGAACTTTGGTGACAACTTTATTTTTTATCAATACTGCTGGAAGTGTTTTACTACTAATTTTGGTCTACCTGCGAGTAAACTACAAAGACATTATGTTAATCAATGGTCCACCAGGAGCTCTTGGACTGGTAAATATTTCTGGATGGCTGAATAAAGAATGTTTTATAAAAGGTCTCAAACATTTTGTAGTGCATGTGAAAACTTGTAAAGAAAATCCGGCATTGATCATTATAGATAATCATAACTCACATGTCAACCTCAAAATTTGCTAGAAAAAGCTATTATAATGGTCACTTTTCCATCACATTGTAGCTATAAGTTACAACCTCTTGATGTTACAGTATATGGCCGCTTCAAGACTAGATATACAGTTACCATGGATGAGTGAATATTGCCAAATCCTGGTAAAACAGTGATCATTTATCAAGTTAGACAGTTTGTAAAAGATGCATATCTATTAACTTTCATTCCTCACAATATCACACAATGCTTTCTTAAAACAGGCATTCATCCCTTGAACTCAAATGTATTCAAAGATGAATGTTTCCTAACATCATTTTTCACTGATTGATCTGATCCATCTGCAGAAGTCGATACTGATAAAGAAAATGGTAATAGCAACTTGGATGAAATAGAAGAGAATTTGCCTGGTACGCATACACCTCTAATTTCTGGAACTTCCAAGAAACAAACTGTTTTACAGGATAGTTTAGGACTTCTTATAACTTTGCCTACTTCAGCATCAATAATTTCAGTTGCAAGCACATCAGAGCAACTAGTTATATTACCACAAATGATTAAACCATTTTCAAAAGCTCAGGAAGAATATGTATCGTAAGAGTCGAAAATGTCATCTGTCTTTTTAACCGACATATATGCAAAGCAGACAAAGTGTTTTTAAGTTTTTTGGATGACTTATTTGTGTTTTGTTTTAATTAACATCATATTAGTTCTTATGTAAAATAATTAACATTACATTAGTCCCTTAAAAAAGTATACCCAATCAGTTTGCAATAATTGATCTCAAACGGCTAATTGTATAAGTTTCTTAGATTTAAATAAATATTTTATCCACTCCAGATTGTTAAGATTATTAATAAAAATGTGTAAGAAAAAATCTGTTTCTTTCATAACTTTGCATGGCTTTTTCAAGGCTTATATGTTATGAAAGAGCCGAATTTCATTATTTTTATAATTTTTTTGATAAAAAGTTTTTATTTTATAACTATTTGTGGCTATAGTCTACTAATTACTACATGCTTAAATAAATCAATTCTGTCAAAAGTTATGCGTGGTCATAGATATAATCAGTGAGTGAAGAATCATTCTCTGTTTTCGTACCCTTAGGGTTGGAATTTTTTCCCCAAATTTATATGAGACCAACTTCAGGGTATAAAGATTATAATCTCGATGGTATAAAGGGTATACATTTTTTTTTAAAATAGGACTAGTCTGTACAAAGTTATGCGTGGTCATACATAAAAAAATATACACGTTGACTTGAGAACCTCCTCTGTTTTTTTCGTCAGTTAATAAATGATTACAAGTCTAAAACTATGTTTAATTTTGGAAAATATTTCAAATCTTAGTACTTACTTACATAAAGGAATAAAAAATTACTAACTACTCTAATTTTTTCATTTATTTATTTAATTTAATATTATTTCTCTTTTATTAAAACTGGCTTTTTCATGCCACACTTCCTTCACCTTTTTAGTCTTGAATATGCTATTAGACGGATAGCCGTGAACCCCGGCCAGGAGGAAGAAATATTAAGAAGTACAAAAAACTCTGGAAACTATTTAAATATAAAATAAAATAAAAAAACTAATAGCATTGTTGAAGTTTTTAGAACAGTAGTGACATTAATAATTCTATTTAAAATCCCAATTTGAAAACGGTCCAGAATCCTTAAGCACTGGTTATATTCCTCTTTGTTTGACTGTTTGCATTTTGTATTCCATACATGTTCATTTTCATGATTCAAAATTGCATATACACCTGAATTCGATAGATAAATAAATAGTTATTTAAATTTGGAATCAGAAGTCATTTAACGATAAGTTTTATATGAGGATATGTAGTCCTCATAAATGTACTTAACATAAATAAAATTGTTACCCTATTACTTTTCTATGAAGCAGCAAAGGATATTTGGGGATGTGACAGCTGTCGCTGTCGCACGTCTTTAATTTATAGAAAAAAAAAATAACCGACAGTTTTTGCTTGTAATTCTTAAAAGCAAATTCCTGAGTTCAAGTTTTCAATCACGAACTTTTTTTTGTTAGGTAGAAATGCATGACCCACCCCGCTGCGTGGAAACGGGCGGCGGGGTAGTGTGCACCCGTACGTCCCCTTCTCTAGGCTGAACGCACGTCGCTGGTATATCCACTAAAACCACCCCGGTGTTACTTTACACGAATTAAGTGCCGAGGCCGCGGGACGCGACGTGTTAATCAGACCGCGGCTCCGATGGGCGCCGGCCTACTTTTGCGGGCCTCTTCAAATCCGAGGGGGTGACGAGTCCCGGCATCTTCTTCCTAATTTTAATCACGAACTGCTTCAACTATGCTATTAGTTTTTTATTTTATTTTATATTTATTCGGGAAACATACAGTACAATAGACAAACAACACACACTTTTTTGCACGAACACTAACTAAACAGTTTCCGGAGTAATTTTTTTGTACTTCTATAATACTTCTTCCTTCTGGCCGGGGGTTCACGACTATCCTTCTAGTAGCAGATTCAGCACTAAAAAGGTAACCTACTCATTTTTTATTGGGCTTGTCAATTTATATTATACTAGCCGATCACGGCGATTAACAGGCAAAATTAAATCGAAAAAATGAGAAAAATTAAAATATCTTCGTAATACATAATTTTTTTTCAATAAAAAGTACTGTTGTTACTTCTAATATCTCCAAACATATGCGTACAAAGTTTAAGTAGAGTAGAGTAGTAGTAGGTTAAGTAGTTTTCGCGTGAAAGCGTAACAAACAAACTTACTTTCGCATTTATAATATTAGTATGATTATGACATAAGCTAAAGTCGTTTATCACGCAACCATACAGGTTAATTTAATTAATACCTACCAATATGGCGTATATTATGTTTAGTATTTGTTATAAAAACTATGTTCTTTTTGACGCTGAGGAACAGCAAACAGGCTGACGGCTCACTTAATAGTAAGCAGTTACTGTCGCCTATGAATGTTTGCGACACTAGGGGCATCGCAAACACGCTGTTGTCTCATAATGGTATACAGAAACTTGGCTCACTAATGCCGGAACACAACACAAGGTTATTATGGTGGCATACTTATACACCACCGGTGGTTGCCATCCAGACGAGCTTGGGGGCCCTACCACGTAGCTAGTAGTTTGTTTTGTCGCCTTTTACGACAGGCCGACCCCGACCGCAGAGGTTAATATTCTTACTCCGCCCCTGCACGGATAAAAATTAAATTATATAAAAATGCTAAAGTTGAAAAAAAAATGGCAAATAACATTATTTTAAAAGAAAGAAATACCTTATGTATCTTTTGTTTTATAACAGACTATATACGGTTTATCCATCGAAATACAGAACTTTAAAACTAATATGAAGCTGATAACGAAATAAAACCGTTATTAGCAAGGAATAATGTAGGTCGTAGAAAATATATTTTTAATTATTCCCAGAATAACACGAGTCTAGTGTGAGCTAATTAAGCTTAGTCCATACGTCGAGATTGCGCGGCTCCGCTCGGTTTGCTTCTCGTAATTATGAAATTCACACTAATTGGTGTCAACTGGGGCCTACCAGAGATTTATTAGATAACAGATAATTAGTGACGATATAGACCACACAAGTGTATAATAGTAGGTTAGTTAGGTTAATACCTTTATGCTTTACGCTTGAATAAAATCTTCATTTGCACGAAGCTATTTAAATAGTTTTAAATTATTTTATTTTTATTTAGAATACCTTCCTTTTAAATTCTCCCATGATGACAGTTGCTAAGCGTTTAGAGTATATCTGTTTGAGCATCATACAAGAGTCAAATTTCTAATAAGCAAAGTGATTTTGTGTTGTTTTAACCTATTATCTCAAATGTAAGATATATTCTTATTATAGATACTTATTATAGATTTCAAGTGTGCATAATAAGTGGCGCTGTATTATGACATTACTAACCGTCGTATTTAAATAAATTTGTTAAGATCAAGAAAACAAAATCGTCAAAATAAACAATATTTCTATTTTATTAATAACATTTTATGTAAAACTTAAAATGTTTTCTATAATTTAAAAAAAAAATTTCAATAAATTAAAATATAACAATGTAAATAATTTAATTGTATTGTATGTACATATGTTTATATAATTCATTAAAAATAATTTAATTGAATTGAGTGTTCAACTCTTTTATAAAACTATTCCATTTCATGTAGAATATTCGGTAAGCCTTACTCTTCTCGGTATCATTAAGAGCACTATACTTGATAGAATTAAGAGCTAATTGTTTGAGAAGTCTTAGATCTGAATGTTTGCTTGCAACACCAACGAAAGTAATGTAAAAGTCATGCGATAATGGGTCTGCTTCCCAAACACCTGGATCGTCACTGGAGAGCACCACAGGGAGACCGAAAGCGAGGAACGTAGCTAACGGATGATTTCTAACGTCGCGAACCAAACACAACACTTCATTTGATACAACATTCACCTCTATAGCAATATCTCTTTGCAGAACTTCTTTCATCAGATGTGGATGCTTCGTTAGGGCGTATGCATGGCCGATCCTCTTTGACCCCAAGTATACTGCGTCGAATAAATTTTCATCAGTGGTTGTCCCGTAAAAATTTGTCTCTCCGCCGTGCAGGTAATACGTTAACTCATTTTCATTTGCCCTTAATGCAGGAAGATAGTAAGTTAGAGGCTTTCCTGTATCTTCCTGACCTATTAAATCATAACCTGCAAAGAGATGCGGCATCTCTTTCTTCACCTTACGCGCAACTTCGATAGCATTTTCTATTTCGCTTATGTCTTTCCTTCGAAAGCTTGTCAAGATTAGTTTAATACCAACAAAGTCAGGATGTTGTTCAATAAATTTGTTTGTAATTTGTTTATAAAGCCGTGCTAAATACATTTGCTCACGTTCTGAACCATCAAGTTCATATAATTTTTGTAGACCACTCCGAATCTCGATATACATGATATTGTCTTCATAAAACTTTTTAAGCATGGCGTAAATGTATTTTTCACGAACTGGTCTGTATCCAATCAAACCTTTAATTGAGTCATGGATATGTTCGAATTTATCCCAGACTTTATTAATATCTGCATTTTGTTCTTCCACATTCTTGGTATAAAGCGTGAAATATTTTCTGAGTTCCGCATCGAATTGTGTCACATTGCCTGCGGATTTTCTTAAGTCACTTAACAGATTCCATTTGCTTGAACAACGTTTGTTGGGAATCTTTTCATGAAATCTGTATATTATGTATCCAGGCTCTTGGCAGATGTACAAGTGGTCTTCATACGTGAAAGACATTAGCGTATCAGGATCTAGCATCATAGAACTGTGCACATGCAAAGCTGCTCCTTTAGGCATCTTCTTTATAATCTGGTACACTTTTGACTTCCATATATCATCTTTATACGCGAAGAAATGCTTGGAGAAGTTGTTATATCTCGGATTATTGAAGGATTGGTCTACTTCCTGATTTTTCCAATACATAAGGACTTCATTTGCCCTTTTCTCATCATCATTGAGATGTAATTTCGCACCGACTGAGAAAAGATGTTCGCCATGAATCAGCTGATCTCTTATATTTTCGTATTGATACACGAACCTGGCATTGTGTTGTCCGATATTACAGCACAATAACGTGATAACCGCGACAATAGACTTCATTTTGACTTATTCACTGGTGGTAATTGTCCAATCGGAGGTGACGAGAGCCGAGCTGCCCGCGAGACAGCCGACACGACTAATATACGTTCGCAATGGAAATCGTAAGTATATATGCATACTCTCGAGTGAGTAATTTCTACATTACGCCAGGTTTTTCCGTTTATTTGTAAAAGTGAACATGTCGTTACAGTATTTAGAAAATATAACAGTTTCATACAATTTAAAGCAATATTTTAATATAATTTTATATTTACCGATTTATAAAATACTATTTAGGTTTTATTCCAATGAAACTTCGATTGTAATTTGCACATGTCATATATTTACAGTAATATCAAGAACAATGATGACGTACTCGATATATCCAAATTTAAAAAATTACTTAAAATAATGTCTAGTTTATAATCTGAAAGTAATTAATGTGTTTAAGTAAATAAAGTTTTTGCAGCAGTTAAGAATGACTGTTAAGTAGGTTCTATCCTTTAATTTTACTGTTCAAGTACCCATGAGGTTAAGAGTTATCTTGTGTTTACTTATTGTAAAAGCTATAAAATATTATTTTTACTATTTTACGGACATCAATGAAAAGGCGTCGTTGTGAAACTGGCAAAAGGAAGGAGTAACTAGTCACTTTTACGAGGAAGTTATGGATTTGCCCCATTCTCTATTCTTATTTTAAGCTGGCACCACTTAGTTACTAAAATATGTCAAATCATTTATATCAATATAATATCATACAGATTACTTAGAAAAATCAAGGTGACGTTATGTCTCCAACACAAACTGTGCACAAGTTTAAAAATTAAAATATAAATTATACGTTTTAATTACCTTCAATCCAAAAAAAACCTTTCTAATTATACGAATAATTTAACTTACTTAAAGACAGCGAGAGCCTTGTCAAATACTATTATAATAAATATTTGTAAATATTAAAACATAAATTCATAAAATATATCTCACAAATATAAGAGTTTTAGTTAAAATAATTGTTAAACTGTAGGTTTTAAGAGTTAGGGCTAAAAAAAATAAGTGACTTTTTTCTTTCGAGTAAAAACTCTTTTGCGAGTCCCCCACATCAACGGGATTTGTGTGGGGGATTATGTGAGAGTCCGGAAGCTTACCCGCTGTTTTCCTATCGCCTAGTGCCTGGGCCGACGGATAATGAGCTGGTCGATCTCCGATGTGAGCGCCGAGCCGCGGTAATCCTCGCGCCACATAGAGCACATGGCGACTGTCTGGTCCACCTTATTCTCTTCATCACCCGCATTAAAATGGAGACACTTTGCCGTCTCCTCCGATGCTATGCTACATAGGTACCACCCAAAGCATCTTATTGCGAGAAAATTACGTCAAGAGGAACATCTAGGTGCTAGGTGCTAACTTGTCTTGTCCACCTTGTCTTTTAACGGATAAATATGTATGCCCTAGTTTTTTTTAAGTGAAAACTTCTTTAGCGGCATTGTGCACTTTTTTGTGATGGGTAAAAAATGTAAAACTCGCGTCAGGTCACGTGTTCTTATCGAAAATTCGTAAGACGTAAGAAGGGAGTTTTGCTCCAGTATTAACCAACCTTATTAATAATTTTATTTTTATACCGATTTATAAAATACTATTTAGGTTTTATTCCAATGAGACTTCGATTGTATATAATATAATAAAATTCCCTACTTCCATATATCATCTTTATATGCGAAGAAATGCTTGGAGAAGTTGTTATATCTCATATAGGGAATAATGAAAGTGGACGAAGCGAAACAAATATGTAAGGATCGTAGCAAGTGGAAAGAAGTGTTCTCTGCCTACCCCTACGGGAAAGAGGCGTGATTATATGTATGTATGTATTAATAATGACTTAAGGTTTATTCTATAATGTAAATTTTAAATGATCGCATTGCATTACTTATACATATCTATTCGAATTGCGACTTTATTGTAATGAAATACAGTTGAGTTTTTTTAAAGTGAAAATTTCTTTAGGCGTGTTGAGCACTTTTTGGGAGAATAATTTTTGGTTTGTAAAGAAGTGTTAATAACCAATTTAAACTTTAATTTTTGATATAAACACTTCTTTATAACCAAATAATCTAATGACTCTACGATACTATTAAAGTTACTTAGTTTTCACTTCTATCGGCAGTCCCCAAAGACTGCCCCGCATGTTTTTTTATTTTGGGTACTCTATATATTATGTTTTAATAACTACAAATATTTTATTAATAATCATATTTTATTATTTACTATACGCAATAATCTTATTTATAAGTGAAATTTTCAAGGTTTAGCGATTACTTAACATAAATAAGTATTTCATAGAATTATGTGATTGTACTTAATGTCAACGGAGAAACGGTTAAATGAAGTGTTACGTGAAGTTATTGCTTTTAATAATATCAAATAACGTCAGCTGGGCTCAGCCCTTCTTTTAGGGATAATATATTAATATAGATAATATACCCGCCATGCTCGTCTTAGGCGGGTTGATGGGTTTCGTATATTACAATACAATTATATAATTACAATAATACAATACAATTACAATATCCTTATCTGTATGCAGGTTTTTTCACAAAGTTTCCCTTTACTTTTAGTACGTATACGTGGTTTATCCCCGTATGCACCCAACAAAGTTTCTACTAGCACGCCTGGGCTATAGGAGCTGCAGCTCGCCTGGATGGCAACCATACCTGGTCTTTAAATATGCTACCCTAATAACCTTGTCTTCCGGCATATATCCGTGCAGGGGCGGAGAAAGAATACTAACCTCTGCGGCCGGGGTCGGCCTGTCGTAAAAGGCGATAAAACAACCCACCCTAGCTACGTGGTAGGGCCTCAAAGCCCGTCTGGATGGCAACCACCTATGGTCTTAAGTATGCCGCCATAATAACCTTGTGTTGTGTTCCGGCATTAGTGACTCCTGTACTCTTATGGGACAGCAGCGTGTTGCGATGCCACTGGCGTTGCAAACATCTATAGGCGACGGTAACTGCTAAATTCTAAGCGGTCCGTCAGCCTCTCTGCAGTACAAGCAGCTTTACAGCATTTAAAAAATATGACCCAGGTTCTGATTTCCCTACGCGGATAGCAACAGCACAGCAATGAAAAAGCATCTTTGCTCATCAGTTAGTTGGAATAAAAGTGGCAGAGTATAAATTCAGTAAACATTATTTTAACATAGGTCATTGCCCTCTGACTCAACTCGTCGCGAACACTGAATATTCTTTATTGGTCCTTTATTGAATGATTACTGCGAGCAAAGGATTTTACCTACTGACTTAATGTCATATGACCTTTAGATGAGGTAGAGGGCGTCCACAGTACTCTGCCATCGTGTTTTATCGTGGGCTACGTGTTTTGCCTCAGACCACGTAAGTCCGATTTGTTTTAATTTCGCTACCGCCGAGCGCCTCTAGGTATGCTTAGGCCGACCATGCTTCCTCTTGCCTTTTGGAGTCCATACCAGCGCCTGCTTTGGGATGTGGTTTGGAGCGCTTCTGAGGGTGAGATCGATGCACTTGTAAATTCGGCGCTTGATCTGGTGACCGATTGGTTTTCGTGACAGATATCCCACAGTTGCTTATTTGATTTTTTTTAAACCAGAAAATACTAAGTATCTGTCTTAGGAAGTGTGATCTCTTTCATTATCCTCCACGTTTCGCAGTCGGACAGGACAGTTTGACGTTGGAACAGAAGATTTTTAGCTTCACTTTTCTTGTCAATTCTACGTGTCACAGCTGCGTGAGGTTCGTCTGGGCTATCGGTAATGGTAAAGGATATTATTTTCTGTACCTCCAGTTTCTTCTTCCTGTTCTTATCCCAAACTATGTGGGGTCGGCACAACATGTTCGCTCCTTCTTCTCTACGCTATTAGCCGTTATCTGAATATTCACACCTTTTTTTTATCATATCCGTAACCGTATTCATATGACTGAAACAACATGACCAATCATAAATATAATATTGTAAATACTGTGACAATTCACACACCGTCCTCTAGTCACAAAGTAACAGTGCGTTAGTGTTATGGGTACTGGACAACTGATATACTACATATATATTTTTCTTTCGTAAATACGAAACTTAATCCGACGAATCTGCTCGAGGAGGTCGTCAAAGTATATCGTGCAGTATAGTATCATAATCGAAATAAATGAAAATAATGAACCCGTAATCCCCCGACCACTGGGTCGGCTACTTGCGGCTCTTTGACTCCTCGGCTACGGCTCTTCTGCGAAATTTTTAGTCTAAGCACGGAATATTTCTGATTGTTTATAATTATTTCCGTAATAATGTCTCCCACTAAAGAAAAGCATATGTTAAAAAAAAGTCTCCTTGAATAAATTTCAATTGTGTATTATCTATATTTGTCTCTTTTGGATAACAAGCTTGCCAACCACTGGTCTAAACGTTTCGACGTGCGGCAACGTTTCGTTTTATTTTGAGAATATTTACACAACTATAGCAAAGAAGGCTCCAGGGTCGCTTTAATATAGAAGTCAAAGCTACTCTTCGTGAAATGTGGCCGAAGGACAACAGCAGGAGCCGGAGCGTGTTATGGAGATGAAACGTTGCAGTGCACCACTAACCAATATGTGAAGAAGCCTTGGTCTTCTTTTTCTTTCAGAAATTAAACAGAGGGAGCCCCTTTCATGGGAAATATTGGTAATATTTATGAAGTATTTCATATTAATCCTTCCGGTTAATTAATTCAAAGGTAAAAAGAATTTTTTTTTAATAATAATGCGAAGACGTGAGGAATATATTAAGGAAAATGAGAAAAATGAGAGTACGTAAATACAGGAAAAGAGTTAGACCAAAAAGTTATATTGCATAAAAGGTTTATAATTACAGAAGCGTGCTCACTTTAAGACTGCAAAAGCATACAGGTAATTAGTGTTCCCCAGAATTTAACTAAACTAAAATGACTTATTTAAAACTAAAATTAATGAATGGTTATTGGACAAATGTTTCTATTCAGTGAATGAATTTTTCGAATATAAAAAGGACATAAGTAATGAATAAATCTAAGTATAATTAAACTTTAAATGTATGCATGATTATAAACAAATAATGTTTCAATTATATAATTAGAATAAAAATTTTGCACTCCTTAGAGGTAACAATTTAGTGTAACTCAAACAATGTATGAAAATTGTAACATAATAATTACCTATTCTGAAAATAACTAAATAATTAAAAAAAATAACATGGTAAAAAGGGTGAGAGTGTTGTAATGACAAGTGGAAGGAGAGAACATGTTGTGCCGACTCCATATAAAGTGGGATAAAGATAGGAACAGTATGTAATAATATTTAACAGCGCCATCTTACGAAATTTATACGTAATCACATGCATAATCGAAGTTTGCAATAAAATCATTTCATTGTGTTCATGAGTTTCAGAAAATTATACGTGGATAATCTTATTTCAATTATAATGAACCTAAACAAAATGTATTTTGCATAAAGACAGTGCAGATCGACTCTTTGTACAACAACATCTTTCCACTACTAGATGGCGATATGTGTCTTTAAAAATACTAAACTAACGTAAGCGTATGAATATTGAATACTATAATTATAATTTTTTTATTATTAATATATTCTTATTATAAATATATGTAGGATTGTGTAGTGATATAATAAATAAAGGCTTAACAAGATGAATACAGTCAATACCGATAAAAATTAGTACTTGATAATTTATGAAATTAATGTAAATAGCACAGCGACATGCAACAAATCATCATAAAAATGATGTTTTGAAAACCTGTAATCTTATATTTTGCCATTCAATTTTATATTAATATACATATAGTAATAATGTTCAAAAATCTTAAAGCGGGAGACGAAGATTTGAATATTATTATACGGTAAATATCTAATGTAAACGATTTTAGTATTTTAGTGATACAAACATTTTAGTTTTAGGTACTTAAATTTTCCGTTGACGTCGGTCAAAAGCTCACATTCTTGTCAGTTAAAAAAAACTACCAGTACTTAATAAGATGAAAATAATAAAAGCACTTTATAATTAAGATATATTAATATAATGATAAAAATATATTTGCTAGTAAGCACTATTAGCCGCTAGATGGCGCTATGTTAAATTTAAGTAAGAACATTGAAATGAAAAAAAAAATGTACTAATGGCGAAATATTTACTGATATCTTACTTGAACAAAGATTTAAACACGATCTATTATTACAAAAAATATAAAGTTTTACAACAGAACTTATGGTCGCTCGGTGTTATAATAAATTAAAACGTTAACTTAAAAAAAGAATTAATAAATATCATTCAAAAAACTTACGGACGCCCAAAGCAGAAACTTGCAGAAGATACTACTTTTCGACATTTAGCAGCTCTTTCTCTACTCTTGACAAACTAGGAACAGAAAAACAGGCTACCGATTCTATTATTTGTTTAAATTCTAATAATTTATTAATAATTCTACAGGCTACTACTATTTTTTAAATATAACGTATTCGATTGAAGGACTTCGTATATATATGGTCATGATTTTTTTTTAATTAAAAAAAAATATTTTTTACGAAGATATTACCCTTTCTCTTTTTTTTCGATTTAATTTTGCCTGTTAATCGCCCAGCGGAGCGGGCGTGATCGGCAGTATATCATACAAATATTAAAACAAATTGCTACAAAATGGCATAAAATAGAATTTAATTAAGGAAACGCACGTAACGAATACGAACGAATTTGAATGAAATTTTTATTTTTAATTTACCTCCTTTTTACTTGAATTCAATAGTCAGTGAGGTAGAGTTATTATTGAAATTTGTATTTATATAACGTGAACTTTCGATTACTTAGTTTTAACGTTATTAAAGTGAATGAGTTGAATTAATAAAACGAATAGCGTGATGTGATAAAATTTCTAACAAGATTGCTAAAACGAACGAAAAGAATAAAATTGAGGTATTTATATCAATTGTAATTTCTTTATTGTTATTTATATAAAACATTTTATAGAATGTATGTGTTCATATATATATTTTTTGTATAAAACATTAATCTTTCAATCGTCAATGAAATATAATTTAAACTTTTACTGGGGCGAAGTAAGAATACTGACCTCTGCGGGCGGCCTGTCGTAGAAGACGAGAAATCAGCTTTTTATTGTTTAATGTTGGTAATTTTAATATTTAGAAAAATTACGACAGTATGAAAATCAACAGAAAGACGCCTTTTTTATTATGTTTGTGTGAATAACTTATATTCTATGCTGTGTTGTTTAAAAATATTTACGCATATAATTTAAAAATCAACATCATCTTCCAGTCTGTCATAAACTGAAGTCTAAGGAACATCTCGATATTTTATTAAAAACTTTAAAGTATAGACACAACGTATATATTACGATGCAAATCACACCCCAAACCGAATCGTGACGATAACACGGACATTACTGGCCGATGTGCGTCTCATTTAGCTGGGAAAGAGGTATTATTTATGAAATAACAACTTAATCACAACAACACAAGGTTTAAAATTAATAATATAAAATTGTAGTAATTATGAGATCGTGAGTGATGGACCCGGCTGTTACAACGATAGTGCACGATGTGACTTGATTACCCGTCTCCAAGAGTCGGTGCTTGTTTCTACGAAATTCCAGAAATCTGCTTGGTGAAGCAATTCTACATTCGTTGTATTAGGAACGGTTACTTTTTGGATCATTTAAGCTGAAAGATAAAATTCATGGGATAAATCGGTTGACGCTTTCTATGACGAATAAGCGTTGCCGTCCAATATAGCAATGTTACCAGACTGATCCAATAACCACTGACGGCAATTTGTTACAATTCATTATCTCTTATAGCTTCTTTTACTCTTTTAGTTTTGATCCCTTTCTTCCTCTTCTTTTTTACCGTTTAATGATTTGGATTTTAGAATAGGTTCCTGTAGTGTATGCGACTTGGTCTATGGCAGTGGTCAGCAACCGCAGGCTCAGAAACCACATGCGGCTCTTTGATTCCTCGGCTATGGATCTTCAGCAAAATGTTAATCCAGACACGGAATATTTCTTATTATTTATAATTATTTCCGGAACATTGTTTCCTAAAGTAAGCATATGTCAAAAATGGCTTTTTGAATAAATTTCAATTGCATGTTACCTATATTTGGCTCTTTTGGATTGTCATCCAAGTGGATGTGACCAGTGGTCGGTAAATTTGTCAGTCGACTACTGGTTTATGGTTGTTTATTTACAGCATACCTACGCTGTCTGTGAAGATGTCACTGTCACTGTCAAGACACGAGAACTATGAACGATTGTAAAAGACATATATCGGCGAGGAGGAATGGTGGATACTACCGAACCAGTGAAGCTCCTATAAAAATACTATAGTACCCTTAACATTTCCCCGCCAAGTCATCAAATTTAATTTTTTTAGGTCTCTTATACGATTATATTAAATCACTAGGTTGAGAGCACTTACAGTGAAGAACGTAGCGCAAAGATGACCACCGTAGGGTTTGGAACGGTTGACGTTGGTTTCACCCAGAGTTCCGTCGTGGTCCTGAGAATTCGGATTCCTCGGGATATAAAAAAAGGTCAGTGAATAGCGGCCTCTACTTATGTAATGGAATATGGAAGATCATGTGGTACATCATAAACCACGTTTGTTAATATACCTAATCATACCAATGGAGGCGGTTTTTGATCAATTGGTCTGCGATTGGCGATTCTTTAAAGGTGACTCCTATGTATTTATTTGTTTTTACGTCTATGTGTGACTTTAAAATACTCTTTATGTAATTTAATTCTTAAAAATAAATTTAAAGACAGTTCGTTTACTTGGAATGTTTTCGTTGGATTATTAACGTAAAACGATTCCTGGAATCTTATTAACCTTTGAAGACTAGTTAGACTAGAAGTGCCAGAACTATGAGTATGGTAAATAACTGTGTACTTTTTGATGAGGTTTCTTCACGACAGCTAAAATATATGTGAATTTTATTTTTACAGAAGTGACGGCCGTTTGAATTTAAAGGAACAGCGAACTGATCTCTTCTTATGCTGTTTGTATTATCCAGGTTTTTAAATTGTATTTTATAATGTTTACTACCCGATGAAAGTTGTTTAATAGGCCAGAGATAAACCGGGCCACAATTAATTTAGGGTACACGGCCAACTCCCGCTCCCACTATTACGACACTTGAGTGACATTACATTGATCTGCCATTAATTTCAAAGGATGCCATTACGTTGGAAATGGCATTTAAAATAATAGCCGGTACACAGGATCCATTATTCAATTGACATTATTTTTGGGGAACACTCAAATTGAATTGTTTGGTCCGGCCGAGGCAAATATTTTCAAAATAGGGGCCTCGGCCATTGTCAAATTGACCGAATGATTGTTGGGGGAGCGAATGAATGAATGATATATGTTATTGCGTATTAGAATTTCTCTTAGAAATTGCGAGAAACTTGTTTTATTTGTGAACCATCTGATCTCTACTCTTAGGTAAGTATTTGGAACAATAGGAGTAATGCCGTCGTTCAATAGTTTTCACTATTTTAATAATTTTAAATAAACTATGAAACATGGAAAGTTTAGTATGTTCAAATAGCAATGTATCTTGGAGAACCGTTAGATGAAAGCGAAGACTTTCCAGGTCGTATATTTGTAACGGTAAAGAGAGGATATACTTGGTAGTTCAGTGGTATTCCACTCAGAAATCAATTAGGTCAAGAGGTCCCGTGTTCGGATTCCACGATGATACCACTTAGGCAGTTTTTCTCGCTTAATGTACATATTATAGCATAATTGCCATGTACCCTGAATTAAAATAAAGTTAAGAAACCTGAATATGAAGATTACCTGTACGTATAACCCGTTTATCCGCCTTGGATAAGCGTGGTGAGTATATTTTATTTGTATATAGGCATTTCCTCCTAGAGGGAGGCCAGAGCCCATCAGCAGGACGTTTTGTTGTTATTATAAGGAGAGGAAAAAGATAAATATATTTAAATAGACTTGACCGGTTAGAGCTGCAGAATGCAATGGCTTGCCATGTGATGGCCTTAGAACGCATACACTATCGTCAAGTCCTATCCACACTGGTCTGCAACTGGGCGGGATAACGTCACCAAGATCACCTGCGAAGCTAACTTCCTAACTAAGGGTAGCATCCTAGCCCTTGACAATAAAATATCCAAGACTTTACCATATACTTCTGAGTCATTCTCTGATTAACATTTAATTTTATCATAGGGCATGGAGAAAAATATAAAATTTTACTGAACAATGTAACAACTAATCCAGAATACTCTTTATGTTTAGTAATTGTACATTTTACTTTTTTTATTGTTGTAGGACAACAGACAGGCTGGCAGCCCACTTAAAATTTAGCAGTTATGCTGAGCTGGGGCCAATTTGGGACAAATATATAGTATATAATTATAAATTGTAAATAATAACTTTAAGTCCTAAATAAATATATTTTCTTTCTTCTTTCTTTCTTTCAGTTACCGTCGCCGTTTGCAATATCAATGGCATCGCGAACACGCTTCTGTCCCATAAGGGCACAGAAACTTGGATCATCAATGCCGGAATACAGCACAAAGTTATTATGGTGGCATACTTAAGGCCAAAGGTGGTCGCCATCCAGATGGGCTTGGGGCCCTACCACGTAGCTAGGGAGGGTTGTTTTGTCGCCTTTTACAACAGGCCGATCTCGGCCGCAGAGGTCAGTATTCTTTCTTCGCCCCTGCACAAATAAAATAGATAAGAAGCGTATAATATAAAATAAAGCACTATTCCGAGAATGTTTCAGACTGAAGGTAACAAACACATGTAAAACAATTTTTACGATGTGGCAGGCTTGAAAGACTTTGCACAGTAATGAATGAAAGAAAATCTGCAAACAGTTATAATAGGTCTTTTCCTATGAAATTGCCGTTCTGGAGTAGTGGCCATTTCAAATCAAAATAATTTTTGTTTGGCTAAGAATTGTAATTTCAAATTAATTTTATTTTAAAAACATGGAATTCTTTTTCCAAAAGTAGTCATTTGTTTATTGATTAGTGTTACATTTTCATCGCATTTCAATCTTTTTCGTCATCATGCATACGTTAAAAATTCGAGTAATTATGGAATATGAGCACCTAAACAATGCCCTAAACAAAAACTTACCCCTAGAAAAGTAATGGTCACTGTTTAGTGGTCTAGCGCCGGTGTGATTCATCACAGCTCCTTACCAAACGGGGTGAGCATTACTGCAGATGTGTACTGTGAAGAACTGAACACAATGATGGAAAAGTCGGCACATCTCCAACCAGCATTGGTCAATCGCTCGTCTCCGCTGCTCCTGCACGACAACGCGCGACCTCATACTGCACAGCAGACGGTCTCCAAGTTGCAAGAACTGGGGTTAGAAGTTCTCCGTCATCCGCCCTACTCACCAGACCTTGCGCTTACAGACTACTACTTTTTCCAGAATTTGGATAACTTCTTGGCGGGAAAAAAATTCAATACCCGAGAGGCAGTACAAAATGCCTTTGAAGAATTTGTTGCCTCCCGTCCAGCCGATTTCTTTAAGAAGGGCATCAATAAACTGCCACTACGTTGGCAAAGATGCATTGATTGCATGAGTGATTACTTCGATTAATACAAATAAAAAATACATGAATAAAATTCGTTTAAGTTTTTTCATACAAAACGGCAATTTCATAGGTAAAGACCTAATTTAAAAAGCTGTACCAGCGGCTACCGGAGGCCATTTCATTACCACGTTATCTTTCCTCCAAAGATCCCATATAGTTTCCTAAGGTTAAAGAGAGCTTAGTGATCTCGTACATTCATTTAAAATTCATCCAAAAAAGAACATTTGTATGAATTCAAAGTTTCGTGTGTACTATTTGTATGTTTATAAAATACGCCTTGAGGTTTTTCATCTAGTTTTTTTATAGCTAGAGTTCAACAGACAGGCAAACGGTCCACCCCAGCAAGTGGTCACCGTCGCCTATGGACGTTTGCAACACCAGAAGCATTACCAATGCGGTGCCGGCCTCGAACAAATTTTATAACGCCTTTTTTGAAGAACCCAATATCGTACCGCGCTGAGAAAACCTCAGCTGGAAGCTCATTTCCTGCTCAGATCTTGAGAGTACGCAATATGAACGTTCTTGAGAACCGTTTCGTGCAAGAAAGAACAGGCTCCAATAAATGGGGATGAACACCCAGCCGATGGTAGGCAGAGCGGTAGTAGAAAGACGACGAGGTAGTTTAGTGCAGGTAAATGAATTGACTAATCTTATGAACATTTCCCTCCATATGTACTAAATTATTATGCGTACAATTTATATTTTTATTAATTTATACGTTTGTAAAATACGCCTTGCGATGAGGTTTATTACCTAGTACTGGTAAAACATAAATTCGCTAATCGTATGAACATTTTCCCCGCCTACGCGACAATTAACTATGTAATCGCGTGCTGGTAGCAGCTATGTCAATTAAGTCAACATGCGCCTCTAAAATTAATTGAAAAGTTGTTTATCAACCTGCATATCGATTTTCTACCTTTAATTAAAAATACGCTCGTAAACCCGCATCAATCGCACAAAAGAAAATATCCAAACATACGGATGTTCAATTCATTCAATATACTTTTTGCCTCTTATCTCGATGAGACAATACATCGGTAGGCAATAAATCCATCTCGGTAGCTTCTAGCATAAAAAACATAAAATACAGAACATATTACCCGCACACAATGCACGCTAAAAGAATATATCACAAAACACTATAAATATTTACCAACAAAATTAATATCTTAAGTATATAAAGTTAGATTTGAATTTCAAAATCGTAATTATAATACTTTGTATGAATTGTATCGGCATAGTCTGTAATGTAAATAAAATAATGTTAAAGGAATTTTTCAAATAGTTTCCTCCTTGACGGAACTTCTGTCGCAGGATTTTTTAATAGACACAATTGACTAACACGTTCACTCAGTCCATAAAACGACTATTTTCTAATTGTCACGCGTAATGATGACATGAACACCATCATTGACCGACAGTTAACATATCCATTAAACAGGTCGCGACCTAGAGCTAAAATCAATCTTGGGCTGAACTCATCTTTGTAAATATTAAATAGTATATTAAACATATGTAACAGCGAAGATAGTAAGAAAAATAATATAATTAATAACATGAAGGGTTCCAAGAGGACTGTGGTTCAAATTAGCTGCTACTGTTAATATATACCTTAGCGTGAAATAAAACTATCTTGAGCGTTAATTTTCTTTGAATATATATTATTCATTGATAAAGATCCATTTGGCCCGATGTTATTTTCCTATGAAACTTAGGTTGGAAAAATAAAACTATTGATTTAAGAACTCAAATTTTAAAAGAATTTACTATCAATTTGGAAGCCTTTGAGCTCCGGAGCAAAGAAGTTCGAAAACACTCCTCCTAAGGATCATCCTAATTAGCATATATCAGTAGAACAGCAGAAAGGCTTACGGTCCACTTAATAGCAATCAGTTACCGTCGCGTATAGAAGCTTGGGACGCCAACGGCACCGCTAACGCCGTCCGTATAGGGAAACTGGCACCTGGTTTATTTATTTCACATATATCACTTTTCACGATGAGATTGGAGGTGGGGCCTTAATCGCTTCTGTACATCAAATTTAGCCACTATATACGCAGGTTTGGGACGGGGATTGAACATGTGAATCCTGCGACGTGTGAAAGCCGTCATGAAGGTCGTCACATATAAAACGAAACTACAATTTAACTTAATACGATCACGCTCGCGCATGAATTCATGTTTCTCGTCCATATAGGGCTGCGCTTAAAGCTTTTCGCTCTATCAGACAGTTTTCATGCTTTACACTTTTAGCGCTATTGTTGTTGTATTAAGTGTATATGATGGTACGCGCCAGCTGATGAGGCAATCATCTGTGAGCGCCGGGATGAATGTATTAAAAATTAAATTTGGGCGTGGTTCTGTGTCCTCGCTATTCTATGGCCACAGGTGCTCTCTTGGAGGCGGCCTCCTTTGTACTCGCCTCACCCCCTCGCTGTCAATATTTGCATACTAAGAGGGCAAATACAACTAAAAGGGTCCAAATTGTGTTGATTGAGACATTGCTTTAGTATTTTAGGCAGGCCGGTTTCTATGAAGATACTTATAATTATTATTTGGCTGCATCAGCCCACCCAGTTTTTAGAATACAAACAAAGATATATTTTATTTCAGAACGAGCTAGACAAATACAAAAATAGTTTCTTAAAACACAACAAATTAGGGTAAAGAATAAAAATCATGAAAACTAGAATGTGCAACCCAAAATGTGCTTGTCAAGCAGAAGCAATCTTTTTATCCGTGTAGGGTAGGGGCGCAGAAAGAATACTAACCTCTGCGTCAGCCTGTCGTAAAAGGCGACAAAACAACCCACCCTAGCTACGTGGTAGGGCTTCAAGCACGTCTGGATATTGACCATCTTTGATCTTAAGCATGCCGCCATAGTAATCTTACGTTGTGTTCTGTTGTGTCAGTGCCGACCCCGGCCACAGAGGTCAGTATTCTTTCTCCGCCCCTGCACGGATAAAGTAAATTATACGGATACGGATTAGTTAAGAATAAATAAATACAGATTACCTACCTATCGAAAATAAAATACTAAAAAAATAGAATCGAGCATAATCTAGAGAAGATAAGACTAAGAGATCACTTTTCTTGTTCGTTCTAAAATAGTAGAGAAACGGTTATTTCTGTTAAATACAATAAGAATAACCTTCTTTTTCTTGTATCATCTCTGGATGTAAAGTTGCGGCTTTAGCTCGGATGGGATATTTTATATACCCAACTACTTCTATAATAGTATATTTTATATTCAAGTATCATCAGATTTTGTATATTATTTCCTATATTATTACATTGATAAAAATAACAATTGATGTCGCTTCTTAAATAACAAGCATTCACCAACTGGTGAACAGCCGAGCAGCACTCAGAAGCTGAGCATCAATACAATGGCAAAGGAAGTGGATCCGTTAGACAGCATATGGTTGACAGAAACCGCTAATGGCCGCCGAAAACCGCAATTTGCGCGGATCACGTCGAATGCATGTGCAACTCAACTATAATATACGTGCCAATTACAAATTATTACCTAAAAAACTGGATAGCCGTGAATGTTCTTGTGTAAATGTTGGTTCCGTATATGACACTGGTGTGTTAAGTCAGTAAAACCTTTCGAGCATATAACACCGTTTCTCAGCGAAACGATTTGAATTCACTGTGTTTAACAAAGGATTTAATTATAAATAATTTACTAAATTGCTTTCAATTATTCTTTAGCTGCAATTAAATTTAATGTAATTAAAAATTTATCGACTTGTCAGTTAATTGGTTTTTATTGTCGTTTAAAATTAAAATATAATTACAAAAGCAATTGAAGGTAGTTTATCACTTACCTTTGTATCACTTAATATGCAAACGTCTGCATGCCAGTTGAATATAAACTTTATTCGGTCCCTTTAAAATATTTTCGTATTGGTGTGAAATTAAGTATAATATGGTAATATTATTTAATAAACAATGATTCTGTAGATTAATTTATTTGAATATATATATCGTAAGATCGTAGTTTAGTCGCCTTTTACGACAGGCTGACCCCAGCCACAGGGATTAGTATTCTTATTCCCCCCTGCACGAAGAAAATATATTTATTTCATTGATTAAACTTTTGTTTATTTACAACGCTTTTAGTTGTCTCCCTGCTCTTCTTGTATATATATAATTTTAATAGTATTATTATGTTCCAATCCCGGCAGTGGAACGTTATGGGCTGCCATTGTTTTGATTGAACTAGTATGTATGCTTATCTTCCTTCGTATCGTTTTTTCACAGAAATAAATGTTAAGTATCTGGAAATTTTGATATTAAATTTAATGGAATGATCCCTAAAAAGTTTGACCCACGAAGGTGTTTTTGTCAGATAATTAGATCGCGTGCTTGGACTCAAATTTTTTTACTCGCCTTTTATATATTATATTCTTACTTCGAAGTATATTTTTTTTCGAAAATTACAAAATGTATTTTATACTATTTTACCAGATTTATGGCTCGAAATTAAGCTTCCTTTTTAAGTTTGCAGGACAGGTAATTAATTATATTTTTAAAATCATGCATGACTATGACGTAATCTTTATCCGTGCAGGGGCGGAGAAAGAATACTAACCTCTATGGCCGGGGTCGGCCTGTCGTAAAAGGCGACAAAACAACCCACCCTAGCTACGTGGTAGGGCCTCAAGCCCGTCTGGATGGCGACCACCTTTGGTCTTAAGTATGCCGCCATAATAACCTTGTGTTGTGTTCCGGCATTAGTGACCCAAGTTCCTGTACCCTTATGGGACAGCAGCGTGTCCGCGATGCCACTGGCGTTGCAAAAACCTATAGGCGACGGTAACTGCTAAATTCTAAGCGGGCTGTCAGCCTGTCTGCTGTCCTACGCAACAAAAAAAAATCTGGAAACAATAGTTGACGTATTTACAACTTCTTCAACTACGGCTCGCACTGTTCAAAAATATATCTATGATCTATGTTCAATGAAAAAAAAAAATCATAAAAACGGTCATTTCAATATTTCCAATTACCTAAGCATTCTTAATAACTGTTAACTGTTATATGTTTTAAAAGAAAATGTTTTGTCAAATAAAATGTAATGTGTTAGTAAATTATATTAAAATAATTAAGTTTTATTAAAGACGTAGAAGTACGTGAAATATTTTAAAAACGTGTATTGTTGTATTCAGTTTAATTTAATAACGACTATACTGAACCGAACTTTCCATGAAATTTTGCTATTTTTATATATACTAACTAAGGAATAATGTGATTAACAAATATTTAAAAAACGATTAGATTTATTAGAATCAAAAACGTACTACTTATAAAGTAAGTTATACGATGTAAATGACTTGATATAAATCAAGTCGTCATAAATATCCACACAGTAAGTTTTTAAAACAATATAAAACTGCTACACAATACAAAATTATAAAATGTCGAGAACTTTAATTATTGAATTAATTTTATTGAATACGTTACACCAATTGTTGGTAGATAATTGTGGCAAAAATACCAATAGCAGCCGTCGTGACATTGTACCTAGCTTTTGTTTAAACTTTTTTGTATTCCATGTTCATTGTTTTATAAGTGTTGCCAGTTTTGTTTTTATATTTGTATATTTATATATGTGATTCTACATATTATACACATATTGTATCATAATAGTATCATAGTGCGTGGAAAACTACTGGAATCACATCCGAAGCCCATAATGATATGCACCTCATAAGCAGTTTTTCTCGCATAATGTGCTAATTATTACATACATAGTTACTAGGTGCTAACAGTGAATAAATAAATAAATATTAAATACATCGAAAGAAAGAAATATATTTATTGGCGAAGAATGACGTACAAATAATAAAACACATTATTGAATAATAATTATATTATTCATTTACTAAGTTTTTTTTTGCGTGTAAGTCTCGAAGCTTTTGGCACCTATCACAACGCCGTAAGAATCTGTGGCCCTATCCTTTTCGTTGATGAGACCACATGATGACTATTATCATTAATTTACTTTACTTTTATTTTATAGCATTTTTATATAATCTGACAACTGGCAACCCTCTTTCGTATACGACATATTGTCGAGAAGACAGTTGTGACAATTATAGTTCTTAGAGAATAGGGACAATTGTTGCAATTCTTTGGAATCAATTGAAAAAATATATCCTTATTATCCTTAATGACAAACAAATGTCACGTCGATTAGAGATAATATAATATAATGGATAGCGTAATTTTAACAATCGCTATTAAGTAGGAGAATAACCATTTCTGTGTGGTTTAGAATCCACATTTTGATTCGGAGCTGAACTTAGAGGAATAGGTCAGAAGTGATAAGAGAGCCGAATTATCGTATAACAAATGAATATGCACTGACACAGTGTTTAGTCCCGAAGTACTTAACATAGTGCTTCTGTTTTGGGTATTAGACAATTGATCTACTACTCATATACTTTTCTTTTGTAATTGAATATGTATATATTATATAAAACACCCAGACTCGGCATGGGAGACCCCTTGATCGCTGCAGGCGTCTTTTTCTCCGTGCCAGGGCAATGTAAGAAACCTGACCTCTGTGGCCGGAGATAGCCTATCGTAACAGACAACAAAACAATCCAAGCTAGGTGGTAGGGCTCCAACCGTCTGTATGGCAACCAATATACGACTTAGTCTCCATAAGTATACCGCCATATTAACACCTTGTGTTCCGTCATAAGCCGGGTTACAACTCCCCTTTTTTTTTTTTTTTTTTTTTTTTTTTTTTGGTCTCGGGGAAAAACCTCTCTTGACGGGTTCCCCCGGCCCGGGGGGACCGAGGGATATGTGGGACTCCGGGATTTTTCCGACTACCCACTAAAAAACCCCGCTGTTCTCCTATCGCCTACGCCCGGGCCCACGGATATATGGCCTGCCGATCTCGTGGCCCGGGCCGCCCTTTGTCTTGAGGCGGGCCCCTTCTAAAGTGTTGGCGCCAGGGGGTCAGGGTTTCGTCCCCCCGGCGCTCTCCTAACAACTCTAGGAGTTGAGGGGGGCCGCGGAACAGCACGCAGCCCTCACCCTCGCGGTAATAGTGCGGGCGGCGGGTGGGTTACAACTCCCCTGCACGGAGACAGTATTAGTAGTAATACGAATAAGGTGCTTAAAAGGAGAAGATGTTTTTGTTCTGAGAATATTTACAATATAATAATCGAATCTATTTCTAACATAAAAGCATTGATTTTCTGTTAATGAGGATAACAATGATCAAATCGAGCTCATTGATTGTATACGCTACATTTACCAACATAGTTTCAACATCTACACACCTTTATACTGTTGACATACGGTTCGTTTTACTGTATTCATGTTCCTTTTTACTATTGTGTATTTTTTATTATTAAATAGGCGCTGATTTGCGCAAACAAAATTATACATTGTAACCGATAGCTCGTTATGTTGGGGTTATAATTAAGTTAGTATTGAGAGAATAAATATGTTGCCGATGTCTATAGTCTATATGGGAGTCCCCTTTAATTTGATTGTACATGTACGATGCCGGTCACGGACCGATATTGCACCGTACAGGAATGAGAAGGATAGCTCGAGAGCAGTGGACTGTATGAGAGAGGAGGGGAGGGGAGCGGTAGTTAGAGATACGCGACACCTTGCAGTGGGCAAAGAAATTCGAACTGACCCATTCCCGGACCGGTTCAGGTCAGCTCGCGGAGGAACTGTTGCACGGCACCAGCTAAATGTCACGCACACTGAACACGCAATCTTATGGCATGGCTAATGAGAGTAAGGAGTTACTGAAGCTAATTGCGCACGGCGCAAAGAATGGTCTTCAGGGAGGTCGAACGTCGACCATCCCGTACGTTTAGAAGTTTACGCGTTACTACCATATTATATTATATGGAGTACCACCCTCGCTTTTACCTCATCCATTTGCCTCACCGAGAGTGAGGGTAGGTAACAAACATCAGGATGTGGGATTTCAAATATCCTTTATGCAAGGATCGAACGGTACAATATTTGTTTTTTTAATATAAGTACGTAGTAGCCAAGTGATTTACGATGGCTACGATGGCACGCATCGCTTAAGAAGTTTTTCGTCATCTAATGTACATATTATAAATTAAACATTACGTATCGATGATGGAGGAAAACATCGCGAGGAAACCTGCATACAAAGATCAACGGTATGTGTAACTCGCCAATCCTACTTGGACAAGCGTGGTGGGTTTGCTATACGCTCCCTTTAGAGGATAACCTCACCCCAGCCCGTAGTGAGACGTTGTAACTAATTAAGCCTGTTTCGTATTGAGGACCTATACTCAGTAAAACAAATGTCATAAAAGGATACGATATATAAAAACGCGCGTGGAAGGTTCATATACACACACATAACACACACGCACTAAAACTAATCTTATTGTACCTTAAAATACATGTGTCATTTAAGAAAAACCTGTTATTGTTCTTATCATTTCGAAGTTCGTATTTGTACATCATATTATATATTTCAAATGGCGCTGCTAATATTTTTATTAATAAACTAATTTTTTTATTCCAGTGACTATGCTCAGTTGCATAAAAAGTTTTGGGTACTAAAATAACTAAAGATACTTCTTTCTTACTTTAAGAAAAAGTTGTTTCCAAACCCTCTCACATATCTCAATGTTATAGACATACTTACAAGTACGAGAAGAAATACGTTACAAATGTAGCAATAATTTCGTATCACGTATAGAATGCCAGGTTGATTGCAATCAACCGAATCGACCCTTATTGAATCGCGGGCAGAGCAATGTTTGCCCGGCTGCCGAACTGCTTGTTTAAGCTATTAACCCCCCCCGTTTATGGTTCATATTAATTGAACTAACATGATTTTACGGCCGATTTTTAAATCTTCTTTTTGTCAGAAATTATAAAATTTTTGTATATAAAAAAATTACAGCCTAGAATAATATAATATGTATATAATAAAGTCGTCATCGTCAGCCGTCCGTTGCCCAACAAATCCCGGCCCTGCCGTTCCCATCCAGCCCCGATCAGCAACCCTGCGCAGGTCATCGCTGCATCTGGGGCCATCCTGCACTACGTTTGCCGAGACGCGGTCTCTACTTCAGGACTCGTTTGCTCCAACAGTTACTGCCACTTCAGCTTGTATATTTTGCGAGCAATATCGGTTACTTTGGTTCTCTTACGGATTTCCTCGTTTCGGATTTGGTCTATGGGATCGGTCGACGAATAAAACAAACAGATTTATAAAAATACAAATGTTTATTATTTACTAGCTGACCCGGCAAACGTAGTTCTGCCATATAAATAATTAACGGCCCCGCAACCCCTCTTGGGGGTGGAATTTCGTAAAATCCGTTCTTAGCTGACCTCTACTCGGTGAAAAGAATATTCCTACCAAATTTCAAGTCTTTAGCTCTAATGGTTCCATAGATATCGTGATGAGTGACTATATACGTGGAAATCTCGTATATGTATATTGTATTCATCACAGACGTATATAACGCAACTTAATTCTATATCTACGTGATGTTTATTCGAACGCGGTGCTTCCCTGGACGCGTGCCGTGGGAGCCCATGCGCGTAGCCTTTCGGCGTCTCAATACGGAAAGGACTGCTTGTTGGAGCCTCTGTACTTGGTGGCGACCGAGGTGCCGCGGGGCGAACCTCGTTGTGCCTCGGAGCTTTGTATCCCGATTGGTTACGGAAACTACCGAGCACTCGTCGGCTGTATTCGCCTTGCCACAGGTCCATAAGAGAAAGACCCAACATAGCCCGCTCTATAGCGCGCTGAGTGACTTGAAATTTGTGAACCAGCCCCGCCATCAGTGTCCACCTCTCGGCTCCATAGATCAATACTGGTAGGACGCACTGCTCGAAGACTTTCATCTTCAAGCACTGGGGGATGGTCGACGAGAAGACCTGACGAGGAATATATGAAAGTACTCGATTTATATTACCAAATTACAAGTACGTTATATTACGTAGATAAGAAAAATACATGAAACTTAACAGTAAATATATAATCTTGGAACATTTACTGGGCGTGCCAAGTCGTGTATACAATTAAACACCAATTCTTAAAATCTACTTTATTATATACGATTTATAGTTTGTAATTAAATATAATATTTTCTTATACCATACAGATATGTACTAAATTCTTAAAACACGATATAATTAATAAATATTTCTTAAAACTTAACCACCAATTAACGCAGCAATATATAATTCAGAAACTCATTTATTAAATTAGTGGATTTATGTGAAGCCTGTTCTGTAAGTGCTTGGTCAGACTTCAAACGCGGGCGCGGGGCGGTCGCGGCGCGGCATACTTAAACGTATGAAACCTTATTTGAGCGTCCGTAGTGGGCACGCGGGCGGTTTCATATGTCTAAGTAGCCGCGCCGCGACCGCTTGTGCGTCCGCGTGTGCAGTCTGGCCAAGCATTAATTGTTTTTATCTTTGAAATAAAAATATAGTTTTAAACTCATTTGATTAAATATCGTTATTATTTCATATAAACCTTTCTAAAAATAAAATTAAATACTGGAACTTTTTGCCCATTGGCTGTTCCTTTTTACCCCTACCATGGGGCAAAAAGAAACAGATGACACGGTTTAGAAAAATTATAAATTACATATTTCTATTATGATAAATTAACCAAAAATTTGGTTAAACATCGTACAATAACTGTTTGTTTGATTTATGTTGTATATTTTGATATAGTAGATTCCGTTTTCACAGTATAATTCTTAATAGTCAAATTGGACCTTTCAGCCCCGCTCTACCCTACCCTTACCCATAGGTACCCTGTCCCATAGGACAGCAGCGTGTTCACGATGGCACAGATGTTGCAAACACCCATAGGCTACAGTGACTGCTAAATTCTAAGTGGGCCGTCCGCTTGTCTGTTGTCTGAGTAATGAAATCGTTTTCATTACTCTCTACCGTCCGTAATCCGTAGTTAAAGCACAGAGTGAAAAAGAACGAATGACCGTTGCCGTCATCCGTTGTTACACTTCACCTGACATGACATCTGCTGCTAAAAGAATATCAAATTCGTTTCAAAATTTCTAGCTTTCAGTGCAGATTTTCACACAACGCCATATAGTCCCAAACTGAGTAGCTCAGCATTTGTGAAATGGGTACTAGACAACTGATATATACCTACTACATATATACTTTTCTTTTGTAAATAAATACATATTATACATAAACCCAGACGCTGGACAGGAATCGAACCCGTGCCCTCCGCGAGCGTACCGACGTGCGTTATTCGTTACGCCAGGAAGTCATCTACAAATACAACATTCCTGGCGTTCAGGACGTACGAAAGAATACCGGAGTTGTTTTGTTTTAGCGGGTGTATCAGCGACCTGCGCCCTTCTTGTAAACAATATAGTCGTAACGACACAAAGAAGTCCCACACTAGCCCCTGCTCATGCCTTGGGGTATGCGAAAATTATATCCCGTTATTGTTACTTTTTAACTCATGACATCGCTTTTTAAACCCACACCTTTTTTTGGTAACAATCTTTCACTAAAAAGTATGAAGTCACTACTAGGGACCACCCTCTTGGAAACCGTTTTGAATTAACTATGATGCCAAAACGGCGTTTTGTAAGTAAAAACATCTAGCTATCGCCCACATATATTATTGTCGTACATGAGCTATAAAGAAATCACAGCATGTTTTAAGCAGAGAGGAGAGAGTAGAAGAAGAGAGCCTCTCGTTTCCAGACTGACTCTTATTACAACAGATTGCAAATAAATTTCACAATTCACGAGCCAAATGCAGTCGATCGTACCTACTTAGGTTCCAACTATTTTATTATGTGTTGTGATATTTTATAAATCTCAATAGGAATCAATAACATATCGAGGTTTGTCGCAAAATTGTACCAAAGTATACCAAAAATTAATGTTAGGTATGATTTATATACAAATTTTTCTCCGCGCAGGGGTGGAGTAAGAATACTAACCCCTGATGCCGGAGTCGGCTTGTCGTAAAAGGCGAGAAAATAACCCTAACTACGTGGAAGGGCCCAAACCCACCTGGATGGCAAACATCCTTAGTCTGTAAGTATGCCGCGTTATAACCCTGTGTTGTGTTCCGACATTAGTGACCCAGGTTCCTGTACCTCTATGGGAGGGCAACGTGTTCGTGGTACCTCTGGCGTCGCAAACATCCTTATGCGACGGTAACTGCTTACTATTAAATGGGCCGTCAGCCTGTCTGTTCTTCCTAAGTAATAAAAAAAAGGAATTATAAATTATAAGGCTAAATATATATTTACCTACCTTACTTTTTTGTTTTGTTCTCACAATTTCACTATTTAACCGCTTAGAAAGAAAGAAAAACATTTATCTGCCAAAGAAAACGACTCTAATCAAATACATTATTACAAAAAAACTTACAATTATCTTAAATATAAAATCAACGTCGTAATCTGAACAAATGAGGTTGGCTACTCAGCATTTTGCTTCATCGAAATTGTTCCGACACTGCTCTGGTTTTCAATGTCAAAAGTCTACTATACTAAAATGACCCAAAACAAATAACAATGTACTATTGCACAAGGCATTAATGATACTGCAGCTTATGGTATCAATGAGAATTAGAAAATTATTATTACTCTCTATATTAAATCTGTCTCTGTTTATAATAACGTAGATAATGGCAACATCAATGCATTAGACTCATAATTTCAAAGAAGTAAAAAAAATTATACCAATAATAGTAAATATTATTATGGCTAGTGTATTACTTATAGCTTTGACTGTATCTCTTATATGGCCCTTTAACATTCTTGTTGTGCCATTGCTAATGAAATTAGTTAAATCTGTAATTCATGAGACATTCGTTCGTGGTTGAGAGTAGGTGTGATTTAATGATACAACTTTTTACATTTTAGTTGAATTTCAACGCCATTTACAGCCATGTTGGATACATTTTCTAAATATATTTAGTTAGTAAGGAATTTTATATTGCAATTAGTATATTTATGGGGAGTTAAATGTTTCAGTTTTAAGTTAATAAATGAGAGATTTTTACATTATATTTCATATAGAATATTTAATTCAACTATTAAAACAAGGGCTCCGACGAGCGAAAACATCGATAATGTTCAATAAAGATAACAAATAGGAGTTTTTAACCTTACAGGATAATAAGATATTCATAAGGTGTGATAGATGAATAAATAGAAATATTTGTCGCAGAACTGATAGCCAATGGAGCAAACAAGTCCTGGAATGGAAACTGCGTCCAAGGAAACATGTAGGATGTCCACCAGATCGATGGACTGATGAGCTACGCAAGATTGCCGGACTGGACGGGAAAGGCACGCGAGATGTGGCGCAAACTTTTCCAAGTCCTAGGTCTAAGTCCAACAGTGGACAACGATTGGCTGACAACGATTCATTACTACTTGAATTCTTAGTCATATTGTGAGAATATTAAGTGAACTATGATATATTCAGATGTACCTAGTCAGGTCATAAGTATTGTCACACAGTAAAAACTTTTCTTTTAGAATGCTGGCCACAAAAAAGTTTATTGAATTCGAATTTCGAATTGTTCATGAAAATAAAAAAGGTATACTTTTAGAATTTTACTCATTTTTAAATGTGGAGTGGACGCTTAAAGAAGACCGTGTTGCAGTTATTGCGTTACATCGTTGCAGTTACGCGCCAATTCAAATTTTTAACATACTGAAAAATTTGAATATAACCAAAAGATTCGTTTATCGTACCATCAAACGATACAATGAAGACTCTAGTGTAGATGACAGGTCAAGAAGTGGTCGCCCTCGGTCTGTTAGGACTCCAGCAGTGATAAAAGCTGTGAAGGCACGAATTCAAAGAAATCCCAAACGTAAGCAGAAACTGTTGGCCCTTCAGATGGGTTTAAGCAGAACCACGGTGAAAAGGGTGTTAAATGAAGACTTAGGGCTTCGGGCATATCGAAGAAAAACAGGACATCGTTTGAATGCTCGTCTAATGGACCTGAGACTGAAGAGATGCCGCGCTTTGTTGAAGCGGTACGCGGGAAAAAAATATCGGGAAATTCTTTTTTCGGATGAAAAAATGTTTACCGTAGAAGAGAGCTACAACAAACAAAATGATAAGGTGTACGCACACAGTAGTGAAGAAGCGAGCAACCGTATTCCGCGTGTCCAACGAGGTCATTTTCCATCCTCGCTCATGGTATGGTTGGGAGTTTCTTATTGGGGCTTAACAGAGGTACATTTTTGTGAGAAAGGTGTAAAAACGAATGCTGTTGTGTATCAAAATACAGTCCTGACGAACCTTGTGGAACCTGTTTCTCATACCATGTTCAATAACAGGCACTGGGTATTCCAACAAGATTCGGCGCCAGCTCATAGAGCGAAGAGCACACAAGACTGGCTGGCGGCGCGTGAAATCGACTTCATCCGGCACGAAGACTGGCCCTCCTCCAGTCCAGATTTGAATCCGTTAGATTACAAGATATGGCAACACTTGGAGGAAAAGGCGTGCTCAAAGCCTCATCCCAATTTGGAGTCACTCAAGACATCCTTGATTAAGGCAGCCGCCGATATTGACATGGACCTCGTTCGTGCTGCGATAGACAACTGGCCGCGCAGATTGAAGGCTTGTATTCAAAATCACGGAGGTCATTTTGAATAAACTTTAATGTCATAAGAATCTATGTTTTGTTAAGTTCATTTTGGTATATGAATGGTTACATAATGAATAAACTTGTTACAATTATTTTACATTAAACATGTGACAGAATTTATGACCTGACTAGGTATATATACCTAGTCAGGTCATAAGTATTGTCACACAGTAAAAACTTTTCTTTTAGAATGCTGGCCACAAAAAAGTTTATTGAATTCGAATCTCGAATTGTTCATGAAAATAAAAATGTATACTTTTAGAATTTTACTCATTTTTTAAATATGGAGTGGACGCTTAAAGAAGACCGTGTTGCAGTTATTGCGTTGCATCGTTGCGGTTACGCGCCAATTCAAATTTTTAACATACTGAAAAATTTGAATATAGCCAAAAGATTCATTTATCGTACCATCAAACGATACAATGAAGACTCTAGTGTAGATGACAGGTCAAGAAGTGGTCGCCCTCGGTCTGTTAGGACTCCAGCAGTGATAAAAGCTGTGAAGGCACGAATTCAAAGAAATCCCAAACGTAAGCAGAAACTGTTGGCCCTTCAGATGGGGTTAAGCAGAACCACGGTGAAAAGGGTGTTAAATGAAGACTTAGGGCTTCGGGCATATCGAAGAAAAACAGGACATCGTTTGAATGCTCGTCTAATGGACCTGAGACTGAAGAGATGCCGCGCTTTGTTGAAGCGGTACGCGGGAAAAAAATATCGGGAAATTCTTTTTTCGGATGAAAAAATGTTTACCGTAGAAGAGAGCTACAACAAACAAAATGATAAGGTGTACGCACACAGTAGTGAAGAAGCGAGCAACCGTATTCCGCTTGTCCAACGAGGTCATTTTCCATCCTCGCTCATGGTATGGTTGGGAGTTTCTTATTGGGGCTTAACAGAGGTACATTTTTGTGAGAAAGGTGTAAAAACGAATGCTGTTGTGTATCAAAATACAGTCCTGACGAACCTTGTGGAACCTGTTTCTCATACCATGTTCAATAACAGGCACTGGGTATTCCAACAAGATTCGGCGCCAGCTCATAGAGCGAAGAGCACACAAGACTGGCTGGCGGCGCGTGAAATCGACTTCATCCGGCACGAAGACTGGCCCTCCTCCAGTCCAGATTTGAATCCGTTAGATTACAAGATATGGCAACACTTGGAGGAAAAGGCGTGTTCAAAGCCTCATCCCAATTTGGAGTCACTCAAGACATCCTTGATTAAGGCAGCCGCCGATATTGACATGGACCTCGTTCGTGCTGCGATAGAGGACTGGCCGCGCAGATTGAAGGCTTGTATTCAAAATCACGGAGGTCACTTTGAATAAACTTTAATGTCATAAGAATCTATGTTTTGTTAAGTTCATTTTGGTATATAAATGGTTACATAATGAATAAACTTGTTACAATTATTTTACATTAAACATGTGACAGAATTTATGACCTGACTAGGTATATATATATATATATATATATATATATATATATATATATATATATATATATATATATATATATATATATATATATATATATATATATATATATATATATATATATATAGATATATAGGTGGCAGTCGGGTCTGGTGTAATGAATAATGCAGTAACGACACTTCGCCGAGTGCCGGTGGGGTGGTGTCTAGACTCAATGTTTTTTTTACCGTCAGCTATATTGTCGTAAATATAAAATCGTTTAAGTAATGCTACATAGATAAATAGTCATAAATGAATATACTCTGACAATTCGCACAGCGCCATCTAATCACAAAGTAATAAGAGCGCTTATGTTATGGTCTCTAGATAGCTGATATATCACTATATATGCTATTCTTTTGTAAATATAAAGATATCATAATTATTTTAGACAAGAAGAATTAAGATTCTAGACTATAAAACAGTTTTTAACATGTAGAAAATTTTGAGGATATAACTTTACTTTTCATTATGAGATCCGCCTAGTTTTCAAGCGCATGACATTTTTTATTTTTAAGTATTTAAATGTCGTTTGTATTTTGACACTATATTCTATATCTCTATATTCTATATTAATTAATAGGATTATTAAATTGTATGCCATATGTTGACGAAATATGTGATACTCAATTTATTGTAATAGTTTACTATGTTTCATGCAACAAATCATCTTTCAATTATTCTTTCAGGAATTGTACCCGCATGTGTTCCAACGAGTGAAAGCCTTTGAGTCACGGAGGTCGTCTATTTATAGATATCATTAATTTTGTATCAAAAATTGATAATACTATTAATTTAACTCAACCGTTCAACATATACATCGATTGTTTCTGCTTAACAATATACTGACGAATCCTATTTAATTTTTATATGTATTTGAAACTGCAATCCACAATCCCGTGCTCGTAAGTATTTATCTTGGCAAAGGAACCTTTAGCCATACAAAAGGACCCTCGTGCCCTCAAGTCGACCACTCAACACCTCATCATGGCCCCACGTTCATGAATAACGAAAACTCATAAACACTCTACTTAAAGCACGGTTCTGTACATTTTGATGGATATTTTTTAATATTTGCCTAACGTGAAAAAAGATTGGGTGAGAGGTAGAAAAGTGTTACTTTTTTTTTGAGGGACAGCAGACAGGCAACGGCCCATTTTATAGTAAGCAGTTACCATCACCGCACCGCGAACATGCTGCTATCCACTTAGGAGCACAGGGACCTGGATAACTAATGCCGAAATATAACCCCCCCCCCACCCCCCCAGCCCAATGGACCGATGACTTGCGGATAGATGTCGGTCGGGACTGGATGGGAAAAACAAGGGACCGAAAAGTGTGGCCCAAACTTGGGGAGGCCTACGTCCAGCAATGGACTACGATTGGGTGATGCATGAAGTGACTGGATCGCGACATTGGTTTGCAAAGACGCGGGGGGGTGGGTGACAGTGACCACGCGGCTCTGTGGATCGTATTTTTGGTTTATTAGCCAAAGGGTCCGCGTTAAATAACGTAGAGCGATATAACTAAACTCAACATTTATTAATTCTTTTTAAAACTCGAACATATCGTTTTTGTCAAGTAAAACGTATTTGACACAAAGGTCGTTCATTAAACCATTTTCATTATCATTAGGAATGGTTAGGAGAGAGCCAGGAGTACTTTAGCACAAGTTCTACATATTTTATCCTGTGTTTACCACTCGCTATTTTATGTGATATCTTATTTTACCTAAAATATGTAAAACTTATATCTACGCGAGAAGAAATAAATGTATTTTTATACGTTAAACCAGTAATATATAGGCTTAGTGTTCTTTACTTGGTTCCAGTGTCACTCTACATTCTCTGCCATGGTGTTTAACATATTAAATATACCTCCAATTAAGACATACTTATTGAACTTAATTCTTAATCTGTAAGGTTAAGAAAATAAATGACTACTCACTTTTTTGTTTTTACGATTAAAGTAATCGTAAAAATAATATCACTAGTACTCTCCCAATGATTATGCAATCTATAACAAAGAGTATTCAATATTACAGCAGCCCTTGCAATAATTTATCTCCTTCACCCTCGTGCTTTCTAACAGGAAGTCAGCAGCCGCCATTTTGGATGCCACGCGGCAGGAAATCGTCGCACGCGCACAGCCGCCGTCGCTTCCTGTATAATGTTAGCACTCGATAGTGTTTGTGAAAATATTTTGTTGAATTTTCCAACGCTAATGTGTTTGGATCAATTTATAGTTGGACAGTTGTTGGTTGAATTTATGTCAGTTTAAATGATTCTAATAAATACTTTATGATTTATATTTGGAGAGAACAATATCTAACGTGTCAATTAAAGGAATAAAGTAAACTTACAAGTAAACTTAAAAGTTTATAACTATTGATAGTGAGTACTTTCTCTTGAAAGACCTTTACTGTATCTGTAATCGTTAAGAATATATTAACACAGTGTGCTTATAATATTCATCATATAGGTGGTTAATCTTCCTGCATCCGAAGATTTGGTTAGAGTTAACAACAAGTCTGTTATCGATCAAGAGTCCATACAATTTTTCGATGCACAGTAATAAAAAACTTCGCCTTCTTACAGGCGTTTCATTGTTTGCTGAGTATTGTTACAAGACTTGAATTCAGCGGAATAAAAAGCCCCAAGGATAGAGCTAATTGGTTCTAGCAGTTATGATCATCATCAGACTCTAGTTTCAGAAGAAAAACTGAATGGCTCACTTCCTTTGCTGCTTGTTTACTAGGAAATGGAATAATCCATTTGTTAACACAACTCCTCAAGTACTAGGCCTATTTTTATTTCTGACTGGAATTATATAACAGTAATAAAGAAGATAAACATGGATCTGCCTTAAATCCCTCTATGCCAAGCCATTAATTATCTTACTCAGATATTTTTATATAAGTATCTCATACTTTTGGCATTAACATTTAATAATATACAATATCCTAACTATAATTGAATACACAAATAAATTATTAAAACTCTGAAACTAAGTAAAATAAATAATTTCATTATCTTTTCCAAATGAAATAATTTTATCTTATAACTGAATAAAAAGTAACATTTTTTTATTGTTGTAGGACAGCAGACAATCTGACGGCCCGCTTAAAATTTAGCAGTTACCGTCGCCTATGGGTGTTTGCAACGCCAGTGGCATCGCAAACACGTTGCTGTCCGATAAGGGTAAAGGAATTGCGGTCACTAATGCCAGAACACAACACAAGGTTATTATGGCGGCATATTTAATACCAAAGGTGGTCGCCATCCAGACGGGCTTGAGGCCCTATCACGTAGCTAGGGTGGGTAGTTTTGTCGTCTTTTACGACAGTCCGACCCTGGCCGCAAAGGATATTATTCTTTCTCCGGTCCTGCAGGGATAAAAATTTCACATTATAGTATATCGTAAGAGTAATTGTTTGTATACACGAATAAAAGCTAAAGTATATTTCTTAAAATTAGAGTAAAATTAAAAATTAATAAACATTAGAAATCTTAAATTAGACGCTTGCTCGACAATCACCATTTATAACTAAAATGTTACGAACATAGCATAAAGGGCTGTAGTCTTAGAGCGATCATAGATAGGAACAGTAATTACATTTTCAATCACTCAATCTCTTTGAATATTATGAACCGAATAAATATGTAGATCTTGATCGATTAAGCCGCGGTCATCATTAAGATGGACGTCAAAATGGACTGTAGGCGCCTCATTAATTCCCTCCAATATAACATGCCGGCGTGTCAGATTACCACACAAATTGAGTTTTATGTTTATGTTAGTAAATCACTCGTCTAACTGCATCACATTGTTGCGTCACTAAATTTTTACGTCAATGCCTAGTCTGCGGCTTCTTAAGACATTTAAAAAACTATGAAAATATTCGTCAATCGTACACAGGCTTTTACCTAGCGCAATTTATTTTATATCTGGGAACAGGGAGACAGGTTGACGGCCGTTTAATATTACTAGTGGTCGCCCAGGGGTCGAAATTAGACCATAATTCATTTAATTTTAAGTTTAAACATTTGTTAAAGGCTCTATAATTCAAGATTCATCATAACTACTCAGTTAATTTGCTATTTTTATACATCAGATTGAACAGCATCTTTGGAAACTTCTTGCAAAACATGCATTGTACGAGTAAATACGTTTCGTAATCATATGTTAGCATTTTGTAAACACTATTCTCACAAATAGGCAAGAGCAAATTAATTCAGATTATTTATACACCATATTCTTTATACTTGAGGAAGATGTATTTCACAAATTATAAATAACTATACAAATAAAAACAATTCCAAAATATCATTCCTCGTTATTAACAATTTTGACATTCAGTAAGACCATAGAAAATATGTATAATCATTTAAGCCTATAAACAATTAATGTTAATTTATTAAATATATATTATTACAAATTTAACCCTAATTGTGTCTTTACCAGTAAGGTAGGTATAATAATAATAATGTAATATATTTATTCATAAAAAGTTACACTTACAAGTGTGTGTGTGTGTGTATGTTGTGTATAATTCGAGTAGTAGTGTGCGTAAGGTTTATTTTAATTAATTTTAATGTATTTCTAACGGGTTTTAGGAAAAAAATAGCTCGCTGCACTTCTCCTCCATATAAACTTTAACAGTGCTAAATTTCATTTCCCTCCGTCCGCACAATTTTCTTAAAAAAGGGTACAAAGTTTTCGCTTCACGTATTAATACATAAATAATAAGCAGTTATTGTCGCCTATGGATGTTTGCGGCCCTGGGAGCACCGCGAACACGCTACTGTACGAATAGGACACGCACTGGAACCTAGGTCACTAATTGCACATCGCACGGTCACAAGACAAGATTATTATGGCGCCATACCTACTTATGGACCAGGGGTGATAGCAAACCAGTCGGGCCCTGCCACCTATGGTTGTTTCGTCGCTTTTTAGCACAGGCCGATCCCTGCCGCAGGCTGTATTCTTACTCCCCTACACGGAGTACTTCTATATTAACGATATGGTCCCAATTTTCACTATATTAGTAACCATACGGTTTAAGTCATAAAAATCCAATCAATGACAAGTAGAAATTTTCCCGCTTTAGTCGTAAGTGGATTGAACTTGATTGGAGGTTTATGTTCACCCAAAGGGTTCATAAAATTGATCGACAATACTGCTTACCAAAACATATGAAGAGATACAGATAATACTTCAGTAAACTAGCTCACTCGTGTATTCATGGAATGATATGATACCTACCAACAATTATATTCATCGTTTTATTTTATTGTAAAAATAATTTCTTTAAAATTTATTAAAGAAGAGAAAGAATTATTAAAGAAAAATACCCTACTTACGGGGAAATTATCATTATATATATATATATACTAGTTGACCCGGCAAACATTGATCTGCCATATGAATTTATAAAAAAAGGAGCCTATGTCCTTTTCCAAGTTCCAATCTATACCTACTAAACTATACCTACCAAAATTCATCAAAATTTGTTCAACGGCCTAAGCGTGAAAGCGTAACAAACAGACTCACTTCCACTTTAATTATAATATTAGTTAGGATTTTTTTCTTTAGGGGCGGTGTAAGAAACTATTATTACTGCGTGGAAACAATGTTTTAAATATTTTAAAGACCTATAGCTTACGTGACACCATATTTTAATCTCATGATAAGCTAGCTATGCCCGCGACTCCGACCGCGTGGAATAGTGACTTTGGGTAGTATTTTTTAGATATGTCCTATGGTTTATTTTGGATTACAAACCCTATAAACCCTAAAATATAAATAAATGAAATATACAAACAGTCAGTATTATCGAATGCAACTGTTACGCCATGCGCCTTCGGAATACACGCGTTCGAACCTATAAAGTCCAGCCTAAACCTACCCTATTTTATACGGTTTATGCTGCGCCACTTGGAGAGTTGTATACATCAGTAAATCCGTTGTGCAGTTTACTTCGCTTTGTGGCAATTACGTTCTTAACTTTTTACGGAGATTGCTTGAATTATGTCACATAATATTCGAAATCACGCTAATCCCTCCAAGCTTACAGCGTGTAACTGTACGTTCACAGATAAGGATTTGAAACCACAATCCCTCGGATGAAATTGAATAGTGTATACTTCAATCGAGTATATTTATGTAAGGCCAACAAAGCCACCGTTCATCTTAGTACACTACAGATAACTGTCAATCTTTAGAAGTGAAAATAAAATGGCGTATACTCATCTCTCATACAGCGCTAGTTCGTCCTGGCTTCCAGGAAATAAAAAGCCATCCTGACACATCAGGTTGTCATTCCAAACAACATTCAGCGTGCGTTTTCATGACCACCATTTGTATAGGGTTGACACTGAAATTCTAGAGATTTTAATACAGATATGAGGTTTTTTAATTTACTTAACAAATCGTAGATGGCAACAGAGAGCGGTGGAACAAAACCGAATGGTTACGTGAACGATGGCTAACAGAAATGATATTTGCATAATATAAATATAGATCGGAGATTTCTCCGACTTTAGATTCTTTTTTTTTTGGCTGCTTTGGCAGTGACGTGACCGTAATTTTTGTTTTCTAATGCTTACGGTTTTATTTTTGCAACTATTTCTTTTTTTTTTTCATTCCCTTCGGTAAAATTTTTCCGTCCTTTTATTTTTGTTTTTTCATTTCGATTCATTTTGAGTATGTGTACTTCACTTGTTGAGGAAGAACATTGTCGATGCCAATTATTACAACTTCGAAGTTCCGGCTAGGATTGGTGATAGAAAAAACCAGGTAAGGTCAGTGTTTTGGGAACGTCTCCAGCTATCTTGATTATACGTATTTCTTTAGCTATCTTGATATACGTGAAAACTGAGTAAAGTATTCTGTAATCAAAAATATGAATCATACTTATTAGTCACTATATCGAGATTTCATCTCTCTCATATCTTTCGATCTTATCAGAGTAAATAATTTTTCAGAACATTATCATCTACGTTGAAAAAGTTGGAAAGCAATGCGCACTGCGGAAATCAGTCAAAACTTATTATAATTAAAAATATCAATAATACAAAACAATCAACCACTTAAAAGACTTAATTAATACTAAATTCGGCTAATTCGTCATGATATTTTCTGTAACTTGCTATATAACAGTGCCACAGTGACTTTATTTCTCGCTCTTTAGTCGATTTGAGCCGAAACTATCCAAACCAGCGCAACAAAACTGAGCGTGAAGGTCTAATCCCATTCTCACAAAAGTGATTACCGCACGTAAAACTTTCAAAAATCTTTTTTTTTTTTTCAAAAATCTAATTTAAATGTATAAATGAAATATTTTAGACAACCCTAGCTAGTCTAGGCAACGCTATCTCAGTATCTACGATCCACAAATTGCGACGCTATAGTGACGGGCTCGGTCGATATAAATCTCCTATTGAAAGAGCCAGCGTCCTCACCCATTCACGAGGTTCCTTTCAACGGAGGACAAACAGACAGACGCGGCACTGCAAACACTCCTCGAGAAAAAGATCAAAGTACGATACGATACACGCGACGTTTAATTTGGCGCCAACTCTAAATGTAACGCAGGATTTCCCATATTCCGAGGCTGTGTACGCCATTTACATGGCGTACACAGCCTCGGAATATGATGATACGGAATAATATTATTTGAAAATACTAATTTAAAATACTAGTACAGTCGACTCTCGTTAATTTGAAACTCAAGGGACTCGTAAAATATAACGAATTATCGAGTGTTTAAAATATAAATGGTTAGAAATTTTTGAGAGGAAAGAAATAAAACTTTGAATTATTGAATGTTGATAATCAATTATGATTATTTAACCAGTATTCTTTAACAATAACAACAAATGACAAAAGTTAAGAGTCTACTTATTGTTGAGAGAGTACTCAGAGGAATTATAAATTCTTTTGCAATATCACATTTCTTCTCACCTCCCTCTACTTTATTGATTAACTTCTTCTTTTCAGCAATCGTCTTGAGCATTTATACTTTTTAAGACTCATATAAGATAAGATGAGAGAGGATGAGATGAGATGAGACGAGACGAGACGAGACGAGACGAGACGAGACGAGATGAGAGAGGATGAGATGAGACGAGATGAGATGAGATGAGACGAGACGAGATGAAACGAGATGAGATGAGGCGAGATGAGATGAGACGAGACGAGATGAGATGAGACGAGATGAGATGAGGCGAGATGAGATGAGACGAGATGAGATGAGACGAGATGAGATGAGGCGAGATGGGATGAGACGAGATGAGATGAGATGAGACAAGATGAGATGAGATGAGACGAGATGAATGAGACGAGATGAGATGAGATGAAGTGAGATGAGAGAGGATGAGATGAGACGAGACGAGATGAGAAGAGACGAGATGAGATGAGATGAGACGAGACGAGACGAGACAATACTTATGACCTGACTAGGTAATTATTTATAATTAAGATATTTTTATGTGATAGCACTAAATAAATGTTTCTTTCTTTCATGTTGTTTGTGAGTTATTCATTTATATTACATATTGTGGTTGTTTATAATTTTGGTTTTGGTATAGGTACGATGAGACGAGGTGAGATGAGACGAGATGAAACGAGATGAGATGAGATGAGACGAGATGAAATGAGATGAGAGAGGATGAGACGAGACGAGACGAGACGAGACGAGACGAGATGAGAGAGGATGAGATGAGATGAGATGAGATGAGATGAGATGAGATGAGATGAGATGAGATGAGATGAGATGAGATGAGATGAGATGAGATGAGATGACATGAGGTGAGATGAGAGAGGATGAGATGAGATGAGGTGAGATGAGAGAGGATGAGACGAGATGAGATGAGGCGAGATGAGATGAGACGAGGTGAGATGAGATGAGACGAGATTAGATGAGGCGAGATGGGATGAGACGAGATGAGATGAGAGATGATGAGATGAGACGAGATGAGATGAGATGAGACGAGATGAGATGATATGAGATGAGACGAGACGAGACGAGACGAGACGAGACGAGACGAGACGAGACGAGACGAGACGAGACGAGACGAGACGAGACGAGACGAGACGAGACGAGACGAGACGAGACGAGACGAGACGAGACGAGACGAGATGAGACGAGACGAGACGAGACGAGACGAGATGAGAGAGGATGAGATGAGACGAGATGAGATGAGAAGAGACGAGACGAGATGAGATGAGATGAGACGAGATGAGATGAGACGAGGTGAGATGAGATGAGATGAGATGAGATTAGATGAGGCGAGATGGGATGAGACGAGATGAGATGAGATGAGACAAGACGAGACGAGACGAGACGAGACGAGACGAGACGAGACGAGATGAGACGAGATGAAACGAAATGAGATTAGGCGAGATGAGATTAGATGAGATGAGACGAGACGAGACGAGACGAGACGAGACGAGACGAGTACCAAGAAATTGTAGACATAGTAAACATGTGGCGACCTCACTCTGTGGCACCATCGGAAGACCAGCAGTGGTTGTTACTATAACGACTATAACAACCATATAATCGCTGAGATGGAGCCAATTTAGGTATATACCTAGTCAGGTCATAAATTCTGTCACATGTTTAATGTAAAATAATTGTAACAAGTTTATTAATTATGTAACCATTCATATACCAAAATGAACTTAACAAAACATAGATTCTTATGACATTAAAGTTTATTCAAAATGACCTCCGTGATTTTGAATACAAGCCTTCAATCTGCGCGGCCAGTAGTCTATCGCAGCACGAACGAGGTCCATGTCAATATCGGCGGCTGCCTTAATCAAGGATGTCTTGAGTGACTCCAAATTGGGATGAGGCTTTGAGCAGGCCTTTTCCTCCAAGTGTTGCCATATCTTGTAATCTAACGGATTCAAATCTGGACTGGAGGAGGGCCAGTCTTCGTGCCGGATGAAGTCGATTTCACGCGCCGCCAGCCAGTCGTGTGTGCTCTTCGCTCTATGAGCTGGCGCCGAATCTTGTTGGAATACCCAGTGCCTGTTATTGAACATGGTATGAGAAACAGGTTCCACAAGGTTCGTCAGGACTGTATTTTGATACACAACAGCATTCGTTTTTACACCTTTCTCACAAAAATGTACCTCTGTTAAGCCCCAATAAGAAACTCCCAACCATACCATGAGCGAGGATGGAAAATGACCTCGTTGGACACGCGGAATACGGTTGCTCGCTTCTTCACTACTGTGTGCGTACACCTTATCATTTTGTTTGTTGTAGCTCTCTTCTACGGTAAACATTTTTTCATCCGAAAAAAGAATTTCCCGATATTTTTTTCCCGCGTACCGCTTCAACAAAGCGCGGCATCTCTTCAGTCTCAGGTCCATTAGACGAGCATTCAAACGATGTCCTGTTTTTCTTCGATATGCCCGAAGCCCTAAGTCTTCATTTAACACCCTTTTCACCGTGGTTCTGCTTAACCCCATCTGAAGGGCCAACAGTTTCTGCTTACGTTTGGGATTTCTTTGAATTCGTGCCTTCACAGCTTTTATCACTGCTGGAGTCCTAACAGACCGAGGGCGACCACTTCTTGACCTGTCATCTACACTAGAGTCTTCATTGTATCGTTTGATGGTACGATAGACGAATCTTTTGGTAATATTCAAATTTTTCAGTATGTTAAAAATTTGAATTGGCGCGTAACCGCAACGATGCAACGCAATAACTGCAACACGGTCTTCTTTAAGCGTCCACTCCATATTTAAAAATGAGTAAAATTCTAAAAGTTATACATTTTTATTTTCATGAACAATTCGAAATTCGAATTCAATAAACTTTTTTGTGGCCAGCATTCTAAAAGAAAAGTTTTTACTGTGTGACAATACTTATGACCTGACTAGGTAATTATTTATAATTAAGATATTTTTATGTGATAGCACTAAATAAATGTTTCTTTCTTTCATGTTGTTTGTGATTTATTCATTTATATTACATATTGTGGTTGTTTATAATTTTGGTTTTGGTATAGGTACGTCGGGTTCTGATTCCCCATTAGTATGCATGATTTAATCACTTTTGTTCACCTAATGTGCACTTTATAAAACAGTTGCCACGTATTAACGGTGAAGAAAGACGAATGTGGAATCCGCCAATCAGGTTTGGAGAAGCATAGCGGGCATACTGTTTGGTTCCTCTAGTGGAAGCCTCGAACCTAAAGGTGTGATGTTATGAGCTGTTCATTTTATATATTATTATATATTTATTTGTTATGAGGTCAAGTAAGTAATAAGAAACTTATATGCTAAAGTTTATATCAATAGGTTGTACGGCACTGCGCCGGCGCAGAAAGCACCCTGCTGAATAAACAAACAGACGAGCTAAAAGAAATAGTGCTATACCTAAGCGTAGTAAACGTATTCCAAACAGATTCGTCATGTAGCTGGAAAGCACCTCTGATATGATAATTTCACATAACCATCTGAATTTTACACACAGTTCACAAAATAATATCACCTTAATTCCTGAATTATGTAATATATACTAGCTGTGCCCGCGACTCCGTCCGCGTGAAATAGTGACTTTGGGCAGCATTTTTTACAAAATGTTAAGGGTGGACAACCCTTATCACTAAGGGGTATGAAAAATAGATGTTGGCCGATTCTCATACCTACTCAATATGCTCACAAAATTTCATGAGAATCGGTCAAGCCGTTTCGGAGGAGTACAGGAACGAACATTGTGACACGAGAATTTTATATATAAGAAGAAGATATATGTAACCTTCAATTCACTGTAAAGACGACTGGTTTGGTGAATGCGTAGGCAGTCCTACGGTCGTTTATGTGGGTACAATCTTAGAAGAAGGATGAAATGTATGTACAACTTGTAAATACTTTTTTCTAGTACAGTATTTATAAAAATGTATAACATAAAAAAATATGTTATTAATATTCTATAAATTTATTCAAATATTAGTATTTTCTTGTGGGTTTATTAATTTCTTACACCACTTATTCCGCTTTGTTATCTTAGCGTTAAATTACATAAAATAATCCATTTAATATTTGCCAATTTAATTCCCGAGATGTGGTTTCAGTATTTTTTCCTCCACTTCCCACCGTTTTTTGCTCCCTTGCTAGTGAGTATATAAGCAGGAAAATCATATTTTACTGTCTTAATTCATAATAATTAGTTAAGACCGATAAGAATTCAAGAAACTCTTTACTCCAGACAGTGAAAACTAATACATCTTTTTATTTGTCTTCGTATTTGTGTTAGATACAACATCATTGTATCTAACACAAATACAAAGACAAATAGAAAACAATGTCAGAAGGCACTTGGCTATCATCACGTACAAAGCCAGTAATATAAATTAGTTCCAATCGACAGCACATGGCAAAGAAGACGAGTAATTCAGCGTTACACTAAATGTTGCAAGTTTCAAAAATATATTTTATTTGTTGTATTACATATCGATTTTTGATCGGGTGAGAAATAATAATAGGGTTATGCTCTCACATAACTTCTGCTAGTTCGAAGATCCCAAAAGAGAAACCCGGTTTGATTTTCCTTTCGTTTTTATGGGGGGGGGGGGGGTATGTGGTAGCTAAGTGGTATCACAATCGGTTAACATGTACACATTATATTATAATTGTTATATTATAATATATACTATTCGTTTCTCCTAGGGAGAGGTTTTAGCCCAGAAATGGGTCGTTATGAGCTGTTATTATTTGAAAGTCTTGTTGTTTGTAATAACAGGAAAAAGAAGCGTCAGGGGATGGCGCCTAGCAGCCCTGACTCAATACTAAGCAATTAATATCTGAAATAATTTACCTAAGCTAATGTCTTAAAAACCACTTCGTACACAGTGGTAAAACCTCAGCGCATTCCATACTCATTCGTCTTTCTACCATCGCAACTCTCGCTATCTACTTGACGTTCATCACCATTTCCCGGAGCTTCTTCTTTTTTGTACGAAACAGTTCTCTAAACGTGCATGTTGTTAACTATTCAGAGTTAAATTGGGCTGGCCTCAGCACGATATGGTTTTTTTTCTTCAAAAAAGATATTATATATTTTCTACGAAGCCAACTGCCTGTTAAGATGCCTCTGATATTGGAAATGTCCATAAGCGACGGTAATCACTTGGTATTAGATAGGCTATTTGCCAGTGTCCTGAACTACAGCTATAAAAACAGTACCTCAATATGCGCAAAATTAACATTAAGATAATTTTATTCTGTACAGAAAAGTCTCGAAGAAAAATTGATGACCACTGAAACTATTGCGTGTAATACGGTAACAAAGAGTGAAGGTATTATTTTTAAAGAGGCTTCAAACACACTATCATAAATACATTATTGTTTGTTATAAAAATATTTTATACACTTTTCTCTGTGCAAGAACGGAGTAAGAATACTAACCCCTGTGGTCAGGGTCGGCCTGTCGTAAAAGGCGACAAAACATTCCTATCCAGGTGGCAGAGCCGAAGATCGAGTGGTTTGTAATCACCCTTGGTATACAAGTATGCCGCCATAATGTTGTGTTGTGTTCCGACATTAGTGACCTAGGATCCTATGGGACAGCAGCGTGTTCGCGGTGCACCTAGCGTCGCAAACATCCATAGACGATGGTAACTCCTTATTTTTAAGTGGGCTCTTCAGCCTGTTTTCTGTTCCTTAGCAATAAAAAAGCATTTCATGGATATTAATGTAAAGACATGGCAACACCAGTTACACGGAAAAAACAACCGAGGTATAAGTAATTGCGTTATAATGGCTCTTCTATTAGATTATGTTAGTAAATACATGGTTAATTACACGTTCTCATAAATTTATATCGACTTAAAAGTACGTGTAATTGTTTTTACGGTTAAATTAACCGTAATAGTTCATATTTACGTTATTCACACGCGTTAATAAAAATAACGTGATGACGACTCGCGTTTTTTCAGTTGAACCTGATCATTTAAGTTTTTTAGGGCTTCCAACTTCGAAGTCCTGGTGTAAGACTAATTTCCGTAACGGATTTTTGACGCAGAAAGTACCTTGAGATCTCCGATTATCGGGATAATAGGAGAATAAATTAGATATTTATATGGGCTAAGGAAATTAATAGCGTACTTTTGCGAACCATACGAAATTAAAAAGAAATTGTCATAGAGGTTCACACACATAGCAAAATTTTAGCTCTATGGCAAAATTCGTAAAAATTGTAAACTTTGAATACAGCTAAAATGTCATGCACGGATTTATCAACATTCAAAGCGACTATAGTCTAGTGGTCGGATATCGGAAGTTACAATAAAAAATTTAATTGCAAATTAAAACTGTACCAATTATCTCACGATACACAAAGGAATGAAAGAAAAGGACATCCTGATTAACATAATTAAAAACCTCTAAGTTGATTTATGTCCACTCGAGACCCCCATCACTCGAGCCTTTCATTTAATTGGGAAGATCTTGAATGCTGCCATTTCCCCCCCTTTGTCTTGTACAGGAAATATCGTATAAGCATTTTTTAAAGCTCTCGCATGCAAATAAAGGGCCACATGATATGTTTTATTGGTTGTACGTTGTGTACAGGCAAATTAGACGGATATCAGTCTGGTTTTTGTCTGAGAGCTTTGCATTCGCCGCAACGATGAATAGCAAATACCCGATTTTGTTTTTGTACCGATTGTATGATCGGATGTGTCAGTTTTTTAGTGTGTCAAATAAGATTGTATTTGTTCCTTGTTGATTGATGAATTGACTTTTTTCGGTAAGATACGAATAGCATTCAGTAAAAGTTTCAAATTTTTTTTTATATAATACTGTCAAGGACTGCGTATTTAAAATAATATTCATTTAAACTTCAACAAGAGATTGATTTAAAATTGTTGACAGGACTGAACCAATGGCTATTGGGATCATTATTCGTTCATCCATGTATATTTTTGTAAAAATATTATTTAAAGGCTGTAAATTATTATATCAAACTATTATTTTTAAGGCAGCAAAATTTTAAATAATAGAAGTCAAAAATCTGACTTATCATTGAAACTAGTTTTTCAGATCTCAAGTGCTTATTTATAGTAAATACCAGAGAAAAGATTTTTTTATAGATATAATTTATGTACTCATATACCATACCCTAATAAACTATAAAACATACAAATATTTCATCCTCATTTTTCATTTATCCGTGCAGGGGCGGAGTATGAATACTGACCTCTGCGGCCAGGGTCGGCCTGTCGTAAAAGGCGACAAAACAACCCACCCTAGCTACGTGGTAGGACCCCAAGCCCGTCTGGATGGCGACCACCTTTGGTCTTAAGTATACTGCCATAATAACTGGTTGTGTTCCGACATTAGTAACCCAAGTTCCCCCTATGGGACAGCTGCGTCTTGGCGATGCCACTGACATTGCAAACACCCATAGGCGACGGTAACTGCTAAATTCTGAGTGAGCCGTCACGTCAGCTTATCTGTTGTCCTACAGCAATAAAAAAAAATCGAAATAATAACCGTATCAAATACTTGGGAAGTCACAGAGCCGTCCCTGTCCTCCCCTTATGATACAAGTTTCACCTACTTTAGGGAACTGTTATACAGGTAAAAATATTTTTTATATTTTTTTTTTTTTTTTTTATTGCGTAGGACAGCAGACAGGCTGACAGCTCGCTTAGAATTTAGCAGTTACCGTCGCCTATAGGTGTTTGCAACGCCAGTGGCATCGCGAACACGCTGCTGTCCCATAAGGGTACAGGAACTTGGGTCACTAATGCCGGAACACAACACAAGGTTATTATGGCGACATACTTAAGACCAAAGGTGGTCGCCATCCAGACGGGCTTGAGGCCCTACCACGTAGCTAGGGTGGGTTGTTTTGTCGCCTTTTACGACAGGCCGACCCCGGCCGCAGAGGTCAGTATTCATACTCCGCCCCTGCACGGATATATATATATATATATATATATATATATATATATATATATATATATATATATATATATATATATTTATATATATTTCTCATGTAAAAAATATATTTATATGAACATGAAATAAATAAACACAAGATTGCTACTTCTTCTTCCAACCCTTATCCCACATCAAAGCCATCTCAACAATTTACCATATCATCTTTTATGCAATCCATTCATCCTTTTTTTGGTCCTCCGCTACTCCTGTATCCTGCCACTCTCATTTCTATTATTTCCCTAACAAGGAAAGGCATATAACAGTATGAAACAATATTTTTATTCCACAAAATTTATTTTGTATGGATAATCAAAATAATTTAGATTTATAAAGGCGGCATTAGTAAATCAATACTGATTGCCCGGTGAATTAAATTTTAGTTTTAAATGTTAAAACTTAAATTAATAATGCTGAACCCACTTGATTTATACGAAACTCATCACGCAAAATGTAGAAACCCAATTCGATTTGCCAAACTAAACAAACAAGCGTATAACAAAACGGTGGTCAACTCAAACTGACACAGTATTTGTTTGCATTGTTAGCGGTCAGGCAAACAGCAAAAATGGGTAACGAACCGGTAATCCGATTCGGAGTGGTCACTTCTCTAAAGTTTCGATTCGCAATCAACTGTGCTAACAGATCTATTTCGTGCGCAAACACACCGCGGGGCAACCCTAGTCGCACACACGCACATATTGTTTACACGGAGAGTGTAATAAAAGCGGGATTTACTGAGTTGCAGTATATAACTGTTATATATTATAGTATAATATAATAATTATATCTATAAATATGTTAGTTTATAATAATATAGTTAAAATGGAAAACAGTCGGCTGTGGAACACACAAACCACTGTCGTCCCTATAGTTATAGGAACTATAGGTGTAGTAGCTAGAAACACCACAACCTGCAAAAAGGGGCAGAGGGAGGGGTAGACCATGAACCACACAATCACACAACAACAGACCACTACAAACACCCAGCCAAGATGCACATACGCCAAACGCACATCAAGAAGGAAGCAGAGGGAGATGGAGAAGAGCACAAAACACAACACTCACTCACGGTGAGGAATATATCTCTTCCCGTGGGCTACGGGACGGGGTATTCAAAACGTGACCATACGTCCAGCTTTGGGCGGGATTGTCCCGCTTTCAGGCTGTCCGTCCCGCTGTCCGCAACGAGAACAAAAATGACCCGCTTTTACGAATAAACTTTTATACCTATAATACTTAACTACTTGCCTACATTAATATCGCGAAAGACGCCAGCACAGCGTAGACGCGAGTTGACAGTCAGGAACAAGCAAGAGCGAGCGACTGACATGTGAGAACGGGATAAACGAAAAATGATAGTTCATTTATCTGTTGTGCATGTGTTTAGGTATTAGAAACTTATCGAATACTTACTTATCCCAACTCCTTATTGTATTACAAAATACTTACTAAAGTAACTCTAATTTTGTTGTAGCAAAGTAGTTTTTTGTTGCGAAATTATTTATAAATATTATTTTTAGGGCAAGTTGGTGTAAAAATTAAGATGTCAGTGAGGGTAAGATACCATAATAAATTATTTCAAGTAATTTTTTAAACTATAATTTTTAGTTTGCACTTAAATATACATCTTACACTGACGTATCCTATATATGTATTTATTTATATACGAAATTCCGTAGGCGTCCCGCTTTGACACGAAAAAAAATGGTCACGTTAGTATTCATAAAAAATCGACATCATCATCATCATTTCAGCCGGAAGACGCCCACTGCTAGACAAAGGCCTCCCCCAAAGATCTCCACGATGATCGGTCCTGCGCTGCCCTCATCCAACCTATTCCGGCGATCTTGACCAGATCATCGGTCCATCTTGTGGGGGGCCTACCAACATTGCGTCTTCCGATACGCGGTCGCCATTCGAGGACTTTTCTGCCCCAACGGCCATCAGTCCTTCGAGCTATGTGCCCAGCCCACTGCCACTTCAGTTTTGCAATCATCCGGGCTATGTCGGTTACTTTGGTTCTCCTGCGAATCTCCTCATTTCTGATTCGATCTCGCAGGGAAACTCCGAGCATAGCCCTCTCCGTTGCCTTCTGAGCGACCATGAGCTTTCTCATAAGGCCCATAGTTAGCGACCACGTCTGCATTCCGTATGTCATCACTGGCAACACACATTGGTTAAAAACCTTCGTCTTGAGACACTGCGGGATTTGGGACGAAAAGATTTTACGGAGCTTCCCGAACGCTGTCCATCCGAGTTGGATTCGATGAGTGACCTCTTTCGCGAAATTGGACCTGCCTAACTGGATCGTTTGACCCAAGTAGACGAATTCGCCAACAATTTCGAGAGTACAGTTCCCAACTGTTACGGGGGTAGGTGCGATATGGACATTAGACATGATCTTCGTCTTGTCCATGTTCATTTTGAGACCTACTCCTTGGGAAGTTGTATTGAGGCCATCAAGCATATGGCTTAAGTCTTCCATGGTTTCAGCCATGATTACGATATCATCTGCGAATCTAAGGTGAGTGATGTACTGTATGTAAAAACCGACATACGTCGAGATAAAGTATGCAATAATATACCTTAACCAATAATAAGGTAGGTACTAGATACTTTTTGTTTAATTACCTGGCGTATAAACAAATAAAGCTGACGGTTTTCCAACGCAGGAGCAGCTAACGTAGCCCATGAGAGAATAATAAGAGAAATTGCAGTGGTTTAAATTCAAATGACACGGTCAGTTGGGATGTTGGTATCAAAACATGTTCTCCCTTTTATTTTCCCTTAAGAATGGTTGCTTCGATCACATTGTTCAGTAATTTTTTTACTGCTAGCCTTGTGCGGTTACATAGATGCGGTTAATTGATATTTCGCAAAATTATAATCACTGATCTTATTTTTAATTGATGATTGTGAGGCGGCAATCCTAGCAAATCCAGATAGTTCAAGAATTGTGGTCAATAGTTGACATCATCTTGGTTAGTTGCTCAATCAATTGATTTGTACGTCCTTACCTCACCAGTTCTTTCATTCACGCAAACTTTTTAATTTTTAACTTTATTTTCGGCAATTAATCTATGATTAATATGATACCTATACAGCCTAATCGACTTGAAATCATTTCAAAGACAATCCTAACGCGCAGCAACTGTTTAGTTTTGGTTGATGTCCAATGTTTCACAACTGGAGACAGATGGTTTAATTTACTCTGTGATTTCTATTTCCCTCGCAATTTTTACGTTTTTGCTCTCCATAAGAGCTTTCTTTATGCTTTAACAAAAATTAACCGAATTGGTTGAGCCGTTTTCAAGTTATGCGCTTAGCAACACATTTGGCGATTCATTTTATTTATACACAATATATATAAATCATATTTCTATTTAAAATAACCCAAATATTTTGTAATGTTTCGCACAGTTTGCCCATAATCATATAATCTAAATTTATTTCGCCTGGTATAAAATACATATATTATGTTTTTTATTTGTAAGGATTAATTTCTGTTTTGAATCAAAATAAAGTAAGTAAAGCTAATTATTTTATAAACAGTTGAATATTGTGTGTTTTTATGTAATAAGAATTCCAAAAATGTAAATAAATATTTTACAGAAGTGAGTGACCTGACTGAGTAAGTGAGAAATGAGACAATAAATAATTTAAAGCAGGGCCTGATGGCTGTTTAAATCCTCTTCAAAAGGAAATTGAATTCATAAATAAATAAAATAAGATAGAATAAGTATAGGGATTGGCTTGTCAATCAATTGTTTCAATTACTTAGGCGTAAAAAATAAATTCTTTCTTTTCTAAGAGACTATTAAAACCTCGGTCACGTTAATCAAGCTCATTACCACCGATTGAGCGATGCCGCCCCTGCGCGGGCGCATCAATCTGCCGATCCAATTAAGAGCGACAAAGCACACACTATTTATAATCTAATCAATTGGATTTATTTTCACATCTATAGGCTTAGTATGAAGAATAATTCAATTAGTTTTTCGAAATATTAAGAAGATATTATCGATCATAAACTTGACAGTGTGTTACAGGTCTTTGAATAAGAATATGAAAAGTATCTCAAGCCTTGAGTATCGTAAAAGATGATACTTCGATAACTCAATCTTTTAACGTATATTTTTTATTGCAGTGTGACTGCAGACAGGCTGACGGCTCACTTGATAGTAAACAGCGTCGCCTATAAATGTTCGTTCGAATCGCTAACACGCTGCCGTTTGCATAGGGAAACTGGAACCAGGTCACTTATACCGGAACACAACATAAGGTTATTTACTATTAAGGCAGCAGAGCTTACCCCAGACCACCCAGACAAAAAAGTTCCTACACTTTTTTTGTTCCGGAATTGGAACTAGGGCCAATACAATGGGCTAAATCAAAGCTGTTCACGTTAACAAGAAATTTTCAATTCATTACATTTTTTAAAAGTGAATAACGTGCCAATAATTTAAAATGAGGTATTAGTTAATATTAAAAAGCTTTAATTTAGAATTACTAAACATTAATGCAACTTGCATCAATGTTTAGTAGTTCTAAATTCTAAGGATTAAATAAATGTGAGTAGATTGTTAATTGTGAATTAATATTTATACAAAGTTTCTCATCTCAATAAATACATAATTGAAACTGTCATTCACAAAAAATAATAGAATGCCATTACACATTTGATACAAACCATTTGTGTCAACATCATCTGATAAACACATTACAGCTCCTGCTGTAATTAAATGGAGAGAGAAATTTAGTCAAATAGAGCATAAAAGTAAGCCAATAAAGGAGGGTGAAGTGATGGGTCGATACCGATGCTGCCATCTGAACTATAACACAACGTATCTACTTATAATTTAATAAATTATTTTGGAAACGAAGTCTCTTTACACAATATTTTATGTTTTCACAAACGTTATGATTTTTTTACAATTATGGACGATAAAGGTTACTATCAGCAACCGGTTTCGATGATAATTATCATTAACACGCTTTTATTAGCTTAGTATGTATGTATCTATGTAACGGAATCTTTAAACGTGATTTTCACTCCCTTCAAAACGACGGATTGATTTGAAACTGTACACTTATCAAGGACTGAAAATGCAATAATTTGTATCATTATATCCTTACCAGAATCCTCAGGATTAATGAATTTTCGGACCGTTTCTCATCCGATCACCGAAGTTAAGCAGCGTCGGGCGTGGTCAGTACTTGGACGGGTGACCGCCTGGGAACACCGCGTGACGTTGGCTTTTTGCTCTTTTTTTACACGCTTTATATTAATTTGATGAAATTTTCGGACATGATGTTTACTTTGAACAATCAAAAATGCAAAATTCTGTGGAAACGCCATCTGGTGTTTAATTAATAACATTACCAGAAGATGGAGTTAAATTAATAAAAATATTTACCGATTGGAAATTGGCGAGAAATAAATTCTAACACGCTTTTATTTTATAGTTAATAAAACTAAAAAGTAAAAAACTAAAAGGTAAAAATAATTTTCAATAATTTTAAATTAAGGATAGTACAATTAACAATAGAAATGAATTATATTGTAAAAAAGCGTGGGGTCATAGTAAGATATTTTCAAAATGATTAACTTCTACCAATATCAATCAATAAAATGTTTTTAACAATTGACATCAAGCACCCCACGCTTTTTTACCTTTTAGTTTTTTACTTTGTAGTTTGATAATTTTGACGACAAGGCTGGTGTGACTAAAGAAGTGGTTTGGTACAATTGTCTGTGGATTCGATCCCTATCGAGGACGCACCTATAATGTAGGACGCAAAAAGTTTGTTCTGTTCGGGTACCTATACGTATGGTTTTCGCCTAGTGCTTCACAAAGATCTCTCGTTTTTATAAGATAAAATAGGAATAAATAATTTTTCACGTTAGTTATTTATATGATGTAATAAATTGAATATTAATCGTAACATTTTATATAATAAATAGTATCATTAGTATAAAAGTAGTTCAATTTTCAACATTTTGCATAAAATAAGAATTGAACCAATATGATGATGACTTTTAAAAAGCATGCTTTTAAATACATACTTAATTTATTATACTTAATAGAAGTTTTAATTGAATTGACTTGTGAATTTGACACTGGGCTGTTTGAAACTGGGCGAAATTTGAGCGAGAATTGAGCTAGCACTAAGTGAGAACTGAGCTGACGCGTAAGCTGAATTGAAGCTATTGGTATCAGGCGACATAGCAGCGACTCCGAACGAACGAACTAACGAGTCAAAAGCTAAAATGCTAATTATATATCATCATCATCATCATTTCAGCCGGAAGACGCCCACTGCTGGACAAAGGCCTCCCCCAAAGATCTCCACGATGATCGGTCCTGCGCTGCCCTCATCCAACCTATTCCGGCGATCTTGACCAGATCATCGGTCCATCTTGTGGGGGGCCTACCAACATTGCGTCTTCCGGTACGCGGTCGCCATTCGAGGACTTTTCTGCCTCAACGGCCATCAGTCCTTCGAGCTATGTGCCCAGCCCACTGCCACTTCAGTTTTGCAATCATCCGGGCTATGTCGGTGACTTTGGTTCTCCTGCGAATCTCCTCATTTCTGATTCGATCTCGCAGGGAATTGTATATGGATGAGAGAAATGCTGATGCTTATCGATCGCGAGATGTTTTGACTAGAAGTGTGAAATGTTCCAATGTTTGCATGATATCAGCTCTTCTGAGAAGCAGGATACAACAGTCCGTTATAAAGATAAGCAAGAGCTTAAAATATTTCAAAAATATTATTACTATATTTTGCCAATTCATAAATGTATTTGAACAAAAACTATTCTTAATGATACCTCTACGAAATCGATTATAATTCAAATGTATTAAAACGATAAATATTTTACACTCATTGATAACATTATTATAAACTGAATTTTGTTTTTTATTTGTCATTTGTAACTCAAAGTTCCTTACAGCATCAATAAATAAAGTTGTGTATTCTAGTAATACGTTTTTAAGCTGAGTTATTTGGTTATTATCTTCATTATTTTATCCTAATAGATTAATTATACTCAAGAAATATGCTTAAATTAATTTTAACGTTACACTAATTTGTTACTCATTTCTATCCGTGCAGGGGCGGAGAAAGAATATTGACCTCTGCGGCCGGGGACGGCCTGTCGTAAAAGGCGACAAAACAACCCACTCTAGATACGTGGTAAGGCTCTAAGCTCGTCTGGATGGCGACCACCTTTGGTCTTAAGTATGCCGCCATAATAAATTTGTGTTGTGTTCCAAGTGACCCAAGTTCCCGTACCCTTATGGGACAGCAACGTGTTCGTGATGCCACTGGTATTGCAAACACCCATAGGCGAAGGTAGCTGCTAAATTCTTAGTGGGCCGACAGCCTATCAGCTGTCCTACAGCAATAAAAAACTCAGTATGCAACGAATTTTCCAAAATTTATTGTGAAATATCGTTACTAAAGACACAATCAATATACAAAAGTATTTGTAGATCCCTTAAAATAAGGGTAAGGAAGACATTTCGCAGTATCTGCTTCGTCATTATGGCGGCAACAGGAAGTAGCGTCAGGCGCCGAAACGCGTGCATTACAAATCACTACTTTACAACTTCCGGTAGTCTCAGTATGATGCTACGAGTTACGCGGGGTGGACGTGCAAAAAATTCGGCGCGTGACGTATAATAATTTTTTGTCACGCTTGAATGATAACTGGTAATGGCTGTGTGATGGTATTATGAAAAATAATTTGTAATCCAAGGGGGAGAAGCACAATTATTATGATTAGTTTCGCTGGTTTTTGTTCAAGAGGGTAGTTCACGAAAGCATTTACAAGAAAAAATTATATATATTAGAATGTTTCAACATAACGCTTGTTTGTTGCAAGACTTATAACCTATCCAGCCATAAATTTAAAAGAAATTATTTCACTAAACCTAGATATTTTTGTTTTAAAATATTTTTAATTAACAAAAGTAAATTCTATTCTCATTCTATTACGCGATTAATAATAATAGCACTTATCGTCACCTTAGTCATCGCCCTAATAGGAACAGCCAATATTACTGCAAAGCTTGACCAAGGTGTATTTGCCGGTTACATACCAGTATTCTCAGTGTCAGGTATATCTCTCATCTAAATCTCATCACACGGTCTTTTCCTTCCCGGTACGAGGCGTAAGCGACTGTAGTCTATTAGGCTGTAGTATATAGCCTGAGGCAACTATATCTTAACCTGGAAGGCCGGATGCAATATATGACCTCGATGATGATGTCTTGAGGTAGAAATGTTTGATACACACCTCGCCATTCAGGAACTCATGGCGGGGTACTGTGGGACTCCCGTGCAATGCCCTCGTACGCCCCCATAATTAAGAAGAGGGACGCACGTAGCTACGTACGTGGGTATACCAGCTGGGTATACCCACTAAAACTACCACAGTGTTCATCTACTGTCTTACAGTCTGACGCCTAGAGGATATGCTTTCGCGTGCGCCTCCCATGGACTTAAATAAGTCCATGGTGCCTCCCGCCCAGGCAACTTGTACGTGAACTGACTCCTACAAAATCTATTGGGTAGGTTAATTAGATTGTTATCAGTGTGATAAATAAGTGAGGTAATGCAAATATTTTATTATTAAATTTGCATAAGGACAGATAAACTTTATCCGTGCAGGGGCGGAGAAAGAATACTAACCTCTGTGGCCGGGGTCGGCCTGTCGTAAAAGGCGACAAAACAACCCACCCTAGCTATGTGGTAGGGCCTCAAGCCCGTTTGGATGGCGACCACCTTTGGTCATAAGTATGCCGCCATAATAATCTTGTGTTGTGTTCCGGCATTAGTGACCCAAGTTCCTGTACCCTTATGGGACAGCAGCGTGTTCGCGATGCCACTGGCGTTGCAAACGCCTATAGGCGACGGTAACGGCTAAATTCTAAGCGGACTGTCAGCCTGTCTGCTGTCCTATGCAATAAAAAAAACTATCAAAGAGCTGTAGCTCGAAGTGAGTTCAGGGGCCTTCTTAATTACAATTCGAGTATGTCTTTGGATATTAAAAACTTATTCCTGATAAGTCCACCGTTCGCCGCACTGTCCGCTATCACCTTGGTGTTCATCCCCATTTTTTGTAGCCTCTTCTCTCCTGTACCAAACGGTTCTTAAGAACGTGCATGTTGCGTACTTTCCAGATTTGGAATGAGCTTTTGGCTGAGATATTCCCAGCGCAGTACGTGGGGTTTTCCAAAAAAGGCGTTATAAATTTTCTTCAACGGCAGCGCGTTGGTAATACCTTGGTGGTGCAAACGTCCATAGGCGACGATGATCACCTTCAGTGTAGTTTTTTGTCTGTCTGCCGAACGCCAGTTAGAAACTATACTCAACTATTTAAATAAATAGAACTTTTTTTTTAAATTAGTTTTTAATAATATTTGTTTCCTAAACAAAACAATTATTAGTGACAATTGAATCATAAACTTTATTGCCGACAAGAGGATAATAAAAGACCACTTCATAAATATCCCAAATCAAATTCGTCCACAAACAGTGCAATAAATTTTGAACGTATTAAATAAAATTCATTGTTACCATCACCACCAGATTTATTGAACCCCAAACTTAAGTGTAGCACCGCGTTTACATAGATAATTTGAAGATATAAGAGAGGTGAGGTAGTCCAAATTAAATTGGTTATTAACCCCTAGATAAGAAGACACGTGCCTCGAGCACCCTTTAAGTAAAATTGTATACAATAAATATTTGTACGATTTATAATAATTTATTTCGCGTTTCCTTTGTGGGAAAACATTGCCAAATTAAAAGAAAGTATTTCATAGTAAATATTAATTTTGAAGGAATTAATTTTTTTTTTTTTTTAAATTTGATCGTAGTACGTCGTACGTGTCGTCGTAGTGCGGTTAACTAGAAAGCTTATTATGTTAAATTACAAGAAATCCCACGAATAGGTAAAAGTATGGCAAAAAAATGTAAGCACAAGTGTCGCAGCGCAATGACTGAAAGTCGATTCTTTGACCCTTCATAATAAACGACCGGGGTTTTTAGTGGCTATGCCGCCGCGACCACCCTACCTATGCTTTGTTGAGTGAGTGGTCCCAGTTCTCCAAGACTTTCTGACGCGGCTTTGCTAAGATGAATTTCCCCCAGATAAAAAAAATGTGTATTATATACACACCAAAAAAATTATACTTCTTTGTTGTAACACAAAAAAATTACTAAAGATTCCATCCCGTATACCAAAACTCTTAGTTTTTAAAAGAATGATATATAAATAAAAAATAATTAAAACAAATAAAAAGAATACATACCGAATATTCATCTCAAATCTATATAAATTCACTTAAAAATAGAGTGATAATGTTAGATTTATGAATATTTGAAAAACTAATTTGAATATAATTAAGAGTTTTCACAGAAACTTGATAGACAATTATCAACTAACTTCATGTGTCGCTTTTTGGCTATTGGGGGGAGTGCTCATCTGCCAACCAAGATTGGAAACTCAATGTCTCTTCTCATCTGCTTTGATCAGGTGAACTTTATACCAAATTTATAGAAAACAAATGCTATTAGATAAAGTTAGTTCCAAATTCAAAAAGACCCTTAAAATTGTGATTATTATTTGTATTCTAATTCCGAAATTCTAATATAGGCCAATCGCGAAGAGTTTTTAATAATAGTTAAAGGGAACCTCCCGCTTACTTAAGCTAAATATCTTTCATTCCTTAAGAGTTCTAGCAAATGCCTCTCTTTCAATAACCATAGACGCTTTTAAATCGCTGAAATATCTGTTTTTAATCAAATAAAATGCAGTATGTCACACAGCAAAGGATGCAAGGGTGCAATGTGGGACATTTAAAAAAATCCAATCACTTAAGTAGTGGTGGCGCAGGGGGGGAGGTCTCAGAGGGAAGAGACAACACGCGAACACTGCACATATTTCATTGGTACCATCCTTCACTAAACTAATGTAAGTGAAAATAAGCTGTGATTGTTATGTATACGGCCTGCAGAAAAATATCGTCCAAATTATTTCTAATCGTACAAGCATTAAGTGGAATGCAACTTAGGATCGTAATGACCTTCCTTGACCAGTTCAAAGGGTAGAGGTCATTATAGTGATCTACAAATATACAATTGATCATGAATTTATTTTAAAAAACCAGGGTTTTCTTAGTTTTGTATTATTTAAACTAACATTCGTTATTTTTTAATGAAGTACGTAAAACGTTTAAAATAAAAATGAAAATATCACCCCTGGCGGTAACGTGAAGAACTATGCATCGCATATCTTATATATAAAATTCTCGTGTCACAATGTTCGTTCCCGTACTCCTCCGAAACGGCTTGACCGATTCTCATGAAATTTTGTGAGCATATTGAGTAGGTCTGAGAATCGGCCAACATCTATTTTTCATACCCCTTAGTGATAAGATCACTATTCCACGCGGACGGAGTCGCGGGCACAGCTAGTCTTATATATAAAATTCTCGTGTCACAATGTTCGTTCCCGTACTCCTCCAAAACGGCTTGAGCGATTCTCATGAAATTTTGTGAGCATATTGAGTAGGTCTGAGAATCGGCCAACATCTATTTTTCATACCCCTTAGTGATAAGGTGACTATTCCACGCGGATGGAGTCGCGGGCACAGCTAGTTTATATTTAAAATATTAGCCAAACGATATTTATAATTTAATAGGAACCGCCAATTACCATTGATTCAATTAATTATTTTGTTTATTTAACAGATAACTCATTTCCCATAGATAAATGGTCGGAAATCTTGTCATCCATCATAGACAAATAATAGATAATATAATAATAATAGGATAATAGATAAACTGAAATTTATTCAAAAGTCCTTTTTTTCAACAGATGCTTTGCTTTAGTAGGAGACATTATTACGGAAATAATTATTGATAATGAGTAATATTTCGTGCCTGGACTAAATATTTCGCAGGATAGCTGCAGCCGAGGATTCAAAGAGCCACAGGTTGCCGAACACTGGTCTAGGTAGCCTGTATCGTGGCGATTTTTAACAAATATGTAATTAATATGTACTTACCAGAGAAATTTGTTTGAAAATCTTGCAAATTTTTTGTTCTGGCCGAGGATCAATGTCTTAATAAAGTAACAGTGCGTACGTACACTTACACGAGCCGCATTGTAAATTATTTTGACACAAAACTTTTTTTGCAGACTGTACGGTAATGGCCCGGTCACGGTGCGTGCACGGCAAACAATTCAGCCACCCCTGTCCACGGCGATACTAGACCACATCCTTGCCACTACACGATATCAGACACGATGTAACATATCTATTTCTCATGGTACACTTTATATCAAATTAAATAATTATACTTTATACAGCGCCATCTAGTTTCAATGTAGGAAGCAGAGTGCTTGCGTTATGAACTATGTGCCTTATCTAGGATGTAACAGTGGGTAAAGATGTCTAGGGTTCCAATAATTACAAAATGTAATGTTTGCGAAAGAGTAATAGAGACGGGCTTGGGGCCCTACCACGTAGCTAGGGTGAGTTGTTTCATCGCCTTTTGCGACTGGCCGACACTGGCCTAAAAAAACTTTTATACGTTAATTCGATGCTGGAGGTCGGCTTTCCGACCTTTTCATATCCAATTCGCACGGTTTTCGGCATCCTTAGTAGAGAATCCATTCCCTATAGGATGGCACTTTTTGGCTCTGCCTCTCCTGCTGGGGCCCGGCGTTGTCGGTACGTCATTTGTTCCCCACTTATGTAGCCCTAATAGCTTTGATTATTTTTTAATAGTAACAACATTATTATGCTAAGCTTTTAAGTATATCCTTTGATAATCCATTACTCATAGGCCCATCGAGCCTATCAACAAGATTACCTAAAAAAACCACCAAGTGGGCGAGCACACCACCCACGGCGTGGGTCAAACTATAATATCTATATTTACCTCTAAACGGCATAACGCGGTGATTATACGTCATTTTGCCGCGTCCCAGGTATTATTCATATATTTAAAACGCGTACGCAGCTCGATAATAAGATGGGTTTAGAGTCACGAACGGGATGTCTGATCGAAGAATAAAATATACGAGGAGTTGTGTACATTTAAAACATTTTTATTTTGGAAATATGGAATAGTATGAATTATGTATAAATTATTTATTCATTAAAGTAATTTATTTAAAACATGTGTGCAATTCACACTTAATAGAAGACCTTGAAAAAAATTGTAAAATTGTAAACTTCAATAAAACACCGCACAAAAAAGATACCACAAATATAGGAAACACTACAGCGATTTTTCCGTTTCATCGAGTTTCAGATCACAATGATGCTAAAGAAGTTTTCACTTCAAAAAATGTATTGGATCAATTTTTCTATCTCGCAAATTGTTTATTTTTATTTTGCTCCGTGCAGTTGTGGAGTAGGAATAACCTCTGTGGACGGTGGCGGCCTGTTGTAAAAGGCAACATAGCAACCCCAGCTAGTTTAGCTTCAAGCCCGTCTGCATGAATCTACTCTGGTCTCCTAATATACCGCCTTAATCTTGTGTTTCAGTAATAGTAACACAGGTTTCCCTACGCGGACGGCAACGGATTAGCGGTACCCTTGGGACGCCACGCGACTTGCGACGGCAAACATCCATAAGCGATAGTAGTTGCTTACTATTAAATAGGCCGTCAGCCTATTTGCTGCTCCCCATTTAAAGATTGTCAGGAAAAAACGGTTTTTTTCCGTACAGGGGCGGAGTAAGAATACTAACCCCTGCGGCCGAGGTCGGCCTGTCTTAAAGGCGACAAAACAACCCTAGCTACGTGGTAGGCCCCAACCCCGTCTGGATGGCAACTTTGGTTTACAAGTATGCCGCCATAATAACCTTGTGTTGACCCCTATGGGACAGCAGCGTGTTCACAGCGCCTCCAGCGTCTCAAACATCTATAGATGACGAAAACTACTTATTAATAAATGGGCTGGCCATCAGCCTATCTGATGTTACTGAGTAATAAAAAAATCGCTGCAAGCGATAAGTCTGCCAATTGTACAGATACGGGAAAAATATTTCTATGTATAACATAGTATATCTACTTTGAATTCAACCTTCTTTTCTTTGAATAAAATATTTGTTCTTGTGAATTATTTAAATATATGTTAAAAAACAAGTTTAGTCTTTATTATTTATTTTTATCAAACGATATAATGTGAAATTAATATACATATTTAAATCGATATTATAATAATTAATTCACTTCTCGCACTACTTTTTTCAAGTTCCTCATGTCGGTAAGATCAATTGCTACCTAACACACACAGCTCTGTGTCCCTTTTCATGTCGGTGCGCTTCGATGAGTCACTTTTCTTATGCAAGGAAGGGATACTCGTATACAGTAGCCAGTATAAGCATTAATATAATACAAATTGTGTTATTGGGAAGTGTCAAAGTAGCATCAGTGGTTGAAAAACTTAAAAGTAACAGACTAGCATGGTTTACCGGCCGTGTAATACGAAGGGAAGACTGCCATATAACTAGGAAAATGTTAGAAATGGAAGTGGATTGATAAAGAAGTAGAGGTATACCAAAGAAAAGATGGATGGATTGCGTAAAAGATTATATGGTGAAAAAGGGTGTGAATGTTGAAATGACTCCATATAATGTGGGATAAGGGTAGGAAAAAGAAAAAGACAAATTATAGTGTTATACTTAAAGATAAAAAAATGAAATATATATAAATAGATAACAGCTCTACAGATTCACGTGATCTTATAACTCAGGTGATAATGTTGTGATGGCTAGCAGCCGCCGCCGGAGGGCGAGCCTGTCTACAGTTTATTACCGACTTGATTTATACGTTAATCTTCCACGGTGATATCTTTTGTGATTCTGAGAGTTTATCGTCAACTATCATAAAATATAAAAGGTTTCGCAATTATAAAACAAGTTAATGAAATTTAAAATGTTAAATGTGTCATGTTTATGATGTTTTGTCGTATAATTTAATTGGGAATGGTGTTTATCAATAAATAAATATGTTAAGATAATTCTCACAACAATATCTAGTCCTAAAATAACATAGCACATATTTTATCTGCTTGAAAAATTTTACTACAGAGCTGGTAAATCAAGACAAGAGCAACATTAGGGATTCATGCTCCTCCATATTCTACGGTTGCGCGTTGGTGTGCTGAGTTCAATTGAGGAAGAACTTCCATTAATGATGACCCCCGCACGGGACGCCCTACATCGGTAGTGACTGAACAAATGATTAAAAAAGTTGAAAACATTGTCTTGGCGGATCGTCGTGTTACTGTTTGAGTTATAGCCGAAGAAATGAAGATTTCTATAGGAAGTGTCCATAATATTATACACAACCATTTGGGTATGAAAAAAGTTTCAGCGCGCTGGCTGCCCAGAATGCTTTCTGAAGGACAGAAACAAACGATACTGAGATTTTCATAAAGCTGTTTGAGTTTATTACAACAAGATCTTGACCGACTTTTGGCTTAATTCATAACTATGGACGAAACATGGCTGCACCATTATGACCCGGAAACGAAAAAACAGTCCATAACTTGGAAGAGATTGTCATTTGAAACTTCGAAGAAATTAAAGGCGATTCCATCCGCCGGTAAAATCATGGGCTATTTTTCTAAGACAGCCAAGGCCATTAGGACTTAGTACGCAGGACAAATAACAAAGTTGCGTGAGGAAATACGCAAGCAACGGCGGGGCAAACTCGCTAAAGTTGTTTTGTTTCACTAAGATAACGCCCCCACGCACAAGTCCAGAGTTGTAATGGCTGCCATTCAAGAAGCTGGCTTTGAATTGATGGAACATCCTCCATATGTACCGGATCTAGCTCCTAGTGATTTCTACCTATTTCCGCGGTTAAAGGAACATATCAGGGACCATAAATTTGAAGATGATGACGCAGTAGTCACCGCTGTACACGATTTTTAAGGGATCAGGAAGAATTTTTAAAGAGATTTTTAGCTTGAAAAAAAAAAGATAGTCAATGTATATAAACCTGAAAAGTGACTACGTGGAAAAATAAAATAACATTTAATTAAAGATAATTGCGTCAAACTCATTATCACTTTTTATTGAACACCCCTAGTAAGTAGTATCCCGATAAGTGTTCTACAATTAACATATAAAAGATATAGAAATTTTTGTAATACTCTGTTACTATGTTAATGAATCAAGTTCCTTACTTGTTAATTATATATTATGCAAGGCCTTTAACGCCTGTGGCACAGGTTTTCACCTAATACAGGCACCCTACATTTTAGTACTAATTCATTTTATTTTGTTAAACCTATTAACAAATTTTGTACTACTGTCCTATTTATTATAATATATTACATATCATTACATATCATCTCAACGTTAAATCTCGCTTACAACCCAAACTTCCGCTTCGGTGCCCGGGGTTTGCTTTCCGACATTTTCTTCTCTACTTTCCACGAATATCCTTACTAATATTATAAGTATATATGTATGGATGTTACGCTTTGACACCTAAACCGCCAATTCTGATGAATTTTGGTATAGTCATAGATTATACCTTGGTTAAGGACATAGGCTATTTTTTTAATTGATAGGGCTGAACAACGTTTACCGCGTCAATTAGTACTACATATATACTTTTGTAAATACATAAATATTATACGTTAACACCCAGACAAGGAACTTCTATTTAAATTACCTAATATTTAAATCTTCTGTACTATGTATCTAATATGATGCGCCAGTTGAAGGGTCATGCACAAGAGTGGCAATTGGCAGGTAAAGAATGGCTTTTCTGGTCTCTAAAATTGTTGGTTATGTTTCAATTTTTTTTAATATTTCATCTAACATCCAATTATTCATTACACAAGTCGTTTATTGCGGAGTCACAGGTTCGATTCCCGTAAGTATGTTTTCTCCGTGCAGGGGCAGAGTAAGAACACTAACCCCTGCGGCCGAGGTCGGCCTGTCGTAAAAGGCAACAAAACAAACCATCCTAGCTACATGGCAGGACCCCAAACTCGTCTGGATGGCAACCACCCTTGGTTTTAAGTACGTCGCCATAGTAATTTAGTATGGTGTTCCGGCATTAGTAAGGTTCTAGGTAAGGTGTTCGCGGTACACACAGCGTCGCAAACATCTATAGGCGACAGTAACTGGTTATTGTTAAGTGGGCCGTCAGCCTGTCTGCTGTTCTTCAGCAATAAAAAATGTAAGTAGTATACCAGTCATGTCTAACTTACTTAGGGACTAGTTGTACGCTGTGGAAATTGTCACAAAATAAAATATTATTTTGTGACAATTTCCACATAATAATCAACTTAGTTTTATATATCTATGTGTTGTTATGCCATTTATTAAACATGTCGTTACTTTCGTTACAGATCATAAACACTGCCTCCCAGTGTTATTACAAGCAATGCCACCAATGAGAGCAATCGAACCACTCTGTGGGTGGTGTAATCAATTGCGACTGATGGAATCCATTGATTGCGGTCAAATTGCCAACTCGTGACTGTGCTTTCGAGTCAATAAAGACTTTAAGGTTTTTGGACTTAAGCAGTTACTGTTAGATTTTAATTGAGTTGTTTAATTTGATTCGATTAGAAATTCGATTTATGAGCGGCCATTTTGCTTGTTTATTACGTGTTCTTCTCTATGTACTAAATTTCAGTAGATCCACGTGGTAAGGCCCAAAGCCGGGCGTAATGGCAACCACCCTTGGCTTATTATGCCGCCATAATACACAGGTTCTAGTATCCCTATGGGACAGCAACGTCTTCGCCGTGCCCCTAGCGTCCCAAACATCCATAGGCGACGGTAATAGCTTACTATTAAGTGGGCCGTCAGACTGTCGGCTGTTCCTCAGCAATAAAAAAAAAACTAATAACAACCCATGGCTTTCGGTCTTCCCCTAGAGGAGTGGTCGGCAACATTGCCATTCAAAAGAGCCAAATATATATATTTTTTATTGTTGTAGGACATCAGACAGGATGACGACCCGCTTAGAATTTAGCAGTTACTGTTGCCTATGGGTGTTTGCAGTGGCATCGTCAACATGGTGCTGTCTCATAAGGACACAGGAACTTGGGTCAATAATGCCAGAACACAACACAAGGTTATCATGGCGGCATATTTAAGACCAAAGGTGATCGTCATCCAGACGGGCTTGAGGCTCCACCACTTAGCTAGGGTGGGTTGTTTTGTCGCCTTTTACGACAGGCCGACCCCGGTCGCAGGGGTCAGTATTCATTCTCCGCCCCTGCACGGATAAAAGCACCCATTACACCCTCTTTGGGAGTCTAAAAAAATTGATGTCGCTATTAACCTTATTAGTAGTAATTAAGGCTTTAGAGCTGTAGTCTGCGGAATGTACTTTTACTTTTAAGCTTTCAATTTTAATCTATATATAAAATGATAGAGGTCTGCAATTGTGCGCGCATCAAGGTAAAACTGCTGAATAGATTTCAGTTACATTTGCTAAGTTTTATTTCTTAGACACTTGGTTAATAAAAAAAATATTAAAGTTTTAAGAAACAACGATTTTATAAGCACTACGTGTTCAGTGATGTGTTTTCTTGTCGCCGAAAAGGGGGGCAAACAGTGTAGCGCGCATGCGTACGAAAACTTTTCATATTTTTTCGATTACTTTTTTCTGTTAATCGACCAGTGAAGCGAGCGGGTACGGTTTGTTTATAATATTTTTATGAAGTATTGGTGGATGATTAAAAAAGTGGCAGACAAACCGACAGCCTCCGCACGCGACGACGACCAAACGAAAAAGTCTCTCTAGCACCTATGACCTACTTGCGGCGCTTTATATAGAAGTGGTCGGTCACTCCACATTTCGGAAGCGACTCTCATTGGTCGCTTATATTCCGGAAATGATTCTCATTGGTTGTCCAAACATTAGATTCTCATTGGTCGTTTATACTTCGGAAGTGTTACATTCCGGAAGTGAGATTCTCTTTGGTTGTTTTAAATATTAGTCAGTGTTGCCAATAAGATAATTTTGAGTTCGATATTCATAACAATATAATATGACCAGGTTCATTAATTAACCAATCACTAACAATTGAAGCCAAATGGGCCACAACAAGTGTTCTAAAATATTCATTTGTTAACTACCGTATAATTTAGCAACCTAAAATTGCTTTTTATGACGTCAAACAACGAATGTGTTGTCTATGGTACAAATAGAATGGTTTTAAAGTCATCGCCTCGTTGAGGTCTGACGTAATTATCACTCCGCCTTAAATTATGGGAACCGAGGTGGCCGTGGCAACTGGCAAAACATTTCTTGGTTAGAATATTGTGGATATGATTTATAAAAATATGTTGATCGTGGCAATGGCTAGAGCATTTTTGAAAGCAAACTTCCATACACATGCGTATAATTACTAACTAATATAAAAATAAGACAAATCGCACGACACCCACAGACGTATAAATATATGTGTAAAGTCGGACTGGAGATGACCGAAATTTTAAAAGTACATACTATCAAAACTTGCACTATGAAAATGCAAATTGAAAAATTCAATTTTTTTCTATTGCTGTAAGACAGCAGCCAGGCTGACGGTCCACTTAGTAAACAGTTACGCCTATGAATGTTAACATTGCAAGGGCACCTCTAACACTGCTATCCGAGTAGAGGAACTGAAACCTAGTCACTTATGCTGGAACATAAGGCCGCTCTCTAAATGCCGCTAATAGCATTTAGAGACCTGTTGTGATAGCATTTCAGACGGGCTTGGAGCCCTACCACCTAGTTAGGGTAGTTTTCGCGCCCCCGACTGCAGGGTTTATACAACATCCCTGCACGAGGAGAAATTCTCGTAGGTATATTACCGTGAAAACGTAATTTACTGTAAAATCTAGGTTTACAAAGTCTTTGCGGTAATTGATTTCATCTCATTTATTACAAGGGTATTGTGACGTTTGCGCTATTCGCAGCCTAGGCCTTTCGGGGCTTCGCGGGTACAATAAATTATAATATTATTTTATTCTTAACAATGCATTATCCTTGATAGATTATTTATCTTGTTTTTTCATATGCAGAAGAATGTAAATCAACATTTTTGTTTTAAATTCCTTATAAAATTGTTTTATACTATTCAATATGGTATTTGTATAATTAATTTAAATTATATGCGTGACGTAATTATAAAATTAAAAATAATCATATATTAATACTGTGGCTATATTTTATTTATTAAATTTTATTATTTAACTCACGTAAAACATTTGGGATGTATTAAAAGAAGAGGTTAATATGGCTCAGCTGACAGTGATTGGTCCAGTAATTTCACGTCACAAGAAGAAGGTTAAAGGAAGCGGATATCACCCCTTTTATACCAGCAAATGGTCCAAAGTTGTCTGTAGCTCACAGACAAGCTCGCTTAAGATTTGCGCGTGATCACCTGAATTGGACAGAAGAGCAATGGGCCTCCGTATTGTTCACGGACGAGTGTAGGACATGTATAAACATGCATATCGCTCCCCACGTCGACGACAGACTCTTCTGCGACCATCTGCACCATTTATATGGTGCAGATGGTCGCAGAAGAGTCTGTCGTCGACGTGGGGAGCGATATGCTCAAAGTTGTATTGAGGAGCGTGTTCCTTTTGGAGGCGGTTCGTGTATGGTCTGGGGTGGCATATCGATGAACGGGCGAACAGAACTTGTGTTCATAGACATGGTCCGTCAAAACAGTAATAGAAGGGGTTTGACTACACAGCGCTACATAACAGAGATCTTAGAAGATCACGTGGTGCCTTACATGGGATTCATAGGCGAAAATTTTACTTTAATGCAGGATAATGCCCGGCCGCACGCTGCTGCACAAGTTCGACAATATTGCGAAGAGGTTGGGATACGTACAATGAATTGGCCAGCACGCAGCCCGGATCTTAATCCCATTGAACATGTTTGGGACAATTTAAAAAGAGCTGTAATTGCGAGAAACCCTTTGCCCACGACAGTGGCAGCACTAAGAACAGCATTTTCAGAAGAATGGGACAATATTCCGCAAGATCTTTTAATAACCCTACTAAAATCTATGCGGAACCGATTAGAATCCGTAATAAGGGCACGTGGAGGTAATTAAAACATAAATAAACCCTTGCATAAAGTTTGTGTCTATTGTTAAAACCAATTTTTTAATTAAACCAATTTTCCTTAAATTTGTGTTTTCTTCGAAAAAGTCTTATGGTTCTTTCCAGTACACAAACTTAAACTTGTAGATATGACCCTACGCTGTTTTAAAGTTCACGAACCAATCTAGAGGTTTCAATTTAAATCTGTATAGAAAGTTTGCATACTTGGTTAAAATATTTATTTCAAAGTCGTCTATTACTTTGATGCAGTTTATGAGTCCGTCAGTGTAGTATACAAAATATAAACCAATTAAAATTCTTTTAAATAAAAAGCATATTTAACAATGTCAAAAATTTGTACTGCATTGCACGTATAACAAGTGTCTAAATCATAAAAAGTGACATAATAAATTCAATATTTGTACAATCATAACCGTTGGAATCCATACTAAGAGTTCGTGATCCACACCTCTTCCGAAATTGACTGAACATTAAAAAACAAAGGTAAAACCAACAAACTGAATATCACAGCACCTTTGCCTCGGGGAGCTGAAATTTAATCATGCACATTATCCGGTTATGACAGCCAACATTTGGTGGATAGAGTGTGTTCACTTTTGGCAACATTTTAAAACGTTTGCAAGAGATTTCACTTTCAATACGGTGGCATGTTTTTAGCGAGAAGTCAACTACGTAAGATTCTTGAAATTGTTTACTATAAATATTTTTATATTAAATATTAAACTTTTTTATTGCTGTGGGACAGCAGACAGGCTGACGATCCACTTCACTGCTAGCAATTACCGTCACCTATGAAAGTTTACGGCGCCAGGAGCATCGCGAACATGCTGCAGTCCACATAGGGGTGCTGACTGCTGAAACCTGAGTCTCTAATGCTGGAACACAACAAAAGGTTATTATGGCGGTATACTTATAGACCAAGAGTAATTTCCATCCAGGTGGACTCAGAGCCCTATCACGTAGGCAGACTCCGGTCACATAGGTTAGTATTCTTTCTCCGCCCCTGCAAGGAGAAAATTATGACTGAAGATGTTTTTCTCCAATATAAGTTTTGCTTAAAAGGATTTAACGAGGGTCCGTTACATCCGAACCTAGACTTTCAAGACGCTAGTCAATCCCACATGCTGACGCAACCTTCTAAACTATGAACCAACATTTTAGGGAAGGATTTTATGCGACGCGAACAGTCGTGTTGGTTTTTTGCATAGATTACTGGGATGCATCAAGGAAGAATTAATAATAGCTTCTGTTTAAAATTTAAAGATCAAAGGTATCTTGTGTCATACGTAAATAGTCAAAACATTTGTCGGGGCGGGGTACTTACGAAGTTTTTTGAATAAAATTACGAATTGGCCTTCACTGGATCTCAACATGTTAATATCATATACCCAACATGTTCGATACCTTTGGTTAAGTGAATGAAATTTGAGGACAGTGCTTTCAATAAGAAGCAATTTTTTAGATAATTTTGAGAGAGACATTTTAGCATAACAAAATATACGTCTACAATCACACTTTAGATCACCAGACTCGAGTTTTGTAGTCAGGCAGTATGGCTACTATGTATCGAAGCGTCTCGACAACTAAGCTTTCCTCTTAGCTAGCCTCTAAGCGTATTACCTGCGGTGGGGTCTTGGCCTTAGAATTTAGCAGTTACCGTCGCCTATGGATGTTTGCAACGCCAGTGCCATCGCGAACACGCTGCTGTCCTATAAGGGTACAGGAACTTGGGTCACTAATGCCGGAACACAACACAATTATGACGGCATACTTAAGACCAAAGGTGGTTGCCATCCAGACGAGGTTGAGGCCGTACCACGTAGCTAGGGTGGGTGGTTTTGTCGCCTTTTACGACAGGCCGTCCCTGGCCGCAGAGATTAGAATTTATGGATATATACGTGTTACGTACGGTACGTGTTTATATTATATAATATAAACACGTACACACACATACATGACATGACATGACATGACACATGAGTGTCAGTGTGTTTCTATGAGTATGTGTACGTGTTTATATTATAATATACCCATACATTCTTTCTCCGCCCTTGCACGGATAAAAACGTAAGAATTATAATAATAACACAAAGATGAGGTTTCACTTGATTAATGATAACTGAAACATTTAAATTATCAAAGTAATTTATTATCTATAGGTAAATTATCCTAATTTTCTACTGAGCATATAAGGAAACAAAACAATTTAGACCTACTTTCTCAATCTCACTCGAATGGCAACATATAATTTAATAATTACCATTACAGTGCACATTGCCAAACAAATGATAGAAATAAATTTTGCATCAGACTGTATATTACTTAGTAATTTATAATGTTCGCTCGCCCTGTATTATTAGGTCCGGTCTGAGCTTCGTTGATTGCTTATTATATTGATGTTTCAATTTTATACTCATTTTTATGGTCATCGGCCAACCATGGGGGGTGGCCACCCATACCGTCTTTCATTCCTTTCACTCAAACCATATTTCTTATAAAACTATCTTCGTCTGCGTTCACTGTAGTTAGAACTTGATTTTCTTTCTCTTTCATTCGTGGTTGATAATAATTATTGTTTTCTCGCTCTGGTGCGAGGTCTGATTATGTCGGGTGATGAAAGTTGCTCCTCTGCTGTGATCGAACGATGCTCAATGTACATACACAGACAGGTGTATTTCAACCAGCGTAGTAATTGGAATTTTAAAGGATGTAATTTTTAATATTTAGTACCTTCATTCCTGGACACAAATTTACGGTAGCACGGTGTAATTTTTTTTTTATATAAATATCCTGGTATCTCTGGTTGAGTAGGTCCAACTGAGCAATTGATCTGGTTGGCTCCTACTGCCCTTGTGTACGTCGTCCCAGGAACTGGCACATAGCGGCTAGTGGGACACCGCAGTGTTGCCCACTGTGAGTACGGACTTCACTTTTTCAGGGGAATATAACCAACAGCCGCCAGAGGCAAATTCCACCTCCCGGGTGTTGTTCCCTGTAGGGCGACCGGATCACTTATCTAGTAAGTCGTAAAGACTAAATTTTAAATTACTAAGGAGTAGTATAAGATTTTTTTAGATTTGTATATTTTATAATAGATCACTAAGGACGGATGAGAAAAGAAGAGCCTGAAACTATTGTAAGAAACGGTTACAGAACTATGGCCAAATAAAAAGCTTTGGCCTCACCTGCTTGGATTCTGCACGCGCATTACAAAAGCCGTCTTTCGGTGCATTATTATAACATAATGCTGCCTAACAACGGTGGAGAAATACAGAGCGTTACATTTTTGTTGCTGAAGAACAGCAGACAGGCTGACGGCCCACTTAACAGTAAGCAGTTACCGTCACCTATGGATGTTTGCGACGCTACGACGCTACGCTACGCTACTGCGAACACGCTGCTGTCCCATAGGGGTATAGGAACCAAGGTCACTAATGCCGGAACACGACACAAGATTATTATGGGGGCATACTCGTACTTAAGACCAAGGGTGGTTGCCATCCAGACAGGCTTGGGGCTTTACCACGCTGCTAGAGTTGTTATGTTGCCTTTTACGACAGGCTGACCCTGGCCACATGGGTTAGTATTCTTACTCCGCCGCTGCACGGAGAAGACTTAAACAAGGTAGTAAAAACAGAATATTTATTTATTCTTTGTACACAACATTGATTACACACACACATAAAATTTAAGATATGAGACATGTACATAGACGTACTTAACCCTAAGAGTTTTCTTCCAGCAAACCTATTGTTGGAGATTGGAAAGAATAAAGAGGCAGGGTTGTGCACATGAACTCTGACGAAACTATAAAATTAAATTTAAATATAATATATAATAATAATGTAAATATAATAATGTTTTATACACACACAGGCACTAAAATATATATAATTACATATATAACAAGAAATTAAAGTTATGTATATAGGATATTAATTATTAAAATAATCATATGTTTCAGACAGTAAGTATTCAGACAGAATATTTGTATGTTTAACCAATTACAATAGTTGAAAACGAAGAAAAGGCTTTCTGTGATAGGGGTCCAGTCTGGAGAACGACACCCCCAAATATAAAAAAAACAGCAAAATAAGGCATCGTCCTTTTTCTTCTTTCGGAGTAGAGGGGTCAGATGCCAGTAGCTTTCGTAAGGATTAAAATTAGCCACGTTTATCTAATAATAAATAATAAGAACCCATAATCTTATACGTCTGAGCTCATCACACCCTTAGAAGGAATGAACATTACAGACACGCTGGGCCAAGAGTTTGTAAATACTTATTGTCTCTGTATGCAAGTTTTCTCCGTGTAGGGATAGAGTAAGAATACTAACCCCTGCGGCTGGGGTCGGCCTGTCGTAAAAGGTGACAAAACTACCCACCATAGCTACGTGGTAGGGCCCCAAGTCCGTCTAGATGGCAACCACCCTTGGTCTTAAGTACGAGTATGCCGCCATAATAACCTTGCGTCGTGTTCCAGCATTAGTGACCTTGGTTCCTATACCCCTATGGGACAGCAGCGTGTTCGCAGTAGCGTAGCGTAGCGTCGTAGCGTCGCAAACATCCATAGGTGACGGTAACTGCTTACTGTTAAGTGGGCCGTCAGCCTGTCTGCTGTTCTTCAGCAACAAAAAAGTGACGCTCTGTATTTATCCACCGTTGTGTTAGGTATAGGTAGCATTATGTTATAGTAATGTACCGTTTAGGCAAATTTTCTCGCTTAATATGCATATAAAATCACCATTGTCACGTACTGGTGCTGAAGAAGATCGTGAAGAAAATTGCATACCGTAATCACCATATTTAACTCGGCAATCTACGGAGAAGCGTGGCGGATACTGATCATACCTACAGAGAGGTTTTATCCCACCTGTGTTATGGTTGTTATGGGCTGTTCTTATACGAATAATATAATATTTTAGAGTTTTAAATGGTTATCAAAGCCATACGACCGACCATAGTTATGACCCGTTAATTGTTGCAGTCAACTACTAATTGACCCGATCGCTTCCTACTTAACTTGGACCACCCATGGTCGTTCTGGGACAATCGCATCCTCTATTTAGCATTTTAATTGGACAAGCGTATCGAAGGTTCGAGAACGAATGAACGTACAACAAAGTATTGCGACGTTTCTATCATATTCTTTTAATTACTTATAAGTATATATCTTTATTAATTAGTAAACATATAGATATAGAAAAATAATACACACGGTGAATAATTTATAATTTATTCGCTTAACAATATCAGGAAAAAGTTCAAAGGAATAATATTTAAAATGAAATTATAAATCTGGCCAGAAGATGATGTTACAAAAAGTGTTCCGTTAAAAATATATATCTTAATAATACAGATATGAAAGTATATTTAAATATAAAATAAATAATTGCTAACATGAAACAATATTATACGAGTAGTATTTATATAAAGTATTAAGAAAATACGTATATTTCATACTGTATTATAACAGTGTGTAACATAGGTTTGTAGTCAAAGTTAATATTTATAAATGTATTCTAGTCGTAATCTAAAATATGTATGGCGTATTCTATTTTGTCTATGACCTGAAGCTACAGATAAATATAGCATTCTTCGACTAAAATATATAAGCATTTATAAGCTTTTACTTTCGGCCTGATTTAAATACGTTACGTTGTCATAGGGAAATACTTCGGCGTGATATGTTCACCGTCCTTCCTTTTTATTTGCAACGGTATAAAAGTAGATGGGCCTATATTTTTGCATGTAAACTCACGTCCTGATCCTAGAAAATATAGTCTAGACTTTTACAATGCAAAGGTATAAGTGTCACGATACTTAGGGCTGGCTAAGAGGCCATTGTTCTGGTATGGTCATGTCTCTTCGAATAGTTTTATTCGTGTGGATATATGTCTGTTAATTGTACGTTTGTAAAGAATATGTTTGTTATCACAAAGCGCAGGGAACGGTCTGTTAAAAAAATCACTTTGTTCCTAAACTTTGAGTTCTTCCCGGAATCTAAATAATAATAATACCAGCCCATGGCGTCCCACAGCTGGTTTCGGGCCTCTCACTATCCTCACGATGTTTCCTTCACCCTCGGTAGATGGCAATTATGCTAAAATGCACATTAGGCGAGAAAAACTGCCTAAACGGTGCATGCCGTAGTGGGATTTGAAGCCGGGACCTCTAGATTGGTTTCCGAGCTACCAGGTCACGGGATCTATTGTATATTTTCCATTTTTCGATGCCATCCCTTGATGCTTCCTTTCATTTCATCGACTACGTGTGGTTCACATGCGACATGAAACAGTAAGGCTGATTGAATAAAAACTATTTGTCCATTTTGAACTCTGTGGAATGGATTTAAAGTTGATGTTGAATTTGTTTTTTTAATTATTCCAAAATCAACAAGCGTAAATACAAAAGTAGCCAAGAACAGGGTAAGAAGAAAGGATCTATGTTATTTTACAGATGAATAGTTAATCGGATAATCTACATGATAGCGGGACGGCGGCCCGTGATTTATACAAGGTGCGCAGGCGCCGCCGAATGTCGGCGGGTGGGTCGCGAGCCCTTCTCAAACTTTTTAGGGGATCTTAAAAACTTATTAATGCTATAAAGAAAATTAAATTTTATAATATGTTCGGTAATTCAAAAAGGGGATAGTTTACAAATTTTTCTTTTTGGTTTGCTTATAAAAGTAATTTTTACAGGGGTGGGTTTTATATTTAAATTCTTATACTCAACTTTCTTAGTTATATATATAACTAAACTAAATTACGAATATCAGAAAATTACTAGTGCTGTATTTTAAAACCAACTAGATTAGCGAAAAGCTTTGACAACTCGTCCAGATAGGCATAACTTCATAAAGTCTTGAATTTTTATTTATTCCTTATAAATTTTTTTTAAACAATTCTCTATTAGGTGATTATTTACATCGCAGTTTTAGGCACACAAACAACAAATATTTCTAATACCTCTGTAACGCAACGGTTTGTAACGAAACGTCTTTGGTCAGTTCGATTTCCGTCCGGATAGTATTTACAAGAATACATAAGTAGTATAATAGTTATTTAGTACCTATAATAAAAACGCTCTGCTACTTTCTTGAGGAGTAGCGCTGTGTGAATAATTCCACCATATCTTATTCTCCGATTTGCTGCCAGCGAGTTTATTACATCATTATATGAATTGATAAAAACTTAAAAAGCGCTTAAACTAATTCTTAGTAGTCAAATCCGTGCATCAAATTAAATAGTTGTAGTAAAAAGAAATCCTTTTAGATGGCTCTAGTAATTTGTGTCTCACAATGAAGAAGCTCGGTGATAATACACTCGGAAATCGATATAGGTTTTAATACCAAAATTATCAATATGTTTAATCTACCAGTCTGCATTGGACAAGCGTGGTGGGTGTAGTGACCGTTCTGTTATTTAACGTAGAAATCCGATTGACTCTAGGTTGCCTTAGAAAGTTAAAATTTCGTAATAAAAAAGCTTCATTGACCGTTTTGTGATTGGTTGACTCTGTTTTATAAAACTTGAAGCACCACTTTAAAACAAAATACACATGACATCAACGGTCGAACGATTTGATACCAAAAACAAAAGAACCAATATCAAAGAACAATACGGTAAAGAAAGGGATTTCAAATATACGAATAGACATGTTCGACGAATTCATTAGGGTCTACCGGTGAATTTGTCATTGGAATTCTTCAATGCATACCACTGCATTGTAAGTCGATCGGGGTATTTCACCAGTCGGCAATTTTAACATTTTCTGTATTGTTAAAGTTTCTCTTGTTTCAAGTTTTTTATCATATCCTAGCACTTGGCTAAAACCTGTATGGCAGGGTATTACGACGACCTCCGTGGCGTCAGCTGACGCAATTCGATATGCTTGTGCATATTTTTCAATTCCGTCTCGCGTATAAGGTATGTATTTATATATACTATATATGTATTTATTTACAAAAAACAAATATATATATATATATATATATATATATATATATATATATATATATATATAGTATACCAGTTTTAGTACCCATATTACAAGTGCTATGCTATTTACTTTGGGACTAAGATGGCGCTGTGAGAATTGTCCTAGTATATTTATTATTAACGGCTATCTATGTTATGTATTACTGTGTGGTCCCAGCTGGATAAAAGTAGGGCTTTACCAGCACGTATCTAGTGAGTCATAAAAGGCGATGAATTACTCGTCCTTATAGTCTCTTTTAGCTTTGAAAGGTCAGGCGGCGGTCGCTCTGTTAGAACCAAATGTAGCGACTATTTCTTCTTTTGGTCTTCTCGGTTAAGAAAAAGATTATAGAAGATTAAAATCGAGGTATTTACCCAAAAGGTGCACTAAATTTTTGGCCCAAAACTACAATATATGGATGCAAGCGAGAGTAACTATTTCAATAATGATATGAATAATGATATTGTTGTTGTCACATTGCTGCGGATCTAAGTTCCAATTCGAAAGTTCTACATTCCGTCGAGGTGATAAACCTTAATAATGATAAAAATCATTTAATATCAAAATTATTCAGGTTATATACAACTAGCTGACCCGGCAAACGTTGTTCTGCCATATAAATAATAAAATGTCAAAAAATTAAAAAAAAAAATTTTGGGGGTGGGTCACCCCTAACATTTAGGGGGATGAAAAATAGATGTTGGCCGATTCTCAGACCTACTCAATATGCTCACAAAATTTCATGAGAATCGGTCAAGCCGTTTCGGAGGAGCATGGCAACGAAAACTGTGACACGAGAATTTTATATATTAGATTTTTATTTCATTTTCTCTGATATATATTCTAGATTTCAGTCCAAGGAACTTTTCTTAGAAAGTTTTTACATCCTAACGCAAAGGGTAAATGATTTCTTGGCTCCTAATTTTGTGAAGAATTCGGATGTATAATGTTTTTAGGACCACATTCTTCACCTTACTTACACGCAAGCTTGGTGATATGTACCTTATAAGAGTACAGAGCAGAAGTCTGAAATAAACCGGGAAAGGAAAAGATCAAGGTCATTATGAATTTCCTTGTACACTAACAAATATTGCTCTTTGTTCATATCTTCATATCTTTCATCGACCAGTCTTATTTGTTCTCGAAATTTATCTTTTTTTTAATGCTGCATGACAGTAGACATGCTGACGACCCACTTAGCATTTACCAGTTACCGTCGCCTATGAGTGTTTGCAACTCCAGTGGCATTGCGAACACGCTGCTGTGCCATAAGGGTACAAGAACTTGGGTTACTAATGCCAGAACACAACACAAGGTTATTATGGTGGCATACTTAAAACTAAAGGTGATCGCCATCCAGACGGGCTTGAGGTCCTACCACGTAGCTAGGGGAGTTGTTTTGTTGACAGGTTACGACAGGCCGACCCCGGCCGCAGAGGTTAGTATTCTTTCTCCTATTTTCTATTTGTTTTCTATTTTTCAGTGCTCATTCAATTACTTGTGGCATCAGCATCATATACCCATTCAAGCATTTGGAGATATTTAAAGCGTTGTGACAGTACGCTAAATATGAACTTTTGTAGGGACTTAATTTCTCTTAAAACTCAAGTAGTTCAAATTTGATGCATAATATGCTCAAACACGCTCAACCTTCACGATACTCCGTTTCATAGCTATCCTAAATCCTCTAGAATCTCCACAATGCTCAGTACTTGGGGCAGAGAAATGTAACGCTCGCATTCCCGAGGCTGTATAGCAATGCGGACTGTCAAAAGCCAATGTCGGGTGCTCGGATCGCAGTTCACCCCTCAAGTGTCCGAGGCAGGCGCCCTCATCCCCTGTCTCCCTAATCTTAATCCTCCCGCTGACCCTTTCTTCACATTACTATAAAAAGTCGACAGTCGAAATAGTCGAATATATAATATATTTAAAATAAAATATACTTCGTTAAGGATAAAATTACGGCTAACATGAGAAGGTCCAACGCGGCATGTTAATGGCAATATGATATATACTACCCGATGGTGAAGCATGCAGTTCTTTTTTTAATTGAGGATCTATATTTAAGTACCGTATTTCATACAATAAATGATTATGATATAATCACATACATAAATGATCTGAAGCCTATTAGAATCGTTAATTAATGACTCCAATTCAATTAATAGTCGCCAATAAATCTTTAATTAAGTCTATCTATTACACATTTGGAAACAGTCATTAAAATTCGAATAAATTTAATTGCCAGGGTAATAAAGTTGTTAGCCAGAAATATTCTGTCTGCAATTGCGAACATGTTTATGGAATACGAAACATTTGTTACCATAACTTTCAAAAATTATTTATTCATCTTCAGTTTTATGAGTAAAGCATAAAATATTAGAAAACATAATTAGTGCGTGTTTCACAAAACAAAATTTATTCTCTTTAAATATTCTCCGCGCGAGTAACGATATTACCCAGTCTTGAGAATTTGGAAAATTCTGAACTTTTAATAAATATCACAACACATATAGTCAAGTCCTCAGGAATCTCGATCGACACCAAACAAAATTTTGATAAGTCTCAAAATAAAATTTAAAATTTAATAATAAGTAACGCTCAATAACTTTACACGTGCTTACATATGCTCCGAAAGTTAAAATATGGCTTATCAAGGTCTCACGACCTTTCCCCTTTCATCAGAATTCGGCAGCAGATGTAGTAAATTCAAGAAGTGCTGATTTGTCGTATCCCTAATAAAGAGCTGACCAATGACCATGGGTAAGTAACCTAGAGTAGCCTAACGCCGCGCATAGTAGAGAAGAATAAGTTTGAGTAGGATCTCCGGGCATTGAAGCGAAATTTGAGTGGAAGCAATGATGATATATAAAGATTCCGTCAAATAAATCTAATACAAAGTTATATGTAACTTGCACTGTACAAATAGAAAAGAATAATGGTAAGGCCCGTATAGCCGTTGCGAGGTGTCATAGAGACGGCTCACTCGTGCGGACGGAGGTGGACTCGGGGCCAAATATAGCAGTCCTCGGCACGATTGCCTCGAGTGCTAACCCGTACAAGTGGTCCAAATTAGCACTCGAGAAATACCTCATGCATAATGTCAATATTCCTTTGTTCTCCTTTGTTTGACCATTTGACGTTTTTGTTAAAGTCATTGAGCTTTTACATATTTT